>OW028611.1:10000000-11381875 GCA_932294325.1 Allophyes oxyacanthae
ACTCATGAAGCACGCCGTAAGATCTTGATCCTAAAAGGGTAATTTAAAAAATACTGGTTTGTGCTTTACTAGTATTCCCGTATACTCCACCAACTAAGATAAATATGATCTAGAAGTGGATTCACGTTAAAACTGGAACTGGTGGGGTTTGAACTCACTTGAATTTGATTGATCACTAGAACACCTTTTCGTTGGACGATTGCCGCTTCGACGTCATAGGTTTTTACAGAGAATAATCTCTTTAAAAGGCTTTGCCTTTAACCTTTAATTTAACATGTAAAAGATATCCATTCTTATCTTACAAGCGAAATATCATCATTATTCGACTTTCCTTATCTATTAAATCAACGAAAATATCACAAAATGTATCTAAAGCCGTTGATGGCCGTGGAGCTAATCAGAGTTAATTGAATTCTTTAACCCAACCCTCTTAACATACAATAGTACACTCTCAGACTCTCTTTTGAATAGATCTCGAACGCCATTGATATTTTAATTAATAACATTGATTGTAAACACTCCATCATAAGGTAGTCATCATAATGGGTGGACTTGAGAGGCGTTTGCTAAGCATTTTTCATCTTAAGAGCACAGCAGTAACGATAAAGTACTTATAGTAAGAGAATAATATAATTTATGGAGGGAATAACAAATAGTATCTAGTAGTAGCAGTAGATAAATCAGCACTGGGGTTCATTTGTGGCCCACTGTACATTTTTGTGTGACAAAGCTTTTATATATGTGTGGCCGAAACATTAAGTAATGTGAATAACTTTGAGTTGGTGAGCAATTTTTGAGTTATAAACGAATTTCTATAAAGTTAACGCAATATTCTGTGTGTTCTGTATTTGTCATGTTTTATTCGTTCAATATAATTATATCTGAACGTGAGCTGATATTCATTAAATTTTAACGTTGTCTCATAAACGTTGAAACATGCGACGAGATTTCTCAGAAAATAATATAATCCACTATAGACTTTAACGAGACTTGGGTCGATACAATTAACTGCTAGGGAAATAATAATATATTGAATCGTCTGAATTACGTCATAAACTTTGTATTACTTAGTAATTAAACACAACTTTCTAAGTTCTTAACCCTAGATTTAACTAACGATCAATAATAATAACAGCGTCTAACAAGCGCAATTAAGTCCAAAATTCTCATTAAGTTAACTTAGAGGTGTATGTATGTGATAATGTAATGGCAGCCTGGCGGTAACTAATTAACGGGCGTTTTGTACGTACGGTCGCGGGTGGAAGGAGGCCGCGGCGGTATTGGCACCGCTCGCGTCTAATGTAGACTTAAATTATATCTTCGAAAAGAAAAAGTGTACCAATTGAGCTGTGGAAGAGCTAGACGTAAATCAAATTGAAGATGCCCGATAAAGTGGATAATAATTAGTGGAAGACGTGAAAGCGTTGGGAGAAAAATTCGTGAGAGTTTGTGTTAGTGTGATTGTGCATTTGGTGAGGGACATCCGGTTATGGCGCGGCGCAAGCGCACCGCGATATCGTATACAACCATCAACTCTTGTTATTACCTTCTATAAATGTGTATAGATTATTTCAAAATAATTAATAACGACCATTTTTTTATTCCATTGCTAAAGCGTTATTCAATTACTTAAACATAAAAGGAATGTCTCGGCATTCTGACAACAAAAATACAACGAATTAAATAAACTCTCATCAGATAGATTCATTCAAAAGTGTTTTAAGGGTACATACATACAAGTTGTCTTGGTGTGTCATGATACATTCATTCTAATTGATAGCCCGATGAGTTTACTAGCAGACCAACAAAAATGCTAAAAACGGTGTTACTGGTACCTGTTAAGGGCTTGAACAAACTACTGCAACCCACCAACGATGCGCGATAGTTCGTACATGGAGATTGGCACTTAATTGGGAGCGATTCACCATTTGAGAATATAATTATTGAAGCGATCGAGTTGAATGTTCCATTAGAAATGTTCGTCCATTAAATCTTGAGAGTCGAACCACATAATCACATGACATCGGAGAGCTTTTTGTTGATTGTTTTATTTAGATCTACACAACGGAGAGTAGTTTTTGTCTATATTCAACAGTGTGAAATCGACTTTATGAAAATGTGTAAATACAACCAAACCAGACTTTAGGGAAATGGATAAATCGTATTTATGCTACTTAGTTCTCTTGCCTTGGCTTTCAAACACACCCAAATAAGTAGACAACAAAACTGCCATTGACAAAAACATTAATTTCATTTTTTTTCATCTACGTTATTATAGTTACATAGTTCAATATACATGTAATTCAAATAAATGATAGTCTCGTATAATGACTAGCGTTGCTTTACATAGTAACAGCAATTTATAACAAAAATAAAGCTAACATTAAACGTGGTTTTACACATGGCAATTTCTACATACGTTTCGTGTCCGCATGAAGTCGTTGCGTCTACATTCGTTGCCGTGCAGCTACGCGCTACGAGCTCGTGTCACAAGCCACTGCTACGCACGTAGCAGTGCGCCTACGCCCGTAGCAGCGCACCTAAGTGCGTTATTGCATCGATATTATAAATGTTTATAAACGCTGCGACTTCAATGTGCGGATACGCGCGTTACTGTACGAGTACGAGGAAGCTATGAAGCACACATAAATATCAGTTCTACTATGTAGATGGAGCTTTCTTATGTAAATTATTTGTGATGATACTTTAATTAAATGGTTATTTTTTATTAATATTTTTATTTTTGCTTAGTTATTTTACATTTTGATGTTTGGCAATGATTGAAGAAATATAACAAATTCCAACACAATAACATCCTGTCATCCTACAGAAAGTGAAATCACTTGTTGAGTGGCGTAAGCTTCAAGAGTTAGATTTAAGTCTTGATAATAATAAACGTTAGTCAATGATATCAAAAATTGTTTTAGTTTTACCAATTAAAATTGCAATTGAAAAAAACTATAACAGATATAAATAGATTTCGTTGAAACTAGTCACAGTATTGTATAACATACCGTGTCATTGAGTTACGGAAGTAAAATGGACATTATTCATACCATTATGAAAATAAAAATAAATAAAATATCTCATTGGTAAAGATATCAGAATGGGGTTAATTATACTTTTTAGATTTACCTAACATTTTTGTCTGTTACACTATGAGTACAAATTTTTTACGTGAAATCTAAATAGGAATCAATATTTTTCGTTGATTATTCTATTATTTACCAGCTGTTTAAGTTCTTCGGTCTTCTACACATTGCTGACTCAATTAAAATTCACTGGAGTTTCTTACAGAGAAATGTAAGATTTTTATAAACGCTGAAAACAAACAAAATAATACGAAGTTTTAACCATAAGTTTCCTATTTTACTTGTTTCACTTACCCATTAATTATATTATCATAATATTTAGCAATTGTCATAATATAATTACTAGTAAATTAAAAGATAATTACTTGGATATAGTTGAATGTTTTATTACTGTATTGATATGCCAATCAATGTACGGTTAGATAGACTACTTGGTTAATGTGTATATTATATAAGGATATAGATTACTCGAGTCTAATAAGATTCGTGATTTCGGTGAGGTTTATGGTTCGAAGTTACTTTTTGACGAACATAATTATCTCGGTTGGGTTTGTGATGAAAACTTCGACTTGTTTTAAGAAAGCTAAAACGTTCAAAATAGTTAATACTGTACATTTGTTCGTAGCATTTTGGAGTACCTACGGGTCATCTTCGATATGACAAATCTATCAATTGATAAAAAAATGTTTAAAGGAAGTTTATTAAATATGGTAGTTACTTTACTAAACACAGTTACAGAACTGACGATTATTCAAAGCTGTGTGCAAATCTTTACTTTCTTCCTCTGGTTAAACGGCGAGAAATACCAGGCGGCACTTATTATGTTAAAAATAATTTCCAATTCAATTGATAGCCCCTAACTTCTCTCTAAACTTGGATTCAATTCCCTGTAAAAAAAAATAGCAGCATACACTTCTTAACTTACCTCTGGTAGCATTAAACTACCGGCAGAATACTTTCCTCTGGCGAGCAAGCAGGATCTTAAACAAAAAATTTAAATCCCACGATTTGACATTTTTAATGCGAACTTAACATCAATGACACGCTTGCTAAGCTGCGAATTTTTCTTATAATACCAATTTTGATTTATTTTGCCAATTTTAGTTTTTCGTAGTAATTAAGTAAACTTGCACTATTTAATAATATGCATTGCTTATTTTTTCGTCCACATTTATTAAAAAGTTTTATACCATGGTTTAATAGCAAGGACCTATAATGGACTCTTATGTAGCTTATATTATTTTTCTAAATTTATTGTAAACGCTTTTGGGCTTCTAAGATAAATGAATAAATAGATTTTCCTAGTAAATATTACTATCGGCACACATTGACTTGCAATCCGGCTATATTTATGTCGTTGTAGACACGTTTCTGTTCAAGGAAAGAGGATTTTGTATAAAGTAAGTAGTTTGTGGTAAAATATTTTGGAATACAACATGAAGTGGTTAAAATCGTCACATATGCGGTATTATGCATCATAAATTGTAGTTTAGAAGTCTGTAATCAAGCACTCTCACTTATAATGGAATTTGCCATTCGATCCACCTAGATATTATGCATAAGCGGAGCAGCCGTCCAGCCGCCCACGAAGACGAGTACCTTGTACGCAAATGATCGTGATTCGTGATATAAAAAGCTTTTACAAGTATAGGATAAAATAGCAGCGACTAGCCGAAGTACCGTTACCCGGCCAGGTTGAAGTAGTCTATGATCAAATCCCACTTGGAATATTTTTGTGGAAATCATATTCATTAAACCTACATAAAATCTTCCAATAGGTAAGCCTTGTAACTTTATAAGGAAATATTCAGATATCAGCATAAAACCGAACATGAATTAAGTTAAATGAGATCGATACGTACGAAATGTATCTAGTTTTTTTTAATGAAACCAATTATTAGTGATTCTTTTTGATTTGTGTGTACTCTTATAAATATGATATGAAATAAATAAAACTTTATTATGCAAAGATTTAATCAGCGTCGACGTTAATAGAGCCCTAAACTTTATGCCCGAAGCGTTTATTACGTTCATAATAGAGTGAGCGCTCTGCTTGCGGTCTCGACCTTTTAGCTGTAGTAATTATTGTTTAATATTACGGCAGTAGCTAGCCGACGTAACTCCTGCGCTGTGACAGGTAGTACCTAGCTACCGGTAAATATTATGCAACGAGCCGGACGCAACACAATGTTAAGTGCATTATATCTTTATGATACAGAGCGCTTCGTGACTAGCCCGATCCTGATCGCGAGCGATGGCGGATGTGTCCGCAATGTCATGATATATCATGACATATAAAAATACAGGTATTCATAGCAGGCATTTATACAGCGTTCGCGGTAAGATGTACATCACAGATATTGCTGTGTCTTGGGAGGTGTCTTGGTAGCTTTGACAATAATAGAGTGGAGAGTATGAGGAAGACATCAGCCGCAAGCAACAGATCATCGTAATGTGAACGGTCATCACTGCCGCCTCTTTGTATACATGTGTAACTAACATTGCGACGAGGTTAAACGTACACGCGAAAGCAATAAAATAAAATTGATACAATAGATCAGGAAGTTTCTTCATTTGTAAATACCTAGAACGCTATTTTTGATTTAAAATACAACAAATTATATATCAGGCGCAGAATCTTGCAAACTTTATTTGGAAGTCTTACATAGTTTTACTTCACATTTTATTATCGCTTTTAAATAATCCATAAATACATATAAAGAACACAACTAAACCTCAATATATGGAAATGAACTCGTTTGGACTTAATTTAAATTATGTATACACTTACGCCAACTTAAAGCATACGTCCGCCGTTACCTGTACGGATAACTTACACATGCATGCACTTACATTCATAAATATAATTTGTTCAAAGTGTAAAGGAATATTTAAATGTCTCAATCATCTATGTGAAATTTTATTATACGTAGTATGTTCTCCCCGAAGTAGACTATGCAATATAAGATTTTTATAGTTATAATACATAACATCATACATTATAATATAATGAGGTATTAAGATCTTCATTGTAAGTTTGTAACCTAACGATAATAAAAAAGTGAATATTGGCCCCGAGATTACGTCCCACTACGTCCTGATTGGTATATATAACTGGATTCGCAAGAAAATTTGTGTCCGCACTAACTTTTGGTGAAGTTTCGGTTTACTAATGCTTTGACAAGTATTTGCAATCTTTTTCATTTCGACAATTATTCAAAGTAATTATGTTAAGTATAACTTTTAGTGTTTTACCGTTAACTTTAAGTTACCGTGTTGAAATTTAATGAGTGTGATGGCAATCAAGTATTATAAATGGAATTATCATTATGATACGATTACAATTTTTTTCAAAGTAATCTTGGCAACAGGAATGCATTATAGTTGATAAGACCTTAGAGCACATTTTTCCTTGATATCTAATGATTGTCTTTTATTTTTATCTGTAGGTTTGTAAACAATAGTAGAACAAAGCAGGAATGGTAAATATGAAAAAGACTGGCATCTAACATGGCGCCAAAAATAAACATTAACCTGTGTGGTCAATAAAATAACTTATAATTAGATGATTATTAGCCAACGACAAGATGCTAATGTATTCCAACTTAATTAACTATTATAAATTTCTACACATTGTTGCAGACGGCCTTGTTGCGCAATATATGCAACATAACACGCATATTATCTACAATATTAACATGCGGAGCGTTTCTCTTTCATACGTTACTCGCGGCTCTCAAAACAGCGGCTCGTCGCCGTCGCGGACGCGTCGCGCGCTCCTCTTTCAGAATACATCTCTTTTACTTTAAGAAACTATATACCTACTTTGAAGTTCATAATATGATCATTTGCAAAGAAGTTGTGTTATGACTAATGAATACCGCGGTCTAAAGACATAATAGCGAGTCTGTCTCTTGTCTACCTCTACATTGAAAATGGAGCATTGACGACTGCACGCTATAAAATTATATTTGCATAATGTACCTATATAAAAATTTCATTGGTCATGATCATTTTAGATGTCGTTAGGCGTAAAAGTAGCTAGAGTTTTAAGTATTCAATTGGATATTTTAAAAAGTAATATTGAAATAGTCAACGTCGCGAATACGGCTTTAATTAATATTATCTAATATGACACGAGCTGACACGAGGGTCATACCACATGCAGTTATTTATTGACTACATTATAGCTTAATAATAAGCGTAACTAGGAAACATTTTCCAGTTATTGGATTTAAACATAACTGTATCCAATGAACACACTTGTACCTACTGGCCATATTTTCACACTTTAGTAACTTGAATAATACATACGCTTTCTAAAAACATTAAAGACGTAGAAAATTGTGAATTAACAACTATGAGCTAGTCACATATGCGTCGCACAGTAGCAGCTTTTGTACACATCGTCGCATGATTGCTTACATAAACGCAAGAGTCGTAGACTTCACACCGCGACCTCACACTATGACCAGCGACAAATATTTGTTCAACTTGGTACAACTTCTGTTCAAAAATATGTAATAAACCACTTTGGTTTCTTGCTTTTATTTTTTCTGCTGTGGTAAGTACTTGGGTATATGTTTCCAGAGGCACGTAGGTCACCCAATTTTTTTTTAAATCTTCTTCTTTTGTTTCGTTACGAGCTATCAATGGGAATCGATCATGCCATAGTGGAAAAATTAGCCAGTCAGCAGTGGTGGCATCGAGACTGGATGCCCAGGGTGCGCCGGACGATCTCATGTTGCGTAACCCGTGAAAGCTCTTTCCTTGGGCCCCAAATTTTGAACGAAATATTTAAAGTCACTATAATTTATGAAACATTTACTTTAGCCAAAGCGCCCTGTAGGCTAATTCACATAACTAAAGAAGTGCAGTTGCCGCGCAGTTGCTATAATATATTGATCAAAACAACACATTTGGTAATCTTCTTCTTCTTCTTTCATTATGTGCAATTGAGCCGATGTCGACTATTCTGCCATTTGGTATCCTCTGAGCTTCAGTGAGATACGTTCATGTCAAGTTAGAGCGTCACTGCAATACGATCGGCGCGTCTTAAAATTACGTGAATTAGCCCTCTGACCTACTAGAGAGTAGTGTCATACCCAGTTTATTATCCTATGTATACTCTTACCAATTCTATTCTGTTATACAGTGCCTTAGAACCAAGGAAATGATCTTCTTATTTTAAGTTGATATGTTGATAACATACATAACGAACATTTTTGATCGAAAATCGAGGTAATGTCTTAAAGCGAAAGCCCTACCGGCGAAGAGATATTGGTTTTTATAACACAGAGATAAGCTTAAGTGAACTTCAAAACTTATAGATGGGTACATAAAATTAAATGATATGCTCCAAAGTATAACGTGTGGAAGTAAATTAAAAAGTAAGTCGAGTGCAGGTCCGTTTCTCCACATGATTGACGTGACAACTTGATCTGGCGGGCCGCTCGGCACGCCCGCCGCGCACGCACGCATCACGCGCATTCAGAACTTTAAAAGTTTGGTCCCTTACAAAAAGGAGAGCTATAGACCAATGCTTAGTACCTACACAATATTGCCTGTGTCAAAGTTAGTTACCTTATTCAAATGTAATATAATGTAAAATATAAACATAATTATTAAAAAAGCATTTAATGGATATTTTAACTAGAGATATGTATATTCGACAGTTTAGTGTAAGTTTTCTTTTTTATAAATGCATTTCTAAGCATATTATGAATACAATTACATTCTTACATGCAAGATTTTGTAAATATTTTAGCTGTATGATTCTTTTTTTTAAATCTAACTAATTGATTGTATGAGAGAACCTATGAGGATGGCATATAATAAAAAAAAAGTAAAAACCGATTAAGGCGTATGAAACTTAACAGCTTCTGCAGTCGGTGCACCTTAACAAACAAAGGTGCATTGGAGAATTAAAGGCCCAGCTTCAGAATCTGTTAAGTTTTTTAAGAAAATTCTTTTATACGTTTTAGTTTTCTTAAACTCGGTTTATACTTTATTTTTAAAGTTCATTTTATTTTTCTATTTTGTGTGGCATAAACATGCGATTACAGCAATTACGAGTAATTTGTTAAATAATATCTATTGAAGAGTTGTCTATCTCCGAAGATCTTCACCAAATTTTAATGAACCACCTCGGGATAATACTCTTTCATAAAAAAAGAATAATTAAAATTGGTTCACAATTAGCGAATATATCGCTGAACAAAAAAAAACATTCAGTCGAATTGAGAATCTCCTCCTTTTATTGAAGTTGGTTAAAAATGTAAATAAAAACAGTGCAAGAAAAATTAAAGCATTTGTTTATTTCTTTTCCAGCTAGAAACTACAGGAAGACAGATTTGGTGCCATTAGATATTATGTTGTATGTACCAGTCGTGATAAAATGAGTACCTATTATTATTTTATCGTCGCTGCGGATTTTATCAAACCTGTACCGCGTACGTATAGAGTAGATATGTGCTTGCGAAAGTTACGAGTTCTAAGTTCTGCATTAATTACAGCTTAGTTCCGAAACTAATTGAGCCATTCGAGCGATCTAATATATTACACCAGCTATACACGTACGTGCACGTACTATATAAATATGTACGAAATCTAACGTACCTATACCATTATGCCCTTTATTATATAGATAAACTAGCTTCCACTCGCGGCTTCGAACGCGAGGATCGCTTCCGGGATAAAAAGTATGCTATATCAAGGCCCTAGGTTGTATAAAAAAGTTGTATGTCTTTAGTTAAAATCGGTTCAGTAATTGAGGCGTCCAGAAAGAACAAATAAACAGACTATGGAATCGAATAGTATGGATGGCCAATACCAGTTACACATCATTGATTGCTTTTATCGTTATTGCTGACATAAAAAGATTTTATAAAATATAATTGACATAAATGAGATCGCTGTCCGAAATCATTTTTATTGACCATTACAATATAAAGCGGTCGCGAGACAGTAAATCGTTTTTATTCATACATTGAAAGCTAGAAGGATTCGGGTGCGCTTTCACAATCGATGTTTCTTTTGATTTACGTTAATTCCGTGAGTGTAATTGACGTGAATTGTTCTATATCAGTCAGACGGACACGATTACCCCGAATATTAATGACGAAAATATACGAAAAAATACAATTTAATAATATCAGCGGTCGGTGACGGTGTGCCATGTCCGCCCAGCCCGGCCGGCTCGTGCGGCGGAATGCAGATCAAGAACACTTGCCCACACAACCTGCATAATGTTTTCGCAATCGATATAAATGTATTTTTATTAATTAAACTGGAACTCGTTCACGCCGATAGATGCAAAATGAGAAACGATTTATATTTTGTCGAATGGCGGAATAACGTGTATGGTGTTATTTACATAGCGAATGCGGGTGCGGATAACGTGACTCGTGACTGTGATTATAGAGCTGCATTGTATCGTGCGCCTAATGCAACGCCAGGCTGCGTAATGTTCACACAATGGCTCGATTCTTAGAGTGAAAACACTCATATTAATGCGGAAAAGAAATGCATGATGATTTCTGACAAAAATAGTGTTTTTCTGTGATGTGATTTGGTGGACTACGAGTATCTGAGGCGTATTTAATGAATTACAACAGCAAAACATAGACTATTATCGACGTAAGAAAGTAAGCGCATAGTGAAGCTGCGCACCGCGTGTGTGTCGGAGGATATTGCGGTCGGTTTCACCTCGCACTTGTATCTTGTGATCTCGGAGTAGAGGCGTTTCGCGCGCCTTTTTTGGAATAACTCGAGCAAATTTCGTCGGAAACTTTTATTTCACTTCGCGCGAGTTGCACTCAAAAATCGGATTTTTATTTTAATGAGCCAGTTTCGCAGCGGCGTCTCGCTCGCACCCGCTGCTGCACTGAATAAATAAATGAGTTGCTCTACTTTCTATGAGATCGTTTCTTTGGGCGGTCCGATGAGACTCGCCTGTTACGCAGAGCGGCTTTGTGCGGCGGCCGCGCTCGTGCCGGCCGCCGACGAGCGCCGCGTGCGCATCAACAACATTGTTCTTTTACTCTCTGCACAATAACAATTTTATATTTAGATACGTTTCAGTCACGATTTATATAGTGAATTTCTTGGTCAGAAAATGCCAGCTGCTCGTATTATTTCTCAAGTTTTATAATATTGATCGTATACTTAAACAAGGATAACTCATTGATATACCTATCAAGCTATATATTTAACTTCTTGTATTCAGTTATCACTTATATTATCACGTTTTTCTTTCATATATAATATAGAGCAGATATAGCTATCAGCATAATAGATCTCCATCACATAAATGCCGCAACCATTTATGTTCGTTGAATCGTAGATACAATCGCAACCTAGTAGATTTCATGAAAAGCGACATACTTATTTGCAATATGCTTATGTTACCGTCATATTATGCTTTGAATAATTTCATCAGCGATCAGAGTTATTAGAACTGTAGTAACTATATAAAGTAATGATGACTATCAAACTGCTATGAGAACATGTCTGATCGTTTGTGGAAACGTTGAATCCTGTGTTTCATTCATGAATCATCTTTTCATGACATAACGACGTCGACAGACGGAGAAACGTAAAGCATCTTCACACGACTCACGCTTATTATATTTATGCATAAGCCATAACCCACGCACCTAGTGGCCAGCATATTATTAACTATTAAATATTTTTCTTAATAAAGTTATACCGAATGCTGTAAAATTACGTGAGTTTCCTAGAAAAGGTAGGCAGAGATGTACTGTCATTTTGCACACACATACTCGTATATGTGGCGAGTTCATTGCTATTTATCGATTACAATTCCGAACCCAATCCACGCTGGATATATAGACGTGTTACAATCTACAATCGCTAGAGAATATATATAATATTTAAAAGAGGTAGGGCATAACGGGACTTTTCCCTCAAAACTGGAACTGGCCTACTGCGGCAGTACCTCCACCTTGCAGAATATCGTTGCCAAATAACACCGTTCTTTTGCAGTGTTGTATTCCTAACGGTGAGCAAGGTCGCCAGTGGTCCTTGGGGAAGCGTCATGTTGGCAGTAGGGGTCTCCGTTACCGCCAACACGACGCTGGTAGTAGGGTCAGCCACGCGTGAATGATGCCCCTGGTGTTGCAAGCGTCCATAGATTACAAAGTATAACCGCTTACAATCAGACGGGCCGGAAGCTTGTTTGCCATATGTAGTATAAAATAAAAGAATAGAAAAGCCAACAAAATGTATGGGGTTGACATGTATCACATGACTACTCGACATCTTCTTTCCTGATGTTTTTATTCTCTAGCGATTGTAGATAATAACTTGTATAGGGAGGCTGGACCGCTACAAAGAAGTTTCTAACGGGAAAACTCCAATCAATTGTATTTTACTCGACCAGAGGATCGAACCATCGATATAATGCTTGCGACCACACGGCCAATTTTCTTATATTCTATGTCAATGAGATGATTATACGGAATGTGATTATAAAATAAGTTACAATACTTACTTGTTTTGTAACATCACGTATTTTTGGCAAGTTAATTAACATAATCTTCGTGATTGCAAATTATTAGTATAATATGTGTATATGTATAATAAAATGTATATAAATATGATTAGTGTTATTATATTGCTTAATAGTTAATAAGTTACTAATTCAAAGTGTTGATTCCGCAAGTAGGTAATCGTTTCAGTTCCATTGATTACTAGGTATATACAAATATGGCCATAGATTAAATTTATTGCAAACGTTTCCCTCTATTATAATTGAAATATTTTCATCTCGATAGAAAATAAGGAAATACAGAACTAAGATATTGAAATATAAATTTAGAACAACATGTACAGTGATCGAACACGGACGATTATGTAAGTAATTTTACTATTGATATTTTATGCAAGATCTCGCGAGTATCATATGATACGGCATTTACTGGTAGTACACGGAGCTTGTTGCTTACCGGACGTGGAAAGGACTTGGTTGGTATTATTAGTGCAATGCACTTGCATGCGTCACTACGCGAAGGACACGCTTTGTCTGGATCAGGTGGTCGCTCAGCAGGTGAGGGGGCGAGGGGGAACGGCGCGCGGGGTGAGGGGGGCGCGGCTCGAGGCCGCTTCCTGTCGTAGGACTGGTTCTGCGGTTTGCACCACTTTTGTTTTGCACCAGTTTCCAACTAAACAAACAACCTTTTTAAATTTAATGCAATACTTTATGCGTGTATGCACATTAAGCTTATATATAAATTACCTAAATGGTTGACTTCTTATGAATAATTTCCTACATGGTCAACATACATATTTATATCACCACATAAATATGAATAATAATTATTGTGCCTATACTAAGTTTAAAATTGTTCGGAGAGTACTGTCACGGAAAGTCCAATACAGTAAACTTACATAGACAAAGCACGGTTGTAGTCATAACTTTTCCTGAGCAAATATAATTTAAACTGGTTAGATATACTTATTACTTGCAAAACTGATCATCTGAATTTTATGCATGCATACCACGATTGCTTTTAAATATGAAGCAAGACATTAACTACCACAGTTATGGGCAATAATAACGCCGAGTAGAAAGCTGGCGTTGTTAACTTCCCTTGAAGATCACAACGCTGATTTTTTTATACAATAAAAACCAATTTACTCTCAGTCCTACCGCAAAACAACGCTTTATAACACCGAAATCCTTCGTGAAAACTGCTTTACAGACCAATCTAAACAATATTATTGACCTTGAAGCAGTTTCGTGGTTATTCCTTTTTAATTAACTGTGATAAAATCGGTTGCATGGACTCTAGGGTTGTCTGATGTCTCAAGTTATTACACTGGTTATGTTTCAGTACAAAACTTTCATAATATAAAATTCTGATTTTTTAATATAAAGTTGTGGAAATATTAAATTAAAAAAAAAATCTATACCAACTATAATATCTATAATAGTTTTATTATAATCAAACTAGCAATTCACACATGTTTACTACTGATGTTCAAATGCAAAATTAATACTCAATTTTATTTATTGCAGATATAAAATCGGCGGGTGTCGCATAAAACTAAAATGTGAGCATATATTTTATTTTATAGTATTTTTGACTAAAATAAGTGACATTCTGTCAGTGCCAATCAAGATTCCATCAGAAATAAGGAATGACGTGAATGTTACACGATTTTACAACGAAGGTGAAAGTCAAACGCAAGTCATCTCGTCTGTATGCACCTCCGCCGCTGCTGGTGGCTGGTGCTCGTAGAATCTGCAACGAACTGAATTAATGAATAGAATCGTATGAATGATCGACAATAACTATATCCAGCTATACTCGACTTGCTGTCAACACCAACAACATTGTCCGCCAGCCGCCGCTTGAAAATGATTTATTGAAGCTTCGAAACTCTTTTTTTTTCATTTAAAATATTATATTTATCGAGTTCTGGTTCCTGCTTTCTGAACTCGACCTCACATCTTAGTGATATGTTAATACTCTCAACGAGTCTACAAACCCAGCTACTTGGTTGACAATGCTTTTGTTCAAGTATGGCTTGAGCGCGATTTATTAAGGCTTCGCGGTTTTTATTCCAACAAAAACCGAAGAGAACAAAAACTACATAAACATGGGCGATTTATGGTTGCTAATTTCCACATCACTTCATCCCCAAACCGCTGTGTTAAGTTCATTTATAAATGCAAAAATCTTTTGTTTATACGTATTTATTATCATGGTTATTTGGGCTCTGCCAAAATATAATCTCAGTTTAAACTGACGACGTGACCGCACCTTTCGAGGATAATAAAGACGATGTTCTGGCCATGATTTCATGACGCTTACGTAGGGCAAGGGTCAAGGGCAGGCCATCGGGACGGGCGCTAAATCGCACAGCTCTTCAGGCGTGTGTAAGCAGACAGACAACCCGCATTAACCTTTGCATGGTACAGCGATTACGCTTGCAACGCTATCTCGTATAAAACGTAATTCATTTGAAAAAAACTATGAAGTGATATCTGTTAATCCGACTTATGATGAATCAGCTAGTAACCTGAAACTTACAAACCCAAATTAATTAAATTAATAATTAAATTAATACTTATTCACCGAAAAATATATAAATTATTAAAAAGTACAAAGTTTACAGCAAAGTGGTACAATATTATAAGGCTAACAATTAAAAATATATTATTCATAAAATCCTAAAAGATATTAAATAGGTCTATTTTGAAGACATATACGTAAATAAAATGTTAAATGTCGCATACATATTGAAAAATTCGTAAAGAATTCAAAATTAAGTAATTTATTCGAAGATCCAAGTCGATTAAGTTAATTATTCGAGGAGGTGATTTTGAAATTAGTATCTATTAATTCGTTTTATAATGGTACACATACTTTAAAACGTGAAAATAATACGCGACTATGCATAAATATTTAGTACCTAGTTAATTATGTTTTTAGATAAATAAACTTGGCACAGTATTCGTTGACGTATATCCTAGGCATCTAGCACGTATCCAAAAGCTAGCAATAAAAGAATTTTACATACCTAAAACCAAAAACACGTTTGCTTTCATTATTAGTTGGCAGCTTTCGCTATAGTTTACAATCGTTCTACCTATATATTTTTGATCTTATAGAAATAGAAATAAGACTCAGATTTCGATCAATCATTTTTTTATCGAAATTTCTTCTCGTTCTTAATGATGATGACGCTATATCCTCTTTTCCTTAAAATGGAAATGGCATGTTTATCTGTCCATATTTCATATTACAATTTCATTCAATTCACGCTTTCAGTAGTTTTAAATGTAAAACATCTTTAAAATATAGTAGTTATATAAATTTTGCCTTTAGTTACATAATTTTTTTGAAGTGAAACTTCTATAATATAGAAGGACCCCCAGTCTAAATAGAAGTTTCACTTCAAAAAAATTAGGATTTTTCTATCTCGAAAAAGCGCTACGGCCGCGTGGATGGGGTAGACGATATATTGTCCGTTGAAGTTTCTCTTCTACTATGTGTCCCAGCACACATTTAGTTTTTTTTTAAATTGTTTATATGTATTTTCTGACATGAAAAATTATTTTAAAAGAGTGTGGGAAATAAATGCAAATATGCATACGATTGTGTTTTTGATGATTAGCATTTAAACTTTACTGTTATATGTAATTTCGATTATCAAAGAATTTCATAAGTAATATGAATCTGTGCATGCTACAACAGGACAGAAGGGTCTACAACGCTACGATAACGTAGTCTATAATAAATGGTCACGCGTAGTCTCGCGTAGTCTCGCGTAGTCTCTCGCGTAGTCATCGTAGTCTTCTATAAGGAGAATACGCTTTATTTATTTATTTAAAATGCTTCATGTACAATGTACAATTTATTATTATTAGAGCTCACATAAATGGTTCGTAGTTTTAAGTTAAAGTAAAAAAAAACTGTTCCAATGCGTAATAAAATGTCAATTATGTAGATTCTCCCGGTATATTATGTCGCAGGTCAAAAGAATAAATCCGAAGATAATAATGCATTGCAATTTCTATCTTTTCTGACATCATAGGAAAGGTTATCTTCATATCAATATTTAACGATATTTTTGTACCTTAGCATTACTTTATAAGCTAAGAATAATAAGAAAGTCGTTTAAAAAAATAAATCTAATGAATCTGTAGGATACCTATGTCTCGAACAATAAACAACAATACCATTTCAGACTTTGGTCATACAAAGTTATTTCCACAGCAAGCTAAGCCCAAAGACTCACCTACCCGTTAGATGATTTGGAACAAAATACCGCACCAAGAAGCTACAGAATGCTTTAGGTATTTAAGTTAAATAAAACATAGGTAAAGCTATTTGAGTAGCTGACGCAAGACGTCATTTTGACGCATTGCGTTGGAGACATCATTTCTTTTTTAGTTATACAGTTTGATTATTTTAAATAGCTACAAAAATAGTTTAACTTTTCTAGATAACATACATAATACATATTAATTTTACAATATATTCTGAAATTATTCGTAAAAAAAATTACAAACGAAAAGCACGCACAGCTACAAATTCTCTCTATTGTAATATTATGTGTAATAATATGTATGTGTCATCTTTATTGATTATTCGAATTAATCTTACAGAACTTGTCTCGGAGGTCATCAATTAATTTGTACGTAAAAATGATATTCAATCTCAAAAATGTTTAAACTTTTGTAAGTGGAAATATATCAAGGTGTTATTTTATTTTGTAATAAATGCATCGCATGAAGTAAATCTATTTTTGAAACTAAGTGTTAAATATGGTTTATTGGATATTTTTCTATAATATTGCCATATTTCCAAAACTGAACGTTCATTTTAGGGTTGTCCAGAAAGCCAATGTTCCACACAGGATTTTTGCAGATAATATGAAGATCTTTCTTTCTTTATTATAATATATAACTACACGATACTATATTTCGTCCAACTACTATTGCTCCACTTATTTAACCGACTTGTTCTACAAGACTGTACGCTTTTACAATTAGAACAAGCCTGCACAGCAACCGGTGGTAATTTATTTATCAGTCAATATCTACACAAACATATTATGTACACTATGTCTCTCATAATATTATAACTAAGCACAGTGTCGTAAGCACGTTATTATTAGTTTGGAACAAACATGTTAGCATGCGTTTAGGACAACTATTAATAACGTTAATAAAAAAGATATAAAACTTAGTGTCTGTCTGTTAAAAAAGCACAAGTTGGCATGTTGCAAAACAAGTTTTAAATTTTATGAGGTGGTATTGCGCACAGTTAGGTACTATGTAAACTTATAATGATATAGTTCACGAAATCTTATGCCGGTGATACCCTATATTGAACAGTTATTATTTAATAAAATCCAGAGAAAACGGAATCTGATTTTATAATTGTTAGAATTAGAATATACATAAATAAAAAACTATAGAAAAATAAATTGCACAGTTATTAATGTAATTTTAGTTACATCAAAACAGTTATTTACCTTTATTTCTTCCAAGAATATTTCAATTCAAAAAGTTCTTTGATAATAATTATAATTTTAAATTACACTACAAGTAGACCGCTAAAAAAAGGTTGACAATGATTCAGATATTATTCTATAAATAAACTACATTTTCATGCAATAAATTTGACAAATCTCTGACGTATTTAGTATAATGTAAAATGTAACATTCTTAAGTACGTTGATTTTATTTTTATTATATTATAAATCCGTACTATAAAACATTGTTACGTAAATAATTATATTTACGTAAGAATGTTTTATAGTACGCATTTATAATGTATTATGACATTAGTCATACAGGCTATGCATAAACTATTTAGGCGTTATCGCGCGTTGATGTCTTTTCCATTGCACAGCTTTTAATGGAAGTTCATAAATAGCTTAGCATTTATCTTCAATGTACATTTATCCTTTGTGCCTCGTTAACTGACATTTATTTTAATAACGAGATATAATGATCGTGTTGTACCTACCTATGAAACGTTTAACGACTTTGGAACTTATTACACTACTAAACTTTTATACTGCGAGCAGTAATTGCTTACACAATTATGTTTTCAAAATTGCTTACGCAATTTTACTTTTTGCGTCATTTAGTAAGGGTGTTAGTAGTCTTAATAACTTGAAAGTTTATTTTTAATGAGTGGTTTGATATGTGTAGTGGTTTAATTTGACTCGTTAAAAACCAAGGTCATTGGATATAGTATAGCACCTATAGGGAAATCAAAACTGTTGTATGTGTACTAGGTCGAATAATTATTAAAACTTTGAAATCGAAATTCTCGACTGATTGGCGCTCGGTATGCAGGACCAATTAATATGGAATGTTTTTATTTAAATGACTGCAATTATTACAAAGTGATACAGTTCCAATAAATGTTATTGGAAATTACAATAATTATTAAATTCAATTTGAAATCTTTATTATTTTGAATACTGTGTTATAACTTTATATCATTTTTAATAATAAAAAGTAAAATAATGAACGAAATTGTATTGTATAGCCTATATAAGGCAATGTAGAAGACGGTAACGAACCGCGGTAGAACTCGTAATTCATTTCACTGATAAAGTGAGATGATAAAAAATAAGGATTCTAAAAAAGCCTCGTTCGAATCGGAAACTCCATTGGAACAATAATAATATAGTGTCAGTGGTAAAGTGGAACAAGGAACTCTCGTAGTGGTGCGTTGAACCTCCCGGGGCGCCAGTGTGTGTGCGCACACACCCGCACGCAGCGTGCATACACGCCACCCAGCAACACTGTACACACGTCAGCGGCGTGCGTCTGTGTGCGTCTAATAAACGTGTGTAAGTACTTTAATCTGATTCATGGCGCGATACGTAGGTAAGGCGTATGATGTTTTAGCAGCACGCGTTACGTTTTATTATTTCCTTATTTATTAGTATTCGCATAAAGTCCATAATACAATGGCACGCGGGTAGTTCAGTACTCGTTCATGTTGTTTCACAGAAAACAAATTCTCGCATGATCTATGGAGGAATGATTGAGTTGTTACAAATACGCGCGGTATCGGTATCTAAGTTAATGTTCGTACAAGAGGATCGTACCGAGACCGAGAGCCAGTCGTGCTCGCTCCGAACGCTCCGAACGCCCCGAACGCTCCGACCACGTTGCCTGAAGACACTCACTTGTACTTTGTTGACGCATAAACAAGATTTATGTCGCTGTAACTCCGAACTCGCATATTTATTGAAGGGAACCGTGTTCTAAGGGCTGCAATAATTTACTGTTATTAATACGACATTAGCGAAGGTATAAGAATAAGATAGGTACCCAGCGCCAATTTAACGACTTATCCAATATCTTAGTTCTGACTTCCTTAATTTGTTTTCATTTATGATTATTTGATGCAGTAGGCTGTGCTGGACTGAATACTGCTGTTAATGTTTAATGGGCCATAATAATGTTAATATCTCATCTCAGATATAGAAGTGGTATCTGCATATTTGTGTAATTATAAACTTGATAGAGTCACATATTTCCGTGTAGAATGCCACGTGCGTGTATTAAATAATCTGGTAGCAGATGACACATCAGTGCACCGTCGCGTCGGTGGCACACTAACGCTCGGCTCACACAATACTTGTTTCATTGTTGGATAGCATGCTTGGTCTTGTTGGCGTAAGAATTTTTTATTTCTCGTATTTGACACTTGAGAATCAAAGTGACTTTGAATAAATAACTTTAGACTTAAGTTAAATTATACGATAAGTGACCGTAACAATGATAAGTCAAATCATTTAGCAGCGAAGCAAATGACTTGAATTATCATTGTTACGGTGTTAAGTCTTAACTTAATTCGCGCGTTGATTTCCACCTGGTACCTACTTGGTAGTAAACTAGTAATGCATGTTCTGATAGCAGAGCTCCGGTAGTGTTGCGACACCCGCGCGATCAGCGGCGTGATCGTCCTTGCTCGTTGCTCAACGCTCGATAAGTGCCCGATATTAGCCTCATCTTAAAAGCTTTCGAGTACGAAAATAAGATCAAGAAAGAACCAAGAAAAAAGAACAAAAGTAATTAAAGACGGTTGTATTGTAACTGTTAAGTGTCCGTCTGTGCGCCGGCGCCGCCACCGCCATAACGCTTCTAGTTCGATGTAAACCTTTATTGGACGGATTTTGAAATCTGTTTATTTACTGCTGATTCTAAATATAGATAGAATCCGCATGTTGTCAGGGTAATTTAATTCAATTCATTTGGCTAATATAAATTAAATTATGAGATTAATTATATTACAAAACATTTCATTATAAATTGACAAAACAAAAGTGACTATTAAATAACAGTTGACAAAATAGTTATATTATTTAGTAGGGTAAATTCGTAACCAATTTGTAGTCTTACTTAAATAGGAAAAACACATTATTAATATAAAAAACGTATCGAGATTCATGAAGAAGATAAAAAATACTAAAGAGAATGAATAAATAAATCTCTTTTCCAATATCAAAATCCATTATGACCGTGACTATTGCTACTTTTCGGGGAATTTCTTTCGTGTTGTATATTTTTTTCATTTCTTAGAGCTGTATACAAACTAGGTCGTCGATGCTTACTAATTGTGTCGTGTAGTACTGTGTGCCAAATAGGATTGTGAGTAACAAAGGATGTTGCGTAAGGCCGCATTGCAGTTTATTGATAAATGTCATTAGTGACGTGATAAAAACAGATCGTAATCTTACAATAGCTGGGACGAGGGGTCGCGCGGATCACGTACTCATTGTGCTTCATTCAGTGTAGAAATTATCTGAACTAGTTTGTTAATTACAAGTTCAATACCATTGGTTTTTAGGTTATGTTCGACTTTATGAGACTAGAAATGTAATTGAAAAATATTATTTGAAAACATCGTTGTGTAGGTATGCAATTTTATTTACTATGTTGGGTTGACTTCAAGTCTAATAAGATGTAGCTAAAAGACACGGAACAACTGCCATGTTTTCTCCACCATACAATTATAAATTAAATCTAATATTCTAAGGAGAGGCAAGTTGTCAAACTGTCGGGGTTTTGATGGTGCAGGAAAATCCTCTAATATCTATGTATACTAGAAAATTCTATGGTTAAAGAATATGCCAAGTCACCTAGTTATGTCTAATAAGATTCGTATTAGACAAACAGGCGTCTAAGCTTACTGCAGTTAGACATTACTTTACTTGAATGTTAATAGATTCATGTTTTTATGAATACCAACTAAAATAATTTGTTCTATATAGAGTATGTGTTAATATCGCTACTTAATATTTCAGGTATTTATCTAACAAAATTCCGTAATATCCGTTAGGACTAATCTAATGCACTCACACACGTGAATAGTGCACACATACATAGTTAGGTTACTAACACAGGCAAGCACACGTGCACAGTGGTGGCAGCGCGGAACGAGTTCACACCGACCTGCTGCGCCCGCGCAAGAAAGAACTCAGCCAAGGACGCCGGCGTAACGGTCCGTATGCGGCGCGCGGGGGGCCTGGGGGGAGAAGGGGGGATGCCCGGTCCCGCTACGCGCGCCCCGGACCTGCGGGACGCACGCGGGATCCACCGGGCACTGATTCATGCTTACAACCACGTCATTGCTCCATAAATGTTTGTTAATTAATTAATTAATATTATGTAAATGATTTCTATATTTAGATAATACGAAATTTATTAGTCCATTATTTACTTAGTTGATCTTGTTAACAGATTTACACTTGTAAGATTTTAATTAGAAAAAATACACTCACGGCTTTGAACTATCGATGATAATAGGTAATTTGATAACCTCAATAAACGTAGTACGTAGACTTCACACAACATTTGAAATTATGATAGACGTGTCCTAAATGAAGCATTTATTTCTTAAGAAAATCCAATTTTAAGTTCCTTCTCTCGGCCATCGACCCTAAAAACCTTATTTTCTTTCTCGCTCGCCCCCGTTAACTTCGATAGTTTCATCTCACAGTCACGAAAACCGCTGTTCTGTCTTTATTTTGTTCCATTACGGCCAAGAACAATGACTATTCGTCGATAGGTGCACGTTACTATATCTATTCTTTTCTGGCACGCGCGCCGCCGCCTTGCCGCGAGTGAGACGACTAGCTTTCTGAAGTCTGCGACCTCTGCTAAATGTTTCGAATTCCTATTGGGCCGCTGAGAGCTTTAAGATGGCCACTCAAAGACCGTTTTCTCGTTACGATAACCTAATTTTATTCCATTACGTCGGTAGTCGTTCTGCTTAAATTTCAATAAGGTAACTCCATTAAGTTCGAATGTCAGGAGGTAATGCGAGTAAAAAGACAGCGACCTCGCGGGCGTATGTTCGCACGCTGCGCCCGCGCCGGCTGCGCCCCGCCCCGCACCGCGCGCCCACAGCCTCCGCGACCCGCGTCGTGTCTCGAGCGGGTGATTCAACTGTGTTTGTTCGGAAATGTCGAAGGTTTGCCGGACGTCAACAGACACGGAACTACCTTCAGCTTGAGAGTGTTTCCAGGTATCGTTTTAATTTTATCTATCTAGAGCAGCGATAGATATATACGGTTTGAAAGAGTACTTAAGTAAAATAAATACTTAATAGCTAAATGAAATAGAACTGCATTATTTACTGCAGTAAAGTAATTATAAATTGGACCGCATTATTCTATTAAATGCCCATAGTTGTTTCTTTTACAAAAGACATCAACGCGCTGCACATCGCCGTGCCGTTGGAAAATGAAGCGCGTAGCAACGTAGAACGTCTTTGATACCTATTTCCAAAACAGTTCAACGGGACTAAATGAAATAAGTATTAAGTCTTTTTAATTTATAAAATGGAATGTATACTTTGCCTCTTAAGGTTAATAAAAAAATCATATTATAGAAAATGCATCATGATAATTGTCACTCCATAATACACGGAGGGATGGGCTATCCAAAGATCATAATAGGCAGGCATTTCGGCAGTACTCCAAACTGGCTTTTGTGTGTGAAGTTACTTACTTTACTTGATACTTTGTGCACGTGTTTATCAAAGGCCTAAGTATCCTTTTGTCATTGACATTTTTCCGCATTAATCACATCGCGGATTATACTAGAAATCCTGTTCAAGTTTTTTTGTTTATATTATTGACCTACCAGTTTGACCGCTGTCGTGGCACGCTACGATACGCGATACAGAAGAGATAGCATTGACACCACGTGTGACTTCAATGCTCATAATAATGCTGTTCATGAACCGTCTATAAATAATTATCGTAACCTTTTATTTCATTAATAAAGTATAGTTATCCAGAAACGGCAATATTATTCATGAGGTTTTTAACAAAAAATATAAGCACATACATTGCTGTCATTAAAACAAATATTCATTCATACCAATCTAAGTAAATTGTGGGATCGATAAAGCAAGGAAAATTTCACTAAAATATAAGATTTATAAGTAGTGATAGCCCAGCGGTTTAATGCTCGCCTTCCATGCAGGAGGTCTGAGATCGAACCCAGCCCGCAACCTCTTGACTTTTTGAATTCATGTGCGGATCATTTAATTATCACTTGCGTTAACGGTGAAGGAAAACATCGTGAGGAAACCTACACACCTGAATATCGTTAAGTTTTCGATTAACCCGCAGTGGGCCAGCGTGGTGGACTGAGTCCTAAACCTTCTTATTCTGAGAAGAGGCCCGTGCCCAACAGTGGGACAGTAATGGGCTGGATTTATTTATTTATTTGTAAGATTTGTTCTTATTATTTCTAGCGACTAAAATATCTAGTGAAATTTTCCATGCTTTACCGATCCCACAATTTACTTACAAAGTTTGGATATTTAAGTAAAGAGAGTTCAAATAAAGCCCTTCAACGGAAATATGTAAATTTATTTTATGACGTTGACATATTACTTTTGCTTCTAAAATGAATGTATTTAATGTACCGTGAACATATTTGTAAAACAAAAGTCAAATATAAGTAAAAAGTTTGAAACGGCTACGTTGTTGTAATAAATATTTAACTTGCCCTTTATGCTTTGACGAGCTGTACACATACAAGAAACATTTGTATTTAACATAACATATATAAAAAGTAACGCTTATAAAATGAGTGAGACGGTTCAGTTAATTGATCGGCTTCTGAATTACCCGTTTTATTTACACGCACTGAATAAGAAACGATGCGCACGCGACGTCTCGCCTGTTGATATAAATTACATTTTATTAAAGCTGAGTTCGGATAATCTATTTTAATCATCCCAAATTATAGGATAGACTTGAGCATATAATTTAAGGCCGTTATCATCATTCGGAGCTTCTGTTAGGTGATGGTTAAAATATTGTAACTTTTAGTATAATACCATTTCTTCATTCATCATCGTAGATTTGAACGCGTCAAGGCCTAGGCCTAATGTAAGGCCTCACGCCCACAGGTGTTCAGTACTGGGAACTGTTCTGTCTATTCTTTTGGCGAATAAATGATTTGATTTGATGTGATTTATGGTGTAGTGAGGCATACAAAGCGGCCGAAGCATAGCACGAAGAAGGAATTGTGTGATCCGCATCGCTTGTACGTGTTTCCAAGTAGTTAATATGCAAAAAGAACCACGTGTCCGTCGAAAACGAGAGCAGTTTATTCAAACCGAGCGGCGATATTGGATGGGCAATTTTTATTTTTATATCAAGACTATGAGGAAAACCCATGGCAACATTTGTGGGTCATTTCTTTCTAAGTTCTTAACATTGTTATGAGACAAGCTCCCGCGTCTTTCACTATTTCTTTTTCATTAAAAAACAATTTAGATGAAATTAAATTCGGAATCCAATTAAAATATTAATAAGGCTTGTGGTCATGGATAAAAATAGCTTCTATTAACTCTCCATAATGCTCTAGTCGTAAACCAAAGTATGGTGTTTGGATGATAAACAGTTTTCAAACATTACTTCTAATATCTCATGTAACATTGATGTTTTATGCTGATTTGTAATGTTAATTTCTCCAACGACACGGTGGAGGTAATATAAAGGGTCTATTTTATCATCTTCGGTGTCAGCTATTAACATTACAAATAAGCAAAAACCATCAATATTACAAAGGTAGGCACTAGAACTTATGAGGTAACGTAAAGATTACTCAATGTTGATAACTCGATTCCTTTGAGTATTTTACTCAAAGCTCGATTCATCTCAAATGTGAAAGCGGATAATATAATGTATACGTTTTACTAAATAATTACAGAAAACAACAAACTACAATAAAGTTTCTTGTCATTAGACGAGAACGAGCTTGTAATTAGCAGTTAACAAAGCATATTGAGTTGTAAGATATTGAGGAAACTCATTTGCATGTAGGTTTTGCTTAAAAGATCATTGTTCAAATAATTTATTTGTTAATAGTTTTTGCATAATGATGTTTCTCGGGCGTGTTATTCAAGCAATATAACAAGCACTAGCTTAGATTCAATAATCAATTTTTGACAGGTAGTGCGTATTTAAGTGAAACAGATGATACTGGGGCTTATTGGTCTAATGCCCTAATGGATTCAGTATCCAGGTTAAGTGGGGCGTGTTTTCAATTTCTCGCATCTCTGGGGTCGAGGTCAGTTGATCAGCTGCACGTTTCAGACTACATCACATCTTGTTGAAACAATTCCGTTCTATCGATCACTACAGGAGAATCACGATTGTACAGAGCACTCAACTTAAATGTGTCAATGTTATGCTGACATATACAATTATACATATTGAATATAATGAGATTTAGAAAGTTGTGGTGTGCTCGAATTTTAAAACTCAAATAATCGCATGTAGTGTTTATATGTAAAATCGAATTCAGAACATTAGTGCGTATAATAATCCATGTTAGTAATAATATGATCAAAATATAATACATATTAGATGAGTACGGATATATAAATATAATTTTGTTTTGTTTGGTATAATTAAACCATTAAAATTCGACAAAAAATCCTTGTAAAAAAACCGAGATGGACATTAAGTGTGACTAATTTTTATTGATTTCTTAGATTTCGAGCAGACATAAGATTAACTTGTTTTAATTTGACGATAACGTCATTAAGGAATATTCATGTGCCCAGTCATTTCTACTAAAGCCAGCTTGGTCTGAGCCAAAAGGAAGAAAAAGATAGCGGGCAATTAAAAAAAAACTTAAAACTAAAACTCATTCACTCATAACATTTTTTCAGTGTTGACCAGTAGGTCGTCAAATTAAAGACGAGAATGCGGTGAAAGATCCATTTTAAAATTAGTTCAGTCATTCATCAGGTCAGTCACAGTCGGCGTCTTAATTACCACCTGGTACCTACATCTGGTTGTATTCCGGACTGTCCGTCTGTTTATTCGATTAAACTTGTCATATTTTCTGTTATTTTCTTGTTTATTTAGAGTTTTATTTAGAGTTTTATTAGATATCGTTTCATCGAAACCGAGTAACGATTGTTACACATACGTTCAACCAAGCACCGTAATATAGAGGTCATTCTACTTGCGGGAAGCACATTTATAACAGAAACGGACAAAAAGGTTGTCAGCTGTATTTTAATTTCAAGCGACAGATTAATTCTCTTACAAAAGCTGGTTCCTTTTAATGACAAGCCAGCCTTTTCCATAAAGCCTGGCATGAAAGTAATAAGTACTTAGTAAGATCTTATTAGTTCCATGATAAACCATAGACTTAAAATATTTTCGCTTCCTAATACACAATAAGTCAATACGTCAGTTGTGATCCATGTTGTATGTTTGGTCTTGTCACTCGTTATATTAGAACTCAGATACCGTTTCCTTAATTTCTCCTCCTTTCTCACACAGTTAATAATATTATTTTCTTCCCAATATTAGAATATCAATTAAACTTTTCGAAACCATACTAAATTATAATATTTTCGTGTTCGTAGTTTGACCTTATTATTACTTAGTATTTAATTCGAAGAATTATAAACCTTATAAACCTTACCGAAAGGATTCTGGTGTTAAATGCTGTAAGATATTATCTACCATGTATCGAACCATCTTGAATTAAAGGGATTATAATCGATAGAATGGTTACTATCGCAATATTACGCCAAGAATGCAATATAAGCAGAAAAGTTGACAATTAATCTTTTTTCTCAATAATTTCTATAAAAACCAATGAACCGAATTAAGCGTAACATTGAAATAAATAAACAAGAGAATCTAGAGTATTGACGTGTACAAACAATAGTTAAGGTATGTCGGTATTTAAATAGAGAGCGTTCAACTCACGGCGACGCTCAATCTTTGTCATTATTGAAGCAAATAAATCATAAGTGAAATTGCACTAACAGTCTAATTTACTAACGATTATCTAGCGTTTCATAAAAATTTTTCTTGGTCAAAGAATGGACTCGACCATCAAATTATATCGTTTGAAAAAATGACTTTAGACTTATTGTTTCAGTTGATTTGAACCCAGATAGATGTCTAGTCAATGTAAAGGTTCATATTTGTGTGAAAAAGATTTTAACATAAAAAAATACGAATGCATTGCAATTTATTTACTTAACATTTTGAATAAATAAATTAGATGTAGGTACCGACTTGTACTAGATATACGATTTTAGATAAGTAAAAGTCAAGATCGACAAATAACATAATTCAACCTACTTATAGGTCAGCGTGGTTGATTTCATTTGGAACCGAACCTTCCTAACTGGTCAGTGTAATTAAATGATTAGCATCTGATCTGACGTTTTATCAATATTTTTAAATCAGGTACTACTAGGTCTCGGTTACAGCGTGTTAAAGAAATTAATTTGCATTAGTAATCTATAACTCTACACTCACATCTATGATGTCTATTAACTAAACCCAACTCGAATATCGCTAAGAACGTGAAAATGAGGAAAAGGGAGATTGAAACTTGTTCAACAAAAAAATAGAACTTGAAATATCCGAACGAGTTCTTATATTGAAGCGATCTGTTTCAAACTACGTTAATTTTATTCCTATTTTCTTTTTTATACAGGTGACTGGTTGAATGAGGGACATATTGAAGAACGGTATTGTACTCACCATTGTGAACAACTTTTATTATGAGATCAACTATGAAATCGCAAAAAAAAAGAAATTATACGTATATCCACGTATTGATTCGACTTTTGCTTGCAATTTTTATGAGATGACGAGGCATATTCTTAAATAATTTTATTTCTCGAACACGAAACACGAATATCTGTAAGTATTTCAATAAATTAGATTAGACAATCAGAAGATTTCATTGCACAGAAACACCTACAGTACCTACAATTCCATATATCATGTCAACACGAACGTCACAGAATACGCGGCAATATTTCGCGGAGTAAACCTCCAACAATTTACGAGGAAACTAGAATTTCGCAAACCTGATTGCAAACCGTCGAGATTGGTTCTCGAGTGTGGCGTATCTAATTTATCACAAATGTGCATCAGTGTAACAACCGAGGCAGGATCCCCGCGAGTCACGTCGCGTCGCTCGTTCGCCACCGGGTTGCAGGTGTCAATCCTGTCGCATAAATAATACGGATAAACTTCCCGCTTTCCACTGATTTATGTCTCGTACACGACGTATACGCACATTTGTAATTCAAAAATTTTAGGTTTCCACATATTGCAATGAGCTAGAAATACTTTGATTTTTCTTCGTTTAGTTTCAGATATATTATATTGATGATATATTGAGCAGAATATTCTCATTTAATTCCTTTACGCGATTTATCACCTAAGCAAGTTTTATACGAATACCTAGGATCTATATAACAGGGGTGGCTAACCTGATTAGACCCAAGATTACTTTTTGTTACTGACGAAACCCTGTGCGAATTACATACGTCTTGAAATTTTAAACGAATAATATGTATATTAAACATAATTATGTGGTTTTTGCTTTACCACGGTCGACTGGACTAATAGCCGAGATCGACCGGTTGGCCACCCCTGCTATATAAGGTACCTACTCGTATTAAAGAGTTTTATTGGACGGACATTTAATATTTTAGAAGGCTGTTTGAAACAATACACTGTTGTAATTTGTTTTAGATATCTTAAAAGGCTCTTTGTATTGGTGTTTCAGAGGCTAAACTTTCCACATTTACTTGCAAGTTAGAATAACTAATAAATCATAAAATTTCATGTTTCCCCAATGAAATTTGCTCCATGGGCAACAACATAAACACTGAATAATATATATCGCAATAGCTATTTCGATGCCTTATTTGTTCATTACCCAGTCTGGATGTTCTCTTACACTGATTTACACAGTAAGCGTAGTTGAGTTGTTACGACTTTAAAGACGTGTCTCAGCAGCGACTTTAAATTCATAAGCACACACAGTAGTTGGTTTATTTAGTCCGGTTGCATATATGTAATTATTTTGTATAACATCACGCCTGAATTTCCCGAAGGGCATCGGTACGCATACGTACTGTTACCCACGTTGACGCCGATGATGGTATTAAGTCGCATGTAATAGGGGCGAGCTTAATGGCCTCTACCTATAACTAACCCGGCACAATCCCAAATTACTAGTTGGTGTTGCGACCGAACTAACGGAAAATGGGAATTAAAACTATCCCAACCTGGGTCCAGGTATCCAGCTTCGGCCTCATATTCGGCGGTTGCAGTTGCAACCACTAGTATTGATGCGGTCTAGTTGACCTACATTACCTGGTTTACTTCACCGATTGCTTGTCAATACCTAGGCGAAATCAATCTTTTCTCTTTTCTTTTCCCCTAAATTCTAGTCGTTCGCGGTTTATCTAGTTCAATTTATCCAGCAAATTACAATAAATCATTTGCAGTCAATGTTGTCATATTCCAGCAAAAGTGAAGGTGCCATAATAAATCTGTGTTGTATTATAATAAATCTAGTCGTTATTCGTGTAGTGTGTCGTTTGGGCTTACAAATATTTTCGCTGAGTGGTACAAGAGCTGCGCGTTCGCGGAGTTACGCACTACAGCCACTACGATAGACTGTACTTACTTAAGTGGGAGTGCACAATACGAATTATGATAAATTTTTGGATCATTATGTATTTTGTCACAATATTTATAACATGGAGCTGTAGATCACATTCTTAACTGTAGTTCATTTGTCTTTACTAATATTTGTCGGGTATTGTTATGTAGAAAGTAGAAACTGCAATCAAATTACAGTCAGATATAAAAAAGAGGCAAATAAAAGATAAGACCTAAATACTAAGAGAAACAACAACGCTACTCAATTAAGATTAACTTTCTTACAGCTAATAAATACTAATAAAACATCTGATAATATCAATTATTGTGACCCCTTTCTTACAACAGTTTAACGAAAGTAATAAACATGTGAAGTTTGAAATATAACGAAGTCTTTTTCCCAGAAGGATCGAAAAGTAAAGCTCAAATATAGTACGATTTATCCACAAGCCACGATAACTTTAATTTGAAAGGTATATTTTGCTGCTATTTTAAGGTTTCTAGGTAAACAGGAAGTATTAAACGAATCCAAATATTTTCGCTAAGAGACAGGAGAAACACGGTGTAGGCACTTCAAGGTTCTTGCAAAAGACCCTCAAAATAAAACTGGTGCACAAAGAACCTATACAACCCAATAAGAATTAATACATTATTGTATTCATTCATCACAGTTACCGTTTCAAATATAATTTTCCGAGTTTTTGATGGAGCGTATCTCGAAACCGAGATTCCAACTGTTTTTATAGTTTACTAAATTAAAATCCGAAAATTACGAAGATATACTGTCTTTTATAATAAGTTATACGATATTGCAGTTCACAGTAACAGTTCTTAAATGTCAATATGTAGAGCACTTTTAGAGAGAATGAATATAAAATAAAATATGTTTTCACTTGAAACCTGGCGCAATTACCTTGATACACAGTCACAAAGTATGAACCCTTCAATTAAAAAGTACAATTCAGGTTTTGCCGCCGCATTGGGCGCATGCTTTTTCTTACGAATTGTAATTTGGCTATATTCATTACGAAAGTTCCATTGTAAAGTATCACGGGCGTATAGCAATTGACATACCATTTTTATACCAGTTTATGTAGAAGACGAACCAGGAAACCATGTAAGCGTATTTATGTAGCAGGAGACAAGTAATTAAACTATATATTCAAGGAAGTGATATTTTAAGATTTTAATATGGATACTGGATATATATAATATTATGGCGCTTTAATGTTACTCATCCACTATAGCCATAATTTTAGAGAAATGTTTTCAATTTGGGAACCGGGAAAATTATTTAAATATTCCTAGTGAAACAACATCAGACATAAAAATACGTTTCTAGACAACACCTACTTTCTTTGTTAGAAAACAATAAAGAGCAACATAATAACCACAAATTATAGTGTACGAAATTCGATTAGTAATACCTAAGCATTATAATGTGGTGCATCCATTGTACATTCGCACGCTCACTTGGTATGAATTAATGTCGATGATGCTGACGTCTGCTGTCGAGTCTAACTCAACACTAAGGAACCATATCACAAAGCAAAGAAACCCCTTTCAGAGACCAATTAAAAAAGCCATTAACAACGAAAACAACGATCTTAGCTTATTGATTTAAATTGCAAAAGAGCGCGCCACGTCGCCGCGTCGTTGTCGCTGTGCGCAAGCGCACCGTCTTCGTCGCTCAGAGCTTTAATTGGCGGACATGTCCAGTATTTTTCATCAGCGACTCAGATGGCCTGGGACCGGCCTAACATTTGCCAACCCAATTTACTAGCAGCTGTACCTACATATCGTAAATGCGAGAAGTCGCACACAATAGTGTAGTCTATAAACGTTGATAGTCGGAGCGCACTAAATCTTTTAGTACCGATCTATGTTAATCGATAGAACATTAACAACGGTGCGTCGGTAATGGTCAGTCCTGGGACACGGCATGCTCAAGGCTGTGCTTGGTGAAAGGATTCGTCGTGAATCTGGATCATCCCGACATCCGCGAGCCGTGCCTCTGCCTACGCGCAGCCGCGGCGCTACGACGAACCAAACTAGCTGGCGAATAGCACGACCACTGACTGTGCTAACCAATATTAATGAGGACAAATTATAATCCACTGTGCAGCAAAGGACTTATACAAGGAAGTGGGAATGTATGATTTAAATTCAGAGGTTCAATCAAGTTTACCATTTCTAACGTATCTATGAACGCCGATGCCACCCGCAACTTTGATTATAATTTAACGATGTAGGTAGCATATTAGAACTAATAGGTAAGTTTTAATGACATCACAGATATAACATGCAATAAAAGCTCACCGTGTTGATTATTTATTACCTATATTTTCTAGGAATAACTTTCCTTCTAATTTATTTTATTATGATAATAAACAATATCTTAAATTTCCCACCTCTACATATCGATCACTGAAAAGTGGTTCACTAGAAATACATAAACCCTGTGAATTGTAATTATTTGTGGTTCGCTTGTTGTACAACACGGGGCCACATCGACACCGCCGTGGAATATGCAAATGATGTTAAACTGCAGCCTTACGAAACTGCTCCGACTCTACCGATAGACGTGATAATACCTATAAATAAGGACAAACTATTAATGGTGGAATAAATTGATGTGAGATCACGATTTGAAAATTATTAACCTGAAGTCATTTACACCGTGGAAAGCGATCTGCGCGCCTGTGTTATATGCACACAAGTCTACTCATGCGACACGACTACTGCTTCTGTAGATACACATTGAGCTATTTATTTGTATGTCGCAGTACCTAATGTATACAAAGTTGAGAGTTAGGTGAATGGCTTGTGATTTTGATAACCTAACAGTCATATACTAAGTATATGTACAATGTTCTTGATATCACCGATGACATTTATCATGTAAATTATATCAGTCTAGTTGAGTAAGAAATAATAAAAACTATTCCAACTCTGTAAACGACGTCTTATATCGTTTTCGATTTCTGATTGTACAAATGATATCTCATTTTAAATTAATCAGATATTGAATTTATTATAAACATTGTATTGTTGTCAAAACTGGCTGTTGTCTAGCCAGTTTTGACAGCCCAGTAACAATAGCTATCCATTAGTTTGCGTCACCACATTTTTTTAAAGTTAGGATGATAAAGCTGCTTTTTCCGCTATTTTTAAATCATGCATCCGCAGAATTATTCACAATTGATTGGTTGGCGTGCATATAAAAATCATTTAAAATTGATTTATTATATTATTATCTACTGATTGGATTACGTAGCATTGCAATTATATAAAGCGAGTTGTTTTGGTGCACATAACAAACTAGCCTCGTGTGATTGCAGCTTACAGATGAGCTTCATTAAGATTCGTGTTAGACATATTGCTAGGCACGAGTGAGATATTACTCCTCGTTAGTAATTGCGAACCGAGGATCAACTTATTACACGACTGTTGTCGGCTTATAATTGTCTGTCCATTACTATGTAACATGGGAAAGATATCATCGAAATCGATGTTACCGATGAATTAAATATTTAAAAAATAGAAAGGTTTTTGAAACACATGCTTAATCAAAATCTTCGCTGGACAGATACTGTTTGTACAGAAAAGAAGTAGGTAACGAATCTTTATTTCAGTCTTCAATTAATTAGAAAATCAATCCGATTAAAAACTTTCCAAATAAATGAAATGATTGATAATAGATAAATCAAACAATTAATAGCATTAATTTGAAATATTGCTACGGTCGACGCTCTCATATAATAATAATATTATTTGAGTGTAGGTACCGAAACTAAAGAATGCATGCAGCGATTGCAACTATTTTCGACCGAAAATTAATTGCATTTTTATTAGTATACTTAGGTATAGATTTATACATATTCCAATTATTGTGAAAATAATCTGCTTATGTATGAGCATCTTATGTTTAACCAATAATGTATAACCCAATAATTCATAATATCAAAACCAATAATATGAATCAATCAGTAAAATTATTTATGAGTTTCTTTGTATTGCACGGAAATAAATAAAAGTAACTACATATATATTATTGTAAAGGGTTTCCTTATCTTTGACGAAAATAAAAACAGTATAAATTAAGAAATCTTAAAAAATCAAGGTTAATCAAAACTGTAACTGTAGGTACTGAGATTTTAATTTCAGTAGTTTAAATGGCATTTTTGATCTTAATGACGTCATAACAATTTTTTTAACTCATACATAAAGAACAAATAAAAGGCGATACAATCGGGAAGTCTCAAAAGTTTTCATAAGTATGTGTGTACATACATACTTATTGTACATTATTGTTTTGGATATATCTAGTCATTATACATAAAATTGCGTATGTAAGTTCGTATAAACATTAGCGTTTATGCACGCTATAATTTTACTTCCCGAATGGCAACTTACAAGTTGCAACAACTCGTTTATTTATACCGAGATCAATACGTGAACGAATAATTACATTGACTTTTGCTCTCGGTTATTTTATAATAACAAAATCCGGATTATATATTACCTGGGGTTCAGTAAACATTAATTTTCTCTACATTCTTCGGCTTGGTTTCTGTAAAAAGAGGTTTTTTTTTATATCGAGATCGCCAGTAGGTATAATAAAGAACACAATGTTATCGGTAGTCGTAAGAGTTTCACCAAGCACTGTATTATGATTGATTTCATAAAAATGTAAATATATTATAATTACATATGCGGTTTCCCATCTGTGGGTAATGTGGACTGCTATTTGATACAGTACACGAGTTGCTTGTATTAGGCATTGTCACGTCATCTCATCGGTTTACAAACACAAATCTCGTACATATTACAGGGTCATTATATAGATACTATAATATACACAAGGGTAGACGTTTGAGGCTATATTGGTCATAGGTAGCACTTTATTGTTACATGTGCAGATGTGCAGTGTGCACATCCCAGAAGCAAATACTCGAAAAACTATCGAAAATAGAAATCCGGTTGATATCCGGTTCGGTAGTAGTACACTTTCTTATACTAACTACATCGCGTGTAAATATCTAAATGTACCTATAATATTGGTAATACTCTTAAATTTTTTAAGCATAAAACGAATGCTCATTGACGTGCAAAAAGTATCAAAGTGAACCGTGACATCCAAGCCCGGCCGGGTAATTTAATATTCGTAAAACTATCCGATAAAAATAACAAAGCAAAACCACGCCAGGTGCTACTTTCCTTCTGCGACCACTTATTGACCCGCTGTCAAAACTTTAACGCCAATTTGCCTCTGTATTATAGTAGCACGCTTCGCACACAATCGAACATGCATGTTAACTACCAATTAGTGGATATGTTCATTTATTTTCACTACCAAAGTTATGCTACGTCACGCATCAGTCAAAAACTAACTAAATTTTTATCTAGACATCAAATGTCGCGTCAAATTAGTTTGAACTCGACCTTTTCATTCAAACTTGTTTTTTGTTCTAAATTGATTCATTAGGTCGACACCGAATAAAAATGTTTTCAAGGAAATAGTCTACGTGAAGTATATTGGTGGTATTGAATGGTTGTTCCTTGTTTAAATTAACTGCATAATATTTTTTGGAGAAGTCACTTTTTAACGAGACGTTGACTTTGAGCGCCCTTGTTATTATTGGTATATAATATACAATACCAGTTCTTTTTAATGTGCGAGCTCAAACTTTGATCGGCTATAAACTCAGTACATTCTAAAGCAGTTCGCGACGAGGAAGCTTAAGTTGAACGGAAGCGGTTTCGTTTTATTTACTTAACAATATCAATTTTTGTCTCGATAATGTCTGTAAAGGCGCTTTGTAAATAACAGTGATTAAAACACCATAAGAGAGTGAAGGTAGGTTCGCACGAAACCAGATCGAACCGGATCCAAATCGGCGGGAGCGTTTTCTGTAACTGGAGCATACGACCGTCTCGAATATCGCCCCTTATGTCGATAATAAGATTTTCTTTCGTACGCAGCAATATTGCAGTTTCTCTTTTTTGTGAGTGCACCTGTGATGTAGGCCAATCTTGGCTTATTTCAACACGAGATCGTGATTGACGCTTATCCCACACTTTATTGTCCTAGGCAGATTTACAAGAAGTACGTTTGTATATATTTTATCTGCTATGTTAACTAATAGTTTGTAGAATATATGTTTTTTTTTTCTTTAATCTGTAATTCAAAGATTTGGGCTTTAGCCCAATTTATTTTATTATATAACTACTAATATGCTATATTAGGTAGGTACTCACTATCAATTTTACGACCTAAAAATGGATGAGCTAATTAAGTTCGTGAATCTGATTCATATAATCAGGTGCATTACGTAATCTTGACTAATGACGTGTCCAATTAACTTGATCCGCCGAGCTATTCTGTAGGACAAAGCGGTCATCTCAGTATAATTTTGGTTCCTAATCGAGCTAAACCTGAACGACAGGTCGGCACACCCGCTCATAGAAACGCAGAATCTAACAGTTTAATTCATTATACCTAGCGATTAAAGCCATCAATAAAACATATCCTATTTGGTGAGATATAAATATGATATCCAATAGAAAGCGAAGAATACAACAATTTTTTATTATAGGTATTGAATATGTCAAAAATAATAGTTTTATTCAAACAATATCACATTTGTAATCAGAATAGTGCTTTCACTATAATATTTATAGCTTGTATATCTAGAATGTAGCAAACATCTTTATTGCTATTTAAAGTAAAATGACACAAGTTAATGTCAGTCATTGTTAGTGACATGACATCAGACAGTATTAAATATTCAAAATCATTGACATCTATCTTTACAATATTAGCATGTGTCCAATCATTTGAGAGTCGGTGTCGGCGTTGCAGCGCGGGCGCAGCGTTCACGCCGCGTGGGAACTCGAGCAACCATTACCTATCCGATATAAATACTAACCATATTTTACGTCAGAATTCGACGCACTCTAGTTGCGCGTAAGCAAGTAATCTCCGCCATTAATGTCACGACTAGATTGTGCATCCTTGCGTAGCCACCGGTCCTCCAGTTGCCATAAATCAGTATGTAAACCGCAATCGACCTATATTGGCATTTATAACGGCCTTATACCAATACATACAAAGTACCACCACGTTTATTATCTACCTAATTAATTATTCAACTAGATTTCGAGTATAATTAGCATCAGCGTAATTGAATTGCAAAAATGTTTCATCAATACATTTGGTTATTTAAATGAGTGAACTAGCATGGAACATAAAATATGACGCGATAAATGAACGCTTAGAAATTTAATAAATATTGACTAGCGGGGGGAAGTGGAGAATCTTCGGAACTTAGAAATCACTCGTAGCCGAGCCCTTTAATTACATTTACCGCAATTAACCGTGTGTCATTCGAGTTTATAGTAACGCCCGCAAACAGCTACAGCACGCAACATTAATTTCACTTTTACTGGTATTCGACTCGTTATAATAATCTGGCATAAAATTGCAACAGTATGAGAGATCAAAGGCTGTACGTAGCAAGCGGTCATCTTCTGCTCAAATGTCAGAGGTCGGGCCGGCGGCGACGCGCGCTCTGGTATGCGGGCGGACTGCAACCAGCTCCCATGTACGGCTGCCTAGCTAATACCGATTGATATGAAACAGAGCGACGATTATACAAATTGTAAAACTATTTGTATAATTGTGGATAGATCAATCATTATATTATTCATATAGACAAGTTGAAAAGTTACTAAAGGTTTACGCATTGTTTAATGTGACGCTATTACTCATAGCTATAATCATACATTTTATGTCATAGATATTATTTGGAAAAACAATTACTGATCTGTAACTTTATTTGTAGCTATTTATTTCTTTGTGTTTAAAATAATTTGAAGCAATTCCTCATACACCTATCATGACTTCGTGCTGCACGTTGCCTTGAATTGCAGAGAGTGACCAGCATCATGTACTGTTCAGGTTTATTTCGAATCAATTCTATGTAAAACGTCCAATTAAAGCCGTCACATTGTGGTCGCAGCTATCGCGATTCGCATCTGAGTCGCTCGCGCTCTCAACCGGACGGCGGCGGCGGCGCGCGGCGGTCCTCGTTCGGTCGCTCCGCGTAACACTTGGATCAGAATCGACTCCCCGACTAGCCATTATCGCCACATCGGAACTTCACAGTTAATTGTCCGCGTATTTTTGTTGTAAATACGACGCAATTTGTAGACATCGTTCGATAACTCCCAGAGATAAAGTCGGCCATTGTACTTGCGATATCGAGGCCGTTTATTCGTGTTAATTAAAGATATCGAACTAGATCTACACTATCGATATTAGAAGTCGATTATTTTTAAATAACATAATTTTAGTATATTTTTTTATAAACCTATTTGATATAAAACCCGACAAACTACATGTACTTATACAGATTTCTTGTAAGTCGAGTTGTAAATTTCATACAAAGCAACATCTTATTACGCCAATATGACCATTGCGTTGTAATAATATTCTTCAATTAATTTAAGAATGCTATTAATAGATACTGGTACATAAATCTGTTAGAGACATTAATTACTCGCCTGAAATGGCATGAAGGTAGAAATAATACAAATGGATATAAAATGTAATGAGTACCTATTCGCGCTAACGAACATTGCGATTTCAGATTTCTAGATACCTAGTAGACGTATCTAAGGTTTCTCCGTACCTCTACCTTATAAGTCGCATCAATAGGTAATAGAAATGTTATTAGTAACTTGTGCGTATCTTGACGGATCTTCTGACTGTACCTCATAGTTGCGACGAACAAATGACCGACTAACGTTGTTGCGACAGCACGTAGTTGCGACGCACGTAGTCGCGACAGATCGTTGTTGCGACACACGTCACTCCGACAGCACGTGGTTGCGACTCATGGAGTCGCGACAGATTGTTGTTGCGACACACGTCACTCCGACAGAACGTGGTTGCGACTCACGTAGTCGCGACAGATCACTGTAGCGACACACGTTGCATCGACACCACGTAGTTGCGACGCACGGGGTCGCGACAGAATTTTATCACGTTAAGACCCTCGCCAAGGTTCAACATCCATACCCTGCAGTTTTTTCAAGTAGGTGTTTCAGGGTCGGCTTTCAGTCCAACCACACTCGGTTGAATATCAGTATTTTACTCCGCAACGCTATTACTGGCGGTTACTCTGGTGAAGAGACTTTCGGGGTATTTGTATGAAAACCCTCACCAGTAAATAATGTGCGACCTGAGACATTGGGGGTTCACGGTTTTCACATTAATTACCTGGTGAGGGTTTTCATACAAATACCCTGAAAGTCTGTCCACCAGAGTAACCGCCAGTAATAGCGTTGCGGAGTAAAATACTGATATTCAACCGAGTGTGGTTGGACTGAAAGCCGACCCTGAAACACCTACTTGAAAAAACTGCTGGGTATGGATGTTGAACCTTGGCGAGGGTCTTAACGTGATAAAATTCTGTCGCGACCCCGTGCGTCGCAACTACGTGGTGTCGATGCAACGTGTGTCGCTACAGTGATCTGTCGCGACTACGTGAGTCGCAACCACGTTCTGTCGGAGTGACGTGTGTCGCAACAACAATCTGTCGCGACTCCATGAGTCGCAACCACGTGCTGTCGGAGTGACGTGTGTCGCAACAACGATCTGTCGCGACTACGTGCGTCGCAACTACGTGCTGTCGCAACAACGTTAGTCGGTCATTTGTTCGTCGCAACTATGAGGTACAGTCGGATCTTCTTACTACTAACCACATTCCGGAGTGGTCCTGGAAAATCCGATAGTGGTTACTGAGACTAACTTAGAAATTAATGTCTTGAGTTTGTATGAAGCTAATTAGTATCAACCCTAATAGTATGTCCAATGAATAATAAGGAATTAGGAAGAATAATAACAATAAGTTATACAACTTGTGTGTAGCAGTAAATATTTGAAGGCATCGGTTGGTCGGTGTCGGCGGCGGCGGCGGGCGGTGCGCGGGCGCAGCGTCTGTGGCGCAACCACGCTCGTTAACCCACATGCACTGCGCCGCCATCACTACCGCTGCTGAATACAAAGTCATCAAATTCACATCCTTACATGTCGATTAATAACTGGGTAATTTAATTAACTAATTACTTAATTAGTTGAATAACTATTGTTATACCTATGCCATTAAGCTTCATCAAACTGTGACCTCCAAAGCGATATTACAACTTTACAACGGGTACTTCAGAACAGTGTAGGCCACCAAGTGTTTGTAAACTGACTTGCAGTACTAACTTGACTAATGCAGTTGTATTTTACTCAATCAACCTTTGTCTATGTAAACATAGAGCAGATCAAAATAATTTAAAGCAGAAAATCCCCTGTATGACAATAAAGAGGAACCCATTTTTGAAGTATTAAGTATTGAACTACACAATATACCTACAACAATTCGCTAAAAGTATTTAGTTGCTGTTGCGAATACAAACCCGAACCAATTGCAATAATCGACGCTTATCGGTTAAGTTAATAGCTTACGAAGCTATTACGAGACCAGATTCTCAGAAAAACCACTGCGGCGACCTTAGTGCAGCAACTATAATGGTCGCCTGCGCCTCTACCTACCGCCACCCGCTGGGATTACCCACTTCGACTTAAACGTAGACATACCAGCCAATTTAACCCAATATTTTTAACTTTATGATAGTTACTTATGTCTCAAGATCCATCAACAATGTTTCCTGTAACCAATGTAGAGTTAATCCAACGCTCCGATCGTTCCACGATTATGAAATAGGGTTTAAGTAATGTCAAAAGCACAATTTTTAAAAGTGTTAGTTGCGAAACAATTTCGCATGTTAAATTAGTGTTTCGTTAAGTAATGCCAGGCAGTATACAATTTAGTACAGTTTAAAATATCTTTGTGAGGCAATGGCGTAAAGTACTGATTGAATTTAGAATTTTACGAGCCGCTTGCAAGAGTAAATAGATTAATTTATGATCATCACTAAGCGAGCTTGCTTCACTGTGTAACACTATAACCGATTATGTACTTGCCTACACAATAGGAAATTATCAGAAAGCATAGACTTAATAAAAATTAAATTAGCATTGATAAATATTAATCATTACAATTTTATGTTTGTCTATGCCACAAATTAAAGTTAGAATATGTTGTATGCATGCAATATAATTTATAATTCCATACTTATTTACATAGTGTAGAAAAATACACAACCCGAACCAACAACAAAAGCGTCAGTAATATTCTTAATTATAGATTCGTTCCAGAATTTTTATTGCTTACAAGCATACATTCCGTCTTAAACTTAACAACAGTTATAAAGCATATCCAAGGAATTGACGAATTTAATTAGTTTTTAAATCGAATGGTGCATAATGTAATTTTATTACAAGAATTATATTAAAAATCTTATTATTTCACGTTGCTACTACATAGACGTTGGTACCTACCCATTAATTATTATTTAATTTTACAAAGGCTTTCGTAATTAAGTAATTTTCATATAACCCTTGACCTCTTCAAATTAACGTACAAACAAACAATGATTTACTTTTCTTAGACTGGAACTTGACGAATTGTTTACCACTTTTATATGCAGACTGAATCCAAGCGATACATCAAAATTGAATGATATTGGTGTCGGTAAACTATACATCAAGTAAATAATATTTCGTCAAATATCAACGAGTTACCATTGTATCAGCTGTCAGATGAAACTTAATATCGAGTGTTTCGGTCCCTCGCGCTTGCTCCAATTCATCGTGTCGTTTGACAGACCTTTCTCATTTTACAACATGTAATATCGAACATGTCGTATGGAAATCTCCAGCGTGAAAACGTACCAGAACATCTACATTTTTAGACACTTTAATATGTACAAACAAAACGAAGGATGTGGAAATGAGTATGATAATCTAGAAAGTAAAAATATTTAGACGACCACTAGAATTACATACCGTGTGATGATCTCGTTTCTGCTTTCGTTTTAATAAAATTTAATGTTTAGTTTTGTTTTTCGGTATTCGCGCTGAAAGCCTCGACTCGAAAAGCAACGGCGCGAGCGCAGCGCGCAGTCGCTACTTGATGCCTGATAGGCACGACGCGTGACTCGCTCGCCCTGATTTTGTACAGGATCTAAAGACTCGAAGCGAGCTTATTAATTAAACATTCAGATACAAATATATTCTGCTTAGTACTAAAAGCGATTCAAACACAGTATAGTTTCGTTATTACTAAATAAATTATCCTTTTTTGAGTAATGCCAATAACCATTTCTTTTTCCTTTTTCCAGATTGACTTCGCCTCCTGACTTCGAACACCTTCATAACATCATGGAAAATATAGCCGAGTGCATTTGCTTTGCCAAAAGCCTGGCTAACTAAGTTCTCAACCAGCAAGGAATAGGGTTGGGGTGAATAATGGGAAAAAGTAACGTACGAATCAAGTTCGCACACTCGATTGGTCCGCCGATTGACTCGAGCACGTTGGGCGCGTCCGAGTAGCACCCCAGCCCGCGCCCCGCACCCCCACACTCTCAGTTACCGACGCTCTAGCGACTGCCAATAAAGTACAAGTCATACCGGGTTATTCACTTATTTAAATTTAGATATATTTATTGTAGTACAAAGAAAATTAAATTGAACACAAACATTGAGAGTTTGATGTAACAAAACTGACAGGAGAACGAACCGAGTTGTCGTCCTCGGTTGTATATGAAACGGTAGTCATGACGGCCACTGCCCCAGAACTGTCAAAGTCAGATTTCTTTGATTTCGTGACGTCCAACGAGGTTACTGATGCCCAGTACAAACAACAGATGCGTTCTGTTAATGTGTTCATGGAATCACCCGACTCAAGGTCAAATCCACTGCTCTCAGAGGAGCCTAAAGAACAGAACAATAATAGTTTACTGAGCGTGGGTGGCGCGCAGATCGGTGCCAACAGTGGCATGGCCACTGCCACCACTTCCACTACTCTACAGAGTTTTGACTCTATTTGGAACGTTGACCGTGAACGTGACCGCTTGGATACTACCATGTTAGAGGATCTCAACAAGTTTTATTGGAATCAGGAAAGTGATATTAATGGCACGAATCCCTGCACAGACACTGCAATTTCAAATAAATTAATTAACAACACGGATGGACAAATATACACACTGACCGTACTCAATCACGACATGACGGAAACCAGTTCGAATCGATACTGGGCTAAAGAAGAAGATGTGTCTATGTCTAGTCCAACTGATATAGAGACGCATAACTCATTAGATCTCGAATCCATATTAAATATGAACGGATTCCCCAATGACTTCAATCAAGATTTACCAAAAGTAGAGGGCTTCACTTATGAAGAGGGTGATTCAGAAAGCCAACATGCTGATTTGAGTACTAGTGATTTAGTGAAAGTAGAACCTTACAGTTATGACGATAGTGAGTTTCAGAGTAGTGACAAAAAAGATGACTCTCATGGGTCATCTTTGCTCGGCACACCGACCATAATAGAAAGTCAAGTAGAATTCAACAACAATAATAATGATTGGAAGATAACCGATCAAAATACGGAATCGAATGAATCTTTGCTCAGAAGCGCGTTACAGGGAAAAGCCTTCATTAGATATAGTACGATACAAAAAAATCCTGCAAAAGTTGAAGTTAGTAATGAATTAAAAAGAGTCATCACGACTAATAACAACAAACCGGATGTACCATCAATGTACCAAGACAGCAAAGACGAGTTATTGATGGCAATTACGCCCCCAAATCGTTTAAATATATCGATACTATTAGAAGATCCAACCGCTTCTGTTGTTTCAAATGGGGAAAACCCTTCATCTACACAAAGTGTAGACGACATTTTGCTGTCACGACTTGATACCAACTATCCGGAGGACTATGAAAAGTTGAAGAGGATAGCGACAGAGCTCGGAGAATCGATGCAACCATTTTGTACCGTAGAACCTATTGAAACGACGCGTAGTGTCTATAACATACATCACGTGAACGGTGATCTAGTGACTATGATCCCTGCTGGGGAGGTCCAGCTGAATCAGCATCTACAAATAGTGACAGCATCGCCTACCGTAACGAGCACGAAGCCGGGAAACAGAAGATATAAAAAACCGCAGAATAAGAACCCAGCGCCGACGACGCAAGTGCAGTCGGGCACGGCTATTCAGGCGGCGACGTCCACGTCCAACGGAGTGAGGAAAGAGAGATCTCTCCACTATTGTTCCATATGTTCGAAAGGATTCAAGGATAAGTACTCAGTGAACGTGCACGTGCGGACGCACACGGGTGAGAAGCCTTTCACGTGTTCGTTGTGCGGCAAGAGTTTCAGACAGAAGGCGCACCTTGCCAAGCACTACCAGACGCACATCGCGCAGAAGACCGCCGCCGCCAACGGCGCCGTCAAACCTAACAAGCAGAGGTAACGCGCCGCACACCACGCGCACGCGCACCGCTCACACCCCATTGATAGTCAATTGAACTTTATCATGGTGATATGATAACAAATGTATTTTCTTATAATCGATACTTAAAGGCTGAAAATATCACAGATGAATTTGGTAAGGTGCTAATAAAGTAATAATTTATAGAGAAATAAGACAGTTACGAATGAGAGATGTGAAGGTTCTCGGCCGTTAACCTTATTTGTTAATTTGTATGTAATTCCGCCCGTTACCGTATACCTACATTTTAGCTTAAGCTAAGAACAGATACTTTTAAGTGTTTTACAAGAAGATAAAATCGACTTAATTCCATATTTATTAGTCATAAATACTAGTTTACGTTAGAAGTCATATATTTTATAAACATTTCATGCATTTTGGTATAAGTAGGTAGATATGATGTTAGTTCCTAGATACTCACGACTCCTCGGCATGTCTCTTTGTGGCACGTAGTAGAATCTGTTTGAATAGTGGATTATCGCCGATATGTTTCAAAGTAACATCAGATAAATATAGTGAACAATGATGAGCACCGCTGGTGTTACTGGTCGCGGCGTCGTAGTAATTTCTCCCGTAGCGCAGTCGACTGAACTTTCTAAAAATGAAAAAAATAAAAGTGTAAAAGAACGAGTATTCAGAACCCAGCTTCTTTCACCGCTCAACTATCGCATCTTTACACTGCTCCTCGGACAGTGATGGCGGCACTATAACTTTTAGACTTTTCTATTTACTTTTTTTTTCTTTTTTTATACTTAAAACGTTGCCCCACACTAGTATTTCTCCTATATCGTAGGTACAGTTTACGAACATACACATCACGTGCGCATATACCCAGACTCGAAACAACTATCTGTAGATCATACAAATATTTGTTCTGTGCGGGGATCGAACCCGCAGTACGTATATAGTGCAGAAAGCTAATTGCTTAGCCACTACGCAAACCGAGCCTTCATCTTATAGTAACTCTGCGATGTTTTAGATAACGCTTTGTACAAAAAGCCGAATTCTTCCGCTATTATTATAATGTACTCCTCAGAAAATGGAACTTAATAGCTTGTTGGGGACGGGTGGGACCATTATTCGAATGTCCATATCGGACGACGCGACGCAGTGAACGGTTTCTCATTCCCAATATTACATCTTTCGCCTCATACTGGGAGAGGCCTGATTGCCCTCAGATTGCTATAAATTATAAATACAAGTGGCGTTTCAATCGCGGTCTTTAAAATTGTGCTCCCTTTCTCGTCTAACAAATTGGCCTTTCTTTGTTCCATCCGTGTGTTTATAACACAGGGCCTCGCCCTCTCATTATTTATATACGTACCTGGATAGGTTCTTAGACATTGTTTACCGCCGGACACCTATATAAGTAATCATTTTATGTCTTCCCATTATTACCTACCCGTTATTAGCCATGAAACCGTAATCTTAAAGATGAAAGTGCTTGAAAGTACTGTGTATGCTTGCCTTCCACTTGGTGAAAGTAATTACCTAATATAGACATCATTCTAATCTGTTTCACTGACATTTTCAGATACGTACCCACCTCTCTAGACTGACAGGTGGTATGTACTCCGCTTAGTTCTTCTTTATTAACATTCGTAAATTTCATCAGCTCCTATGATGATATGCGAATCATGAAAGGACATTTCTTTCTATATTCTTGTGAGATTCCGCCTTTCATTGCAATCAAGACATTTTATTTGTGAATAGCCAGAAAGTTTCACGAAAGCGCTTTCATGGCCCCCCAGTGCACACGAATTTAAGAAATATTTTTCCACGTCATTAAGTACTAGGTATAATTAGCCAAGTAAATTCTCGGAATAAAGGAGCCAATGTGCTCATTTATGATTATCATCTAATGACATTCGACATGGAGTATTGTAGCGTAAATTGGCTAATTTTGAAACATGATAAAGCTATTATAAAAAATCTAACACAATACAATTATTAATGTGCCACTTTAGTTAAAATTAATACCTACCTATTTAGTATAACATGCATATTTTATGTAGAAAAAGTTTAATACAGATCCAAATTCTTAGGAACAATTGCCAGTCAGAATGAACAAAAACGAACTGCCAGCGTCACGTTTTTAATTAAGGAAGTCTTAACTTTGTAACTATATAAAATTGGACTCTAAATATTTTTTCGCATTCACGTTATGTTTAAACAATAACGTGATCAATGTATCAGCACAATAAATACGTTAATAGGCTATATCATGCAGTGTCTGTTACAATGGTTCAATTATGTACCGTGATTGAAATTAAACCACCGAAATTAAGGTCAAGTTATAACATTTCGGCCTTCGCACGTCAAACGCGCGGTATCACACACAATGTCATTGCAGCACGACCTAGTCATTTTTCTATTAAACTATTCCGACGGTACCTTTAGAAACCAATTTTGTCAAAACTCCACTGTGTAACCTATAAAAAAGAGGCTTATGTATTATCTATTTTACGTGATGTAAGGTTTTATCCCACTCGTCAATATTTCCTATGACAATATTTTTCTCCTTATGGAATTAACTTGATACTCTTCATCTGTAAGTCGTCACTAAGACCCTTCCGTTCACAAGCAATGGAATACATAAATATCTACCTACGTCTATACCGATTTGTCAATTTAAATCAATGACTAAAGAATCCTCTCTTATTTAAATACAGCTCTTTTATCTCCATGGCATAAATCAATAAAATTGTGTATAGGAAAACTTTTAATTAAAGAATTTGTAAATTAATAAATTAATTGGAATTAGCAGCTCGGTAAAGATTTATAAATACTATATCATAAAGTAAAGATTTCATAAAATCTTTCTTAGTATTCGCCAGTAAAATATAATTTTAAAGACATGTTCCATAATTCTATTTTATTAAACCTGCTGGTAACTTAGCATCTCTGCCTACTTATATACTAAGTTGCTGATATAAGAATGTATCTTGCCAGTAGCGATACTGATAAACAATGTTCAGTATTTTTGTATTTGTGAACGAACACTGCCCCCTTGACGCTCCTGTGTGACTGTGAGACAACAGTAAGAACGTTTGTATGTAATCTATGTACGTTCTTTTACGATATAACCTTCAGAATCTCAACCCTTTAAGTATTTCAGTTTATGTTTGCAATAATTTTATATGGACCTGTTGTAGTTGATATAAATGATTAAAGAAGATAGTACTACGTTCTACGAGAAAGCTTATATCGATTTAATAACTAATAAATAATAATATTATGTGCTGAGTAAAATACATTGCAATTTCACTGGTATAATATGGTACGCGGCACATCTTCTTAAAATATTTTCTGACTGAATTTCATACCTACACTATTATCACAGTTAGTATGCCTGTGTCGTGTACTAAACTAAAGCTTTCTATTGAGATTGTCGTAAATATATATGTTTAAAAGTATAGTTATAAAGCCAGAGGAAACTCTTTAACAATACTCATTACCTTGTAAATATGTATCATGAATGAATTTTATAGAAAAGTTGACTTTCGAAGTAAATTTTATACTCTACCACTTGTATCTCATTAGATGGTATTTGAATTACTAGCGAATTTATAGATTTAATAAGTACCTAAATAAGAAACATTGAGAGATTTACCAGATTAATTTAAGATACTATGGCTACCTTCATAAATTATGTGAGTGCATAAATGGTTGTTAATATATTCATGTAATATATTAAATTATGTTGGTTTTGAGTACATTATTTTGAAAAGGTTTATTTTGAGAAGGATTATATTGATCGATTTTTATTGCATTTGTTCCTGAGTTGATTATTAGATTTTATTGATAATTACGTTTTGTTTATAAGGTTCTATAAGTAATAATTGCATGAATAATTTAATTTTATGTAGTATCGGAATTGTTATAAGGGAAACGTGGATGACTTGGTATCAAAAATGCTTGTAATGGTAAGCGCTTTGTAAATACTGTTAATTTATTAAAGGTTGTCCCTTGACTCATGAGGGCGCTACTCAGCTCTCCTTTCAATTTATATTCATCTTAATTATATTGAGTTTATGTTCATCAAACATTTTATTCTTCCCACACCGAAATTTAATGCTTACTAGATAATAACAAGAATTTGTCCTTTTTCAATAAATATTATAAACATATTGAAACGTTCATCTACGTCGCCCTTAAACTGAGCCGTCCTGTACAATACTTCATTATTTATTTTTAGAATTATATTTAAGGTGAAGAAAATATGAAAACAAAAACATAATTGTATTTTGATTAACCGGAGCTGTGATTTTTTGCTTATCTGTATATCTATTAAGACAGTGTGCGTGTTGTCGTTGACGACGGCTCGTTGCACTAATTCAATCACTGAGGTCTTCCGAACCCTTCGTAACACGTGCAATGATTTTGCGTCGCTTGTAGCTATTTCTGTGAACTTCTACGAGCGAAACACACTTTTTGTCAAATCTGTTTTCTATTGCCTATACAGGATAATTTTATATGTAGTGCGCAAAATTTGCAGAGTAATTCAGTGTCCATTCCCAAATGCAACTGCAGTACTAAAATTCACTACAAAACAAAATAAAAATTTGATTTTGTATGACTTCCGCTGGTACCCACCTATATTATGCGTGTCCCACATACTAAGTCGAATTTTCGTTATGTTTTAAACTTTATCCCAATACTGCAGCTTAGCATTTAGAAACAGAGACTGAATCACACTACAAATTATGCGCACTACATAAAAAAATATCCTGTATAGACATAACAAGACTATTAATGTATGACACAGAATATCGACTACCAATATTGGAAACTTTAAAGTTTTGCATGTAAATTGACAATGTATTGGGGTTTTTCCTATAGCTATTAAACTGAAACTTAAAAAGATTAGTCATGTTTTCTTGTTTCACATTACAGTGAATTTCCTGGAAGTTAAAAATTCCAATATTGAAATTGCCGAGCAAAACAACTTTTTCCCATTGTCCTATAGTGAGGCTCATGCATTATACAGGATATATATTTCAGTCAGTGCACAATTTTCTATTGCTCAGTTAATAGAACAGAGCTTAAACAAAACATTTTTTCCAGTGACGAATATTGTTAAAATTTATTCGTTACAGGAAAAATAAACTTGGGTAATTATATCCAATATGGTTACCTACCCGTTTTGTATACATAATTATACTTATCGTCGGGGATAGTACAATACCGCGTAACTAGCACTATCATATACCGCGTAACATATGTATTTACTGTGGCGTAAGTAACGAAATTAGTTAAATTGAGATTTCGCGCCAGTGCACTGCTGACAAGCACCCGTTGAATCCCTCTCCTGAAAAAAATGGTATTTGATACTTACGCGATATTTACTAATGCTACTTACGCGCTATTGAACTACCCCCGACGTTTGAGTCATGAGGTGTTCAATAGCACGTTAGTACCTGCAATAAACTCTCAAAACCATAGTCAATATTTTCAAGTAATAACCAAAATGTAGATTTCATCATTACACAAAGATTATAAAATTAATTATGTACTGGTTCTTTTTCCTGTAGTTGCTGTGCCCTTCTTACAGTTAATGAGCGAACATGAACTAAACTAAACTACTTATTTGTATTTTGCCCCACACTAAGATCATGCATAGGGCTACGTTCGCAGTAGTTTTGATGATAAGGGATATATCAAATACCAGGCTTCATATTCAATGAATTTTTATTACTCAATATTAGATACTAAATTTGCGACAGAACACAAGAGTAATGACGACTTGTTCTTTAAAACGACGCAAGAATATTGCATGTGGCAACCTAGAGTCAGACTTAATGTCCGTTAAATCAGTATCACACCGTAAGGTACGTGTAATATAATAAATGTAGCTACCATAATTTTTTACAACATTTACAGTTTTATAATGAATTTCTTATATTTTTACTTTCCTATGTTAGTTTGCTAATAAAATGTTTTTTTTATATAATATGACCTTTTGTTTTCTTTTCCTTGTTCAACATCTCCAATGGATATTATTTACTTACTAGCACCTTGATTTACACGTATCAAGTCAAGATCAGGTTGGTTATATAAAGGTTAGTAATAACTAAGGGGCTGGATGGTCGTCCAAACGATGTAAGTAGATACTTAAGTAGATAGGTAAGTAGATGCATTCATGAAATTTGGAAAATAAGTAACATTAAACCCCTGAGACCTAAGTTATAAAGTTTTCGTTTTCGTAGGGAGACTCATACATGATTGAAGTACCAACATATCCATAAATCCTTTATCAAATTCTAACTACTCTCGAAATGCCAAGAGAGATAGGTTTCGTCTGCATTAATTTACCTCGGGCCGGTCAGCGCTTCATAAAATAATGGTCCGTATAAATATTTTTGGGTATAAACTTATAAATACAAGTATCTTCACCGTTGGTTTTGTCAGAAGAAAATCCATCTTCGAGATATCACACGATCATTCATCATCATTTGATCAATCGTTCATCTATAAACGGATTGGAATTGATCGGAAACTTAAAACTGTTCGAACGAATTTGGATTCGATGAATCGTTCATTCGCACAAATGTTAATCGAACATATTGAAATAAAATCTCGGACCCCAAATCATCTGTTATGTGGAAGATCAGCTACGTTTCCCGGCTTTACTCTTAGCTATAGACGTATTACACTTAATTTAAAATTATTGATACCGAATAAGTGCAATGGATTGTTATTTTAAACAAACCAGGAAGAATATAACACCTACAAAGTAATTTTAAGCCCGAATCATTTATTCTTCCAATTTACCTTTAAAACCACATAGTACTACCGCAAAAATAAAATAAAATAAATCTCTGATTTACTGCCTTAAATTGATATCGCTTTATAATTCTGGCGTTTGTAAGACGGAATTTTAAAATGAAATAAGACATTATTATTTTTCATTCGTCGCATCTGAGACAAAGTTTTATACTGTATTGATTTCGCTCACTCCAGTCAGAGAACTAGGTATGTGGATTGTTTGAAAATTGCCAATAATAGATGAGGACCTTTTTTAGAAAAATCTATTGGTAATGAAACTTTAATACAACATTTAATACAATTTTAATACAAGGTCCTATCTTTCTAGGGCGATCCCTTTAAGGGGTTATTGTATTTTTTTTGTTCCCGCATTGTAAAACTTATTCATCAACAAAACTTATGATGAGTACAATAACCCCTTAAATAAGATTGGGACTAGAAAGGTAGCAACAGTACCTTATATACTGAATTCTAGAATAATTAATTAAGTAACAAACACAAACAATGACCTACATTTAGTGTTAATTCCAAACTGTTTACAGTGTTTGGGGCCTCAGAAAAGCCATTGTGATAACATTAAGATGAGTTAACAAAAGGCATATATATAAATAGTTGGCGGATCGTCGACGGGCATTGTTTCCCGCGGTTCCGGCGCACACGCACCAACCTAAGGCGGTAATTATTTCTATTGTGGACGGACCGATCCTATCGACGCCACAAATACTTCCGATGGATTTACGTACTCGTACCTACCTGCTTTCCACTCATTGTTTACTTATGTGCTCTTTATTAGTCGTCCGTCTCGCCTACTGCGACTGGTACCAACAATTGCGCTCAATTAATATCAGTCCAACCATTATTGTAGGTATATACATATAAATTACACAAAACGAGCTCCTTATAAGTGCATTGAAGTAAATAAAATTATATAAAGGTGAATAACAATTTTAGATAAGTCGTGTAGATAAACACCTCCCTATTCATAGTTAATAAAGAAAATTATGTGCGATAAAAATGGTAAAAAACTGGAATCGTGTCAATAGCAACAGGGAAAAGCGATATATAAGGGCAGACAACAAGCCATATAAAGTAAACAGAGCGATCGTACGAATTCAAAATAACTAAGTTATGAGCTCAAGAAAGCGGACAGTAAAACGGAAGTAATGCAGACGACCTTCCTTCACATAAACATAGGTATCTGAGTACGTACGCTCTGACTACTACCTAATAAAAAAACAAGCACATACAAGTCCAACATAACTCGTACCAGGATGATATGTTATCGTATGAATGGAAAATATACAAATGCATACTTAATGTAAACAGACTTGTGAATATTGTGAGGCACTTCAACTTTCTCTCTGTGATGGGCCGTCAATCATCATAAATTAGAGATGATTTTCCAGTTATCACTTTGATATAACTTTATACTTAAGATCACGTAGTCTTAAATATATAAACTCTTATTTAATATTTTAAAATACTCAGCAAAATATATAATACACATTCATACATCTAATTGTGACTTGTTGCTACTCGCAGCATTCTACTCTCTAGGATATTTTTAAATTCCAACCAAAGGCTTCTAACGAGAGGATTATTTACAATACATATATAAAATAGTCACTAGCTATACTAAATTGGAGAAAACTAGCAAAATTCAACTGCTATTTACTAATTAATTAAATAAAATGATTCACCTCTAAATAAAAATCCCAAAACCGCAACTTTCCGATCAACACTATTACCAAGTTGTACAAGTGTTGATAAACCACAGAAGCAAAAGAATCATTAATATTATTTCCAAAATATATTATAAGTATTTTATAGGAAATGTCCAAAACTTAGTAAATGATTAATGATAGGCATAGTGAAAACAACAGACAATATAACCATGCAGCTGTCATTAACTGTCACGGTTACAAGATATCATACATTATCAAAGATTATGAGTGAAAACTGAGCATTCTGCATTTTCAACTGACCGGTGAGGATACTCATGTCGAGTCACATAAACAGTTGTAGTAATAGTCAATATTTTCTCAGCGCCACAAGAGAATAATGCACTGTTGTTTGGGCAGTAGCTTTATAGTCGGTAATCACAGCGCATCAGCTGTAGTGCTCATCCTGCTATATTACGGAAATGAATAGGAATTTCTTATAGGTCCCAAACGGCCGTTGATTTCTTACAGTAGGTATTGTGTTTAGCCAAATAGCGTTTTAAAAATTGGTGCGTACTTAAAAACGTGTTTGGTGTAGGTACAGGTATCTACTATGTACTTAACATTATGTAGTAGTTATTTATATTATCTAAACATTTTTAATGCGTGTTAACTTTGCGTCAAACCGGCGCATTGCGATCTCTAATTTGCTTTTTAATCCACCTGTTGCCCACATATCGATCATAAGCTTCGTGTCAGAAAACTTGAAGCAGTAACATTTGACTTGAACTCACGCATCATTTTATTCCCAAAGGGTTGACCTTTTCATAGCGATTAGAAAACTGCTAAAGCCAATTTATAAAAAAAAAACTAACAAAACAGAGCTTTCATTAACCGCACTTTCTACTATAGATCTTACACGGAAGTTACATAGAGCAGAGATAAGTGGACAGTGTAGGCATAGATAACATCGCAACGAGGTGGAGTCCATAACAAAGACAATTTATTGTCGTTACAGCAGACTCACGAGCACTAAACTTAGTTGACACAGTAATTAAATAGCCATTTTACCGCTGAAGCGGATTCAATAATATATGAGCATAATGCTAAAAACTATAGATTATAGAAACTCGAATGAATCAGTTAAAATTGGCATTACAAGCGCGCGTTGAGTGAGAACAAATGACTAACGAAAAAAAATGCTATTCATGATTTGGTACGATGGCAGACGAATAAACGAGTTTCGTGGACCACCCGCTAACATAGACGAATAGAATTAATTCACCAAAGAAACATATTCGACTACACCGTGAATATAAAAAATAATATATTTAGTTACATATATATACTCGTAATAGTCCGAGCATTGTGATAGACTATTTTATGTACATTGCAAGTATCATCGAGGGAGCTCCTCATCAATGAAAATTTGCGGTATACATCGCATCGTGATTGTATGACTTGCATATCGATTTGTCTTCAATTGATATTTTCCGTTAGGTAATTTCACAAATGATCCAGTTTAATAGATCCAACAGTGGACTATAAATACTTATTATGTGGACAAGAAGTGACTTACATTCATCACGCTGTTAGACAGGGCATGTTCATTACCATATCCTTGTTTCTGTGATCAGAGCCCATCACCGACGTAGAGTTCGGCTGTTAACCCGCGATCTGTTGATTGTCAGAGCATCGGAGATCAGCACGTGCAGGTACGTGAGGTGGTCACTTGAGGAAATTGAATGACTTTCGCCTAATGCACGTGAAACCAATGACTAAATGGGATACAATTTTGGTTTGATGACCAGTGAACAGCTGCCACGCATTTAAATCACCTATGCATATAACACTTAAGATAAGATAAGATAAGATATTCTTTATTTGTTTAAACATGGTGTACATACAAAGCATGCAAGATATTAAATAACAATAAATTATGTTCCGTCATGTTCAGCCGCATATAGTGGCGTACAAATTAGTGATGAGAAATGTCATTTAAGTTGTCATTTATCAAGATATTTTCCGTGATTTTTTGGTACACATTCTCGATATTTCGACGCTGTTGCAAGCGCCATGATCTCGGGGTGACCGCAGAATGTGGGTGGACAAAATAGAAATTGAGTGCAGACAAATCTGTCTAGGGTCTACCCACGGAGGAGAGAAGGGATTCTCTCCTCCGTGGGTCTACCCTCCTTGTATATCTTGCTACGCGTAGTAGGAACTCGATCTTACATCACAACAAAACTCACAGTACTTTATCAGTACTTTTTTTTATTTTTTTACTTTTTATTAAACGCACTGGAATCCACGCACTTGACAATTTGAAGCCATCTTTACAATATAAATGTTTGTACTTAGCGATTTCAAATGCTTCTTTCGTCAGCCTTGGTATGTAATACCGGTCCATTGACAGAATACGTGACATATGAAACTGAATCCCATTGATTAGGCACTGCTCCAGCAGATTTTAGCACATTGCTATTTTTATGTAAGCTTTATGTATGCCATAAGCAAAAGACAGTTCAGTTTCGTTTAATCAATAAGTGATTCACTCATGGATTTCACCCAATCCAGGATTTGGACTCAACGTTTAGTTGATTGTCTTAAATCGTGTTAAATACTTTTAAGTTAAGTGCGCCTTTTGAACTCGAGTTCAACAATCAGTAGAAGAAGTTATATTCCTAGGTCGTGCAAAGCTCTGTAGTGTTATACTGTCAGAAATTTTACGGTGGTACTAACGCTGGCAAACTGAACAATTTTGCCATCTTTGGTGTCACAAATTCATATCCATGAAGATATTTTATGGTACTTATATGTCCAGCATATAACGGCAGATTTTGTCTACAGTTACAAGCCCTTACTGGTTTAATAACTGCTCATCATCAAAGCTAGGTGATGATATCTATTGTATATCGTACTATTTTTTAAAGTATTTGTCAAGTCTTTCATAAATTCATAATTTTATGCGAAGGTAGACAAATATTGCAAGCACATACCGTATTCGAAAAGCAATGTTTTTTATTGCGGAAAAAATGCATAGGCGTTTAATTCTACTTCACTTGACTTTTATGAGCTTCTTGAAGAGTTATACGATGTAGTTGACGCCATTGTCAAAAATAAACCTTATGTCTATCGTGTCTATTCTAATTCGCGACGTTTGTATTCTGTACGCGACTACCGGACAATGGAATTGCGTTTTTTTTTCAGAATTGCCATTTCAAGTATTGCGGTGATACTTTGTTGTCTAGACACAGATTCAATTTTAAGAGTAATACTTATATCTTATCATAAATTGTTATTGTAGGTAGTCGGTATTTACATGTTTTAAGCATTCTTCAGTTTTACAAGAAAATTGGATTAATTTTTGTGTCTTGATGCGGACTCAAGAAAGCAATAACGGGGAAGTATGCACCCTCGAGGGACACCTTGAAATATTCATTCTACATCGCGAATATTTTTTAACTTAGCATGTACATTTGCCGACTGCAGCTATTACAGATTACAGTTATACTGTTTAAAATAAACCGGTAATGATGTTGGAAACCATCAAATGCCTGTGAAACAGACAAAGGAAAACAATCGAATGCCTATGAAACAGACAAAGGAAAATAATCAATGTCCCAAAATCGCATCGTTAATCAAAATCGTTGGCGCTTGGTACACAACGTATTATCAAGTACATTAAGCCTAACTGCGGCGCTACTGAGACGTAGTTGTTCATCTACGATAACTTGCCTTAGAAATATGTTTAGCTGGTGGCTCTTCATCGCTGTATTTCCAGATGCTGCATCAGTATGCTGAGTCAATTCAAGGAATTATTTCATGAGGACTAAGAGTAAGAGAAAAGGAAATGTATATAAATAAAATACGATTTGTTAGATTATGTCACGCAGACATAGTTCACTTTAATGTAATCACAAACATTAAAAATGTAATCTTAATAAAAAAACTTATAAAATAATAAACATACCTACTGGAAAATTACAAACAGACTTAAACTAATTGAAATGAAATTCTTTCAACGATGTTTAGAAAGTTGTTTTGCATTAACATTTCTTAGAACAAAAATAAATAAATACATAACTACTCTAAATTAAGTATAACTTATCTAGTTAAACTATGCACTGGCGACTAACAGACTGCTCTTCTGATTGATTTTACCCTGGTTTTGATATCACAAAAGTACAAAATATTTTCATCGCAGTACATTTTATATCTAATAAAATAATTTTACCACTGAAATAAAATTTGGCAGAGACAGTTTATCAACGTGTATTAAAACTGTTGTTAAATGACTTATCTTATTTAATGAGTTAGGTGATGTGAACTTATAAATCTATTTAAAATTTATTTTCTTGAGTAGTTTGTATCAAAGTACAAATAACAAGTAAGAATAAAATATTACGCATATAGAACGTCAGTGTGTAATGCAAATTTCAGTATAAAAGTACTTATTACTTTATACCTTCCAAACACAAAGGCTGCGCAAGAGTCATTCTTTTTTCGCAAATCGGCATCATGTCATGTCATGTTGGTTCCTTACTACTAGGATGGACATTTACCTATTCTAGAATCGTTAAACAATTTTATCTTTACGGAATTATGTAAACAGAACCATTACAATAAAGTTATCAATTATTATTTGTATTAAATTACATACCTACTAATTATTCTATTAGATATTCTTCCATTTACGAAACTACTTAAAAAATCTACAATAATTCTCTTTTTACTTCTTAGGGTCCCTGTAGACACCCATGAAGAGAATAGAGTTGGTGGGGCGTTCGTAGATCAGGTACACGAAGGGGAAGTTAGCAATGAAACGGCTTGGCTCCGCGGGCCGAGATGACCGGAAACCGAAGATCGCTGTTGCAGCCGCAGCCACGGTGCCTGTGAATTAAAATACAGAATTAAAAAAAAAATTGGCAATGATATACAAATACTTACTAAATGAACCGTTTCATAATGAACTTATGAAATGGTTTATCTCATATGAAACATAAATTACGTTCAAAACCAATAATGGTTTATTTAAAAATAAATAAAAAAGAATACTAATTTTTTCTTCTAGTCTACATATTGTTCAAGGCTGAACACGTAGAGCTTATACTTGTGTAGGTAGCACGTACTCAGCTCATTATTGGATAGATAAATAGGTCTATTACACTGCCTGTGTGCAGTAAAATACATTCACCGTTTCCTTTCGCAGTATAGTGAAAGTTCCAATTTCGTCAAGTGCGATAAGATTCATAATATACACACATATAATTTTTTCTCGGTCTATGCCAATGACCATAATGATAAACTGAATAAACATTTCATTTATCAATATTTTGTTGATTTGCGAACGTTCTTAGATACTACTTAATTGGTTTGCGGGAACTTACCTTCCTCGTCATTTTGAATCTTGGCCTTGTGGACGGCGTCGTCAAAGAGAATGCCGCGCTGCTCCGACAGCGTGCTGAAGTCTGCGGTCACGTTGAACAAGTCTCCAACTCCTAGTCTTTCCAAAACCTACAAATTAAGTAGAACATTAGTAACCATGCTTTATAGTATTCTAAATTTAGACCAGATACAGATATTCTTATAGCAGTCAGATCCAACTCCTCTATCTCTTATTCACTGAGAGGTATAAACGTAAGTATAACCACTATGCTAAGGACTTGAACGCAGCAATTTTGCCATCCCTAGCAGATCAGACGATTAGAGATAGTTAGATTATACTGCAATATAGACCTAAAGGGAACAGGATCCCGAATCTCGATATAAATACATTTTTATACTTAAAGCTTAAAGAAAATTATCGCCACATTCTTGTATTTTTGGTCACCTTGAATAAATATAGGTATGTTCTTACATTTCTCTGGACTAAACCCTAAAACTTCTCGTTCTGTGAAGAGGCCCATTCCCAGCAGTAAGCCAGTAATGGTATGGATTTATCTTACATCTCTCAGGGGAAGAGTCCTCTCGACGGTGAACTTGGGGATCTCGACGATGACCTCGCGGCCCATGAAGCCCTCTTCGACTACAGCGGCCAGGCGCTCTGGTGTCAGGTTCGCTATTATGTTTGAAACACCTGTGGACAAATAAAGATTTTTGTACTGAAATAGTAAATTGTTTACCTGTATTTCGAGATATGTACAATAAACAGGGTTAACGAAATTCTTCACTTGTTATGTCAAAATGTTGGTAATGTAAAAAAGGTCGAATACAGCGCCTTACACGCACAACAATCCATAGGAGTACTTAAATTTGAATGTACCGTTAACAACCCACTGGTCTAGAAACTACCGCTTACAGTAAGTACCATCATTCATAAAGCGAGATCTGTATCGAACGTAAACGAGGCACCGATAGGATCGTGAGCGTTTTTTAATATAATTATATTATGTATATACACTATTACTACGTTGAAGTTAGGTACCTATATCAGAAATCTTCGTAACGTAAATTGTTACGGTTTTTAATGAGAGTTACTCTGACAGTCTTCGTTTGCGCTGATAGACGCATACAACTGGCAATTTTAACGATTATGAATAGGTATATTTGATGTAAAACGTAGTAATACCTATCAGTGAGACCGATTGTTCGCAGTTCGCAGCGCTGTGTACATTGTACATATTACTATTAGCGCATAGGATAAGGCTGCCTCTTTAAAAAACCTAGTAAGCGTGTTTGACCAAAATTTATAGAAGGGCAAAAACAGAAACTATGTATTTACATTAAACTGAACTGAACTAAACAAAAAATTCAATATCTGTCGACAAATTTATATTTAGGAAAACAAGTAGTTTGGAAGCTTTTATTCCATAAATATAAGCGCATTATCGGTTGTGAAAGTGTTTTTGCATTATCTAGGAACTTACTAGGAAACAGGTTTTGGCCAAAAAACGCCAATTCGCATTTTGAAGACATAATTAATAGGTTTTGTAATGAGACAGCCTTAATTACTAGCATGTACTATAAAGTAATGTGTGTATATTACCAATTTATACCTGACACTTAAAACGGAAAGTAACTTGATTATAATAACTACTACTAGAAATTACATTCTACGAGTATTGTTCTGTGGATACTACACTTAGTTAAGATGGGCCTATGATATGTCAATGATGGCCTATGATAGACCTTTGAATACTATCGGAAGTTGACCTATGACCTACATAAAAAAATCCATATTTTCATACAGTCGTTCGATGCGTCTACGTGCGTAGCCGTGCGATAAAGCGCTGCTACGCACGTAGCCTCGGGCCTACGCGCGTAGTCGCAACGATATTATAGGAATAAATCACTCGTATCAAAAATAATAGGACTTGAGTATAATGTACTTTATTAGACAAATAATTTTCAATAATAACAAATCATAAAAAAAAAAAAAAATCGTATTCAGCGAAAATTTTTCGGTTTTGGATGAAAAGTTTTTCTTAAATATCGTGTTAAGTTAAGGAGTAAATCGCTTTTAATAATGATATAACACAGTTTTTTTTTAATAAAAAGAACTTCATTTTAGTTAGCACCGAACATTGCAGACACCTGCCTCCATATAGAACATTCAGTTTAAATTAAAAATGCGAATATGTACGCCGTACACAGCAGTTATATTCGGTATTAGCTTCTGCCCGCGTGGAACGTTTCCGGGACAAAATTATACCAAATTTAGTTGAATTCGTTTCAGTAGTTGAAGAGACAAGAAGGAACAAACAAAAAAATAGACACACTTTCGGATTTATAATATTAATTTATGCAGTAGAGATAATCCCGGCTGTCTCAGTTTAAACACGCGCAACCTTTAATACACATTATTCAATTATGTGCGTATGTGTTTAATTTAAACGAGGGTAAGTAAGGCTGTATAATTAAGTATGATTATATGGTTGACTCACCTTCCTTCATGGAGTAAGGGGGCAGTAGGAAGTACATGCTGATGTCGTTGCCCTTGTATGGCATCTGAAGGATTTGGGCACCCAGCTCGTCACTCACCACTGGAAATTATATCAAATATTGTAGACAACAAGTTGCTGGAGTTTCAAATATAAAATCATAAACGTAAGTTGTAAAAAGAATATAATTATAGCTTAGGAGATGTACCTATGCATCTCGTTTTTTGTCTACTATGCAATGGTAGGTCGAACAAATATTTATAATAGTAATATAACAAAAAAGTAAGTATACAATAAAATATAATTAGCAGATATTTCCACGGTGTTTTTAGCTTTAGGAGTAATTATGGAAAATTAATGATCACTCACTATAGTGGAAAGTTCCTTTTTGTTTCATGAACGGCACCAGCGTTTGGCGTGTCTCGGAAACAAAGAAGGCCTCTTTCTTCGTCCTCTCCTTGGGGAACTTGGAGGCCCACACGCCCTTGAAGTACGCAGCATTGGCCAGCACCAGCTTAGTAGCCTGACTGACTCCATCTTCCGGAAGCAGATCCTTGATATTGTTCTTGGTGATGCGACTGACCCAGTCGTTGATATATTCACGAGCAGCTTCAGGATTTTCACGGAAGTTCTGTAAACAGTACCAATGTAAGTAATTATTTCATTATAAAGTTAACTGTGTCTCCAGTTCTTCTGTGAACTACCGCCGCACATGCAGCCCCGTTGTCTAGGCGCTCGTAAATACGTAACTGTTCTTGTACTCAGCAGCTTGGTATAGAACAATAGTGATAGTTACCAGTGTCTCCAGTTCCTCTCCGAACAGGTCGAGCATGCACTGCCGCACTTGCAGCCCGGTGTCCGCGAACAGTTTATTGGCGCTCGTGAACTCATAACTGTCACTGTTGTTGTTCGTCGCCCGCGACCGCTGGTCCACCTTGTATGCCGTCATTAGGTTAATCTTATCCTGGAATTGATTAAAAAAGTTGTAAATTAATATTCCCAATGCAAACAAATTTATTACATTACAATAGCTGTTTTTATTTCTCAAAAAATCCTATACCAGTATACCAACTTTTTTTAGTTAGTTTTTACAAGGAAATAACCCGTAATCACGTGATAGTTTGATTAGTTATTCGTATCCAATAATCAATTTAATAATATCTAAAACAATAACTTGTTTTTATTAGTCTGAGTACGTATCGATATCAATTTAATTTATTCATTTGTGAACATAGGTTACAATAAGTGTTACAGTCGAATATATTATAATCTCTATATTAATATATAATATAATTTATATACCATTGATGGTGTACAAATTATGAGAGAGAAATTCTATCAATAAAGAGAACTACGTACTACAAAATTAGGATAAAAATAACATCAGATAAAATTGAAAATACAATAATAGATTAATGTAAAGAACAACACACAAAAAATAACAAATACCTAAATCATTGCAAAATATCTTAAAAATTAAAATGGTTAGTTATTTAAAATGTCAAATTCATAATTTCAACCACTAGCCAATCCAACCTGTTATACAAGGAAGCTCTCAATAAGTAATATATCTTCTCAATTAGGAACAAAAACAGCTTTTTTCTGAAACACATTGATATATTCTGCTAACCTGATACATGTTGGAAGTTTATTATACACTTTTGGAGCCATTGTCAATATGCTCTTCTGAAACAATGTTGTTTTGCTCATAACCAAATGCCGCTAATCAGCTCAGGCTACTAACTTGCGAAAACTTATATATATTATGTAGATTGCGCTTAGAGAAAATTCTATATCGACACTTAGTAGAAGAATTATTACCTACTTATAAAATCGAAAGACCACTCGCACACTTACCATATTTTGAGCAATTCGTAAGGACTCCCTCAACGAGCTTTCAGTTTGACCACCAGCGGAGAAGTAAGCCAGTATCAATGCGTGATACACGGAGAAAGGGGAGAAGAAGATGTTGTCGTCAGGAACTGCCTTGTTGATCGCGGTGAACAGATTCAACGTGAACTCCAGCTGTCCTCGGTACAAGGAGGAGCGGGCCTCCGGGTCCAACTTCTTTGATGAGTCATCTTTGTAGAAGCACTGACTGTTGACGGTCGCTATAACCAGCAACCCCACCGCAAATACTTTCAACATGATGGCTCTGGAACAGCAAAATTTCAGATTTGAGAAACCAATACACCAAACATAAATAATTCTCATAATTTTCGAAAACTTCTTTATTTTGACAATATGTATAAATATACCAATTTCCGTGCATGGACTTTCATAAAAAATTGATGTATAATGAGTATAATGACTCATTCTTATATGTGATAGACAAAACGACGTATAACTAGGACTTCATTATCAATATTTTTTCTTTAAAGGAAAATCTGTATTTTTTTTTTAGAAAAATGGGATGATGATGCTATATTTAAACTTTGTGTTTGCTCTAAACTTTGCAACTATTACACTAGACAAACAAAGTCGGGGGTGGGGGGGGGATTTTGAGTAAATATATTCAGAAACAATATTTTAAAGGGTTTTTTGAGTTTATAATATTTGAAGTAGAAAATCACAATTTATTTGAGTTTTATAGTATTCATTTCTCTTGTGCTTATCACAGCCACATTTTATACACTTATTACCCAACAATAAAAAGCGTAGCGGGAAAATTAAACGACTTCCAATATTAAAAATTTAAATCGGTAGCAAATGTAGCAATAACTACCAAAAAAGTGCTGAACAGATTTGGCCTCGATACTGTGTGCTATACGAAACAGGTATGTATCAAATACGACGTCACGAGCTCACGGTTGAATGTGGCTGTGATAAACAACTAAGTTTAACCAGACAAAATGTATCAGAGGCATTTCACTGCGCTTTCTCCGCCGTGAGAGGCACCGGCCGCGGCCAAACAAAACATATAGCAAGCCATTGGCAACGACCCGTGTCGGCTTTAAGATTTCGCTCATATAAAACGCATGAGTTTCGTAATTTCTAATTCTGGCAAACACTCAACTGAACACCTTAAAGTATGACTCACTTCTTCCTATTCCATATTAGTTAACTTTATTTATTTCTTTCTTTTAGGAGATATAATTTATAAATTTGAAATGTTGTAGCAGCATTGTTATTATTAGTAAAATCTAGGTCAAACATGTTATTACATATCTTCGAACGTGCTACCTACCAATTGATAATTTACATACCTCTACGTAATTTATAGAATTCTGAGTCGAAAGTAACTGACTTAGAATGATAAAACTTGTCCATCATAAACTTAATTTGTAAAAGCTAGTTAAATATCGTGCGATCTCTATCCGTAATTAAATAATCTAGGTTCCGAAATTAGGGTCATATCTGTTAACCGCTCGATCACGTCCGGATATGGCGTGTGATTGATTAATGGCCTCGCATCCACGCAGCCTCGTTCACGGCGAGGCTTATTACGACTGTCCCCACTCTGTTCCTGATCGCATTGATTATATGTCTGGGAAAACCCCAACCGCATGTAACGCTTGTTAAAGCTTGACCTGATAACCGACACCCGCCTTCATACTGCAATCAAGTACCTAAATATGTAGGTAAGCATATACATGCTCGATACATATTATATACTTAACGTGCAAAATGAATGTTTCGTCTGCACATATACGTACCTATACGTATGAAACAAAATGCGGCCAGTGACATAATTGACTGTAGTGATGATGCACTGTTGATACCTATTAAGAAAACCGGTTGGAATTCTTTTTAATAGCTTTACGACTCAATTTTCCTCTCGTGTTGCGATTTAACCTCTATCTCTCACAAGGTGAGTCAACCAAAAGGATGTGTACTTTCGAGAATAAACATTAAACATCGACTTATATACACGAAAGTGGGACGTAAACTGTACCGTCTCCAAGTAATGACTCGGCAATTATGACTTTCGATCTCACAGCGGAGAACTGCACATCCGTTTTTCATTAAATCCGCGTTTAGAGCATAACTTTATTAGAATACCCTTGGATATTCTAAAAATAGTTTTATTCAACCCGTCAAGCGATGCAAAGTAGACACAATAGATGATTTATCATCTGCAGGCGCCGCCAACTGTTTAACTACGCCAAATTTATTTTCATCCATTATAAAAACAGTAGGTATGACTAGGTACGTCTAGTATTCTTATGCAACTACACTCAGGTATGTAACTAGAATATAAAGCAATGCGACCTGTCTACATTTCATATGGTCTAAAATTAATGAAAACTCAGCGTAACCGAAATTCTAAGTTTATGGAAAACACTATTTTATGTTATAATTAAAACAAAATCATCTGACATGTAAAGTAAATATATAAACAGAGTAACAAGGTTATCGAGTATAAGTTCGAGGTAAGCTGACCGATGGAACAAAACAACGCATTGAGATTATTTTATCAGCAATTCAGATGGTGCGTGCGGGCTTGCAGCGAGAGCACAGCGACGTGTGTACACGTCACAGGGATTCCCAGCCTGCCGTGCGGCTGTGCTCACATTAGCGCCGCTGCCGTTCACGCACAATGCTTGGATTTCCCTTAAAAATCAATATTGCAGCGAAAGTCAGGCAACACGTCATCCTCGACACAGATGTTACACAACGAACGGACAGCTAAATGGTGTCAACACGGCAATATTTTAAAATACCTCGAAAACTGTGATTGATTTAAAACACAATGCAAAAACAACAATGTGATTTTATTGACTCAGTATGAAGTCATATTATATATAAAAAGTACAAGGATTCACAATATATTTATAGGTCAGCGTGTACCTAATGTAAGGGACATTCCATTTTATAATCAATCGATACTTGATATCAAAATCAAAAAATATAAAATGTAGGATTTTGATTGTCAAAGTATATAGGGTAAGATGGTGCAAGAGTACGCACTTTTTAAACGAGGCTTTATATTAAAAAGAGTAATAAAGTTAAAGACATCAACTTTGTTTATTTTAGTTCTCTATCTATCTTAGAACAAATAATCATGAAGTTAAACTATTTATTGCTAGTAACTGAGGCATGAGAGCCACATTTATGAAAAATGAGAATTGCGCACTCTTATATAACCGGCTGTGTAAGAGTGCGCTCCAGGATGTTTAAAAGTGCGCATTTTAATTATCAGTGCATAAGTCACTCTTAAAGAGACCTTGGCCAAGATAGATGGTGCCTTCTCGTTTCACCATTCTTTACACTCTGAATACTCAATCTAATCTTCTATTATAGGCATTAGGCATTTCTACAATTCCTGGCAGCCGACACACCATAAAGTTATTATCTAGTAATAATAACTTTATGCGACACACTCCCAGTTCTTCTTTTATGCCACATTCTTTGGATTTTAAGGCTCTTGACATCTTTTCTTTGCGTTTTGACTTTTGCGGAGATTAGATGTTTGAACTCCCTCCGAGGTAATATTAAATTTCGTTTTTTTGTTTGTCATTGCTTTTTGCCTTTAACTTTGTATGGTGAACTGCTAATGATGTCGCCTCGTCTATTGTTTCGGCCCGACAATTTTGCCGCTCAGTTTATACTTACTCTCTCATAGACATGGTACTGAATATAAATAATAAAGCTTAAAAGGTAACCAAAATTTTTATAAATAATAATACTAAAAATCAAAGGTAGAGTTAAAAATCAAAGAGTACGCGCGCCCTCCTACACGCGCTATAGTGCGCACTCTTACACAATTCGCCCTAACGTAGATCGACGTGACATTAGCGACATCTTTTGCGAAATTTCCTCTTTAAAACTGTTTGAACTGACACCGAGTTGTGTAATGAAAAAAATAAGATTATTGTTGCCTGGATAGTTTTCAAGCAGCATTCAATGGAAAATACCAAAAATATGTATAAAGTGAAGTAAAAATTTATTGGATGACATAAAATCCACGTCTTTAGTCTCATGTAGGTTATTTTTTGGGAGCACGCACAGGTTCAACCCAACACCAAAATACGACTAAAGTTAGCTGCAAATGTCACACGGTACTCGCCAGAGGCTAAATGCGTACTCTTATCGCCCGCGCACTCTTGCACCACCTTACCCTATGTATTATTTAAAATTATAGGACCGGCGCGGGCGCAGGCGACAACCCTGCTGTCGAACAAACCAAGGTGTTCAGGGTCGTTGACGAATCTATGCGCCTTAAGATTTGGTATGATAATATTAGAAACGCTTGCTTACTGAAATAGTGCACGCTATCAATTTATCTAAGGGCCATAGCACACTAGCTACTTTCTGCACCAGAATCGCGCGATTTCGCGTTCGTTATTCACTTTTTATGAGCAAAAGGCAGTTAACGAACACGAAAACACACGATTCTGATGCTAAAAGTATCAAGTGTGCTGTGGTCTTAAATCGTGCACCTACTTATTGTGTGTACCTATATTATAAGAATTAAAAGTAAAATATTTGGTAACTATATAAAAATGTGTGAACACATATAGGTACCTGTTTCAATACCTACCACGACACAAAGTATACATCTAGATCAGAAAATAACAAGAATATATTATATTCAGTGTGTAACCCTACTCACATAAAACAGCGTAGGTACCTATTCTATAGGTAAATATTTTTAGTTTATTCTATTTGTTATTGGGGTTATTGGCAATAAGCGCAGACATTTTTATTTTAGCATAAATATAATAAATAAAATTTACTTCCTGTATCAATAATTTAAGTAAAAATTATTGTTGTAAACTTTATTTGGTGCCAATATTTTTTTTATTTTTTATTATCCTCCTTTCCCCTACCCTTTTTGCCGTGCCCGACAGTGTCCACGATGATACTTATTATTTATTATCTTTGTAAACATCATGTAAAACATTGTGGAAGTGCAAATAAACGTATTGGGTATTTTTCCGCCTCTATAGTTCTTTGTCTTTAAAACAATGGTTTGAACCTTTGAACCACAGAACATAGGTTCTACAATCAAGGTTACTGAGTATGGTGACTTGCCTACACTTAAACTAATTCCAATAGGAAATGTATTTTGGTATTGTGAATCATGAAAGTTAATGGACATCTAGCATTTAGAATTTCTGAAAAATTGGAAAAAAACATTTTCAAAGGTGTTCTCAGGCACAATCGATATTCAAATGACGCCACGGAGTAAGAAGCGGGATGGAGGATCACACAGTACTCGATGCGGTGGAGGTAGTACTTGACTATGCTCAATTACTACCTCAGAATGCCTCAGATTAACTTTATTAGGCTTAGATTACATTACATTTAATATTATTATATCTGCTGCTTACTTGAGTTGGTTTTGCTAAACTTTAAACTTGTTGTTTGGTAACAATCATATACCTACCGTACCGTTTACAACAGTAGTGCACCTATGGCGTGGTCACAAAGTCACAACACATTCCTTAACTAATTGAAAGAAACTTGGAGTTGGAGAAAAAAAATAATCGACCATGGTACCTACTCCTTGATAAATCTTAGGATTTTTGATGAATTTTATTATCGAACAATCGAACGAGTGGAACAATTTAAATACCTTGGTCATGTGGTCACTGCTGACCTCAAAGACAACGCTGATATCGAAAGGGAACGGAGGGCTCTGTCTGTACGGGCGAATATGATAGCTCGCAGGTTTGCACGTTGCTCCGCTGAAGTAAAAGTAACTCTATTAAGAGCCATTTCTACATCTTTCTACACGTGCAGCCTGTAGCTGCACGTGTAGAAAGATGTACAAAAGCGTTCCTCACTTCATAAACAATTTTCACCCCTATTTCGCCTCTTAAGGGGATGAATTTCTAATAACGGGGTAACACATGCTTCTTTATTTCTAACCAAAAGCCGAAACACCAATTCTCACGTTTCTCACTTCAAAAACAATCCCAATATTCACGTTTTATACTTCAAAATCAATTTTCACCCCTAATTTGCCCTTTCAGGGGATGAATTTGCAAAAACGCAGAAACACGTGTTTCTTTATTTCTAACCAAAAGCCTAAGTCACAATTTTCACGTTTCTCACTTCAAAAATAATTTTCACCCCTATTTTGCCCTTTTAGGGGATGAATTTGCAAAAACCCAAAAATATGTGTTTCTTTATTTCTAACCAAAAGCCTAAATCCCAATTTTCACGTTTCTCACTTCAAAAATAATTTTCACCCCTATTTCGTCCCTTTAGGGGATGAATTTCCAAAAACGCGGTAACACGTGTTTCTTTATTTCTAACCAAAAGCCTAAATCTCAATTTTCACGTTTCTAACTTCAAAAGCAATTTTCACCCCTATTTCGCCCTTTTAGGGGATGAAATTGCAAAAACGCAGAAACACATGTTTCTTTATTTCTAACCAAAAGCCGAAATACCAATTTTCACGCTTCTCACTTCAAAAACAATCCCAATATCTACGTTTTATACTTCAAAAACAATTTTCACCCCTATTTCGCCCCTTTAGGGGATGAATTTCCAAAAACGCAGAATCATGATTTTCTTTATTTGTAACCAAAAGCCTAAATCCCAATTATCATATTTCTCACTTCAAAAATTAAGGGACTCCCATACAAACTTTCACCCCCCTTTTCCCCCCTTTAGGGGCTGAATTTTCAAAAATCCCTTCTTATTGCTTGCCTACAATACAAAAGGGACCTACTCTCCAAATTTCGTGACTCTAGCTTCAGTAGTTTCGGCTGTGCGTTGATGATAAGTCAGTCAGTCAGTCAGTCAATCAGGACTTCTCTCTTTATATTATTACTATGATATGATAATGGAATTGTATGGCTCATTTGAAATAATGGACAGAAACAAAGAGCATTTACCTACGTAACAGTTATGCTTTTCAGGTTAATCTAAATAAGCTGTAGGTACAGCATACAACAATTATGTAACTCATCATTACTGTTACAAGAATAACATATTTAATGAGTAATGACATATTACTAGTTAATTGTTTACCTTATTGTAATGTTTTACATACCTCCCTAATCAGGAGATTGTTTTACACGGTACCTACACGATTTCTTTGAGTCATTCATGTAGTCATGAATGTCTCGAAGAAATCGTGTACCGTGAAAAAAAAAGCAGAATTATTTTCATTTCTTATCGGGTAGTAACTTTTATAATCATAGAACGCATTCTTTGATCAGTTCCATACACAGAAAGTAGAGTACCTACATGGTAGTAAAATCGCAAGAAATTATTTTCAAATATAATATGTGAGTATGACATAAACAAAGTAAATACAATGCTTCTTTTTAATCAATTCCACTTCTTACATGGAACCACCGAGGTAACATCTTGACGACCTTACTACATCTGTTTACAAAATGCAGTATTTCACGGATTTTCATTGTTCCGATGCTTGAGGCCTCGGATTTCCCGCAAGACATAATGTATAATGAAATGTGGTTTCTCCCACATTTCATTACCACCTGCATTTATCATTTTCTCAAGAATATCTTTAGACGTATTGATCGTGAGGCTTCATAGCAGACATTCTAACTTTAGAACATCGGTATCCCCCAACAATTGTGGTGCGGAGGTAAAATTACAATCAGTAACTTATATTATTCAACGGCATCGTAAAACTATGGTTACGAGAAAGGCTACGCTGATGATGATCTCATTTTAATTCAATTTTGTTTTTCATACCACCTACTCGATAATTCCAATTACATATATCTATAATTATGTAATGCAAATCTAACCTAAAGTTAGTTATTATAGCCCCAGGATCTAGTCGGGCAATAATATTGTACTAAGGGCAGATTTTTCAAGCGGTAGATAACTTTATCCGAGGGAATAAATTTGAATTTTTGACAGCTGTTCTATACAAAATCTGTCAAATTTATTCGATAGATAGAACATTATCTGGCAATTGAGAAATCAGCCCTAAATTTCATTAATACCCGCTGGTCACAATAACGTGATTTTTGGAAACCTCAACAAAAATTTGTATCAAAACTTTTACCATAGAGACCTGCACCAAAAATAATTTATTCGAAAATCTAAAAGGCCACCACAAGTAGAACACAAAAAAAGAAAAAAAAAAAGGTGCAAATACTGCAAATCGCTAAGCTGTTATACATTCCAAACTACAAATTCTCATAAAAATGTCTACTACTTACTATAAATTATAACTCTAATAGAATATTTTGTTATAACTTTAATAAAACACTTTGTTTCTGTATTGCTTTTTATTGTCTGGCAGAAGGTGTAAAAGTAGAATATTCTCCTCAGGGATAAAGGTGTTTTCGTCTTGGGAGAGCATCCCTCGCTACACTCAGGATCAGAAATTTAATCGTTAAAATATGAGTTTAAAAAGATGAAATTTAAAGAAGCCACATATCGCTTCGCTCGGAAGTTAACTTTAAACTCCCTCGCTGCGCTCGAGGCCGTAGAATCCTTCGTTACGCTCCGGATTCATACGGCGCGCCCCGTGACGTAGATACCTATATAAGACACTGCTTTATCTTTATCTTTTTTGAAAATGCCTGCAAAGGCCTAGTTGAAATAAAAATCTTTGACTTTGACTTATCCCCTTGGTGAATATTCTATCATTATTATATTTTATACTATCCGCTATACACCGCATTGAACACCTGCAGCATGCTGGTTCTCACTTACCTCGGGTGCTCGCGCTTCTGTTTAACCTATGCATATGCCATTCACACCTTCCTTCTGATCTGATGCGAGCTTTGGTGGTGCCTGTGGTCAAAAACAAGACCGGAGACGTATCAGACAAAACAAACTATAGGCCAATCTCGTTAGCTACCGTCACAGCTAAGATACTTGACAGTGTGCTCAACTCGCATCTGAATAGGCATGTCAAGCTCCATGACGCCCAGTTCGGATTCCGGCCTGGGCTGTCAACGGAGACTGCCATTCTGAGTTTGAAGCACACTGTCAAGTATTATACGGACAGACAGACACCTATTTATGCATGCTTTTTGGATCTGTCAAAGGCTTTTGACCTAATTTCATATGACGTACTCTGGCAGAAGATAAAAGATAGTACGCTACCACCGGAGCTCGCTTTACTTCTCAGGTACTGGTACCTGCACCAGGTGAGCAGAGTGCGCTGGGCGGGAAAGCTTTCGGAACCGTGCAGGCCGGGGTGCGGGGTGAGACAGGGAGGACTGACGTCTCCCTTGCTCTTCGGCCTGTATGTGAACGAGCTGATCGAGCGGCTGAGCAGAACCCGTGTCGGTTGCTATATTGATGGAGTCTGCGTCAACAATTTAAGCTACGCGGATGACATGGTGCTGCTTGCCCCCTCGGTTAGTGCTCTCCGAAAGCTGCTCGCAGTGTGTGAGTCGTACGCACTATCACACGGCCTAATCTACAATAGTAGTAAGTCCGAGTACATAGTCTTCAGGGCGGGTGCCAGGTGTCCCTCGATCGTTCCCCCCGTCCTACTAAATGGGGTTACTATAAACAGGGTAAATAAATTTAAATACCTAGGCCACCTGTTAACCGACGACCTGAAGGACGATGTAGATATGGAGAGGGAACGCAGAGCGTTGTCAGTCCGGGCGAACATGCTGGCCCGTAGGTTCTCTAGATGTGCAGCCGCGGTTAAAATAACATTATTTAAGGCATATTGTACATCGCTGTACTCGGGGGCCCTGTGGGTCAGATATACCCAAAAGGCTTACAACGCTCTGCGGATCCAATATAATAACGCGTTCAGGGTGTTGTTGCGGCTGCCGCGATATTGTAGTGCGTCGACTATGTTTACCGAAGCACGTACTGACTGTTTCGACGCCGTGTGGCGGAAGAAGTCTGCCTCACTACTGCGCAGGCTGCGCGACAGCCCCAACTCCATTCTGCGCGCGATAGCTGCCCGGGCCGACAGCCCGCTTGTGTGGGCGCTGGTCGGTCGGACCAAGTCTCTTCTAGTTATTAAGTACTAATATAGAATAAGTTGATTGTTACTAACACATTGGATCCATTTGTTATCTGATAAATAAAGATTATATATATATAAACCCAAAGGGATACATACAGAGATTATCGATCGATCTTTTATTTATTACGGAATAAGTTTTATTCGCGTTGTATCAAGTTGTGTGTAGGTATTTGTGCTTATACCGCATTTCATGCGAACGCAACCTGTCTCGTATGCGCACTGCGTATAGCTGAATATACTAACGGTTTTAATAAACGTAATATACAAGATACGCGGACTTTTTATTGATGTATTATAAAAATACTTAGCTTTCAAGTTAAATGCAGTTGCTTGATTTATCGTGCCTATTTGTATTTTAACGTTATTTTAAAGTAACCGTTAAAGATGCGTTAACACATAAATGCGTTGTGCATAAATAACCGAATTTAAAGCAAGTAATGCACTACGATCGTATATAGAGACGATATTTAGAAAACAATCGATTTTCAGACAAACAAAAAAAAATGTTTTATTTCCAAGGAGAATTTATTTCAATTGAACTGCAATTCAGTTCAATTGAAATAAATTCTCAAATTCTTCAGTGGATTTCTTTGAGTATCTAGACACTCAAAGGTGGATTTTTTTAGTTATTTGTAGGTCAATACGTATCTGCTGTCACGGAATAACGGCACTTTAGTGACTGACCGTCAATAAATACTGGAACTCTCGCTTAGTATCTTATTTTAAGGCAAATTTTTCCTAGGATAGAATAAATAAATAAATAAATCCAACCCATTACTGTCCCATAGCTGGGCACGGGCCTCTTCTCGGAATGAGGAGGGTGACGCCTTAGTCCACCACGCTGGCCTAATGCGGCTGGCGGACTACACAGACTATTGAGGACTTTATGAGGCCCTCTCAGATGTGCAGGTTTCCTCACAATGTTTTTCCTTCACCGTTAACGCAAGTGATACTTATATTGCGATCCGCACATAAATTCGAAAAGTCAGACGTGCAGGCTGGGTTCGATCTCAGACCCTCCTGCATGGCAGTCAAGCATTCAACCACTAGGATATTACTGCTACTAAGATACTACTGCTAGGATAGTATACTTAAAAAAATATTTTGTATTAATTGTGTGACTAAGTATGTATGAAACACATAAAACTGACTTTGTCCTCTAAATTTCTTTGCCGTGTCTTTTTCGACAATATTGCGAGTGTGTTGCTTACGACCTCGGGTCGTTTGGTCTATTTTTCTGAAGCATTGAGGCCGCCACGCGTTACGTTTGCATAAGATCCTCGTACAGAACCGGCACGCAGCCGGAATGACAATTAACTATCCACATCGATAATAACTGTATACCAAATGCTCTTTTTCTTTATGTTCATAAAAATATAGTTGCATTAAAATTATTAGTGCCGATAACTGAATAATTTTCAAACTTTAAAACAGCGTTATAAGATTGTTTTAAAATCGATTGCTTACGTAGCTATGATTTAATTTAAGGGTCTTAGAAAGTCGATTAAAATGCTTGTATTCCACAGTGAACGCAAATAAAACAATTTGCGTTCACTGGTATTCCATCATGTACCTATGTATACTTAATTACCAGTGATGGTCTGAGTACCGATCAAAGCTCGTTTTCATTACCTTGACCATTTATGAGCTTTCAATTCTATATTTTTACTCTATATTTCATCACCACGTTAATTTCTTAGAAAACTACAGCTTGAAGAAAAAAATTTAGAAAACAAGTTTCTTATTCTGCTATTCTACGATGATGATCATTATTATACTCCATTGTGACGAAGTGACAAAAACTTTCTATTCAGTTCCACGACCACTCATCAACTGTTAAATCTTTTTACCTTATAAACCTTTGTTGCATTTTCTTAGACATAAAAGGGAAACTGGTTGTTCGGCCATTAATTTACTATTTAGATATCTACATTGTGTAGGTGCGGGTATGAATCAAAATCTGAAACTTAGATTCTGGTTTGAATGAAACCCTCGGTTCTGTACTCACTACTTCACTAGGACCGATCCAGCGTGAGGAAGATATTTAACTAACTACATACCTAAATGATTATGTTAGCCGGTTACATAAATACTTACATAAAAAAATATGTACCTACCACTATGTAATTACATTAAACTACGTACCTAATGTTGTTCTATTTTTTACTTTTCACTAGATATTGCTAGCCCTAAATATAGACAAAGATACCTAATGACTAATATTTATTTAGATATTCATGATCATAAATATGAACATAATACCTAATAGGTACGTTGTTTCATGCATAATTGGCATTTCAATAAATTCGACAATTTTCCAGCAAACCGTCAGACTCCGAATAAATTGATACCTAGGTATTATTAACTTATTATGCATATTAATTTTATACCTAGGTAATATCGATGCATAACTGGTGTATCTTCTTCTCCTAGATAAAAATGGATAGGTATAAATTAATTCTTAGTAGTACTAAATTACTAAAAGGTAGGTACTAAATTGTAGCCGCCCAATCCCCCCGCCCCTAATTGTAATTGCGTAATTGTGACTCATTTGATGATTTTACCACGCTAAAAAAAAAAAAAAAAAAAAAAAAAAAAAGTACCTAACTTCTCTGAAATGCACTTAGAAACTTATGATAAAACCAGCTTAGGCTTTTATTAATTTATTTTTATATTTATTGATTATTGAGATGATACAATCTTCTTTCAAGAATTGCAAAATAAATGATTTTTCCACAGACGATTTGTATGTTTTATATGCAAATGGGTCGTGTGATTGATAAGTTCAATATCTACTTGATTGGTTGAATGGAGTGCAGTGACAGTGATGTTTCCCAAATCCTCTGTAGGACACAAATCCCCAAGTATTTTATTTATTAACGTATAATAGATACATATTGCATAATTATAAGAACCAAGATAACTGTCATTATTTAATCCCATTTCAAGGGAAAACTCTCAGCCGTTATAGACCTGAAAAAACTCGGATTATGAGTAAGTATCTAGGTGACAGTTGTTTTTTACTAAGATATAATTTTGTAGAGATGATCTTTTGGACGAGACGTAACGTCTCTAAAAAATAAACTTTTGACTAAAACTGCAGTCGAAAGGTATGGTCACTTCACGTAGAAAAAGAAGACTACGCTAATAGGCTCTTAGATAAGTACCAATTAGATAACCGTAGGTTTCCGCCAATTTATAAAGGATGGTAAACAGTTAACCAAATGCCGATTAGTTCCTCAAAACCTCATTTCGATTAAACAGCCTTTAACAGGTATGTATCTAGTAATGTGTAACGAATTAAGTCGACATGGATGTTTATGTGCACGTACTGTTGCGAAAATTCGTCATAGTAAATTAGAAAGCGTGCATGATAATCTGCTCGGCAGTGACGGACTTGTGTTGTGTGTTGATACAACACAATACAATCTGCAGTTACACAACATTTGGTGAGAACTTGTCTGTTTGATTAGGTACTGTAGAACAATGTGAGTTATAGAAAACTACAGATATGTTATGCCTTGAAAATATCCCTTGACATCGTCATCAAGTAAACGGACAAAGCCAAAAGACAAACTAAAAATGATATAAAACTAATAACTCACCTGAGGATGTCCCTAAAGTGCACGAAGTTTGTTTAAAGAAATTTTCAAATTGAAATATGAAAATTATTTAATAATTTATAACTAAGACTTTTCACTATGGTTAACTGCTGTAGTGTTCTATTAAAATAGGTTTAATGCACGGTACATTTATTTATAAAATACCATGCGGAGCGTAACGCTGCACTGTAGCGAGACCGAGACTCGCAGACAGACTGCTGACTGAGTGAATGAGGGCCGGTTGCTATCCTCTTTTATGTTAGTATTGTAAACTGGTATGCGTTTGCGCATCAGCCGATGTCAACGGGAGGTAAAGTAAGAAGAATATTGTATTAATTTTTATTTTATCGCCCACACAACACACATCGGATCATAAGCGTGCTAAATGATATATAGGTAATCTTAGATTAATTAATCGTTGGGTGTACCTAACCGTTAACTGTATTGGTCACATAACTGTAAGCTTTCGAGTGTAGATAGGTAATACTAAATAGTGCCCATTATCTGAGTCAAATATGTTTACCTAACGGCAGCAAATCGTTGGTCCCTCCTACCTACTTGAAACTGTCTCATTATAACGAGAATTTTTTGTTATCAACTCACCACTCTGTACCAATTTGAGCCCATTAAAGTAGGTATGCGCTTAAGTGAGGGTCGTTTGTGATTGGTTTCATACCTATTTGTGAAAAGGCTGAACCGATTTAAGAGCGGTTTATTACGTAGGGCATTTACGGAGTATTTTTTTCTTAAATAGACTTCCTTCACGTATTACGAAGAGGTACTGGAACATTAGGTGCTCATTGACAGAAGTTTTGACAAACTTAACTCATGCCGCGGTCACCGTGCTTTTCCAAGATATTAAAAATAGAGTACCTAGATACTTATAAGTTTCAAAGCTCCTGAGGCTGTTCCATTATTCCAGTGACCTCTCCACTCGATAAATTGCGAACATAATAGATTTCTCAGAATTGGAGCTCAAAGCGAATTCGGATTCGGTGCGATTCCTACTTTTGATTGCTTAACCCCGCCTTCAACAGACTATTATATCGGATTACAATAGAATGATGGACAAAATGTCAAATTGTATGGGTACTTTCTAGTGGATTATCTATTTCTTGCACGGAAAGAACCTCCCGGAATGTCAATACAGTCACGAAGCAGTCAACCCCGTTACAAACCTTGCTGACTAAGCAATTCCAATATGTAGGTAACTAGTAAAAATAGATCAATTTCAATGGTATTCACGCTCGTTTTCTGAACGTGAATTGGACACACGAATGTGAATCAGGGGCAGCCGATATATTCATATTCATATTCTTTATTTGCATTCCACAATGTACATAAGGTGGTAAAAATAAAATTTGGTAGGTTACAGTCATGGACCCTGTAGGGCACAGCAAAATATAGGAAAATATAGGAGAGAGGAAGATGGTACTTATGTTTACTTATTGCTTATTAAATGGTGTGTAGGCGCACCGATCTTGGTAAATTTTAATCAACAAGCTTACACACTTACCTAGTAATTTTTGTCTTGACGTCGCAAGATGGGCTTTTCTGTTGCATATTATTCTACATCTATTCCGCTCCACAGAGACTACACAGTATATCTGTGGCTGTGACTGATAGGTACCTACCTACATTCTTCTTTGGTTTGATAAAATACCCAGGGGCCTTAGTGATCTAATACACATTAAATTGTTATTTATACGTATGGGCGTACCCGAGGGGCAGGGGGGGGGACGCCCCCCCTTCATTCTATATGCCTACGTACCTACGGTTTACCAGAATCTCCTGTGGGTGTTTCCCTTAGACACTACATACACCTACTGTTTCATGTAGGTGTCTTCGTGTAGCGTATAGGATAAAACAAGCGCGGGGGAACCGGCTTAAGAAATTTCTGATTTGCCCCCTCCCGGCCCAGAAGCTGGGTACGCCCATGTCTATACGGACTCCAGTCTCTCACAAAGGAGCATAATACTACTACCGTATATTACCATGTATTACGGATTATCACTAGATATTATATTATTATTATTAGTCTATTGCTGAACAATCTCAGCCATCCGCACCCAGACTATCCCAACTGCCTTCTTTAGGTCATCGATCCATCTGGCTATGGAGCGTCTCACAATGCATTTGCTCACTCGCATTCTCCACTTAAAGTCTCGTCTGCTCCAACAGCCATAGCTCCTTCGATAGACATTAGCACATAGCCCTCTTCAAGTCAGCAGATAGTGCAAGATATGTCGCTGTCACACTTAAAGTGTGTTTGACGGAAATAACTGTTAAACAACTTTTGCGTTTGGCACAACTATAGTCCTCGATATGGTCCTCGAGATCTAAGAAGTCCCTTTTGACAGATTTAAAGAACGATAGCATGTAACTTGACAATGTTACTATATGCTGTGAATAAAAACTATTTTGAATATACACTTGATAATAATTATGAAATTATTATAAATTTTTGAGATACCTACGTATAAATTAGCATGGTATATAATTTCATAAGTATTGTTATAGCATCGAAATATTTTTAAAATGCATGTTTATGTACTGCCGAAATATCATAAAAATGGTTACGTTCTCTATCAATTATTTTTTAAATAAAGGGATGTGATCACTAGAATCGTTAAAATCGTTTGAAATATCAGTATAAACGTAGGTATTAAAAACTCTTTAAAGGCTGTATGACACGTACATTATATTATTATAATTAATTTAATTTCTCTATGATCACAATTTGCTTGACACTGGCAGTAATGACAATGACATCTGTGCAGTTTTTCACAATTTTTCCGACTAATTGTTCGTTCTCTCTACGAGTATTTCTCGGATACCTCTGTTTCTGTGATCTGGCTTTGATTTTGGACTGTTCCCGCTTTTAAGTTGACTTGGCTTGCTATAGGTACATGGATTCTAATACCTACTGTGATTTCGGCCGTCCGTTACAATTTTTTTTTTCAAATTGTCTATTCGATTTCGTACTGTGAATAGTAAATCCCGTAACTTGGTTTGGAAACTATGTGAGTACTTCGAAAGTGAATCAATAACTGGTGGACCATTATTACCGGTACAAGTGGATAAATAATTTTGGCATAAAATTATGAATATTTATGTTTATTATTCTATGAAGATACCTGCAGAAATGCGATTTCATATTAAATTCGGTGCCTGCTACATTAATAAATTGCTTATCAGATGAATTTCTCGATTTTTTATTCATAGTTTTAAACAATTATATACTCTTAGAATTTTAAATCGATTTATTATAAAAATCGATATTTTTGGTTACCGATTTATACGGTTCACATCCCAAATTAACTCCAATGATAAAAAAAAAGTCAAAAGTGGCTTTTTAAATCTCACTCAACTTATCACATGTTCTATTCAACCTTGACATTGGCAGAATCATCGTCAAAACGATGGAGCCATAATCCTAAAATTTGGCCAATCTCCACTCAACTTATCACATGTTCTATTCAACCTTGACATAGGCAGAATCATCGTCAAAACGATGGAGCCATAATCCTAAAATTTGAATTGAATTGAGGACTATACTGATTTTATTTTATTTTTATTTTCTGTGTTTTTAGCATTTATGTGCCAATAAACTTTATTTCTTTCTTTCTTTCTTTCAAAACTAACATACAAAAAATACGTAAGTTATATAAATATTTCTTGTCCCGTGAGGGGATCGAACCCGCAACCCTTAATACGAAAAGCGAACATTTACCTACCAAGTTTGTATTTTTTTAATTAGCTTTTCGCAGTTTCTGTAAGCTGCTTAAATAATCTGCTCACTAGAAAAAACAAGGCGAGACTGAAAGGACCTCCAGCCGAGCAATTAAAACTACAAACTAAGCAACATCAACTAAGGGCCACATAGTGAGCCTCGTAGTTCTGTTTAGAGCGTTGCTGGTGGAAGAAAGAGATTGGACTAAATAAAAATAAAAATTACTAATAATAATAAAAGAAAATATTTATTATGCAAAATATTATTATACACGTTACAAAACAAAATAATACAACATGGAAGTTAGTTTGAATGTTTCTCCCATTGAACCTTCTTAACATTACATCCTGATATGTAAAACTGTAAAATAATAACTTACTCCAGTTAAAATGCACGTGTAAGGCACCGTAGGTTCTGTATATTATGCAAGATAAAACTTAAATAATGCAATGTGTGTACTTTATGGTAGGAATGTCGACAATCCTTTCTGTTCGTCATACAAAACGTTTGCCATCGAGACTTACACAATATGCTGAATATTTTACTTTGAGAGCTTGCCAACTTCGTAGAGGTAAGCAGCGAACAACTTTATCTGTAACAATAAAAAACTAGGTAAACAAATTGTTTCTTAAAACATTCTGGAAGGTGAAATATAACAATTTTAATAATGTTTGTCAAAGTTATCCGAATGGTCTGATAACCTTTTCGAATAAGTCTATTAATTTTTTATCTTAAATACAAGCGAATATGTTCGCTATTTTGTATAGATCACGTATCTGTATTATACTTATTATTTATGACAAACAAGCAATATTATATAGTTTCATGATAATAGCCGAAGTCTGTTTCCAAGCTGCATACCTATTAATATTTATTAAACACAAAACAATACATAGCATTATTTTTACAATCCGCATCCAGTAAAATATAAAAAGTCTTTTAGCCTTTCTGGATAGTCTCAACCGACGTGTAATCTCAATATTATATATATATTATACTCTATGAAAACTGGTCCGTATCAATACAACGTACGCACCTAAATAAAAAAGAGCAAAATTACTATAATACGTCTTATATCACAATTGCATACCTACGTAATCGATTAAAAAATCCATTCTCCATAATGATGCGACGCCATGCGAGGAAATTCGACTTACAAAACGTAGTACTCGAAATTACCTAAACTTAAAAATAAGACCGCGAAAAAATCCATGTTTCATCATGTAATTTGTTAAAATTATTGTAATTTAATCTTGTCAAGAGTGACAAGATTAAATTACATTTCATTCATTCATTTTGAATCAAATAGTTTTTCAGTTTTTCATTTTGAATTTTTCAACCTGAGAGCAGGTTGAAAAATTCTCTGCAGGGAGCAACTCGGTCGTTTGCTTAGCTTCGGTGGAGACAACCACACAGTAGTAGTCCATTGAAGCATTTTAATCTATAATTGGATAGGGCACTAACTAGGACTCTCTATGGCTGCGCTGCTATACAGGGGGGCCTCGGAGGCCCTGCCGGATGTAGGACGATTGTAGAATACAGTAACAGGTGTTTTGGGATTTGAGAATAGCCTATGCCTATTTCGGTTTCAACTTGTTCAAATAATTCTACTGTAACTGTAATAATAGCCGTGATAATTGGGTACGGTAATTGTAAGTAGGTGGACAGACAGCCTCCTACTACTCGTAACACACGGGAGTAGGTGGACTTTCTGGTCATCCGCTGTGATTGAATGTAAATTATAATCATAGGGGTTAGTACGCTACAGGCGCAGTCAGCGACAATAAATAATAATGTAGGTAGCATATTTGTTTTGTAGGAAACTCCGTAAAGTATTTACATTTGTTTTTAATATTAATAAATAACAAACTAATGCGTCAATTCACCAACAAGTTACGAACGTTGATGTGTACCTAAGCATTTTGTTTATGTCAAAAGAAATTACTTCGCACTAACGTTTGAAAAAATCAATAAAGGGTCCCTTATCATTAGGGATTTCTGCTGATAACGGGCCCAAACGATTTAGATTCGAACGTGATCATAAACTTAAGTCCACATGCATTACAACGACTTGATCTCTCACAACGGCGACGCAACACGCGCCAATCCGTTTTTATCCACCGGGTGTACCTGTATTTAGCTGATAAAAGCTTTTGTATTATTCAAAATAAAACGCTGAATCTACATAACTGAATGAAAGTAACGTAGTTATTTTACAACAGCCTATGCAATGCTGCTTTGAACTGTGGTGGCAATGGCAGCAAAGTGGTTACACCTCTCTAAAAGGCGACTACAGGTTTTTGCATGAAGATGGGCAGCAAGATCCTCACATATCATATGCTACTCATATCAGGCGGCTACCAAACACCGTTCACTGCGTATGTTCTGCAGTCGATGATTGCGGGCATGGTGTTGCGATCGACGCTCATTTTATTATAATACTTTTAATTTTTAAAGCAAGGGAAGAGTATGAATGTTGGTCTTTAATTTCATAACTATAGAGCAAGATGAAGAAGGGTATTTACGCGGATAATTATTGTTTACAAACAATTCATCATTTTTTACGGTGTTTCGATACAGGTGTAATATTCTGTTGTGATCATCATAGTGTCATATATTCGTGAAATTGTACAAGGTCCTGCAAAGGTATGAACAGTGATGACATAAATATTACGACATATTAAATTAATAATTTGATGATCTATGTAGGTGACTTAATAATAACGTCATGTTACATATACCTATAGCTTTTTCGTATTGTTTGCATATGTCGCAATTGTATTGTAAATAAATAGTTGTTGATGCTTAGCTGAATGTTTGTTTGTGCTATAAAATACATTCCTTTTTTAATCGAATATAATTATATACCAATATGAAGCCCTTATTGAATCAAAACAGCCCGTAAACGTACACTGCTGAACATACCATGGCCTCCCATTGATTGAAGTGTAATGATATTGTATCCTAAACCAACCTGTTTCCTAACAGGTTGAGCACTGGTTAGCTTGACAGGATCCAAAGACCTCCATCTCATTGACCATGAAAATTCGACAACATCATTGTAGCGAATTTTTAGCTTCCCCGAATTACATACAATTTGGAAAGTATAATAATCACCATCACCTTGCCGAGATAGAAGACCTAAATCACATAAGTTCCGAACTGGTTTGAAGATTGCAGGAAGACGCAATAATCCCAGAGTCCGACCACTAACTCTGTTTCCACAGTGATGAGCTCTTCCAAGGTGGTATTGGTTTTCCGGCCAACAAGAACTTTATCAGCGTTGTAGATGTCAGCAGTGCGTCGCGTCGACACGAGTGGCATAGCTTGTCCTCAAAATCCTCGACGAGATACCCGAGGCAATGCAATTAAGGCATCGGTAATATCACAACAAAACCTGACAAGGTTGCTATGGAATACAAGAAGTGGGTGTACAAAAACGTGGACAAACAAAAGTCAAATCTAATAGATCATGTAAAGCGACTTTCGTAAAGGTTCTCAAGCTCTTCTGAATATACTTGAAAGAACCCCAAATATCTATTTGGGGTTCTTTACACACATCACACATGTGCAATTGCGATACTGATGGGAAGACCCAGGGTCTAGGGCAGAAAGCTGAATTAACATGCCATTTTACCGCGAATTTCCTGGACTTTGGGCATTGCAACATAATTACATGAGACTAGAGCACAAAAGGCTTCGGGCGCTGACGGAATTGCTACAAAGTTAAAAAGAGCAAACTACGGTCCCGTCATCAAAACAAGTCATATAAACTTTTTTCATAAGGTAAACGAGCACCTGGTTACCTGATGGTAAGCAAGTATTCCCGCCCCGCAATGTTCATTGCAAACACTAAAGAAGTCGCTGATGCGCTGCGAACTTTTTAGGAATACATAAGAGAGGAAAATCTGCTGGAGAAGGAGGCAGAGGGAAGAGTTTGGGCATATCTTACTCGTCACTCAACGCACGAAACGCATCAACACAAGGCTGCTACTTTATATCAGAAAGTGTAAGAGTTATGATTATACTAGCTGTGCCCGCGAGTCTCTCAGGGTGGACTTCGGATGAAGCGATTAAAAAAATCAAAAATACCCTATGTCATTCCTCAGTTACTTTCACATTTATAATATTAATTGGATTCATCTTCCATTCCTCAAATAAATAAACGGTAAGTACTTACTCCCTCGATATAGTTGCGGACGTTCAGCTTCTCGTTCTGGGAGTGCGCCATATCATCGCCGGCGCCCATCGGCAGCAGCAACACGTTGCATCCGCTCGCCTCCTGCAGCGTGATCGTCACCGGGATGGACCCACCCTCGCGGGACATGTCGGGTTCCGTCTAACATAAACCAAAATACACTTTACTAAACAACGGTTCCAGTTAAGATGTTGGCTGGCGATCAATTGTTACATCATCGTCAGTTTCAAAAAGTTCACTAAAGTTTAATATAAAAAAAAACCCTCATCTCGACAGGATACATTAGTTATTTTCTTATGGCACCTTATTTACCTATAAATGTAGTGGACTGTAGAAAATGTTAAATTAATGTTGTAGTAGATTCGCAAACAAGTAGCACTTCGTGCATCTGCAACTGCAACAAACGTACATGCTTTCGTAGCGCATGCAACGTAGCGCGCTTCTCGCAATTTTCAAAAGGGAGCTATGTGCGTTTGTAGATGGGAACGAAACAACACGTAACACATCTATAGGAGCAGTTGCAGGTGCTTGTTCACGAACATAGTGGATAACTGAATACCTACTTAAAAGGGCCTGGAGCAACATCTCGTTTCCCGAATCATCAATCTCTTTTACTTTGCCGAGGCAAACAAAGCTCTGACGATCGACAGATGGCGGGTTATCCGTCTAATTTACCGGTCGTCATACCCCAGGCTAGTGACGTTCAGCAGTATTATTGGCGTGGTAGGACTGGCTTTGCGGTCAGCAAAGACAATAGCGTGGCGACAACAGGCAGGCATTAGGTACCTTCCTTTCTGGGAAATCCCCAGTAGCATGCGATAAACTAGATAAATGTGCCTACAGTTCCATACCCATTCCAAATCGGTCTTATCTAGACCGTTATTGTTGTAAATTGCTCTTTTCCTGAACTAAAATACATGTTTCTGCTGTAATGAGCTGACTACAGTAGTTTGACGGATAAGCAATCATACTTCAATGCCTTATCCATAGCTGCTCCATTGTAAGTCCTTCGTTGTTTATTCGTCAAATCAATCATTCATTCATGTCACATAGATTGAAAGAAAAGTGTGTTTATTCAAAGGTATTAAAAGTATAGGATCCATATTGGCCTACTTTTCACCGCTTTTAAGTGGGTATACTGGGAAAACAATCCAATGGGAATAGTTTCTTACTTGATAGATGAGTCTTGTGGCGCGCGCGGCCGCTTGGTAGTGAGGGTGATCAGGGTTCTCGGTCCAGGCGCGGCCACTCTGAGCTGAGATACGCATTTTATTCGGTGAACCCCTTTCCGCCCACTGAAAACAGATTTATAAGATTTTATTATTTCTTTATCTATAACTAGCTTCCGCCAGCGGCTTCGCCCGCGTGATATCTTTATAAATTATAGCCTGTTATTCACAGATAATGTAGCATTCTGCTGGTGAAAGAATTTTTAACGTAATTTATTTATTTTATTTTATTAGTATAGATGAACCAATGGATCACCGACAATGTAAGAATTCAAATATGTTATATAATATCTTCCTTGCCTTTTCCCAAATATGAATGAGTATTTTTTTTTAACATGGTTTGGCTGAATATTCCTCTGCGATTAATTTCAGATCTCAGATGACCAAATACTTAGAGAAGATAAAAGGTTGTACCGGTTGACAAAGTCTATCTACAGTTACATTCTTAGCCTTTATTATCGTTGCATTCAAAAATATATAATCACTGTTGTGGTAAAATCCCTGAGTCACCTCATGCGACATCTGAGTTCATTTGTCGTCAAATAATGTAATCTCAATTTTTAGTACCTACTATTCACATTGTCGCAATGACACTAACTATTGTGTAAATATAATGTCAGCTTTGTTAAAGTGTACAAAAGGCGTAGGTACAGGGAATTCCCATCCGTAAATAGAACGTCAGAGCCTATATAAAGCAATAAATGAGTATTGTAAGCTCAATACAAACCTTCTTGTTGATGAAGTCAAACACAAGCTTCTCTATTTCTTCGGGCTCTTGGTCAGGCACAATTCTTATCGAGAACTTGCCAATAACCTTTCCTGGAATTACGGTCTTCGCTCCGGGTTGGAAAGCAGCTCCTAAAAGAATATTTAATGTATATTTTAATTATTTTATTAATAGATTATGCTCAACCATTGAGCTAATCAAAATGTACCTTCAATGCCGTGAAGTGAAAGGCTTGGGTACCTCCATCGGTGCATCAGTATTTGTTCCTTGTCGCCATTGTGAGCCAATTTGGAAGCAGATATCGATTTTCTACAAAGAGATTAGTAGGTAAAGTATAGAATTTTGGAAACACGATTTTTGGTGTTTATTTATTTATAGAGGACCTAGTTGGTCTAATATTCACAAGCACAAAGGTCTTGTGTTCGATTTTGAGTTGCAGCCTGCGTTTGTGATAGTGTCCGATGAATAACGATAGCCTAGCCTTACCTAAAACATGAGGCTTAATTCTGTCATTAGACAGACGACAGACGACTGTTTGACTGATTAAGTCAAACAGTCGGCACCGACTGGTTCAAGCAACGACTACATAAAAATCAGCATGTTTTTCATTAAATATATTGCTTTGGGTTAAACACCGCCCGGGCACTCGCTACCTATACGCCCTGAGCAGAGAGCTACCAGACGGGATTCATTCCTGCGTTTTGCAGTAACGACATTGAACAGCCTACACAGCGTTGACTGGTCGGGAGCAATCGGCGTGTCCCCGATACCCTCCCGCCCTTATGAGCCTAGTGCCATGAGCGTATAGGTAAAAACTTTATCCACGCAAAAATAGCCAATTATTGGAATATAATAACTGACGTCATTTTGCTGTAGGTTATCTTAATTACGCCTTTGTATGCCTCAACTTGTGAACAGTTGACAGCGACATATCGAGTAGTTCACAAATTGCATAAGGGGCTCGTGAATATTTTTCGCCTATAAACTCGCTCGAACTTCGAACTGTCTGTCTATGGCGACCTTAGAAGGAAGGTAGATAGATAGTGATTCATGTATTTTGTTCAATAAACTCAATCGTTCCCAGCAATCCCTCTATTTTGTTTTATTGAATAGAGGTACGGGAAAAGGCTAGATGGTGTTATTATTCAATATGAGGAACAATTACCACGGACTGCACCACACAGTTAGTCGCAATAAACTAAGGCTCTCGCAGTTGCGACAGCACATGGTTGCGATGCACGGAGTCACGACAGATCGCTACTGCAACACACATTACCTCTACAGCATGTGGTTGCGATGCGTTGTACGGAGTCGCGACACATCGCTATAGCCACAGACGAAAGAACTTTGTCTGTGGCTATAGCGACACACGTTTCCTCGACGTACGTAGATTAACGGTAAATACTATTGTATATGCTTATGAAGGTTCGTATAATACCGCGTGTCAAAGCATCGCTTAGAGTTCAAAGACCGCAATATCGTGCACGCAGTGATAAATTATAATGAGTCATATATTATCAACAGCATACTTCAATATCAATTTTCCTACCACTAAGCTGATACAACAAATTGTTTCTATTTTAAAGGACATTGTTTTGAACAACTTTACTGTCACCGCCCAGAGGATTTAGTGCGCGTCAGCGTGGCAGTATAGTATGAGATCCGATGATCAAAAAATGGGTCGGGCAGTTGAACTTGGGTATTCAAATTTTCTCTTATTCTGTTAGGAAATTCACAATAGTCATCCAGGGCTGAATTTGTGCTCTCGTCCCATGTCGTAGGTAGGTACCTACATGAGTCTAGTTACGTCATTGGAGTACTGTGAATCTTAGATTGTAGAAACTGTGCTTACCTCTTATAATACCACTAAAGATTATATTTTATCGCAACAGACTATGGTAGCGCGCGGGTATATGTGATGCGGGCGCAAGCCGCATTGACATGTAGTCCCTAAGCAGACTCTCACGAGACCCATGATAGGAGGCTAGGATAAGGCTTAACTTATATTACATCAACTAATGTATATTAGATCATTATTTATCATATCAAATCATTGAAAATGACGGGCAAAAGGAACAGGTGAAAATTCTAACATATAATGAAGATTGAATGAAGCAAGTGGTCTAATGCGAATAGGTACTGCCGCGTTTCCCACTTCCACTTTCCACCGAAATTTTGCATTTAAGTAGAATGAAAAGCATCTTACCTGTAAGCCTCAGTATCAAAATCTATGTTTGTATACAGTTTCTTCTCATTTTCTGTCAATGGCGCGACTGACTTGTAGATGTCCGTGATTAATATCTTGCCGTTTTTGTCCACTAGCTCGTTCATCAGATAAATTAGATCTGTCATAGCTATAATTCAAACAATCATTCTCAATTGATTCCAGTGGCATGACATTGGGGTGAATGAAAATTGATTCACAATTATACGAAATACAAGACCTATTAAAGTAGGTACAATTAAATTACAATACAATGTAATACTTGTGTGTATACTGATTCTACATTAACAGCATTTTAATATTTTCAATGCATTATCCGGTCTGTCTAAAATCTATTATTGTTTATAATCGACTTCAAAAAAAGGAGGCCGTTTTATATTCGACGCATATGTTTTTTTTATGTATATTCACCGATTTTTCGGATACGGCTTAACCGAATTGGTTGGTGTACTGTATTCTATTAAAATAGATTCCGAGGTGGTCCCATATCTTTTTCTATGACGTGAAACAGCATTTTTCAGATAATCAGAAAAAAACATGTTTACTGCAGGCCTACCTTTTCACCGAGTCAGTTCCTAATGTAGGAGTGCGGTGCGGGAGGGGTGTGGTGAAACAACACGATTTTACGCGATAGGCGTAAAACCAGGCGCATGATTTAGTGGCGTCAACACGTGTTTTCTTTCCGGCCGCTTTGAGTGAGACGCACAAGAGATTGGAAACAAAAGAGGAGTCCTCCGATAAAAAGCCAAACGAAACAAATCGTTTATGTTTACAAATATTCTAAGGCAAGAAAATTTGATCCAACACGGTAGAGATTTCTCTAAATCATCACGTAATGAAATTTGAAGACGAGTGAAATGAACCGGTGTGCGAGGACATTATGGATAAATTCGTAATAGTTATACGAGACGGAGGACCTAATAGATATTCAAATCGTTCGAGTACCGCTTTAAGCAGAAATATGGAGACTGATTAACTTTTCTAATTCGTTTTTAAATGTAATTAATAAAATAGTTTTTTATTATTTTAATTATCATTTCACACTATAACAAATTGGAACACAGCGAAATGATTTATTATTATTATTATAATTGACTAAATAGGTAGGTACTTGTTTGGCTATCGTCAGAAAAATCTTGTTCGAACTATCTCGTGTGCAGCACGACATAACTGTTACGTCAACCGACCGCGACACCACTCCCGCACCGCGCAGCTACCTCAGGAACCGACTCAGTTAAGCGGTTGGCCTGTAGATTGTCATCGATGTATGCTTTTCACGGATACGTCCTCCAGCTGTAAACCGATTTTAATGATTTTCATTTTAAATGAAAGGGTTGACCTTCTATGTGGTCTTATTTTTTTTTTTAATCTGATCATGATGTACACCTGGAAGAAAGGAACTCCTCAACGGATAACAGCAAAACATTCGCGACAATCATTTTGCTATCGCCTAGGGCTTGTGTAATTGATTCTTTCCAAAAAATATCTTCACAAAAAATAGACAAATAAACTTTAAAAAGTAGAAACCGACCTAATAAAATAACTTTCCTAAAAAACTTAACAGCTTCTCGAAGTCGGGGTCTTTAATTTTTCAATGCACCTTAGCCGCCACACCGACTTCAGAAGCTGTTAAGTTTCTTATGAAAATTCTTTAATTCTTTTAATTTTAATGAAGTTGGTTTTTACTTTTCTAAATCTTTAGTTTATTTATTGTAATATCTTTTCATATCAAATATGAATGATAACTCAAGTGTTGATAGAATGCTCCTTGGTAACTAACTTTCGTCACAGCTTTCGTAATATTAAGATAGTAGACATACATTATTTATCAACGGATGTAATCACTATCAATAATAGTGAATGGATTATTGATTTTTTTAATCAGTTTTATATAACATTTCATTCGGGATTATTTTGAATAATTGAAAAGATTATTTCAGGAAAAAAATATATGTACGTTCAGCATTTATCATGAATTTCTATAAGAACACCGTTTTCAATATCAGTTAATCTTAATACCATTGTACAGGCACTGGGGCGATTTTTTTAAAGGTTATTGTAGACAAAATGATATAGTAATATTTAGGGAGCCAATGAAATAAAATATCAAATCTTACCTTCATGAACTGTTCCACCATATACACCACTGTGTAAATCCATTTTTGCACATTCAATCTCCAAGAAGTAGTAGCTGATGCCTCGGAGACCATAAGTGATGCATGGCTTGGTAGTGCCCAGCCAGTAGTTGTCAGATATACACACATAGTCCACATCTTTAAAGAATCCTTCTGGTTTTAGTTTCTCCAAGAGAAGAGCATCCAGGCCCTCTGAACCAGATTCTTCCATGCATTCAAAAACAAACTTCAAATTTACTGGCAGCTAAAAATATAAGATTCCTTCTATAGCTTCAGCTGTAGGTACTGATATTGCTTTATGTGGTTCTTTATCGGTTCTCATTGTTGACGCACCAACACATGAACTAAGGGTCTATAGTTGGATTTTTACTTTGATTCAGTAACATGACAATTCAAAGCTAAATTATTAGTGATATATCGTGTTTTCATCGTAAAGTTAATAAAATTTAATAAAAGTTTGCATTATTATGGTCATTCTTTTTCGTTTATTTTTTTCAACTCGATACCTTTTTAATGTCAGTATTCCTCTAACTGTCAAGTTACTGCATCCGATTAAAAATCCATATACCTACATATAGTACAAAATTCACGAAAAAAGCGTTCTGAGTTTATGTATACCTGTATTAAAAACTTAGACATACCAACAAACTAATTGAAGTCCTGTCATCACAATACCTAATTTAGCGTCCAACAATTTTCACCATACGAATAATCGACTGCACCGGACTGACTGATTGACGTGTATTTATGCTCGCTCGCCCAAGTGAAGAGTGACGCGCGATTAGTCTACTTTTTCGTGTTTTAGTCTACATTCGGTTCGGAAATTTTTGAGCATTGACCTAAAGGCTATGTGTTTCTAGGTCAATGGTTCTCAAAATGATACTCATACCATTTTCAGTCAGTAATCATCGTTTCTCATAACATTCAGTACTCAATACATAATTGCTGTTATTATACTTAAATAATCGTGGCAACGGGGTGGCTAAGGACCACCCCTGCTACATTTAAATCTACTGTCACAGTGTTTGGTCTAGAAATAATAAATACATAATCCATCATTATGGATAATATTATGGCAAGCAAATGTATAACACCAAGCAGCAGCAGGTCCACAACGGCTTGTATGTTTTATCATACCAGCATACGGCCCGCCTGATGGTAAGCGGTTACCGTAACCTATGGACGCTTGCAATACCAGGGTCAACACACGCGCGTTACCGGCGCTGTAAAATTCTTTTCACTCCTTTTTTGATGAACCCCATGCTGTAGACTTTCAGGAAAACTTTGATGGGGAGCTGATTCCACAACCTAAGCGTACGTCTACGGCAGCATTTAGTTTACGCTTCAAATCAAAGATGTGTGGGACCTGATTAGCACTGGCCATAGTTCAACCCTCATACGCAGCTTGCTTGTTAAGCCTAGCTCTCCGGCAGGGCCAATTAAATCGCGGTAGCTTTCTCAACCCTGCAGTCACTAGAACATTGGGAATAAAACATTCCATACCATTCAGAACATAATGTGTTGATCAACTCATAATCCATAATGTTTTATACAACTTAGATACTCAAGCTAACTAAAACATATTTCTTAACAATGAATAACGAGAAATAATTATATAAGTACTTATGAATAATATAATTATAAATAATATGTATCATACAAACCTCAGCACCAACAGTTTTGTAAGCATTTATGGCATGAAGCCAACCAAGTACTGGCCCCTTGTCATCAGTAGAACCACGGCCAAACAGCTTTCCATCGCGTTCAACAAGCTCAAAAGGCTCAGTCTCCCAACCATCAGACTTCAATGCTGGCTGAACATCTAAATGACCATAAATGCAAATAGTGTTCTTCTTGGTGTCCTTAGATAAAAAAAAACAGTTATTAATGACTCCATAATTGAGAATATGTAAAAGGTGAATGTACAGTTTATGGACATATTATGTAAATTTACAGTTCTGTGATTATTATTAGCAATTTGCTATTTAAAAAACTGGTTAAGTCACATAATGAGTTAGTGATAAGTTAATAATATTTAAAAATACTGACCAATGTGTTGAAAAGTGTGTTTGTGATGAAGTTTAATACCACACCTATTACAACTATCATATAAGTTTAATAAACATCATGTATGAATGTTACACCTATTTATTTATAGCCTATTGTTTCTTCATAGATAACACAATGAGAATTGTTAAACTACATATAACTTAAAAGTCAGTAAACCTGCACATACCAGTGAGATAATGGAAATATTCTTGACATGAATAAAGTACATTAATTGTTTTGCTGGTGGCATGTTATCCAAGAATTTAATGTTTTTTGCAGATAGTAGAAGATATTTATGGTTTAATTCATAACACTTTATGTGCCCTTATAAAAATAAGAAATATCTACATATACAGGAAACATTTTTTTCTTATAAAAGGGCACATAAAATACATAATAAACATTAGTACCTACCTACAGGAGTAATCCATAACTTTTACTGGCCCGAAAAGATCTCATGACCCTTACATCGCTTATGGTTTAAGTACTTTAGATTCAGCAGTGACTGAATAAAGGTACAAATTGAATAAATTGCAAAACCAAAATAAGTTTAATATTAATTAACATACAAGAACATGATAAAAAGTCCAAAAAATTATAAGTACTTACATTTCCCAAAACGCCCACCAAAACGGGGGGCAGTTTAACTTCTTGGCCATCAATTGTCTGGTAGCCGACCTCCCGGAGTTCAGTGGCACTGCCAACCTCTCTCAGCTTCTCCTGCATCCACTCCACCATCCTTACGCAGTCATCGCGGTACTTGACATCACACGATACCGAAGGTATAGCTACCGCTTCCTTTAAAAGTTTCTTATAAGAATCCACATTCTGATCTACAAACTTAAATATTTGAGGCAATGTCTTCTCGGGCATCTTAACAGGATTTTGCTTTGGTGTAACTGAATAAGCTCGATAAGAAGGGCAATTAATAAAATTCTTTGCTATAGACGACGCTCTTGCAGCCGGGAACTTTATATCATTACAAATGCAAATCACCGACCTAATCAAAGATGAAGTCATGATGATAGCGCAATGAAAGCTGTCACTTTGACATAAGATAGTGACATGTGAAACGAAACGTTTATTAGTTGTATTTCAAATTTTCAAGCATAGAAATAATAAGTAGGGCTCCGTCCACGTAGGGCTCCCTAGGTCTATGATTTCAAGTGGTAGATATCTAGGTACCTACCTATAAATAAAGTTTTTATTTTTGAGCATTTCCCTTTTTTATGGCAAAATTAAAATATCAATCAATCGTTTTTTTTTTCTAGAAATCAGTTTTTTTTTTCTGGGAGCGAGTTAGACTGTACCTCATAGTAGTTGGTGAGTGCAGAACTCTCAAAAGAGTGGCCCAAGAGAGGCTTCTTTGGTCATTGATACACCCTGCTTACATCACTCACCATATACAGGATGGAATTTTCGAAGCGTACCTGGAGGAAAAGTACTCTAAATACTGAAGACAGCAAATTTTACTCAAAGGAAACATTCCTTTATTTTTAAAAAGAAACAAAACTGCATTTAAATATTTAAGAAAATACGCTTGCCACACCCGGGAATCGAACCGACTAAAATCCGAAAAAATTGCATGCTGTACTTTTATGGCACCAATCGATAGGGTCAATCATAAGGATCAAATCTCTCTAGCAAACATGGTAAATTAAATTTTAAAAAAACCATGAAATCTAAACTTATTTTATTCGAACGAAAAAAACGAGTACCTAAATTGCTCGAAATGGGCTCCATTTTCTTGGATGCACAAATTTATTCTTTTAAGGAATTCATTTTGAGTAACTTTTAGTAGCGTGTTGTGGTGAATATTGAAAATTGTATTGTGAACCTCAGTTTTTGCTTGTTTACAGTTGTATAGGATTTATGGTAAATTTGATTTTTTAGATATCCCCATAAAGAAAAATCTAAAGGGAAGGATCTGGAGATCTTGCAGGCCATCTGATTGTGCCGTTTGTACCAATGCAGGTATTAAAATGGTTATTAACATTATTTTCGGATATTAGTCGGTTCGATTCCCGGGTGTGGCAAGCGTATTTTCAAAAATCTTTAAATGCAGTTTAGTTTCTTTTTAAAAATAAAGGAATGTTTCCTTTGAGTAAAATTTGCTGTCTTCAATATTTAGAGTACTTTTCCTCCAGGTACGCTTCGAAAATTCCATCCTGTATACTCTTTGCCACTCACCACCAAAGAGTATGTAATCACTGCTCACCACTGCACCGCGACCGGTGGCATTGCGTCATTTCTAGCTGCCCGGCACCACCCGGCACCTGCCGGCACCATCGTAATCATCAATGCCCGGCACTAACGACAGATGACGAGATTTAGCATATTGCGCTCGCGGAGGAGTGCGAGATTTGGCACAGAAGTTTCTATGGAGAAGGACTGCAGAACGCTAAAATTACGGACGTATTTGGACCACTGGGCGACCACTAGTTAATATATTATCGTTATTTCTAATATGAAATGATATAGGTACCGTGTATTGGTGTATGCTGACAGCTTTGGCTGACAGAGACAGTACAGGCTCGATGAGCCGCCATTTCTAATCCCATTCTTTATCCGCTCCGCACCTTAGATCTAAGCGGGTTCTTCATCTGAGACACGATCCTCACGGATATCACGGATATCATCAAGGCACATACACATAGGTACCAGGTACCTAAGTAGATTATATTCGACTGATCTTAGTGAAACTTTCGTCGGATTTAAAATAGGTAGGTTTGTAATAATCATTTAAAATAGTTTTGTATTAAACATTTAATATAGATGTTTAATAAACTTAGTAGATACTTCTTGCTACTTTATAGACAATACTCAATACCTCAAGTTGTGCAGATTTTTTTTTGTGTCAAATGTAAAAACTAAAAACGTTAAAATTTTATAATCAACGTTGCCGATATGTGATCAAGAAAGAAATTGTTTAAAAAAATGTATATGTTCGGATTTAAATGGTGAAGTTATAAATCTACAAATGATATCTCCATCTAAATCATACAGGTACCTATCTAATTATTTTAATTATATTTATGCATTCGTCACCAGTGGCCTAACGGCGAAAGAAAACATCGAAAGGTAACCGGCGTGATCTAGAACGAAAAATCCCTTGTAACATCCACCAATCCTCACTCAGCCCGCGTGTGGTGCTTAGGTACGGCGCAGTCCCATTAAGAAGGCTATAATAGCAGTGGCGTAGCGTAGACTAATCTAGACGTGGGCGAAATCGCATCAGCGAGGCCCTTTTCTTTCAGGACCTACCTATTCCCAAGGCCAATTTTAAAATCCTACCATATTTGATATAGGTACAACGGTACAACAGCAAACCTATAGACACTAGGTACTTAAGTTCCGGCGAAAGGTGCCCACAACTACAATTCAAAGCCAATGTAAAAATCGGCCTGAATATTGCTACTGTGATTGACTTTAGGCGCGCGCGGGAATCGGTGATGAGATAGACCCGATGATGACTAGAGCCGTTCATAATTAGCTATAATTTGATCTTGTTCCGTAATAAGAATAATGAATGAAAAAGTAATGCTTTTAATTTTTTTATTTGATTATCCGTAATTTGAAGCAATTTTTCTGTATAATCTATTTTATAAATATTGATGTTTTTAATCAATACAAAACAAATAAGAAGAAAACATGTAATTTATGCCGTACAAACATGCAAAATGCAATTCGCTTACATTTCATTTTAGGTAAGTATTTTGAAACAAAATAGACCTAGGAATAGGAACAATACTATCCGAATCTGAATAGGTAGGTATCTTAGTATGGTGGAAATGTGCTCAAATTATTTTTTTTAGTGATTATGGTATTGTGTTTGTATGGGCAAATCATCCTCCGCCGGCCTCGTTAATAAATCTAATTTACTGACAAGTGCTATAGTACAGTTTGAGTCATCCAGAAGCAGCGTTTATTATTTTTCATTTATTTTAACGATTTGTTCAAATTCTTTTGCTACATTCCCATTTAATGTGGCCTAAGTGTGATATCGCGCCCTTCTTTTTTTCCATCTTCTTTTTTGCCAAGCTTTATATAAAATTAATTAAATTATATTTTGTGGCAACATAAACTGAGCGTGTATCTATTAGTACGCGATATTCAAAAAACCAGACTCAACATTCTATATTGAACATAAATAGTGTACAATACTTATGAAAATATTCAGTAGGTACTGAGTGTTTCCCGAAATAGCTTTTTGAATAGGTATCGCGGGCTAATTCACTCAACTTTCGTTGGACGAACTTTAAAAAATGATCGTCACATTTTTATGACAGACGGACAGACAGGCAGTCGAACGGACCCATCGACGGACGGACAAACCTGACGAAAATACCTATATGATTTCTTTGTCGGAAACTTGGAACCCTACAACTGGTCACAGTAATAATTGCATGTGACGAGAGCATTGAAAATACCGACTGACTTTAGTGGTGGCATGTGGCGCTGCCTAGCTCGGCCCTGGGTTCGATAGGCAGGTCCAGCCACTTGTTACCTATTTGGTTATTTAAATATCATCGGCTAGCAATAGGAGTACATAACGGTAACCCTCTGCCTAACCCTTAAAATTACACATTAATGGAATATAAGTTTTTAAACTGTCATGGTCCCTAACATTAGTATTAGAGTTCGAAACGGGGTATTTACCTACCATGTTTATATCTTGTGTTGAGCTCCCGATATTTCGGCACTGTTGCAAGCGCCATGGTCACGGATAAACTAAAAGTATTTGCGGGTGGATGTTTATTGGCAGACAAAACGGTGTACCCTCCTTCTGTTACGTTTTGTGCGCTCGGGTCCGGTACCACTATCACTTAAGTCACTCACAACTCGATTCTGTTCACGACAAACGAAACTCACTGTGTCCGCTCGCGCACTTCTCACGGCACTTTTTCTTTTCTTACACAGTTGAACCACTGGGTTCCAGGCCCCCGACAGTTGAAACCCGTCCTCGCGATTGAAATTTTTGTACTTGGTAATCTCAATCGCTTCTCTCACCAGTGGTTCGGTCCCGATTCCAACAGGTGGACACTGGATTGAGTTAGGTAACCCTCAGGTAATCTCGACAGAACGCCACTATATACCTAGACTGGTGAGAGAAGCGATTGAGATTACCAAGTACAAAAATTTCAATCGCGAGGACGGGTTTCAACTGTCGGGGGCCTGGAACCCAGTGGTTCAACTGTGTAAGAAAAGAAAAAGTGCCGTGAGAAGTGCGCGAGCGGACACAGTGAGTTTCGTTTGTCGAGAACAGAATCGAGTTGTGAGTGACTTAAGTGATAGTGGTACCGGACCCGAGCGCACAAAACGTAACAGAAGGAGGGTAGACCGTTTTGTCTGCCAATAAACATCCACCCGCAAATACTTTTAGTTTATCCGTGACCATGGCGCTTGCAACAGTGCCGAAATATCGGGAGCTCAACACAAGATATAAACATGGTACCTAAATACCCGGTTTCGAACTCTAATACTAATTAATGGAATAATATATTATTAAAATTGTTAACTTCTATAATACTTACATTTCAGAGCGAAGTAACAAGATTCACGAACATATACTAAAAAACTTCACCTAAAAAAAATTATCATGCAACGTATCCAAAATATCAGAGAAAATATGAATACAATTAAAAGGAAAAAATTAAAGATATATTCTGAATTCAATTGTTTACCAAGACCTGAAGAATATCTACCGTCGCATACTAATGAAGACATTAGCTTCAGTGAGCTTAAACAGAATCCAGAATACAACCAAAATACAAAATCACCTCGTGATGAGTACCATAAAAGTACACCATGTAAAGACAATGACATCATTAATATTTATCTACGAAATCAGAAGTTACAATCCGAGTCTATTATAAAGAATAAGTCTATCGCTAGTACACCTGATGCCGAGAACATATATTTTTATGATACGAAACATAAAAGATATTGTAGTGACGCGAAGAGTTCAGGTGCAGATAATTTCAACTACAACTATTCCGGTACGGATATAAGCAGATTACTATTATTCATGGAACATACGAACAATACTATGCAACGTTTGTTGAAAGAAGTGAAAGCATCTAAAATGCAAGGTACTTCTGACTTCAGCACGACTATATTAGTTATCGATTCAGAAAAATTACAAAAATTCTTCAATCGGGAATGTCCATTGAAAGATAACAAGAAAAAACCAAATGTAAGTGGCGAAGACGTCAGTAAAGAGGAACAAGAACCATCTGTGCTATCCAGTAATGTAACAAACAACACTTTCGATATCACGATCGAACAGCAATGTATTGGATTTAAAATATCAATATGCAAATATTCATTTAGTAATCTCTTAGAAACTCTAACTGCTGTGTGTAACATGTCTAAATATTTTTTTCCTATTTACGAATTTACCAAAGTTCCATCCCTTTGTGTAGGAAACTGGTATTTTCGGAATATAACTCAAGGATATCTGTTACGAATACTTCTAAAAAATGTACACGTCAATACTTTAAATGTTATGAGAAAACTTTATTTTGTCTTAATCACAGATACGTCTCCAAATCTAAATATACAAATTAACTTTATATTAAAACACGGAGTATTCATGGTATATGAGACAGAGTTGTCCAATACATTTTCACCTGGAGCAGTTAATTGGAACAATGACCACCGACATATCTTAAGGGAATCCACATGTATAGATAATTCGTACGTTTTCAACGAATTGAATGACGAGCAGGAAGCAATGAAGTTGCTCAATGCAATAACGTATGCTGAATCAACAACGAGTCATTTCCAACCTGGTAAATTTAGGAAATGTGAAGAATATGAAGAATTCTCACAGACTGTCGATAAAGACGATGCATCTATTACTTATTCCGAGATGGGCTCTATGCACCTAATACGTTCAGATGCTACTATCAATTTTACGGTTCACGAAAGCGTGGGAACTTCTTTTATCTTTTCTATAGACGAGCTGTCAGGCCAATGCAGAGACCTTAAGACGAAAAGTGCCAGTACACTGTGCAATATTATAATTGGAAGCGATTCCGATACTTCGCTGTTGGTGCTCAGCAAATTGTGGCTAACGAAACTATTCCAAGGTTCCCAGACAATAAGCACCTGCCTCAACCTACATAGTTTTGATTACATAAACGAAACTATGTTTGATGCAGCTCCTGCAGATTTGGGATATGTGAAATTTGTCAATAAATATTGGACGCAGTTCACGTGTCAAACGTCATACAAGGATTTCTTCAAATGTCTTGCGCAATCTTTAGTCAATATTCTTTTTAGTTTTAGAATATAAATAAAAAGAAGTTATTTTTAGTAACAGCTTTAATTTCAGTGGTCGTATAAAAAACTTTATTTAATCAAGATGTCGTCAAAATAAATATAAACGAGAAAACTAGACCTGCCTAAACATTTACTAGAAGTACAGTATGAACACTGTACTCCACTTATGTTAAATGTTAATTTAACCTCTCGGAGTTAAGCGGAGTATGTTATTCTTGATTATTTCTTTTCATTATTAGCTTGTATTATGACGAGGAACTTACATTTACATAAAGGAGCAGAGTTCACATTTATACAAATCTAAAACTTACAAGTAAACTGGTTGTGGGTCAGCAAACCAAGCTAATACAAAGTATTTGCTTCATGGGTTAGCTGATAATGATTTTTATCCGAATTAACTAATACTTAATTTACATCTATGCTAATACGCAGAGTTGGGCATTATTCAATAATCCCCGTAATAATAAAAACTTCTAATTTTTAAACACTCGTTAAATCATACCTGTCCTTTTCCTTTGCATTCCAATGAATAGAGATAGCAATAGACTTAAGAGCTAGTTTAGTTAAATAACGTTTATTCATCGTTTATTAGTAAGGGGGTTTTATTTTAGTAACTAACTAACCATGGAATGTTACCTAATTTCTGGATCCCTAGCTCTCTCAAATAAAATCCCTATCGCGCGATTTCCTAACATACGCTACAATCTTCTTTCCTAATACTTCGCTCACAATGTTTTTCTCAACAGTTGACAGTCCTCAGTATACTGAAACAAAAAAAATATTCAATATAGTTTACAAATACTTTCCTTATAGCCACCAACCAGCTCGTTATTATTAAAGATTTTCACCAGTATTATATCTTCTATACAGGGTGCCTACGAAATTGACGTCAAGCCGCAATAGGAATGTTAAGGAGGCCGTGACTTACAATTTATTTTTATTTTTAATTAACCTTTTTGGGTGATTCTCCAAAAAACCTTTATCATTCATCGTCATAAAACATGGCCATCCTTCCTTCCTTTGGTTGTAATTATCACATTTATCTTTGAATTGTGATTATTCATATGTCATGGCAGTAACGTAGTTCTGTTTGTCATAAAACATTATGTGATTTCAACTTCTGAATTGTTAACTTTGAGGTGACGGTAATGAGGAAATTAATAGATTTTTTGGAGAATCACCCTTTTATGGAAATAAGAATTGTTTTCTTTACTCTTTAGCAACGGATTAGATCACATTCCGCACTAAGAGTAATTTAAAAAATATCACTAATTACGAAAGATGAATAAATTTATAAATTCATTAATAAATAAAACCTATAATATTAAAAAAAAAGCTGTGAATATGCTTATAGTTCCATTGGCTTTTTCGTAGGTCACTGCCCCCATAACATAACATCCCCATTGCGGCTTAAACTGGCTTGTGATCGCAAATCCTGTTGTTTGGCATCGACTGCACTACTATAATAGTATATTTCGACGGTTATGTCGCCATCTGTTAGACGTCGTCGTCGTTTAGAAGCAAAGTGCGAATTAGATTGACGTTTAAGGAAGGTAGATAAGCAACCTTTTACGAAAAATTTATAAATAAAAAGTAAAAAAAAAAGGTATAAAAAGTAATTACCCAGAAGCGGCATCATCGTTGACTATAGAAGCGACGGGTGTGTTAGCAAATATCCGGTCTGCGTATCGCTGCAGCCAGTAGGTGAGCAGCGCGGCCAGCACGGTGACCGCTGCGCCGGCGCCGGCCGCCGCGCGCGCGCCCGCGCCGCCCGCGCGCACGAACACGCGCGCCCACATGGCCTGCCACACCGACTCCGTCCAGGTCGAGTACACGCCCGACTTCAGGTCGTAGTCTGAATACCAATTTAATGTCTTACAAAATAGGTACTATCGGCAGAAATGGTCATTATGAATATTGTTCTTCAAACCAAGGTACCTATCACATAAGTGTTGTATCCGTTTTTATGACCCATCTTATTCCCCTTGATAGCAGGAGTACCGTTACGTGAGGACATAACCTTACGCCGCGCAAATTGAGGTACTCGCGACGCGCACACGAACCTACATTTGAACGCAATTATAGTTTTTAATTCATGTGGACGGAATGTATCAACGCGCCCGTTCATGCATGTCAGCAAGTGCGCAAAACGGGCCGTCTAGATGCATAATTACATACTCTAATATAATAAATGCCATAAAACGCATATTTATTCCATTATCAAGCTTGCGTAATATAAGCGCAGCAACACGCGGCTCTCACTTACGCAACGAACACGCGGCGCTTACGCGGTGTCGAAGCGCAAATCTGCAAAACGCATACATGACATGCGTGATATAGACCTAAGAGTGTCTGAGCAAGAAAAGGAGTGATAATTTCACCTATAGCAAAACCAGGGCCTGGTTCAGCTTACCACAGATAAAACATACATACATAACTTTTTTTTTTAAACCAGAATCTAAACCTGGGTTTTACCTTAGACTTGGTTTAAACCTTGTTTTATAATAAGCCCGCATTTGTTTAAAGCGTTAAACTAGAACCTAACAAAAGACGGACTAACCTTCGATAATGAACGCAGGGCTGACAGCAGCACTGATGTTCATTGTCGTCTGGATACAAACTCCACTGTGATTCCATCCACTAAGCCAATAATGCGAGAATCCCTAAAATGTAAGCATTCTATGGTTAGAAATGGTGTCGAGTATATTGGGAGATACTGGGTATACCCACGTACACCGAGTACTTACCGGTTCAGACAGTGCGTCGCAGTTCGTCTTGTTGACGGCCAGGTGTGTCCCAGTGAGCAGCGCGAGCAGATGTCCCGCGAACACGGGTGCGACGGAGGCCCAGGCGGCGACGCCCACGTACAGCGGCGCCGCCCGCTCTGGAGGTTTCTCTTCCGCAGCACTCGACGCGTAGTCCGCCGCCATTATCAAGCGACATGCTTGACTACGCAGAAAACAGTAGAGCATCTCGTCTACCTAGAATCAAAGGATTGCATATCACAATTTTTTTACACTAAATGGATTTTTACAATGGCAAATAACAGGTTAATAACCTAGATAAGTTAGACCTCTTTGGCTGCTGTGACGCCAGGAAACTTCTTTATCAAAGTTTTAGTGTGCAATTTTACGGATTTGTATCAATATTCTCTGGAGCATAATGAAAAACAACAACATGAATAATGCAAGCTTACCAAGTGGGCTGAGGCAGAAATATTGCCAGTGTAGGCTTTTCCCGCCACTCTGTGGTACAGTGTTCGCGATATAGCAGTTGCGAGCCGAGATATTTTCACTTGAGGGTCGCTGTCCTTCATTGTTCCACTTGCCAAGAGTTGGTCGGTAGATAAAACTGTAAAGAAATTGATCATTAAAATGTATCATCTGGCAAGATATTTTTTAATTTTATTTCTTTTTAAGAATAGTACTCACATGTCCCATTGTTGTCGACAGATATATTACGATAATTGAAATTAATTTTCTCGAATTCGTCTAATGAGGAATGGTAAAACATATTGTTGAAAGTACTATTGTGGTCAACCAACAAAACTTCTGGTAATTTTCCACTCTCGGTAACATTTTTGAGAATTCGTCGGAAGGAGTGCAACGACGACGGTGGCAAGTTAGCCGTTATTTCTGAAGCTACTGAGATGTTGTACTGAACGGCGTTACTCGACATTATGTTAATGAATTCTGATATCTGCAAAGGAAAATGCTATATTTTAAACATAAAATTAATATAAAACCATTTAAAAATAACAACCAAGCTAATTTCGTAAATTATTGTATTTTTTTTTCATTAATTTCGTGTGTGAGACCTATTTTCCACTAAGTGACTAGTCGCGGACGGCTGGCCGGGCGCGATTCCTATTTATTCAAATAAGTTATAATATATACCATACCTATCGGCCCGAGTGCGGCTTGGAATTCGCAGCGACTGCAAAAGAACACGCGACTGGTAGCCGCGCGCGTCATTTAATTACTGCGCGATTAGCCGTGCGGTAGACGCTTTAGTGGAAATTAGCTCGAACCGCTCGCGGCCAGTCTCCGGCACCTCGCCGGTGAGTGTGAAATAGGTCTAAGGCCCAAGTTCACCTTCAACATAACAGTCGATTAGAACAAAGTCTGCCGTTTAAAAATGAATTTTTGTATCGATAATCAGGTGATTTCATTTTAAACAGCTGACATATTGTCAGTGAACATGGCCCTTAGTGAGTAGTTCACTCAATCAATTGAGCTAAACCAAAAATGATTAAAAAGGCTTTATTTGTCTTTAGTCGAGTAAAATAGAAGACTAACCTCTACAATATTATTATTATCATCATTATGAGGCACAAAAGCGTGGAAAGGCCAGGCGCTGTCGTCACTATTTTTGGCCAGCGAGCCCCCGATCTGTCCGAGCTCGACGTGCAGGCGGATGTCCTCCGCGGCCAGCGGCGCGGCGGCGGGCCACGCGCCCCGACTGATGTCGTACGCAACCCTCTGCGACCCGATGTAGTCAAACGCTTCGCCGTTAAATAAAGTCCATAACACATTTTGGTCTGAAATTAAATTATCACACATACATAACATTACGCATTTTCCTAAGGTTACGCATTTTCCTAAGGGGGTAGGCAGAAACTACGCTACTCCTTAAATTATCGATTACAATAAATAATATAAACCTATATAGGTAGGTAGGTAAACACTATCATAAATTATAAGGTATTATATGTTTAGGTATACGATATTTATTATTTTGAAGACTGAATGCGCATTTGTTTTCTAGTTTAAAAAAGAACAAAGGCCGCGGGCTGGCGAAATTTTTTTTTTTTTTTTAATATGAAACGTTACGTAACATAACGTAAAATATTTAACGGCTTTGTTTAGTTAAAAAGGAATAGTCTGGCGCCTCGTCCTTCCAATATTATTCGGCTGTCAATTACTTTATTTCAGGCCTGGACAGTAATGTACTATTATTAGTATTAACTAACTATACTCATGTCGTAAAGTTCAAATCAAATCAAATCAAGTTCTGGTTATGAATTCCAAAATACTGCCTTAATGACAGAATTTATGCACGTCCAATTATGATACAGTTTTCTTAACAAAATAATGCTATGAAATAACTTTTTTCTAGTAAAGTACACTTCGGATCCACCAAGGAGATTTCAATTCAATTTTTATAGCGGCTGCATACATTCTCTTTGTAGGCGCGCGCTAGGGTGCATGCGCGGTGACTGTTAGGTTTTAGAGCCATTATTGTGTTGGTTTACTTTATAATTTGTTAACATGAGTATAGATAAAGTAGTGTATGAAACTGCACATAACTAGGTATTAAAACACTCGTGTTTTAATACCCCTATTATGCAAGTTTCATAAACTACTATTATTCACGCTAACAGATAAAATTATAATATAGTCCTTACCATATATTTGTGCATCTTTGGTGGGAATCATTTGAGAGAGGGTGGTGGCCGCTGTCAGTAGCGCCACCATTCCGACCACAGAGCTCGCTGCACCAGGCGACACTCCTGACAACAATAGGGTAGATATCACTTCAGACCAAAAAATAAGAATATCACAATACGCTCCATTTCTATAGACACTCTTACGGCCGGTTGCATCAAACTTCATTTTTACGTTTTTACATTGTACTACCCGTGCAGATGAAGAATGGGATTAGAAATGGCGGCTCATCTAGCCTGTACTGTCAGCATACACGGTACTTACAGCGACAACGACGCACATAACGTTATATCAGAAGAAATAACGATATTAGAACGTTATGTTAGTTTATCAACAATAACAAACGAACAAATAACTTTAACAATAACTATCAATCAAAAACACGGAAAACTCTCAGAACCTCAGAATGCATTTATTTCACAATTTTTTTACTTATTTGTTTGTAGTGTAAATAAATTAGGTAACGGCTGATGAACTCCGAAATAGGTAAACTGATTTCCCAAAACATAGGTTTCTTTAATATAAGTGATAATATACATACACGTCAAATGCTTTACAGGCATTTGAATTTGTTAAGAGCTACCTACAGTACAAACATTTATTTGGAAAAACGCTCATCAATCACAATTGGAGCCCATTGATTACTCTTTATTTGGCTATGAAGAATATGGTGACTTACGTCCACTATAAATGACACAGCCGCCTTTGCCATGCATTGATTCAGACTTGTAAATGTACTTCCGACTGTCGAACAATGGTGTCGATTATGTTGCGCACTTTGACAGTACTAAATTAGACTAAACGCATTTGTCACTTTCTTTTTCTATTGAAACAGAAAGAGACAAACGCCCTTAGTTTAGTTCAGTCCTGTCAAAGTGCGCAACAGAATCGTCGCCAAGTTTGCTAATTTCTGCTTTCGCAATCGTGTCAGAATAGTCTCGTAATTGTTGGTTTTTGCGATATCGTTCAATCTACTTTGACTTCTATTGCCAAGCCAAGAATAACACAGAAATAATAATCTTTGTGCTGTTCTTGGCTAATATCTATTGATAAATTGCGGTCCTCACATTTTTCATACTCACTTTAATCAAACTCTGGGGTCTATAATTTTTTTAATATGGCATGAGCAATTTCCAATTCTCAAACTGATACGACATAACAGGAGAAAAAATCGACACCACAGAAAAAGAAGTCTTAGCTAACGACTTACCATCAAATAATGATGCCGTATCAATTCTCGCAGTAACTAATGTAACTGCTTTTAAATTCTTAGTATCCTGAAACAGAAGCAATATAAAAATAAATAATCATGGATACTAAACATTGGTTTGTTGAAGTAGTAGCAAGCATTATAGACCTGCAGGGCCAGCACAGCGGGTGGGCAAACCTATTTTCTCCACCCTTTGTCTTGTTGACAAAAGACAAAACGAAAAATCGGGAGAGATATCGATAAAGAAATGGTTTTGTCCGCTGTGAAAAACTCTCCCCTTTCTTGCCGTGGTAGTGCTGCAGGGATAGAGGGAGAAGATCAGCTATGTTGATTGCACTTTTGATCAGTAAATTTAACACTGGCTTCTGAAAAGCTGGTCACATCTCATGCCAGCATTAACTATCCAATGATTGACCAAAATCTACAATCAACCTTCGAGAAACTGGTTATTTAGCGATGTCACATATAGGCCTCCGCATGACGGCTGTTCTTCATAGCGCTCAACTTTCGTACTGTATATGACTAATACAGCGATATCTTACTCTCAGTCCCAACAAAAAAACAAAAAAGTAAAGTGCCATTAATGTTACCACTTTCACTTTCCGTGAAGCAAACACAATACTTAAACAATCGCCGTGAGCCATATGTGGGTCACTACACTAATATGAACTCCTCCAGTCTGCCATGACCGGTAATTTATCATACAAATTGATAGCTTACCCCCAGTACCCTGCCCCAATTGCCTACACTTACAAGTAAAAACATTGAATAGTACAAACCTTGGTTCTAGGGAATAGAGAATAGTAAACATTGTGATCACCCAGAGGATCACATACTTTTGTAGGTGTTAACAAAGCTGAAGAAGCAGATCTGAAAAAAAACCAATTGTCTATGTGAGTTGCAGTTTTTTGCTATACAGACTGCAATACCCCATGGCACCCCTTAAGGTGCTGATAAACCTGAGAATTCACTTGTAATGAGCATTCAAGCGAATATTACATTACAACTACATGCTCACACGACATGAGCGGTCGAACAAGAACATTCAAACGAACGAACTAAAATTGGCTTCGAAATTTTGCCAAGCCGACTTTCTCACTTTTTCGCCGCCAATTGTACAAGATAAATGTTTTTGTACCCTATATAACGAGCATTTAGATAGATACATAATTGAGAGTTCGCTAGAGTGACCGACGAAACTTTCGTTCCGACCGACGCCGACGTTTAGATTTAAATTCTATTTGTGGTTGGGTCTGCCAAAATTTAAAAACGGCGACTGCGCTATGATCTGTTACAAGAGAATGATCAGGTTTATTAGCTGGAATTGATTTTCGAAACAAAATATGATGCTTCCAAAAGCAGTTTTGTAGTTCATGAGATTTCCTCAAACTCACACACAAATGTTAATGCTTTATAATATTCGTAGTTTAATATAATATTAGTTGTTACCTACCTTCGCAAACATACTTCACTGTTGACAGCAGCATACATAAAGGAATGCAATTGCAAAGAACACAGGGGTCTGCCCTCTTGATCATTCTTGTCTACATTATACCTGAAATGTCAATGAGATATTTAATTATTATCTAATCTAATCTAAACTAATATTATAAAGAAAAAAGATTTGATTTTTGTATGTTTGTTTGTAATAGATAAAAACAAAAACTACTGGCGGTCCAGTAGTTTTTGTTTTTATCTTATATATTTTAAAAATTCTTTCACCAGCAGAATGCTATATTATCACTGAGTAACATAGGCTATAATTTATAAAGATATCACGCGAGCGAATACGCTGGCGGAAGCTAGTAATCAATATAACTAAAATCCAGCACACTACTGCCCCACTGCTAGGCACAGGCCTCTTCTCAGAATTAGCAGGGTTCAGGGCCTTAATCAACCACAAAGTCCTGGTAAGTGGACTACACACACTATCAAGAACATTATGGAATCCTGTCAGGTGTGCATGTTTCCTCACAATGTTGTCCTTTACCGCTAACACTGCATAATACAACTTGATTATAAATATTATGTTATGTGAACTTGGACTTACTTTTCATAGCACTGTTCAATTTTATCAATTTCTTGCAATCTTGATTCTGGTAAGTAAAATATGGGGAAAGGGATATCTCTACGTAAGAGGCCAGTGCCCTTATCATTCCATACAATACCACCAGCTACAGAGGACTGACATGTACTTCCTGCAGCTGATGAATACTCATTAGGACATCTTGACTCTTGACTGAATGCTGTGGCACTAAAATTATAAAACAAACTATGATACAACTTATAGAATATTAAAAATTCACTTGGCACACAACTTCCTCACCCACCTGCTTTACTAGTGGCAGTAGTGTGTTTGCAAAGTGTAATACATAACTGTATGAATTTAACAGGCAACATAACTAAATTTATGTAGAAGCAGGAGATGCAGGTTGAAAAATGTAGTGTTATAATCATAAGTTCTATTCTACAACTATACAGGATAACGTAAATTGTGTATTATATGGGATTGTCAAGCCTAAACACCAATTTAGCTTAACTTAGCTTTAACTTTTTAGTTTTTTTAAATTGGTTAATACTTTTTTAAATCTTATACAAAATGGCCAATTCGCCTGGTACAATTTGTAAATATATGAGTAGATCTGTGTAAATAGAAGCTGTCATAATTACCTATTTGTGATATTGTCGTATAATAAAATGCCAGCAACATTAGCAGGTTGCTCAATTAGCAAATCAATAATATAATTAAACTGTACAGTGCTAACAACTGCCATGTAAGGTCCAGCAGAGGAATTTTGCACCAGCCATTGGGCATCAGAAACATCTTTTATCATTTGGACCACACCCACAGCACCATTGTCGGCAGCTAAACAACAAAAAATGTGGTTCATTATACATATAATGTGACATAACATATTTTAAATTTTATTTCACCTGGATAAGGTTTATGTTTTAACTCTTATTATAATAAGACCACTTTGGCTGACTAAGAGTATCTGATGCTGACTGTAATGTTCATAATCTCCACAATGATGAAACTATAATAAAAATAATTAATGTCATAAACACATACATGAACATCCTGTTTGGTGAGTGCCATTTAAACGTCTGAAACATGCGGCTCCTCCTTCAATTGATGAGTATATTTGTTCATGAAGCCTTTCCGAGTTTGCCACTAAAAAAATACATTAGATTGTCTTTGTAATAAGCATAGTGTTTTACAATTGATTAGATAAAAAACTGAGTATTCATTTCATGAAATTAGCCAATATAATACCAATGCTGGACATCATCAGTCTTAAGTCTAGCCTATTACCAATTATTCTGCTGCAGTAAATATAAAGCAACTGTTAATAGTAAATACTTGGGCACATTTGATGTACCTAGTGTAGAAACAATGTACCAACGCAATGATTAAGAGAGTAGCTATGTAAGGATATCAAATAGAGTTTTTGTGTTAAGTGAGTGAAATAAAGATCTAGATTCTATTCTGAGTCGAGGCTTAGGCAATCTTATATGGATAACATATACACCAATTTTTACCTAACCTTCAGACTTCTCACTTATACATTATTGTATCAATTCCTGAAATTGGAGTCAGAGATCTACACTACAAGTAGTAATAGTACTAAACTAGTATTACTACAAATAATTAATGGGCTTTATTGTTCCAGTTAATTTAAAAAAGTCAGGATCCAGTTCATTTATTGCATATTGTGTTGGTACAATTAATTGGTAAATAAGGAAAAAGGTTATGTGGTGGACGGTGGTGGTCGTGGTAATATGATGGTGGTGGTGATGTGGCGATGGTGGTGGAGTGGTAGTTGGAAAATGTCAATGCTATAATGGGGCAGCTGACAGCAAAATAATGATCAATGCTGATAACTGACTTATCTCTGAAAGGGTTGCAATGCAAGTGTGTCTTGAGAAATTCAGAATAGTTTTTAATTACCTATAATTAATAATATATACTGTAGTTATCAGTAGGTAAGTGATAATCGTATCATCAACGTAAACATTGTAATAGTTGGTGCAATGAGCAGTCTTATCGCAATCGGCGATTTCTTGGACATTTTGGATGTAGGTACAGAATTGCATGTAAAAACGAGGAAGTTGTTGAGTTTCGACCCCATTGAGATGGGACTATAGAAACTCATCGGCAAAATGTAGGCGAAAAATCCAACTATAAAGTTCATTGGATTAATTTTGATTTGATTGTTGCTAGTTTGACAGGCAAAGGTGTAGACCAAAACAAATTAGCGTATTTATTCAGATAGTCCTCACTTCCTGAATATCTATATATTTTGTTCTTGTACTTACCCATAAAAAAACTGAAAATCAATAACAAAACTTGCAAATTATAAGATGCCATGTTTTTCTCATTACTTCACCTCAAGTATTAACTAATTATACTATACTCTTGAAAAGAGAAATTGCATCATTTAAAAATAGCAACAAAACTGAATCATTTGATGAATGTTTTTTTTTTTTTTTTTTTTTTTTTTTTTTTTTTTTTTATTGGCAAGTCGCTATTTGCGCAATGCCACTAACAAAAACGGGGAAACTTGGTAGAAATAGTAATATTGTAATTGAGGATGCGGAATTTGGAATAGGTTAAACATTGGAAAGGATCAGGAAAATAGAAATAAAATTAACACAACTACCTACATTAAATAGACATCATACACGAATATTGTTGAGATTAATAAAAAGCGATAGATATTTATATATTATAGGGTTATTGCACGGCCGATAATCTACGTACAAAATAATTTCAACGTAGCGCCATTTTGTTTTTAATGTCGTATGACGTTTATCGCTTTAATCCTTGGCTGTGATTGGCTGGCGCAGACGCTGATGGCGGCTGGCTTATTTTGAAAGATGTTTGACATTGACAAGTAAATAAATATGAAAATTACGTGAAAATAACAAAAATTGTAAAATGACAAAAAATATAAATTATACTGTGTTAAAGTCGTTACTGCTTATCCTCTCCGGTTTATCTGTAATAAAGCCCTCCGGGCCTCACCTGAGGTTATTTTGCTTTTTGCAAAATGTATTACAATTTTACAAGTTGTGTTTGGAAAAGTTTACGAGAGGACGCTATTTTACACCATTTTCCGTACACTGAGAAATGACTCAAAGTGGTTACAGTGTCTAAACCGTGAATCTGAAGAAATTATCACCAGAACTTTCATAGCATTTTGTTTGTCAAAAACACTTTGAAAAGAAGTTCATTACTGGCAAATAACGTCTCATAGGCAAAGCATATCCTTCTCTGTTTATTGGAGACGAGGTTTCGAGTGGAACACCATCTCTGGAGACTGAACACCATGTCTGGAGATTGCCGGTAAGTCTAGTATAACAACTAAGTACTTCTTCGTTTGTATAGTTTGTCCAGTATTACATTGAGGGATGTATGCCACAAAAGTCAACAGTGTTGCTGTTGCTTCTTATTTAAATATGTTACTCTTTTTCTCATAAGTTTGTAAAGATCTATTTAATAACTATAACTATGTATGACATAGTTATAGATAATAAATAGTGCACAATATGTTATTGTGCACTGATTATAAATATGTTTTAAATACTTATTGTATAATACAAAGAATATAATTATTAAGTTGTAATTATTTAAATTGATTTCCAGGTTTCAACACGGGACAAGATGAAGAAGATGTGTTCAGTAATCTTTGATGAAATGTCATTAGAGACTGCCTTGACATATTATGTTAAAAATGGAGGACTTTGTCAAGCTTGATGAAAAGGGAAATGAGTTTGCCAACCATGCTCTTGTATATGCTCAGGGCAGCAGTTTATAAGTGGCAGCAACCAGTGACTTTTGCAAAGGGGCAACCTCAGGAATAGAGTTAAAAAGTATCCTGAAAAATGTGATTGCGAAGCGTGATTAAATACTTGCAAATCATGAACCAGGTTGGTATTATTTTTTCTAATTATGCTTTTAACATATTTCTGTGATAATTCTTGCCTTTATTTCATATTATGTCAATAATTACATATTATCATATTTTGTAAGTTTAATTTGAATTTACTGTTTTATATTCCAGATGGCACAGGGACATTATGTAACGCTAACCTGAACATAATATATGACCCATCGCACCTCATCAAGGGTTTGAGAAATAACTTTTATAAAACTAAAGTTCTAGAAGGGCGTTTTTTTTAAAAATAAACTACAATTAAATTGTGATGCATGCCAGAAAACATGTTACAAGTAAGAAAACTAACATCATGACTGGATAAGACACAGAGAATATATTGCAGCAAAAAATCGCCTGAACTATCCATCGGAAGGTGCAGTAAGGTGTTGTCAGTACAGTTGTTATGAAACAAATGAATACTTGGAAACCAATGCCCATCAAAATAGTGTTTAATCAAATATAAAAGCTATAATTATATCCAAGTATCCATTTGATTCCATCAACTGTACTGAACACAAGACAAGTTAGTGTCCTCAATAATTTCATTGCCTTAACTATTAGGTTCACAATAAATAACCCGTACTCTTACTTCTTACATTCCCATCCCACAAAACTGACTTCTATTCCTATTCCCTTTCTGTGCCTGGGGTTAGGTTGTGGAACTCATTCCCACCTGAGATAAGGAACTGTGAAACTATCTCAACCTTTAAAAAACGTGTCAAAGAGCATTATCTCTCCCTGTCATAGCATCTTCCGTTTGCAATTTATGTATATATGTGTTTGTATTTATTTATGTATGTTTTTATATTTATGTGTATTTGTTTTATGTTGGTATTTTACCTAAGTTTATATTATTGTATTTAATTTGTAGTTTTAGTCTATTCTTGGACATCACTGTCTACATATAGTGTTTTAAATTCTCCTCTTGCAGGTCTGCTGGAAGAGATTTCTTTAATGAAATAAGCAGTACCTTTGTACTTTGTTCTCCTATTTAATGTTTTCTGTGGTATTTTTCATGTGTGTACATAAATTATTCAATAAATAGAATTTTAAAGGGCACTGATGTATACCACTCATAAAATCGTGTATTGCCTGCGATGCAAAAACGGCTTTTGAAAAATAAATCGTTTAATAAGTAATGTGCTGTTTTAATCATTTTTCCTCAAAATAAATTCAGAAAATGAAAAATTATAAATCGGTCCCTACTGGCGTATTGGCCTGTATCAGTCAAATTCCTTTGCCACGAGGCCGGGGAAAGGTTCGACAATAAAAAAAAAAGAAACGTCATGCGACATTAAAACTTAGTGGTGAGAGTTTTTGTACTACAGTTGGCAGTCTGATACGTAGTATCTCTAACTAGTCTGTGGGTTATTGGAAGCCAGTAAAACATTAATAGATGTAGGAAAGGGAATGGAATAGGAAATTAATGAGCTAATAAAACGAGCATGATCATGAAGAGGACAAGAAAAGAAAATGTGGTTCAAATCCCCCACACTTTCACCACATTCACAAAGATCACTATTAATAATCTGGAGTCGGGCAAGATGGGCTGGAGAACAGACATGTCCCAACCTCATGCGAATAAGGCAGCTAGTAGCAACCTTGCCTAAATTTAATTTGAAAAACCAGGGCTTTATAGGGATATAAGATTGAATATATGAATACTGTTTTCCTTTGCATAAACTGCTATCTACCCATGAATCCCTCCAGGCCTCCTGAAGGAATTTCATGGGCAGACTCGCCAGATCATAACTATAATTTGTGTAAGGAAATTTATCTCCACAGTCTACAGCTTCATTAGCTAGCTGATCAGCTTTAACATTACCCATAATATTGTTATGACCCGGAATCCACGCGAAAGACACGGTAAGTCCACGCTGGAAACATTTGTATAGAAGATTCCTAATAAAAAGGATGATAGGAAAAATGGTTTTAGATTCAAAAGGGTTTTTATTAATAGCTTGCAATGCGCTCAAAGCATCCGAAAATATGACTGCTTGTTTTAATTTCATAATATGGATATACTCAATTGCTTTAAAAATACCAAAGCATTCTCCAGTGAATACAGAAGATTCAGGTGGAAGTTTAACTTTCTGTACTATATTGTATTGAGAATGGTATACTCCAACTCCCACAATTCCTGAAATGGAGTGCTTAGAAGCATCAGTATAAATATGATGCCAATTTGCCCAATTGTTATCTTTAACAATATTAAATGACACGTTTGCAAAATTACTTTGTTTATTTATACCTAAGTTAAAGTGAATATCTGGGATGTACAATAATGATTCATAACTACTGGAAAAAAGAGGCAATGAAACTGAATGATAAGTTGGAGCTTGTAAAGCAATATATTTTTTATAGCTATGAACAAGACAAGGCAAAGATTTATGGGACCAATAATTAGAAGAATTTATTTGATCAAGAAGAGAATGAAGTTTTAAACGTAGTGGATGATTAGAAAACTGCAAGGATCGGAATAAAAATTTATCAGAAAGGTACTGACGACGGAGGTAGAGAGGAGGGTCTACACATTCGACTTGTAGAGCATTAATTGGGCTTGACTTCATAGCTCCGGAGACAATTCTCAATGCTTTTGATTGTATATTATCTAATTTCCTAAATGCTTCTTTATTTGCAGGCTCTAGTAAAAATGTTCCATAATCTACAACACTTCGTATTATTGCATTGTAGAGAAGTTTTAAACTATAAGGATGGGCACCCCACCAAACTCCCGCGAGGCATCTTAGCATGTTTAGTCTTTTTTCACATTTGGTCATGATATATTCACAATGCGGAATACCTGTAAGCTTGGAATCCAAAAGGACCCCTAAAAATTTAACAGAAGATTTTACGGGAATTAGATTACCATCAAAATAAACAGAAATAGGAGGAGGAAGACGCATACGAGAAAATAAAACTACTGAGCTTTTAGTTGGAGATAAATCAAGCCCATTGGAATCAAGCCAATTTTTTAATAAAGTTAGAGAGGAAGATAATATAGAGCATGCCATTTCAATAGATCGATGAGAACAGTACAGAACTAGGTCATCAGCATATTGAAGCACACTAACTTTACTGTTTAAGGAGGATTCCAAATCATGTGTGTAGATGTTATATAATAAAGGACTTAGTACTGAACCTTGTGGAAGTCCTTTCCACACTACTCTGGCTTCATAACTTAAATCATCTAGTAAAACATTGATATGTCTCTCAGATAACATATTCATAATAAAATTAGAAAGAATTATGGGAACATTTAGGAGACGAAGTTTATTTTTTAAGATTGAAATAACCACATTATCATATGCAGAAGTAATATCAAGGAAAGTAGCTACAAGGTGGCTATTTACAGAAAAACCTAACCTAATATCAGTGACAAAAATACCTAGACTATCTATAGTGCTTTTACCCCGCCTAAAACCAAACTGACTGTCACTCAATAACCGATTACTTTCTATGTACCATTCTAAACGGTTCTTCACCAAATGCTCTGCAACTTTTAACAAAACTGAAGAAAGTGCAATAGGCCGATATGCATTACTGTCTGAGGGACTTTTATCAGGTTTTAAAATTGGTAGAATAATTTGCGATTTCCAAGAATTTGGAATATTGCCAGTTAACATAATAGAATTAATAAGATTTAAAAAATAAACAAGTGACATTTCACTCAAATTTGACAGAAAAGAATATGGTATGCCGTCAGCTCCAGGTGCAGAATCTTTAACGTGGGACAAGAGCCATAATCCTAAAATTTGAATTGAACGTGGGACAAAATACCTTTGAACTCAGCGAGAGAAAATGGACTATTGAGTTCTGAAAGATTATTATAGTCGGAAACAGGAATCGAATAAGTGATTATTTCCTCAGGGACATATGAAGGTGCCAGCTTATCTAGAAACTGGTCTTTTATTGACGATGGAAGTAAAGGTGATGAAGTTTCCTTGAATGCAGATCTAAACCTACGAATGTTACGCCACATAACCGATGGATGAATACCAGGGGATATATTTTGACAAAAACGTCGCCAACTTTCAAACTTCTTCTGTTTAAATAATTTACGAGTTTCAGTAATCGCATTACAAACAATATCGAAATTTTCATCTGTGGAATTGTCATAGTATTGAATCTCTGCTTGTTTCCTCTTTTTAATTGCAACTGTACAATCACTATCCCACCATGGAGGAGATGGAATGTAACCAAGAGCTGAATTTTTTATGGGGAAAAGGCTATCTGCAGTTTTTATTATTAATTTTGCCAAAGCTTCAGCACATAAGTGTTCATCACCAAAGTTTATTTCAGGAAGTTCAGAAATTTTCAAGTCCAACTGTTCCTTAAATAAAGACCAGTTAGCATCAGCAAGTCTATACTTTAACCGTGGAGGAGGCTTAAAAGAATGTTTATTAGAAGAGGGAAAAGAAATTACTATTGGAAAGTGATCACTACCATGAGAAGAAGGTAAGATATCCCAACACAAAGAAGCTGCAAGGCTGTTAGAGCATAGTGACAAATCAGGAGCACTAGTTCCTTCATTGGGAGCCGTGCGTCGTGTTGGAGAACCATTATTAAGAATGCACAGATTATGAGTGTCAATCAGATCTAGAATATTAATCCCAAAACTATTGGTTGAGGAGCTACCCCAACACTGGTGTTGACAATTAAAATCACCCAATACTATAAAGGGTTTAGGGAGAATAGAAAAAATATTTACAAGTTCATTAAAAATCAAAGTAGAAGGTCTAGGGATATATACAGAAACAAAACAAATGTTATTTACAACTGCTGCAATAATAGAAAAATCACTATTATGAGTAGGGATAGAAAAGTGAGAAAAAGATTGAGGATGTTTGATGAGTAAGGCAACTCCACCATACCCATCAGACCGATCCTCTCTGAGACATGCATAACCTGGGATCTTAAATAAAGAGTCCGGTTTAAGCCATGTCTCCTGTAGTGAAAAAATGCATGGTTTATGTTTATTAATAATATAATATATTTCAGACTTTTTAGGAATCACACTTCGGCAATTCCACTGGATTACCTTGTCCATTAATAGAAGAAATACAAGAAACTGCGTTGGGTGCAGAAGCAACGTGGGACGGTGATATTAAATTTGACTGAGATAACGAGTGGATTAATGCTATGATTAAATCTCTTGTTGATTCGGTTAAATTATTCTTGGGAATCAGAGCAGTACCATTACTTGGTGAAGAAAAGTGATTATAGTCCTTGATAAGATCATTATGAGATTGACGATCATAACCTTTTGAGGTTTTTGGAGGAATACGAGGTTTAGAATACACAGATTTTTTATAAGAAAAAGTTTGATTTGATGGAGGCTTATCATGGGGAATTTGAGAAGAAAAATTATTTGAAAGAATTGGAGTAGAAGCTAAGGCATCAACATATGACATTCTAGAAACAAAAGGGTGCAGTTTAGAAGCTTCTGCATAAGAAATACAACTTTTGGACATAGACTCTTTAATCAGCTTCTGCCTCTCAAATTCAAGGCACTTTTTACTAATAGCCTCATGAGAACCCTTGCACAAACAACAAGAGACATCATATTCATGAGTTGAACAGGACTCACCTGTATGTCCTTCTCCACATTTATAACATCTAGGCTTGGACCTACAAATACTTTTTACATGTCCATATCTGCAGCAGTTATAACATTGAATAGTTGGGTATATGTATAAGTCAACTGTCAAAGCTGTATAACACATAAACACCCGTTTTGGTAAAACCTGACCATCAAATGTTAAAATGACTGTCTCTGTGTTTTTATATATATTATTACCATCAATATTGGTTTTTCTTTTCATTCTCCTAACTTTAAGAATTTTCCCACAACCTATGGGAACAGAAATTGTTTCCAATACCTCATCATCGGACCAATCTACAGGAACGCCTCTCACGACGCCCATGCGAGTAATAGAAAATGACGGTATAAACGCCTTGTAATTTTCCTTATTGAGTTTTACGTCACTTAAAAATAAATTGGCGTCTTCATATTTCGAAAAGCCTAATGTCAACCTATTCCTCCCAATCTTTTTTAGACTACCATTTATAATATTATTAAAATGATTGCGTTTTAAAAACCTCCCAAACGAAATAGGATTCAGATACGCATTTTGTTCAGGTGTTAGTTGTTCACGTTGTATGTGAACAACGTATGGAGCAGCATCTAAAGAGTTAAAAGTCAATCTAGCAACTTGAGATGTAGACTGCAGAGGCTCATTTTGGGTTACTATGTTTCGATCAACTGATTGAGAACACGATTCCTGTGTGGGATTAATGCTTTGAGGTTGGGAAGTGTCCATTTCCTTCACTTGATCACAACTGCAATCATTCGCTTTTTTGCCGCCATTTTTACGCCTTTTTTTATTACAATGCCTGCAAATCGTAGGCCGAGCTGATATTCTTTTTCTTTTAGTATTTACTGAGATTGAACCATCAGTATCAACAGTCGAATCATTATTTGAGATGACAACGAAATGAGCTACGTCTGATGGGACAGTCCCTCCAGGGTCCCCTGGAGGGTCCATACCGTAAGAAAAAACCAATAAAAACTTACCTAAATATACACCATACACTAAAACTAACTAAACTACTAAATAAATATACACAATATGACTAAATATTTACACTAATTGACCCAAACCAACTTATTTCTGAATAAAAATTCAACGAGAGAAAAAATACACGACCGCCGTATTTTACGTTTCCCGCGCTTTTTTCTGATGAATGTTTGATGAATAATAATTTTTCCGTCAAAATCGTCAACAGATGACAGATGACCATTAAAGAATGAACTAGAACAACTGGAATGAATGAACGAGAAGTGAAGACAAGACAGTGTTGCCAACAGACTTTAAGGTGCTAAATTTGCGGAAAAAACTTCTACACGGTAGCCGATGTCTTCAATAAGAAGTTTCATATAATGTTATAACTGTACATAAATGTTTGCATGTCACAATAATTCTGACTAAATGTTATGGATCTATGAAATTTATTTATGTTAAGACCAATATTGTATCAATAATTATAGCAAATAAATTGATTTGATTTGATTTGATTTATTTATAGCGCCCTGTAAATGATCATATTGGTTTGTACGTTTGCAAGACGCTTAACGTTACGTATCAAGCACAAATTATACATAAAGGGATGCTAACGCATGTATCAAACTACGCGGCACATTAACTGCCGGAGGAGTTGAAAACTTCTAGGAAAGTTTCCTTTTCTGAGGAAAGTTTCCTGAAAACTTCCAAAACTTCCGAAACTTTGAAAGTTTTCAAATTATGTTTTTCTATTTATGAAATCAACAAATTCGTTGCATTGGGATTTCTCAGAATCAGTAACGTCAAATGAAAATTATCTTTTGATTTAGTTCTATTTTCTTTTATTATTTTAATTATTTATGGTACCTATTTAAGCAAATTGATGAAATAAGGAAAACTTCCAAAGTTTCGGAAACTTTCCGCAGTTTCCAACTCTCAGCCGGACGCATGTATGCCTGAACCATGGTAGAAAACGCAATCTAAAGATGGACGCACACCTGTCCGAATCGACCGCGCCGAATGAGCCGAACGAAACGAAGTTTCTTATGGCCTCGCACACCTATCCGCGTCGAAAGAATCGTCCGCGCCGACCAAAGGTGGACGCACACCTGTCCGAATCGACCGCGCCGAACAAGCCGAACGAAACGAAGTTTGTTATGGCCTCGCACACCTATCCGCGCTGAAAGAATCGTCCGCGCCGAAAGAAATGACGTTTCGTTGCGTGCATTTCCTTGACGCATATCGCACGTTCATTACGTTTAGTTTCATAATTTGTTTTCTGAAATCACAGATTTATTAATTAAATATAGTTTTTAAAAGAAGCAGAACAAAATACCTAGACTGCTTATGTTATATATTTGTTAAAAGGTTCTTAAGCCTATAGGATTTCATATAAAGAATTCTAAAATTCGTATCGTTCGGCTCGTTCGGCAGGGTCGAAATGCACAGATATGCGTCCACCCTAAAAAATAGTCTCGACGATTGGAATAACGCAACGCAAATATAAGGGCTATTGAGTAAATAATAATAATGGGGACTTTGGTCGGATTTCCGATATTATCACTTTTAGCGCAATTCCGCACAGGACAAGGGGTTGTTGAGTTGCCGCGCTGCATTTGTATCAATGACCAAAGAATCCTCTCTTAGAATTTGTATTGAACTATTGAACTAGATTATCGGTCAGTGAGTGGTGCGCAATAAAGAATATTTTATATTGCAATACCTTTCATATGAATTAATGTAAAAGACTTACAACACTGTAAAACAATAATTTTCTATTTTACGGTCGACGCCATTTGTAAATCGACAGCTGTGTTCTAAATATTCAACTGGCTTGGTAAAACTTAATATAAAATTTATATTTTCTCTATTACTGAGACAATATATTCGTTATGTCGGAACAAGCGGAGGTGAAGGTATGTATAATAAGAATTGAAACCTTGAAATATGAACATTATAAGCTTCCATTGTTTAACCTTGTCCGTTGGTTGTCTGTTGTACCTATTTCCGTTTTACTATATGGATTTTAGAATTATTATCGATATTGAATTTTTTCGCTGATAGATTTAAGCAATTTAACTATACTATTATTATTGATTCTCAAATTAAATTCAAATTGTAACTCACGGTTGTAAACACCTAAAAATTGCTCCACCATTTTATGTTTCGCAATTTATAAACTTATCCAATTGTCAGAGTAGTAAACATTACTAGTATAAACATAGGTAAGAAGAAAATATATTTGAATGTAATTTAATATTTTTCGTTGTTAATGCTTTCACTACAGTACAGTACGTCACCTGTAAATTTACACGTGTGATTTTTGTAATTGCGTAGGTCTTCGCTACTGTACCAACTTCTATGCTAATACTACTTTTTACTTTTCTTATAAACCTTGCTAAGAATAAATAGCAGCGTTTTACACTAAAATAAAACGCTTATTAAGCGGTTTACCTTATTTACGTTCGAAGCTATTGAGTACCTACAAAGAAACTTCTTAGTTTAGGTACTGACTTAATTTTATCTTTTGTATTTCCACATCTGTTACAATGTCGATATTACATCTATGTATTATACGAATTGATAACTTCAAGCTTGAATAATACTATGTATTGCAGTCGCTCGCGCATTTTTACCTATACCTATATATAAATTTTTTATAGGTACCTATAAGTATATAAATGTTCATGTACCCACATTTTGAAATGTACAGTAGAAAACATTTTTGGGTACATACCGTAAAACGGGGGGAATAGGAACGATTTCCAACTTCATGGATGATTTTCACTTTGACATAGTAGGTACTTCTATCTACACTTAGTGCTCATTTTTATTCCCCTCGCGATTCCTATTCCCCCCTTTTTACGGTAGTCTATTTTTTATGATCTCAGCTGAAATGGTAGGTTAAGTTGACAGAGTTTACCATGTCAAATCATATTAAAACAGTTTATTAGTTTCCTAGACAAACATGCTTTTTAGTAAGTTTAACATTTTAACACAGTATGACATCATTTATTTCACTTTTTCCAGCCTGATGCATTGCCAGACTTAGATGACCTACTACAATGTCCTGTGTGCTATGAGATCCCTTCTGGACAAATATTTCAATGCAATGAGGGGCACCATGTATGTGGGCGATGCAAAATGCGCCTTGATGTATGTCCTGTTTGCAGAGCACTATTTTTTGGAACCCGAAATTATGCTATGGAAGAACTCATTGCAAATGTTAAAAAATTAAGGGCTTTTGTAAGTATACTGAAGAAAATCAGATAAAATAACATTTCTAATTTAGTTAATGTGTGGTCATTGATTAAGCATAAGCACAGATTACTGAATAGTTACTACATAAGTATTCTAATCAAACATGATGAAAGACAAATTTATTGCAATAGTATGTATAACAATTTTCACAATTTCAGAAACTTGGTGGGAAAATTACTACAGATACTTGCACTGAAAACAATACACCAGCTAAGGAGAGTCCAACTGAAGCTGTACCTGAACCCGAGAGTGTAGAGGATGATGAAAGTGATGCTCAGTCTAATGTAAGCATATCAGAGAATAGTGATAGTATCAGTGAAGAACACATGCTAAGTAGTATACATGAACAGGGGAAACCTGATTCTACATATGAATATGTAAAAATGAATTTAAATACAAATATGACAGAATGAAGTTCTAATTGAACTGGTATTCATTTTGAGGATACAGGGCAATTTGATACTTTTATTCCATGGTACTTTGATACCCATGTTACTCTGATATTTCTTATTTAAATTGCAGCAATCTACACTGAGGGCTCCTCCGGCTTGCAAAGGCCTCTTTCGTTGTCTCTCTTGCAAGAATGGCAATGGAGTGAGGCTCCCTGCAGCTCGCTTGCTCAATCATCTACGCTATTTCCACTCTCCTGAACTAATTGAGGTGACTAGTACATATAAATCCTACATTACATAAATAACTTAAAAATTAATGAATAACTCGTTTGTTTAGCCTGAGCTACATAAAATAAAAAATATTAATATAAAAATTGGTAAAACCAGAAAACAATAATTATGGCTTCTTGACATCCCTATAAATATTTTCGGTTTAGATATCATCTGATCTACATCTGTTACTTTATCAAAATAATTTTTATTTCACACCTTTCGTATTTTCTAGGGCAAATCTGAAAATGGCGAATATGTACAAGCCTGGCAATTTTCCACTGTAACTGGAAGAATTGTTACTGCTGTGAGAGTAGCAGACATGGGCATCTTTTTCTTGATAATTGAAATAAGCAGTAAGCAATTATTTTGTTCTATTTATTAGCAATAGCGAGTAATCTTAAAACAATGTATAATTCAACATCTGTTGTTTCAGACAACAATGTGTGCGCATGGCTATCCATGGCTGCGTCCCCTTGGGTAGCACATGAATTTAGCTACACTGTAACTATTTCTGGAAATGACCGGGAAGCAATTTTCTCTGATTCTGTAAGTGAAACAACTAATATAATTTATTATTTTATAATTAGTGATACTGACTATTCATTTTGCTTAATATATTTCAGGTGTGGTCTGTAAGATCGTGTGAAGGCTCTCTAAAGAAACGTGGACATTGTTTAATAGTGAGTGGAATAGACGCGAGAGCATTAGTAGCGCCTGTATCATTAAGTGGCAAACTATCTGTGCGTCGTACTCCGCCTGATCAGCTAACGACCCAAACGCAACCCCGCGCCGTACTGCGTGTCGCCAACCGCGTCAACAATCGCGATAACACACCTGCAGCTCATGACTTAGAGCCCTTCCTACAAGATTTACAAAATGACGTAGCTAGGCTGTCCCGAGCATTTGCCACGCTTGGACGTGAAGCAAACGCTTTGGTGCGTTCCGAAGCTGAAATGCGTGCTAGAATCGAAAACAGAAATAACACAGGCACGAACGAGCGCACGAGCACTTCTTCTGAAGGGGAATCTACGCCTACGATACAAAACAATCAAGACAATAACACTACCGAACCTTCGCCCCTATCGCGTAGTGCGCGCAGACGAATGCGACTGCGTCTAAGAGCAGCGCTCAATGGTGCACAACCTCCAACCGCGGCGACACCCCGTGTGCCGGCTCCTCCAGTGCCGGCTCCCAGGGCAATCAACCATTTCTCTGGCACGCAAAGACAGAATGGTCCTACACCTAACAATAATATTGTATTTAGTGGGCTGGCGATCCTTCAGCAACCACCCGTGCCGCCGCTGGTGACCCCGCCGCCCGTGCCTCCGCCGCCAGTCGCTCCGCAGCCATCCGGCGGTACGTCTAATAGTCTGCCAGAAAACGGAAATGTGCGTGTCAACAAAAAGAAGCGACGTCAGCGCAGATAAATTTACACTTGTTTAGCTAGATATGTATTAATGAATTAGTAAACAAAATAATAAGTTTATTATTATTATTACTGGTAAATGACTTCAAATTGACTGCTCTTTGAGTCTCATAAGTTTCCTCTGGGGCTATCTCATTGTATTATGATCCATATTGTAAATATTTCGTCTTTTGACAACTGCAATTTTTGCGAGTGCTGTGATAACATGTTGCAAGTTCATGCAATATAAATGGTTAACTACTTAAATATTTTCATTAATTTGAAGTATCCCCAGAGTATTTTGTGATTTCAACAGATACCCATTAGGATAAATTTATTGTTATATAAGTTAATTTCAGATTATGAAATGCATTTTGTGAAATATTTTTGATTATGATATTTTAAGAATATCAATTTGAATAGTGTTTAAACAATAATTGACGAATGTTCTTGTTTTAATCCTGTATGTAATCATGAATTTTGTTGTAGAACTATAATTACTGTTTAAATAATAATAACTGTTAATCACCTAGACAGCAAATAGTTATAATTATAAAATATAAGAAATCATTGATTGTTTTTTTAGTACCTACTCACTTTTATTGCTTATCTGCTTTCATTTTGGACTTTCTTTTTGTCACAATTTACACACATGCGCATCCCCACATACGTCCATGAAAGTCTAGCATTCTTTCAGTCTAACATTTTCACATCATTTTCACCATCAATAAATGAGGCGTCCAATAGCAAAACCAAAGAGTAAAAAGGTAAACTTAGCAAAACTCGCCAAATTGAGAAAATGGAAAAAGAGTTATTACATAGTACCTGTACATAGATAAAGTAAACCTCTGGATGAAGTGACAGTGAGGTTTTATATCGGTGTTTAATTTGTGCATGTGTGTGTTAATGTTACCAGATTGAACCCAATTTACCCATAAATAAAACTGAGATGTATCGAATAGTTTATTTTTTAATATTCATCAATTTTATGCATTATAAACTTTTAAGTCTTCAGGCTCTTCAACCTATATGTTAATGACCTCATAGTCGATCTTAGCAGCATGAGTGTTCGATGTCGGGTTGGTGGTGTTTGTATTATCAGCTTTAACTACGCAGACAACATGGCGCTGCTGGGCCCGACTGCAGGATCCATTAGAGAGCTGTTGAAAGCATAGACAATTAAGTTTTTGCATAAGATACATTTTTCAGGGCCGGGAAAAAATCGATTTAAAAGGGAAATCTATAAAATGAAAAAATTACTGTATTTTGTTAACAATTCTGACTAAAGATTATTGTAGTAACCTACATTGTAAAAACCTACCTCTTTGGTCTTGCTAAAAAATATAGGAATTGACACCTATTCTTTTGTCAACTTCTACGTCTTAAATATATTATTCTTCAACGATTTTATAATGTTTCATATGTGTTTGATTTATAATAATTATAGTTTTTTATTTAATAAAAAATTCGAAAGTCAATTCAGATTTCCCTAAATAGTTGTACTTATTCATTATGTGTTCTTAATAGGGCGACATAATCGCTAAGCGACAAAGACCAAAATGAAAGAAAAAAAAAACAGATTTCCCGTATTTAGGGGTATTTCAAAGGCGATAAACTGAGCACACTGAATGACTTTTGATCTAGAGGTTATGGAATCAATTATTACCTATTATTTCTTATTAATTGGTAATATCGACATAATTGAATTGTATTAGTAATTTTATGTGTTTAACGGACATTCACCTAATCACAAACAAAGCAATTTTAGCATATAATTACAGTAAAACGTATCTGTGAAACGTAACATTCCCGGCAGCTCTTTTTGTACGGTTTTTGCAACCCCTCACACTGCAGACCGCCATATTCACAATGATAATTTATTTCTACGATTATATTAACAGAATAACACCCACAAACAATAATACAAGCTGCTAAAATTAATTATTTTATTAATTTTCGTCGAACAATAACAATGCTACGTCAATTTTGTCTCCCGGTTGTCAAAATGACAAGGTGAAGACGGCAAACTTAGATTAAAGTACCTGTACTATTTCTATATGATTTCTATGGCTAAACTGCATTTCCGTACTTTCTCTATGATTTCCGTAGAAATTAAGGTTTAAACCATAGACATAGGACAACCTATGGTTTAAACCAAGTTATTATTACTTTAAACATGGTTTAGAAGAGGCTTCTTTGGTCATTGTTTAAAAATGACTATTGTTCTCATAAAGTTATTATTACTCTAGTAATAATAACTTTATGATTGTTCTTAGATTATGTAAACCCCTACTGTTGCAAAACTTGCTTACTTTCCATTTGTCACAGAAAAAAAACTTGCGCATTTGAGTTTGCAGTTTCAAAACTCGCCTATTCTTTTGAACGCAGCTACAAAAGTCGCCATTTTAGCTGTCAAGTGTCAATTGTCATTTTCAATTAAATTAAATGTAAAATTGAATTTAAAAAGCTGAATTTCCAAAAATGCCGAAATAATGTATTCTTTGAAGAAAAGCCTAAAAACCAATACTTACGTTTCTGACTTCAAAAACATATAAAACTTTATCCCATATTTCACTCCCATTAAGGCATGAATTCAAAAAAAACGCGGTATCGTAATTATCTCTGAATTTTGATCCAATAGCATACTCTAAGCCAATAGCCTAAATATCAAAGCTCATGTTTGTCATATGAAAACGGAGGGACACTCTCGTATAACTTTTTACGTCTCTGGGTTAAATTTAGAAAAATGTGAAACTAGGTACCTATACCTAAAAACCAATGTTCACGTTTCTAACTTCAAAATTAAGTTTTACCCCCTATTTCACCCCCTTAGGAGATGAATTTAAATAAACATGGAAACGCGTGTTTCATTATTTCTGACCAAAAGCCTATATAACGATTTTCACGTTTCTGAGATCAAAATCAATTTTCACCCCATTAGGGGATGAACTTAGAGTATTCAGGGATGAATTTCCAAAAACGCAGACATGCGTTTCTTTATTTATAAGTATTATAACCAAAAGCCTAAAAACCAATTTTCACGTTTCTCACTTCAAAAACAATTTGCACCCCCTATTTCGCCCCCTTAGGCAATGAATTTTTAAAAACGCGGAAACACCTGTTGGGCTAAAAAGGCCGCTTTAGATTAATCAATTAATATGATTCATATTACAAACTAGCAGTGCCCGCGACATCGTCCACGTGGAGTTCGAAACTATAATAAGTTATAGTGCTGGGACCGGATTCGAACCTGATATATTATAGCTGTCATTTTCTACCCTACCACTTAGTGCTAGCCTGTGTGGTTAGTCGCGATATTATGTGTTCAAATAACCGTCTCTAATGTGACCCGTAAGTATCACTACAGTGAAAGTCTCATCAAAATCGGTTCAATACAACATATTTTATCTAACCAATCAATCATGACCTCTGCTTCTTACGGGACTGCTTACAATAGAGGGTAAGCTGTATCTCATTACCCATTCAACCGATGGAAATGAAACATACCTCAATAAGAGCAAATAAATGATGCTCGATCCCAACCCAACGCCATGTAGGGAGACTGGAAAAGACACAAAATACTTATCTCAATTTAAGCACTGAAAATATAACAAACTCAGTAGAATAAATAACGCCATCCAGTTAAAAAAAATTGTATTATAACTGTATTTATTAAATGCATCGCATTGCATAATTCCCGCACCCCGCCACGCACATGATCCTTAATTGTATTTTTCTAAATTATTATTAAATTGTTTATTTGCTTTTATTTCTTTTATTAGAGTTTGTATATGTATGTAATACAATAAACTTAATCGGTCAGTGGAAGATACAGTGATTTTAGATTACGTTCATACGAAGGTACGCTTTCAGAGAAAATGTACGGGAAATAGATTTATGTATTTTTCTCAAATTCGGTAAGTACGATTTCGTCGGTTGTTTGGAAGAAACATTCCTGTTGGGAAATAGAGTCGATTGAGCCCCACTTAAGGTTTTTGAGAAATGTCAATTTTCTCGCTGACTGTACCTTTTTCCAACTAAAAATAATAATAACACTAAACTAATAATTTTAAAACTAATAATAGGGTATTTAATATCTTCAAAATTCACCTAGCGTTTCCTTAGAACAGAACTCTCCAACTATAACAGAAAGAGAAGCCACCATTAATGCTCCAAAATTTTACGCCACCCTGTATACAGCAGAGCATTAATAAAGATACCATTCAACTATATAAAGACTGGATCGAGTAAGAATACCATTAAAGTAGATATCAGAGGAACTGAAAAATTTAATTAATTATTTATTTTGCTTATCCCCCTAGAGGAATAGCGTGATGATTTATATTACACATTGTGATCGAACCTATGAACTATATAAATATAATATTTCATAAAGATTCGTCAAGTAATAATGAAGTGGTAGCACCTAATAGTAAACAGACATAATTCATTTCAACTCATCCCTATTAGACAATAGTGTGATAATTTATAGCCTATAATGTTGACCAGCCCTTAGGCGGATGCTAAATCTGTCCAGTAGTTTTCAAGTTTACCCGTAACAAACAAACAGACAAAAATTCTAAAAACGTATGTTTCGGCTTCTGTATCGTTTCTAGTATACGTAGCATTAACTTTTTTCCAAAAATAATCAATGTATACATTTTGCCTCGTTACGATTTTATTATAAGTATAGATGTCAAAATATCCATTTATTTGATGACTCTTAATATCATCCGCATAAGGTTCATATTCAGTAATAATCTGTTTGACAGTTACTATGCAGATCAGTAGATGAATTGCTCAATGTGGCCTTTTTAGGCCCCTGTTTCTTTATTTGTAAGTTTGTAACCAAAAGCCTAAACACCAATTTTCATCTTTCTCACTTCAAAAATGAAGGGAACTTTTACCGCCTTAGGGGATGAATTTTCAAAAATCCTTTCTTTTGCTTGCCTACGATACAAAAGGATTAAAGAAACCTACTCTCCAAATTTCGTGACTAATGTGTGATGATAAATTAGTCAGTCAATCAGGACTTCTAGATTATGATAATAGATTATATTAGATTATGATTATTCTATGATTAGGTACCATCAATTATGACATTATTTAAACCCTTCTCATTTTAGTGTTGTTTCTTTTAACTATTTAGATTGCATCGACCGTTGTTTTTTTTAATTATTTCGATTTAAGATTTAACGCATCGACCGTTTTTTTTAACCGACTTCAAAAAAAGGAGGAGGTTCTCAATTCGACGCGTAGGTATGTTTTTTTTTATATATTTATTACCTCATAACTCTCGACTGCGTGAACCGATTTTGATGATTCTTTTTTTATTTGAAAGCTGGTGCTTCCCGAATGGTCCCATTTTAAATTGGTCCAGTTCTGACAATGGGATCCATGAGAAAACCATATAAGTCTTAAATTTACATTAAGTATGTGCGCGACAAATGGTCGAATAACTCAATATCACGCCGACCGATTTCGATGATTCTTTTTTGTTTGAAAGAGTATACTTCCGAAGTGTTCCCATTTAAATTTAGTGAGGATCTGATGAAGATCTTCGGAGATAGACAATGGAACTCTTGAATGAATAACAGCACATCACTCGCGATTGCTGTAATCCAATGACGTAAGAAGCCTCTCTTACTGTAATCCTGTAATCTCATATTTATGTATTGTTTATGCCACTCAAAATTGAAAAATAAAATAAACTTTAATTAAAAGGAAAAACAGACTTCAAAAACTAAAAGGATAACCTCTATGCTAAAAGAAGGCTAAAAGGTATAAAATAATTTTCATAAATAACAGCTTCTCTTCAATGCACCGCTTGATAGTGGCACCGACTTCAGAAGCTGATAAGTTTTATAAGAAAATTATTTTTCGTACCACTTGCTCAAAAAAGTGACATTCTATGCCACAAAAAGCGAACATAACAATAGTCATTTTTAATCTGTTAAAAACAGGGAAAGAAAATTGTACTGAATTTCATTCATCCTCTAGGGGGAGAATGTGATTTAAATTTGGAATACTTACCGAAAATACTGAACTACATCTGTGTTTACACCATTGAGTTTGTATAATTATAAAGCATTAATTATACATCTTTTTGAAAAAGGAATACGCATTTTTAGAACATTAACTTATTTATAAAAATAAATTGAAATAAACTTAACGTTTATGTATTTGAAGAAAACAAAAACGCGGCAAATTCCTAGACTAATATTTTTTTGTCGGAAAAGCAAAGGCATCAAGCTCATACGGCCTCGTCGGTTTTCGAAATTTTATTTAATAATCATAACTGCATAATAAATGCGTTTTAATTGTCATTATTTTTAATAAATGCTTATCTCATATTATTATTGTGTTAATTTTTTCGCAAATGGTACGAAAAGTAGAGTATTTTCCTCAGTGATAAAGCTGTCTTAGTCTTGGGTGAACTTAAATTCCTCACTACACTCAGGACTCGTCTTAAATCCCTCGCTTCGCTCGTGATTTAAGTTTTTAACACCCTCGCTACGCTCGGGAGTAAACCTCGAGTCCTTCGTTACGCTCGCGATTTAAATCGTCACCCGCGACAGAAGACACTGCTTTATCCCCTTGGTTAATAATCTACTATTTCATCCCACCATCTCGGAAAGAGTATTTTTAATCTTCAATATCTGAGTGGAAAAGCCGTTTTTATTCTCTAGAGGATAAAGTAAATTTTCATCCAATATCTGAGTGGAAAAGCTGTTTTTATTCTCTAGAGGATAAAGTAAATTGAATTTAGAACATCGTGTGCACTAAGTTTGTGAATTAAACGTTTTTTTTTTGCATTTAGTCATTTCCTCGCTGAGGTGGAATGAAAAGTTACTCGTGATTCAATTTTAGAATCCTTCGCTTGCTCGGTCATCAAAATTGAACACGCGGTTAAAAAGCAACTTTGCACTCTTGTATAACAAATAACTATTATACATTTTAGTTTTTAAAATCGGTTTTTACTTTTTTTTTATTTATGTATTGTTTGGGGGGTATAATGGAAACTTGGATGTCTTACTAACTACAATATCTATTGCTACTATACCGTAAGTGGATTCTATATCGGAGACCTTGTGGCACCGCGATTTAGTAGAAACAGTATAAACTAATAGGTTGGGGAAAAAGTTTCTTCTCATTTTTTAAGAAAATTCAAAACATTTTTTAATATAGTTTATTTATATTTAACTAAAGTATGTAGGTACCATTTTGTTCGATAACTTTTTGCCATCTTGTAGGTAGGGACATGATCCCATTGCTATAGAAATTTTGGGACTTCTGAACAAAATACCATGACAAGTGGTTTTGGCAGTCCTCTCGTGATGTTAACCTGACACTGCCTAAGAATTCTGAAGAGACCGAAACAGGTGGAAATCTGAAGGTGCAAGGTGAGGACTATACGGCGGATGCATTAACACCTCCCAGCCAAACTCTCTTAATTTTTGCTGAGTGGCTAAAGATGTGTGAGGTCTGGCGTTATCATGATGAAACACCACACCCCTTCTGTTGATTAATTCCGGCCGCTTTCTCTCAACTTCTTGCTTTAATCTCATCAATTGTTCGCAGTAGAGTTCAGAATCGATGGTCCTGCCTGGTGGTAACAGCTCATAATGAATAATGCCCTTCCAATCCCACCACACACACAGCATCACCTTGTTGCGAGATAACCCGGGTTTCGCCACAGTCTGTGAAGCCTGACCGGCCTTTGAACACGACCTTTTTCGCACGTTCTTGTCGTAAGTGATCCACTTTTCATCACCAGTTATCAGCTTCTTCAAAAGTGGTTACGTCGTAATAAAGAATCACAAATGAGTAGGTACCTACATGGTTCATTAGGTTTCTTTCAGTGAGCTCGTGAGGTACCCAAATATGGAGCTTTTTTGTGTACCACCCTGTTTTTTAAATGTGCCACTTGGATCGGCCGCGACAACCAATCAATAATCTAAGGTGCCAAAACTGTTTTGTGGTAATTCCCAGTTCTTCAGCTACGTCGTAACTACTGAAAGGCCGATATTGCTCCACTTTTTCAAAAATGGCATCCATTTTATCCGTAATAGGGCGGCGACGTGCATCTTTGACATCAAAATTTCCGGATTGAAAACGCTTAAACCAAATTTGTGCTACTCTCACAGATACTGCACTAGGTCCATTAGGTCCATGAACATCGCAAATTTTTTTCGCGGCTTGCGTTGCATTTTTACCCTTTTTGTAGTAAAATTTTAAAATGTATCGAATTTCTTCCGTAGATACTAGATAAACACTAATTTTGACAGTACGAAAAACAAATGAATAACACACATTTTCTTAATTTGAATTTGGAATTATGTTCTTTAAAATTTTAACTTTCAATGATACCAAAACCAGCCAGATACAAAATTAATAGTATAGCCAAAGAGATTTTATTACAAGTTAATAATATAATACTACAATGCGAAAAGACTTTTTCTCCAACCTAATATGTTCAAGTGATGAGACTAAAATTGTACTATCAAAGATGACAAGAATTACAACAAAAAAAAAACTTTGGACAACCAAAATTCAAGGATGTTTTATGAAAATGTGCTCAAATATAATGTACCTATTGAGTGTATAAATGCCATCTGTTGTGCATTCATCATGTAATAGTAAAACAGTTATATTAAAGTTTCAGCTACTACCCGCTAGGTGGCACAAACGGTCGCGTCCACAGAACATTCCAGAACAACGTTTAGTTGTTTCTTACATAAGTGATGGCGCTAGCTGGTTCCGGCAACAGCAATTTAATCATAGATAATACAGCATGACTCACTGTTCACTCTGAAGTTTGAATACCTATTAGCCTAATAAGTATGTTGTATGGACCTATTATTTCAATAAATTTGTAACTTGAACTCATCCTCGTCATTAAAGTGCCTTTTTTATGTTGTACATGAGCGTAGGTAACTAAAAACCTAGATAATTATTATTTTCAATGTGTCTTACGTGGTGCACGGATATATTATAGGTACTTATTGTTCAATATAGGTTAATTAAAATTAAAAGGTGAGTCATTTTTATGAAATGGATACGGCCAGTAACTGAACATAAAATTTGCAGTAAAGCGTCATGCCATCGTAATATAACAAACTAGCGCCATCTGTTAAGATGCCTCAAAACTACGTTGTAACCGCAACCGCATTATGTGTATGCAGTTATGCACTGAGTCTGAGGCACCTCCCTCTGTAGCCAGATTCTGCCTACCTACCTCATGTTTTAGACGGATTTCTCATAGGCCCCAGAATCTGTATAACCCCCATAAAAACAAGTTATGTTAGTTTTAAGTGTGTGTGTCAATGTGTGAAATGAGAGGTACGCTCGTCCGGAGTGGACGAGCGTACCTCTCATTTCACACATTTCAAAAACAGAAACAGACTGTCAACAGTTTATCAAATGGAAACAATGCAGACATAAACAGAAGACCAACCCGAACATATTCTTCATCTGACGATAGTGATGGAGACACTGACACTAATGTCTATAAAATTAATACTAACACTACCAGATGCAAAAAGATAGATCCCATTATCAACGGATTCAAATGCAACATGGACTGGGACCCTGGTTCTATATATTCAATAATAAGCACCGAATTCTGGAAAACCATTGGTTCACCAGAACTAATACAGGGTCCAAAGCTGCGAGCATATGGCAACTACAAACTAAAGCCAAAAGGTCTAGCCGAGGTAACAGTTGAAGTCCAGGGAAAAATAAGAATTTTACCGGTTGTTGTCATCAAGAAGGCAAAGCCAATGCTATTTGGCTTGCAATGGAGCGAAATGTTTGATATGAACTTCCCCAATTCGGTATACTCAATCACAACGCAAAGTATATCCCTCAAACAAATTATAGATCAAAACAAGGAACTTTTTGATGAGCATTTAGGGGAAGTTAAAGACTATTGGGTAAACATCCATGTTAAACAGGGGACAGAACCCAAACATATATCAGCGAGGCCAATCAAGTTCGGCATAAGGAAAAACGTGGAGATCGAGTTGGAGCGCTTAACAAAAGAAGGTATAATTGAAAAGGTGGATCCAAATGAAACACCTGTAGAATGGGCAACGCCAACTGTAAACGTTATGAAATCTAATGGTCAAGTGAGAATTTGTGGCGACTATCGTACAACAATTAACCCAGTACTAATTTCACACACATATCCAGTACCACAGTTCGACCATCTACGGCAACGCCTTGCTGATGGAGAGAAATATTCTAAGATTGACTTGAAGGATGCGTACCTACAGTTTAAAATTGCACCAGAATCAAAAAAGTACATAACAATAGCCACTCACAAAGGATACTTCCAATACAATAGTATGCCATTTGGAATAACAACGGCACCATCAATCTTTCAACACTTTCTCGAAAATCTACTACAAAATATACCTAATTGACTATTGACTATATATCGATACCTCTGGGCTCAAAGGTCGTAAAGGACAAAATGCGACTTTTCAGGAGAAGCAAAAAACGAAAAAAAAAAAACTATTTTTACTCTAACTTTTTTGTTTCTTGAGCTATTTAAATGAAACCTAGGAAAAAAGTGTTTAGAATTTATAGTATTATCTAGTGCAGTGTTAAAAAATTACCCTAGTGACGTATTTACCGAGATAGATTTCCTTTACGACCATAAATTTAAAAATAAAAGTCCTTTACACCCTTCAAATTTTCACCCTATGATATAACCTAAGGGCGTAAATCCACTTTACTGTACAAAACTAAACAAAATAAGGAAATAATCGACAAGTGTAATATTTTTTAGGTTCTTATGGATAACCCGCTAAGGTATTCTGAACGGATAAATTCTTCGCAATTCTTTGCACACGCTAAGAAGAAGGATAAATTAATAATTAAACTTAAGTATTAAATGGATTATGTAATTTTGTATGTATTTATGTGTATACTACTGTATTTTCTTTACGAATATTCATGAAATAACATAATTATACAAATAAAACGTACATTTGTGTAATCAAATTGAGATCGTTTATTTGTACTTACTTAATTGAACACAAAAATAAAATAAAATAATAATATATAATAATAATAATATATATAATATTAGATTTTTTTAAAATAAAAAATAATACACTCGCGGACTAATATTCGGTACGAAAAACTAAAATAACTCTTAAAATAATAGAGCTAGCGGCATGAATGAAACTGTATGTTGTAGATAATTTAACGGTTAATAAAACGACACCAAATGTTGGAAACATTGTTAGTAAAATTGTCAAAATTACACAAAAAAACAAAATATCAAGAATTTTTACATTGAAATAATACTGGTTGGTACCTCACATACAACACAAAAACGAACTTTAACACAAAATTAATACTTTAAATTGCCCCCACGGGCTCTTTTCTCAGCTGCCAGGTGATTGGGCATGCTGTTTATTAAGTTTCTTATGCGATGTTGCGGGATATTGGTCCATTCTTCCACTAACGCATGTTTCAGGTCTCAAAGTGTCGCTGAAGCGAGGTTTCGATTTTTTATACACCTCCCAAGCTCGTCCCAAGCGTGTTCAATTGGATTCAGGTCCGGGTTTGTCGCGGGCCAGTCCATGCGATTGATGCCAACGTCTTGAAAATACTCATTTACAATTTGAGCTGTATGTGGACTGGCGTTGTCAAGCATGAATATTGATTTTTCACCCATATTAATTAAATATAGGCCGACATGCTCATTATGAATTTCTACCACATATCTTGCACTAGTTAGCGTACCGTTTTCTATCAGCGGTAACTCCGTGCGACTCTCTGAAGAGATTCCAGTTCAAACCATAAAAGATCCACCGCCGAACGGCGCTTTTTCCTCAAAACAAGCTGGAATAAAACGTTTCCCTGGCCGTCCGTAGACTCTTTGCTGCCCATCATGTGCATACAGTACAAATTTGGATTCGTCAGATTGCCTATTCTTCGTCTCCTCACTGTGCGTGTTCGCGGGCGTAACGTAATCTTGCTACCCGATGTTCCCTTTCAAGTTTTGGACGATTTGCGGGTCTATGTGGGGTCAAATTAGCTTCAAGGAGGCGCCCCCTTACTTACGTTGTCTATACGTGTCTCCTGAAGTTGATTTGTTACTTCAAATGCCGTGAGGTGCCGATTTCGGAGCTTGGTCGTAACAATAAATCGATCCTCTCGAGCCGTAGTACATCTCAGTCTGCTGGTTTCTGGTCATCGTATGTTCTGCCCAGTTTCTCGGAAACGATGGACGACTCGCTGCACTGTAGAAAGTGACACGCCTATTGTTTTTGCTGTACTTCGCTGACTTCTGCCTTCTTCTAACATAGTGACGATACGTGTACATTCTTGTGGTGTTAGCGACATGATAGTAATTAAATAATGATGGTGAAAGGTGACAATGACAATACAATACAATACAATACACAATGACCGCCTTTTATCATTTGGATTTGATAGATTGAAAATAAAAGTGAAAAAACAAGCAAAATTAAAGCAACCGCGAATTGAATTTATTTCCAAATACAGGGTATTTAAAATTTTAACTTTTTTTACTTATGTTGTATATCATTTAAGGTATTATTTCATTTGATATTAAAATTCTCTCTAATATAAAGTTAGTTTCATGCATGTACCATCATTAATTTGCAAGTTACAGGGATTTTCGTCATCGACCCGTATTATTTGTCCGCGAGTGTATTTTGGTAATTAACATAGTTTTTCTTGCTTGCCTTTTCTCTACTCTCTTCTGTACTCTTTTAATTAGTTTCACTTCTTTAATCAACTTTATTCTCTTAAACTAACTTTCTTCTATATACTAACTTTATTCTGTTTGATGAGATGATGAGTAAATAAATCATCATCAGCTGATAATTTATTTATTCACCTTCTTCCTCACTTTTTTCATCGTCCTCTTCGTCTGTTTCGTTCAAAGTCTCACGTAGCTCAGAATTGCATGGAAACTCCCTGTATTCTTTATGAAATCTTTTAGGTATTGTTCCATTTTCACACAGGTTTATCAGGTCTTTATACTTCGCAGCGGCTATTGGTAATCTACTATTGTATAGCTGCTTCACTGCATCCATAGCAATCACTGGTTTATTGTTAATCTGGCTTTTTTTCCCTTTGGACTTTCCCTTCCCCTTTCCTTTTGTTTTTCCTTTCTCTGGGGTTTGCTCGTATAATGTTACAGTGGGAGCTGCGCGGGCGGCGGAATCCGCAAGCGCTGCGTGTTTTCATAGTATGAAAAGTAGGGGTTGAAACTTTGTGTACAGAAATCAAATTCTACGATAATGAAGTGGATACCTAAACTTGAACATCTTGTAATTTCGATAATCGTTATAATACATTTCGCAAAATTGTGAGTAGTAATAGTTTTGTTAATGAAACTAGGTCGTAAAGGACACTTGTCATTTTTTATTTTCAATTGTAAGGGTGTACAGGATAATTTGCCAAGACGATGTCCTTTACATCCAAATTTTTGAGGTGAATTATATTAACCACCTAAGGTGGTATAAGACAATTCATATTTTTTATGTATTTTACACCAAAAAGTTGGTATATACTTTGCTTTACTACCAAAATGAGTTCACTCTGGTAACTGAGTGTTATTTACAACCATATTTTCACGGTAAACTATGTTTAACGTCTCAAATTATGTGGGTCGTAAAGGCATTTTTTTTGCGAATTTCGTAAAACGGAATATACAGATCGATAGAGAATTAAAAACTGAGTAAAACAGTATCAAAAAGTCATTTTCGCCCAAATGTCCTTTACGACCTTTGAGCCCAGAGGTATCGTTTGACTATATATATAAAGCTCGTTTTTTGACTATATATATAAAGCTCGATTACCACTGACTGACTCACTCACTGATTGACAGAATTGTTCTCCCAGATGGAGCCGTGGGGGGTACAAGTCATACATAAAGTCATACACCTTGAGGTCCAGTGAGTCCGGGAAAAATCCGAAATGACCTGAAAGTGGAACCCTGACCGGAACTGCCCTACGGATCTCGAAAATGAAAAGTCGCAGACCTATAGTGCTAGAACTAAAAATGTCAAGGACCCTGGGCCGTTTGACGAGCCGGTGAAAAAAAGATGGCGTCCATACAAAAAAAGATGGCGGCCATACAAAATTGAAACGCTCACCGTTCCGAAACCGTTGGAGATAGCGGGGGGGTGCTCGACCAAATGTCATAGAGGACGACGGGGGCTTTCCGGTGGGGGTCATAAAAATCCAAGATGGCGGATTCAAAATGGCGGCCAAAAAAAAAAATGGTCCGAGCCGGCTGAAAATTGGCATCCGGGGGTTTTCGGGGGCACCAATTCATAATCCGGAATCAAATTTTTCTTTCCGCCATTTTTCAAGATGGCCGCCATACAAGTGTTCATTTTGGATTTTGACCCAATTGTTCTCCCAGTAGCAGCCGCCGGGGGTAAAAGTGATGTATGGGAGTCGTATAGAGGGGGTCCTGTGAGTTTAGAAAAGGTCCGAAATGACCTGAAAGTGGAACGCTGACCGGAACTGCCCTACGGATCTCAAAAATTACAAGTCGCAAAGCTATACCGCCGGAACTAAAAATGTCAAGGACCCTGGGCCGTTTGACGAGCCGGTGAAAAAAATATGGTTTCCATACAAAAAAACATGGCTGCCATACAAAATCAAAAATCATATTTTTTTTAAGTTATTTTACAAGCACCACCTAAAAAGCCCCGCGGGCCGCATGCGGCCCGCGCACCCGCGCGACCTCTAGTTTACTTATATAAAGCTCGATTACCACTGACTGACTGACTGACTCACTGATTGACATAATTGTTCTCCCAGATGGAGCCGTGGGGGGTTAAAGTCATGTATGAGGGTCGTATAGAAGGGGGTCCAGTGAGTCCGGGAAAAATCCGAAATGACCTGAAAGTGGAACGCTGACCGGAACTGCCCTACGGATCTCGAAAATGGCAAGTCGAACACCCACACTGCCAGAACTAAAAATGTCAAGAAACCTGGGCCGTTTGACGAGCCGGTGAAAAAAAGATGGCGTCCATACAAAAAAAGATGGCGGCCATACAAAATTGAAACGCTCACCGTTCCGAAACCGTTGGAGATAGCGGGGGGGTGTTCGACCAAATGTCATAGAGGACGACGAGGGATTTTCGGTGGGGGTCATAAAAATCCAAGATGGCGGATTCAAAATGGCGGCCATAAAAAAAAATGGTCCGAGCCGGCTGAAAATTGGCGTCCGGGGGTTTTCGGGGGCACCGATTCATAATCCGGGATCAATTTTTTGTTTCTGCCATTTTTCAATATGGCCGCCATACAAGTGTTCATTTCGGATTTCGACCCAATTGATCTCCCAGAAGGAGCCGTGGGGGGTAAAAGTGATGTATGGGAATCGTATAGAGGGGGTTCCTGTGAGTTTAGGAAAAGTCCGAAATGACCTGAAAGTGGAACACTGACCGGAACTGCCCTACGGATCTCGAAAACGGCAAGTCGCAAACATATACCGCCTGAACTAAAAATGTCGAGGACCTTGGGCCGTTTGACGAGCCGGTGAAAAAAAGATGGCTTCCATACAAAAAAAATGGCGGCCATACAAAATTGAAACGCTCACCGTTCCGAAACCGTTGGAGATAGCGGGGGGGTGCTCGAACCATTTTCATAGAGGATGGAGGGGGCTTTCCGGTGGTGGTCATAAAAATCCAAGATGGCGGATTCAAAATGGCAGCCGAAAAATAAGTTGCTCCGAGCTGGCTGAAAATTGGCGTCCGGGGGTTTTCGGGGACACCGATTCATAATCCGTGGTCGACTTTTATTTTCCGCCATTTTTCAATATGGCCGCCATACAAACGCATCTTTTGGAGCAATTGTTCTCCCAGAAGGAGCCGTGGGGGGTAAAAGTCATGTATCGGAGTCATATAGAAGGGGGTCCTATGAGTTTATGAAAAGTCCGAAAAGACCTGAAAATGGAACGCTGACCGGAACTGCCCCACGGATCTCGAAAATGAGAAGTCGCACACCCATACTGCTCGAACTAAAAATGTGTATGATCTTGGGTAAATTGACGAGCTGGTAAAAAAAAATGGCTTTCATACAAAAAAACATGGCCGCCATATAAACGCTTCTTTTGGAGCAATTGTTCTAAAAGGAGTCGTGCGGGGTAAAAGTCATGTATGGAAGTTGTATAGTGGAAATTCCAGTGAGTTTAAGAAAAATCCGAGATGACCTGAAAGTAGAACCCTGACCGGAACTGCCCTACGGATCTCGAAAACGGCAAAATGCAGACCCATATTGCCCGAACTAAAAATTTTGAGGACCCTGGGTCGATTGATGAGCTGGTAAAAAAAAGATGGCTTCCAAAAAAAATACATGGCCGCCATACAAGTGTTCATTTTGGATTTTCGCACAATTATTCTCACAGAAGGAGCCGTGGGAGGTTAAAGTTATGTATGGGAGTTATATAAGGAAGGGTCCAGTGAGTTTAGGAAAAATCCGAAATAACCTGAAAGTGGAACCGTGACCAGAACTGCCCTACGGATCTCGAAAACTACAAGTTGCAGACGCACGGTGCCGGAACTAAAAATTTCGAGTACCGTGGGACGATTGACGAGCCGGTGAAAAAAAGATGGCTTCCATACAAAAGAACATGGCTGCCATACAGGTGTTCATTTTGGATTTTCACACAATTGTTCTCCCAGAAGGAGCCGTCGGGGGTAAAGGTCATGTATGGGAGTCGTATAAAGGGGTGCCCATTGAGTTTAGAAAAAGTCCGAAAAGACATGAAAGTGGAACGCTTACTGGAACTGCCCCACGGATCTCGAAAATGAGAAGTCGCACACCCATACTGCCCGAACTAAAAATGTGTAGGATCTTGGGTCGATTGACGAGCTGGTAAAAAAAATGGCTTTCATACAAAAAAAACATGGCCGCCATACAAGTGTTCATTTTGGATTATCACCCAATTGTTCTCCCAGAAGGAGCCGTCGGGGGTAAAAATCATGTATGAGGGTCGTATAGAGGGGGGTCCTAAGAGTTTAGAAAAAGTCCAGAATGACCTGAAAGTGGAACGCTTACTGGAACTGCCCTTCGGATCTCAAAAACTATAAGTCGCACACCCACTGTGCCGCAACTAAAAATGTCAAAGACTCTGGGCCGATCGACGAGCCGGTGAAAAAAGATGGCTTCCATACAAAAAAACATGGCCGCCATACAAGTGTTCATTTTGGATTTTCACTCAATTGTTCTCCTAGAAGGAGCCGTCGGGGGTAAAAGTCATGTGTGGGAGTCGTACAGAGAGAGGCCCAGTGAGAAATGACCTGAAAGTCGAACCCTGACTGGAACAGCCCTACAGATCTCGAAAACGGAAAGCCGCAGACCTATACTGCCAGAACTAAAAATGTCAAGGACCTTGGGTCGATCGACGAACTGGTGAAAAATCATGGCTACTATACAAAAAAACATGGCCGCCATACAAGTGTTCATTTTTGGATTTTCACTCAATTGTTCTCCCAGAAGGAGCCGTCAGGGGTAAAAGTCATGTATGGGAGTCGTATAGAAGGGGGTCCTATGAGTTTAGGAAAAGTCCGAAATAACCTAAAAGTGGAACGCTGACCGGAACTGCCCCACGGATCTCGAAAATGAGAAGTCGCACACCCATACTGCCCGAACTAAAAATGTCAAGGACCTTGGGTCGATCGACGAACTGGTGAAAAATCATGGCTTCTATACAAAAAAACATGGCCGCCATACAAGTGTTCATTTTTGGATTTTCACTCAATTGTTCTCCTAGAAGGAGCCATGGGGGGTAAAAGTCATGTATGGAAGTCGTATAGAGGGGGGTCCTGTGAGTAAAGGAAAAGTCCGAAATGACCTGAAAGTGGAACGCTGCTGGAACTGCCCCACGGATCTCGAAAATTAAAAGTCGCAAACCTATACCGCCGGAACTAAAAATGTCAAGGACCCTGGGCCGTTTGACGAGCCAGTGAAAAAAAGATGGCTCCATACAAAAAAACATGGCTGCCATACAAAATCAAATATCATATTTATTTTGAGTAATGTTACAAGCTCCACCCGAAAAGCCCTCGCGGGCCGCTCGCGGCCCGCGCACCGCGCGACCTCTAGTTTATATATATAAAGCTCGATTACCACTGACTCACTGATTGACAGAATTGATCTCCCAGATGGAGCCGTTTATATATATAAAGCTCGATTACCACTGACTCACTGATTGACAGAATTGATCTCCCAGATGGAGCCGTGGGGGGTACAAGTCATACATGAAGTCATAAACCTTGAGGTCCAGTGAGTCCGGGAAAAATCCGAAATGACCTGAAAGTGGAACCCTGACCGGAACTGCCCTACGGATCTCGAAAATTACAAGTCGCACACCCATAGTGCTGGAACTAAAAATGTCAAGAACCCTGGGCCGTTTGACGAGCCGGTGAAAAAAAGATGGCGTCCATACAAAAAAAGATGGCGGCCATACAAAATTGAAACGCTCACCGTTCCGAAACCGTTGGAGATAGCGGGGGGGTGCTCGACCAAATGTCATAGAGGACGACGGGGGCTTTCCGGTGGGGGTCATTAAAATCCAAGATGGCGGATTCAAAATGGCGGCCAAAAAAAAAAATGGTCCGAGCCGGCTGAAAATTGGCATCCAGGGGTTTTCGGGGGCACCGATTCATAATCCGGGATCAATTTTTTTTTTCCGCCATTTTCCAATATGGCCGCCATACAAGTGTTCATTTTGGATTTTCACCCAATTGTTCTCCCAGAAGGAGCCGTCGGGGGTAAAAGCGATGTATGGGAGTCGTATAGAGGGGGGTCCTGTGAGCCTAAGAAAAGTCCGAAATGACCTGAAAGTGGAACACTGACCGGAACTGCCCTACGGATCTCGAAAATGAAAAGTCGAACACCCACACTGCCGGAACTAAAAATGTCGAGGACCCTGGGCCGTTTGACGAGCCGGTGAAAAAAAGATGGTTTCCATACAAAAAAACATGGCTGCCATACAAAATCAAAAATCATATTTTTTTTAAGTTATGTTACAAGCACCACCTACAATGCCCCGCGGGCCGCATGCGGCCCGCGCACCCACGCGACCTCTAGTCTCTAATATATAAAGCTCGATTACCACTGACTCACTCACTCACTCATTGACATAATTGTTCTCCCAGAAGGAGCCGTGGGGGGTACAAGTCATACATAAAGTCATAAACCTTGAGGTCCAGTGAGTCCGGGAAAAATCCGAAATGACCTGAAAGTGGAACGCTGACCGGAACTGCCCTACGGATCTCGAAAATTACAAGTCGCACACCCATACTGCTGGAACTAAAAATGTCGAGGACCCTGGGTCGATTGACGAGCCGGTGAAAAAAAGATGGCTTCCATACAAAAAAAGATGGCAGCCATACAAAATGGAAACGCTCACCGTTCCGAAACCGTTGGAGATAGCGGGGGGGTGCTCGACCAAATGTCATAGAGGACGACGGGGGCTTTCCACTGGGGGTCATAAAAATCCAAGATGGCGGATTCAAAATGGCGGCCAAAAAAATATATGGTCCGAGCCGGCTGAAAATTGCCATCCGGGGGCTTTCGGGGGCACTTATTCATAATCCGGGATCAAATTTTTCTTTCCGCCATTTTTCAAGATGGCCGCCATACAAGTGTTCATTTTGGATTTTCACCCAATTGTTCTCCCAGAAGGAGCCGTGGGGGGTAAAAGTGATGTATGGGAGTCGTATAGAGGGGGGTCCTGTGAGTTTAGAAAAAGTCCGAAATGACCTGAAAGTGGAGGGCTGACCGGAACTGCCCTACGGATCTCGAAAACGACAAGTCGCACACCCATACTGCTGGAACTAAAAATGTCGAGGACCCTGGGTCGATTGACGAGCCGGTGAAAAAAAGATGGCTTCCATACAAAAAAAGATGGCGGCCATACAAAATGGAAACGCTCACCGTTCCGAAACCATTAGAGATAGCGGGGGGGTGCTCGAACCAATTTCATAGAGAATGGAGGGGGCTTTCCGGTGGTGGTCATAAAAATCCAAGATGGCGGATCCAAAATGGCGGCCGAAAAATAAGTTGCTCCGAGCTGGCTGAAAATTGGCGTCCGGGGGTTTTCGGGGACACCGATTCATAATCCGTGGTCGACTTTTATTTTCCGCCATTTTTCAATATGGCCGCCATACAAACGCATCTTTTGGAGCAATTGTTCTCCCGGATGGAGCCGCGGGGGGTAAAAGTCATGTATGGGAGTCATATAGAGAGAGGTCCAGTGAGTTCAGGAAAAGTCGGAAATGACCTGAAAGTGGAACGCTGACCGGAACAGCCCTACGGATCTCGAAAATGGCAAATCACAGACCGATAGTGCCGCAACTAAAAATGTCCAGAACCTTGGGTCGATCGTCGAGCCGGTGAAAAAAAGATGGCTTCCATACAAAAAAACATGGCCGCCATAAAAAATTCAAACGCTCACCGTTGCGAAACCGTTAGAGATAGCGGGGGGATGCTCGAACCAATTTCATAAAGGATGGAGGGGGCTTTCCGGTGGGGGTCATAAAAATCCAAGATGGCGGATTCAAAATGGCGGCCGAATAAAAGTTGATCCGAGCTGGCTGAAAATTGGCGTCCGGGGGTTTTCAGAGACACCGATTCATAATCCGGGGTCAACTTTTTTTTCCGCCATTTTTCAATATGGCCGCCATACAAACGCATCTTTTGGAGCATTTGTTCTCCCGGAAGGAGCCACGGGGGGTAAAAGTGATGTATGGGAGTCGTATAGAGGGAGGTCTTGTGAGTTTAGGAAAAGTCAGAAATGACATGAAAGTGGAACGCTGACCGGAACTGCCCTACGGATCTCGAAAGTGGCAAGTCGCACACCCACTGTGCCGGAACTAAAGATGTCAAAGACCCTGGGCCGATCGACGAGCCGGTGAAAAAAGATGGCTTCCATACAAAAAAACATGGCCGCCATACAAGTGTTCATTTTGGATTTTCACTCAATTGTTCTCCCAGAAGGAGCCTTCGGGGGTAAAACTCATGTATAGGAGTCGTATAGAAGGGGGTCCTATGAGTTCAGGAAAAGTCCGAAATGACCTGAAAGTGGAACGCTGACCGGAACTGCCCCACGGATCTCCAAAATAAGAAGTCACACACCCGTACTGCCCGAACTAAAAATGTGTAGGACCTTGGGTCGATTGACGAGCTGGTAAAAAAAAGATGGCTTTCATACAAAAAAACATGGCTGCCATATAAACGCTTAATAACACGCTTTTATTAAATTAACCTGTAACTATGTAAGAAAATCTTGGAAGTTAAATTTGACCCACTTCGCGGTTTCCGATTCAGGTGAGATTTTGCACACGTTAGGATGACAATACAGTTAGATAACTGACGTCATTCTAAATCCAATATGGCGGACTATTTATGTATTATGCACTACCATGATATGGGTATCAAATGAAAGGGTTTGCTGAGAAGAGTAGTACGAAACTAAAATAACGTTACACTTAATTCAATATGGCGGACGCCCCAAGATGGTAGACAAAATTTTCTTATCTACCATCATGATATGGGTATCAAATGAAAGGGTCTGCTGGGAAGAAAACGAAAAATAAAGTCAAAGTCGATGTCGAAGTCAAAGTCAAAGTCAAAGTCAAAGTCAAAGTCAAAGTCAAAGTCAAAGTCAAAGTCAAAGTCAAAGTCAAAGTCAAAGTCAAAGTCAAAGTCAAAGTCAAAGTCAAAGTCAAAGTCAAAGTCAAAGTCAAAGTCAAAGTCAAAGTCAAAGTCAAAGTCAAAGTCAAAGTCAAAGTCAAAGTCAAAGTCAAAGTCAAAGTCAAAGTCAAAGTCAAAGTCAAAGTCAAAGTCAAAGTCAAAGTCAAAGTCAAAGTCAAAGTCAAAGTCAAAGTCAAAGTCAAAGTCAAAGTCAAAGTCAAAGTCAAAGTCAAAGTCAAAGTCAAAGTCAAAGTCAAAGTCAAAGTCAAAGTCAAAGTCAAAGTCAAAGTCAAAGTCAAAGTCAAAGTCAAAGTCAAAGTTTTTTATTACATCAGCCTTTGCAGGCACTTTCAAAAGCGTGTTTTATTTTTTTAAGTTAATTTAAGAGCTCTAAGGAACCCACCACCCGCGGGCCGCTTGCGGCCCGCGCACTGCGCGACCTCTACTTTTTCGAAACGCTCACCGTTCCGAAACCGTTGGAGATAGCGGGGGGGTGCTCGACCAAATGTCATAGAGGACGACGGGGGCTTTCCGGTGGGGGTCATTAAAATCCAAGATGGCGGATTCAAAATGGCGGCCAAAAAAAAATATGGTCCGAGCCGGCTGAAAATTGGCATCCGGGGGTTTTCGGGGGCACCGATTCATAATCCGGGATCAATTTTTTTTTTCCGCCATTTTCCAATATGGCCGCCATACAAGTGTTCATTTTGGATTTTCACCCAATTGTTCTCCCAGAAGGAGCCGTCGGGGGTAAAAGTGATGTATGGGAGTCGTATAAAGGGGGGTCCTGTGAGCTTAAGAAAAGTCCGAAATGACCTGAAAGTGGAACACTGACCGGAACTGCCCTACGGATCTCGAAAATGAAAAGTCGAACACCCACACTGCCGGAACTAAAAATGTCGAGGACCCTGGGCCGTTTGACGAGCCGGTGAAAAAAAGATGGTTTCCATACAAAAAAACATGGCTGCCATACAAAATCAAAAATCATATTTTTTTTAAGTTATGTTACAAGCACCACCTACAATGCCCCGCGGGCCGCATGCGGCCCGCGCACCCACGCGACCTCTAGTCTCTAATATATAAAGCTCGATTACCACTGACTGACTCACTGATTGACAGAATTGTTCTCCCAGATGGAGCCGTGGGGGGTACAAGTCATACATAAAGTCATAAACCTTGAGGTCCAGTGAGTCCGGGAAAAATCCGAAATGACCTGAAAGTGGAACGCTGACCGGAACTGCCCTACGGATCTCGAAAATGAGAAGTCGCAAACCTATACCGCCGGAACTAAAAATGTCGAGTACCCTGGGCCGTTTGACGAGCCGGTGAAAAAAAGATGGCTCCCATACAAAAAAAGATGGCGGCCATACAAAATGGAAACGCTCACCGTTCCGAAACCGTTGGAGATAGCGGGGGAGTGCTCGACCAAATGTCATAGAGGACGACGGGGGCTTTCCACTGGGGGTCATAAAAATCCAAGATGGCGGATTCAAAATGGCGGCCAAAAAAAATTTGGTCCGAGCCGGCTGAAAATTGCCATCCGGGGGCTTTCGGGGGCACTTATTCATAATCCGGGATCAAATTTTTCTTTCCGCCATTTTTCAAGATGGCCGCCATACAAGTGTTCATTTTGGATTTTCACCCAATTGTTCTCCCAGAAGGAGCCGTGGGGGGTAAAAGTGATGTATGGGAGTCGTATAGAGGGGGGTCCTGTGAGTTTAGGAAAAGTCCGAAATGACCTGAAACTGGAACGCTGACCAGATCTGCCCTACGGATCTCGAAAACGGCAAGTTGCAAACCTATACCGCCTGAACTAAAAATGTCGAGGACCTTGGGCCGTTTGACGAGCCAGTGAAAAAAAGATGGCTTCCATACAAAAAAAATGGCGGCCATACAAAATTGAAACGCTCACCGTTCCGAAACCGTTGGAGATAGCGGGGGGGTGCTCGAACCGTTTTCATAGAGGATGGAGGGGGCTTTCCGGTGGTAGTCATAAAAATCGAAGATGGCGGATCCAAAATCGCGGCCGAAAAATAAGTTGCTCCGAGCTGGCTGAAAATTGGCGTCCGGGGGTTTTCGGGGACACCGATTCATAATCCGTGGTCAACTTTTATTTTTCGCCATTTTTCAATATGGCCGCCATACAAACGCATCTTTTGGAGCAATTGGTCTCCCAGAAGGAGCCGTGGGGGGTAAAAGTATTGTATGGGAGTCGTTTAGAGGGGGGTCCTGTGAGTTTAGGAAAAGTCCGAAATGACCTGAAAGTGGAACGCTGACCGGAACTGCCCTACGGAACTCGAAAGTTACAAGTCACAGACCTGTAGTGCCCGAACTAAAAATGTTGAGGAGCCTGGTCTGATCGTTGAGCCGGTGATAAAAAGATGGCTTCCATACAAAAAAACATGGCCGCCATACAAGTGTTCATTTTGGATTTTCTCACAATTGCTCTCCGAGAAGGAGCCGTGGGAGGTAAAAGTCATGTATGGGAGTCATATAGAAGGGGGTCTTAAGAGTTTAAGAAAAGTCCAGAATGACCTGAAAGTGGAACGCTTACTGGAACTGCCCTACGGATCTCAAAAACTATAAGTCGCACACCCACTGTGCCGGAACTAAAAATGTCAAAGACCCTGGGCCGATCGACGAGCCGGTGAAAAAAGATGGCTTCCATACAAAAAAATATGGCCGCCATACAAGTGTTCATTTTGGATTTTCGCTCAATTGTTCTCCCAAAAGGAGCCGTCGGGGGTAAAAGTCATGTATGGGAGTCGTATAGAGGGGTGCCCATTGAGTTTAGGAAAAGTCCGAAATGACCTGAAAGTGGAACGCTGATTGGAACTGCCCTACGGATCTCGAAAACGGCAAAGCGCAGACCCATATAGCCCGAACTAAAAATGTCGAGGACCCTGGGTCGATTGATGAGCTGGTAAAAAAAAGATGGCTTCCAAAAAAAAACATGGCCGCTATACAAGTGTTCATTTTGGATTTTCACACAATTATTCTCACAGAAGGAGCCGTGGGAGGTAAAAGTTATGTATGGGAGTTGTATAGGGAAGGGTCCAGTGAGTTCAGGATAGTCCGAAATGACCTGAAAGTGGAACGCTGACTGGAACAGCCCTACGGATCTCAAAAACGGCAAAGCACAGACCCATAGTGCCCGAACTAAAAATGTGTAGGACCTTGGGTCGATTGACGAGCTGGTAAAAAAAAGATGGCTTCCATACAAAAATCATGGCCGCCATAAAAAATAGAAACGCCCTCCGTTTCGAAACTGTTAGAGATAGCGGGGGGGTGCTCAAACCAATGTCATAGAGGATGAAGGGGGCTTTCCGGTTATGCTTATAAAAATCCAAGATGGCCGATTCAAAATGGCGGCCAAGTAAAAAATGGTCCGATCGGGCTGAAAATTGGCGTCTTTGGGTTTTTGGGGGCACCGATTCATTATCCGGGATCGTAATTTATTTCCACCTTATTTTTTAACACGCTTTTATTAGCTTCACCTGTAACTAACTAACTGCGTAAGAAAATCTTGGAAGTTAAATTTGACCCACTTCGCGGTTTCCGATTGAGTTGAAATTTTGCACACACGTTTAGTTAGGATGACAATGCATAGTTAGATAACTGACGTCATTCTAAATCCAATGTGGCGGACTACTTATGTATTATGCACTACCATGATATGGGTATCAAATGAAAGGGATTGCTTAGAAGACTACGAAAACTAATATAACGTCACACTTAATTCAATATGGCGGACGCCCCAAGATGGTAGACAAAATTTTCTTATCTACCATCATGATATGGGTATCAAATGAAAGGGTCTGATGGGAAGAAAACGAAAAATAAAGTCAAATACAAAGTCGAATTCAAAGTCAAAGTCGATGTCGAAGTCAAAGTCAAAGACGAAGCCGAAGCCGAAGCCGAAGCCGACGCCGACGCCGAAGCCGAAGCCGAAGCCGACGCTGAAGCTGAGGCCGAGGCCGAAGCTGAATCCGACGCCGAAGCCTAGGCCGAGACCGAAGCTGCGTTTTGAATTTGCGAACGCTGACTGGAACTGCCCTACGGATCTCTAAAATGGCAAATCACAGACTGATAGTGCCGGAACTAAAAATGTCCAGAACCCTGAGTCGATCGTCGAGCCGGTGAAAAAAAGATGGCTTCCATACAAAAAAGATGGCCGCCATACAAGTGTTCATTTTGGATTTTCACCCAGTTGTTCTCCCAGAAGGAGCCGCGGGGGTAAAAGTGATGTATGGGAGTCATATAGAAGGGGGTCCTATGAGTTTGTGAAAAGTCCGAAATGACCTGAAAGTGGAACGCTTACCAGAACTGCCCTACGGATCTCGAAAATAAGAAGTCGCAGACCTACAGTGCTGGAACTAAAAATGTCAAGGACCCTGGACCGATGGACGAGCCGGTAAAAAAAAGATGGCTTCCATACAAAAAAACATGGCCGCCATACAAAATTCAAACCCTCAGCGTTCCGAAACCGTTAGAGATAGCGGGAGGATGCTCGAACTAATTTCATATAGATTAGAGGGGGCTTTCCGGTGGTGGTCATATAAATCCAAGATGGCGGATTCAAAATGGCGGCCGAAAAAAAAGTTACTGCGAGCCGGCAGAAAATTGGCGTCCGGGGGTTTTCGGGGGCACCGATTCATAATCCGGGGCCGACTTTTTTTTTCCGCCATTTTTCAATATGGCCGCCATACAAACGCATCTTTTGGAGCATTTGTTCTCCTGGAAGGAGCCGCGGGGGGTAAAAGTCATGTATGGGAGTTGTATAGTGGAGATTCCAGTGAGTTTAAGAAAAATCCGAGATGACCTGAAAGTAGAACCCTGACCGGAACTGCCCTACGGATCTCGAAAACGGCAAAACGCAGACCCATATTGCCCGAACTAAAAATGTGTAGGACCTTGGGTCGATTGACGAGCTGGTAAAAAAAGATGTATTCCATACAAAAATCATGGCCGCCATAAAAAATGGAAACGCCCTCCGTTTCGAAATTGTCAGAGATAGCGGGGGGGTGCTCAAACCAATGTCATAGAGGATGAAGGGGGCTTTCCGGTTGTGTTTATTAAAATCCAAGGTGGCCGATTCAAAATGGCGGCCAAAAAAGAATGGTCCGATCGGGCTGAAAATTGGCGTCTTTGGGTTTTTGGGGGCACCGATTCATTATCCGGGATCGTACTTTATTTCCACCTTATTTTTTAACACGCTTTTATTAGCTTCACCTGTAACTAACTATGTAAGAAAATCTTGGAAGTTAAATTTGACCCACTTCGCGGTTTCCGATTGAGTTGAAATTTTGCACACGTTTAGTTAGGATGACAATTATGACAATGCATAGTTAGATAACTGACGTCATTCTAAATCCAATATGGCGGACTACTTATGTATTATGCACTACCATGATATGGGTATCAAATGAAAGGGTTTGCTGAGAAGAGTACGAAACTAAAATAACGTCACACTTAATTCAATATGGCGGACGCCCCAAGATGGTAGGCAAAATTTTCTTATCTACCATCATGATATGGGTATCAAATGAAAGGGTCTGCTGGGAAGAAAACGAAAAATAAAGTCAAAGTCGATGTCGAAGTCAAAGTCAAAGTCAAGGTCAAGGCCAAGGTCAAGGTCAAGGTCAAGGTCGAAGTCGACATAAAAGCTGAAGCCGAAGACAAAGACGAAGACGAGGCCGAAGCCGAGGCTGAAGCCGAAGCCGAAGACAAAGACGAAGACGAGGCCGAAGCCGAGTCCGAAGCCGAAGCCGAAGCCGAAGCTGAGCCGAAGCCGAGGGCAAAGCCGAGGCCGAAACCAAAGCCGAGGCCGAAGACGAGGCCGAAGCCGAGGCCGAAGACGAGGCCGAAGCCGAGGCCGAAGACGAGGCCGAAGCCGAGGCCGAAGCCGAAACCGAGGCCAAAGCCGAGGCCGAAACCGGAGCCGAAGCCGAAGCCAAAGTCGAAGTCAAAGTTTTTTATTACAACTGAGCCTTTGCAGGCACTTTCAAAAGCGTGTTTTTTTTTTTTAAGTTAATTTAAGAGCTCCAAAACCGCCACCCGCAGTGCGCGGGCCGCTTGCGGCCCGCGCACTGCGCGGCCTCTACTTTTTCGAAAACCTCGCCGTTCCGAAACCGTTAGAGATAGAGGGGGGGTGCTCGACCAAATATCATAGAGAACGAGGGGGGCTTTCCAGTGGTAGTGATAAAAATCCAAGATGGCGGATTCAAAATTGAGGCTAAAAAATAATATGGTTCGATCTGGCTGAAAATTGGCGTCCGGGGGTTTTAGGGGGCATCAATTCATAAACCGGAATCGACTTTCTTTTCCGCCGTTTTTCAATATGGCCGCCATACAAGTGTTCATTTTGGATTTTCACCCAATTGTTCTCCCAGAAGGAGTCGTGGGGGTAAAAGTGATGTATGGGAGTCGTATATAGGGGGTCCTGTGAATTTAGAAAAAGTCCGAAATGACCTGAAAGTGGAACGCTGACCGGAACTGACCTACGGATCTCGAAAATTACAAGTCGCAAACCTATATCGCCAGAACTAAAAATGTCAAGGACCCTGGGCCGTTTGAAGAGCCGGTGAAAAAAAGATGGCTTCCATACAAAAAAACATGGCTGCCATACAAAACCAAATATCATATTTATTTTACGTCATGTTACAACCTCCACCTAAAACCACCTCGCGGGCCGCTCGCGGCCCGCGCAGCGCGCGACCTCTAGTTTACTTATATAAAGCTCGATTACCACTGACTGACTGACTGACTCACTGATTGACATAATTGTTCTCCCAGATGGAGCCGTGGGGGGTTAAAGTCATGTATGAGGGTCGTATAGAAGGGGGTCCAGTGAGTCCGGGAAAAATCCGAAATGACCTGAAAGTGGAACGCTGACCGGAACTGCCCTACGGATCTCGAAAATGGCAAGTCGAACACCCACACTGCCAGAACTAAAAATGTCAAGAAACCTGGGCCGTTTGACGAGCCGGTGAAAAAAAGATGGCGTCCATACAAAAAAAGATGGCGGCCATACAAAATTGAAACGCTCACCGTTCCGAAACCGTTGGAGATAGCGGGGGGGTGTTCGACCAAATGTCATAGAGGACGACGAGGGATTTTCGGTGGGGGTCATAAAAATCCAAGATGGCGGATTCAAAATGGCGGCCATAAAAAAAAATGGTCCGAGCCGGCTGAAAATTGGCGTCCGGGGGTTTTCGGGGGCACCGATTCATAATCCGGGATCAATTTTTTGTTTCTGCCATTTTTCAATATGGCCGCCATACAAGTGTTCATTTCGGATTTCGACCCAATTGATCTCCCAGAAGGAGCCGTGGGGGGTAAAAGTGATGTATGGGAATCGTATAGAGGGGGTTCCTGTGAGTTTAGGAAAAGTCCGAAATGACCTGAAAGTGGAACACTGACCGGAACTGCCCTACGGATCTCGAAAACGGCAAGTCGCAAACATATACCGCCTGAACTAAAAATGTCGAGGACCTTGGGCCGTTTGACGAGCCGGTGAAAAAAAGATGGCTTCCATACAAAAAAAATGGCGGCCATACAAAATTGAAACGCTCACCGTTCCGAAACCGTTGGAGATAGCGGGGGGGTGCTCGAACCATTTTCATAGAGGATGGAGGGGGCTTTCCGGTGGTGGTCATAAAAATCCAAGATGGCGGATTCAAAATGGCAGCCGAAAAATAAGTTGCTCCGAGCTGGCTGAAAATTGGCGTCCGGGGGTTTTCGGGGACACCGATTCATAATCCGTGGTCGACTTTTATTTTCCGCCATTTTTCAATATGGCCGCCATACAAACGCATCTTTTGGAGCAATTGTTCTCCCAGAAGGAGCCGTGGGGGGTAAAAGTCATGTATCGGAGTCATATAGAAGGGGGTCCTATGAGTTTATGAAAAGTCCGAAAAGACCTGAAAATGGAACGCTGACCGGAACTGCCCCACGGATCTCGAAAATGAGAAGTCGCACACCCATACTGCTCGAACTAAAAATGTGTATGATCTTGGGTAAATTGACGAGCTGGTAAAAAAAAATGGCTTTCATACAAAAAAACATGGCCGCCATATAAACGCTTCTTTTGGAGCAATTGTTCTAAAAGGAGTCGTGCGGGGTAAAAGTCATGTATGGAAGTTGTATAGTGGAAATTCCAGTGAGTTTAAGAAAAATCCGAGATGACCTGAAAGTAGAACCCTGACCGGAACTGCCCTACGGATCTCGAAAACGGCAAAATGCAGACCCATATTGCCCGAACTAAAAATTTTGAGGACCCTGGGTCGATTGATGAGCTGGTAAAAAAAAGATGGCTTCCAAAAAAAATACATGGCCGCCATACAAGTGTTCATTTTGGATTTTCGCACAATTATTCTCACAGAAGGAGCCGTGGGAGGTTAAAGTTATGTATGGGAGTTATATAAGGAAGGGTCCAGTGAGTTTAGGAAAAATCCGAAATAACCTGAAAGTGGAACCGTGACCAGAACTGCCCTACGGATCTCGAAAACTACAAGTTGCAGACGCACGGTGCCGGAACTAAAAATTTCGAGTACCGTGGGACGATTGACGAGCCGGTGAAAAAAAGATGGCTTCCATACAAAAGAACATGGCTGCCATACAGGTGTTCATTTTGGATTTTCACACAATTGTTCTCCCAGAAGGAGCCGTCGGGGGTAAAGGTCATGTATGGGAGTCGTATAAAGGGGTGCCCATTGAGTTTAGAAAAAGTCCGAAAAGACATGAAAGTGGAACGCTTACTGGAACTGCCCCACGGATCTCGAAAATGAGAAGTCGCACACCCATACTGCCCGAACTAAAAATGTGTAGGATCTTGGGTCGATTGACGAGCTGGTAAAAAAAATGGCTTTCATACAAAAAAAACATGGCCGCCATACAAGTGTTCATTTTGGATTATCACCCAATTGTTCTCCCAGAAGGAGCCGTCGGGGGTAAAAATCATGTATGAGGGTCGTATAGAGGGGGGTCCTAAGAGTTTAGAAAAAGTCCAGAATGACCTGAAAGTGGAACGCTTACTGGAACTGCCCTTCGGATCTCAAAAACTATAAGTCGCACACCCACTGTGCCGCAACTAAAAATGTCAAAGACTCTGGGCCGATCGACGAGCCGGTGAAAAAAGATGGCTTCCATACAAAAAAACATGGCCGCCATACAAGTGTTCATTTTGGATTTTCACTCAATTGTTCTCCTAGAAGGAGCCGTCGGGGGTAAAAGTCATGTGTGGGAGTCGTACAGAGAGAGGCCCAGTGAGAAATGACCTGAAAGTCGAACCCTGACTGGAACAGCCCTACAGATCTCGAAAACGGAAAGCCGCAGACCTATACTGCCAGAACTAAAAATGTCAAGGACCTTGGGTCGATCGACGAACTGGTGAAAAATCATGGCTACTATACAAAAAAACATGGCCGCCATACAAGTGTTCATTTTTGGATTTTCACTCAATTGTTCTCCCAGAAGGAGCCGTCAGGGGTAAAAGTCATGTATGGGAGTCGTATAGAAGGGGGTCCTATGAGTTTAGGAAAAGTCCGAAATAACCTAAAAGTGGAACGCTGACCGGAACTGCCCCACGGATCTCGAAAATGAGAAGTCGCACACCCATACTGCCCGAACTAAAAATGTCAAGGACCTTGGGTCGATCGACGAACTGGTGAAAAATCATGGCTTCTATACAAAAAAACATGGCCGCCATACAAGTGTTCATTTTTGGATTTTCACTCAATTGTTCTCCTAGAAGGAGCCATGGGGGGTAAAAGTCATGTATGGAAGTCGTATAGAGGGGGGTCCTGTGAGTAAAGGAAAAGTCCGAAATGACCTGAAAGTGGAACGCTGCTGGAACTGCCCCACGGATCTCGAAAATTAAAAGTCGCAAACCTATACCGCCGGAACTAAAAATGTCAAGGACCCTGGGCCGTTTGACGAGCCAGTGAAAAAAAGATGGCTCCATACAAAAAAACATGGCTGCCATACAAAATCAAATATCATATTTATTTTGAGTAATGTTACAAGCTCCACCCGAAAAGCCCTCGCGGGCCGCTCGCGGCCCGCGCACCGCGCGACCTCTAGTTTATATATATAAAGCTCGATTACCACTGACTCACTGATTGACAGAATTGATCTCCCAGATGGAGCCGTTTATATATATAAAGCTCGATTACCACTGACTCACTGATTGACAGAATTGATCTCCCAGATGGAGCCGTGGGGGGTACAAGTCATACATGAAGTCATAAACCTTGAGGTCCAGTGAGTCCGGGAAAAATCCGAAATGACCTGAAAGTGGAACCCTGACCGGAACTGCCCTACGGATCTCGAAAATTACAAGTCGCACACCCATAGTGCTGGAACTAAAAATGTCAAGAACCCTGGGCCGTTTGACGAGCCGGTGAAAAAAAGATGGCGTCCATACAAAAAAAGATGGCGGCCATACAAAATTGAAACGCTCACCGTTCCGAAACCGTTGGAGATAGCGGGGGGGTGCTCGACCAAATGTCATAGAGGACGACGGGGGCTTTCCGGTGGGGGTCATTAAAATCCAAGATGGCGGATTCAAAATGGCGGCCAAAAAAAAAAATGGTCCGAGCCGGCTGAAAATTGGCATCCAGGGGTTTTCGGGGGCACCGATTCATAATCCGGGATCAAATTTTTTTTTCCGCCATTTTCCAATATGGCCGCCATACAAGTGTTCATTTTGGATTTTCACCCAATTGTTCTCCCAGAAGGAGCCGTCGGGGGTAAAAGCGATGTATGGGAGTCGTATAGAGGGGGGTCCTGTGAGCCTAAGAAAAGTCCGAAATGACCTGAAAGTGGAACACTGACCGGAACTGCCCTACGGATCTCGAAAATGAAAAGTCGAACACCCACACTGCCGGAACTAAAAATGTCGAGGACCCTGGGCCGTTTGACGAGCCGGTGAAAAAAAGATGGCTTCCATACAAAAAAAATGGCGGCCATACAAAATTGAAACGCTCACCGTTCCTAAACCGTTGGAGATAGCGGCAGGGTGCTCGAACCATTTTCATAGAGGATGGAGGGGGCTTTCCGGTGGTGGTCATAAAAATCCAAGATGGCGGACTCAAAATGGCGGCCATAAAAAAAAATGGTCCGAGCCGGCTGAAAATTGGCATCCGGGGATTTTCGGGGGCACCGATTCATAATCCGGAGTCGATTATTTTTTTCCGCCATTTTTCAATATGGCCGCCATACAAACGCATCTTTTGGAGCAATTGGTCTCCCAGAAGGATCCGTGGGGGGTAAAAGTATTGTATGGGAGTCGTATAGAGGGGGGTCCTGTGAGTTTAGGAAAAGTCCGAAATGACCTGAAAGTGGAACGCTGACCGGAACTGCCCTACGGAACTCGAAAGTTACAAGTCGCACACCCATTCTGCCGGAACTAAAAATGTCGAGGACCCTGGGTCGATCGACGAGCCGGTGAAGAAAAGATGGCTTCCATACAAAAAAGATGGCGGCCATACAAAAGTGTTCATTTTGGTTTTTCACTCAATTGTTCTCCCAGAAGGAGCCGTCGGGGGTAAACGTCATGTTTGGGAGTCGTATAGAAGGGGGTCCTATGAGTTCAGGAAAGTCCGAAATGACCTGAAAGTGGAACGCTGACCGGAACTGCCCTACGGATCTCGAAAATGAGAAGTCGCACACCCATACTGCCGGAACTAAAAATCTCGAGTACCTTGGGACGATTGACGAGCCGGTGAAAAAAAGATGGCTTCCATACAAAAAAAGATGGCCGCCATACAAGTGATCATTTTGGATTTTCACTCAATTGTTCTCCCAGAAGGAGCTTTCGGTGGTAAAACTCATGTATAGAATTCGTATAGAAGGGGGTCCTATAAGTTCAGGAAAAGTCCGAAATGACCTGAAAGTGGAACGCTGACCGGAACTGCCCTACGGATCTCGAAAATTACAAGTCGCAATGCTATACCGCCCCAACTAAAAATGTTAAGGACCTTGGGCCGTTTGACGAACCGGTGAAAAAAAGATGGCTTCCATACAAAAAAAGGTGGCGGCCATAGAAGTGTTCATTTTGGATGTTCACACAACTGCTCTCCCAGAAGGAGCCGTGGGAGGTAAAAGTCATGTATCGGAGTCATATAGAAGGGGGTCCTATGAGTTTATGAAAAGTCCGAAAAGACCTGAAAGTGGAACGCTGACCGGAACTGCCCCACGGATCTCGAAAATGAGAAGTCGCACACCCATACTGCTCGAATTAAAAATGTGTATGATCTTGGGTAAATTGACGAGCTGGTAAAAAAAAATGGCTTTTATACAAAAAAACATGGCCGCCATATAAACGCTTCTTTTGGAGCAATTGTTCTAAAAGGAGTCGTGCGGGGTAAAAGTCATGTATGGAAGTTGTATAGTGGAAATTCCAGTGAGTTTAAGAAAAATCCGAGATGACCTGAAAGTAGAACCCTGACCGGAACTGCCCTACGGATCTCGAAAACGGCAAAACGCAGACCCATATTGCCCGAACTAAAAATGTCGAGGACCCTGGGTCGATTGATGAGCTGGTAAAAAAAAGATGGCTTCGAAAAAAAATACATGGCCGCCATACAAGTGTTCATTTTGGATTTTCGCACAATTATTCTCACAGAAGGAGCCGTGGGAGGTTAAAGTTATGTATGGGAGTTATATAGGGAAGGGTCCAGTGAGTTTAGGAAAAATCCGAAATAACCTGAATGTGGAACCGTGACCAGAACTGCCCTACGGATCTCGAAAACTACAAGTTGCAGACGCACGGTGCCGGAACTAAAAATTTCGAGTACGGTAGGACGATTGACGAGCCGGTGAAAAAAAGATGGCTTCCATACAAAAGAACATGGCTGCCATACAGGTGTTCATTTTGGATTTTCACACAATTGTTCTTCCAGAAGGAGCCGTCGGGGGTAAAAGTGATGTATGGGTGTCGTATAGAGGGGGGTCCTGTGAGTTTAGGAAAAGTCCGAAATGACCTGAAAGTGGAACGCTGACCGGAACTGCCCTACGGATCTCGAAAATGGCAAGTCGCAAACCTATACCGCCGGAACTAAAAATGTCAGGGACCCTGGGCCAATTGACGATCCGGTGAAAAAAAGATGGCTTCCATACAAAAAACATGGCCGCAATACAAAATTCAAACGCTCACCGTTCCGAAACCGTTAGAGATAGCGGCGGGGTGCTCGAACCAATTTCATAGATGATGGGGAGGGCTTTCCGGTGGTGGTCACAAAAATCCAAGATGGCGGATTCAAAATGGCGGCAATAAAAAAAAATATGGTCCGAGCCGGCTGAAAATTGGCGTCCGGGGGTTTTCGGGGGCATCGAATTATAATCCGGGGTCGACTTTTTATTTCCGCCATTTTTCAATATGGCCGCCATACAAACGCATCTTTTGGAGCAATTGTTCTCTCAGAAGGAGCCGTGGGAGGTAAAAGTTATGTATGGGAGTCGTATAGAAGGGGGTCCTGTGAGGTTAAGAAAAATCTAAAATAAAATGGCCTTAAAGTGGAACTCTGACCGGAACTGCCCTACGGATCTCGAAAACAGCAAGTCGCACACTCATACTGCCGGAACTAAAAATGTCGAGGACCCTGGGTCGATTGACGAACCGGTGAAAAAAAGATGACTTCCATACAAAAAAAACATGGCCGCCATACAAGTGTTCATTTTGGATTATCACCCAATTGTTCTCCCAGAAGGAGCCGTCGGGGGTAAAAAACATGTATGAGGGTCGTATAGAAGGGGGTCCTAAGAGTTCAGGAAAGTCCGAAAAGACCTGAAAGTCGAACCGTGACCAGAACTGCCCTACGGATCTCGAAAACTACAAGTTGCAGACGCACGGTGCCGGAACTAAAAATTTCGAGTACCGTGGGACGATTGACGAGCCGGTGAAAAAAAGATGGCTTCCATACAAAAGAACATGGCTGCCATACAGATGTTCATTTTGGATTTTCACACAATTGTTCTCCCAGAAGGAGCCGTCGGGGGTAAAGGTCGTGTATTGGAGTCGTATAGAGGGGTGCCCATTGAGTTTAGAAAAAGTCCGAAAAGACATGAAAGTGGAACGCTTACTGGAACTGCCCCACGGATCTCGAAAATGAGAAGTCGCACACCCATACTGCCCGAACTAAAAATGTGTAGGATCTTGGGTCGATTGACGAGCTGGTAAAAAAAATGGCTTTCATACAAAAAAACATGGCCGCCATATAAACGATACTTAACACGCTTTTATTAGCTTCACCTGTAAAATCTTGGAAGTTACATTTGACCCATTTCGCGGTTTCCGATTGAGGTGAGATTTTGCACACGTTAGGATGACAATGCAGTTAGATAACTGACGTCATTCTAAATCCAATATGGCGGAATACTTATGTATTATGCACTACCATGATATGGGTATCAAATGAAAGGGTTTGCTGAGAAGACTACGAAACTAAAATAACGTCACACTTAATTCAATATGGCGGACGCCCCAAGATGGTAGACAATTTTTTTTTATCTACCATCATGATATATATCAAATGAAAGGGTCTGCTGGGAAGAAAACGAAAAATAAAGTCAAAGTCGATGTCGATGTCGAAGTTAAAGTCAAAGTCAAAGTCAAAGTTTTTTATTACAATATATTTATTACACTATTCCATACAAGTGTTCATTTTGGATTTTCACCCAATTGTTCTTCGAGAAGCAGCCGCCGGGGGTAAAAGTGATGTATAGGAGTCGTATAGAAGGGGGTCCTATGAGTTCAGAAAAAGTCCGAAATGACCTGAAAGTGGAACGCTGACCGGAACTGCCCCACGGATCTCCAAAATGAGAAGTCGCACACCCGTACTGCCCGAACTAAAAATGTGTAGGACCTTGGGTCGATAGACGAGCTGGTAAAAAAAAGATGGCTTTCATACAAAAAAACATGGCTGCCATACAAACGCCTCTTAACACGCTTTTATTAACTTCACCTGTAACTATGTAAGAAAATTTTGGAAGTTTTTGACCCACTTCGCGGTTTCCGATTGAGGTGAGATTTTGCTCACACGTTTAGATAGGATGACAATGCATAGTTAGATAACTGACGTCATTCTAAATCCAATATGGCGGACTACTTATGTATTATGCACTACCATGATATGGGTATCAAATGAAAGGGTTTGCTGAGAAGAGTACGAAACAAAAATAACGTCACACTTAATTCAATATGGCGGACGCCCCAAGATGGTAGACAAAATTTTCTTATCTACCAACCTGATATGGGTATCAAATGAAAGGGTCTGCTGGGAACAAAACGAAAAATAAAGTCAAAGTGAAAGTCGAATTCAAAGTCAAAGTCGAAGTCAAAGTCAAAGTCAAAGTCAGTCAAAGTCAAAGCACTTTCCAAATCGTGTTTTAATTATTTTTTAAGTTAATTTAAGAGTTCAACCACAACCTCCGCGGGCCGCCCGCGGGCCGCGCACCGCGCGACCTCTAAGCTTTTTCAACCCTAACCGTTTCGAAACCGTTAGAGATAGAGTGGGGGTGCTCGACCAAATATCATCGAGGACGAGAGGGGCTTTTCAATGGTCGTGATAAAAATCCAAGATGGCGGATTCAAAATGGCGGCTTACAAAAAATATGGTCCGATCTGGCTGAAAATTGGCGTCCTGAGGTTTTCGGGGGCACTGATTCATAATCCGGGACCAACTTTTTTTTCCGCCATTTTTCAATATGGCTGCCATACAAACGCATCTTTTGGAGCAATTGTTCTCCCAGAAGGAGTCATGGGGGGTAAAAGTCATGTGTGGGAGTCGTACAGAGAGAGGCCCAGTGAGAAATGACCTGAAAGTCGAACCCTGACTGGAACAGCCCTACGGATCTCGAAAACGGAAAGCCGCAGACCTATACTGGCAGAACTAAAAGTGTCAAGGACCTTGGGTGGATCGACGAACTGGTAAAAAATCATGGCTACTATACAAAAAAACATGGCCGCCATACAAGTGTTCATTTTGGATTTTTGCACAATTGCTCTCCGAGAAGGAGCCGTGGGAGGTAAAAGTCATGTATGGGAGTCATATAGAATCGAGGACCATGGGTCGATTGACGAACCGGTGAAAAAAATATGGCTTCCATACAAAAAACATGGCTGCCATACACGTGTTCATTTTGGATTTTCACACAATTGTTCTCCCAGTAGGAGCCATGGGAGGTAAAAGTTATGTATGGGAGTCGTATAGAAGGGGGTCCTATGAGTTCAGGAAAAGTCCAGGATGACCTGAAAGTGGAACGCTTACCGGAACTGCCATAGGGATTTCGAAAACGGCAAGTCGCACACCCATACTGCCGGAACTAAAAATGTCAAGGACCCTGGGCCGTTTGACGAGCAGGTGAAAAAAACATTGCCACAATGCAAAAAAAAAAATACCATACAATATTGAAACGCTCACCGTTCCGAAACCGTTAGAGATAGAGGGGGGTTACAAGTCCATAAGTTCAGAAAAAGTCCGAAATGACCTGAAAGTGGAACGCTGTTCGGAACTGCCCTACGGATCTCGAAAACGACAAGTCGCAGACCTGTAGTGCCCGAACCAGAAATGTCGAGGACCCTGAGCCAATTGACGAGCTGGTGAAAAAAAGATGGTTTCCATACAAAGGGGTCCACTGAGTTCAGGAAAAGTATGAAATGACCTGAAAGTGGTCTTCTGACCGGAACTGCCCTACGGATCTCAAAAACTATGAGTCGCAGACCCACGGTGCTGGAACTAAAAATGTCGAGGAACCTGGGACGATTGATGAGTTGATGAAAAAGTGGAACCCTGACCAAAAAAGCCATAGGGATCTCGAAAATGAAAAGTCGCACACCCACACTGCCGGAACTAAAAATGTCAAGGACCCTGGGCCGTTTGACGAGCCGGTGAAAAAAAGATGGCTTCCATACAAAAAATCATGGCTGCCATACAAAATCAAATATCATATTTATTTTGAGTAATGTTACAAGCTCCACCCGAAAAGCCCTCGCGGGCCGCTCGCGGCCCGCGCACCGCGCGACCTCTAGTCACTAATATATAAAGCTCGATTACCACTGACTGATTGACAGAATTGTTCTCCCAGAAGGAGCCGTGGGGGGTACAAGTCATACATAAAGTCATAAACCTTGAGGTCCAGTGAGTCCGGGAAAAATCCGAAATGACCTGAAAGTGGAACGCTGACCGGAACTGCCCTACGGATCTCGAAAATGGCAAGTCGCACACCCATAGTGCCGGAACTAAAAATGTCAAGGACCCTGGGTCGATTGACGAGCCGGTGAAAAAAAGATGGCTTCCATACAAAAAAAGATGGCGGCCATACAAAATTGAAACGCTCACCGTTCCGAAACCGTTGGAGATAGCGGGGGGGTGCTCGACCAAATGTCATAGAGGACGACGGGGGCTTTCCGGTGGGGGTCATAAAAATCCAAGATGGCGGATTCAAAATGGCGGCCAAAAAAAAAAATGGTCCGAGCCGGCTGAAAATTGGCGTCCGGGAGTTTTCGGGGGCACCGATTACTAATCCGGGATCAAATTTTTCTTTCCGCCATTTTCCAATATGGCCGCCATACAAGTGTTCATTTTGGATTTTCACCCAATTGTTCTCCCAGAAGTACCCGTGGGGGGTAAAAGTGATGTATGGGAGTCGTATAGAGAGGGGTCCTGTGAGTGTAGGAAAAGTCCGAAATGACCTGAAAGTGGAACACTGACCGGAACTGCCCTACGGATCTCGAAAATGACAAGTCGCAGACCTACAGTGCTGGAACTAAAAATGTCGAGGACCCCGGGCCGTTTGACGCGCCAGTAAAAAAAAGATGGCTTCCATACAAAAAAACATGGCCGCCATACAAAATTCAAACGCTCAGCGTTCCGAAACCGTTAGAGATAGCGGCAGGGTGCTCGAACCAATTTCATAGAGGATGGAGGGGGCTTTCCGGATGTGGTCATGAAAATCCAAGTCGGCGGATTCAAAATGGCGGCCAAAAAAAAAAATGGTCCGAGCCGGCTGACAATTAGCATCCGGGGGTTTTCGGGGGCACCAATTCATAATCCGGGATCAAATTTTTTATTCCGCCATTTTTGAAGATGGCCGCCATACAAACGCATCTTTTGGAGCAATTGTTCTCCCGGAAGGAGCCGCGGGGGGTAAAAGTGACGTATGGGAGTCGTATAGAGAGGGGTCCTATGAGTTTAGGAAAAGTCCGAAATGCCCTGAAAGTGGGACGCTGATCGGAACTGTCCTACGGATCTCGAAAATGAGAAGTCGCACACCCATACTGTCGGAACTAAAAATGTCGAGGACCCTGGGTCGATTGATGAGCTGGTAAAAAAAGATGGCTTCCATACAAAAAACATGGCCGCCATTCAAGTGTTCATTTTGGATTTTCACTCAATTGTTCTCCCAGAAGAAGCCTTCGGGGTTAAAACGTCATGTATGGGAGTCGTATAGAAGGGGGTCCTGTGAGTTCAGGAAAAGTCCGAAATGACCTGATAGTGGAATGCTGACCAGAACTGCCCTACGGATCTCAAAAACTATAAGTCGAACACCCACTGTGCCGGAACTAAAAATGTCAAAGACCCTGGGCCGATCGACGAGCCGGTGAAAAAAGATGGCTTCCATACAAAAAAACATGGCCGCCCTACAACTGTTCATTTTAGATTTTCACAAAAAAAATCTCCCAGAAGGAGCCGTGGGGGTAAACGTCATGTATAGGAGACGTATAAAAGGGGGTTCTGCAAGTTTAGGAAAAGTCCGAAATGACCTGAAAGTGGAACGCTGACCGGAACTGCCCTACGGATCTCGAAAACGGCAAGGCGTGCTTTCATAGTGCCCGAACTAAAAAGGTCAAGGACCCTGGGCCAATTGACGATCCGGTGAAAAAAAGATGGCTTCAATATAAAAAAGATGGCCGCCATACAAGTGTTCATTTTGGATTTTCACACAATTTTTCACCCAGAAGGAGCCGCGGGGGGTAAAAGTCATGTATGAGAGTCGTATAGAGGGGTGCCTATTGAGTTTAGGAAAACTCCGAAAAGACCTGAAAGTAGAATGCTGACCAGAACTGCCCTACGGATCTCAAAAACGGCAAAGCGCAGACCCATAGTGCCCGAACTAAAAATGTGTAGGACCTTGGGTCGATTGACGAGCTGGTAAAAAAAAGATGGCTTCCATACAAAAAACATGGCCGCCATAAGAAATGGAAACGCACTCCGATTCGAAACTGTTAGAGATAGCGGGGAGGTGCTCAAATCAATGTCATAGAGGACGAAGGGGGCTTTCCGGTTGTGTTCATAAAAATCCAAGATGGCCGATTCAAAATGGCGGCCAAAAAAAAATGGTGCGATCGGGCTGAAAATTGGCGTCTTTGGGTTTTTGGGGGCGCCGATTCATTATCCGGGATCGTAATTTATTTCCACCTTATTTTTTAACACGCTTTTATTAGCTTCACATGTAACTATGTAAGAAAATCTTGGAAGTTAAATTTGACCCACTTCGCGGTTTCCGATTGAGATGAAATTTTGCACACACGTTTAGTTAGGATGACAATGCATAGTTAGATAACTGACGTCATTCTAAATCCAATATGGCGGACTACTTATGTATTATGCACTACCATGATATGGGTATCAAATGAAAGGGTTTGCTGAGAAGACTACGAAAACTAATATAACGCCCAAAGATGGTAGACAAAATTTTCTTATCTGCCATCATGATATGGGTATCAAATGAAAGGGTCTGCTGAGAAGAAAACGATAAATAAAGTCACAGTCAAAGTCAATGTCGAAGTCAAAGTAAAATTCAAAGTCAAAGTCAAAGTCAAAGTCAAAGTCAAAGTCGAAGCCGAAGACAAAGACGAAGACGAGGCCGAAGCCGAGTCCGAAGCCGAGCCGAAGCCGAGGGCAAAGCCGAGGCCGAAGCCAAAGCCGAGGCCGAAGACGAGGCCGAAGCCGAAACCGAGGCCAAAGCCGAGGCCGAAACCGGAGCCGAAGCCGAAGCCAAAGTCGAAGTCAAAGTTTTTTATTACAACTGAGCCTTTGCAGGCACTTTCAAAAGCGTGTTTTTTTTTTTTTAAGTTAATTTAAGAGCACCAAAACCGCCACCCGCGGGCCGCTTGCTGCCCGCGCACTTCGCGGCCTCTACTTTTTCGAAACCCTCGCCGTTCCGAAACCGTTAGAGATAGAGGGGGGGTGCTCGACCAAATATCATAGAGAACGAGGGGGGCTTTCCAGTGGTAGTGATAAAAATCCAAGATGGCGGATTCAAAATTGAGGCCAAAAATAATATGGTCCGATCTGGCTGAAAATTGGCTTCCGGGGGTTTTAGGGGGCACCAATTCATAAACCGGAATCGACTTTCTTTTCCGCCGTTTTTCAATATGGCCGCCATACAAGTGTTCATTTTGGATTTTCACCCAATTGTTCTCCCAGAAGGAGTCGTGGGGGTAAAAGTGATGTATGGGAGTCGTATTTAGGGGGGTCCTGTGAGCTTAGAAAAAGTCCGAAATGACCTGAAAGTGGAACGCTGACCGGAACTGCCCTACGGATCTCGAAAACGAGAAGTCGCACACCCATACTGCCGGAACTAAAAATGTCGGGGACCCTGGGTTGATTGACGAGCTGGTGAACAAATGATCGCTTCCATACAAAAAAACATGGCTGCCATACAAAACCAAATATCATATTTATTTTACGTCATGTTACAAACCCCGCCTAAAAAGCCCTCGCGGGCCGCTCGCGGCCCGCGCACCGTGCGACCTATTGACCCACTTCGCGGTTTCCGATTGAGGTGAGATTTTGCACACACGTTTAGTTAGGATGACAATGCATAGTTAGATATATATATATAAAGCTCGATTACCACTGACTCACTGACTGATTGACACAATTGTTCTCCCAGATGGAGCCGTGGGGGGTTAAAGTCATGTATGGAAGTCGTATAGTGGGGGGTCCAGTGAGTATGGGAAAAATCCGAAATGACCTGAAAGTGGAACGCTGACCGGAACTGCCCTACGGATCTCGAAAATGGCAAGTCGAACACCCACACTGCCAGAACTAAAAATGTCAAGAACCCTGGGCCGTTTGACAAGCCGGTGAAAAAAAGATGGCGTCCATACAAAAAAAGATGGCGGCCATACAAAATTGAAACGCTCGCCGTTCCGAAACCGTCAGAGATAGCGGGGGAGTGTTCGACCAAATGTCATAGAGGACGACGGGGGCTTTCCGGTGGGGGTCATAAAAATCCAAGATGGCGGATTCAAAATGGCGGCCAAAAAAAAAAATGGTCCGAGCCGGCTGAAAATTGGCGTCCGGGGGTTTTCGGGGGCACCGATTCATAATCCGGGATCAAATTTTTCTTTCCGCCATTTTTCAAGATGGCCGCCATACAAGTGTTCATTTCGGATTTCGACCCAATTGATCTCCCAGAAGGAGCCGTGGGGGGTAAAAGTGATGTATGGGAGTCGTATAGAGGGGGGTCCTGTGAGTTTAGGAAAAGTCCGAAATGACCTGAAAGTGGAACGCTGACCAGAACTGCCCTACGGATCTCGAAAACGGCAAGTCGCAAACCTATACCGCCTGAACTAAAAATGTCGAGGACTTTGGGCCGTTTGACGAGCCGGTGAAAAAAAGATGGCATCCATACAAAAAAAATGGCGGCCATACAAAATTGAAACGCTCACCGTTCCGAAACCGTTGGAGATAGCGGGGGGGTGCTCGAACCATTTTCACAGAGGATGGAGGGGGCTTTCCGGTGGTGGTCATAAAAATCCAAGATGGCGGATCCAAAATGGCGGCCGAAAAATAAGTTGCTCCGAGCTGGCTGAAAATTGGCGTCCGGGGGTTTTCGGGGACACCGATTCATAATCCGTGGTCGACTTTTATTTTCCGCCATTTTTCAATATGGCCGCCATACAAACGCATCTTTTGGAGCAATTGTTCTCCCAGAAGGAGCCGTGGGGAGTAAAACTATTGTATGGGAGTCGTATAGAGGGGGGTCCTGTGAGTTTAGGAAAAGTCCGAAATGACCTGAAAGTGGAACGCTGACCGGAACTGCCCTACGGAACTCGAAAGTTACAAGTCGCACACCCATACTGCCGGAACTAAAAATGTCGAGGACCCTGGGTCGATCGACGAGCCGGTGAAGAAAAGATGGCTTCCATACAAAAAAAGATGGCGGCCATACAAAAGTGTTCATTTTGGTTTTTCACTCAATTGTTCTCCCAGAAGGAGCCGTCGGGGGTAAACGTCATGTTTGGGAGTCGTATAGAAGGGGGTCCTATGAGTTCAGGAAAGTCCGAAATGACCTGAAAGTGGAATGCTGACCGGAACTGCCCTACGGATCTCGAAAATGAGAAGTCGCACACCCATACTGCCGGAACTAAAAATCTCGAGTACCTTGGGACGATTGACGAGCCGGTGAAAAAAAGATGGCTTCCATACAAAAAAAGATGGCCGCCATACAAGTGTTCATTTTGGATTTTCACTCAATTGTTCTCCCAGAAGGAGCCTTCGGTGGTAAAACTCATGTATAGAATTCGTATAGAAGGGGGTCCTATAAGTTCAGGAAAAGTCCGAAATGACCTGAAAGTGGAACGCTGACCGGAACTGCCCTACGGATCTCGAAAATTACAAGTCGCAATGCTATACCGCCCCAACTAAAAATGTTAAGGACCCTGGGCCGTTTGACGAACCAGTGAATAAAAGATGGCTTCCATACAAAAAAAGATGGCGGCCATACAAGTGTTCATTTTGGATGTTCACACAATTGCTCTCCCAGAAGGAGCCGTGGGAGGTAAAAGTCATGTATCGGAGTCATATAGAAGGGGGTCCTATGAGTTTATGAAAAGTCCGAAAAGACCTGAAAGTGGAACGCTGACCGGAACTGCCCCACGGATCTCGAAAATGAGAAGTCGCACACCCATACTGCTCGAATTAAAAATGTGTATGATCTTAGGTAAATTGAGGAGCTGGTAAAAAAAATGGCTTTCATACAAAAAAACATGGCCGCTTTATAAACGCTTCTTTTGGAGCAATTGTTCTAAAAGGAGTCGTGCGGGGTAAAAGTCATGTTTAGAAGTTGTATAGTTGAAATTCCAGTGAGTTTAAGAAAAATCCGAGATGACCTGAAAGTAGAACCCTGACCGGAACTGCCCTACGGATCTCGAAAACGGCAAAACGCAGACCCATATTGCCCGAACTAAAAATGTCGAAGACCCTGGGTCGATTGATGAGCTGGTAAAAAAAAGATGGCTTCCATACAAAAGAACATGGCTGCCATACAGGTGTTCATTTTGGATTTTCACACAATTGTTCTCCCAGAAGGAGCCGTCGGGGGTAAAGGTCATGTATGGGAGTCGTATATAGGGGTGCCCATTGAGTTTAGAAAAAGTCCGAAAAGACATGAAAGTGGAACGCTTACTGGAACTGCCCCACGGATCTCGAAAACGGCAAGTCGCAGACCTATACCGCCTGAACTAAAAATGTCGAGGACCTTGGGCCGTTTGACGAGCCGGTGAAAAAAAGATGGCTTCCATACAAAAAAAATGGCGGCCATACAAAATTGAAACGCTCACCGTTCCGAAACCGTTGGAGATAGCGGGGGGGTGCTCGAACCACTTTCATAGAGGATGGAGGGGGCTTTCCGGTGGTGGTCATAAAAATCCAAGATGGCGGATCCAAAATGGCGGCCGAAAAATAAGTTGCTCCAAGCTGGCTGAAAATTGGCGTCCGGGGGTTTTCGGGGAAACCGATTCATAATCCGTGGTCGACTTTTATTTTCCGCCATTTTTCAATATGGCCGCCATACAAACGCATCTTTTGGAGCAATTGTTCTCCCAGAAGGAGCCGTGGGGGGTAAAAGTGATTTATGGGAGTCGTATAGAGAGAGGTCCAGTGAGTTTAGGAAAAGTCCGAAATAACCTGAAAGTGGAACGCTGACTGGAACAGCCCTACGGATCTCTAAAATGAGAAGTCGCACTCCTATAGTACCGGAACTAAAAATGTCAAGGACTCTGGGCCGATGGACGAGCCGGTGAAAAAAGATGGCTTCCATACAAAAAAACATGGCTGCCATACAAGTGTTCATTTTGGATTTTCACTCAATTGGTCTCCCAAAAGGAGTCGTCAGGGGTAAAAGTTATGTATGAGAGTCGTATAGAAGGCGGTCCTATGAGTCCAGGAAAAGTTGGAAATGGCTTGAAAGTGGAACGCTGACCGGAACTGCCCTACGGATCTCGAAAATGAGAAATCGCACACCCATACTGCCCGAACTAAAAATGTGTAGAACCTTGGGTCGATTGACGAGCTGGTAAAAAAAAGATGGCTTTCATACAAAAAAAACATGGCCGCCATACAAACGCTTCTTAACACGCTTTTATTAGCTTCACCTGTAACTATGTAAGAAAATCTTGGAAGTTAAACTTGACCCACTTCGCGGTTTCCGATTGAGGTGAGATTTTGCACACACGTTTAGTTAGGATGACAATGCATAGTTAGATAACTGACGTCATTCTAAATCCAATATGGCGGACTACTTATGTATTATGCACTACCATGATATGGGTATCAAATGAAAGGGTTTGCTGAGAAGAGTACGAAACTAAAATACCGTCACACTTAATTCAAAATGGCGGACGCCCCAAGATGGTAGACAAGATTTTCTTATCTACCAATCTGATATGGGTATCAAATGAAAGGGTCTGCTGGGAAGAAAACGAAAAATAAAGTCAAAGTGAAATTCGAATTCAAAGTAAAAGTCGATGTCAAAGTCAAAGTCAAAGTCAAAGCACTTTCCAAATCGTGTTTTTTTTTTTAAGTTAATTTAAGCGTACCACCACAACCTCCGCGGGCCGCCCGCGGCCCGCGCACCGCGCAAACTCTAAGCTTTTTAAACCCTAACCGTTTCGAAACCGTTAGAGATAGAGTGGGAGTGCTTGACCAAATATCATCGAGGACGAGAGGGGCTTTTCGGTGGTCGTGATAAAAATCCAAGATGGCGGATTCAAAATGGCGGCTTACAAAAAATATGGTCCGATCTGGCTGAAAATTGGCGTCCTGAGGTTTTCGGGGGCACCGATTCATAATCCAGGACCAACTTTTTTTCCGCCATTTTTCAATATGGCCGCCATACAAACGCATCTTTTGGAGCAATTGTTCTCCCAGAAGGAGTCATGGGGGTAAAAGTCATGTGTGAGAGTCGTACAGAGAGAGGCCCAGTGAGAAATGACCTGAAAGTTGAACCCTGACTGGAACAGCCCTACGGATCTCGAAAACGGAAACCCGCAGACCTATACTGCCAGAACTAAAAGTGTCAAGGACCTTGGGTGGATCGACGAACTGGTAAAAAATCATGGCTACTATACAAAAAAATATGGCCGCCATACAAGTGTTCATTTTTGGATTTTCACTCAATTGTTCTCCCGGAAGGAGCCGCGGGGGGTAAAAGTGATGTATGGGAGACGTATAGAAGGAGGTCCAGGGAGTTCAGCAAAAAACCGAAATAACCTAAAAGTGGAACGCTGACCGGAACTGCCCCACGGATCTCGAAAATGAGAAGTCGCACACCCATACTGCCTGAACTAAAAATGTGTAGGACCTTGGGTCGATTGACAAGCTGGTAAAAAAAGATGGCTTTCATACAAAAAAACATGGCTGCCATACAAAATCAAATATCATATTTATTTTGCGTCATGTTACAAACCCCACCTAAAAAGCCCTCGCGGGCCGCTCGCGGCCCGCGCACCGCGCAACCTCTAGTCTAATATATAAAGCTCGATTACCACTGACTGACTCATTGACAGAATTGTTCTCCCAGATGGAGCCGTGGGGGGTTAAAGTCATGTATGGGAGTCGTATAGAGGGGGGTCCAGTGAGTCCGGGAAAAATCCGAAATGACCTGAAAGTGGAACGCTGACCGGAACTGCCCTACGGATCTCGAAAATGGCAAGTCGCACACCCATAGTGCCGGAACTAAAAATGTCGAGGACCCTGGGTCGATTGACGAACCGGTGAAAAAAAGATGGCTTCCATACAAAAAAAGATGGCGGCCATACAAAATTGAAACGATCACCGTTCCGAAACCGTTGGAGATAGCGGGGGGGTGCTCGACCAAATGTCATAGAGGACAACGGGGGCTTTCCGGTGGGGGTCATAAAAATCCAAGATGGCGGATTCAAAATGGCGGCCAAAAAAAAAATGGTCCGAGCCGGCTGAAAATTGGCGTCGGGGGGTTTTCGGGGGCACCGATTCATAATCCGGGATCAATTATTTTTTTCCGCCATTTTTCAATATGGCCGCCATACAAGTGTTCATTTCGGATTTTGACCCAATTGATCTCCCAGATGGAGCCGTGGGGGGTAAAAGTGATGTATGGGAGTCGTATAGAGGGGAGTCCTGTGAGTTTAGGAAAAGTCTGAAATGACCTGAAAGTGGAACGCTGACCGGAACTGCCCTACGGATCTCGAAAACGGCAAGTCGCAAACCTATACCGCCTGAACTAAAAATGTCGAGGACCTTGGGCCGTTTGACGAGCCGGTGAAAAAAAGATGGCTTCCATACAAAAAAACATGGCCGCCATACAAAATAGAAACGCTCACCGTTCCGAAACCGTTAGAGATAGCGGGGGGGTGGTCGAACTAATGTCATAGAGAATGGAGGGGGCTTTCCGGTGGTGGTCATAAAAATCCAAGATGGCGGATTCAAAATGGCGGCCGAAAAAAAAGGTACTGCGAGCCGGCTGAAAATTGGCGTCCGGGGGTTTTCGAGGGCACCGATTCATAATCCGGGGCCGAATTTATTTTTCCGCCATTTTTCAATATGGCCGCCATACAAACGCATCTTTTGGAGCAATTGTTCTCACGGAAAGAGCTGCGGGAGGTAAAAAGCATGTATGGGAGTCGTATAGAGGGGAGTCCAGTGAGTTTAGGAAAAATCAGAAATGACCTGAAAGTGGAACTGTGACCGGAACTGCCCTACGGATCTCGAAAACAGCAAGTCGCACACTCATACTGCCGGAACTAAAAATGTCGAGGACCCTGGGCCGATTGACGAGCCGGTGATAAAAAGATGACTTCCATACAAAAAAAACATGGCCGCCATACAAGTGTTCATTTTGGATTATCACCCAATTGTTCTCCCAGAAGGAGCCGTCGGGGGTAAAAATCATGTATGAGGGTCGTATAGAGGGGGGTCCAGTGAGTTTAGGAAAAGTCCGAAAAGACCTGAAAGTGGTACGCTGACCGGAACTGCCCCACGGATCTCGAAAATGAGAAGTCGCACACCCATACTACCCGAACTAAAAATGTGTATGATCTTGGGTAGATTGACTAGCTGGTAAAAAAAAATGGCTTTCATACAAAAAACATGGCCGCCATATAAACGCTTCTTTTGGAGCAATTGTTCTAAAAGGAGTCGTGCGGGGTAAAAGTCATGTATGGGAGTTGTATAGTGGAAAAATTCCAGTGAGTTTAAAAAAAATTCGAGATGACCTGAAAGTAGAACCCTGACCGGAACTGCCCTACGGATCTCGAAAACGGTAAAACGCAGACCCATATTGCCCGAACCAAAAATGTTGAGGACCCTGGGTCGATTGATGAGCTGGTAAAATAAAGATGGCTTCCAAAAAAAATACATGGCCGCCATACAAGTGTTCATTTTGGATTTTCGCACTATTATTCTCACAGAAGGAGCCGTGGGAGGTAAAAGTTATGTATCGGAGTTATTTATGGAAGGGTCCAGTGAGTTTAGGAAAAATCCGAAATAACCTGAAAGTGGAACCGTGACCAGAACTGCCCCACGGATCTCGAAAACTACAAGTCGTACTCGACTGAAAATTGGCGGCTGGTGGTTTTCGGGGGCACCGATTCATAATTTGGGATCGACTTTTTTTCTCCGCCATTTTTCAATATGGCCGCCATACACACGCTTCTTTTGGAGCGATTGTTCTCCCAGAAGGAGTCGTGGGGGGTAAAATTGATGATTCGGAGTCGTATAGAAGGGGGTCCAGTGATTTCAGGAAAAATCCGATAAAACCTTAAAGTGGAAACTTGACCAGAACTGCCCTACGGATCTCAAAAACGGCAAAGCGCAGACCCATAGTGCCGGAACAAAAAATTTGTAGGATCTCGGGCCGATTGACGAGTTGGTAAAAAAAAGATGGCTTCCATACAAAAAACATGGCCGCCATACAAAATAGAAATGCCCTCCACTCCGAAAATGTTAGAGATAGCGGGGGGTTGCTCGAACCAATGTCATAGAGGATGAAAGGGGCTTTCCGGTTGTGTTCATAAAAATCCAAGATGGCCGATTCAAAATGGTGGCCAAAACAATATATTCCGATCGGGCTGAAAATTGGCTTCTTTGGGTTTTTGGGGGCACCGATTCATTATCCAGGATCGACTTTTTTTCCACTTTTTTTTTTAACGCTTTTGTTAGCTTCACCTGTAACTAACTAATTATGTAAGAAAATCTTGGAAGTTAAATTTGACCCACTTCGCGGTTTCCGATTGAGTTGAACTTTTGCACACACGTTTAGTTAGGATGACAATACATAGTTAGATAACTGACGTCATTCTAAATCCAATATGGCGGACTACAATGTATTATGCACTACCATGATATGGGTATCAATTGAAAGGGTTTGCTGAGAAGACTACGAAAAGTAATATAACGTCACACTTAATTCAATATGGCGGACGCTCCAACCAAGATGGTAGACAAAATTTTCTTATTCTACCATTATGTTATGGGTATCAAATGAATGGGTCTGCTGGGAAGAAAACGAAAATTAAAGTCAAAGTCGGCCGAGGCCGAGGCCGAGGCTGAGGCCGAAGCCGGAGCCGAAGCCGAAGACGAAGCCGAAGTCGAAGTCGAAGTTTTTTATTACAACTGAGCCTTTGCAGGCACTTTCAAAAGGATGTTTTTTTTTAAGTTAATTAAAGAGCTCCACCAAAACCACCACCCGCGGGCCGCTTGCGGGCCACGCACTGCGCGACCTCTACTTTTTCGAAACCCTCACCGTTCCGAAACCGTTAGAGATAGAGGGGGGGTGCTCAACCAAATATCATAAAGGATGAGTGGAGCTTTCTGGTAGTCGTGATAAAAATCCAAGATGGTGGATTCAAAATGGCCACCAAAAAAATAAATGGTCCGATCTGGCTGAAAATTGGTATCCTGGGGTTTTCGGGGGCACCGATTCATAAACCGAGATCGACTTTTCTTTTCCGTCATTTTTCAATATGGCCGCCATACAAACGCTTTTTTTGGAACAATTAATCTCCCAGAAGGAGCCGCGGGGGTAAAAGTCATGTATGACAGTCGTATAGAGGGAGATCCAGTGAGAAATGACCTGAAAGGGACCCTGACCGGAACAGCCATAGGGATTTCGAAAACGGCAAGTCGCACACCCATACTGCCGTAACTAAAAATGTCAAGGATCCTGGGCCGTTTGACGAGCCGGTGAAAAAAACATTACTAAGATGCAAAAAAAAAATACCATACAAAATTGAAACGCTCACCGTTTCGAAACTGTTAGAGATAGAGGAGGGGTCACAAGTCCAGTTAGTTCAGAAAAAGTCCGAAATGACCTGAAAGTGGAACGCTGACCAGAACTGCCCTACGGATTTCGAAAACGACAAGTCGCAGACCTGTAGTGCCTGAACTAAAAATGTCGAGGACCCTGGGCCAATTGACGAGCTGGTGGAAAAAAAAATGGTTTCCATACAAAAAACATGGCTGCCATACAAAACCAAATATCATATTTATTTTACGTCATGTTACAACCTCCACCTAAAACCACCTCGCGGGCCGCTCGCGGCCCGCGCAGCGCGCGACCTCTAGTCTTCTAGTCTCTAATATATAAAGCTCGATTACCACTGACTGACTGATTGACAGAATTGATCTCCCAGATGGAGCCGTGGGGGGTTAAAGTCATGTATGGGAGTCGTATAGAGGGGGGTCCAGTGAGTCCGGGAAAAATCCGAAATGACCTGAAAGTGGAACGCTGACCGGAACTGCCCTACGGATCTCGAAAATGGCAAGTCGCACACCCATAGTGCCGGAACTAAAAATGTCGAGGACCCTGGGTCGATTGACGAACCGGTGAAAAAAAGATGGCTTCCATACAAAAAAAGATGGCGGCCATACAAAATTGAAACGCTCACCGTTCCGAAACCGTTGGAGATAGCGGGGGGGTGCTCGACCAAATGTCATAGAGGACGACGGGGGCTTTCCGGTGGGGGTCATAAAAATCCAAGATGGCGGATTCAAAATGGCAGCCAAAAAAAAATATGGTCCGAGCCGGCTGAAAATTGGCATCCGGGGGTTTTCGGGGGCACCAATTCATAATCCGGGATCAAATTTTTCTTTCCGCCATTTTCCAATATGGCCGCCATACAAGTGTTCATTTTGGATTTTGACCCAATTGTTCTCCTAGAAGGAGCCGTCGGGGGTAAAAGCGATGTATGGGAGTCGTATAGAGGGGGGTCCTGTGAGCTTAAGAAAAGTCCGAAATGACCTGAAAGTGGAACACTGACCGGAACTGCCCTACGGATCTCAAAAATGAAAAGTCGAACACCCACACTGCCAGAACTAAAAATGTCGAGGACCCTGGGCCGATGGACGAGCCGGTGAAAAAAAGATGGCTTCCATACAAAAAAAATGGCGGCCATACAAAATTGAAACGCTCACCGTTCCGAAACCGTTGGAGATAGCGGGGGGCTGCTCGAACCATTTTCATAGAGGATGGAGGGGGCTTTCCGGTGGTGGTCATAAAAATCCAAGATGGCGGATCCAAAATGGCGGCCAAAAAAAAGTGGTCTTGATCCGGCTGAAAATTGGCGTCCGGGGGTTTTCGGGGACACCGATTCATAATCCGGGGTCGACGTTTTTTTTCCGCCATTTTTCAATATGGCCGCCATACAAGTGTTCATTTCGGATTTTCACCCAATTGTTCTCCCAGAAGAAGCCGTGGGGGATAAAAGGGATGTATGGGAGTCGTATAGAAGGGGGTTCTGTGAGTTTAGGAAAAGTCCGAAATGACCTGGAAGTGGAACACTGACCGGAACTGCCCTACGGATCTCGAAAATTACAAGTCGCAAACCTATACCGCCTGAACTAAAAATGTCGACGAACCTGGGCCGATGCACGAGCCGGTGAAAAAAGATGGCTTCCATACAAAAAAAATGGCGGCCATACAAAATTGAAACGCTCACCGTTCCGAAACCGTCGGAGATAGCGGGGGGGTGCTCGAACCATTTTCATAGAGGATGGAGGGGGCTTTCCGGTGGTGGTCATAAAAATCGAAGATGGCGGATCCAAAATGGCGGCCGAAAAAAAAGTTGCTCCGAGCCGGCTGAAAATTGGCGTCCGGGGGTTTTCGGGGGCACCGATTCATAATCCTGGGTCGATTTTTTTTTCCGCCATTTTTCAATATGGCCGCCATACAAACGCATCTTTTGGAGCAATTGTTCTCCCGGAAGGAGCCGCGGGGGGTAAAAGCGATGTATGGGAGTCGTATAGAGGGGGGTCCTGTGAGCTTAAGAAAAGTCCGAAATGACCTGAAAGTGGAACACTGACCGGAACTGCCCTACGGATCTCAAAAATGAAAAGTCGAACACCCACACTGCCAGAACTAAAAATGTCGAGGACCCTGGGCCGATGGACGAGCCGGTGAAAAAAAGATGGCTTCCATACAAAAAAAATGGCGGCCATACAAAATTGAAACGCTCACCGTTCCGAAACCGTTGGAGATAGCGGGGGGCTGCTCGAACCATTTTCATAGAGGATGGAGGGGGCTTTCCGGTGGTGGTAATAAAAATCCAAGATGGCGGATCCAAAATGGCGGCCAAAAAAAAGTGGTCTTGATCCGGCTGAAAATTGGCGTCCGGGGGTTTTCGGGGACACCGATTCATAATCCGGGGTCGACGTTTTTTTTCCGCCATTTTTCAATATGGCCGCCATACAAGTGTTCATTTCGGATTTTCACCCAATTGTTCTCCCAGAAGAAGCCGTGGGGGATAAAAGGGATGTATGGGAGTCGTATAGAAGGGGGTTCTGTGAGTTTAGGAAAAGTCCGAAATGACCTGGAAGTGGAACACTGACCGGAACTGCCCTACGGATCTCGAAAATTACAAGTCGCAAACCTATACCGCCTGAACTAAAAATGTCGACGAACCTGGGCCGATGCACGAGCCGGTGAAAAAAGATGGCTTCCATACAAAAAAAATGGCGGCCATACAAAATTGAAACGCTCACCGTTCCGACACCGTTAGAGATAGTGGGGGGGGGGTGCTCGAACCAATTTCATAAAGGATGGAGGGAGGGGGCTTTCCGGTGGGGGTCATAAAAATCCAAGATGGCGGATTCAAAATGGCGGCCGAAAAAAAAGTTACTGCGAGCCGGCTGAAAATTGGCGTCCGGGGATTTTCGGGGGCACCGATTCATAATCCGGGAACGACATTTTTTTTTCGCCATTTTCAATATGGCCGCCATACAAACGCATCTTTTGGAGCAATTGTTTTCCCAGAAGGAGCCGCGGGGGTCAAAAGTCATGTATGGGAGACGTATAGAGGGAGGTCCAGGGAGTTCATGAAAAATCCGAAAAGACCTGAAAGTGGAACGCTGACCGGAACTGCTCTACGGATCTCATAAACGACAAGTCGCCAACCTACAGAGCTGGAACAAAAATGTCGAGGACCCTGGGCCGACGGACGAGCCGGTGAAAAAAAGATGGCTTCCATACAACAAAAAGATGGCGGCTATACAAAATTGAAACGCTCACCGTTCCGAAACCGTTGGAGATAGCGGGGGGGAGTGCTAGAACCAATTTCGTAGAGAATGGAGGGCGCTTTCCGGTGGTGGTCATAAAAATCCAAGATGGCGGATTCAAACTGGCGGCCAAAAAATAGTTGTCTCGAGCCGGCTGAAAATTGGCGTCCGGGGGTTATTGGGGGCACCAATTCATAATCCGGGGTCAATTTTTTTTTCCGCCCTGTTTCAATATGGCCGCCATACAAACGCATCATTTGGAGCAATTGTTCTCCGGGAAGGAACCGCGGGGGGTAAAAGTCATGTATGGGAGTCGTAAAGAAGGAGGTCCTGTGAGTTTAGAAAAAATCTGAAATGACCTGAAGGTAGACCGCTGACCGGAACTGCCCTACGGATCTCAAAAATGAGAAGTCGCACACCCGTACTGCCCGGACTAAAAATGTTGAAGAGCCTGGTCAGATCGTCGAGCCAGTGATAAAAAAATGGCTTCCATACAAAAAAACATGGCCGCCATACAAGTGTTCATTTTGGATTTTCACACAATTGTTCTCCCAGAAGGAGTCGTGGGGGTAAAAGTGATGTATAAGAGTCGTATAGAGGGGGGTCCTGTGAGTTTAGGAAAAGTCCGAAATCACCTGAAAGTGGAACGCTGACCGGAACTGCCCTACGGATCTCAAAATTACAAGTCGCACACCCATAGTGCCGGAACTAAAAATGTCGAGTACCCTGGGACGATTGACGAACCGGTGAAAAAAGATGGCTTCCATACAAAAAAACATGGCCGCCATACAAACGCTTCTTTTGGAGCAAGTGTTCTCCCAAAGGAGCCGTGGGGGGTAAAAGTCACGTATGGGAGTTGTATAGAAGGGGATCCAGTAAGTTCAGAAAAATCCGAAATGACCTGAAAGTTGAACCCGGACTGGAACAGCCCTACGGATCTCTAAGACTACAAGTCGGAGACCGAGGTTGCCGGAACTAAAAATGTCGAGGAGCCTGGTCAGATCGTCGAACCGGTGAAACAAATATGGCTTCCATACAAAAAGACATGGCCGCCATACAAGTGTTCATTTTGGATTTTCACCCAATTGTTCTCCCAGAAGGAGCCGTGGGGGGTAAAAATGATGTATGGGAGTCGTATAGAGGGAGGTCCTGTGAGTTCAGGAAAAGTCCGAAATGACCTGAAAGTGGAACCGTGACCAGAACTGTCCTACGGATCTCGAAAATGGCAAGTCGCACACCCATACTGCCCGAACTAAAAATGTGTAGGATCTTGGGTCGATTGACGAGCTGGTAAAAAAAACATGGCTTTCATACAAAAAAACATGGCCGCCATATAAACGCTTCTTAACACGCTTTTATTAGCTTCACCTGTGACTAACTATGTAAGAAAATTTTGGAAGTTACATTTGACCCATTTCGCGGTTTCCGATTGAGGTGAGATTTTGCACACGTTAGGATGACAATGCAGTTAGATAACTGACGTCATTCTAAATCCAATATGGCGGACTACTTATGTATTATGCACTACCATGATATGGGTATCAAATGAAAGGGTTTGCTGAGAAGAGTACGAAACTAAAATAACGTCACACTTAATTCAAAATGGCGGACGCCCCAAGATGGTAGACAAGATTTTCTTATCTACCAACCTGATATGGGTATCAAATGAAAGGGTCTGCTGGGAAGAAAACGAAAAATAAAGTCAAAGTCAAAGTCGAATTCAAAGTCAAAGTCAAAGTCACAGCACTTTCCAAATCGTGTTTTAATTTTTTTTTAAGTTAATTTAAGAGTTCTACCACAACCTCCGCGGGCCGCCTGCGGCCCGCGCACCGCGCGACCTCTAAGTTTTTTGAACCCTAACCGTTTCGAAACCGTTAGAGATAGAGTGGGGGTGCTCGACCAAATATCATCGAGGACGAGAGGGGCTTTTCGGTGGTCGTAATAAAAATCCAAGATGGCGGATTCAAAATGGCGGTCAACAAAAAATATGGTCCGATCTGGGTGAAAATTGGCATCCTGAGGTTTTCGGGGGCACCGATTCATAATCCGGGACCAATTTTTTTTTCCGCCATTTTTCAATATGGCCGCCATACAAACGCATCTTTTGGAGCAATTGTTCTCCCAGAAGGAGTCATGGGGGGTAAAAGTCATGTGTGGGAGTCGTACAGAGAGAGGCCCAGTTTGAAATGACCTGAAAGTCGAATCCTGACTGGAACAGCCCTACGGATCTCGAAAACGGAAAGCCGCAGACCTATACTGCCAGAATTAAAAATGTCAAGGACCTTGGGTCGATCGACGAACTGGTGAAAAATCATGGCTACTATACACAAAAACATGGCCGCCATACAAGTGTTCATTTTTGGATTTTCACTCAATTGTTCTCCCGGATGGAGCCGCGGGGGGTAAAAGTGATGTATGGGAGTCGTATAGAGGGGAGTCCTGTGAGTTAAGAAAAAGTCCAAAATGACCTGAAAGTGGAACGCTGACCGGAACTGCCCCACGGATCTCGAAAACAGCAAGTCGTACTCGACTGAAAATTGGCGGCTGGTGGTTTTCGGGGGCACCGATTCATAATCTGGGATCGATTTTTTTTCTCCGCCATTTTTCAATATGGCCGCCATACACACGCTTCTTTTGGAGCGATTGTTCTCCCAGAAGGAGTCGTGGGGGGTAAAAGTGACGATTCGGTGTCGTATAGAAGGGGGTCCAGTGATTTCAGCAAAAATCCGATAAGACCTTAAAGTGGAACCTTGACCAGAACTGCCCTACGGATCTCGAAAATGAGAAGTCGCAAACCTATACCGCCTGAACTAAAAATGTCAAGGACCTTGGGCCGATGGACGAGCCGGTGAAAAAAAGATGGCTTCCATACAAAAAAACATGGCCGCCATACAAAATAGAAACGCTCACCGTTCCGAAACCGTTAGAGATAGCGGGGAGGTGGTCGAACCAATTTCATAGAGTATGGAGGGAGCTTTCCGGTGGTGGTCATAAAAATCCAAGATGGCGGATTCAAAATGGCGGCCAAAAACAAGTTGTTTCGATCGGGCTGAAAATTGGCGTCCGGGGGTTTTCAGAGGCACCGATTCATAATCCGGGAACGACTTTTTTTTTCGGCCATTTTTCAATATGGCCGCCATACAAGTGTTCATTTTGGATTTTCACCCAATTGTTCTCCCAGAAGGAGTCGTGGGGTGTAAAAGTGATGTATGGGAGTCGTATAGAGGGGGGTCCTGTGAGTTTAGGAAAAGTCCGAAATGACCTGAAAGTGGGGGCTGCCCGGAACTGCCCTACGGATCTCGAAAACGACAAGTCACAGACCTACAGTGCTGGATCTAAAAATGTCGAGGACCTTAGGCCGTTTGACGAGCCGGTGAAAAAAAGATAGCTTTCATACAAAAAAACATGGCCGCCATACAAGTGTTGATTTTGGATTTTCACACAATTGCTCTCCGAGAAGGAACCGTGGGAGGTAAAAGTCATATATGGGAGTCATATAGAAGGAGGTCCTAAGAGTTTAGAAAAAGTCCAGAATGACCTGAAAGTGGAACGCTTACTGGAACTGCCCTACGGATCTCAAAAACTATAAGTCGCACACCCACTATGCCAAAGAAAGAAAGAAAGAAAGAACTAAAAATGTCAAAGACCCTGGGCCGATCGACGAGCCGGTGAAAAAAGATGGCTTCCATACAAAAAAACATGGCCGCCATACAAGTGTTCATTTTGGATTTTCACTCAATTGTTCTCCCAGAAGGAGCCTTCGGGGGTAAAACTGATGAATAGGAGTCGTATAGAAGGGGGTCCTATGAGTTCAGAAAATGTCCGAAATGACCTGAAAGTGGAAAACTGACCGGAACTGCCCCACGGATCTCCAAAATGAGAACTCGCACACCCGTACTGCCCGAACTAAAAATGTGTAGGACCTTAGGTCGATTGACGAGCTGGTAAAAAAAAGATGGCTTTCATACAAAAAAACATGGCTGCCATACAAACGCCTCTTAACACGCTTTTATTAGCTTCACCTGTAACTATGTAAGAAAATCTTGGAAGTTAAACTTGACCCACTTCGCGGTTTCCGATTGAGGTGAGATTTTGCACACACGTTTAGTTAGGATGACAATGCATAGTTAGATAACTGAAGTCATTCTAAATCCAATATGGCGGACTACTTATGTATTATGCACTACCATGATATGGGTATCAAATGAAAGGGTTTGCTGAGAAGAGTACGAAACTAAAATAACGTCACACTTAATTCAATATGGCGGACGCCCCAAGATGGTAGACAAAAATTTCTTATCTACCAACCTGATATGGGTATCAAATGAAAGGGTCTGCTGGGAAGAAAACGAAAAATAAATTCAAAGTGAAAGTCGAATTCAAAGTCAAATTCAAAGTCAAAGTCGAAGTCGAAGTCAAAGTCAAAGTCAAAGTTGAAGCCGAGGCCGAAGCCGAAACCGAGGCTGAAGCCGGAGCCGAAGCCGAAGTCGAAGTCAAAGTTTTTTATTACAACTGAGCCTTTGCAGGCACTTTCAAAAGCGTGTTTTATTTTTTTAAGTTAATTTAAGAGCCCCACGAAAACCACCACCCGCGGGCCGCTTGCGGCCCGCGCACTGCGCGACCTCTACTTTTTCGAAACCCTCACCGTTCCGAAAACGTTAGTGATAGTAGTAAGTAGTAAAAATCCAAGATGGCGGCTTCGAAATAGTGGTTTAAAAAATTATGGTCTAATCTGGCTGAAAATTGACGTCCTGAGGTTTTCGGCGGCACGTATTCATAATCCGGAACCAACATTTTTTTTCCGTCATTTTTCAATATGGCCGCCATACAAACGCTTCTTTTGGAGCAATTGTTCTCCGAGAAGGAACCGCAGAGGGGTAAAAGTCATGTATGACAGTCGTATAGAGGTCCAGTGAGAAATGACCTGAAAGTGGAACGCTGACTGGAACTGCCCTACGGATCTCGAAAATTACAAGTCGCAAACCTATATCGCCGGAACTAAAAATGTCAAGGACCCTGGGCCGTTTGACGAGCCGGTGAAAAAAAGATGGCTTCCATACAAAAAAACATGGCTGCCATACAAAATCAAATATCATATTTATTTTGAGTAATGTTACAAGCTCCACCCGAAAAGCCCTCGCGGGCCGCTCGCGGCCCGCGCACCGCGCGACCTCTAAGCATATTAAACCCTCACCGTTTCGAAACCGTTAGAGATAGAGTGGGGGTGCTCGACCAAATATCATAGAGGACGAGAGGGGCTTTTCGGTGGTCGTGATAAAAATCCAAGATGGCGGATTCAAAATGGCGGCCAACAAAAAATATGGTCCGATCTGGCTGAAAATTGGCGTCCTGAGGTTTTCGGGGGAACCGATTTATAATCCGGGACCGACTTTTTTTTTTCCACCAATTTTCAATATGGCCGCCATACAAACGCATCTTTTGGAGCAATTGTTCTCCCAGAAGGAGTCATGGGGGGTAAAAGTCATGTGTGGGAGTCGTACAGAGGGAGGCCCAGTGAGAAATGACCTGAAAGTCGAACCCTGACTGGAAAAGCCCTACGGATCTCGAAAACGAGAAGTCGCAAGCCCATACTGCCAGAACTAAAAATGTCTAGGACCCTGGGTAGATTGACGAGCCGGTGAAAAAAAGATGGCTTCCATACAAAAAAAGATGGCGGCCATACAAAATTGAAACGCTCACCGTTCCGAAACCGTTGGAGATAGCGGGGGGGTGTTCGACCAAATGTCATAGAGGACGACGGGGGATTTTCGGTGGGGGTCATAAAAATCCAAGATGGCGGATTCAAAATGGCGGCCAAAAAAAAAAATGGTCCGAGCCGGCTGAAAATTGGCATCCGGGGGCTTTCGGGGGCACCGATTCATAATCCGGGATCAAATTTTTCTTTCCGCCATTTTTCAATATGGCCGCCATACAAGTGTTCATTTTGGATTTTCACCCAATTGTTCTCCCAGAAGGAGCCGTGGGGGATAAAAGGGATGTATGGGAGTCGTATAGAGGGGGGTCCTGTGAGTTTAGGAAAAGTCCGAAATGACCTGAAAGTGGAACACTGACCGGAACTGCCCTACGGATCTCGAAAATTACAAGTCGCAAACCTATACTGCCTGACCTAAAAATGTCAAGAACCCTGGGCCGTTCGACGAGCCGGTTAAAAAAAGATGGCTTCCATACAAAAAAACATGGCTGCCATACAAAATCAAAAATCATATTTATTTTGAGTGATGTTACAAACCTCACCTAAAAAACCCTCGCGGGCCGCTCGCGGCCCGCACAGCGCGCGACCTCTAAGCTTTTTAAACCCTCACCGTTTCGAAACCGTTAAAGATAGAGTGGGGGTGCTCGACCAAATATCATAGAGGACGAGAGGGGCTTTTCGGTGGTCGTGATAAAAATCCAAGATGGCGGATTCAAAATGGCGGCCAACAAAAAATATGGTCCGATCTGGCTGAAAATTGGCGTCCTGAGGTTTTCGGGGGCACCGATTTATAATCCGGGACCGACTTTTTTTTTCCGCGATTTTTCAATATGGCCGCCATACAAACGCATCTTTTGGAACAATTGTTCTCCCAGAAGGAGTCATGGGGGGTAAATGTCATGTGTGGGAATCATACAGAGGGAGGCCCAGTGAGAAATGACCTGAAAGTCGAACCCGGACTGGAACAGCCCTACGGATCTCGAAAACGAGAAATCGCAAGCCCATACTGCCAGAACTAAAAATGTCTAGGACCTTGGGTCGATTGACGAGCTGGTGAAAAATCATGGCTACTATACAAAAAAACATGGCCGCCATACAAAATTCAGACGCTCACCGTTCCGAAACCGTTAGAGCTAGAGGGGGGGTTGCAAGGTACAACCTCCACCTAAAACCACCTCGCGGGCCGCTCGCGGCCCGCGCAGCGCGCGACATCTAGTCTCTAATATATAAAGCTCGATTACCACTGACTCACTCATTGACATAATTGTTCTCCCAGAAGGAGCCGTGGGGGGTACAAGTCATACATACAGTCATAACCCTTGAGGTCCAGTGAGTCCGGGAAAAATCCGAAATGACCTGAAAGTGGAACGCTGACCGGAACTGCCCTACGGATCTCGAAAATGAAAAGTCGCAAACCTATACCGCCGGAACTAAAAATGTCGAGGACCCTGGGCCAATGGACGATCCGGTGAAAAAAAGATGGCTTCCATACAAAAAAAGATGGCGGCCATACAAAATTGAAACGCTCACCGTTCCGAAACCGTTGGGGATAGCGGGGGGGTGTTCGACCAAATGTCATAGAGGACGACGGGGGCTATCCGGTGGGGGTCATAAAAATCCAAGATGGCGGATTCAAAATGGCGGCCAAAAAAAAATATGGTCCGAGCCGGCTGAAAATTGGCATCCGGGGGCTTTCGGGGGCACCGATTCATAATCCAGGATCAATTTTTTTTTTCCGCCATTTTTAAATATGGCCGCCATACAAGTTTTCATTTTGGATTTTCACCCAATTGTTCTCCCAGAAGGATCCATGGGGGGTAAAAGTGATGTATGGAAGTCGTATAGAGGGGGGTCCTGTGAGTATAGGAAAAGTCCGAAATGACCTGAAAGTGGAACGCTGACCGGAACTGCCCTATGGATCTCGAAAATGGCAAGTCGCAGACCTACAGTGCTGGAACTAAAAATGTTAAGGACCCTGGGCCAGTTGACGATCCGGTGAAAAAAAGATGGCTTCCATACAAAAAAAATGGCGGCCATACAAAATTGAAACGCTCACCGTTCCGAAACCGTTGGAGATAGCGGGGGGGTGCTTGAACCATTTTCATAGAGGATGGAGGGGGCTTTCCGGTGGTGGTCATAAAAATCCAAGATGGCGGATCCAAAATGGCAGCCGAAAAATAAGTTGCTCCGAGCCGGCTGAAAATTGGCGTCCGGGGGTTTTCGGGGGCACCGATTCATAATCCGGGACCGACTTTTTTTTTCCGCCATTTTTCAATATGGCCGCCATACAAACGCATTTTTTGGAGCAATTGTTCTCCTGGAAGGAGCCGCGGGAGGTAAAAGTGATGTATGGGAGTCGTATAGAAGGGGGTCTTGTGAGTTTAGGAAAAGTCCGAAATGACCTGAAAGTGGAACGCTGACCGGAACTGCCCTACGGATCTCGAAAATGAAAAGTCGCAGACCTATAGTGCTAGAACTAAAAATGTCGAGGCCCCTGGGCCGTTTGACGAGCCGGTGAAAAAAAGATGGCGTCCATACAAAAAAACATGGCTGCCATACAGGTGTTCATTTTGGATTTTCACACAATTGTTCTCCCAGAAGGAGCCGTCGGGGGTAAAAGTCATGTATGGGAGTCGTATAGAGGGGTTTCCATTGAGTTTAGGAAAAGTCCGAAATGACCTGAAAGTGGAACGCTGACCAGAACTGCCCTACGGAACTCGAAAGTTACAAGTCGCACACCCATACTGCCGGAACTAAAATGTCGAGGACCCTGGGTCGATCGACGAGCCGGTGAAGAAAAGATGGCTTCCATACAAAAAAAGATGGCGGCCATACAAAAGTGTTCATTTTGGTTTTTCACTCAATTGTTCTCCCAGAAGGAGCCGTCGGGGGTAAACGTCATGTTTGGGAGTCGTATAGAAGGGGGTCCTATGAGTTCAGGAAAGTCCGAAATGACCTGAAAGTGGAACGCTGACCGGAACTGCCCTACGGATCTCGAAAATGAGAAGTCGCACACCCATACTGCCGGAACTAAAAATCTCGAGTACCTTGGGACGATTGACGAGCCGGTGAAAAAAAGATGGCTTCCATATAAAAATAGATGGCCGCCATACAAGTGTTCATTTTGGATTTTCACTCAATTGTTCTCCCAGAAGGAGCCTTCGGTGGTAAAACGCATGTATAGAATTCGTATAGAAGGGGGTCCTATAAGTTCAGGAAAAGTCCGAAATGACCTGAAAGTGGAACGCTGACCGGAACTGCCCTATGGATCTCGAAAATGGCAAGTCGCAGACCTACAGTGCTGGAACTAAAAATGTTAAGGACCCTGGGCCAGTTGACGATCCGGTGAAAAAAAGATGGCTTCCATACAAAAAAAATGGCGGCCATACAAAATTGAAACGCTCACCGTTCCGAAACCGTTGGAGATAGCGGGGGGGTGCTTGAACCATTTTCATAGAGGATGGAGGGGGCTTTCCGGTGGTGGTCATAAAAATCCAAGATGGCGGATCCAAAATGGCAGCCGAAAAATAAGTTGCTCCGAGCCGGCTGAAAATTGGCGTCCGGGGGTTTTCGGGGGCACCGATTCATAATCCGGGACCGACTTTTTTTTTCCGCCATTTTTCAATATGGCCGCCATACAAACGCATTTTTTGGAGCAATTGTTCTCCTGGAAGGAGCCGCGGGAGGTAAAAGTGATGTATGGGAGTCGTATAGAAGGGGGTCTTGTGAGTTTAGGAAAAGTCCGAAATGACCTGAAAGTGGAACGCTGACCGGAACTGCCCTACGGATCTCGAAAATGAAAAGTCGCAGACCTATAGTGCTAGAACTAAAAATGTCGAGGCCCCTGGGCCGTTTGACGAGCCGGTGAAAAAAAGATGGCGTCCATACAAAAAAACATGGCTGCCATACAGGTGTTCATTTTGGATTTTCACACAATTGTTCTCCCAGAAGGAGCCGTCGGGGGTAAAAGTCATGTATGGGAGTCGTATAGAGGGGTTTCCATTGAGTTTAGGAAAAGTCCGAAATGACCTGAAAGTGGAACGCTGACCGGAACTGCCCTACGGAACTCGAAAGTTACAAGTCGCACACCCATACTGCCGGAACTAAAATGTCGAGGACCCTGGGTCGATCGACGAGCCGGTGAAGAAAAGATGGCTTCCATACAAAAAAAGATGGCGGCCATACAAAAGTGTTCATTTTGGTTTTTCACTCAATTGTTCTCCCAGAAGGAGCCGTCGGGGGTAAACGTCATGTTTGGGAGTCGTATAGAAGGGGGTCCTATGAGTTCAGGAAAGTCCGAAATGACCTGAAAGTGGAACGCTGACCGGAACTGCCCTACGGATCTCGAAAATGAGAAGTCGCACACCCATACTGCCGGAACTAAAAATCTCGAGTACCTTGGGACGATTGACGAGCCGGTGAAAAAAAGATGGCTTCCATATAAAAATAGATGGCCGCCATACAAGTGTTCATTTTGGATTTTCACTCAATTGTTCTCCCAGAAGGAGCCTTCGGTGGTAAAACGCATGTATAGAATTCGTATAGAAGGGGGTCCTATAAGTTCAGGAAAAGTCCGAAATGACCTGAAAGTGGAACGCTGACCGGAACTGCCCTACGGAACTCGAAAGTTACAAGTCGCACACCCATACTGCCGGAACTAAAAATGTCGAGGACCCTGGGTCGATCGACGAGGCGGTGAAGAAAAGATGGCTTCCATACAAAAAAAGATGGCGGCCATACAAAAGTGTTCATTTTGGTTTTTCACTCAATTGTTCTCCCAGACGGAGCCGTCGGGGGTAAACGTCATGTTTGGGAGTCGTATAGAAGGGGGTCCTATGAGTTCAGGAAAGTCCGAAATGACCTGAAAGTGGAACGCTGACCGGAACTGCCCTACGGATCTCGAAAATGAGAAGTCGCACACCCATACTGCCGGAACTAAAAATCTCGAGTACCTTGGGACGATTGACGAGCCGGTGAAAAAAAGATGGCTTCCATACAAAAAAAGATGGCCGCCATACAAGTGTTCATTTTGGATTTTCACTCAATTGTTCTCCCAGAAGGAGCCTTCGGTGGTAAAACTCATGTATAGAATTCGTATAGAAGGGGGTCCTATAAGTTCAGGAAAAGTCCGAAATGACCTGAAAGTGGAACGCTGACCGGAACTGCCCTACGGATCTCGAAAATTACAAGTCGCAATGCTATACCGCCCCAACTAAAAATGTCGAGGACCCTGGGTCGATTGATGAGCTGGTAAAAAAAAGATGGCTTCCAAAAAAAATACATGGCCGCCATACAAGTGTTCATTTTGGATTTTCGCACAATTATTCTCACAGAAGGAGCCGTCGGGGGTAAAGGTCATTAATGGGAGTCGTATAGAGGGGTGCCCATTGAGTTTAGAAAAAGTCCGAAAAGACATGAAAGTGGAACGCTTACTGGAACTGCCCCACGGATCTCGAAAATGAGAAGTCGCACACCCATACTGCCCGAACTAAAAATATGTAGGATCTTGGGTCGATTGACGAGCTGGTAAAAAAAATGGCTTTCATACAAAAAAACATGGCCGCCATATAAACGATACTTAACACGCTTTTATTAGCTTCACCTGTAAAATCTTGGAAGTTACATTTGACCCATTTCGCGGTTTCCGATTGAGATGAGATTTTGCACACGTTAGGATGACAATGCAGTTAGATAACTGACGTCATTCTAAATCCAATATGGCGGACTACTTATGTATTATGCACTACCATGATATGGGTATCAAATGAAAGGGTTTGCTGAGAAGACTACGAAACTAAAATAACGTCACACTTAATTCAATATGGCGGACGCCCCAAGATGGTAGACAATTTTTTTTTATCTACCATCATGATATATATCAAATGAAAGGGTCTGCTGGGAAGAAAACGAAAAATAAAGTCAAAGTCGATGTCTATGTCGAAGTTAAAGTCAAAGTTTTTTATTACAATAAATTTATTACACTATTCCATACAAGTGTTCATTTTGGATTTTCACTCAATTGTTCTCCCAGAAGGAGCCTTCGGGGGTAAAACTGATGTATAGGAGTCGTATAGAAGGGGGTCCTATGAGTTCAGAAAAAGTCCGAAATGACCTGAAAGTGGAACGCTGACCGGAACTGCCCCACGGATCTCCAAAATGAGAAGTCGCACACCCGTACTGCCCGAACTAAAAATGTGTAGGACCTTGGGTCGATAGACGAGCTGGTAAAAAAAAGATGGCTTTCATACAAAAAAACATGGCTGCCATACAAACGCCTCTTAACACGCTTTTATTAACTTCACCTGTAACTATGTAAGAAAATTTTGGAAGTTTTTGACCCACTTCGCGGTTTCCGATTGAGGTGACATTTTGCTCACACGTTTAGATAGGATGACAATGCATAGTTAGATAACTGACGTCATTCTAAATCCAATATGGCGGACTACTTATGTATTATGCACTACCATGATATGGGTATCAAATGAAAGGGTTTGCTGAGAAGAGTACGAAACTAAAATAACGTCACACTTAATTCAAAATGGCGGACGCCCCAAGATGGTAGACAAGATTTTCTTATCTACCAACCTGATATGGGTATCAAATGAAAGGGTCTGCTGGGAAGAAAACGAAAAATAAAGTCAAAGTGAAATTCGAATTCAAAGTAAAAGTCGATGTCAAAGTCAAAGTCAAAGTCAAAGCACTTTCCAAATCGTGTTTTTTTTTTTAAGTTAATTTAAGAGTACCACCACAACCTCCGCGGGCCGCCCGCGGCCCGCGCACCGCGCAAACTCTAAACTTTTTAAACCCTAACCGTTTCGAAACCGTTAGAGATAGAGTGGGAGTGCTTGACCAAATATCATCGAGGACGAGAGGGGCTTTTCGGTGGTCGTGATAAAAATCCAAGATGGCGGATTCAAAATGGCGGCTTACAAAAAATATGGTCCGATCTGGCTGAAAATTGGCGTCCTGAGGTTTTCGGGGGCACCGATTCATAATCCGGGACCAACTTTTTTTCCCGCCATTTTTCAATATGGCCGCCATACAAACGCATCTTTTGGAGCAATTGTTCTCCCAGAAGGAGTCATGGGGGGTAAAAGTCATGTGTGGGAGTCGTACAGAGAGAGGCCCAGTGAGAAATGACCTGAAAGTTGAACCCTGACTGGAACAGCCCTACGGATCTCGAAAACGGAAAGCCGCAGACCTATACTGCCAGAACTAAAAGTGTCAAGGACCTTGGGTGGATCGACGAACTGGTAAAAAATCATGGCTACTATACAAAAAAACATGGCCGCCATACAAGTGTTCATTTTTGGATTTTCACTCAATTGTTCTCCCGGAAGGAGCCGCGGGGGGTAAAAGTGATGTATGGGAGACGTATAGAGGGAGGTCCAGGGAGTTCAGCAAAAAACCGAAATAACCTAAAAGTGGAACGCTGACCGGAACTGCCCCACGGATCTCGAAAATGAGAAGTCGCACATCCATACTGCCCGAACTAAAAATGTGTAGGACCTTGGGTCGATTGACAAGCTGGTAAACAAAGATGGCTTTCATACAAAAAAACATGGCTGCCATACAAAATCAAATATCATATTTATTTTGCGTCATGTTACAAACCCCACCTAAAAAGCCCTCGCGGGCCGCTCGCGGCCCGCGCACCGCGCGACCTCTAGTTACTTATATAAAGCTCGATTACCACTGACTGACTGACTCACTGATTGACAGAATTGATCTCCCAGATGGAGCCGTGGGGGGTACAAGTCATACATGAAGTCATAAACCTTGAGGTCCAGTGAGTCCGGGAAAAATCCGAAATGACCTGAAAGTGGAACCCTGACCGGAACTGCCCTACGGATCTCGAAAATTACAAGTCGCACACCCATAGTGCTGGAACTAAAAATGTCAAGAACCCTGGGCCGTTTGACGAGCCGGTGAAAAAAAGATGGCGTCCATACAAAAAAAGATGGCGGCCATACAAAATTGAAACGCTCACCGTTCCGAAACCGTTGGAGATAGTGGGGGGGTGCTCGACCAAATGTCATAGAGGACGACGGGGGCTTTCCGGTGGGGGTCATAAAAATCCAAGATGGCGGATTCAAAATGGCGGCCAAAAAAAAAAATGGTCCGAGCCGGCTGAAAATTGGCATCCGGGGGTTTTCGGGGGCACCGATTCATAATCCGGGATCAAATTTCTTTTTCCGCCATTTTCCAATATGGCCGCCATACAAGTGTTCATTTTGGATTTTCACTCAATTGTTCTCCAAGAAGGAGTCGTGGGGGGTAAAAGTGATGTATGGGAGTCGTATAGAGGGGGGTCCTGTGACTTTAGGAAAAGTCCGAAATGACCTGAAAGTGGAACACTGACCGGAACTGCCCTACGGATCTCGAAAATTACAAGTCGCAAACCTATACCGCCGGAACTAAAAATGTCAAGAATCCAGGTCCGTTTGACGAGCCGGTGAAAAAAAGATGGCTTCCATACAAAAAAAATGGCGGCCATACAAAATTGAAACGGTCACCGTTCCGAAACCGTTGGAGATAGCGGGGGGGTGCTCGAACCATTTTCATAGAGGATAGAGGGGGCTTTCCGGTGGTGGTCATAAAAATCCAAGATGGCGGATCCAAAATGGCGGCCGAAAAATACATTTTTGATGATTTTGCCATGATTTTGCCTCGTTACGATTTTATTATAAGTATAGATGTCAAAATATCCATTTATTTGATGACTCTTAATATCATCCGCATAAGGTTCATATTCAGTAATAATCTGTTTGACAGTTACTATGCAGATCAGTAGATGAATTGCTCAATGTGGCCTTTTTAGGCCCCTGTTTCTTTATTTGTAAGTTTGTAACCAAAAGCCTAAACACCAATTTTCATCTTTCTCACTTCAAAAATGAAGGGAACTTTTACCGCCTTAGGGGATGAATTTTCAAAAATCCTTTCTTTTGCTTGCCTACGATACAAAAGGATTAAAGAAACCTACTCTCCAAATTTCGTGACTAATGTGTGATGATAAATTAGTCAGTCAATCAGGACTTCTAGATTATGATAATAGATTATATTAGATTATGATTATTCTATGATTAGGTACCATCAATTATGACATTATTTAAACCCTTCTCATTTTAGTGTTGTTTCTTTTAACTATTTAGATTGCATCGACCGTTGTTTTTTTTAATTATTTCGATTTAAGATTTAACGCATCGACCGTTTTTTTTAACCGACTTCAAAAAAAGGAGGAGGTTCTCAATTCGACGCGTAGGTATGTTTTTTTTTATATATTTATTACCTCATAACTCTCGACTGCGTGAACCGATTTTGATGATTCTTTTTTTATTTGAAAGCTGGTGCTTCCCGAATGGTCCCATTTTAAATTGGTCCAGTTCTGACAATGGGATCCATGAGAAAACCATATAAGTCTTAAATTTACATTAAGTATGTGCGCGACAAATGGTCGAATAACTCAATATCACGCCGACCGATTTCGATGATTCTTTTTTGTTTGAAAGAGTATACTTCCGAAGTGTTCCCATTTAAATTTAGTGAGGATCTGATGAAGATCTTCGGAGATAGACAATGGAACTCTTGAATGAATAACAGCACATCACTCGCGATTGCTGTAATCCAATGACGTAAGAAGCCTCTCTTACTGTAATCCTGTAATCTCATATTTATGTATTGTTTATGCCACTCAAAATTGAAAAATAAAATAAACTTTAATTAAAAGGAAAAACAGACTTCAAAAACTAAAAGGATAACCTCTATGCTAAAAGAAGGCTAAAAGGTATAAAATAATTTTCATAAATAACAGCTTCTCTTCAATGCACCGCTTGATAGTGGCACCGACTTCAGAAGCTGATAAGTTTTATAAGAAAATTATTTTTCGTACCACTTGCTCAAAAAAGTGACATTCTATGCCACAAAAAGCGAACATAACAATAGTCATTTTTAATCTGTTAAAAACAGGGAAAGAAAATTGTACTGAATTTCATTCATCCTCTAGGGGGAGAATGTGATTTAAATTTGGAATACTTACCGAAAATACTGAACTACATCTGTGTTTACACCATTGAGTTTGTATAATTATAAAGCATTAATTATACATCTTTTTGAAAAAGGAATACGCATTTTTAGAACATTAACTTATTTATAAAAATAAATTGAAATAAACTTAACGTTTATGTATTTGAAGAAAACAAAAACGCGGCAAATTCCTAGACTAATATTTTTTTGTCGGAAAAGCAAAGGCATCAAGCTCATACGGCCTCGTCGGTTTTCGAAATTTTATTTAATAATCATAACTGCATAATAAATGCGTTTTAATTGTCATTATTTTTAATAAATGCTTATCTCATATTATTATTGTGTTAATTTTTTCGCAAATGGTACGAAAAGTAGAGTATTTTCCTCAGTGATAAAGCTGTCTTAGTCTTGGGTGAACTTAAATTCCTCACTACACTCAGGACTCGTCTTAAATCCCTCGCTTCGCTCGTGATTTAAGTTTTTAACACCCTCGCTACGCTCGGGAGTAAACCTCGAGTCCTTCGTTACGCTCGCGATTTAAATCGTCACCCGCGACAGAAGACACTGCTTTATCCCCTTGGTTAATAATCTACTATTTCATCCCACCATCTCGGAAAGAGTATTTTTAATCTTCAATATCTGAGTGGAAAAGCCGTTTTTATTCTCTAGAGGATAAAGTAAATTTTCATCCAATATCTGAGTGGAAAAGCTGTTTTTATTCTCTAGAGGATAAAGTAAATTGAATTTAGAACATCGTGTGCACTAAGTTTGTGAATTAAACGTTTTTTTTTTGCATTTAGTCATTTCCTCGCTGAGGTGGAATGAAAAGTTACTCGTGATTCAATTTTAGAATCCTTCGCTTGCTCGGTCATCAAAATTGAACACGCGGTTAAAAAGCAACTTTGCACTCTTGTATAACAAATAACTATTATACATTTTAGTTTTTAAAATCGGTTTTTACTTTTTTTTTATTTATGTATTGTTTGGGGGGTATAATGGAAACTTGGATGTCTTACTAACTACAATATCTATTGCTACTATACCGTAAGTGGATTCTATATCGGAGACCTTGTGGCACCGCGATTTAGTAGAAACAGTATAAACTAATAGGTTGGGGAAAAAGTTTCTTCTCATTTTTTAAGAAAATTCAAAACATTTTTTAATATAGTTTATTTATATTTAACTAAAGTATGTAGGTACCATTTTGTTCGATAACTTTTTGCCATCTTGTAGGTAGGGACATGATCCCATTGCTATAGAAATTTTGGGACTTCTGAACAAAATACCATGACAAGTGGTTTTGGCAGTCCTCTCGTGATGTTAACCTGACACTGCCTAAGAATTCTGAAGAGACCGAAACAGGTGGAAATCTGAAGGTGCAAGGTGAGGACTATACGGCGGATGCATTAACACCTCCCAGCCAAACTCTCTTAATTTTTGCTGAGTGGCTAAAGATGTGTGAGGTCTGGCGTTATCATGATGAAACACCACACCCCTTCTGTTGATTAATTCCGGCCGCTTTCTCTCAACTTCTTGCTTTAATCTCATCAATTGTTCGCAGTAGAGTTCAGAATCGATGGTCCTGCCTGGTGGTAACAGCTCATAATGAATAATGCCCTTCCAATCCCACCACACACACAGCATCACCTTGTTGCGAGATAACCCGGGTTTCGCCACAGTCTGTGAAGCCTGACCGGCCTTTGAACACGACCTTTTTCGCACGTTCTTGTCGTAAGTGATCCACTTTTCATCACCAGTTATCAGCTTCTTCAAAAGTGGTTACGTCGTAATAAAGAATCACAAATGAGTAGGTACCTACATGGTTCATTAGGTTTCTTTCAGTGAGCTCGTGAGGTACCCAAATATGGAGCTTTTTTGTGTACCACCCTGTTTTTTAAATGTGCCACTTGGATCGGCCGCGACAACCAATCAATAATCTAAGGTGCCAAAACTGTTTTGTGGTAATTCCCAGTTCTTCAGCTACGTCGTAACTACTGAAAGGCCGATATTGCTCCACTTTTTCAAAAATGGCATCCATTTTATCCGTAATAGGGCGGCGACGTGCATCTTTGACATCAAAATTTCCGGATTGAAAACGCTTAAACCAAATTTGTGCTACTCTCACAGATACTGCACTAGGTCCATTAGGTCCATGAACATCGCAAATTTTTTTCGCGGCTTGCGTTGCATTTTTACCCTTTTTGTAGTAAAATTTTAAAATGTATCGAATTTCTTCCGTAGATACTAGATAAACACTAATTTTGACAGTACGAAAAACAAATGAATAACACACATTTTCTTAATTTGAATTTGGAATTATGTTCTTTAAAATTTTAACTTTCAATGATACCAAAACCAGCCAGATACAAAATTAATAGTATAGCCAAAGAGATTTTATTACAAGTTAATAATATAATACTACAATGCGAAAAGACTTTTTCTCCAACCTAATATGTTCAAGTGATGAGACTAAAATTGTACTATCAAAGATGACAAGAATTACAACAAAAAAAAAACTTTGGACAACCAAAATTCAAGGATGTTTTATGAAAATGTGCTCAAATATAATGTACCTATTGAGTGTATAAATGCCATCTGTTGTGCATTCATCATGTAATAGTAAAACAGTTATATTAAAGTTTCAGCTACTACCCGCTAGGTGGCACAAACGGTCGCGTCCACAGAACATTCCAGAACAACGTTTAGTTGTTTCTTACATAAGTGATGGCGCTAGCTGGTTCCGGCAACAGCAATTTAATCATAGATAATACAGCATGACTCACTGTTCACTCTGAAGTTTGAATACCTATTAGCCTAATAAGTATGTTGTATGGACCTATTATTTCAATAAATTTGTAACTTGAACTCATCCTCGTCATTAAAGTGCCTTTTTTATGTTGTACATGAGCGTAGGTAACTAAAAACCTAGATAATTATTATTTTCAATGTGTCTTACGTGGTGCACGGATATATTATAGGTACTTATTGTTCAATATAGGTTAATTAAAATTAAAAGGTGAGTCATTTTTATGAAATGGATACGGCCAGTAACTGAACATAAAATTTGCAGTAAAGCGTCATGCCATCGTAATATAACAAACTAGCGCCATCTGTTAAGATGCCTCAAAACTACGTTGTAACCGCAACCGCATTATGTGTATGCAGTTATGCACTGAGTCTGAGGCACCTCCCTCTGTAGCCAGATTCTGCCTACCTACCTCATGTTTTAGACGGATTTCTCATAGGCCCCAGAATCTGTATAACCCCCATAAAAACAAGTTATGTTAGTTTTAAGTGTGAAATGGATTGCATAATTTCTTTTAGTGGATAATTATTAATTTAATATATTTTTTGATACTTATGTACAGATTTTTGATACTTATGTACAGATAAATTAATGATGTAAATGTACAATATAATATAGCATGTATGATGATTGATGATATACTTAATAGCTCGATTACCACTCACTGACTCATTGACAGAATTGTTCTCCCAGAAGGAGCCGTGGGGGGTAAAAGTCATGTATGAGGGTCATATAGGGAGTCCAGTGAGTACAGGAAAAATCCGAAATAACCTGAAAGTGGAAAGCTGACCGGCATCGGCAGCTTGATTACGGACGCAGCTGACAGTTTGCGACAGGCGTAAATTGTACAATTGTTGCTGTCAAACATCATTTTGGTATTACGTACCAATACAAAAAATGATGTTTGACAGCAGCAATTGTGCAATTTACGCCTGTCGCAAACTGTCAGCTGCGTCCGTAATCAGGCTGTGGAACTGCCCTACGGATCTCGAAAACGAAAAGTCGCATAACGCGCATAACGCGCATAACGCGCACCAAATGTCATAGAGGACGAGGGGGGCTTTCCGGTGGGGGTCATAAAAATCCAAGATGGCGGATTCAAAAGGGCGGCCAAAAAAAAAAATGCTCCGAGCCGGCTGAAAATTGGCGTCCGGGGGTTTTCGGAGGCACCGATTCATAATCCGGGATCAAATTTTTCTTTCCGCCATTTTTCAATATGGCCGCCATACAAGTGTTCATTTTGGATTTTCACTCAATTATAAAAAAAAAAAAAAAAAGTTCTCCCGGAAGGAGCCGTCGGGGGTAAAAGTCATTTATGAAGGTCGAGGTGGGTCCAGTGAGTTCAGATCCGAAATGACCTGAAAGTGCAACGCTGACCAGAACTGCCCTACGGATCTCGAAAACGACAAGTCGCAGACCTGTAGTCCCCGAACTAAAAATGTCGAGGACCCTGGGCCAATGGGGTAAAAAACTGCCTTTTGCTCACTTCAGATGTCGCTACTGTCGGTTGTTCCAGAAATTTGACAGATAGCTGTCAACTTTCATACTATTTTTATAAACAATCGAATTGTTATAAGAATAATTAATAAAATGACGCTTTGAGCAGCCGTTGGTTGCAAAAATCCGGGAGTCCATAATATTCCCTAAATAAGCCAAAAGAAGAAAACTATGGGAAAAGGCCCTTCGAAAGAAAAATTCGAAGACTAGTAATAAGTAGAGGTTAAGTGCTATCCATTTTAAACCTGAGGAATATTTGGGGAGAAATTCTTACACTAGTTTTATAAAACAAACATTCATCATCATTTCAATGCTCCCTTTTTATTTTAGGCACCGCTATCAACGTATTACAGTGTATATTTTTATTATTTTATAACTAAACTTCTATACTCGTACAGAAGTCTTCCTTTGGGCGGTACTTGACACCTGAAACAACATGTATGTCGAATTTAATCCAAAATATAGCCAATCCACAAGGAAAGATGAAAAAATCATAATTAAATAGCATTCTTACCTTTCTGCAAACTGTTGAATGTGGCGTTAAGACAGCGTTGGGAGATTTGTGCTGGCATTTACATCCCTGAACTTATGCAGTGCCGGAATGTTGACAGTCTCATCCTCAAGCACGTCTTCAACACCAATGAGATTATTTCGATCGTAGGCCTCTAACCTCCAACGAAAAAATAGGGCTTTACAAAAAGAACACAATATAGCCTCCAAACTTGTTTATATAATTATATCTATTTACCGTGCAATTTATGCTGCTTTTTTAGCAATGCCAGAGGCATTCCTCTTTATTAGCCCGTCTTTTAATTGTATTACACTCCACGTAGAATACATTTTACTAGTATAATATGGTTCTAAGTAGGACACCAAACAACAACAAAAAACAATATGGCGGTTCTCAGGAACAACCGATAGTGGCGCCATCTGCGATGAGCTTTCAGTTTTTAACCTCATTGACGAGCTGGTGAAAAAAAGATGGTTTCCATACAAAAAAACAAGGCTGCGATACAAAACCAAATATCATATTTATTTTACGTTAAGTTACAAGCTCCACCTAAAAAGTCACCTTCACTCACAAACTGCCACAGATAAGTAATCCAGGCCCGCACCTCTGAGTCTGACTTTCCGGATTCATGTGCAGATTAGAATTTATTACTTGCGATAACGGTGAAGGAAAAACATCGTGAGGAAACTTGCACATTTGAGAGGGCCTCATAAAGTTCTCGATGGTGTGTGTAGTTCGCCAATCCCCACTTAGCCAGCGCGGTGGACCAAGGCCTAACCTTTCTCATTCTGAGAAGTGGCCCGTGCCTAGCAGTGGGACAGTAATGTCCTGGATTTATTTATTTTAATTTTATTATGTTAATATATTTGTTTTGACAACAAAGAGTGCAATTTAAAATCTTTTACAATAAGTTTTACGGTACCAAAATAGTGATTTATGAAACTATCAAAACACGAGCGTGTGTTCAGAAATCGAGCCGCAGGCGAGATTTTTTATAGTATCACACGAGTGGTTTAATACCTAGTTAAGTGCAGTTTCATACACTACCTACTTTATCTATACTCATTTTAACAAATTATAAAGTAAACAATCTCAATAATGGCGCCGAAACATAGCGGTCACCGACTCACCGCGCATGCGTCCTTGTGCGCGCCACCATAGGCAATGTACACTCGTTGTAAAAATTGGATTGAGATCTCCTTGGTGTATTTGATAAGAAAACTGTATCTTACTACTACTACTACTACTACTCTTTGACCACCAGTTCCTGGAAATCTATTATGTTATCAATTTAATCGGACCTTAAACGAGCGGAGAGGTTGAAACTTTTTAATTTTATTAGAGTTGCACGTGGATAAAGTCTGTCATTATGGTACTATTTTGGAATTCATAATCAGAACTTCACTATATGGGTATAATTGGTGTCACTGTGTAGATTCTACTGAAAATAAAATAAAATTACCAATACCGGTATTGAAAAATGACAAAAAATGTCCGGGATCCCGGTATTGGAAGCCCTACTAGTCAGTACCTAATAATAGTTAGTGGAAATTTTTGGTATGGTGTGAATGTGAACCCTGCAAACTGCATGATATTAATTGTTTTGAGAAGTTTATTCGAATTTGTGTTCTTTTAGCTGAACTAATATTTATAGCTCAATTAAAAGGTTGTGTCATCATTCTCCTGTCCTTATCTCATTTTATTTGGGGTCGGCGCAATATATCTTCTTCCATTCATCTCTACCAGACGTCATCTCAAAGTTTACTTTTTTATAAGCCGAGTCAAATTTCACGCAAATCATCCATCATTTCTTGGGTCTGACTCTTATATGAATCCACATTCATACTTAAAGCTCTTCTTTTTACATGATCATCACATGTCCATACCACGAAAAACGGTTACTTCTCAACTTTTCTCTCACCGGTGCCACTTTCATAATTCCTCTGATGTACATCATGATGTAATAATGAGTATTCATTTCTTATCCTGTTCATTCTTGTCACACCACACATACCTCTCAACATTCGCATCTCCGCTAAATGCAATTGCCTTTCGTTCGTCCCTTTCGTAGCCCAACATTCCGATCCATACAAAAGTGCAGGTCTTATTATGGTTTTGTAAATTTTCCCCTTTAGTTTAAGGAGAATTTGGGAGTCGCATTTTGTTCCCGTGAGTTGCCGCAATTTCATCCAGCTTGTGGTAATTCTGTGCTTGATGGCCCGGTGAATCGACATATCAAAAATCTGAAACGCCTGGTTAAGTCTCGCCATCTAGTGCTGTGGCCTTAAAACTAGAGAGACTGCCGAAATTGCAGAAAATTGTATCCTGTTTTAGTTCTGCTGATTTTTAAGCTAACATTCTCTAGTTTTTATTGACAATTTTTCAATCTGGGACCTCTAGTTCATGTTTACCAACAAGAGCAATGTCATCGGCTAACAGCACGCACAAGGGTGCATCCTCCTCTATATCTGATGCCCTGGAAACTATTATCATCAAGAAGATGTAAGGACTTAAAGCCAACCCTTGATGCAAACCTACAGCCACACTGAACTCGTCGGTGTTGCAAGCGGTCGACCGGGCGTGGGTACTGGATCGTCTGTACCAGGGTTGTTGCTGGTGCATATTTTTTTCACATCAGCGGATACTGATGCTGATGCTGGTGCTGATTTTTATAATTTTCTTAAAACAGCAGGGAAAAAGTAAAGGCCATTATGAATTTTGTATAAAAAAAATTGTGACTTATTAAAAAATAGAATCAAACTAAGTAGTTTAGTAATAATTAATCGTAGTTGGTCAAAACTCGAATGCGAAAACAATTCGTGCTATAAGCCCCGCCCCCTCTGCGGTCATCTCACGACTGGAACATCAGAATTAAAAATCAGCATCGATTAATGCGGATGCTGATGCTGATGTTCGCAACAACCCTGGTCTGTACATAGCACGAATTAACTCCACGTACTTCACAGGCTCACCTTTCTTTTTCATGACCCACCACAAAACCGCACGGTGTACTATGTCATACGCCTTCTGTAGGTCAACGAACACCATGTGCAGGTTTTTATGCGCACGTTTATACTTCTCGTAAAGTTAGCGTATTGCAAACATGGCGTTTGTTGTCCCACGTCCTGGCATAAATCCGAACTGCCGGTCTGCCGAGTAACCAAAATTGTAATAAACATCGACTCTGGTAATAAACTTCCATATGATCCTGAGAGACTAAACTTCGAGCTACCCTGTAAAATATTTAACGATCACGAAGTTAGGTTTCCCGTCATGATCGGTTAAAAATTAAGAGATAGCTCAAAGTTTAGGCTCTCACGATCGTATTGAAGTTTATTGCCAGAGTTGATGTTCTTTACCATTTTCGTTACGCGGCAGACCCGCTGGTTTTATTTAATCTCACTTACCTCTATCACTTTCTCCCATACTTCCGTACTGTGTGACATGACCTTTATTCCTCTATAGTTATTGCGGTCTTGTACATCACCCTTACTTTTAAAGATGGGCCGTAGCCACAGATATGGATCCATATCTGTGGCCGTAGCGAACTGTAGCGCTATTCATGTACGGTCGCCTCTTCATGCAACTATGTAATAAAGAATATAGTAAGCCATTTAAATCCATCGTCTCCTAATTCTTTCCATACTTCCACTGGCATACCATCTAGTCCTACAACTTTCCCATTCTCCATACCTTTCGCTGCCTTCTGTACCTCATTGATACCTATTTCCTTCACCAAACCTATATCCTCTGGTGCATTTTCCATCAAACCGGTCCAAGCATTATCTTCGTACGTTAATTTTTCAAAATATATCTTCCTGCGCTCCTTTATATCCTTTTCTTTTGTTAATACCTTACCTGCTTCATCTTTTATACATATAATCGATCAATAGTCAATTACCGATATGGCATGGCGCTAGTACTGCTACTACGTAGTATGTACGCATATCGACGCATATGGTGTAAGACTCAGAATAATGACTAAAGCATAGAAGGAGCGAAGGAATTCGAAACAAATCTCTATCTATCTATACTCTTTACCCATATGAGATACATAATAAGTTAAAATAAGATGCCTATATAATTCGCTATTCATTGTTTTGGAAGGTTGTACACGGTTCTATAAAACCATAAATAATTTAGTGTTGTCCATACAGGCATAAAATATATTTTATCGATATTTTGTCTAGGACGATCGAAATAATTTTTCCACCTGCAGTGCCTACTAGTCATGTGCGCCGATCGGCGTGGCGCACGCCACCGGTAATTTCAGCCACGCCGCCGCCGCCGATGTTTTCTTCGGCGTGATCGGCGTCAAGGTCATTGTATGTAATATTCTAGTTTTAGGTACAATATAGATATTCACTAGTAAACTAAACACTAGAAATGTCTAAATATATGCTTATTGGTTTATTTTGATGTATTTATTTACGCAAATTTAATAAAAAACCATTTATAAATGAGCACAATTTAAATAGCGCGTTTTGCCGATAACTTACGAACTTCGTTCGTCACAACTCACAGTCATTCTGCCAATAAATCTGCCATATTTTGATTATAATAAGATTTTAAAGTTGATCTCGGACGAAGCGTGTCTCATACACCAGAACAACTCATACACAAGAACTCAGTTGGGTTGGGCTGCATTCGGGAAATTACGTCGAGTCTTTTCGTCGCCCATACCACAATGCCTGAAGACGAAAGTCTTCAATCAGTGCAGCTTACCTGTCATGACGTACGGTACCGAAACGGTTCGAATAGTTCACCAGTTCGAAGTTGCTCAGCGAGCTATGGAGCGGGTTATGCTCGGACTCACTCTGAAGGATAAAATCTGCAACGAGATCATCCGACAGAGCACCACGGTAATCGACATAGCGCATAGATGTGCGCGCATAGTGCATAGATTAGCGGGCTGAAGTGGCAGTGGGTTGCTCACATAAGCCGATGAACCGATGATCGTTGAGGTAGACGAGATCTCGAGTGAAGACTGCGAGTAGGCAATCATATTGTGGAGCGCCCCCCAGCCAGGTGGAGCGATGACTTGCAGAAGGTGGCTGGCAGAAAGTGGATGCGGAGAGCCGAAGACCAGGCTCAATGGCGCTTACTTGGAGAGGCCTATGTCCAGCAATGGGCGAATATGTGCTGATGATGATGATATTTTGGTTTGATTTGAATGTTACTTATAATTTCACCACCCACGCCGATGACGCCGATGACGCCGCCGCCGCCGACAAATTTGTCGTCGGACGCCGCCGCCGGTAAAAAAGGCATCGGCGCACACATCTAGTGCCTACCTACCAATTTGAAAACCAATTTGTAATTAAATGCGAAACATCCATATTTATTCAATTTTCTCTGAAAAAATAATTATTAGCAAGTCAAGGTTTCATATTAAATAAATAAAAACAAAGATAAAATAACAGATTTATTTCAAAAATATAATAAATAAATACATTTTAGCTTTCTGCACTCCTTCATTTATAGACTTTCACTAAGCCAAATCTAAAATTATTCCGTGCGCGCAATATGCTTAAAACGGGGTACAAAGTTTTCTCTTCATATATTAAATAGATTACATCGTTATCTTCTTGTTTTTAAAGATCAATGAGGTTAAAACTTTGGTTAAAACGGCGAAGAATTAAACAATAATTTATTAAGAGCCCTATTACATTTGATGTTCCGCGCACTTAACATAGGTACTAAACGTCTATGCTGATGTCCAGCAGTGGACTGCGATGGGCTGAGTTGTTTGATTGGTGAACATCCACGTCTATTGCTGTTAGCTCAGAAGATACTGTAGCAACCGAAGTGGCGTTTAAGGATGCTGTAGAGCCCAGGGACGTCGCGAGAATCTGATGCGTTGAAGTGGATGAATAAGGTGACGCCGGCATTCACTAAAAAAAAACATAATTAGATACACACAATATAGTTATAGAGTTTGGCAAACGAAAATTGAGACTGGATTTAACAGCAAAATTAAAAAAACACTGAGAACACTCAATACTGAATATTTGAATACATTATCGAGTATCCATTACTCATAATTTCACAAGTGTATTAAATATAATGTTCATTATAGAGTGTTGAGAGATCTAGTCATGTTTTTTGAATATCGCGGGCTAAATTCAGGCTCAACTTTCGTGTGCCAAACTCTAACACTCACGCTCTTCCCACGATGAACCCTCGAAACAAGGCTATTTATCACACATGTTTAGTAAAAAAATAAATCAATTATAGGTGCATTTTAATAAGAACTACTTACGCTTTTCACTGATGTACATTGAAGGTATAATGTTGACACAGAGTTCTCCTTCAGTCTCCGCCATTTGTCATCACAAGTAAAACACGCTACAGCAAAATGCCTGAAGCAAACTCTGTGGTGTTTTTTTGGAATCCAACCAACTTCGCGAGACACCGCAGTAATCCATGTTTCTTGTAAAATTTTGTCCCGCGGAAACCTAAATGAAATACAAAATAGTCAATTAATTAAACGTAAACTAACGTAACTGTAACGCAAAAATAATACTGTCGATACATTTATCGATCAATAAATTTACAACCCTAATAACCTCTCAGGCAAAAATTTTAATTGATAAATAGTTAAGATTTCTATAGTGCACACTTATTTATTTTACTTCTTATCATAGATAGTGTCTTGCTTTTCCTTATTTTATGTTTATTGAATAAAAATCATGTCTGTATAAAAGAAAATCTATGAATAAACATAAAAATACTACTTACTTGTGGAAGCTGATGTTTTCACTTGTGATTTTCTTTACATCCCATACGAGATTTACACTTTTTAATGACATAGGCCATAGCGAACACTCTTATTTACAAATGCAATCGTCTTTTAATCAAGGATTTATACGATTTCCCACAAAAATCATTTATTAAAACCAAAGTAACAAACGCATATTATAGTAGCTGTTATAAAATTATAAATATTTTATTAATTTATTTACCCTAAAAATAATGTATCTCAATCATTATGTTGTGATTTTGTGATATCTTATACTCTAGATCACTCTCTGCATCTTGATCCAGCTTCCACAGAGAGTGAGTGTGTGGGGAACACGGAGGAGAGAAGGGAGGTGCGGAAGGACACATTATTTGTTGAAATCGGTTCAGTAGTTTAGGCTGTGCGAGGTAACAAACTTGTCTTATAGTTACATTTGAATCTATTGCTTAGCGCCATCTGTGCAAAACGAATGGCACAAAGCACTCACAATGTAAGTCAGTTTTGCTATACTTCAAAAGATGGCATTAGTAGTACTATATAGTTTCGCTATTCGCCAAGAGATGCACTTAGACTATATCCTGTTTCAAATCAACATTATTTCAATGATTTCACTTGCCTTTGTGACACGATATGATTCGTGTAAATTGTTGCAGATGTTTTACCTTAATTTCTAATTTATCTAGTTTTTGCTGTTGTTCAATGGTGTTATCTTTATAAAAAAAAAATAACTGCTTACATTCTGTCTTTTTGATAATTATTAACCTCTGGTAGTGATTCGTTTGTGAAAGAATTATTCTAGAAACAAGTACCTAGAAATAAGTAGGTACCTAACGATATGTTGGAGATTGGACAGTGAAAGTTAGATTTACGGTGAGTGTGAGTAGAACCAAAAACTAGGGTTACAATATTCAAAAGGCAAAAGCGAACGAAATTTTTCGGCGCGAGATTTGATAACTTAAGTGGCACTCTAAGGTGGTGCTTATGTATTCCAATCGCAAAGTCAGTTACCTATTTTTGTACCTACCTAGTTTCATTGTATAACTAGGCACCAAAATTCATGCTACTTCAAAATATTATGTGCTTGCTCATGTCAGTAAAATGTTCATACATTACCCTTAAAAGAATGTTGTGGCCATGGGCGTATCCTAGGGGCAGATGCCCCCTCTGGACCTGACCTGCTACTCTCCTTTGCTCATCCTGCAGTAGGTAGTTTTAGTGAAATTGTGTTGTTTTCCAAAATCCATGTAAGTGAATCTATAGGCAAAAGCTAGCATAGGTATACCTACCTAATTATCTATAATTTGTCTCTTTTGCAGGTTCATAGTAAAATGGATATAGTAGAAGTTGATCCAAAACTGTTTGTTACCTGTCGGCTCTGTCTTGAAGATTTAGGGCAGTACCAGATTGTGCCCAGCATCCAACAGCAAATTAAATATTGCTTTGATATAGAAGTAAGGTTTTTACTCAAATATTTATTGCATCTATGGATAGTTGTTATTAATTATTTGTATTTTATTTTATTTAGTGTGTAACATCAAATTTCAAAGACACTAGTTTTATATTATTGTTATTGTATTCTTGTACTCATAGTCTTATGCTCTATGCCTTGCCTTTTCCCAACTATGTTGGGGTCAGCCCAACTGTCTAACCAGCTGAATATTAGTCCGGAGCGACTGCCATCTAATCTCCTCTGTCCAATTACTGGGAGTCACTGATTCTTTAAGGTTAGACCGGTTGTCTGACTTTTTGAGCTGCTGACTCCAGTAATGACTGTCATAAATATTGTATGACAACCGGGACCAACCAACCGCTTAACATGCTTTCAAAGGCATGGAAGGGCCTCAATGTTCGAAGAAACAGTCACCCAACAAAGCACTGATCGCGGCAAGCACAAGTTGCATTCTCGTACTAATATAGAAAAGAAAAATTCAAGTACTGGATATTTTTTATATTTATCAAATGACAAAATTTTATGATAACTACAAATTATTATTATTGTTACTTTGCAATACATTCCTACATGTGAATGTCCCTTTTAGAAGGCATTAGGTAAAAAGTTAATTCATAAATAATAGGTAATTATCATAGAGCATATGAATACTCTAAGGTAATTATGATAAAATGTTGTTAGTCTGTGTAGGAAGGCTTCCATAAAAAAATTTGCTAATTTCATTTATTTTGTTTCTAGGTCGATTCATTTGATGGTCTGCCACAACTGATATGTATGAAATGTAAAGAAATTTTAAATGAGTTCCATACAATAAAGAAAACATACTGTGATAAGCAAACCAACTTGAAAAGCAAGACTTTAAAAATTGATGTAAGTAGGTATTTAAATCCTTAGAATAATAAAACATAGAAGCCTTTATGGCTTCTATGTTTTTAGCTTCTATGTTTTATTTTTGTTTTATAGTGAGGCAAATCAATCTATTTATTTATAAAAACATGGAAGACTTACAGCTACATAAACCTAAAATAACGCTATTTTTATCAACAGAAAGCCAATGACAAGTCTTCACTTATAGGAATCTTAGCCATAAATAGCTAAGTGAATTGAAAAAACGTAATAATGTGCATGTCTGCAGTCATTTATCGTACCTATGCCGTTTATGCACACATATTAACGTTTGTTGTCTTTGTTTTTAGTGGGGAGCATGTATGAGATTATCTTTCTATGCTTATTATTCTAAGATCCTCCACTAAAAATTTGAATTTAGTAGTTAATACATATTTATATACCAAAAAACTCCAATCCCCGCCAAAACTTGGGGATCACAGCAAACTCACCATGGAATTTATTTGACTATAAGCTTTAATGGGTGCACTTGGTTGTATGTTGCTATTAAGGTATTCTGTCACTTTAGCCTCTGTGGTTGATCACCACTATCATTAGGTTGAAAGACTGCAGAGTTAGGTTTTTCCCCAAGTATTTCCTATTTTTAGGGGGTATTTATTTCCATATAATGATCATTATGCCCTGTTGATATCATACATTCTTCTAGTTGATTTGGAAAGGTTTTCTCATTTAGTTCTATTAAGAAGTTTTTAAACTCCTTAGAGTTATGCTATATTCTGCGTAGTTTCCTTCTGAAAAGATTTTTTCCTAGTGGACATTTTAGTAGAGATTTACTTTTTTCTATGGTATGAGTGTGTTTAACCAGCATGCCATTTGAAGTTTAAAGTTATTGATAATGCTGCTTCAATGTTAAAGAAAACAATAATTGAAAAAGTAAGTAAATAGGTACACAGAACTTAGAGAACAAGTCATACGAATTTGGAAACCAAAAAGTGCCTATACAATGTGTATCAGAAATTCTTGATCATATTTAAGGACACAACAACAGAATGGTAATGAATATCGACTCTGGTAATAAACTTTATTACGATCGTGAGAGACTAAACTTCGAATTACCTTGTAAAAAAATTACCGACCATGAAGATGCCTGCTAACTGCCTGCAGAAGATTGAAGATTCTGTAGGCAGTTGAACAACTTTCTCTATGGGACCAATCACGCAGGACACAGCGAAAGTGTCGGCGGCGCGCCGGGTGCGGCGTTCATTTCTAATAGGCATAGGTGATGTCTATCGAGCCTCTGCCTCAGTTTTGTCTTTTGATAACTAGTTAGTGTATCTATTTGAGATTTAGGGCGTAGGTTGTTGTGTCGTGAGTGTAGTGCGTGTGGATTGTTCGTGTTCTATTTGTTCTATGTTAGATTTTGACCATTTTATCACTCGGAATGAGTAGGTTAGTCAATACTAACAATGGATCTATCCCAATTGATGGCGTATAATACAAGGCTTTTTTAGATGCTTTCCAGAGAGTTTGGTTTTGCATACTGAATTCATTCTCCTATTTTTAACCCCCGACAAAAAGAGAGGTGTTGCGGTGTTATAAGTTTGTAGTGTCGACCTGTCTATCTGTCTGTGGCATCGTAGCTCCAAAACGGATGGACCGATTTCAATGCAGTTTTTTTAATTGAAAGCTAGTTTAATCGGGAATCAGCTGTTTTATGAAAATCTGTTCAGTGGTTCAAAAGTTACAGCTTTTTTTCTAGTTGGATTTGGGGGTTTTTGACGGTTAGGTTATCTGTCGTGTGGTTAATTGTTGTATGATCGAGATTAGCCTTTTAATTTGCCTGTATCCTAAATATTTATGTAAATCGGTCGGTTCCATAGTTCTATTATAGCGTCGGTATTATTAATTGTATTGTCACTGGATTTTATCTTGCCTCTTACTAACAATTGTAAGTTTTGCACTTCAAGCAACTCGGCCTATTGCAGTCCTTTGTTGGACATAGGCCTCTTCCAAGTCGAGCCATGACACAATTTTATTATATCCGCAATTTCTGGGTTGGACCCATTGTAAAATTTGTTTTATATGATGAGTCTATTAACTTAATTTTCGGCTATAATATCCATTTCCGACTGACTATCCCTGTTTAATGTAGGTAGGCCTTTTACTCAAAGAGGCAGGCACGTAATTGGTTTGTATTGGGAAGGTTTGTTAATATAATATTATTATTATAAACTTATTATAAATTGAAAACTTATTGATTACTTGCTGAATATCATATAACAGGTTTTTTTTTCAGGAACTACGTGTGCAACCCCAACAGAATACCGTAAGTTCAAGTCGTCAAATTTCTGAAAACATTGATGGTCCGGAAACAAGTAAATCTGTAAAGAAAAGAGTAATTCAGTCATCCTCATCCAGTGATGGCGAATCGGAACTATTACACCTTGTTACCCAGCCTAAAAAGAAGAAGGTATCCTCGAGTCATCTTGCAAAACTTGAAATGCGATGGGCGGAAGATTACAAGATGCAGATGGCGTGTCAGCTATGCAATAGTCTTTGGTCATCTAAAATATCTGCAAATAATCACATCCGCTCTCATACATATTTAAAGGCAAGGTACAAAAGTATATTAGACAGACAATGTACAGTAAAATTGGAAAAAATTGATGGTAAACCGAATATCACAGGTATCAATAACAGTGTAGTACACAGCATCAATAGAATTATTATACCTGGTTACTCCTCTTTTTATACAGTTTATTCAAAAGAAACTGAAAATACCAATGATTCTTCTAACTATTTGGGTGGTATGGAGCCTGAAAGTTCATTAAAAAATGATATAAAGCAAGACTCTACGGATGATGATGAAGATATTATATCAAGACCAAAACATAGAAAAAGGCGTATTTTATCCAGAAGTTCCAATGAAACTGTTGTTATTGAAAGTAACAAAGGTTTATCTGATACTGAAGTGGAATCTAGAATAACTACTCATGAAAGTATTGATGGACGACTAAGCAATGATCAATGTATAAACATTGATGATTCATCAGACACTGAGTCTGAAGGAAAATTAGACTCGAATCAGAAGGGTAAGCAGCCCATGGCGGCAAAGTTAGGTGATTACAAAATAATACAAGGTATCATATCTATGTGTGTTAATGCTTATCATAAGAAATATGAGCCAGCAGATGTTGATTTGTATACAAATACAATACAAAACAAAAAAATTGATAGACCTCAAGTAAACAGCGAATCTCAATTAAAACATAAAGTTTTAAGTATAGGAAGAAAAATCATTAATAAGCAAGGTTTTAATTGTACTGGTTTGTTAAGATACATGGAACATAAAAATCTTGAAATTGTATGGCTGTCGAAAATATCTTATACTAAAGACACAAATTACATACGTATTTTGACAAAACTCCGCGGACGTGGTCCGACAAATGACAACCACGGATGGGTAAACGTATCTAACGTTGCTGCACTTAATTCATCTGATAGAGTACAAGTTACAAATACTTCTGTACATGGTATAGCAGCACCAATTGAAACAAATCTCGTTGCAAATAGTTCTAAAAGTCAGCTTGTAATTAAAGACAAAAGTCAGCTCAAAAACCTTGAAACAAGTCAGATAGAACAAGTAAAAGAACAGGTTAAATTGGATACAATGTCTGCAGTTTTATATCTTGATAGTAATGCAAGTAGTTCTGATCCAAAAAAGCTGCTAAATTCTAACCCCGTGGCCAACCCTAAACAATTACCAAAGAAATTAGGCCTTGGTAATGAATCAAGAACATGTAAAACAGCTGCACAACAAAGTACAAGTCATACTAATAATGATGACAGTAACTTTTGCATGCCTATTATAACGTCTACAACATCATTAGCTACAGTCCCTAATAAAGACCAGAATCAAGATGGTAATCACAACAATAGCATTGCAAATGCAATTGTAACTAATAAAGAAACACCTCCTCCAAGGATAAAAGTGAAGCCAGCATCCGAATTGATGTCAGAACGAATTTTAAATAGTCTTATGAAAGAGCAATCAAATCCTGTTTCTTCTGAGAGTAACATGTTGAAGAGTCAAATTGAAAATGTTTGGCCGCATCAACAGCCAGTTAATGTTTTTGTACCACAAATGCATGTTGGCAGTCAACCAATACAAATAGTCCAAATGCCGCCTATAGCTCCCTCGTATCAGGTGATCCAACCTACTCCAACAACATCAAATTATAAAGAAGATTATGTAATTTTGGACACAATTCAATTTCCAAATACAAGAACCGAATGCCCATTCCAATATTTAAAGGATCTTTTACAGATACACAATTTAGTATTGTTAGATCCGTGTGATGAATTGTCACGAGAATTTATTTGTCTAATCAAATTTAAGGTTCTATTCAAGCAAGAAGCTCATAAGGATAAACCGGTAGTCCTTTGCTTAGCGATATTTAACTTCAAGAATACTTTTTGTTTAAAAGTCAGAGACCGATATCATGCGCACATCGGGATGAATAAAATATCTGCCAATTGGCAATGGGAAATACTTCAAATATATCGTGGAGATGTTGTCAACAAAGTGCTACAGAATGCTCAGAAAATTAGCAAAGAAACATTTGACTTTACTAAGAACTTCTTTTGTGTGCTCAAATCAATCAACATTAAAAAAATGTCTTGACCATCAAATAACTTTTATTTACTGACGTATTAATAGTTAATACGGCAGTAAATTTGAATGACAAATTAGTAATTGTTATGCTTTCCATTTACTGTGATTTTACCATATTAAGTTTCCGACTAAAGATTCAGCTTCGGTAAGTTTTAACCTAGGTGAATTTTACCAAAACACTCCAGCGGCAATGCATGTGACACCAGTTTTTCTATGGGCATTCAACTCAAGTTTATATTCCACCATGAATGCATCGAAGACCTGTGTGACCACGCACATTGCTAGTGACTTCTATGGCGACTTAGCCAATTTCTGGTCAAAAATAATTTAAATTTGAGATTAAAATCGATACGAGGAAGACGAATGCATCAAAATAAAGATAATAATTTAAAATAATTATAAATATAGGAGTAATCATAAAAACATATTATTGTGTACAGTCAATGGAATTGACACTGAAATCGGTAAAAAGAGGGCCGGGCAACCACAAATTTTAGACTGAGTAGAGTATCAATTGTCAGTCACATTAAATAAAAATGTTTTGAACTCAACGAGATGTCACTAGCTTTTAAATATGAACCTCAACCCCTACTTCACCCCCCACAGACAGCGGCTATGATGGTTCTAAACAAACATGACTAGTAGCCATATCAGCTTAGGTCGCAAATCGTCCAACTAAAACTCAACCAAATGGTAAATTCGCTACTACTGCTACGAAATAAACATTACAATTTATCAAAAACCGCCTTTATAACACACTAAAATTAAAAAAATACTTAAATTATAGTATAATCTTTGGTTTGTTACAATATTATATACTTATGCATGTTACGTTTGCCAGTATTTTTCTTGTTATAAAAGCTATAATATGGTTTAATAGTGCGTGAAATTTGGCCCCTGCCAGTATAAATACTTCATGTCAATTCGCAGTGGAACATTCATTCAACATTCGCGCCCCAACATAGACAATGTGCAGCCGCTATAAATTTTTTATTGAAATCTTGGCGGATCCAAACTCAGAATTTTTTATAGCATTATATTGTTATGAAAACTGAATCATAGTAAAAAAAAAAAAATTTATTAGAGTTGCAAGTGCATAAAGTCTGTCATTATAGTACTATTTTGGAATTATTCATTATCAGAACTTTACGATATAAGTGTAGATTAAAAAAAAAATGTTTGCGTTTACTCTACAATGAAGTTAAAATATTGGCAAGGGTAACATGCATATATCGTAACAAATTAAAGTTTATTTTATTTTATTAGTGCGTGATAAAGCGTGTTATTTAGTTTTTTTAAACAGAATACGTTTAAAATTTATTATAGTTATTCCGTTGTAGATAAGAAAATGTTTTCCGCCATATTGAATTTAGTGTGACGTGATTTTATATTTCGTATTCTTCTCAGCAAACTCTTTTATTTGATACCCATATCATGGGAGTGCATAAAAAATAACGACCACCATCTTTGGGAGTCCGCCATATTGAATTTAGACTGACGTCATTTTATTTTTCGTGTTCTTCTCAACAAACCCTTTCATTTGATACCCATATCATGGGAGTGCTAAAATATCTGTGTAGGCCGTTATCTTTGGAAGTTCGCCATATTGGATTTAAAAAGACGTCACCATGCATTGTGATCCAAACTTAACGTGTATTCAAAATTTCAGCTCAATCGGAAACCGGGAAGTGGGTTAAATTTAACTTAATTGTTTTACATAGTTAAGGTTTTTTTTTTTTTTTTCTCCTTATTTTTCTCTATCTGTAATCGGCCACTTGGCCATAATCAGATGTTTGGTAGTGATTTGGTTTTTGTCGGCTGATACTCCATTGAGAATCATTGCCTCACTTTAACTTGTTTGTCAGTGTTCAATAGGTTTCATGCGAGGCTGTTTGAGTGGTGTCGTAGTTTTTCCTTATACTTTGTGCAGTACTTCGTCACTTCTTCCTTTACTGTCGGCATTTCCAAGTATTCTTGAATCTCATTATTACGAGTAAACCAAGGTGCATTCGTTATTGTTCGCAACACGATATTTTGGAACCAGATGAGTTACTAGCAGACCCTCAGAGCTCAATTCCATAAGTCCAAATGGGTTTTATTATGCTTTTGTAGACAAGTAGTTTATTAGTTAATTTCAGAGGCGACTGTCGTCCTATTAGCCAGTATAATTTCTGGTACTGTATATTAGCTTCCTGTCTCTTTGCTTTGATGTGACTCGCCCATGTGAGCCTTCTATCTAAATGGAGCCCAAGATATTTAATCTTAGTTTTGTTCGGCAATAGGTCGTTTCCCAATGTTACTGGTTTGCAATCCCCTTTTCGAAGTGTGAAAGTTATTTGTGTGGACTTAGTGGCACGTGATTTAATCCGCCATTTTTGAAGCCAGTTATGTATCGTGTCCAGCTGCACTTGTAGTTTGGAAGAAGCAGTGGTTGGGTCTTTATCACTAGATAGGCATGCTGTGTCATTTGCATATATGTAGCTATTACTACATCATTCGATACGGGCATGTCTGCAGTAAATATTGAGTACAGGACTGGTCCCAGGACAGAGCCCTGAGGCACGGATGCTAGGATATTTTAAATGTTGGAGAGTTCCTCTTCGAACTTTACTTGAAATTTCCTATTGTGTAGGTATGATTTTAGCACCATGTACATTGAATTAGGTAGGAGAGTTTTAAGCTTATACAGCAGTCCTTTGTGCCACACCTTATCAAAAGCCTGCTGTATATCTAAGAATACCGCAGAGCAATATTCTTTTCTTTCCAAGGATTGTCTTATTGTGTGCACAACCCTATGCACTTATTCTATAGTGGAATGTAGTGACCGAAATCCAAACTGGTGGTCTGGGATTATGTTATTATCTAATAGAATTGGTTTTAGCCGGACCAGTAAGATCTTTTCGAACATTTTAGAAATAGTAGGCAGAAGGCTAATTGGTCTGTAAGAACTGGGCTCCGTAGGTGGTTTACCAGGTTTGGCCATCATACGTATTATAGATATTTTCCATAATTTCGGGTAGTAATGAGTTCTTAATATAGCATTAAACAGCATAGTAATGAAAACGATTGCTTTTCTCGGAAGGCGCTTTAGGATTTCGGCAATAATTAGATCAAAGCCTGGCGCTTTCTTATTTTGCAGATTTCCTATAGTACTTGCTATTTCTTTTGGTGTAACTAGCTTTATTGGTTGAGATAGCTGTTGATCACTCTGTATAATGCGTCTATTTCGCGCTCGAATTCATCCATATGTGACTCATTGGGACTAAATGCTTGTACAAGATGTTGAGCAAATAATTCTGCTTTTTCCTTGGGTGTTCTGACCCATGTTCCAGCGGGTCCTTTTAATGGTGGGACTTGTTCCTGTGGTCTTTTAATATTTTTTGTAATTTTCCATAGTGAATAATTATCCTGCTTAGTCGAAGAAAGTGTACCTACTCAATCTTCTGTGGAATGTATCATTTCTGGCACAGTCGATCATTGCTCTGAGTTCTCTTGCCGCTTTGTTCCAGGCTTTTTTATCTTCTTGCAGTCGGCTAAGCTGCCATCGACGTCTGAGTTTTCTTTCTATAGTTAAGGTGAAGCTAATAAAACCGTGTTAAAAATAAACATCTATGAATTATTGAATAAAAAGTAAAAAATCATTTCATTCGAACCATCGACGATCCGAACTAATGGATCCGTCTAAAAGTACCCAAGTTTATTTTCATTTTTAAAATTGGCCATTCTGTTGAGTTGCAAAGTGTTTAAAGTGTTTGGATGATTTACCACCTAATCGTCCAATAGCTTCAAGTGTCAAATCGTGTCGCGGAAACGTCGCGCGTCACACAACAGAACAACTATAATAGGTCAGGAGGACGTTTTACCTTTTTACACACACACACACACACATCACGCTTGTATTCCCCGAAGGGTTAGACAAAGGTGTGCTGTTGTACATATTTAGATTTTATTATTATTTTTGGGCGAGGTAGGGTTCTAAGCTCCTGCGCCGTGCGAAGATCTATTGTCACACCTCTTCTATAGTTACAGCACTCCACTAGAGTTGAAAACTTCCAGGAAAGTTTCCTGATAACTTCCGAAACTTTGGAGGTTTTCGAATTATGTTTTTCAATTTATGAAATCTATAAATTCGTTGCTTTGCGATTACCTACTCAGAATCATTAACGTCAAATGAAAATTATCCTTTAATTTAGTTCCATTTTCTTTTATTATTTTAATTATGGTATCTACCTAATAAAGCAAATTGATGAAATTATGTTTTTTATTTAATCATACGAAGGCAACGGGCATAATGTAAACACCGAACGCGAGCGGTATGACTGAAGTTTTGGAAACATTCATTTTTAACATATAGCCTACCCCGCATCCCGTCCTGTGCTCGCTGTGTTCGAATATTTAAAATCTAACTAAATGTAATATATTTTAAATACAAAGTATCCCCAATTACTATTTTTAAAAGCGAAAAATCATTTCTGAAAATATTCCCGAAAACTTCCAAAACTTTGGAAGTATTGGAATTTTTCGGGAATATTTCCGGTAAACTTCCAAAGTTTCGGATACTTTCCGCAGTTTTCAACTCTACACTCCACTAGCCGTAAGTCAATGATTAAATTGACTATAGTTCTGGGGTAGAGGGATTTAATCACAACTGATGAGATTACGTGGTTCCGAAGTGCTGGCTTCTTGTGTGGTGTACTACGTCACACGCATAGATGTGTCTCATCCTTCTCGCGACAGACTCAGCAAATTGTGGTGTCACAAGGTGTCACTACAGCCCATTGTTTGTTTAATTTGGCAGTGCCCAGTGAGGGTTCTTGTCATTGTCCTGATTCGGCTCCTGCGGGTCTACCGCGTAACTCTGGTGGATATGAACAACAACACTTTTGGTGAAGTTCATACGATTAAAAGAATATGAACATACCGGTACCGCGTAAAAAATTTTCCGAAACTGGGGTTCGCGGCACAGATTATACAGTTCGCGGTGAACGGCCAAAGTGAACGTTATTTTCGTTTCGTTTCGAGACGTTGAAATGTTTTTGAAGTTATTTTAATCGTGCCATTTCTGCTTATTAAATTGACTTTACACTTTTTTGAGTTAAATAAAGATTGACCGACTGTTTTTGTATTATTTACATTTTAAAACATGCATATTAAAATATAAAAAATAATGAAAATTAATAACTAGACGCAAACGATGTTTGGCATTTGCCTAGTCTGTGGTAACGTAGTGGTTAGATACTCTATGGTTTGTGCTTTTATAAACAATGAAAACTGAAAATTCCGTTGAAGAAGGTTGAAGATTATATTTTATACTATATAGAAGAAATAGAAGAACTTCATAAAGTAAGTATGTTGTTCTCGTAATTCATGTTCGACCATTGCAAATTAGTGAGATATAGTTACGGGGCAATCGTAACATGATTTAGTTAACAGTGGAACATGATGCAGCAAAGTGAAATAGTGGTTTTTTTCGGTCAGAGTGCAGCAAATGATGTGCAAGGTGGCACGAGTCCTCCGCGCTGTCATATACTTCAAACCTAAAGGGCTCTAGTCGGGGTACTCTGAACTCCTAAGGTCGCTTCGCTCGCCCCACATTGTAGGTTACCTTTACCGTAGAACAGACAAAACTTAATTTCTTACCTCTCTGAAGGATAGACTACATAAAACGGAATTTAGGACGGAAGTGTTTTCGCCTACATTATACACGTACTGTACGTTTCGACTAATGTAATTTATATTTCAGCATGCTGGCTAACAGAGTTCAGTCTCTACACAGCAGATGGATATGCTGACTTGGCGGTTGTTCGTTTGGTCAATGCCGGACCACACGATAGACAACGCGTCAATTCTCGGTGGGATGCGTTGGCGGCCCAGCTAAATGCTGTTGGTGTGGGGACTACTAAGTCAGGCGCACAGTGGAGAGACGTAAGTAACTTATTAACCAACATTTTAATATCATGTCATTTGTACTGTATGTGGTGTGCTTTGGATGTTTTCACAATATTTTATCATGATTCTCTGCCATGATTGTTGCCAAATGGACTGACTATGGTGGTGACACTCCGCCATCACCTCCTACGGCCCCCAAGCCCTAAAGGTCTGCAGAGTGAGTTTAGATTTTTTTATTCATAATAATAATATATTCATGTCCCGCGAGGACAGAACCTCCCTAAGGTGAAGATAGCTATGAAAATTGTGCACAACTTGTGCAAAACTTGTGCAATCAGCCCCATTACGAACCTTTATAAATAAGTCTATACTATATAGTATAATAATATTATTATTACAAAGAGATAATATTTGATTGTTTGTTTGTAATGGATAAACTCAAAAACTACTGGAGCGGTTTTCAAAGTTCTTTCACCAGCAGAATCCTATAATAACACTGAGTAACATAGGCTATAATTATAAAGATATCACGCGGGTTTAGCCGTGGGCGGATGCTAGTAATCTATATTTTGATAAAATTACCTCATTGGTCTAGTGATCATAAGCGCGACGCGCGGGTTCGATTCCCAAGTCGGCAGAAACCTCACATCTTCGAAAGAAAGACACCTAATTACATGTATTGATAACAATATTATTTTCTTTAACAGTTGAACCCGTGCCAGTTCCGAGATGGATATGGAGGAAATGCTGCAGAGAAATGAGAGAAATGTTGTATAGGCCGCGTAGTGCGGTCTACGATGCGTTTTGCGATTATTATTAATTGATTACATCCTTACATTAAACAAAAGTTCTTATTGGTGCCCCACACTACTAATACAATACTTTGTACACTAGCTTCACTTGTAACTAACTATCAAATACCTTTTTATGTCATCTTGCCACTAATTTTTCATGCACCTATTCGAGAAATATTATTTACATTACCATAGTTGATATTTTTGCAGACATACATTTATTTTGTTATTCATATGGTTTTTGTGATGACGAAAATCTTCCGTTGTAACAAATTAATATACAAGTAATCCTTTATGTAAATGTTTAAATCAAAAATCACAAAACATTATTACCCCGAAGAAATCATGTTAATAACGATTTTCTTCAAGCTAGTTCAATTAATATAAAATTGTAATTAAGCTGATAATGTAGTAAGTCATGATCATGTATTTTGAAATTGTTTATTGGTGACGAAATGTTTTAAATCCTTACTTGTTCCAAATAAACAAGTCATACTTAACAGCCATGAGACTTTAATTAATATACCCTCGTTCTTCTTCATGTAAATGTTGTATTGAGATTCATGCAAAGGACATTGCTCAAATAGTATTTTTTATGGTACGTGTTTCAATAAATAAATAATTGAAATCAACGCCATCTATCGATAGGGTACTATCCAGTAGGGATATTTCGTATCATAATTTATTAAATATAACACTAAAGAGAGGTATGCGTGATTCCAATTCGGTTTCAATAGGATAGTATTTATTTATGAAGCATCCCGAGTTGCATAGCATAAGCATGTGATTTAGACTTACATAGTTTTTTTATGGTACAACGCCATCCATAAGATATCTATTGGATTCTAATAAATTCAATCGATATCTTATAGATGGCGTTGTTTCAATAAAATAACACAAGAATATTATATAAGTTCGTGTAATATATCGTATTACGTTCGTGCTTGGCCGTCTGTATAACATAGTAAATATACACGCGAGCTAGCAGCACGCACACAATTTCTTCAAAGAAAATAGACATAAATAATTATTAAAGCTTTAAATATTATGATTCACTGAGATCTATATATCCCGCTATTCACATGTGCAAATTAATCAACTATTAGACTTTGTAGGCGTCATGCGTCTTAACTAGGACTCAGCATAAATAATATTATAAAATAAAACAATGGGTACGTATTGAAATTGCAGTGGTAATCCAGTAAACTGCATTGCCCCTTTATATGATACTAAACTTGATATAAAGAATACAAGGTGCATAAATTAATTACAAATTAGGTACTTTATCACAAGTTTTTTAATAGTTCAAATTAATTACATTTCTGTTATGGAACAATAGTACTACTTAAAACTATTTTATAACTAATGAAGACAACCTCGATTCCTCCACAGCCTGCCGACCAAAGCAGCTCTTCCCTCGTCGATTGGTCCACGGTCCATGTCTCTTGGAGGCTGACGTTGGCCATCCAAGTTGATAGCTTCCACATCAATGGCAATGCGGTGATCATTTATATTGTGTAGAACTACAAAAGCATTTACCATTTTTGCAGCTTTTATAGGCTCATAATGCATGAGAGGCAGGGAAAGCCCGTTTTTAGAACTCCAAAGCAACGTTCCACCACATTCTGAGTACTAGTATGTCGGCTAGTATAGTATTCTGGCGGTGAGTTGTGGGTTGCACTCAGGATTGGTGTCATCATCCATGGACGCTGTGCATATCCAGGGTCACCTGCAATGTCACATTACTTAATAATGCTTATACATATGAAAAAAACACTTTTTAGTGTAATTAATTATACTAATGGTCGCTCAATAATGGAAATTCGATCGTAATTCATTAAATTAGCTTTCTGCACTCCTTCTCAATATAAACTTTCACTGTGACAAATCTCACACTCCTCCGTGCGCACAATATGCTTGTCTTTACAAAACGTTGTAGGTACACCTTTGTGTACAAAGTTTTCTCTTCACATATCATAATTCTGGATTTATCTTTAGTCTTACACAGACAAACTCATTCATCATAATCATATTGCATAATCTCACTGCTGAATTTGTTACACTGATGAGTAAGAACTAACAGTTATTGCATAATTAAAAAAATAATTTACCCAAAAACCAGAAGATCTGTCCTACTAGATACTGCATGTGTCACTTTACAGGACTGGAGTGACAGCATGGCTCACACCACCGAAGGATGGATCAACATGCAATATGCGTAGATCTGCATCACAAACCTAAAAAACAAAAATATTTTATAAGCAATGTCTCTTATACAAGAATTAAAGTTATATAAGACTTGTTTAGTTTTTACATACCACCATGACATTAAGTGAATGGTAATAATTTCTATTGAAGTATATCTCTTCATTGTCTCTAAGGCATATGATAGCACAATGTGTACCATCAACACACCCCAAAAGCCCAGGAATTCCAAACTTCTCCATGAGTATAAAATAAAATAAATTTCATATACTATGTACCTATCTAGACTATTATTCCTCTTTACAAGCCTTATATTGTGGTGAGCAGAATAAAGGTGTTTATTATCATCACAACTAATAATTAGTATTTATTATTAAACTTACTTCATTGATATTTCATTTTGTTCTGCCTGAGATACTGGAAAATGGATATATTTTGGCAAAATATGTTCAGAATTCAAGGCTGCCGTGACTTCCATTAGACACTCAGACATTTTTGCCTGTGAAATATTTAGGGCTTTGACAGCCACCACTGCCATACAACTGCAATGCTGCCAAAATCTGTAAAAAACATAAATGTCAGCATTCGCAAATTCTATGTGGTTGCTCCAGGTGCTCCATTGAACATTTACATAGATATGCAGCACTGGCCACCTTATTGGACTTGGGATTTTAGAGTTATTTTAAGAAATAGTTTATTATTTATCACACAGTCATAATTATAACACACAACACTTTCATTGACAATGATATTTAGAATGTCATAATCACTTTGATTCAATTGATACATACCTTGATTTCTGGATGCACTGCAGTGATTCTTTTGGTAGTTCTAACTTCACACAACGTCCTTAAATACGTTAGGAACAAAAGTTGCAAAACATAAGATCGATCCCGCTATCCCGCACTCGAAATTCTAAAAACAGACAAAAAAACACGAAGGCAAGGAATTACAGTGAATATTTACAAGTTAATTACACAAAATAAACTTAAAAAAGCAATATTTTGTTGGGGAAAGCTAAAAATAAGGCAAATTTTACCGATGTCCGAAGCTCTTTCGCTACCGACTTCATTTGACATTACATTCTGGGCTCAAGTCCACTTAATTTATTTTTTTTTTCTTACGCGGTACCGTCTAATGTCAAATAAGTGTCAAATATATAGGGAAATCTTGGGAAATCGTACACTTTGTCGTTCGATTCTGGGTTCGATTCATTATATGAATATCGAATAGTTACACGGTACGACGAAGTCCATATATGGGTTGGAAACGTCAAAAAATCGAAAAATTGATATTCACCAGAGTTACGCGGTAGACCCGCTGTTCATGGAAAGAGCTTGTTCCATAAACTTTTTGTTAAAGCCTGTATTAAGGTTTTATCTTTTCTACTATCTGGTTACAATGAAAGGAAAACATATTAATAGGTACCTAGTTGAGTTGGTTTTAGTTTTTGTACTGTTTCTATATTACAAGGCTCAATTCACACTGAGATGGTAGCGGCTGGCGGCCGCTCTGGTAGCCGCGTGATCGCCGCGGGTCCTTGAGCTTTTGTGAATTGGGTCAAGCGCGGGCGACCCACTGAGGGGAAGGAAAACAAGTTTAAAATGCTGCGTAATTGTTGGCACTGGAACTGATCGCCACTTCGCTGCCGGCCGCTACCTTCTTGGTGTGAATTGAGCCTTATTATAAATACGAAAGTAACTCGTGTCTGTTCACGACTAAATGGCTGAACCGATCTAAATGAAATTTGACAAGGAAATAGTGTGCGTGCATCATGAGGAAGGACATGAGCAATTTGTTTTTCAAAAACCGCAGCATCCGACGTCCTTGCCGACGGAGTCGCGGCATGTTGCTAGCAAACTCATTATGGAATTAAGCTATTTTAATATTACCCACTTTTAGTGCCCAAAGGACAGAATTTTTGCCATCATAGTTTGGAAGTTATAGCTCCATATTAGTGAGTTTGCTGGCATGACGTTCACGCTAGCATCCTTACCACCCGTACGAAAAAACCGTTTAAGCTACAAAGATGGTTTATGTGTAGGTAATGAATTTGTGACGATGTACCAAATTTCAATAATAGTAGGCACCTACTGTAATTTGAGACCAAAGAAACGAAAGTTACAAGGGGTGCTTGGTGAGTATGCTAACGTGAGCAGTTTACATAATCTACAGGGGTCGAAACTGATTACATGGTCAAAAATACTGATTTTACTGACTACGACTCAAAAATACTGACCTATTACTGACTTAATTTCAAAGTCTGAATTTGTGAATAAAAGGGGGTTCCAGACAGTGTTAATAAGTAAAATTAATTTATTTTGAGTTTGGCCTCCACCATCCCCACAGCCAACTTGCACCACCAAATTTATTATGTAAGAAGTAATCAAATAGAGTTATTAATGTAATTTTTTTTATAAAATCCGACCGAAAATACATCTTATTCTAGTGTTAGTGCATACTCTGCTTTGAAACTGAACGCAGATGGACTGTAATGTAATGGGTAAGTGGAAGTGAGATGTCTTTTGATATGCTTATCAGCCAGGTTTGCGAACCAGGCTGTCAAACATTTTATCTGTCATACATTTTATACAGGTGTCTCACAAGTCAACGTCTAGTCGGAAACGGATGATAGGCCAAGTAATAATAGTACCTAATCAGAAAAAAATAAGTTATGCATTTTTACGACACACGACGATGACGACACGGTTGGCGCAGTGGCTAAGCTATTAGCTTTCTTCGCTACGTGCCGCGGGTTCGATCCCCACACGGAACAAGTATTTGTATGATCTACAGATAGTTGTTTCGGGTCTGGATGTGTGTGCATGTGACATATATAAAAAATCAAATAAAAAATAATACTTATATGTTTGTAAACTGTACCCTCGATACAGGAGAAATCGTAGTGAGAGGCAACGTTTTTTAAAAACAAACAAACAGTCTGTGCATACAACATTTTTAAAATTATAGGCATAAAAAAAAACAAGAAAATCTACCTACACGCTGTGATGGTGTTCTAACTACCGTTACTACAAATCTTTATTGTTTTTAATTTTATTTTTATTATGAGTAATCCTGAATAATGTTGTAAATTGTTACCTAAAATGTAAAGCCAAGCCCCAGCTTGGAAGAAAATGTCACTACCAAGTTATTCAAAATGAATACTACACCCAATATTAATTGACTGTACAGAAAAAAAAAATACTACGCTAGTTTAGCAAGTACCTAATTTTAAAAGTTGGCGTATTTAATAAGCATTCCAAAATGGTATGACACTTACTAAATTATTTCTTCAATTATGGATAACTTTTTTTTAAAGAAACCAATTTTTTTACCAATTTACTTACAATGATTCTAGTGTAGTGTTTGTGTATGTGTAGTGTAGTGTCTAGGCTTTCCTCAAGGCCATAACTTTTAAGATTCCAGGGTGAGTGAGACGGAGAGAATAATTTTAGGAAGTGTGAGCGAGACAGATAGTCATGCCACTTTATCAGACGGAGAGAGACGATTTTAAATGGGAGAATCATTGGACATTTTGAGCTGCCAGAGGTCTTGAATGGCGAAGTTTATTTGGATTTTTTACGAAATAATTTATCAATTTTGTTGGAAGACGTGCCACTAAGCATTTACAGACATGTGATTCCAGCAAGACGGCTGCCCCGCGCACTATGTCCGCTCAGTTAAAGAATATCTCGATGAGGAATACTCAGGAGATGGATAGAGCGGTCTGGTACAATCTCGTGGTCAGCTCGCTTAAATCTACTAGACTTTTTTACTGGGTAGCGGTGAAAGAAAAAGTTTTATCAAAACCAATCGAAAATTTTGCTGAGGTATGGCAAAGAATAACGGAAGCAGTTGAATTTGTTAATAACGGAAGATTTGCCCGTCTGATAACCCGATCTTTTTTAAGATGTCGAGGTTGTATTGCGGCTGAAGGAAGGCAGTTTGAACATTTGTTGTAAATGTCTTCTCTTATCTTTTTATTTCTCTTTTATTTTAGAATCCAATAATTTAGGCGTAATTTAAAACTTTTCTAAATAAATACTATAGTTTAAAAAAAAAACTAAAGTAAACGCTTTTGTCATCCAAACTAAACGTGTATGCAAAATTTCAGCTCAATTGGAAACCGGGAAGTGGGTCAAATTTAACTTCCAAGATTTTTTACATAGTTACAGGTGAAGCTAAGAAAAGCGTTTTAAAAAGAAAACCAAACCTTAACTAAAAGAAAAAAAGAACGAGTCATTACTATGGCCCGTGGTGCGCTTGGACTACCTGGAAATAGGATTTGTCTCGCACGTTGCACTTTGTAAAACGACTCTCTTCGTTCGCTCCAACTAGAATCTTAAAGTTACGGCCCAGACGAAAACGAAAGCCTTGTGTACAATAGAATCATTTTAAGTAAGTAAGAGAAATTGGTACAAAACTGGATTTCTTTACAAAAAATAATTCTCCATAATTCAAGAAATAATCTTGGAAGTGTCATACCATTTTGGAATCCTTATTATATGCGCCAACTTTTAAAATTAAATTACTTGCAAACAGTGACATTTTCTTGGAGCTATTTGCCTTTAAATTTTAGGCAACAATTTACAGAAGCATTATTCAGGATTACATATTATATAAAAAATTGAAAAAAGTAAAGATTTGTAGTTACGGGAGTTAAAATACCATCACAGGTGTAGATTATTTCGATTACTTTTTGTATTTTTCTGATACCTATCTATTATGACATGGCGTATTCGGTATTACCCGTTTCCGACTTGACATCGACTTCTGGGTCAGCCTGTATAAGAAAATCTGTAGCGAAAGGAACGTAGGTGCCTTAGACTAAGAACTCACGGAGCGATTTTCACCCGCGTCCGCCGCGGTTGCGGGCTCGCAGCTTCTGTAGAATGCAGATATATATGTAAAAAATTAAAGCAAAACTCACGACGCGTTTTACGCACGCGACGTGCGCGGTTGTTTGCGGTTCCCGCTGCACCGGCGGGCAACTAGTAGAATCGCGCGGTCCGCGGTCACCCGCAGCCTCGGCGGGTGGCGCCCGCGGGCTCTGCGATCGGTTGGCGGGCGACCGCGGTGGCCGGCGGGGGGCGGGGACAAAGAAATCCAACGCCATTTTGCACCAGTGACTTGTGGCATCGTGACATGTTTGTGCATGTTGAAAATTAAACAAACATTGCAACTTGTTGTCTTGCAACCGTGGCGGGCGACGACCGCAACCGCGACGGCTGCGTAACCGCGCAAATAACCGGTCTCGTGAATTTAGAAATAAAACCGCATTCTACCACTGCGGCGGCGGTCGCGGGTGAAAATCGCTCCGTGAGTTCTCAGCCTTATATACTGACTTTACTGACCATTTAAAAAAAAAAACTGACTTTTACTGACCAATGTTAAAAAAACTGACTTTTACTGACTTTACTGACCAGTTTCGGCCCCCGATATCGAGAAAGGCTAATGCTATCATTCTGTACTAATATGTAAATAATAGCATTAAGCTGCAGTCCCAAGGTTCTAGAAAAAGATATTTACCTACCTTTTGTTTGAAATTGACCTTTTGTTCTTTACTACTTGTTAAATAGGTACCTACTTAGATATACTTAATGTTATGCACTTGTTCCACCGCCCGCCGACGAGGAAGCGACTAACTATCGACTATTTTCTTGCTCAAGAAACGTACAATAGATGTAGATCCCGTGTCAATAAAAGAGAGATATTATATGTATATATTTTATATATAATAATAGTTGATCGCCGATTGTTCACACTGCCGCGCCGGCGAGAACTCTCTCCACTAGTTTGTCATAGTGACAAGAGCTATCAAAGATAATACTCACCGTGCGAAGCTCGCTTGGCGATCAGAACACTCGCAGAGAGACTCCTTACAGTGCGAGTATCGCCCGTCGCAGCACACTCGCTACAGCCCAGCGACAAAATTATCGGAACTACACATTCGCTTCTCGCAGTTTCTAGTTCTACTCGTTTCTCGTTCATCGTCGGCGGTGGGACAATTGTATTTGTTTATTACACAATATTGTTATCGATTTCAAATCTTTCAAATGTAAACCATAAAAATGCATTTATTTGCAGTATATTATGGTCTTGAACATCAGTTCAATTGAACGAAACAACTGATATTACAGACTGTTTGTAGATTTTTTTTAACAATAAAGTAAATGAACATATTTATTTGGATTCTCATTCCTAAAACTATAAAAATACCACAAATACTATTATCCGAGTGTCCATATGGATTCAACGTCTAACACAACATCTTCTGGCGGCGAATGCTTGTGGAACATAAAATATCCTTGAATTTGCGCTGGGCTAACTGCTTTCTTCTTCTCGAGCACACTATACAAAACAAAAATTAGTTAAATATAGGTACGAAAGTACGGAACTACAGTAATTAAAATAGGTATAAAACACTTGACGCGTGATCATTTGTTCCTTCACAAAATTTTGCCCAACACTTAAATAGAACCCTATTTAAGTGTTGGCTAAGCTAGCCCCACTATTTATGGGCGCTTTTATAATTTACCGTAGCACGGCACGTTACGGTACAGCACGGTATTATCGTGGACATCTACGATATATTGTACCGTGGAATGCTTTTATAATTTACATATCGTGGTACACACCATTTATGTCATTATATCTCAGAAATCTGACGTATATACATTTTTAGAAAGCCCGCTATATCAACTACTACTTCAGTGAGCCTCAAACAAACAGTAGTTGCGTAGACGTAGTAGATGGGGAAGCGGGGCAGGGGGGCACGAGCGCCACGCACGCAGCACGTTCAACTTTACCGTGACGACTTGACGGGAGCCTGGGTGTGCTAGGGGAATGGCACGTTACACATTATCGTGGACGGACAAGTAAAAAATAAAAATTAAAGGCGTCAACATACAATTCCATTCATTTTGCTTTCCTATTGTATCGTGACGTGACATGCCGTGCTACGGTAAATTATAAAAGCGCCCATTAGAGCCAATGAGCACGCGTTATACACGTCGCGTGGTGTAGTTTTACAAGTTTGTTCCAGCCTTAATACTTACTTTCTTGCAAATGTTTTAGAGTGATCTGCCGCTTTTTCTCCTTTATAAAATCTCAAAAACATAAGTTCTATTTGTGCTTGATCACAATATCCTACAAACTCTTTCATATCTACTCTGCCTGGTCTAATCAAAGCAGGATCTAGTCTGAAAATAAAATATAAAAGGCATGCATAAATTTACCATAGAAAATTGAAAAGTACATTCAGCTTCATATAGGTACACTGGAACAGCTACCTACTGTCAAAAAAGTCGCATTCAACGTATTTTATAAGTGGGAAAAAACTATGTGCTGATATTCGTCAATATTGATCACAGTGTCGACTGCGAATGCTAAACACATTCCCTGGCTTTCCCCTGACCATTTTGCCAAATTTCCCTGACCAAACATGTTCATTTTAAAGCTAAATGTATAAGATATTTTTTTGCGATTTCTGACTTTTCTAGTACTCTAACCCCAGTTAATCCGCCAAAGTCTTTTGATCCTTATAAGAAACAGAAACAGAAATTTTTGTGCAATTTGCCCATTTTCTTGCTGACTGTACATTTTATCCAAAATCTGTGAATGGAGGTCACAATATCTCCAAAAGTTATGGACAGTCTCCTAAGAACGTTTTCCTGTAGTTACAGCGGTTAAGGTACCTGCCCTTACTGCCCCATCTCAAAAATCCATCCTGTATATTACTGGAAGTTTTAATACTCACCTTTCAAGGTAATTTGTGGTCATGAAAACTATTCGGGCTTCAGTTGAAGCCACGCCATCAAGACAATTTAGAAGTCCACTGAAAGTAACGCGATTGAGTCCTTCATACGCTGACTTTTGTGTAGGCGAATCTTCTCGGGAAATGAAGGCCGCGTCTACGTCTTCGAGTAGTATTATTGACTGTTGTGGTGCAACACTGTAAAATAATCGTAAGAAGGTATGTCTGAAATACGATCTACGGGATGTTTCACTGAACATGGATCAAACGAAGCAGGTTATATGACCCATTTGATTTTTGCACCCATTTTACCCATGTATGTTCAGCGATATTGCCTAGTTTAAGAAATAATGGGCATTTATCGTCATTTTGTATACCGGTAGATTGAGCCATAATTTCTGCTATCCTGACAAAACGCTTGTGGTAGTGTTGATATTCTTTATGAACGTAGGTAGTCTAGGCTTGCGGTCCGAAACGCGATTTCGTTTTTTCTCTGTTTATGAAAAGTATAAGCCGATTTTTTATATTGGGACTGTCAGTTGGTAATAATAATGTACTTACACCAGTTGTTCTTAAAAATGTAATGTTCTATGCTGCTTCGTGCTGAATCCGCATACTTCTCAGTTAACACTGTTTCCATTGAAGTCCGCTTCAGTGGAATCAGCCGGCAGAGAAGTGGATTAAAGAAAATCTGATTCATGTATCTTTCGTCTCCGCGTCAGTGGTAAGGCGTTGAGCAGACTACGGACTTTTTTCCGGCGGATGCCGCGGACTAGAATAACCGTGGTTGATAGTTATCGCCAGTGAGGACACTAGAGTTCTAACGACTACTACGAACAAAATGAACCGGTGTGTGTAGAGTTCGTGCCGAATTTTCTCGTCCGCGGCAAATTTTTGTCGTAAAAATTCTTGTCAAAACGTCCGTCGTCTGCTCAGCGCCTAACGCATCCTAATATAATGGTCTAGCGAAAATTTAAAATACTTCGCGATGTTAAATGTCAAAAACACGGCTCGTCACCGTTAATACGGTCAATTTTGGAGTTTCTCATGAAATATTGTTCGCACGCAATTATTTTCTTAGTGTGGGTTGTTTGATCCGTGGTGATTTTTATATGGGTTATCGGCAGGCTTCGTTTTAAATATGAAATCACTGTCGGTGATCATGGCCCATAGTTACATTAGCTAGTCTATAATGAAAAACGGTAGTCATTAGTTAATTCTAATAAACATATAAATAAAAACAAACCTAAGTAAGTGGTTTAGCCTGTCGTCTGTAAGGCCTCTTTCAGATAAATTAAGTACACATATGTTGTATTCCAATTCACCCGCTAATGCCATGATGAAGGAAGATTTTCCACAGCCTGGAGGACCATACAGCAAATAACCTGAAAAATAAAAGATGTGTGTGTTTATTTTATTTTAAATCAAAACAATGAAATGAACTGCCTTATTGGTTTAGTTGTCCACTGCTGATGTCATGGTTTTGATTCCCAGGTCAGGAAGTGTTATTGGGGTTTTTCTGTATGAAAATTTACAGAGGCAGTCCGGATTATGATGGGAGTGTATGGTGATGGTATTAAGAGGAGTTTCCACTACAGAAAGAATAAATATAATATGAATACATCTGCAGTGTGATCGAGTCTTAAAAATTAAGAAATAAGTTTTTTTGGCAAATGGATTTCAGCAGGCGAAAAAATAAACATGTTATGGTAGAAATTGGGACACTCACTATTCAACATAATATATGCTATTAGTTGCTTGTCACTATCCATCTGCCTTTTCACTTCCTGTCTAACCAGTTGATGATGTATATTCAGTATTTTAACAGGTATCACTGCCTACACAACTCAAATACCAATATTCTGAAGTTAGACCGGTTGTCAGACTGCCTCAGTCATTTGACCACTACTGATAGCTTAAACTGTTCTCCAGAGCATGGAGTGGTCTTAATGTGAAAACTGATCGTCCTGCCCTGAATGGATTAAACTTTCCAGTTTGATCTATCAGTAACTTGATTTTATATACTACTAGCGACCCAACCCCGCCTTCGCATGGGTGCAATTTCTCTATTGACACAATACTTCACAATAGTTCTGTTCTAGTATAAAATCAAGTTACTGATAGATCAAACTGGAAAGTTTAATCCATTCAGGGCAGGACGATCAGTTTTCACATTAAGACCACTCCATGATCTGGAGAACAGTTTAAGCTATCAGTAGTGGTCAAATGACTGAGGCAGTCTGACATCCGGTCTAACTTCAGAATATTGGTATTTGAGTTGTGTAGGCAGTGATACCTGTTAAAATACTGAATATACATCATCAACTGGTTAGACAGGAAGTAAAAAGGCAGATGCTTACATTAAAATATCAAAGTATTATACATATAGTATAAACCTTCTGTGAAAAATTAACTGATGGTGAAAACCGCATCAAAATTCGTTGTGTGGTTTAGGAGTTAGCAGATATACAAACAGATGCGGAAAGCGACTTTATTTTATACTACGTCGAGATGTTTAATATTGTACTGATTCTGCTTGAAGGCATTACAAGACAACAAATGAGAACCCCTCCTAGCAAATAATTATATTTAGACAAAGTTATCACTTAATTCACCTCTACGATATGGGATTCCTCTGTCAGTATACCATTGGGGACTGCCAATAAAGTCTAAGCAGTCAGACAGAATGCGGTCTGCCAAGCCTGAACGGAGCACTACACTATGAAGAGGACGACGTCTTCTAGGATGTCCAAACGGCCGCCATTCTGAACCCATGGCTGTGTACATTACTGTCATCCCTTCATGTTGTTTCAGAGCCATTGTTCTGGCTGTAATTAGGAAATATTAGACATGTAAGTACAACTAGTAATTTTAGCAATGTTTAAATACATTCTAAACTAATATGGATTGTTATGTAATAGGAATGAAATGGAAATCCAAATAAAAAATATTGTACCATCTTCTAAAATGTGATAATATAGTTCCTTGTTTCTTCCGAATGCTGTCAAGGTAACTGTTTCCCACGGAATACCCATATGTAAATCTAATGTATGTTGTTCTCTTGTGCGATCAACTCGAATCCATGTGCCACCATACCTGAAATTATTTGAGGTAATCGTAAGTCGTATTTCTCTCGTAATATCAAAAATATTAATACCTAGTTGTAAAACTTACCTACCTAAAAAAATGCTGACCAACACTGGGAATGAAATCGTATTTTGTTTTTATCTGGCCAGTGTCTTTTTGGAGAAAGGATGTTTCGACACTCAAGTGCTGAGTTTGTCTGGCACCTTTATGCGTTATCCATTGCAGTAACCATTGATAGGACTTGTCTCTACACGGAACTTCGAGAGTGATCATACAATGCCGTCGAAATAGAATCATTGATGTTTGCACTCCCTTTCGTAATATTGCTGCACCGGCACCGATTCCAAATAAACCGAAACCAGCCCCAAAATAAGGATTTTGTGCAAGGGACGCGACATACTCCGCGATAGTCATATTTTTATAATATCTGTTATATCATAAATATACAAAAAGGGTCTTGAACTAAAAAAATAATTCTATGATTCTTCGGATTCTTCGTTCGATCTGATTTGACATTTCTATATTTTCTTATGACAATCGGCTCAGTGTTGCCACCTCTGATTTTGATTTTCCCCGGACTCTTAGTAAAATTTCTCTAAAATAAGCACTTTAAAAAAAACCCTTAAATATTTATTCTAAGAATTAAACACAATTTTTTTTTCTAAAGTTTGCCATAATATCGAATAAAATTTTTTTCAATGTGTTTTCCCGTTTATTCCAAGAATGAAATAACAACGGCCACACAAACATATCAGTATTATTCGTATTCGACATCTCCCTTCCGAGTATACACAAATCTATGAGCGCGAAAGAGAAAAGCGATTTGTTGCTAGCGATAGAATATGGTACATCTGTCATCGGCACACCAAGTTAGTAGTTTCCCTAAATAATCCCCTAATTATTATTTATTATTATTATTAATAGCCCGTAGTATCCCACTGCAATCCCCTAATAATATCCCTAAATAATTTTATACCCTAAAAAACCCCTAAAGCTGCAAAAGTCCCCTAAATTTTGGGGAAAATACCCTAAGGTGGGGACACTGAATCAGCTGTTCTCTTATGGTTACAAGACTGAAAAATAAAATTGAAGATAGGTAGGTACCTAGGTAGGTAGAATATGTCGCCGATTTCGAAGCATCGATGTTTCGAAGTAAGCTTCCTCCGAGTTGGCACGAGTCTAAGCAGTCGACCTAAATCTTTATCCTATATCTACTTTAAGGTCGAGTAGGTACCTATTCAAGTTATGTAGGTATGGGACAGCTGATTATTTTTTATTTAAGTATTTATTTAATCATTTATGTACACACATGAAAAGACACAGCAAACATTAATATAGGAGAACAAAGTACAAAGGTATTGGTTATTTCACAAAAGAAATCTCTTCCAGCAGACATGCGAGAGGGATTTTTTTTTGTGATTAGATCTACCTACCTCGATCGACCTACGATTTTGGTCACATAGAGAAAGTTGATCAGTTTGATGGTTTGATCTACAATTCTACACCCTTAAAATATGACCACGCATTTCTGGTACATGTTGATTGTTGTATACTAACGAAAACTTTATTTTATCACAACAAAACTGCGCAGCCAAGCGAAATTAATAACGCAGGCAGTCAACCCAAACTGACAGGTATGGTAATTTTTTTGGTGTTTGCAGTGCAGCAGCGGAAGAAGAATCTTAGTTCCTTCAAAATCCTTTTCTTTTCTGTCTATACCTACAGAATATAGATGACGAAAGTTGGTCTAGAAGAAATCGCCAAGTGCGATAAGGCTGCCTTTTGTACATCTCTCGTTTTCTTTTTGTAATGTAACGACAAGTTGAAAAAACCAGCGATACTTAACTGGATGGAAAAGTAGCTCCAAATCCAAAGTTTGAAAGTGGTAAGTTTCACACAAGATATTTTGGCGCTGGAGCGCAGCGAGGTAGCCTACCTATTACTAGATACCTAATAGGCGACTTTACTGCGCTATTTATTTGTGTGTGAACTAGGTACCTACTTTTACCCGAAATGAACACACTGTTTTTCATTACGAATGTGAACAAAGTAATAATACAGTCAAATAATTTTATTTGCATGAAATGTTAATTTCTATTTTCACTAAATAGTTCTTTTTTTGTGAAAATAAATAGTTTTCATACACGGGCTCTTAGCTAGATATATATTTTGAATCACGCTTGCCGCGGTGAGTCCTTGAATGGGTAGGTAACTATTTCTTCAAACATCAAGACCACTTCGTGCCTCGGAAAGGACATTGAACAGTGTTATGCAGTTGGTCCCGGACCCTGGTTGTCATCCGAAACCTATGACGTTACGGGAGTCAGCAGCACAAAAAGTCGGTCTATCCCACAGAACACCTCTTTTCTGTGTTAAGTCGTCTATCCTTAAGGTATCAATGAAAGAAAGAAAGAAACACAACAGAGTACAACACCTCCTTCAATATGTCCATTGTTCAAGTAGTCACCCTGTATAGGCATGTATAGGTACCTATCTAACACTGTACCTACAATAAAACCCGGTTCGAGTTTTTTATTACACGATATATAAGTAGGTAGGTAGAGGTACACTGGTACATACAAGAATTACAGATTGCCCTCACTAATCTTTTGAAATAAAAAACCGAGTAGCGTGACGCCGCCTCCGCCGTCGCCGCGCAGCCCGCCCGGGACAATGATAGGGGTCGCGTGACCCGCACCGCATCACATCAAAGCATTTTAAAAGCGCAAGGGAGACTTCATAGGTCCCGCAAGTTTTTATAGTACCTAGTACCTACAGGATATTTAGATAGATAATAATTATTAGATGTTTGGATCAGAATGTAATATTTTCCGGGAAAACAGCAGTTTCACCGAGAGAATCTAATACGAATCGATATTAAATTGAAATCCGTAAGCACTTTGCATTGAGGTGCAGAACGGCTTTCCTTTTTATTGTACCCACAATGTGTAGGTACTAGACGTAAGCGCCGATGCCAGCTTCGGCGTTATCGGCGTGGATGGTCGAACGGAATCGGTTGTTTTAGATACAAAATGTAGACATATACTAGTAAACTAAAAACTAGAAATGTCTAAATATACGCTTATTGGTTTATTTCGACGTATTTGTTTACGCAAATTCAATAAAATACAATTTTTATATGACCATAATTTAAATAGCGCGTTTGACCGATAACTTCGTCCGTCACAGTCATTTGGCGAATAAGTCTGCAATATTTTGGTTTAAGCTTTTCACCATCCACGCCGATGACGCCGCCGCGGGCATCGGCGCACACATCTAGTAGGTAGTACCTAATTTAACCGAGAGATTCTATTTTATTTTTTAAAAAATCTTTCTTACACTTTTATATATTCCTGTATCGTGGGTGCGATTAAAGATACAAATTTTCATAATCACAATATGATTCACATTACAAATGTTAAATTAAAATATCCACATAATTGACGAGGCTATCATTATCGTAAAATTCATATTCAGCACTCGTCGGTGTGACACCTATGGACATTTATAAATAGATGTGCTCAATGTGGCGCTTTTAGGCACCCAGTAGGCCATAACAAAATTGTTTCGTGCGGGAACCAACCCGCGACACGATTGTGGTGTCGATTTCTCAACCAAAGCGCCAACCGTGCAGTCAAGCCTTTGAATCTTTTCATGAAAATTACTACACGGTCTACAGGGCTATGACGCAAAAGGAACAAATAACAAACATGTCTTATTGTCTGAAACTCTTGTTGGTTCTCATAATATGTGTAAAACAAGACGTGGATCTAACCATAGCAGTCCGCAAGTTCGTCTATCAGAAGGACATGTCGGAGTACTGCCGGCGACGTGTGATGCCCTCTGTGTTCCTCGGCAGACAAGTCATCGAAGCTTACTCACAAATACTGCACTTCTCACGATTAGAACTGCCTTACAGTTGCTTTGTTAGTATCAGGTTTGTATCAAACACCAATGTCTTCTGGGAGGTATTGTGAACATAAAACTGGAGCATCAAGTAATGCTATAGGTAACTTTACAGATATACATAATATGTTAAGTAACTACACATTAAAATAGTTTTTGGTTTTCTTAAGCTTTCTTTTCTTTACGATATTACTATTCTGAACATCATCTTTGAGGGTCGTATGTTATGAAAAAGTTAGAATTGTTTATCTTGCCTACACTGTGCACCGTGCACTCTGCCTCTGACCGAAGACATAACATAAAGAGAGAGACCATTAAGCTCTGAGGAGGCACTCAATACTGACAACAAGGCAACCAGCCCTAATACTCTCGCGCAGCAGCCTGCAGCGTAGAAGGCTCAAGAAGCCTGGTGAAAGAATATGTTGATAATTTAATTATATTATTTTGTGCACAAAATCCATAGCTCTTAATTTTTACAAGCGATGATATGAACTGATCTTACAGCCAATTACAGAATTTATACAATTTACTAACTTATCTTAATTCATGCAGCAAGAACAGGGCGATATGCCAATCACCATACGCCTGTGTACTATGTGCTAGTGTGTGTGGAGAGGTGACTCTGTGGGTGCATGTATGTGCCCATTCGATCACTGTATATAATTATATATATCCTTTCAATAGGACGGAATCAGGAAGTAACATAATATTGGTGATTCAACTGATGTCTGACAAGAGCTTGATAGAATCATGTCGTGACAGCAAGAACCAGCTGTTAGTCTACGAGATAGGGGAAACATTCGGGGGCTACTGGGGAGCCTTGCCAGATAATGTGATGAAACCGGTGGCGCCGATGGAAGAACACCCGTATACTTTGAAAACTACTCAGTCTACGACCACTGAGACTACAACGAAAAGGTAGAGATTGTAATAATATGTTCACCGTAAAAATCAACAACTTACATTTCAATATTTACGTAACAATTAACTTAATTAATTTATTAATTTAGCTTCCCTAGTTTTGACTGCCTTAATTATCACCGTAACTATGTATATTTATGTAGGTATATTTGGGTATATATCTACATTTTTTTAAGCGCTGCTTTAGAAATCCCTCCAAAACAAAATAAAAAATTGATTTTGTATGGTTTGCGCTAGTAACTTATGCGTGTCTTCCACACTACATAAGTCGAATTTTCGTTTTATTTTAAAGTCAATCTCAATAATGCGCTTGTATTTAGGAACAGACACAAAATCACTGTAAATTATCTGCACTACATAAAAATTATCATGTATAAGAACTTCTTTAAACGTAGCCCCATACCTACCTACTCCTGTGTCTCCTGTATCATGGGTATAGTTCTAAACCTCATATGCACACACACCTAGACCCGGAAAAACTATCGAGGACTACTAGGACAAACAAATATTTGTCCCGTGCGGGAATCGAACCAGCGACACGGAGTGTAGCACTGCACTTAACCTGTTAGGGATTATAAAATGTACTATAATGTACCTATAGCAGAAAATAAAGCTTAGTTATCTTATAAGAACCACCAAACGGAGGACAAGGCCGACCACAACGAAGAAGCCGGATGAGGATTTGGGAACTCCTACGGCAGACCGGCGAGACTACATCATGGTGGAACTGCCCATAGTCAACGTGTCAGGGATACTGGTGCCCGGTCGCTTGCCCACCGACACCATCTTCGACCCCGAGGATGCTTTTGATACCCTGGATGAGGTCACTCCTTGGTAATTTGATTCTGTAATCCTTGTAGTTTGAACGAGTCGTACATTGTGGGATTGTTTACACACGAAGTCGCTAAAATGTAACGAAGGAATTATACTGACAACCAGTAGCTGCTAGCTATTGCGCTATTTGGGTCAACTGGACTGGATAATATTATGAAATGTGGAAAATCAAGAGTTGTGACGCAATTCCTGAAAGGCCTTCTCCAGCCACGGACTTAGTCCGATATATTTTAAATAGGCATGGTTGATGTAGGGACCGGACAAGCCGTTTATTTGACTACAGTCATTCTAAGGGTAACTTATTAATTTGGTAACTCCTACATATTAGTTACCCATAGAAATGGAAACCTAGCAGTTGTTTTGCTTACGCTTTTCTGAAGGGTAGCCCTTATTTTATTTATAAGTTAAATCAATCAAGGCATGAATGCTGAAAGTACTGGTAAACCGTAAAATAACTTAAACAAGTAATTTTATACTTTCATCTTTCATGGGTTGTCGTAGGTGCGGCGATTGCTACGTGTGCTACGCGCTACGGCTCGCGTAGCGTTTTGTAGTAAAGACGCGCCTGCCCCACCGCGCCCTAAGCTATAGATAAGATAGGTTAGCTCGCGATGAAGCCTGCTTGCCCTCAAAGATGCGGCGTCATTATTCATATTTCGGTTCACACTGATTACGATGTGGCCTCCGCTTAACCCATGATCTAAACTACGCCACGCTTACAGCGTCATGATCACACACTCACGACGACGTTCGTCCAAGGAGACATCTGTATGCCTACTTGTTACATACCGTGGTTTCATGACATGATGTGAATAGGGCTGGTATGAGCTATCGGACGAAGGTGCTGCCTCTGGTGCAGTTCTCCATAGTGAACGAGGACAGCGCGAGGCGAACTGATGACGAGAAAAACTTCACTCCCCGGTATGAAGCAGACTTCAATGCTGAAATGTTCACACCGGACTCGAGGTGACAGCAGACTTATTGAAATTATTATAACAAACTTTATAGAACCTGAAAACACAGACCACTTATTACAAAAGATAGTTAGTAAAACACAGGTTTTAAATACATATATTCGCCCCTTCTAACGTCCTTTATCAAAAGAAGAGACGGGCTATCTTAAAACCTGGGTTGTACAAAACTTGCCTTACATCATCTTTTGTAATAAGATTATGGGTAATTATGATACGTTCTAATCTTTAAAGTATATCACAGGAATGCTTTGCTCAATTTATGTCAGTCCCAGAAAAACTATTTCGTTTTGCGTGTTTTTTTGACATTTACTTCTTAGCTACATAGGTAGATTTTTGCGATTTGTTGTAATTTGTAGTAACATTCTTTAGCCAGTAGTTGGTAGTTAAATCTGATAACTTTACCGATGATCAATTATGCCCCAATCAACATTACGTATTGCAAAATGTTTCAGATTAATATTTCCACTACTAGGCCTGACTGCTAAAAGGAAACAACTTACAAGAAAATATCATTACAATGTAAACAGACGCCTCAACTTCAAGAAAAACAAGCAGTTGTTTTCTCAAAAGGAAGCTTTACTTAGTAAGATGTATGTATAAGTAACATCACGCTGATATTGTGCGAACGGGTAGACAGAGAGACTATTTACTGATGCCTGTATTCAGTTCCATTGCTTGGGAATCGAACCCAGAATCTCACGCTCGGTAGGCGCACTTGCAATGTCAATGAATCCAGGATATTTATGTTTTGTAGATAATGACGAACAAACCAACCACTCACTGGCAGGATTACTATCCAACAAGCTAGAGTGCTACGTAATATAAAAATCTTTGTCGTATTTTAGCATGAAAAGAGTCTCCCCGAGTTAGTTTCACTGACGACCTTTATGAACATCCGCTTCCTGTGACAGTCAGGCAGTTTACGAACCCTTGCTCGATGCCTTATCCTTTCACCATGTATATGCGTAATTTTTATTTATTTATTTATTTTATAATAATTTATGTACACTTACGAGCACACAAATGAATACATGAAGCGACATTCAAAACTGAATTTGAGAAATACTAGTGATTAAAATCTTTAAACATTTGTCACATAATATCTGCAAACACATAATATAAATGCTTGGTTTGTGTTGAAAGCCATCACAGCAAAGTTTAGAAAAAATAACGAATGTCGCTACGTGTATTCATTTCTGTGCTTGTGACAGTACAAATTATTTAAAAAAAATTATATGTTTATACACTTAAGTTCCTTTGTAATGCTTATTTTAAAAGACATTTCTGCCGGCAGACCTGCGACAGGAGGGTGTATGTACTATGTGAGAACTAATATGACAAAAGACGAAAAACGTTTTTTTTAAATAATGGAATTTCCAGTTCTACAATACCATATTACCGACCTCCATCGTACTCAACGCGGCCAAGCCAAATATTCACAAGGCACTACGACTTCATGCAACCTCGAACACAAACAGAAACTGAAGGTACTCCTACTTCGTGGGAAGTTATCGACGATATTCTGAAAAACCTCAGTAAAACTAAAACTGATGTTCCATATGGAAAAATTGATAGTAACCTGGTGAATCTGTTGCATGGACTTTCTAAAACGGATCATAATGAAAGTGGTTGGTAGCTATTATTTGTTCCTATTGTGAGTACTGATTGGTTGATTTAGTGAGTGATCCATCATGCCTTTTAAGTAGGTAGGTAGGTAGGTACCATCAATATGCTCCAAATGCCTTCAGCTCGCTCTAGGAAGATTTAACTATGAAACAAGCAAACGAGAATCTAAACAAATAATATGTTTAATATCGCAGCTTTTTTAGTTCCAAACTCTTCGTGGTATACTCGCAAACCTGCAAGCACTCGACGACCTGTCACAACCAAGTACAGAACAGACTCCATCACGTGGAGACAACCGCCTGCCAGCTACAGGTTAGACATTACTGTTATACATAACACAGCATCGTCTGTATTCACCCAAGCGTCCGTAGATGGGCACTGTTGCTCATTTCGCCAGGCACAATTCCTGACTCCGATACCGATTATTCCTATACCTACAGAAAATGATAATAACATTTTGTCCGACTCGGAAATCGAATCAATGACTTCACGCTCAGTAATCAATTTTACGATCGCTAGACCAATGAGATAGTTATTTCTTCTAATAATTATGTACCTTATGTATTAATTAGGAGACTGGGGTACCAAAACTTCTGGAACGATGATGTTAATAATCTAATATAATAATAATCAACACCACTTCTATTGTGTCGTATTGTTATACCCTGGTTTCCGTGAAACATGCGGATGTCAGACTATAATCAAACAATTATCATACATGGGATAGAGATGAAACTTCATTATGTTATTTACCTACAATGCTTAAATTTTATTTCTCGGCTGTAGGTATTGTTGTAGTAGGTACTGCGGGGCGAAGGTCTGTCTCTCCTTTTGCACTGTTATTCTGTATACAGGGCTAGTTTTCAAAGGGTAGCCAAATTTTTAGGAGTTATTGTACTCATCATTATGAACAACTTTTACTAGCCCCGCATATGAGCTGTTGGTAGAACTCAAGCTGACTTTGATCAATTCATTCGTAATCTACATAGGATGGTATTTGAATGAAACAAAACTGAAAACGGGAAGTATAATATATTACATAAAAGCTCCTCCAACTATTACAGAACAAATTATTTCGACGAAGTAGACGACACATCAAAAGCCGAGGGTTTGTCACAAGATTCCAATAAATCGTATAATACATGGAATAACAGTGATTCTGTAATTAATACTGATGGGAGAAACGGTGCTCTACTGCCCCTCGCATTGGATGTTGACGGTGTTATAATAAACGGTAGGTACCTATCTATCTAGTATTTGAATTTTTTATTCATAATAAAGGATAAAACAGGCAGGTATTTATTATTAAAAAGAATTATAGTGTAGGTACGTATCTAAGTAGAAGCTTATAAAGATTAGGTAATAATAAATGTAAGTAGGTTTTAACGGTTTCACCCCCGCGTTTTATTTATATCAAAATAATTAAGTATGTAGTTTTCTCTTAGTAAAATTATTTTTAGAATTAGTTCAGTTGTTCCAGATATTACCCCTTACATGCACACAAACAAATTTTACCTCTTTATAATATTAGTAGAAGTAGATATAGAGTACGTATAGATAAAAGAAGGAAGTTACGCCCTGCCTACAGTAATTAAAATTAGTAACTACGAAAACATTCAGGGGTGAATAAACATGTTTTAGCAAACAAGTAATTATTCAAAGCTAAAATCAACGCCTTTAAAAAAAAGAATTAGGTATAAAACGAATCTATAATTTTCCGTTTGATATTTAGGCCCTGTAAGTTTTATCTAGTCTACCTTAAATAATTTACAATACCTATATTTCTAAAAGAATAAATTCACTATGATTTTATTTTTATTAATAACTAAAACAGATATAGGATTACAGTAGGTACAATAGTTACAAAAAAATGTAATTTATGAACTTACTGACAAGAATATTTAAAACGAACATCTGCTTACAGTAACAAATCAAACGTACATGGAAAATAGCGTCAACAATCCAGCTATGTTGCCATCGGAAATCAGTGGTACTACTACTACTGCGCCTACGCCCAAAATGTATGTACTTATTAATTATAAAATGCATTATTACTCACCTGCTATTTTACTTTTATTTTATATATATTTTGTAGACCCTTGGTCATACTCATAGCGCATGTTTCGGATTTGGCTGGGTTGTATTTAGACGAAATTGTTTTGATGCTAAATATATTGTCATCTTCCGCCAGTGGCCATCAGAATGAAAAAGAAAGATGAAATATAATGTTCCAATTTTTTTCTTTTATAAGGCTTTAATAAGACCAATAAACACATAATTATATTGGGCCAAAGATAGAACATTAGCAAAACATACACGGTCGCATACGTATGTATTATTATGACCTTATTCCTTTTATTTAGTTGAGTCACGACTTGCATTGGAAGCCGGCAAGCACAGCATTGTTATCCGTTGTGTTCTTTTTTCATTTCAACATAACTTAATCTATCTAAAACGGTTTGAGAAGTACGTAACGAATAGGTATAACGTTTCTTTTTTTATGGCTTATGTACACACGGCTACTTATCAAGCTATACATTTCGAGTAAAAGCTGACCTCGCATTGTATGGGTTTTCTGTACAATGAGAGGTCAGCTTATACTGAAAAAGTATAGCTTGATATGTAGCCGTACGTAATAAAGGTATTTTCTAAATAGGATTTTTTACTAATGTTCCTGTGGTGTCTTCCAGCTTGAAACCTTTGACCCTACTTGATCACGAGTCTTGGGAGAACATGGTGCATGCAGCCTCTCTGATGGCTGTCATGCTTAATCAGTCTGTAACTCAACCAAGTGTGGATGATGGGAAGCCAGGATTTAATGTAACGCAAAATCCCATGCAAGTATTCTGGCTGAACTAGAACTAACGAAGATAGCCAGTTTTCTCAAAAATTGACCTGGTGACGTCATCTATAATCACGTAATGATGTAGGCACTATGAAGTTTTAGGAGATTTGTGATAAATTTTGTTTGTCGAAAGAGCAGTAACATTTCCTATAAATAATTCATAGCATGCGAATTCAAAGATTAAAAAAAAATTGGGGTTGACTATACTCGTACATTTCCGATGTTGTTTAAGTGAAAGGTTTAACTTTAGGGTACTGAAACTCGAATTAGCTGGGACGCGGAAGTCAGACAGCAAATGCTGGCTGCATAAATCATCAATATTTTATACGCAGCATTTGCGTTTGGTGTTTTGAGATTGGTTTCTAGTCTAAAACATGGTGGTGAGTTAATTTAGAAATATAAACCAATCCCAAAACTCCTGGACAAAGGCTACGATGATGATGATGATGAAACTTTACCTTCTGATAATGTGATCAACAGCATTAAGGTGGGGCGTAAGAAGCGGTTCATCCACGCGATTCCTATAGAAAACGCGAAGCCGCACCACCTGCCCATCAAGATTGAAGTCCCCTCCTCCACCGTGCACACCGACAAGATCTCCGATGCGCAGGAGTTTCAGCGGCTCATTGAACTGCAAGATGACGAGGTATATTAAATTATCGTGTAGAAGTTGTTAATGCCGGGAGATTTAACGTAATTTTGCAACTAAGACGAATGTTTGATATATGTTGGTTGTCTCAATTGCGCCGACCCCAAATAAAATGGGATAAGGGCAGGAGAATGATGATGATGTCTCAATTGTCTATATCAGGGTATTGAATTATATACATGAGCTTTATCCACCTGTCTACTAATTGAACATCATCCTGCTATTATAAAATTTTTCTTTATTCAAGTAACTAGGACTCATAATGTGTTAGTAAATACATAAGCACTTAATACCTATTGTTAGATACATTGTACTTAAAATCTAGGATTTGACTGGAGTTCTAAAATCAATTCAATTCAAATTTCTAATTTTTCAAATTGCTATCCCTAATCATTTTCTTTTGCTCTTTAGATCGTTATATTTTGTAAGTAGTGGTGAATAATTGGAGGGGCTTGGGGATAAACTGTTTCCATGCAGATGGTGACGTTAACTAGAAGCAGTTGATCCACATTCAGATTAAACTTAGATCCCTCTTGCCACTAAGAGCATGTTAAAGCCGGAAGTCGTCTCCACATTACAGGCTGGAAAAAGAGTAGGTTGATGATGATTGATGGTGAATGTTACTATACCGTGTTACTTTTTTTATGGCTGAGCCGGTATGATGATGGTATTGTCTGGTCAGATCCACGACCGCGTGGCGCTGCGGTACCTGCGCCAGTACGTGGGGCCGGCGCTGTTCAACATCTGCGACTTCGACGAAGCAGCGGCAAGACACGTCTACTTGTTCAACTCTTCAAGACTAGTGCTTGCTATCACCAACTTTACTGTTAGTTAAATTGTATCATATAGTACTTATGAATAACCATCAATGTTAAATATCGATTAAATATAAAATAATAATGTACAGAAGTAGATTCGTTGGTCAAAAGTAGTTTTAACTAAAAAATGTTAGTTAGTTTAAAAAATGACCCTGACACTCGGTGGCCGTAGCCTCGCTCCGCTTACTTCGCTCACTCGGCTCGTGCGTTATGTGGCATTGTTCTAACCTAACCTAACCAACTGGCAACTGTTTGCCTTACGCAAAACTATTTTCTTTTGACTGTAGGTTTTAATCAAAAGTAGTTCTGACCGATGTTTTAGTCAAAAGTACTTACTTTTGACAGATTTTTGCAGTTCAAAATACTTTTGACCGGTTATGAGTTTTGACTGTCACATAATTATAATAATTATGTACATGAAATATATGTGATTTCATTACGTCGTTACTTGTCTGGTTTTAGGTTTAGCTACCCGAATCCTAAAGGTTAACAATAATTTCTTTAAACGGGCGTCTCACTTCATGTGTTTCAGTTGGAACGCATGACGGTGGTGATGACGCCGGCGCGTACGCTATTGACGAGCGACGCGCGGTGTGCGGCCGCACACCTCGAGTGCCAGGTATCGGGCGCGCGCGTCTGCATCGATTCGCTCAGCGCTTGCGATGGTGTTCCCAACTGTGGCTCATACGGTACATAATCATGCTACTCTAATATTGTCCTCTCACCTTGAGTGCCAGACACTGTATGCTCAACTGAGCCATATGGTACGGGTCATATAGGTAAACTGTAGCTCTAGTCAACGAATTAAAAATTATTCTGAGCTTTTCCGTAGGCACTACCTTCTCCCAATCTCCTACGAATCGTGCAAAAAAATTACACACAACGAAGCGGGCACAGTATTGGATAGACCATTGACATTGGTTGCACCATTTATGATGATGACAACTGTGCCAACATGTAAAATTTATTGAGGTTTCAATAACGAAGATATTCTTACGTAAAAGTTTTAAACAGTGGAACTATTTCAGACATATACGACGAAGACCGTCTCATGTGTGGGGGGTCGGCAGGCCTCCAGCACAACGTGTGTCTGGCAGCCGTCACGTTCCTCGCTGTGCTGCTGACGATACTGTATACCGTACACTACTGGCTCAAGCGATGCGTGCCCAAAGTGTCCGACGCCTTCTTCATATACACCGACGCTGCTGAGAATATGTTGGTTATATATTTGTTTTAATTATATTATTTACTTGCTTGGGCTCTTCTAAATTGACTTTATTTTCAGCTTGTACTTGGATACTATAATGCGGTCACCATATGACAGCGAAGACGGCAAAGATTATTATCGCGGCCACGGCCTTCAAGAATTCATGGAGTGCACGGATATGCGGATCAAAACCAATTCGGTCGGCACATTTATAGGAAGATTTTTAAAAAAATATGGATGCAAACGTAAAAAGCGTGTTTCACAAGTCGAAATCATTGAAGAAGAATATGAGAATATGCACCCAGACGTACAAAGATTATACTCGTTTGGAGAAGTAGAATTAAATAAAATGCCTGGATTCTTGTCCGACGCCGCAGTACAAACAGGATCAAGTTTAGAAATGAAATATTTACAGGAAATAAGAATAAACGAACGAATAATCCAATCTGATTCAGAATCAGTTGATATAGTTGCTCACTACGAAGGAAAAAGAAGATCAGCTGATAAAAGATCAATCCTAGATTTGGAATTATCATCTAACCAACCTTCGGATGAGTTAAGCATTTTAAAATTCTTTAGAAGAGCAAGATCGGTTTCTATGCAAATTACATCCCCTGATGAGGAACCAGTATACAAAGCTGACATACCAGCTAGACACATTCCTCATACAGAAGAGAAGGAAATCCAGTGTCTGGAATATGATCCCGATGATAATTACGATCGAAGTGTTGCACCCGGTAGTCAAATTACGGTCACTGCTGACATAAGTGACAAAAAGCCGGAGCATGTTAGGAAGAGAATAAGATTTGACGAAGAAACAAAAACAATGCAGGTTGGAAATGAAGATGATGCATTTGAGGACGAAAATGCTGACCGTCCCCGGCGAAGTATTGCCCTTGCAAGTGGCAAAAATATCCGCATAGAGGATATGGACTCGAATACTGATGCAGATGAACCAAGCGGTAGCACAAATAGGGAATTCAAATCGTATTTTTGGGGAGGCGGTAAAAGTAAAGCTAATAAAAAGCCAAAAAAGAAGACACAGGTTTTACGTTAATTATTAAAAATAATTTTATTTACATTAAACTTTATAATTTTGATCTCATATTTTATGGGTAGGTATGTATGCGGTTGTAACTTTTAAATAAATTGTTTTATTGCTATAGGTTTAGTATGACAGAATAGTAGTATAGACGACTTCAACAAACATTTGTTAAAAAAATACTTGTAGATTGAGACAATTAAAATGTTATGATGTAAAAAATAAAAGTTATTATTTACGAGTGTAGCTCACGTCGCGCAGCGGTTGAAGATTGTCGTCACAACGGCGTCTGCGCCCGCGCCGCTATTTCCTAATTAAGACCAATTGTGCACCGGATAGAACACGTGCCAAAATGTGTGATGTCTTTTTAATGCCATTCCGTCATCGCGTATACCTATTGTCATTATTATGATTTGCAATGGCATAAAAAGGCTATCTAAATGTAGCTTCTTCTATGGAAAAAGAATTTTCTTGCAACTGACAGAGTAAATTACAAATTCTATGGGAGACAACTACCTACCTGCAAATGCTCGATCTTTTCTAGGGAAAGCAATATGGTATGTTTTTATGGACACTGGATAATTAATCATTGTTCATGGAAACTTTTGAGGAAATCCTTACGTCAGCTATTGAGAGGAGAGAGATAGAGAATAAAATGGATTTTATTTCATAACTCGAGTTCTATTACTGAGATAACATTTCCTATACTAGACTTTAACTCATCCAACGGGCGGCCACCAGTGCCCGAGAACCACAGTCTGCGTTTCGTTAGTTGATACGTTAAAAATGCATTTCTGACTAATGATATCCGTAATAATTCCTACATTTTTTCTGAATTATTCAACTATTTTCTCTAAAAAAATTCTATATACTCTACCTAGTCTCTATTACTTCAATCAATAGCACCAAAACATGACTTACATACAGGATATTTTCGTGACAAACGAATGGGCACTTTTATTGGGGGCAATGAAATTTATCTTAGAGCTTTTATGTCAGTTCCAAAAAAGATAGATGTAAAAGTGTCAGACTAGAAGCGGGAGCCGGGAGCCGGTGCGCGAGGTCATTTCAATTGAAATCAATTAAAGCCAATTGGGTCCAATTGAGCGGGCGGCAGATTCTGCGTCGTGCTCCGTCGCCAGAGAGATTTTATGTGAAGCGCCTACGCGCCGCCCGTCACATGACTCACCTACACATCATCCCAGCCTTTTCCTAACATGCTCCAATTTAACAACACTATTTACATAGTGATTAGGTATGTAAACTTGTCGGTATAAAAATTGTGAGTGGCTTGTTGCTATGTGGCTACTTTGTATATCATTTCCGCGGTTATTTTATGTGGGCAAACAGCGAGAACCCTCTGTACCCCAAACAGTAGGTTGTGCTGTTGGAGTCAATCCCAGCTATCATCAACTATGTGAATATTTTTTTGGCTGTAGATTTTCGTAATGTATATACCTAAACTAGACTTTATTATTTTAATATCATCGTAATAACTATAAATAAAATGAGGAATGCCACATAAAGTCAGTTAGTTACCTACATCATCATGATGATGCTTGTAAGTGTAACAACCAAAACTATGATTTTGATGTGTGTTTGAGTCTGAAACAGAGAAGATTCCAGAGTGACCAGATGAATCATTTTATCCCAGAAAATTTCTTTTTCATGTTCGTGGATTCACAAGCCCTTAGGATTTACACTTTACAGTCAAAATATTGGTCGTATTCTGCGACAAAAACCGAAAATTATTTTCAGATCACATGAGAAACGTATCTATTACTCAGAAAAGGTTTAAGTGAGCTGTTGTAGGCGTTGTGTCCATTCAAGTATTAACTAGAATTTTAGTTATTTTTAACCTCCTCTCCTTCTCTGCAAAAGTAAGCAAAGCTCTTACTCCCCCTCCTATGCTTACGTAAACATTGGTATTTATTTTTATAAATCTATTCAGCTTTCTTTAGAAATAAGGAATTTATAGACTATAAAGGAATTTAAATTAACATTGATGCAAAGTTCTGAATACCATTTTATGTCTGGTAAATCAGAACGTACTGACGTAATCACCATCCAGACCCCCCGTTCCCCATTTAATAAAAAATAAACAAAGCAAAGACCCCCCCACCCCCTTTGGTGCTTACGTACCTAATACTTGAATGGCCCCTAATCAAAGGGAAATAAAGTTTAGGTAGTAAACAGAAATGTAAAATGTATTGGGAGATTGAAAGTATGACACAACCATAAACTTATTGTACTAGTGGTAACTAGTACATAAGTCTATGGACACAACACGCAAAGGCTACAAACTTTTGTTTTGAGTTGGTGTGCAATAAACGCGCATACATGGTATGCGCGTTTATTGCGGCACTCACGATACAGTTTCTGATACATCGCGCAAAATGCAACATACGACATGCTTATATGCTATATCAAACGACAAAGGACGCATGCGTCAATCCAATTGTAAACCAGTGCAACGAAATCGGATACTTGTTCAAGTGAGATAGCACGCAGGCACCTGATTAAGACCAAGTCATGTATAATGGGATACATACATGAGATTATTCATAGCCGTATGGGCAATCCCCACCTTGTATTATAAAAAGAAAAGGAGGAAAACAAACTCCTAGTAACGGAGAGGAGGGTTCTATGAAACATCTTGGGCCCTGTGCAGAGACCAGACGGCAGCTGGAGAATCAGAAAGAATGCTGAGATAGAACAGCTCATGGCCGATCCAAACATCATTAGGAGGACGAAAACCTACAGATTCCATTGGCTGCCACATCGAGAGAATGGGAGCAGATCGCCGTGTTAAGAGAGCCTGTTAATATGGATACTACAATATCTATTTAATCATGTAAGCTACGATAAGTCTGTATAGTTTATGTAGCAGTTTTAACAATTTGATGGGTTGTATCAAATACCTAATCTTTAATTAGTTGTAGTACCTATTGATAATCTTGAACCAACATTTTTGTAATGGGACAAGATTATTTAAAAAACAAATCTTGGTGTTTGTTTTCGGCAGTTGTTCATAAAGGTAGTCAGTTTAAACGCAAGTAATTAACTATTAGAGGATATATTTCTAAAAATAGAAAATATAAGTACACGTTAGGTATACTGAACAGATACGTAAGTTTATCATAAGAGAGCTTAACCAGTGTAAATCATAGCTAAGCGTTCGTTCACACTCGATAAAAGTACGCTAAGTAAGCGTAAGTAAGCGTTCGTTGGCTGCCTTTTGCTTATAAAAAGTGAATAACGAACGCGAAAACGCGCGATTCTGCTGCTTAAAGTTTCGAGTGTGGATGGGCCCTAAAAAGTAACAAGAACGCGGTTTTTCTAAGGGGTTACATACTGTTCCTATTATACGGTGAATTTAGCATTTACCATGAAACTCCTCATAGCTTCATGCATTGTGGATCCAAATACAGCATTGGCCACAACAAATGCTAAGAAGAAAAATATTTATGGTAACCGACGTCTACTATACCTATAATTTCTACAGGGTATCGGTAATTGTACTAGCCCTTTGGCCCTTTAAATTATGTAGTCTGTGACAATTCGGTAACTAAAATAAAAGTTATATTGTAGAATCCATAAAGTGAACAAAAGTTTCTTATTAGGTACAGGTAGGTATCATCCTCCTGCCCTAAGCCCATTTTTATTTGGGATTGACGCAATATGTCTGCTAAGTCTGACGACACGGTTGGCGATGGCGTAGTGGCTAAGCGATTAGCTTTCTGCGCTACGTGCTGCGGGTTCGATCTCCGCACGGAACAAGTATTTGTATGATGTACAGATAGTTGTTTCGGGACTAGGTTTGTAAACTGTACTCTCGATACAGGAGAAATCCTAGGGAGGGGCAAGGTTTTACAAAAAAAAATATCTAGGTATTATGTTATACTATACTATAAAATGGCAATGATAAATTCTGACATATTCTAAGCCTAATTTGTTACCATGTACACGGAGAAAAATATTGTGATAACAAGACTACCATCGTAAGATGTATGATGTAAACGTTAGTACTATTTATTTATTTTATAGATACGATCGACGGGTTAACTTTACAAATTGTTTTTTATTAATTACAACAACAAGTTAAAGTTGCCAGTTGATGCTTTTTGTTAGTACATATAACACGAGAATTTTATTTTTATAATTGCAATAAGATTTTTTCCCGGCGAAGATACTAAAAACCTGAAATATGTATTATAAACTAGCTGTTGCACGCTGTTACACCCGTGCGTTATATTTTTATCGATATAAAATATAGCTTAATAAATATATCACTCAGGTATAGTGTAGTTTTCTATTAATGACAATATTTTTTGAATCGGTTCTATAGTTCCAGAGATTACCTCTACTTACAAACAATTAGAATATCTAGTTATAAGCATAATAATAATTCAATAACCAAAAGTTAAGTTATTTATGGTTACCTATTATTTTTAAGAAAACCGTTTTGAGCCTAGTTTTACTTACTGCATTTTTTTTTTTTTTTTTTTTGAAATTAGATTTTTTTTCTTTGGCTAAATCGAGCGTGGGTTTGGCGAAATTCATATTCTAAAAGTTACTGAAATCGATTTAGAAGTCAATTATGAATAAACTTCGAGTTTTGCGTTTATTCAATTACATCGTGTATGGTCGTGCACTTGACTACACTCTCTTTTATTTACTATCATACTTCATATACATCACTAAAGGTTTGTAGGGAGAAAACTCAAAGGGGCTCCCCTATGTACATACCATCTCAATTGTATTTGTTTTAATTTATAAAATATTATTTAGTATAGACATAGTTCAAGTGGGACCAGTCAACGATTTGGATTTTATATCTGAAACGCGTTAGAAAATACTTAAATTGTCCCACTCTATCTTGCACTATAATCATTTTGTACGAAGGGTGCATGGAAAGTTTCTCCTCGGGTCCGGAGAAGGCATTTCCTTTTGACCACGTCATGAGCATTTTCCATGTGAGAGATACGACAGACGAAGAATAAGAATTATAGTAGTGACTACAGCTATACGCTGAGTATCTTAATTCAAAATGTAATGTATGTAAGTACCGAAACGCAGACATTAATATTGTCATAGGCGACTAGTGTCCCCTCGATAGCTAATGAGTTATTAAGTAAGGTGAGGTCTGTTATCTGTAACTTTGGTAAACAAAGTTACAGATTCGTTATGATCACACCCCCGTTTATATTGTAGTTGCTTTGACTAACTTTTGCTTACGAATTCATCTACATGAATTCACCATTTTTACCATACACAAAATTCAACATGCCGTTGGGTTCAATTTCCGAAACAAACTGTAGCCTTACATAACTGTTACAATGGGGACTGACATAGAGAAAAAAATTTCAAAATCAGTTTTTCAGTTTATGAAATTATCTCAAACTCACACACAACCAACAAGTAAAAAAAAAAGTTATTAATAATATATAAATATAGATGAAAACCTGTCTCGTTTGAAAGTTGTAATAAAGAATTGAATATCGAAAACATTTGAGAATATTTTACCACTTTATTAAATAACTAAAAAAACTGTAAATGAACATACAAAGCTCTGGTACTCTTTCTAAAAAATAAAGTGTATTATTTTATTCTTGTGTCTTTTGTAAGTAGATGAGAGATAAAGTTAGATGGACCAACGACCTCAAAGAGGCATCTGGTGTTAACTGCACCGCTTAGACGAGGCGTATGTCCAACATTACACTCCAGTGCAGTCCTTATATTCATACGACTAGCTTAATAGAAAGCAAACATGATGAGGAGTTTGATGTGATTGTAGTCCCTGGTGCAATCAGCTTAGGTTCAGGGTATATTTTAATCAAAAATATAATGTAAAAAACATTTGTGAGATTTTATACCTACGTAACACATGGGTAATTATTGCAACAGAGCAAGTTCGTTTTTGAGTTTTCTATTTTTAAAGATTTGTTGAAGCCGCCTTTTAGTTTATTATCCTGATACTTCTAAACTGTTTCATATAAGTTATTTGCTTCAGAGTATGTTTACTTTTGTAATAGCGCTTCGATGGGAGCCTTGGGTCTCAATGGCCTTACAAACAAACAATCAAATAATAAACAAGATTTGACTAAATAAAACTTTAATAAAAATGCTTTTATGTCATTATAATTATACTTTTGAAGGTTTTCAATTTCTTACGTATAAATTATTCAATACTTTTTTAACCTACCTATCACGCTGTATTGTTATTGCTATACACAGTGTATAAAATGAAAAACATACCTGTTTTAGTACAATAAAAAATTCTAACTATTGGCATTTTCTATAATAAAATGCTCAACAGTTTTTACGTTTGTTTTGTAGGCAACTTTGAAAACAGCGCTCGATTTCAATCGGCACGAATTGTACCGACGCGTAGCCAACACACAGAATCCTTGGATAGAGCACGCAACTACCACAGCTTTAACACTTCCCACTTCGGTTTACACACTTCACAATCAATACCAGTCTAAGACACTAAACACAATCTAACTTCTGGCAAATTTAAGACAGGTGAATTAGAACAAAATCATTTCAACCCACGCAACTTAGGCAAAGATTCATTTTGCCCATGACCCACTTATATCGAACCACACAAACTGCAAATGCGACGAGAAGTGCATCAGCGAGTGCAATTCGTGTTGTCTGAAAGTCACCAATAAGCCCAATGAAGCAGAGATCCCGCTGGCGAGCGCCAGCACCAACCTAAATAGACTCTGATCATCTAAATTGACTTCAATTAAATAACAACCGAAATTGTTGAAATGCGCCATTACTCCCTCGACGCTAATCTAAGTGCCAATAGTCAGGGCGAATGTTTTATTAATAATAGCCAGCAATAACTGTTAATTAATAATTAAGCGATGGTGTCGTCGATCGGCATCAGTGCGCGTGCGTCGTTGTCTCGGCGCAGAGCGCATTCATATCAGCTGCATCCCGTGCCAGTACTGTTATGCGTTTACATGCATTTTGCTAAAAGATTTAGATTTTATAATTCTAATTAAAAGTGTGTCGTTATAATGAAGACAATAGCTAAATTAATTGTTAATATTTAAATACTCAAACTAGTGGAATACTTGTTTGAAACAGGTATGGTTTACATATACTCCATATTGAAGTGTGATGTCAACTCGTTAGCAAGTTATTATTGCGATTATTATTTGCTTTAGATGTGATAGTTTTCCCACGGCTATAAATCATGCAACAGACATATGAGTGGTGTTGATACGGATTTACAATAAAGTACTATGGACTTTCAAAATAATGATGTGGGCGTTTGCGCCCTACAATAGCACCGATACAAACAAATATCGGGAGAGCTTGTGGGAATCCCGCATGGTGCGCCGACGACGGCAGTGCGGTGGCGCGCGGCCCGCAGCAGCCGCCGCGAGGGGCGCCGGAGCGCCGCCGGCGTGTGCACCCGGGGGGAGTGGCTGTACTCCACTACGATTGGTTTCCGCGCACACTTGTACCAAAGTCATAAGCGCCCGCTCTACGTAGTCAACTCTGTCCCCTCCGGCTCTACACTACGAACGATAATAGCATTTCCACGCTCGCTCTCGACTCTCTCGGACGCGCTACTCATTGGTTCCAAACCTACGTCGAGCAACGTATTATGGTAATATAAATTGACCAACCGTAGAGCAAATTCGGTTAGTTCGTTAAAGTTGATTAAAGCCATTTAACCGGGACGGACACGAGGATACGAACGGCGCGAGCGTTCGTCGATCCCGGGGGTTTGGTTAAATGAAGTCAAATTGTTTAATATCGGAGTAGATAAATCTGTGAGTCGAGTTCGGGGAGCTCGAGGCGAGCTGTGCAGCGGCAGGCAGCGAGGCCGCCGCGACGGAGCCAAGCGAGGTGCGCGCCGAGGTGCCGGGCCCGCTCCCGCCCGCCGCCGACGGCTACATGTACGTGTGCGGGGACAGCGCCGGCGGGCCGCGGTACGAGTGTGCCTTCGAGCCCGGCCAGCCCATGGACCAGCCCGCCTTCGACGACCACATGTTCGGCGAGTTCGGCAAGGAGCGCCACGTGCAGGTCGTGGTCGGTGACGTCGGTGAACTGTACCGGGACGAAATGCCTGTATTTTCTGCCGCCGGAGACCAAAAGCGCAAAGAAGAGCCGCTCATGTTGCAAGCTGTGGATTCCGCCCCGGCTCCTCATCCACCACCGCCACCACCGCCGACAACTACTAAGAAGAGTGATAAGAAGAAGAGTGACAATAACGGAATCAAGAAAAAGAAAACTAGGTTAGTGTTCGTATTATTATTTTTGTACAAATTATCAATTTTTTCTCTCAGATTTATAATTTAATGGGTGAATTCCCGTTAAAAATCAATTATGAAAAAAAAGGTTTCAAATTCAAGTATTCGTAGAAAAGACAACGCGGCTACACATTTTCATTTTGCTACGAATATAGTCCGTAGTCTTTTCTACGTGAGTGTTGTAGCTTAAAAATGTTCTTCGTAGCGCTTTCGTAGCAAATGGCTACGTTATATTCGATCTCGATTTACGTTTATTTCCTAATGGTAATTATGTAATATGTGGTAGTTGGTGTTAACAATATAATTATGAATGCTTATTTAGCAATAGAAGCTTGATGTGATGAGAGGAATATGATTAATAAATTATATAAAACACGCACGTAACGTTTGTAACGTCGGTAAAATCAGTAGTCGTAGCATCCTTGACAGAGATTTTTCGGGAACCGACAGTCCGATTTCTATGGTACTTTTTATACGACTTGGTATCAGAGGTTGAAAGTTGAATAGCTGTAATTTTTCTGCTATCCGGTGCTGGACACCTGCCTGTCCCAAATTGCTTTTAAATGGAATTAAACAATACAGAATGAATCCATTACAGTCAGTACAATCAGTATGAGATATTTATATTTTTTATTTAGGATGTATGATCTTCGTACTTTTGGTTTCACGTGTGTCGGCACGCGCCGCCGTCACAGGTGACCGACGCACGCGCACCCTCCCTTTATATTACACTATCGTATCGTCGCCAAACCACCCCTGTTTTATTATTTGCATAACTAATACGATGATTTTTAATATGTGATAAAAACCATATGGCTGGATGGAGCTTTAATAGATGTTAACATTTTAAAAATATTTTTGTAAACGGTATACCTAGTAGTTATTATAGGTAGGTATCTATTCGAAATTAGGTAAATAGCATTAGCTAGGTACCTACATATTCTACGTAGCTACATCATAATCATCAGTACATATCGAGATGACTCCGGAGTTGCGGTCTTTCCTAGGGCAGCTAGTTAATTCGTGAAGTTCATTTTATATCTTTTTAAAATTGCTAACGGCTTTTGGAATAATAAAATAAACGGAAACCCTCAGCATGAGTAAAGATTATTATTTTACTTATTACTTTATTTTTTACAAAGTTAAGATTTTTCAGATTAGATACGCGTGAAAAATATTATTCATAATGGTTCGACACCCTTAGAAACGACGAAACCTCAGGCGGCACCCTTTTATTTCTTAGTAACTGAACACTTGATGCAGGCGTCTTGCAATAACTTTTATAATAACTACAAAGGCGACATGTTCAGATTAATTACCCGTATGGCCGCGGGGAGTCAATTGCCTTATCTCCTCATCTCCGCGTGAATGGAGGGTATGACGCTTATTTAATGAATGTAGTTGCAACACCATCTCTCAATGATCGCTATGTAGATAGCGTACAGGAACAATTATGTAATTCATCTTTAAACACTTTATGGTACTTTAGAATTTAATTTTTGCCTCGTTTTTTACCCGACTATGGCTAGCGTGGTCAAAAACATAACCCTCGCTGTAGTCAGCTAAAAATATAAAAGGATTACCAAGCTATGTCAAAGTATTTATCGATTCAATAATAAGAAGATACTTACGCAAGATTAAAATAGGTACCTACCTACTACAAAAGTTCGATGAAAGATGAAAGTTGATGTGCCTAATTGCTAATATTTTTAGAGGTCCCTATAGTTGAGGTTCGTGATGATAGGCAGAATAAAGCGTTGTAATAAATATCAAATAAAATGTGGTGTAACAATTAATAACACGATACCACTATAAGTTTAAAGTCAATTGGCAGGCAATTAGAGGTGCTCGCGCACTACGGGGGTGAATTTCGTTTCACGCTCAATCAATTTCTGCGCGTGCGACGCCCGCAGCCATATTGCACGCGTCAGATGGTAGATGTGCCAGTAAATGATAAGAATAATTTATTTGTGAATGAATGTATAATTGAGAGTATAACAAGTTGGTTTTAAACTGGGGTTCTCGTACTTGTGCATTGTTTGTTTGATGTAGATCAAATAAACAACGCACAAGCAACAAACGTTGTATCCACTCGAATAGCAATGTTCTAAATTAAGTAAAGTCTCCATAGAATCGGAATATTAATTTTCTTTCCTGATTTTCCGCGATCAAGTGACATACTAAACAATATATTGTTATTTTCGTTCACAGGACCACTTTCACGGCGTATCAATTGGAGGAGCTGGAACGAGCGTTTGAGCGAGCGCCATACCCTGATGTGTTCGCGAGGGAAGAACTGGCTCTCAAACTTAACTTGTCTGAATCACGAGTACAGGTTGGTAAAATTAATACAATACCTACGTAGCAACCTGTGACTTAATTTCCTACTAAATAAAGAAAGTATCCGCGTTTAAAAATCACATGTGGCTCCTCAATCCATACGGATCCCTATAATTTTACTAATATAAAATATAGGTATTTATTTATTATAACATTTTATTTTCTAAAGGTTTGGTTCCAAAACCGAAGAGCGAAATGGCGTAAACGTGAGCCTCCACGCAAAACAGGGTACATCGGTTCCAGTTCACCAAGTTCAACAACATTAGGTGGCGGTTTCTCCGGCATCGGCGGCAACTTGCCGGCGTTCCCGCAGAATGGCCTCCCCGCTCCAACCGACTCCTGGTCGTACCAGCACTCATACGAACTCTCCTCACATCATTTATTATCATCTAGCAGTGGTGGATACCCTGGCTTCAACGCACAACCAGCTGCGTATTCTTATACGACCGTCCTTAATGGCCATGATGGACAGATGTTCGCTCCGAGGCATTCTTACGAATATGGAGAAGGTAGTCCACCTCCGCTGGGCGTTCGCGACTACCCGATGATGGCGGCTCACTCACCGCAGATGGAACCGCATGCGCACGATGAGAAGCTTGAGTACCGCACGCACGAGCATGAAGATAAGTACTCAGCATGCGCGCTGCAGGACGAGCCGCCGCGGTACGCCGCGCCGCCCGACGACTACGACAAGTGCGCGATGGTGACGCACGACAAACACTACGAGATGGAGCGCCATTCGGATCTCTCGCAACCCGTCGTTGTGAAAATGGAGCCCAGCACTGGGCAGGCATACACCACGCTGCCCCCTTTTTTGAATTGAAATACTCCTTTTCGAAATTATCCTAGCGTTACTGTCCTAAGCCAGAGTAATTTCGAAAGGGAGTATTAGCAAGTAATGTAATGGAATAGGCGCGAATGGGTAACGAGTGATGAAGATATCGCGTCTTTCGTCGTGTAACTCTCGCCTGAGACGACGATTGTTTTTGAAAAGATATGCATAAACCATTTTTATATGAATTAATTCACTGACTAAGTATATCGTTTCAGGAATGATTTCATATAAAGTGGACATTAATATTGTATTGTATGAAAATTCAAATTATATTAATTAAGTAGATATTGAAGTAGATAGGTGCGATTTTATATTTTTATAGCTATAAATTATGCCGTGTTTTAAAGTTTTTGCAATAAATGTAAATATTTACTTATTTAAATATGATTAGGATTAAAAGCGTGCCTCTCATAAGTTTAATTAGGTTATAGGTATTATGTATTTTCTAAGCTACACTAATAATTAAGTAATTACGCATAGTTCTACCCGGTTAGGATGCTATCAAGGCTGGTATTGATGAATCGCCCTCAACATAGCTCTTTTGTGTAGGTAATATCATTCAAAAGAACTTGCGATAATTTGACACGTATCTATACCTACCTACATTTATTAATCACATCAGTAGGTATCTCAAGCTTTTTTATAAGTACTTACTTCTTAACCTTACTTAAGAGAAAAAGTGTACCTACTTTCTTCTTTCTTACCTACTTAAGAGTATCGTTATGTAATCGAGTAGGTTGCCAGTTTTTGATTCTTATAGTTACTGAGCATAAGAACTAAACGTGAGGTGGCTTAGGCGCTGCTTAATTCCAAATAAGTATATTTATACCTAATAATAGGACCTTAACCGGCTAGTACACACGATTGATTGAGTAAAATACTCGTAGACTTCACTTCTCGTGCATTCCTTGTGCCTTATCAGTGCCTGTTATCAATAAAATTGTTATACGAATAATATTCTGTTGATACATGCATCTTTTATAAATTAAGATTTTTTATATTTAGTAGCATTGACCTACTACAATGGTCCGCGCTCAAAAGTGCCGAGCCAAAAGAGTTCCAAAACGAAAAAAGAGTAACAATCGCGCGCCAGTCATTGTTTTGTCAACCGATATAATACACGTCAAAAACGCCGTTGAAAAAGTTGAATACCTAGGCATTGTTGCAAGTAAAATTAAACTGTTTTGTAATGACGATACGGTTTGAATTAGGGTGTTATAGTTTTGCATATTTCTTAAAATGTAGGTACGCTTAAATAGGTTGCCTCGGGACACATTTTTCGTGAATTTTGTTCTAGACCCGCCGTCCATTGTAGTAGTAGGTCAATGTTTAGTATCTAGTAGGTATATAACACTCCTTTAACAATGGATAAAGGAGTCAAGTGTAATCTTTATTAGAGATAAGTTAGACGGTATTTTGTAAATAAGTTTAATAACGTGAACAGTTTGTGCCAAAAATTAAATAGTTTTAACTCGCCTGTAAGTGGCGTAAAGCATCATTAGGTGCTTAGTAAAATCTTTTAGAGAAGTTGTTATATTTTATAGACTAGTTTTTAATTCATATATTATTTATTTATTTTAGTAACAGTAGATACATCATTATTCCCAGTATTAGTTTGAGACTCGGCGCCCTCTAGAGCACGACACGGCAACGGGCAACGTATTTTTTTCTGATAACGAAGTTATCGGCGGCTGCTTCGACTTTCCGAGCGGTGAACGACAGTTTTTTTTTTTTTTATAATCTTTTTATTTTTGGAATTTGTCCTGAAAATCTTAATCTTATTGCTCACAATTGAAAATTATGATAATTTTTTAAATCTTATCAGCAATGGTAACTTTTATACAGCACCTACTCCTTTTCACTATTTTATTTGAATCTTTGTCGATATCCGTGTTTGTACCTATTCAAAAACGGTTGTAACATCCTGAGGGCACATCTTCGATGTGAACACTGTCGATGAGAGTGGTAAATCTTTCTTTCTTTCATTTTTATCTTTGCTTCTGCATTTACTCAATATTCTTCTGTAGATACATGCTTTTACATGATATAAGTAGGGAGTAGCGATATGTATTCGTAGCACGTGACTTTATGCAACCTGCTATGGACTGGTGCCACCATTTGAACGTGTTACACTATCAATACCGTATCGTTATATTATTTTATTTCAAGAAATTGCGGTACTGTCAATAACACCAATATTTCTTCGATACAGGATCGCGATATCGCGTGATAATATTGATAGTAGGTATAACACACCCCATCATGTTAGAACGCTTTGATGAGCTGTTAGTGACCCGTCATTCTGCATTGTGTCGCGTATTGTGTACCTAGTGGGCGATGAGTTACATTAGCGCCCTACGGCGAACATTCGAGCTTGCAACTGTGGCTAAAATATTCAGTACATATTGTTTTATTTTTGCTTTCTGCTGCATATTAGAGAATGCTTTCTGGCAGATTATTCTACGATCAGTTCGAAATTGTGAACTGTGGAAGATTTTTTATAAACCCCTCCCAAATAGGTATTCTTTAGATATTTACCATTCCATTTTAATCTCACTGTACCTACTATCTAAGTAGCGAGCGTGGTAATAGTGGTAGCAAGCAACAACTAAGTATAAATGTTTTCTTTATAACTGTTGTAAAAAAATTATTGCTTGACCTACGTCATTGGACTTTGGTGGTCCTATGTATGTATCTTATAATCGTACAAGTTGAATGTAGGCGATATCTAAGATTAATAGATCATTGATTTATGTACCTACATTTTTACTCATGCATGTGCATATAATGTAGCCGTAGTATAATACATAAAGTATGTGTATTTTATTTTTGACATCCAAAGCATCAATAAGTATTATTTTGAAAGGGACCAAAGCTTTATACTAAAAATAAACTTTTGCTTACATTTACTTCAATCCTTAAAAAAAATATAGCAATATATTTTACTAGTCTATTAAATTACCCATATTAACAGACGAGTAAAATATATTTTGACTTATTTTCATGCTTAGTTAAATAAGAGCATTTATGTTAAGTTTAAGTTAAGCTAAGAGAGCAATAAGCTGGATATTTTGTAATATTTTAATTATAAGAAAGACGAGAAATTATAACACAAATGTGCTTAGTTCGAGTCTTTTATTTATCTACTTAATAATAGCACTTTGTTCTTGATCACTCTCCTATTTACACTTGTCTTATACCTATACAATTAATTATACATGATAATATTTACAATGGCATTACAGAAACTACAAAATTACGGGACCGGGAATATCGACAAGTAATCAGTAGATTTTTTTTAAAATCATGTAGTAAATTAAAATTTTGTTTTCATTGGTAGAATAAGTGTAGTACACTAGTTTATTACTTAACTGATACATTTTACTCTACCATTTCTCGTAACATACCCGATTACCTCTCGCACTAGCTTTAAACGTTTACATTTTGCCAGTAATTATAATAGCCCACTATATTTAGCATCCATACTAGTAGTAGTAGTAGTATATTTATTGCACCAATGTAAACGTACACGGACTCGACTCGACCGAGAGAAATAAAGGAATTATAACAATGCGTCATTTGCTGAACACCTGCTGCGTCCGTCTTAAATTTGTATTATATCTGTCTCGTAACGGCAGAGAATTTTTTATGACACTGAATAAATAACTGTATTAATATTGACTTAAAGTACTAAATTGTATGAAGATCAGTAGAATGGAAAAATCCTCGCCAATCCGCGAGCCTATTCGACACTACTCGAGTACGTGGCGAAAAAATACAATGCGAAACCGACATTGTCTGTGTAGAAACAGAGTTCAATTTTGAATAAACACGTGCACGCACTATATTTTTGCTCTCAGTGTATCCTGCGTCTAAGAGAGATGCTAGAGGTTATTTGAGGATGCGCGAGGATGTTTCCGTTTGTTTTGCCCAAACACATATTCACGCCCACCACGATTCCAAAACTGTCAGTTCATCTGTGAGTCCACTCTGACGCCGTCCTGACGGGCCCAAATACCGTCGCCGCTAAAATGATACTTCTTCTCAATCACATACAGCACTACACTTAGTATTTGGTCGTCCGTGAGGCTGTCGAACTTCAAGTTCAAGTTGTAGTGTAGATTGTCTGGCAATAGTTCACTTGTCTCGTGTCCTCCGCGGAGACTCACCAGGTTGTTTATGTAGTGTTTTACTTCGGAACTGGAAATATAAATATATTTTAGTTGAAATGTCTAAATGCTTTATAGTTTCCAGCAGAGATTATGCAGACTGTCTCTTTCTGTGGAATTCGTAAAAGGTGACTTAGGGATTATGTGTAGAGGTTGGGTAGTAGCATTTTTAGCCCCCGACAAAGAAGAGGGGTGTAATAAGTTTGTAGTGTGTATCTGTGTGTCTGTCTGTGGCATCGTAGCTCCAAAACGGATATACCGTTTTCAATGGAGTTTTTTTAATTGAAAGCTAGTTTAATCGGGTATCATCTTGGCTATTTCATGAAAATCTGTTCACCCGTTCAAAAGTTACAGCTCTTTTTCTAGTTGAAGTCGGGGTTATAGACGATTAGGTTATTCTTGTGCGCTACTCAAAAGTAATTATGATAATAATCTATTTATCTAGGCTACCACGCTTGAAAAACAGATTGATGATCGTAGTTTGGGGCAATTTTTGCTCATCAATATATGCGTTGATATTTTGCATGATTGGAAAGTTTGTTGGTTTGTTTGTTTTATTGGTTGGGTTCTATTTACACCGCACATAAGGCAAAAATATACGTTCAAGCTTAAGAAACTAGACAGTTGTCCATCTTTGTATTGAGCAAACATAACTATAATGGAATATAATAGACTGGTGAATAGTTCTTAATTTACGACAACACAGCTAAACACTAACCACCTCGCAACTTTTACAGCTCTATTTAGACAACTTACACAGGGTAAAGAAGTATTTGACAGTTATTCAATATAATTTGATCGTCAAAGCTCTTCTTAAGAAACTGTATGTTTTCGTCAATGACGTTCATGGCGACGTGCAGCCAATACTTATGCCGCCTCAGTTCTTTCAACACGTTGTTCACTAGTGCTGTGTGGTCGCCCTTATGGCGCGAAGGTATGTTGTCTAGAGATGAAGATACTAGTATTGCTAAGTCTCTGCCGCATACTTTGTCTCCAAAACCGCTGATGTAACTGTAAAAAATATATTATTCACCACAATTATACATAATATGGAGTGTTATGCACTAAAAATATAAATAATAATTGCTCCATTAATTAGGAATCGTATTCTAAAATCAGTCTTATTGCCTTATGATAAGTCTTAATTTTTGTTTATTATTTAGCGTACTTAACTAGGATTTATTTATTTACTCATTGATTTAGAGCATGGAATCCTTACAGCTAATTTAACTTAAGTAACAACAATTTAGTTTCAGAAAGCAAATAATTTATTCCTGTATTGTGGGTGCGTTTACTTACAAACACAAATCATCACATGCACAAACATCCTGATCATTTCCTTAAAAGGTAGGGACGTAGTCACTACTTTCGGCAAGCATGTTTGCTTGGCTCGTAATAATATCAACAAAATCAATGTGTCTACGATAGCATTGAGTTCAATATAAAACACATCACTCACTTGTTGAATACCTTGGTCGATGACACTAAGTGATTTAGACTGTAACATTGTTTTTTGGCTGTCTGTATTTTGGTTAGACGATTCATCATTTTTTTCTTATGTATAACCAGTAATAGTATCTGGAGAAAGAAATACAAATATTAAAACAAATTATTTATGTTCTAGAATTGGCTCAAGTCATTATTCCAGTGGTTGCAAGTGCGACTGTTGGGCGTGCGGACCTGGATAATACATTGTCAATAAAAAACAAATTGTACAAAAATATATGTGATATTGGGAGGTGAGAAGGGGAGGGGTCTAAAACCTCACGACGTAGCACCAAGGGGGATGGTGGGGGGGCAAAAGTGGCCTAAAAAACCTCGCTTGAATAAAGGACGTCCCCTAAACAGTAACACCTAAATAACTTTAACAATAAAAAAAGTACTATGCAGTTTTTAATACGCTTTTATTAGCTTCACCTGTAACTAACTAACTATGTAAGAAAATCTTGGAAGTTAAATTTGACCCACTTCCCGGTTTCCAATTAACCTGAAATGCATACACGCTCAGTTTGAACGACTTAAGCGTAATCTATAGTTTTTTTTAAACTATAATATTTTATTATTAGTCTTACCCTAGGGTTTGTTGACAGCACTTGGTACTCCTTTAAATTTCTGAGTTCATCCAGTCTTTCACGAACAGTTTCTGGGCTCATGCAGTACACTTTCAGACACCGTTTTTGGGCCTCTACTGATATCCGGTACTCCTGAAGAAAATGTACATATTATTGTAGTGTAACTGGAACTACAATACATTATTACATACAATATAATATATTATTTAACTGTAGTTAAAAAGCAATGAGTATATTTTAATAATAACAATCAAATCTTATCGCTTTATAATATTAGTTTAGATTAGATTTATTGATTACCTCTAAAATATCTCTAATTTGTAATATAGCATTATAATTATTCTTCAATATAGCTGGTTCTATTTTTAAAACTTCTCGAATATCCATACCGGCTAGTCTGCCAACATTTTCTAATATAAGTCTTGTATGCAGGGGATCTGCGGAAATGACGAAGCCGTTTCTTCTAATTCCTTCTATGTCAAATTTTATGTCATTCTGAGCTATGTTGATTGCTTCTTGTATGTCGGACATTGGTTTGTGCTTGAGGGGCAGGTAATTTTTACAATACTTTTGGAATTCTTCTGATGATACGGACAGCTTCCAGTTTAGAAACCTCTCTAACACATTCATGCGTATTGTTACTGAAAGTACAATTTATTTGATATAATAAAATTTGTGTCCGACCAAAACTAGTTTTGACGGCCGAACCAAAACCGAATTTCGGCTTCGGTCTCAGTTTCGGCCGAAACTTCCATATAAGGTCATGTTGTCATGGGAAAAATAAAGTAAATATTATCATAATCAGTCTTTATTTTTTACATTAATCATTCAGTCTGACATTTTAATCACATATTAATCATTCAGTCTCTGAAATTTCAATTAATCATCAGCTTATTATATTATCACCCCTTATTTCAAAAAGAACAAATAAATACCCGAATATACTATTTACTAATACATAATATAAAAGGTAAAAACGTCCCGAATGTAGTTTCGGCCAGATGGAAGCCGAAACTAATCCGAAACTGTATTCGCGGATATATTTTTAACAATCGCATCTTTAAAAAAGATATGTGAAACTTATTTATAAATTAGGACAAGTAATAAAAAATGTAGTACCCATATATTATTTTTCATTGATTTATTTCTGTTTTATTATATAATGGTAATTTTTTTTTTTTTTTATCTGCAATCAGTCTCTGGACTATAAGCGTATTTGTTGAGAGCAATGGCTATAGCAGAAGTAGAGGCCAGTGCCTTTCTTCTAATTGAATAGAATGTCAGCTCTTTTCAGTCTTCTGACATCATTGGTTGTATCCAACAGTTTGGTGACAAGAGGATTTGGGTGACATTGAAGTCGTTCTTTGTGGGTCATGCTGTAAGTTGCTATTTCTTCAGCGATAGTGGAGAAGCCTGCATACTCATGGATCTCAGATATGCGAGTGAACCAGGGAGCTCCTACGATTACCCGCAGTAAAAAAATTAAGGGTATATACTTACATACAGACGTAGTAGCCTCAGAGAAATTCTGTAAAGTTTTACAACTAGCTGGCCATTCTGGGAATTTGTTCAAAATTATTTGCTCTAGTTCAAATTCTTGTGGTAGTAAGCCTTCTTTTTTCAGCTTAGCAATAGTTCGCATCCTGACAAGTGTGTGGTATCTATAATGGTAAAATAAATTCTGTGACCTTTAGAAAATTACATTTTAGAGGTACTTTTACATTCTATTTAATGCCATTAGGTATATTTAAAAAGTAGATGTTTAAGTTACACCAGATTCTAAGATAAAAATAATACCCAACATTCTCTCACAGGGAGAAGACAGAAATTAGCCACAGTTGCGGTCAAGGTTGTAGCCGGGTGGTGGAAGTTCTATTTGAACCTCCCTGAAACCTCGGACAGTGAAATGACTCGTTATTTATTACTTTTTGGAACAATCAAAAAGTATCATTCAATTAAAATGCATAAAGTAGCATTCACTTAGTTAATAAATTAGTTTTTTAAAAGTTGTTCTTCATTGCCTTTCTTGTTAAGGGTTCAAACCTCCCAAACGACTCAATTCCTGGCTATATCCTTGGCTGTGGTCACTGGTGATCACAAACAAAATATTCTCTATAATGACTTGCACGCCAGTCAATGTGTATATTCACAAATAATATTAAAATCATAAAATTTTCAATACCTGCTTATATTTATGTAAGTTTCTCAATAACACCATAACAGTTGAGCAGGTTTGATTACCAAAGACAAAAAAAAGATAAAAGAGGTAAGTAAAATAAAATAAAAATAATAACTCATTTACCATTATACTTTCTCTATCACTCAAAGATGGTATAAAACTCAAATTTGGGTTAAGCTCGCCTGTGTACATGCCATCTCAATTGTATTTGTCTTTTATCTCATTTTCGTGTAGGTACAATAAAGGATTAAGATTTTTTTTTAATAATAATAAGATAAAAGATGGCTACAAGGTTGCAAGATTTGAAGAAAATCCATTAATATAATACTTACTTTATTATATGTTTAGCAGAAACACTAAGAAATCCACATTCTCTAAGAATTTCTCCATAGTTGTCCATAGTGATTGGGTTCATGCTAAATACATGCGGGTTGAGACATGCTTCTTCTGCTGTGATACCAAACTTTTGTAATATTTGCAGAGTGCACTGCAAGCGGTCATGAGTGATCTCATCTATGTGTGGATGCTTCTTCTTTAAGATTTTTAAATAGTCTTCAGGAATTGATTCACCTGTAAAAGTAACAACATGCACATTTTACTCATGGCTAATGTAAGAAAAACGTCTAACAATTTAGGAGTAGATTATGTTAATTAAATAAAACTAAATAATACTTATATTACTACAGAAAGGTCCTCTTTCTGTAGTAATATAAGTATAATTTAGATTAAATGTTTGTAAAAAAAATCACTATAATAAGTGTCTGTCCACACGATGCGTTGCAGCGCGGCGTCCTATCCATGTTATGCCACACGTTGCCCTCTGGCGCCGCGCCGCACCTACATGGGGAGTATGCCTGCAGCGCTGTAGCAGCGACGTTGCGCCGCACCGCCCGTGTGGACAGACCCTTAGTTCTCTATTCTAAACTAATAATAAAAAAAGATTAGATTTTTTGTATGTTTGTTTGTAATTAATAAAGTCAAATACAACTGGACCGATTTTAAAAATTCTTTCTCCAGCAGGATACTATATTATCACTGAGTAACATAGGCTATAATTTTTATAAAGATATCACGCGGGCGAAGACGCTGGCGGAAGCTAGTCTATAATAACAGTCTGACCTGAATCACACACAAGCAACAGTGAAAGATTTATTCTATGTACTTATTACTTCTAGGTTAGTGGCACTTGCAATTTTCATACTACTTATTTATTATAAACAACAATGATCAAACGTATTGCAGGACATGCCAGCCAGATGGTCCGACGAGATAGAGAAGACAGACAGGCAGAAGGCAGAAAATTTGGTGTTGTTGCGACACTTGGGGGAGAATTACCACAACAGTGGACGGCGTTATGCTGAGTTTATTCACATGTATGTATTTGTAACGTAAACATTGGTGCACCTGTAGTTCTTTTGTAGAAATCCAAAAACGGTACGGCATGATAATATTTTCTCAATGTTACTTTATGAAAATAAGATAAACGAATACACTCGCCACTAATATATCTTAGGCCTTTAAAAAACGGCATTTTACGAATGTAAATAAACACACCGTACAACTCCATAAAATTGTAGTATGACATTGACAAGCACAATTGACAAGTGACAGTTAGGAAATGCTGCCAACGCAATTTTTCAGAATTCCAACCTCTGTAGGATTTTCAAATGACTAAAGAATCCTCTCTTCTCTTAAATCTTGGTTTCTTTAGCCATTGGCCCATTAGGATTTCCTTCCGCCATCTCAGAATCCGAGCCAGCGACATTCGCACGGGCCACTTTTACACCGAAAAATGAATTACTGAACGTAGCCAAAACAAATATTATTAATGTCATTGTCAATTCAAATGTCAAGTTTCCGGACTTTCCTATGCTTTCCTCTGCATTTAAAAAAGTATATTTTGAATTTTCAGGAATTTTCTCATTTTTCTTACATTTTCATAAACCATACAAATTTTATGATAAATAACAAAATTAAGAAACATGCGAATTGAGAAACTGTATTAATGTTTAAAAATTTAAGGCAAATCGGATAAAATTATTGGAAAAGAAACCTGCGAATATAAAGGTTAGCTTCTTGATAATATGCAATATAATATTTCGATGTTGTTTAGATTTTCGCTGTAATCTTCCGCAAGGTTTTTTGTTGATCTAACGACACGAGTCCAAAACGCAGTCAAGGGCCCTTTGAGCCTTTTTATCATAAAATGGATAGGGCGATGCTTTTTTTTTCTTCTTTTTTGTAATATATTAAATAGGAAATAATTGAGACAATATTTTGTGCTTTTAGATGGATTGGGGTGCAGTTAGGAATAATTTTAAGCAGACTTGGTTGACTACTCTTTTAAGCCTTGTGTTGTTTAGTGGTGTAACATACTTTTTGCTATGGGCTGAGGTATGTAACTTTTCTAACTAATTTCCTAAAACTTAATTGTGTACAGTACTTAATTTTAATTCCGTAAGTATATTTTATGATACATTTTTTATTTCAAACTGTTTTAGGGCCAAACAATTCAAAGTAACCTGATGCTTGAGGAACTAGTGTCCGCAGCAGAGGCTGTTGATATCCATACTAGTGAAGAGGCAGCACGCTATGAAGGCAAAGTTGTACACATTCTGGGCCCTCTACGCATACTTGAACCAATATCGGAACCAGACTATAACATACAAGTACAGGCAGTCAAATTGAGGAAACGAGTACAAATGTATCAGTGGATTGAAGAAACTACGTCAGTAATGTTCATAAATGAAGTTATTATGTTAAAGTGGCTTTGTATGGCTAGTGTGTACAGCTTGAATTTTTGTTTGCGAGGTGGCAGTCACAATTGTATGATGCAGGAGGAATAACAGTAAAAAAAAAAAAAAAAAAATTATAAAATCTGTTTACCTTCTGAAAGCCACACTGAGAATAGATGAGAAAGCTTAAAATTTTAAAATGTAAAAAATCTCCTCATTAAATAACTAATTGTCTTTTTATAAAATGTGTATTTAATTTTCAGAGATCAAAGCAATTTTCTAAGTGAGCCTGGTGAGGAGTCTCAGAAGACGTATTGGTATCACAAGGACTGGCGAGACTATGTGGTGGACTCGTCTCTGTTCTACATCAGACCTGGACATCTTAACCCACCATCCATGCCAATTTTCAGTGAGACACACATTGCTGAAAGTGTAAAAATTGAATATTTGTATCTTGGTACGTTTCAAGTTAGTTTAGTAATAAATTATCATTGGCATTTATATAATTTGTAACAGAAAAAATACCATTCAGTCTTACTATGATATAAATCAGGTGATAATTAACTTGTGCATAGGACCTTGTTGTAGGTATATTATATATTACTTATGAGTCTCATGAGATAGTGTGGTCTGAGAAAAAATGTAATATTTTCAGGTGTGGATGTTAAGCGTAAAGTGAATGACTACTATGAAATTTGGTCTGATTCCAGACCAGAGCGTAGTGATATCAAACTGCACTCTGGTTTCTACTACCATGGCGAGAGTGCTTTGGAACATGAAATAGGAGATCTTCGTATACATTTCTCATATGCTGGCCGAGAGGATGATATTGTAAGTTTAATTGTATTTTGTTAAGTCATCAAGTTCTCTATGTTGTTGTCATTTCAATCGAACTACTCAGCCTCAGTTTTTTGCTCAACAAAGGCCTCTCCCAAGTTGTGACACAAACATAAAGTCGTCCTTGTTTGATAAAGAGGATATAATTATGTACATATTTTAGAATGGCAAAAAAATTAAGGATTTGTTTTTTGAAAAAATTATGCCTGCATCTGCCACGTCTACCCACGGCTGAGTCAGATTCCTCTTTTTTACACCATTTCTGGTTCTGAGCTCGTAGAAAATGCCATTCAAAAAATCCAAACTATAAGCTTTTAAAACCAAATCTTACCGTTTAGATCTGACATCCATCACCATCTTCAGTTCATGATAATAACAACATTATTTGAAATTGTATATTTTGCATGCCTTTTATATCTGTTTCAGTATACAGCAGTGGGTGTAGTAGAAAGTGGTGTCCTACAGGCTTACAGTCCAACAAGATTCCCTGCTGCTGACCCTATTTGTCTCCTTCGTAAAGGCTCATACAGTTTGAACCAACTCCATGATATTGAGAAGAGAGATGCAAATCTGCACACATGGAAATATCGACTCTTGGGTTTTGTACAAGTTTTTGCATCTGCAATGACTTTACATCCTGATTGGGTAACACTATGTAAGATTTTTGTGTATTTCATTCTTTTTCATCTTGTCATACTATAAGGACTTTCTGTATGTGTTTTGTCATTTTTCAGTTTTGCAATGCCAATGGATATCAAGTAATTTGAGGCGGTGCACGAGATTCTGGGTGAACTTAGTCTTATCGTTTTCGTATACACTATTCATTATAGCTATACCGTGGTAAGTAATTAATATTAAGGATGAAATATTTTATTGCTTTGTGCCAACTTGTGAACTTCCCACCTTAATACTAGGAAAATCAATAAGGCAGCTAGTAAATATGCGATTAATCAAGATAATATTGAAGTTATAGTTAGTATTTCGGAGACTCCTCGAAACAGAATGTTTATTGACACTGAATTAATAACTGTATTACCATTGTCTTATGAATGAATATTCTGCAACAATTGTTTTAGGTTGGTCCACAAGCCGTCATTCGGTGCCATGGTGCTGGGCGGCGCGATGGTGCCTATCTTGCACTACTCCACGCTTCTGACGAGACGGGAGGCTGCACAGGAGCCCCCGCCCTTCAACAGGTGGAATAACAACCCGCATTGAACCATTAACCTGCAGGCTTACTATCAACTCTTAGTCCACTCAGTTCAAACGTAACGAAGAGGCAAAAAGGACTCAGATGTATTTTTAGCGAGATATAACAACATGTTTAAACAACTGAGCTGCAAGGATGGATTTAAAAGCTGATTGATATGTTCTGTTACTGTGATTTTCATTTTAACCATTCAAAATGGGAAATGTTACTGGCCGAATGCAATAGTGGCACATACTGAAAGTGTGTTTTGGAGAATGATATTATATTAATTGAAGTAATGGTATTCGTTTTACAACCACACTAATTACCAATGAGTTGTATAATTAAAACCCGTTGGTTGAATTATGGTGTATTTTAAATAGTGTCATTCTTACAAAAAGCTAAGTTTTTTTTAAACATCCTTTTGATGGCAATATTTTAGATAATATTATTAACAGGATCCTATTTATCTAGTCACAAAATTATTTTGAATTAGAATTATTAAAGCTAATGGTATTGGTAGACTTGCACTTAAAGTAGAATGAATGGTGTAATTATGTAACCAAACAAAATGAGACATTGACATTGACCTTTATGTAGGTAAAATTAATTTTTTCCATTAGTTCAATACTGACTACACCGTAATTATGTTATATTTGTTTTAATTCTAAACTAAATCTTCAAAATAATATAAACCGGTGGTATAATTAATTATAAAATCAATAAAAGACATCAAGAGTTGGTTTCTATAATAATTTTAACTAAGAATTGTTTGTTTTTATTAGATTTTATGTATATACACAACCCGTTCAGTTATTTGAACGGGCGTTGTCGAGCGACCGCACCGGTCACACGAAAGTCGCTCCGCAGTCCGCTCAAATAACTGAACGGTTTTGTGTGATCGCCTGGACGATCGGTGTATTGTTCATTATAGAGCCGACAGTTTCGTTAATATCAAGTAGGTACGTACTTGCATTTAGTGGTCTTTATAAGACCACTCTACAACAATATGTAACCCCGTTACTAATAAACGATGATAGATCTTAAAGCCCGTCACACACGTAGCTATAATATATATTAAATTATTAATATACTGAGCTATATATTACATTATAGCAAGCCCCCATACGTGATAGCTATACTATAACATATTTTGATGACGTAATACAAATATATATTATAGCTGCGTCTGCGGTCACTCGAAGATTACTATGGAAAATATATCGTAATATGTCTTGCTATAATATAATTATATTATAGCTACGTGTGTGACGGGCTTTAGTCTATTGCCATTTCTATTCATTGGCATACAAATGACAAGAACAGGTACCTATAATTTAAACAGTGTTTATAAATTACAAGTTTTTATTAGTGAGGGGTATTAATGTTCATGAAGAAGTGCTATAACACTCTTATAGCACTTCATCAGGAACTTTATATTGTCGTTTGAATTTAAAAGTCAATTAATATTTAAACTTCGAATTTATGTTAGGTACCTATATTCGTTGGGTTGTGTAAAGTCTATTTTTTAATCCCAGATAGTATTTGACCGGTAAAATATCAAATCACGCCATTAAGAACTTTATTTCAAAAAGCTATGACCAATTTGACGTTTTGGAAGTGTCAAATCACTATCTTGAATTAAAAAACAAACTTTAGTTTCGACTCTGGTTTCGACCAATTTTTACAAATTTAAGTTTTCTATTTATTATCATAGTACCTAAGTTATTTTTGGGGAAGATCGCAACCGCAGCCGCATGCTCATGCATTATTTTCGAAGCAGTTGAAAACTGTTTTAAATTAAATTTAAATTATCGTGTTCTTTGTATTCCCAAAAGAGCTACAGGTGCAAGGTGGTATAAACAAAATTTGTAATGCATTATATTCGTATTAGAGTATGCCATATCCTGTACAACATGTACACATGAACCAATTAAGTAAGTCTAGTTTTAAAGAGTTTGTTATCTCGTAGGTATTTATTATAATACCATATAAAGCGACATTGCAGTAATGTAGTAAAGTATAACTATAATATCATAGTACTACTGCAGTAACAACAATGTTTGATGATAGTGTTAGCTTTAATTTTACTAAATACTTATTAATATTATTGTAGTCGGTAATTCCCCCTGGTTGTGAAAAACCGCATTTACAGCATCTGTTTTACATAAAACACTATTTTGAAAATAAACCCCTTCTGATAAAAATGACTTTATTTTAATTCCTATCGTATCAAATGGTTATTATAATTTTTTATATCGCAAAAAACTTAACAATCGTGAAAGATGCAAGAACCTTCAACGTTGATGCGACGTGAATCAAGATGTAAGATGAAAGATGTGTGAATATCGATAGTCCGAATCATGAACGTTTGCATGCTGGCTTTGTTGGGAGGGGCAATACAAATACGCGTTAGTAACGTGTAACACACATTGCAAGTACTTCGAGGATTGAAAGGTTTTTTGATTTGCATTTCGCGCCCCTTTATATATTGATAAACCTATTGATAAACTAAAAATATTGATAAACCCTGTAGTTACTAATACTTCAAAAATGTATGGTTATTCATTACCTATATAATTTTAAAACTTGCGTTTATTAAGTACTTACCTATAGTAGGTAAGGCGGTAAGTGTTTACATTTTACAAAAATTGAAATGTCATTGTTCACTGTATGTAAGTACCTACATAATAAAAATAAACGACCCATTCAACTCTCAGATGAAGAACCCGCTTACGCTAATTTCAACTTGATGCGTCAAAATGGCAAATCATAATCACAGATTGAATGAATTATGAAAGTGGTGCACATTTTCAAATAATTATGTTCTGTAAAGAACAATTATTTAATGATTATACCTACTCAATGATTAAGGTTACCTGTACGCGTCTTACAGTACCTAGGTAGGTACCTACTATAGGAAAACCTTAATTTTCCACACAGTAAATCTCAAAGACTTCATAAACACGCGTTTTCTTGGAGTTCTTCGGTTCGGTGAAAAAGGGCGCTGCGGCGTTCGCAGCCGTTTGTACGCATGCGTGCTGCAGACATTATCAGCTGATCGCACTCCGCCCAACGAATACAGATTTACCCGAAACAGTTCTCTTCTATTTTTACGGTTGTGATTTTTATATTCAAGGCTAAGTTACAGTTAACAGTTTCAATATACCTAGGTACTTACTACTTAGGTATCATCGTCTTATATTTATCAGATTGTGGTTTTTAAACTTAGGTTAATCTGTGAGGTTTTGCTACTGTAAACATGAAAGCTGCAGCGATGTCGGTTTGGGTTTTTATTAACCTCCTCTTCTTCGGTATGTGTGGCTATTTGTATTTAATTTGGTCACAGTACTGGATGTATATAGAAAAGCAAAGATTATTCAGCAAGACACCAGAAGGCCCGCAGAAGAACATAGCATCCGCTCTTAATTACCAGGACCCGTACACACCTCAAAAATACCAATCAAAGTTACCATTTAATTCGACTCTAAGACTTGATTCGATTCGGAAGAACCGGAGGTCGGCAGTCGGTGGTTTCTGGAGCAGTGGCGTGTTAATACCAACGTCCAAGTCTTATCCGTCCAATAATATAGTGAGGAAGAGCCATGGCAGCCCCAGGTTTCCTAACATACACAAACCGTTGCTGGAGTTCGATACCGACAAATACATTTGCGACGATTTGTTATCCATGGATTGTGAAGAACGAACGGCCGAGTTCAAGGAGCTGTTGGTGAAGGAATTTCATAGAGTCTTGATGGGAGAGAGTAAAGTGTTCAGATCGGGTTTAGACGTTCACAATACATACGATGTTAAGTATGATAGTAGCAATCGTAAGGATCGGTCGAGACAAGACGTGATGTGTGCCCTGAAAGGCGTGAAGTTGCGGACGGTGACGGCAGCTGACGAGCCATTTGCGAGCCTCGGCTATAGGATACCTAGAGCCCCACTGCAGCAGGGACGTCATTACAATACTTGTGCGGTCGTCACAAGCGCTGGAGCCTTGCTTGGGTCTCGATTAGGAGAATTTATAGGTAAGCTGTTTATGTATCTATACCATAAAGTTATTACCACTAGTAATAATAACTTTATGATCTATACAACATAGGTATATCAGAAATGCGTGGTTATATTTAAGGGTGTGGATCAGACCATCAAACTGAATAATTTACTCGATGGGACCAACATCGTAATCGCAAAAAAAATATTAGCTGTCCCATACGTTTGGGTCGAGTAGGTATCTATTGACGTTTGGTATGGAACAGCTGATTATTTTTTCACGATTACGATATACCTACGTGAAGGGGAATCTTACTAACCCATATTGCGCCCACGGAGGAGTTAATGTTTATATGGAGAAAGAATGCAGAAAGCTAAAATTTGATAGTGACAGTTATAAAAGAAATACGAATAGATATAAGCTGTAATTGTGTTTTTTTCATAGGTATTGCAGGAAGTTATGACAAACAACACACGCTTATGACATATTTGTACACGATCGCAGCTGATGTACCTAATAGATTTCCATGCAATGATTATAGAGTATACCTACTCTTTGACAAAAGAACCTCAATAACGTTCAAAATTATCTTTTTATGAATTACGGTTGAATTTCAACCACTGGGCGACCGCTAGCCTTTTTTAGTAGCCAAATCATACCTAAGTACTTACTCTTTTAAAGCCGGTATTCTTTTTAAAGCTAAGAGTTAAGACATATCTTTATAATAAAGAACCTCGGTAACGTATTTTTAATTTTAATTAATGAAGTACAAGTTATTCTCATATTCAGCATTGCTTCGCTCGTTCCGCAGGCCCTGCGCGCGATTTCGTTACACTAGCAAAAAGCCTAACATAAGCTGGACAGGCCGTACATGTACATATTTGGCCAGATATTATAATAAAAGCCAAACATATCCGGTTAAAGCTGGACGTCTGGCAACCCTAGTTGTGTCACACACAAGTGTGACTGAACAAGATTTTTTTTCCCGTTACGTCACACTGGTACACACCAGGGGTGTGACTCAAAGGGAATAAACTAGGTATAAATAATCAACAATGAACTTTTAAACTATTAATTACCATTTTTTATAATTAAGTGTATGCAATCTTTGTGACCAAATAAATAAAGAAGGTCATCATCATCTGCCTGGCCTGTATCCCAACTACGTTGGGGTCGGCTCCCAGTCTAACCAGATGCGGCTGAGTAACAGTATTTTATACAGAGCGACTGCCATCTGACCTCCGCCACCTAATTACTGGGAGACACTGATATCCTAAGGTTAGACCGGTTGTCAGACTTTTTTTTGGGTTGCTGACTCCCGTAACGACTGTCAAAGGTATTCGTATGACAACCGGGAATAATTATAGAAGGTACAATACCTATGTGTATACTAATTAACAGGGACATAATTTTCTGTTAGTGAAAAATGATTTAGGTAAGTAGGTAGGTACCTATTCTCTAAGGCGGTGCATATTACTGAGTGAATCACTGTGCACATGAGTGTATTGTATGAGTGTTCGCATGAATCTTACGGATGCCTTAGTCGCTAATCTGTGTAGGTACAGTTATCGCCCCAAATGTGCTTTTAGTTACTAAGCTTTATTATTTGATTTACTCATCAGCTGTAGGGCAACAACCCGTAATGAGCCCACTATCTTTACTTACAGGTAAAATATTTGAGGTTTAGTGAATCAATGAGGGTCTAATAAAGTTTTGTGAGTTTGGTAGATACCTAGGTACAATAAACCATGAATATCCTCTATTTTTTACCTATTGTGTTAGGGTCGGTTCTCAGTCTAATTTACTCGTACCTACGTTGGTCTCGTCTCCCAGTCTAAGCAGTTGTGACTGAATACTTCAAATTAAGTCAAAGTCAAAGGTTTTTATTTCAACTGGGCCTTTGCAGGCACTTTCAAAACATCGTGATTCTAGGTACACGGTTCCAAGTGGGTTGATCCTGGAGAAGATACCGGCAAGAAACTCCATGGATACTCTTTTCATAAATTAAGTTATCAATACTATGTGGTACTTACTTTCGATCTAAATTTACACAATATTACAACAAAAAAAAAAAGAACAGCAAAGATCATATTATGTACCACTATAATTTAAACAGTACAAGTAGGTAGGTACATACTTAACACTCAAGCCACCCAGTTTTGAAAACAAGGGAAGCGTTATTAAAATTAGCCTGTGAAGGCAGGAAGCAGCGGGTCACCAGGGAAGCCACTAGTACATACAATATAGTTACTAGTATACAATCAGTCCCAGTCTAAATCCGTCCGTCTAGTAGAACTCATGATAATATGACGACACGGTTGGCGCAGTGGCTAAGTGATTAGCCTTCTGCGCTACGTGCCGCGCGTTCGATCCCCGCACGGAACAAGTATTTGTATGATCTACTGATAGTTGTTTCGGGTCTGGTTGTATGTGCATGTGACATGTATGTCAGGCAGTAGTAGGACAGACAGATGTTGTATTTTATGAATATTGGATAGATAGGTAAAAAAAATACTAGATTGGACAAGGAACGCATATTATTTCTATTCTATAGGTAATTAATTGTTTTTTGTGTTTTTGTCCTATAGGTACCTACCGTCTTTGCACCCTTATGTTCATATTTTAATCATTAAGTTTAACAAAAATACATAAATAAGTAGAGATATCGCCCAAAGTCGATTACTGATTAGTTTTGATGTGTATGGTTATTGGGTGATTTAGATCTTGTGGGTTCTGGAGCCCTCGCGGCAAGCACCTATACGAGTCGGCGTCCCTGCTTTAAATACTTTATTAGAGATACCTACGCTGAGGCATAAAGTCATGTAATTGGAATCACATCATCAGCCAGTGATCTCACTGTTCGGGCTCAGGCTCTACCATGCGGGCCTAATGTGGATTGATTTGAGTAAAATTAGTACCTACCTAAAGTGAGTAATCCATGTCTTTTTTTTACCCATATCCCTTGTGATTTAAATATTAGGTAGTATTATAATATTCAGGATCTAAACAATACCTTCGTTTGGCGGGTACCTACCTACCTATAATCACGATGGGTAGGTGATCGACCGTGTATTGTGCTACTTATCGCATCGGATCTTCGCTTTGTGAAACGCATTGATATGCGTAGGACGGCCTCTTCGGCGAACGGGCCAAATCGTATGCGAATTACACGAATTATTATTGTTCACGGGACTTCACTGATTACTCAGTGAGACAAATTAAATAACTACATTATTATGTCAGTTAGTATGTCGTTGTCAATACATATGGTAATGTAACGATACAGGTGTCCACTTTGTATTTATATTAAATTAAAAATTATACGCACTATTTTATATTGTCTGTTCAGGTGTGACACAATTTCCAATTATCCTATATCACTTGTTTGCTCTAATTACATTTATAAAAAGTAATCAATTGTATTTAGTTCGATTGTTCAATTAATATGAATCACATTAATTAGCATAGAGGGAAAATGTATAGGGTTTAGGAACATGGATTTAATTAAAGTGATCCAATTTTCAATTTACCGCTACCTAGGTTTTATTAATGAATCACCGTGGTTTTTGTTTCCCTATTAGGTGTAGGTGTGTGTTGTGTCGTATAGGGTTAATGTCCAACGGAAAATTAACCAGTTTTATGTTTACCTATCAACTTTTAGGTCACCGATCAACCCTATAGCTTTAAGGCCATTGTCACGCAAACTGCTACATATTCGCATACCTATTCATTATACAATCTGTTATCACGCTTTGATTTATTCATGGCGCTATCTGTGTTTTACACAGAAGCGCATGGTTTGATATACTGATTCGATTGTAGTTTACTAAGACGATAGCTTTGCCCAGTGGCGCCGGCGCCTGCGCTGCTCTTCTGTCATACCAACGCGTCCGCACTGGAAAACCCAACTTAGGTATATCTATGCTAATAGTCGATATACATTTTGTAGGTATTGTTTATTTACGTATTTTTATTAATGAGTACACACCTTTCAAACCACAAAAATAATACAGACATCTGTTACGATCATTAATGTCCTGCAAATATTCATTCACAACAATGAATTTTTGAATCACCTGTAAATGCACGGTATATATTTTTAATATTTTTTTGTTCATGGCTTGCAAATAGCAAAGGTGAAAAATCATATTTGATGATTCACAAATTGCAGCGAGGAATATTATTATTTTATTGTTTAGTTAGTCACTTGGTAACCGCATGCGTGTCTTTGTCCTTTCTCGAAAAATTGCTGATAACTTTATAGCCCAGACGTGGAACAGACATGACACATGCTTCCGACTGGATGACACGTGTAAGGACATCGTTTGCATATTGTTTATTAAGTGAAATCCCTACGGTTTTCCCATAGCTAGGTAAGCAAGCAAAACGTAACGAAATCTCAAGCTATCACGAAGTCCTATCAAAGATTTATCTATAGTTTCTCAGATACAGCTTGCTGTAAACAGAATTGAACTTGAGAAATTTGCAACAGCTATGCCAACATAGCCAAACATTGTTGCACGTAAATAGTAGGTGTGTAAAGGATTCCAATTCAAACTTGAATATGGTATTGTTACATGTATTAGACTTATGATTAGTTAGATATTCTACTCCTAAGGGGGTGCAAATTGGAATAATACATGACATATACCTAGAAAGAAATTAAGACGATGAACCACAGAACATATATGTTCTGTGCGATGAACGTTACTTTTGCTGTAAAATTATAAGATGTTGAATGTTTTCCAGTTACAACCACAAAGAATAAAGATCAGTCTCATTTCAAAGAAACATTTATATAAAATTAAACTGCAACCTATTTCTGTAGAATCTAAAACACTTTGGTGTGTTTTGACGGGGCTTTAACTTGAAATGTGTCTTCATATCGCTGTTTCATCGGCGGTGGGTAGGTCTACAAAAGGGAGTGGCAATGACATTGAAATGTTTGGTGCCACACCCCCTCGTTCCTCGACTGTGTGTTTTAAATTCTTGCTCGATTTGTTTTTTTTCTTGTGTTGACATAATAATATGTAATTGTTTCATATTTTTTGTTTCGTCGCGGTCATAGTCGCAGGCTCTAACAGATATCGAGAGTTTTTATTTGCATATAGATGAAAAGTTAGTTTTATTTTATTTCGTTGAATGATTAAAACTGCAGATTGAACATACCTACTTATTTAAGATACGATTCCACGTGAATTCTGCTTCATCCAAAATATAGGTACTTATGCGAAGCTTAGGCTATCAAGGTACAATCGTAACTCCAGAAATAACTTGTTTAAGTTGGTACTAAGTAATCGCTCCATCTTATTTTTCTTTGTAATTTTCATGCCGCAGTAAAGAAAGTGGCAACACAGTGGGAGGTTTGAGATTTATGTAAATGGCCGGACTTCTCGTGCTTATCTTACATAACTCAATAAGTTTTGCACTACTTTTGAAATATTACTTTTACTTAGAAAAAAGTTTGTTTATGTGAAAAAAATATGATGCAAACAAAAGGACTGGTAGAAATACCGTAAGGAAGGTTATGTTCAGTACTATCTATATGTTTGGTTATGTGGCTATTGAAAGAAAAGCTGTCCAGGATACGTGTGGCATTGTTCACGCGGCGGCCCGCGCCGCGGTGTCATCAACCCACGTAAAGGGCGTGCATAATAATCATGTTGTACCATTGTGCACTTCCAACATACCACTACAATACGGATTATGGAGCTTTTCGTGATCTTCTGTAGTTATTATTGCTCGTTTTATATGTTATATTGGCGGTAACGGTCAAACTGTTTGCTGACTTTTGATATATTATATATATATATTGATTTATTAGATAATTCGAATTATGTGGGTCCATTTCAAGTTAATTTTTTGGTCGGATTTGTACCTACTAGTGGTCGCCCAGTGGTCGAAATTCGATCGTAATTTTAGCTTTCTGCACTCCTTCTCCACGTAAACTTTAAGTATGCCAAATCTCACACTCCTCCGTGCGCGCAATATGCTTAAAAAGGGTTACAAAGTTTTCTCTTCCCGTATTAATACTCGTATATAGATAGATAGGTACTTCGTACGTAGTTAAGTACCTACTTCTTGTACCGTCGTGTTACCATGAACTTTTTTTTCAATTAGAACACTCATGCTACTGTGAAAATATTTGCCAGTCAGAAATAGTTTGTAGGCTTCTAAACCTGATATTGAGCTTGTTATGAAAAGTTGCATTCAAATAAAAAAAATCCATTATCGATTGTAACTTGTCACCATAGTTGCACGTAATAGCTCATTAATAAGCCATATTATTATGTGCGATGTAATGTAACACGCTGTAGTCGATTCACAATAGGGCTGAGCTTGTCTGCACCACATACATTATTGAACAGTTTTATTTTCCATTAAATGGTATCGTCTCGGCATTTTCTTTTGCTTTCGAGGCGTGTGCACGTGACCAGCCCTACTGATTTCCATACACGTATCTGCAAACATAAATGGGCATCTAGATATGTTGTAGATGTAGATTAAATAGAAGAGATTTTGGTTAGCTAATTTTACCGGTGCCAGTTATACAACCAAAATCCTACGGATTAAATTAGTTTTACTTTTCTTTCGTTATGAGAAAACCTTATTAATCAATATTTACCTTATTAATAGCGTCGGCAACGCTCGATAGATGCCCGTGTTGCAAGCGCCCTTAGCTTTGGTCACGGTAACTATTTACCATCAGGCGGGCCGTACCTACGTAATTATCATTTCCAACTATGGTTCTGGCTTGCAGTGTCACCAGAAGAGGTTAAATAATATTGGCTTTTTGTCTACCTGTAATAACTGTCATAGATATTCGCGGGATCGAAAACTTTACGTAGGTACTACAACGAGGTACGGAGTTTCGTAAAAGTTTCATATTTTTATTGTGTTGATATCTAATATAACTAATTACTTATCATAAGAAAACCTGCATTTTCACTGACGTCAACATATTCTCAGGTACCTAGGTGTACAAGTACCTAGATAGATATTCACATTTTGCTGACGCCCATAACTCAATGAATGGATGACAGAAAAAAGCGACCGTTTTACATAATTGAACACGAAGAATGGATGTAATTATCAGGTCTTTTATTACTATTAATCTTATTGTTTGCTTCTATTGTTCCGCTTTCTTACATGTAGGGACCGAGTCGTTAGGAAGATTATTTACAAGTCCTCTTAACCTGGGTGACTTAATTCTATTTTATCATCTGTCTAGCCTTTTCCCGACTAGGTTGGGGTCGGCTCCCACTTCATCTAGATGCGGCTGAATATCAGTTATTTACTCGTAATTCCGATAGGTACTTTTTGTATTTTTATTTAGGTTTTTTTTACTTTATATTACATTTATGACGTGTCATTATGATAAACCAACACAAAGGCAACGGAATTGATTCAATTTGAATTAATTGCCGTTTTCCAAATGTCAAGCGGAGATGCGCAATGTAGGTACCTACTATCCGCGCGGATGAAGAATGAGATTGGAGGAAGCGATATTTTGGTAAATTTTGTATGTAAAATTAAATATTTTACAGAAATTTACAAAGTTACGGTCGCTGAAATGCGTGGCGCACGTCAATAGGACAGAAAGCGAGCCCTATAAATCAAAAAAGTTTCAAAATTTGCCGAAATACCCACTTTTTTAATCCCATTCTTCATCCGCACGGATAGTAAGTACATTGTTGAATTGTCTTAATTGAATCGATTCCGATTACGAACGTGTATCGTAATTATACCCTGCCGCATGCCATAACGATTCCCTTGCTTATCTACTGGATGTGTGGAAATTGCTCCTGTCAATTCAAGTAAAGGAGAAGTTTCCACATAAGAACGTGATGGCACCATGGATCAACATGGATCGTAGCACGATCAATGTTGCAACAGTGAGTGTAGTAAACACTGCTAACGGACTGAAACTCCATAAATAGGTCCATAAAAAATATTTCACTTGTTTGTAGTACTAGTTCAATAAAAATGTTTCTAAATTCCTGAAATGGAGCGGAAACAGTATACAAGGTCTGTTAACAATATTTTATAAATTTTAAGAATCAACGTTGCAATCTTTATTGTATGAGTTACGAGAGCCAAGGCCTTGTACAAATTATAACTATTATGACTATGTTCTGTAGTAACGATTGGCGATCAAAAAGATTTTTGTCATATTAATTGTATGATGTATACAGGGTCCTACCGATCTGCCTTCCTATTCACGATCCTTTTAAAGGGTTATTGTACTCATTATTATGAACAACTTTTACTATGGTACGAACTCTGAAATCGCGAAAAGAAATCAGCTGTTTAATTCAATATTACTCGACTAAATGTATGGAACAGCAGACTTTTTTTTCGCGGCTTTTGTCTTGGTTCCGTAGTAAAAGTTGTTCACAATGATGAGTACAATAAAAGCGTTAAAGGAACTAGAAAGGTAGGACGTTGTATGAAACATCAAATAGGTACATACGTGTACCCTAGTTATGTGATTAGTCAGTGGTAAATGCGTGTATTTGTTAGTCAGGTCAAAAAAATTGAAGAGCCTTTCTTTTCAGTGGGATTGGTATTTTGGTGACCTAACGTTGGAATGCTGAGTAGGTTTAAATACTACTATTTACAAATTTAATTTGTGCGTTATACTTACCTTGTTGGGTTTCATACCTTTTCTTCTAAATATTTAGTCATAACTAAGTATGTACTTACCTGAGATTTTTATATGACTTATACAAGGTTCAAGGTTGTACGTTTAGGTATATTATTCATAACATAATATGATTAATAAATTGTAAGCTTTGATGGTAAGTGACTGATATACCTAGTATAGTGCAGATTTAATCTATCAGCGTTAATCCTATTTATTTATTAATGGAAAAATGTAGAGAAGATTAAGATTTGTTGGCTCCTTAGCCAGCAAAAACGATAGGTATGATTTAAAAAAGCAAATTATCTATCTACCTGATAAGCTGAAAGTGTAAGTAAAATATATAACGTGTAAAATAAACTCATGTATAACGTTGCACGTGATACATAAGTTCTGATGAACAAGGGTACAGACAATTTATATGTGTCGACAGATTCTCACGACATGGTATTGAGATTCAACAACGCGCCCACAGAAAATTATACAGAAGATGTCGGCTCCAAGACCACTTTCCGAGTGCTTAACTCGCAGGTATGTGCTTAGATACCTACTATATAAATATTAACGATTCATATAAATTAATAATGAAAAGGTTAAACATCAGTATTTAAGAAAATTAACTGCCCATATCCGTAAAACCATCGATGTCTAAAAACCTAAAACATTAAAGTTGGCATAATTTCGATGGCCAGTAATCATCCATTCAATATACCTACGTAGCTACATTTACTGAAAAGGTTGCATTCAAGATTTAAAACATTATAATTATGGCTTGGATTGGACTGTAATTGTAAATATGAAAGCCATTTTTCGAGAAAAATAAACTAATGAAAAAAAAAAAAACACTAATGGCAATTCGTATTTTGTTTTGACAGCGAATCGCCAGCTTTATGTTTTAATTTTACAACGAAAAGGTATCCCTCAAGATATTATAAAGAAAAGTACAGGCTGATTTTGATAAAAACTTTATTTCTTAGATTATGAATCTTATATCGTGCTTATATCTAAGCTTTATTTTATGAATTCATTTCTCACAGAAAATAATAACTAAAAACAAACAGATAATGGCTTTCCAACATTATTTGGATTGCGAATGCCCAATGAATTAAATTAGTAAAAAAACTTACAAGGTAAAAAATATAAGATTATGGGTTGTTTAGTTTATTAAAATTAAATTTCAGGTGGTAGCTAAGCCAGAATTTAAATTTTTGGAGGATCCATTGTATCGAAGAGTATCAATTCTTATATGGGATCCGGCGAACTACTCGTCGACATTAGAAGACTGGTATCATCATCCCGACTATCCTCTCTTCCCTGTTTATAAAAAGTAAGTAATTATAATTATATATACCTATACTCAACTTTATATTATATGTATTTGTACGTCTTATTTTAACTTGGCTTCAAGTACCCTTTACGCCACTTTTGTGCTCAAATACTTGCAAGCCGCATGTGCCATTTCTGTAATTACGAAATTATTATTTTATTAAGAGCCTGTAATGTCCCACTACAGGGCAAAGTCTCCCTCCCCTCTTTCCATTTCTCACAGTCAGTTGCGATCTGGGGCCAATCCGTTATATAAATGTCCAGCTCATCCCACCATCTCCTTTTCGGCCTGCCGCGCTGTCGTTTCCTGCCGTTCGGGACCCACTCCGTGGGTCATTAATTACGAATTGTAAGTAATTAAATTACACAAGGATTTAAAAAATATATGATTATGAAGCTTTGGCTGGCGTAATACCTCATCATACTTGGTTACGGGGGAATTTGTTGTATAGTATTGTAATTATCTTTTGCTGTATCAAAGATAAAGTTTTTATTTCAACTGGGCCTTTGCAGGCACTTACAAACGTCGTGAGTCTAGGTCACGGTTCCAAGTGGGTTGATTCTATGCGTCCTATGGAGCAGATACCGGCAAGAAACTTCATGGATACTCTTTTAAAATAACACTTTTACAATCTATACTTACACAATGTAATGGATATTTTTTTTTATAATATCATCCCTATAAATTACTGTCGTTTTACATACATTGGAGGATAATAATTAATCCCAATAACAAGAGAATGACAGCTGCCCAACATTGAAGTCTTTAAGTCTTTAAGGTCTTTAAGGTCTTTAAAGTAAGGATCTTGAAGGAATTGGGAGAAAAGCGAGAGAAATCATCGCATTAGTTGATTTCGGATTATGTAATCAGATGTATACTTAATAATCCTCTTTGGATTGCATTCGTGCTTGCTGTAGGATCATGTTCAGAATAATACTGATGAATAAGGTCGGGAAGATTGGCAGTTGCCGAGTGTGAGGTCCTGGGATCGATTCCCATGCCAATGTGTTATTTGGGTTTCTTTATTAAGAAATAATTCTCAGCAATCAGGAGACTCGCCATTCGCGATCCAGCAATCGCGAAAAAAAATACTGTTGTTCCATATAGATACATTTAGTCCAGTAATATTGAATTATTTGTACGGAACAGCAGATTTTTCGCGATTACTAAATTGGTCCCATAGTAAAAGTTGTTCTAAGCAATAGCGTGGTATAAGGAAAGAAAAACAGAAAGAAAAGAAAGAAAAATAATTTATTTGGACTAGACATCAGACAACACAGTGCACAAACATAAAAAAGTAAAAAAAACAATAAAAACAATGTGCTGTCGGTATACCAGTACCAAATGGGCAATGTTAATGAGTAAGGCATTTACACGATTTTTTTTACACCCTGTATAAGTTTAAGTAAAGGGTAATGGAGATTTTGTTACCTACTTCACACTATATTCTTGTACGTCAGGTATCTTTTATTATTTCAGGTTACTTGAACAGAAAAAGCGAGTAGATGTGCATTTATTGAACCCCCAAGTGTTGTGGGCGTTATGGTTGGTGCTCCAGGACACGTCCGCATACCGCCTGCGTAGAAACCCTCCATCATCAGGCTTTATAGGTGCGTAAACAACAACATAGAGCAGACTAATATTAGACGTAGCTTCTCTCAAAACGGGGGTATTGCCCGTATAGTTTCTTAGTTTGGATAAGCGGATTGATGGCCGCGGAGTTAGCTTGTTGGAACTGGTGCTGCTACTGCTCATTACCGAACCAGGGTGTATGGGCTAGAGCTAGATGGTTGGATGATTAACCTATGATCTGTGAATCGTCAGAGACTTACACTTACAACTTACAACAACGAAAAATTTCTAGGTCTATAACTAACGTTACCTATAACTTTGCTTTATGAAGAAGAACTAACTGAGATACTTTCAGGCCTCTGGTTTGCGCTGCATCGTTGCGCGCGCGTGCGCATGTTGGAGTACGTGCCGTCTGCGCGCGCGACACGCAGGTGCCACTACCACGCGTCGGGCGACGACGCCGCGTGCACGCTAGGCGCCTGGCATCCGCTCGCGCATGAAAAGGCTCTCGCAGAGCGTATGCGGAACAACAGTGATCTAGATGTGTTCCAGCGAGGATTCATTGATGTGCCTGGCTTTAGGACTATCACTTGTCCATAAGTACTGTGGAGACTTCTGCAAGCGCATACCGGGACCTTAATGTCAATATAGTTTTTGTATACATAAAGAAAACATAGAAGTCTCCACGTATAAAAACATTTATATAGAAATTCATCACTAAACCTCATGAAACAGTGTGGACACAAGGAGCCTTTTTAGTGCCGATCCTACCGATGTACCTACGTTGGGCACACTAGGCAGTCAGTACAAGTACAGTAGTGTCAAATCTTGCTGACTGCCTTATCTATCCACCACAGCATAGACAATTAGGTACCTATAATGTGTGAACTTCTGCTAACGCGACAGAATAAAAGCAGGAAGAAAATAGGCTATGTTGACTTCTATTAAAAATAGTAATAGTTATTTGTTATACAAGAGTGCAAAGTTGCTTTTTAACCGCGTGTTCAATTTTGATGACCGAGCAAGCGAAGGATTTCAAAAATTGAATCACGAGCGCAGCGAGTGATTCAAAATTAGAATCCTGAGCGTTAGCGAGGGAATCAAAAGGGCACGAGGTGAAAAATCTTTGCACTCGAGTGCAACACGTAACTTTTCATTCCACCTCAGCGAGGAAATGACTAAATGCAAAAAAAAAAACGTTTAATTCACAAACTTAGTGCACACGATGTTCTAAATTCAATTTACTTTATCCTCTAGAGAATAAAAACGGCTTATCCACTCAGATATTGAAGATTAAAAATACTCTTTCCGAGATGGTGGGATGAAAAATATTTTATATTCCCATAGTAGGTAGCTAAAGAACACCATAGTTGACAAAACAATTAAAATCCGTGAACTACTGGCGAAGCTTTTGAAATCTCCGTATAAGGCATTATCCATCCTTTTTTCCGTAAAATGGAATATTTATGAAACTGTAACAATTTACTATGACATTACAAAATAATTACATCTTTGTGTAATAAGCAATTTAAAATGCTTATAATTTAATCATATTTTTTAATAATAAATTTATTTTTACACTATTGCTTAAGTTTTTTGGAAAAGCTTAATTTTTTCTCTTAAAAATTTTACAGTCAAATATTGTTATGACAATTTTTAGAGCCTATAATGATTGGTGTTCAAATGTTTCGTCGACCATAGTCAATTAACAGGTCGAAACTGTCATATAGCAAAAGTTTCAAATATTTACAACTACAATACTATATATTCAATCATCAATTATAATATTTAATCGCTCATTGGCAACTGGTACCGGATTTCTGTCGGTACAGTCAGCGACGTAGTATCAGGACTTTGCGTAATTTGAAATTAATTATGATGAACATGATTTAACACGAATATAACCAATCGAATGGCGTCACTTTGTCGACTTTTGTAATGGTACCTACGAGTCGATAAAGTTACGCTATTCTATAATAAAAATTGCAAATAAAATTTTGTATAATGATCAGCTACTTTTTTCGCTGACTGTATAACTTCGTTCGATCCGTATCAATAAGGTTTTATCGACATATTGTACTCAGCTTTATTACAAACATAAGGTGTAGTGTATTGGCATCACTTGACAATATTACGACCTACCTAGATGTCCTATTTAATTATGCCTGTAACGAATTGCTTTGTCTTACTTTGTACCAGATACCATTGTAGTGAAGTCGGTCTATGACAATAATAATATAATTTGCTCAGGTATCTTTATTAAATTAGTGCAATTTGAATAAGAATACAGATTTTATTTGTTATTGTTAAGGTATATATAGGTAATAAGTAAAACAAAATACTAGTCACTGCCGCGAAGTAAAAGCTTTAGATAATGATTAAATCAATAGCTTAAAATTTTATAGACTGATTTTAGTTGTTTGTAAATAAAATAAAAATTCTCTGATTGAAATACATATAGCGATATAGTAAGTACCTAATACCTACTAAAAATAAGATGTCTTCCTAAATATAGCTTTAAGGTGCCAAAAATTTATTTAATGATATGCGGAGCTGATAATTATTTTGTTCACATATTTAATTATTTTGTTTACAGTTCTATAGCAAAACGTCTTATTTGTTGGCTATTAATTCAACCTGAATACATAGATCGCAGGGGAATTGTTCTTGAATGAAACAATTATGTTATGAGTCATCGGCTGACCGGAGTTCGGATAGTTTGTGACTTGACTTTAAGGCCCAAATTCATCGACAATATAACAGACGTTTAAAATAAAATCATCCGTTTAACTTTTTGTATGAGTGTTATAAATCTCACTGTTAAATAGGTACGAGTATATTGTTGATGAACATGGCCATTAGTCGGCCGGTTACGATAGTCTTCACGCACGATCCGTGAATCTTTTATGACGGAAGCGATGGACCTACCTTCCATGCTCACCTAGCCTAACTGATAAACCTACAGGAAATATATTACATTATATGATTATACAGAAAATATAAAACGCGGGCATAGTTTTTTGTTGTTGATTTTATGTTCCAGCTGTAATATGTGTTTCAGCTAAAGTTAAATTATTATCTATGACAATAAGTAAGTAATCTAAGTGTAAGAACATAATTATACTATTTGTGCGTAGAATATTATCTGAAATATAGCATTTTTACAATTATTCTGTAGCATTATTTTGACGTATCTACAAAAACAACAACATATCCTTCAGGAAGTAAAATCGTAATCATATAGCTGTTTTATGTGATTCAGGTAAGGTCATATCGGCCATGAAGTGCCCTTGTCCATCTTGTATTTTTAGCGATTTACTAGCTTGCGGAGCGGGCGGCGGGTGCTGCCGGAATACTGATGGGTGGCTCACTGCCTCTTGTTGATTAGTGATTCAGTATGAGCGCGCGGAATTAGCGCGCCATGTTCGAGATGCGGAGCTGGCAAACACACCTCGTACAAGCAAAGTTCCAGTGACCTTGCCCTGCCGGTGTTTTGCTACCGCCGGAAAGGTACACCGACGACCTAACGTGCTCTCGATTACTTTGGCTAGCATATTGCATGCAAAATTCGACCAGTGGTGAAGGACATTATGTCATCACAATACAGTGCCAACGATAAACGGCGGTTCATCAACTTTTTTATGTAGCGCGCGTGTCGCTGGTTATCGCAGTGTATACTTAGCTTCCTCCTTCGTTGTTCATCTCCATCGATTCGTACAAAGTCCGCGAACTACAACACATGAATGTTAAGTGATTCTTAATCGCAATATTTATATTCCACACACTTTTGTGCCAAATAGCGGATATTTTAATAATGAGTTTGCGTTGGGCAGTACCTTACACAGTTTAATTACATATATGTTAAGCGGAACTTATTTTCCTCATGCATTTGTACTTTGACACTGAATGTCGGTAGCCTCCGTGTATCTTAGGTCATTGCCTCTGTATGTTTCGCGGAATAGTGCAGCATTGTGTGGAAAGCGCGGTGAGTGCCAATGTGATATGTACATCCCGACTGTACTAAGGCACTAGGTATTCCGTAAACATGTGAAGGTAATGCTGTCAGTGTACTAGGAAGTGCTGGATGTGTGCCTAGCACTCCCTAGCACTGGCCGCCGTCCAGCAATAACATGCATGTGCTCAATAACATGTATTTACACAATTTGTATACCTAATGTGATAACTTACATACTTCGCATGTTCCTTACTTGCAACGTTATGTTAAACTACGAATTCTATAATGCTATAAATTCGTGGTATGAAAGTAAAGTATTATTATCATCAACTAATTTTCTCATGTTTTAACAAGGAGGTTCCTAGAAAATTGGTGGTCCATTATCCACGATCTGAGGCGGAGAGAACCGGTCCATTTCACCGTTATTACTGTGTTTATCAGTGACTCAGCGTTTAGTATCTGAATGACTTTTGTCCTTACCTACATTTATAACTAATTATAGGTACCTATGTTTATGTTATCCAGTAGGTGTGGAACAAAAACCTAAACTGTTTTTAATAACGATAGGTACCTACCTACTTTTTATACCATGGGTGAATAATAATGTAAACAAAGATGTATTTGACATTTGGCTAAACAGTTGAGTAGGAATAGCATTGTAGCCATAAGCTAAGGAAGTGTAATTAATTATAATAATGTACAAGTATTACTTGGACTAAGTACACGTCTGCCCTTGGCGCCTTGTGAAGGTTTTAAAGCTTTGTTCTGCCAGCGACATGCGCATCTCATAATAAATAATCAACTTATGGATACGAAATTATGCGTCATCTTCATTAGGTTCTCCTAAATGGATTCTATGTTTTCATCATATACCTACATTACATATACGTAGGTATTCCACCATATTAGGTGTTCAGCATAGCGTCATCGCGTTTATTTTTTATCATGGTCGCATGTTACGCCTATATTAGAAAAAACTGAAAATGCTAAGTTACTACGCAAATAGGTACCTATATTTGACGTTCCATATAAACGTAAATCAATTTAGTCCTTTCGAATGTCTATAAACTACAACTAATTATGTTTATTCTGTGCTCAATCTTACGTAACATAATGAATAAGGATAGGTGTATAAAGAGTGTATTTTTTGAAAATCCGTAATGTACACACAAGAAGATGGTCTCTAATTGGGTCGAGAATGATTCATGTTTAACAATTGCTCTGAATCACTTGAACATTTTAGGTGGTCAGGTTTGCATTGACGCACGTGCGGCTGCTTCGGCTTAAATATCAAGTTATTACCAACATAAGCTTTATATCTTTATAGGACAGCTACACCGTCACTATGCTTCCTCTAAGTATAAACCACAATTCCCATAAACTACAAATTGTAAATATCTCTAGTAGGAGGGTATTTTCCTTATTCCCATATGTTGTTAAATTTATACAATACAGGAGATACTGTGAGCCTTAGAATAGTGTTTAATAGTTAAATAGTTTCTTACTTACTAAGTAGGTACTTATAACAGGTACATGCATAATTGCATATTATTGAAAATACGGTACCTAAGTGAAGTGAAAAAAAATCTAGTAAATACATAGAGTGGCCCTAGAATGAAATATAGGTGAAAGGTATTTTCCGTTGGATAATTTTGAAATAATTTGGGGTAGATAGTTACAGAATACAATTTTGAGTTAATTAATGACATAGATAGGTATTATTTGCATTGATATAATAATAAGAGATACCTAATAATATAAATGCAGTATAATATAGCTAACGATCATGTGAAAATATTTGAATAAAAAAAAAATCTAGAATGAGAAGGGTTAAGGCCTTAGTCCATCATAAATATAAATTTTACTAATAAAATAAACCTCTCAGCTTCATGGTGCCCACTGCTGGAGTTTCAATCAATTCATACAACTTAACGCACTCTACTATTGAAAATACGACTCTCTCATATTGCGCTAGCGACCCCAGTTGCTTTCTTCAAGTCGGCCGTAGATCCAGGTGACTAGATCTCACACTAGTTCAGTTTCCTCCAACCATCGGTCTTATGTCCTAACACAGGCTTGACTTTAACAGGCTGGAGAGTCTGGTTCAAAAGAAAAGGTAATGTTTGAATAGCATAATCATGGCATTCGTATATCAATAACCAATACCAAACCAACCAACCAATACCATTATTATATCTTATTAGCTTGAAATACCAGCGCTGTGACATTTTCCATTTCTAAATGCCGCAGCATTATGCTGAGATGGGAGCCATTTTTGGTCTCGTTTAGGTGGCTTTGACTATTGTTATTTTTTATGTTTTATTTTTGTTTTATTTTTGTACCTTTTACTTTTATTCGTTCCTGGCGAGTCCAGAATAAAAATATTTTCTTTCTTTCTTTTTCTTTAAATAAAATGAAATTGTTTATTTTGCGATTAAGATTTTCAACCAATTTTTCCTACAGGTATTTTTAAAAATATAGATACTATATGGCTTTTCCTACCTCTGAGAAGAAACACTGAATCAAACTCCCCTGAGTTTGTTTCGGTGTTTCACGGTCTAAGTATTTTAAAGTCCAGACAATTTTTTGTAAAGTACTATGTGAGAACTATGTAGGGTAGGTTCTGGTCTTTTGGTCTTTTCTGGAAAGCGCCGTAGCAGTTTGAGCTCACCTTATTCTATTATTTTTAGTGCTATTTTTAACTAAATAAACATAAACCCTGATTATCTAATACTTTAAAGAATAAATATAGGCGATACTTATTCTTTAAAGTATTAGATAGAGATGTACTATAGTACTCACATTCCGTGGCCGATTAAATCCCAGGTAATAGGGGGTGAGGGGGGGCAGGGGGGGGGGGGGGAAAGAAAGAAAACTACCATTACCATTTACTGTGAAAAATTCTAAACCCAATAACACTTTGCGAGCTGGGAATCGAACCCAGGACTTGAGGCTCAACACGGCGGCTTGCTATTACAGACAAATGAAGAACGAAGCAGTCCTAGTTTCAAAGAAATATCCAACTTTGTACAATAATATTTATTTATTAGTACCTACTAGATGTGTGCGCCGATACCCTTTTTACCGGCGGCGGCGTCCGACGTAAAATTCGTCGGCGGCGGCGGCGTCATCGGCGTCATCGGCGTGGATGATGAAATTAAAAGTAACATTCAAATCAAACCAAAATATCATGATCATCGGCACATATTCGCCCATAGCTCCCAGTAAGCGCCATTGAGCCCGGTCTTCGGCCCTCAGCATCCATCTTCTACCACTTCATCTAGGTATGTCGAGGTCGGTGCCGGTGAGGTCGAGGCCTAAACTACCTACTACAACAACAAAATATAAAAAAATAAATAAAAAAAAACATAGTATGATGCATACTTCGTCCGAGATCAACTTTAAAATCTTATTACAATCAAAGACTGTGACGAACGAAGTTCGTAAGTTATCGGCAAAACGCGCTATTTAAATTATGTTCATTTATAAATGGTTTTTTATTAAATTTTCGTAAACAAATACATCGAAATAAACCAATAAGCATATATTTAGACATTTCTAGTGTTTAGTTTACTAGTATATATCTGCTTTGTACCTAAAACTAGAATATTACATATAATGACCTTGACGCCGATCACGCCGAAGAAAACATCGGCGGCGAGCGGCGGCGGCGTGGCCAAAATTACCGGCGGCGTGCGCCACGCCGATCGGCGCACATGACTACTACCTACTCAGATAAAATAACTTAATGGACAATTAATTTAAGTGTTAACATAGACCATATTAGGTATTTCTGTACTCATTGATTCGTCGACAGTCAATTACATAAATATGGGTGAACATTTATTTATTAATTATTAGACAAACTTAAATCTATTTATACAGGTGCATGCCCTAATACAATAATAGTTAGAAAGAAAAACGATTTAGTTAAGTTAACATCACGCATTGTGCTCACACCCATCAGTTTACAGTCATTGTTAAGTTGAGATTTACATTCAACATGACCACAAGTATAGTACCTACGACAAAACTAAGAAGTCGCTTCGGCAAACTTCGTAAAACCGATCAGCGGGTCTACCGCGTAACTAAAATGGTAATGAACATCGATTCTGGTAATAAACTTCAATACGATCGTGAGAGACTAAAATGCGAGCCACATGGCGTCGCTGCCGTCGCTTTTACCAATGTCATCTCCCTACAAAATGACATTTTGAAGTAATTTTTGTTCTGTACCGACGTTAGTTCCAATTTTGGTCACCAAGTTTGTGGCACTGTAGTCAATGGGCACTGTACCTTTGAGTATTTAGACTGTACTTATAGCATCAAAGGATGAGTCATTTGAATTTCAGTAATGTCAATAAAATACCAATTATGGTATCAACAGGTAATAATGTGGTAATCACTTTAATTCCTTTAAAAGGTATTATTTTAATTTGGATTTTATACGATGAATTTAGACCGTACTTACTGACTCATTATTAAATTAATCATAATTATCATAAGTTTAAAAATAATTTACCATTAAATAGGTTCTTAATAATAATTATATCAGAAAAAGGTTACGTAATACCGGAATGTGGATTTACCAGTGGAGTGACTTGGTCTACTAGGTGCGCACGGCTACATATCAAGCTATACATTTTCAGTATAAGATGACCTCTAATTTTATGAAAAGCCTATACAATTCGAGGTCAGGTTATACTGGAAATGTATATCTTGAGATGTAACCGTGTATACTTAAAAATAATAATATTATGCAAACATAACAAATAGTTAAGCTAACTTTGTAGGTGACTAAAGATATAACAGCATCACGCTTGAATTCCCCAAAGTGATAGGCAACGGTGTAAGTATACCTACTGTTGTACCTATATCCACATTTCGTCAATGCCATTATTAAATGTTATAGAGGGAGCGTCTATTGTCACCAACCGGGCACTTTTTCCAACTCGAGGCTGCTACTGAGAATTACCCGAAAGAAAAACACAATAACACTTTACCTGACCTGGGAATTGAACTCGGAGAACCTTACTATTCTCATCAGCTACGCCTGATCACTAGACCAACGTCGCAGTTATATTTGAGAGGAAAAGGCATTCTCAAATTAATTTAATTCTGAATTTCAAAACTCTAAATAATAATTCATGTTTACTTCATGACCTCATAATCTTTCTCTATTCCATCATCGTACGATAAGGTGAGGGGTGTGTTTCCACCCTTTTGAGCTTGATATTTTACTTTAAGTACGAACCATTTTGCTTCATCGTTACTCATGGAATTCTCTACGATAAATTTTTCCCGATTCGTATTTTATTAGGCATTATTTGGGCTTGTGTGATCCATCCTCGGCAGCATCATCACTTACCATCAGGCGAGGTGCGGTCAAACGCTCTAAAAATGATAATAAAAAAATATATTTTTAGGAAGCTTTTACAAGTGTTTTTTAGTTCTAGCCGGCGTTACGCGTGGCAGACTGCCTCTGAGAAGCAACGCCGAAACAAACCCAGAGGTTTCTTTTTAAATTCCAGACATTTGTTTATAATCACGTGAGAAGATATAGGGGTCTCGAATAACCCTTTAAAGAAAGAGCCATTTTATCAGTTTTGAGCGCAGTTCTAAAAGTGCGATGCCACCTCCCTACGGAGGTTGGCGATGACGGTTGGCCCATCTGAATTTTGAACCACTCTCTAAGTCTGCTTGATCGCTAATAGCCTGACATCTTTTCGATAGAAATTAAACTCAGTTTGGAAATGGGCACGGTATCATAACATTTTTCTAAGATGACTCTTACAATTTAAGCAGGAAGGTGTCTCTATTCTACTTCCTTTGTTTTACAAGCCCGTAGTCAGCAAAACGATGATGCATCAATCATGGAGTGTGAGAGGACAATCTATTCAATTTGGATGTTCACTTTAAGAACACTTAGAAATTGAGGCCGTGACTCACTGACGTGTGCCCCAAATTGAGTGAAATTTTATATCGAACCGCGTACCAAAATAATTCCAGAAACTATGACAGGGTTTTGCAAACATATTTTGGAATATACCCAGATACGTCTTTTATATAAGTAATAATATGGTAAATTCAGTTCTGTAAACGTTGATTTGGGGCACTGTGGTCGATGACTCATTGAGTTTTTATTGTCGGTACCTACTTGTATTTAAGGTACTCGTGGCTTGAAAAACCACTCCTTTAAATATTGTGTATTAATCCGTTCGACAAGTATCATTATTTTTTTATTAATATTCTAAAATAAAGATTATTTTATCCGCAGCAATATATTAAAATGAATTGGAAAAATAATAATATAGTATATGCGTGTTTGTCAGTTTCATAGATAATGCGGCAATTAGGGAAAATGTGATGATGAATTAAACCAATTTATACAAACTTTTTACAACCTGTATCTGTTTACCAGAATATTAAAGCTTAGGTTAGGTACTGGATGTAAAAAACACAGAATCGTGATTTCAGTTCTATAGTGAAAACCTAAGCAGATTTACATCAGTATTGCGAAAAATTCAAGGAAAACATGATAAAAAAATATACTACAGTTCTTCACTATCGTTTCTCCGCTGAACAGATTTTGCGGAAAAACAATGTTTTTGCTATTTGACCTGAGTTACCTATTTACTACATAGTTCGGTACAATCGCATGAGCACGGATATCGACGCATGAGCCTGTGGACGTTGTTACGTATGTGTTCTCCAATTATAAGCTAATTGATTGATTGACGTAATTTTAATTTTCCACGCTGGACCGCAAAATAACCAAAGCACAGTTTATATTGAATCAATATTATTGGTATACTGTAAACTTCACTAACGGCTCCGTGTGATTCACGAATGGCCCAAAGAACATTATTCACTTCTTTATGTAACGCGACTGTTACAAAATTTACAGTTACAGCCTTAAGCGTAATATGTTCAAGCTCCTTTGTTTCAGCCAAACAGTACTGCAACAACTATTCAAACCCCGTTGTATGGGTTACGAGGTCATTGTTGTTTCGGTTAGCCGGGATTAACTGTGTCCGACACAAATAATTTTTTTATACTTTTACACGTGATAGCAGGACATAATGTAGTATCTAATCGTCTCGTAAACAGCTTGCGTTAATGTAATAATCTTAATGGAAAACCGTTGGTTAATGCGCGGATTGTGCGGAATAGTACACACGCGACGACGCGCTGAAGGAACTCGGTTATGACAGGCTCTGCTCTCAGACGGAAAATAGTATTAATATCATAAATTTATGATACTCTGGTAACAGACGATATAAATTGATCTCTCGTCAATGCATGGTAATGAATTGTAAGTTTACGAAAGCAAGCGGCGAATCGCGTAATTTTGAAAATGCGTATATGAGCTTATCTGATATTTTGTCTATTTTATAAGTCTATATTTAACTTATACGATTAATTTTATTGGTATGCGGGATTTACGGGGTTTGCGATAAGGATTTAAAATATTTATCAAGTTGTAAAGCATTGTATTGTTTCAAGCATTCTCGGCACACATCGATTTGAATTCGAATCGTCGTTGCATTTACTACTATCATTCGGTTTATGGCCGCGCGTCGCAAGTTCACAATACTACAAAACATTTAAAAAATGAAAGGAATGTAGAATACCTACGTGTTATTGTAAGTAAAAAGTTTGTAAATGTGTATTTTGTTAATTGAAACGTTATTTTAAGACGGGTGTGGAACATCGTTTCAAGATTGTGTAATATTTGTGAGCAGTTAAAACAGCGCAGTGTTTTGAGGGCCGGGGAAGCTTTGAGTTGAGAAACCTTTAATTCGTGCAGGAATTTGGTAGATTTTTGTGTTTGTTTTTGCTCGACCGTTGACTAATATCATCGGTCCGAATTGCACATCTATTTTTATCAACTCAATTAGGAGCGTATTTATGGTAGGCAAGAGACTGAAAGATAACTAAGAGAACGCAGTTCAGATTAAAACTTATAGATGTAGGTAACACAGACAGTGGACACACTTTATAAAAAATTGCAGTCTTCAACAAAATTATTTTGTAAATGAATTCGTTAAATATACTATTTTATTAGATACTATTACAATGATTTAGCGAAGTTCATCGACTTGGCAGTGGAAGGTCGTTGGGTAATGTAATGTCACGGCATCGGGTGTATCGCATCAGTTCCGTCCACTGTTCCAACTTAACAGCAATAGCGATGGCTACGCGAACTGTTGCCCAATAGGAATTGCTGCAGTATTCAGACTTGATACTAAACTAATTTGACATAAGTTCAAAAGGTCACTGGGGCAAATTATATTCTTTGTAACTGTACATAGTTGTTCGTCGATGATGGTATTAAGTTCCGGAAGACTTGTCATTTGTGAAACACACTTTCAAACATCGGGCAGCATCTCAGAATAACCTAAAGATAATTTCTTACGAGAAAACTCCACCCTTTGCCTGACCTGGGAAACTACCCCAGATCTCAAACTTCGTAGACCCACCGCCTGAATACGTATGGTAAATATGACAGTTGCTGTGGCAAATAAACGTCCAATTCCGTATCCTCTTATGCAAACATCTATAAGCGAGAAAGGGATGCATTGTTCGCTGGTAGCTGTGGCTGTCAGATTTTTCTTATGTAATCAAGGCGCCGCTGTACCGGCCAGATATAGTCCGATTATTCTGTAAAAAAATAATTGAATATCCACAATCCTTTTTCTTACTTGTCCTAAGTGAGGATACTTAAATTAATCAGTCGATTGTCAGTCGTCAAGATGAATGACATAGCAGATGAGCTGGCCATCCGTTCTAGGAAAACTACACACGGTCGGAATGTGTCCCACGCTATTAAGTTTGCAGTAGCCGTTAAATAAGATAAATGGGGGCATAATAAAACCTGTAGTACATCCAGATGATTTACGTAATGTATGTAACATTGATGATTGTTTACGTTTGTTTATAGTGAATGTTTTTATGAGATTAATGTTTGATAAACATTTTATGGTAAAACGTATTTACGTGAAAAGAAAACTTTGTACCCTGCGCGCATGGAGGAATGTGAGATTTGGCATAGTTAAAGTTCATATGGAGGATTGCAGAAAGCTAAAATTTATAATTATATAATAATATTACGGTCGAATTTCGATCACTGGGCGACCTGGGCGACCATTATTATTAATAAATTAATTGAGTAGAGAAATTATATTTTATTTTAAAGCCGTGCGTGACAATCGATTAATGACAAAATATTAAACTTAAACAAATGGGAATCCACTTGTTGAATTCTAATAGTTTTTAACTATAGGTACACTTATTATGTCATATTTGAATTTTAAATTAATTAAGTCAGATTATATAAGGCACACGCGTAGAGTTAGAAGAATCCATTTACTTTTATCAAGTGTAATGTTGATAAATCAAGTAGGTATTATAAGTTAAATACAAACTAATTCTAATTAGATCTTTTTTGTCTTTTTATTTAATTAAATATAGTAGTTTGTCGTAGTCATTATTAATTTAAGTATATGTTAAGTTTTGATATTTATTGTAAGAGTGACCTTACGAGGCTGGCATAGGTGAACTGAAATCTCGAAAAAATATGAATAAAAAAATAAATAAAAAATAACTTGCTAAGGACTTACCTACTATAATAACTGAAGCAATAGGTAATAAGTATTTGAAGAAGGTTACAATGCTGCTGTACAAAATCAATCACTGTCAGTGGGACATTCAATCGGTGAGAGTTTGATTAGAGTGTTATCTTTGATGTGACATGAGCTTGAGCAACATAGGAACTCTGCAATTAACGCCTTTTATTGAAAACATAAATGCGATGTCAAACAATTATCGACCGTGTGACGCAGGTTTTTTTGCCCTTAACGTGTACAATCTAAAGTACCTATAGATAATATCATGGAAAAGTATCTAAACAAATTACTATTACTAAAAAAACTGTTGTAGGTATTTGGTAGGTTTCATTTTATTTTGATTTTGAATTTTAATTGATAATAATATATTTTATTTTGAATTTTGTAAATAATATTATGTTATTTTAATTTCATTTCGAATTTTAATTAATGTATTGTATTTTATTTTATCGTTATTTGTGCTTACTTTGTAACTTTTTCATATGATGGATATCTGTTGCCTTGGAATAGATGATTATTAAGATATTATTAAGATCTTATAGAATTTCTATTATTTGTATGGTGATGGAAACAAAAGAAACGGTGTTATAGTAGGTACTGCTGTTTATTATGCTAGACGAGACTTATTAGTCAATTACTTAGATTGGATATTTATGTAGATATACAGAGCGCTCTCATAATAACATACTAGTACTAGTATATTTAATATTGTAGTGCTATATACAAGGTGGCGTAAAATTTTGGGGCACTAAGGGTGGCTGCCCTTACTGTTATAGTTAGAGAGTTCTGGTTTTAGGAAATATTAGGTGAATTTTGAAGATATTATAAACGCTATTATTCGTTTTTTGAAAAAAGGTAGTCATCGAGAAAATTAATATTTCTCAAAAATACTTAAATTCGACTCAATAGACTCTATTTCTCAACAGAAATGTTTTCTCCAAGCAACCGACGAAATCGTACTTGGCGAAATTGAGAAAAACTAAGTACGATTTTTTCGGTTTTTTAGAGGTAACATTCCTGTTGGCAAATAGAGTGGATTGAACCCCACTTAAGTTTTTTGAGTAATATCAATTTTCTCACCGACTGTATCTTTTAATAAAAACTAATAATGAGGTTTTATATCTTCAATATTCACGGGGTATGTGTTCAACTAACTAATTCGGCTAGTGGAGCGCGAATGCTGGACGTGTGGTTCGATTCCCAGGTGGAACAGAGGGCTGCTGTTTTTTTAAATGAAATTTACAGTAGGTATAGCAGCTTGGAGTTAGGAATTGTGCTCGATGGATGGAAATAGGCTGTACAGTACTGTAAAGTGTGAAGCTCTGCCTAATTCTTTGGGGAATAAAGGACCTGATACTATGGCTCTGATACCGCTACTTTACTAACCGTATGCTTAATACAAAACCAAGCTAAAACAATTTATTTATTTAGCCTGGAAGACCAACAGCGTTTACAAACAATTTAGAAAAAAATATAAGCCACAACTGATTACAAGTCTTCGCTATTAAACGAGGAGCTGGCGAACAGAACCGGAGTAGTCCACCATAAATTCAAAAGCATTTTTTTTCGAATCGTGTTGTCCAAAACCCGTACATCACGTTTCGAAAAGAATATGCTTTTGAATTTATAGTGGACTACTTCGGTTCTGTTCGCCAGCTCCTCGTATACTTAGTATAAAACTATTAATTAATTATTATACTGTATGTAATAACACTATAAAACACAATCAAACTAGGTATTTTACGGAAAATTCGCGGCTCAGCAACCGTCCCATTTCCAAAATAAGTTCTTAATCGTACATTGAGGACAGGAGTAATTTTTAACATAGGGTCGTAAAATGTATGAGTGAGTCGGGGTGGATTGAATCACCGACCTCCACCGTATCGGCTCGATCACAGCCTGGTTTATTCGGCAATAGTTTCCTAGAACTACCTCAAGCTTGCTTTATTGTGTTTGCCTTGAGGAATTTCTACGTTTTTCATAGAAATTTCACTATTTCGTTGAATGCCAGTCTAAACTTATTACGAATTATAAGTACACATGATTTCCAGAATTGTGGAGGATAATGTTCCCTTTTAGAAATGTAGGTAGGCAGATGTTGTGATTAAATAGATTTTTAATTGGGTATTTTCAAACAACAGCAAAACTTTTGATAAAAAGCTTCTTGGAAGTAACGACAGTATGAAGCATAACTTCCTTAAATCTTTTGGCAGTAAGTAGTTCTACGAATATGATAATTAAACTAACTAAACTAAAGTAGGTAGTTATACATTTTCTCATAAACTCTATTGCGTCGTGACTTGTGTGTCGCTCTTATAAGCAAAGGAGAAGTTTTAGTATTTTCAATTTTTTTTAATATGATGCTATAAAAGCCATCTGTTTCCATTGCTGAATATGAGTCTCGATAAGAAACTTTACAAGATCGGTCGTAAATTCAGCCATCATCCCGCTTATTAAACGGACTGGTGATCGCAGCACGCTGTTATAAGCTTACAGGAGAATGATAATGTTCACCTTTTTGACGTACTGCCTAAATCACCTTTAACGATCCCCACGGGAATGGTGGAATTCTTTATTGGGAACGTACGTATGCCAGTAAAAATTCAGTCTTTTTAATTTTGAATTTCCCAACAAAGGATCCTAGATATGATATAATTAATCGCATATCTTTGCAACACGAGGATACAAGGATATGTATGTAAATCGGTTAAACCTTCGCGAAGCTAGGTGACACAATAAACAATAAAACACATTGTAACAAAGAAAGTTGGCACGGCATCAAAGGCGGCGTGCACATGGTCGGCGTGGCCACGATGTTACTACATACAATACGGTACGAACGACCTTCACCTCACCGGCACCGAGTCACCACCGCACTGAGGGAAGCTACCACCAACTTGCCACCCTCAGCTTTAGTCACCGAACACAATAGCTTTGTCATCACAGCCCACAGGGTTTTCCAAGGACGGTATTGTTATACCCGATGAGTTAAAGTACCCGATACCACCTCATATATCGATAGATGACTGATTACCTACCGGGAAAAAGGGGTACAATAGATATTATTACTGCAAATGCGGTTTCACAATTTAATTTATTCGTATTTTTCGGTTTATATGTATGAATCAGATTTAAATACGTACATAGTTATAGCTTATCTATACTGAGTACCTTAAATGGTGGTACTATTCCAGTTGGGATTCCCATTTTAATTTAGATTAGGTACAGAAAGTAACATACAAAGTTACCTTCAAGGCAGACCATGTCGTTTGACGTAGGTAACTACCAAGGTTTCGTAGTTGTGAGGAGATTATGCAGCGATACAGGGTGTAGTCCTCGTACCTCTTGGTACAGTCTCGATCGCACGAGTTGTGATTATGTTGAATATTCATCTTTATATGTTGCAATAGCTACATGTTATTACAAGTGAACGATTGAATTTCCCTGCAACTAAAACTTGGTATATTAAAAAGGGCAATTGAAAAGGGCATGTCTGTTATGTAATTAATAAGTTACATAACACACATGCCCTTGTAATAAAGGGTTAGGTAGAGGTGTAAATACAAGTAGCTATCTAGCTAGCCTATCACCTATCTAACATATGGTTCTCCGATGCTACCTTCATCGGTAACTGTATAGGTATTAGGTTTCGATTTTTGTTCACTGCTACAGTTCTACCTACTACATGGCTGGCATTGTTCCAACTTTTTATCAGAAATACCCTATGGGATTTTATCCAAACGATTTTTTTTTTCCTAGTTCTAAACCCAGGATCCCACGAGACGGGTAGGTACGCTTGAGACAGAACTTAGTACCTACGGTGCAATTTAGACAGATTTTTTTGTTATTATTCAGCTGTTATGGTTCCACTGTACCATCGATGTTTATCCATGTGTGTCACCAGTATTCACATATGCAGCAGGGACAATTAGAAAAAAGGCAGAAAAAGTTAGAGTAGCGCAAAAAGGAATGTAGAGAGCTTTGCTCGGGATCACCTTACGTGACAGTAAGACGAACGAATGGGTACGGTCCAAGACGGAAACCCAAGACATAGTATCCATCACAGCCACACGGAAATGGAGATGGGCGGGACAAATTGCTCGAATGGAAAAGGAACGACGGACGCGGAGACTATTGGAATAGCTACCACGACAGTACACCAGACCGCGGGGTGGACTTTCTAAACGAAAGGTAGATGATATTCGGTGACACGCAGGTCAAGATTGGATGCCAAGGGCTCAAGACCATCGGGAGTGGAGGAATTTGGAGGAGGTCTACACCCAAAAATGGGTACAACATGGGCCGCTATGATGATGATGATGGGTCCACTTTAGGGCAAAGGCCTCCCTACCCTCCTTCCATTCTTCCCCGTGGTCTAGCTCATCCCGCCATTTCCTTCTGGGGCTGCCGCGACGTAGTCTATCGTTGTGTGGGCTCCACTCAGTGGCGAGTTTTGCCCACAGCTGGTCCGACATGCAGCAGATGCGCCTTTCTGACCAACGTCTGCGATCTGAGTTTGAATGAGGCAAGTAAATCTAATATTGTTTTACGTTATTCGAGAGATACACGACTCAATGCATGGTAGATTACATCGGTAGACACTTCAATGGCGTATACCTATGTGTACCCTCTTGTGATTTATTATGGGTATTTCACTATTCAAACTATATCGCGGAAAATGATGAAATTTATTGTGATTGTTACTAAGAATCGGCGATTCCACTGGTGTATGCTTCTGTAATAGATGCAATTATTAAATAATCTAGTAAGGTTGTTTGCTCATTTATAATATTATATTTGACACATTCCCAGGAAGTTATTTCCTACGGTAAATCTTCAATGGTTACAAAACAACGTACAAAACATAATAATATGGGACTTCCCCTTAGACAGCTTTATGGAACCATACTAGAGCGAAATTGCCATAAATATTACATTCAACCAGGTGTAAGTTTCCACCCATCTTCCGGGCCTAATTACCTCTTTCTTATATATACCTACCTCGGAAAAAAATTCATGTGAAGTAATTGGGTGTCCTACTTGACGATTAGACTATGGATGATAAAAAAATACGTTTAAAGCAAAATAGAGCTGATTTTTTTTCTAACATACCTATTATTAAATATGATCGAGGATCGTGGCGAAATTGCACGATTGTTCGTTATATAATAATTGAGCTAGACTTAACAAATAGAGTGGTGATTTTCCTTTTATCCTGCGTCGCATGTAACGAGACGTGTAATTAGAGCCATGTCTATCATTTTTCTCTATCCATTGTTTAAGATTAGGTGATAATTCAATTATAATTCGACCGTTTTTCTTTCAATTTTCTGCAGGAAAATATCTCATGTTTGCTTTACGAACTTAATAGAGTTAGTACTTTCGCTAAATATGCACTAGTGTCGTTTAGATATTCAATTTGCTATTGAAATAATAAAAAAAACTGAGGACATGCGCATGCAGATTATGAGAATAGATACACGGGAAATGAAAGGGACGATAGAATATTAAATTATGAGAATTCGTAATACAACAAAAAAAAAATTAATTTGGTTTCACTTACAAAAACCACTCAGTCCCATATTGATATTATTAATCGAAAATTGTGAAAAGAATTGCGAGTATTTACCAACTTTTTAAACTTCTTGTACAACTTGGTTTTGTTCGATGCGATGCTATGTTATGTTATGATGCGATGTTAGCTTCGGCTATGATGAAAACGAAAGAAGACATTCATGCATGATTCATAGCTGATTATCATCATTGCCTTAATGTAAGTAACGTTTTAGATGCTATCGAATGTGTGTATTTTCGCGAATTCCTGTGATGCATCTTCATAATGCATGCACGTCATGTAAAATTTAAGGAAACTTTTGGTGAGTGCAGTAAAAAACAAGTTAAAGTATTCGACGAAAGCGCATAAAGTTTTCCTGTAAAGTTGTAGTGCGTATAGGGGCGGGCGGAGGCTTCGCGGTGGGCGGGTGACGGTGGGGGCGCGCGCGTATGATTATAAGCTGTGCGCGGCGGCGCGGCGCACACTCTGCCAAACTCGCGGACTGTGGTAGGTCGTGTCACGCGGTGGCGCAACGATCGCAGCCGTTCCCGCCACGAAAACAAACACATTTTCTTTGAAATTTCGTGCAATTGCAAAGAAAAAAGTGAACAAAGCGGGACATTCGGTGACCTGAGAGTGCCTTGTGATTGTTGGTTATACATGCATCATAGACTATTTTTTATCGATATTATCAAATTTCGGTAGTAATAGAGCTACGAGACGTGATCACACTAGTGGAACGAAGACTTTGACGTTTCAAGTGGTGAGGATTGCGTAAACTTCGCACTGGACCAGTCTAACAGGTTAGTAAATAAAACTTCCGACGTAGACAAAGGACAGATCGTTGATACCTACATCGATTGCCGCATGTCATATCTTTAATTATTTTAATTGCTCCTCATATTAATAATGGTCATATTTGTAGCAATACTTTAATTTTCATAACAGTGATTACTTACTTAAATATAAGTTTTCAATAAAGTTCATTGGAGAACAATTGATTTTAAGATAACGATACGACAATAACATTTGCCTATTCAGATAGCTTAGTAGGACTAAATTTATCTCGTGATCAATTACTTGTAAGCTTGATTCACAATGTCCACGAAATCTGTGCAATATTTGAAATCTGTAATCTGAAGTATTGCCGGTTTGGTGTCACGGTCACCACAGCTGACATTGTCGTAACTGGCTACGGTACACTGGTTACCCCCGACGTAGTAAACTGTCTAGTCTGTAGCTATCCTAATGAGCCAACGTTTATTCACAACCGATTGACCGTTGCATCTTTGTGTGCGTACGCTCATACTCTGAATTACCTTAGATTTTCATTTGCACGCTGACGGAAATTTTAATTTTCCGGATGTATTTAGGCTATGTCTTGAATAAAACTATCTTTTAAATATCGTTATTTGATAAGATATTTTTGAAATAACCTCTTTCAAATAACCTACACTCTCTATTTGATATCACAATAAACACAGGTACATTATATCCTACAAAACAGTAAAAGATTGGCACTCGTAGAAAGAATGACGAAGTGTGCGTATCGCTATTCTTATCAGATAAATTTGGTGGATAAGGACGTAAACATTATCTATCTGATAACACTAAGATCTGTATGAACTCATTCTTTGAACATTCCTTCAGTTTACTGTACTTATTGTTTAAAGAATGTGTTAATAATTATACGTATTGATAATTAAATTATGTATTATAATTTCGAGGTTGTTTATGCACAAGGATTTTCACGGATTTTCAATATGTAGAACCAGGTACCTATTAATTGATTTAATGTTTATATGATACTAATTAAAACACTACAATTATATCAGAGGAAACCTCGATCAACTATATCTATTGTACCCGTGACAACGTTCGCGTGAATTTCGGAAATCGGTGCACCTCTACATCCTCTTAGAAATATTCATATTCTAATCATGATGTTTCTCTTCAGTGGTTTAGGCCGTTCGTCGACTGTCAGTCAGTCACGGAACATAATTTATTGAATGCACATTGGGAGACAGCAGATGTCTAGCACTTTCATTCATAGATTATTAATTTCTTTCTTTCTTTAACTCGCAAATACTTGATAAGATGTTTCATATTTACTCAGAGATATGGTTCTCTACACATAACTTAAGTATCTTTACTTAGATAGGAACACTGCTCGTTTGATGTCGTATTTTTAATCATTCACTGGACTATACAAATTACAAACAAATAAAGCAGAGAGGTAACAAATAAAGACAATTAGAAGAACCTTTTTTAAATTTTGTCGGTACGCGTGCGGCAGGGGTGTTCTAAGTAGTTTTGTAAATAAACAGGTCGTTTTAGTTTGGACTGTGACCGTAATGAGTCACAGTGGAGTCACACCGCGGACGGCGAACTTGACACGAAAGGCAGTCAGTAAAGCACATTAATTATACATGTGCCTGCTACTTCAATTCAATGTTAAAGAACAGAACGTTTTGCCGTTCATTTGTAAAATAATACTTTCTTTTGTTATTTTGATAACATTATTTTTTTAAAGTAAAGGGCCACCTTTCCCAATGCCCAGTTAGGCCACACTTCGGTATAGATTATAGTGTATCACATAATTAAGTAGAGTCTTCAAATGAAGAGAATCCTTAGGTTCACTAATATTTAGGCAAAAATTATAAAACATCTCTAACAGAAAATATTAGAGAGTCATGATTCAATTTCCTCTATATAATGTCTGTCAAAAATAAAACAGTAACTATAACTTGTGTTACAAATATTAATCATCTTAATTTAACTTAGCAAAAGTTATAATTATAAATAAGGAGAGATATAAAGAAAAGTAGTTCTTTTATGCTTTCATATCCATTGAGCTTCTAAGTTATAAGTTATGACTCAAAGCCTTATTGTATGCCGATAGGTGTCACAACATGTATACAATTGTGGAAGATGATGCATATGTATAAAGTACAATATTCATCAAGGAAATTATTTCCTTTATTCTTATTTAATGTTAGCAAAGGAAAATACAAATAGGTAGTATGTAAATGTATGCATTGTGCATAGGAAACCACAAATTGATTTTATATTAACGTTTAAATACTATGATCTAAGCTTTACATTACTAATATGAACAATATTGTATATATATAAATTAGTAATAATTGACGTCCGTAAGGGTGATGTGGACAGAGTAACTTGTGACCCTGAGGTTTATTCAACCAAAACATTGTTTGACTCATGCCTCGGCAGGTTCCAACATTAGTTTTATACGCAAATTAATAACATGAAAATGTGGAATGGGTGAGTGCAAGGTATCCAGGAGATCAATAAACAGAGATAAACAAAGTCATACGGGAACGTTAACAGTCAGCAGGTGATACCTGCTTGCTCTGAGAACGCAAATATCTTTGGAAAATGATTTTTCAGCTTTATGAATAAAACACATAATTGCGGGTCGTATGATATCTCGATAATGATAAGTTATTAGTATTGCCCGCGAGGATCCGGAAGCAGGAAGCGTTCCACGGTCGCGACAATGCGAAACAGCGCAAGCACACGTCAGCCGGAGACCACACGGCACACTCATTGAGATGCATCTCAGAGAACCACACGTCGTCACGGCACCTCGCATGTAGAATGAACCGATGATGTCAATCGCAAACTTAAAAGGCACTCTTGCAGTCTCGACAAATTCCGTGTGGTACTTCTTTATAGTAGCACATAAAAATTTCATGTAATTAGTTCGAATTTTTCGCATAGACCAGCCATGTGTCTTGTGCCTTAGTCGCAGGTGTTCGGTCATTGCCTAGCTGACAAAAAGCATTCTCAGTCAGCTGATAAACAAAAAACAATCAACAGCAGGAATAAGAGAGAAAGAATAAATCATTCCAAAACGAAAATAATACAAAAATTACTTTCATTGGTATTGAATATATCATTTTATAAATTCTCAATCTGGTTCTAATCTACCAATATTCCCAATACTAGTATGAAAAAAAAAGAGTCTGAAAAATCTACCAGTATGGAAATGAAATTTTATTGTCAACGCATACGTAGGTACATAGACGTAAAAATAAGGAAATCACATAAAAATCTCCAATAATGAGTTTATAACAGCTCTATTAGGCGGAATACATCTTAGTTTGTGTGGATTTGGCTACATAAAACGCGTTTGGTTCGCCCAATTAACTTACATAATGCTTTGGTTCAGAGTTACAAACAGCCTTTAGTAATGCTAGTCATAGTAACAATATATATAATGTAACTTTATTTGGAACATTAACGGTATATTTACTACTCTAACTAACATACTACTAACTTACAAAGAACATATAAAAGTATAAGTAGTGGTTTTTTCGCTAAAAGCAATATCCCCAGACAAACAAGTAAGCTGAGATAAACAGTAGTGCAGGCTAGTAGCACAACCATGAGTAAAGTGCCCATGATATTAAGTATTAAGTCATGTGGTTTGAATCAACATAGTAAAATTCAAGCTGACCGCTTAGTAACCGATCGTTTAAGTTTAACAAATAGAGTCTCTCAACTGCTTAGGATCAGCTGTGACTAATCTATTATTTTCAATTATATGCATTATGTTTATAACTATAGAGTTCACGTTAATAATTGCAATTTATTGTCTGGGTCAGATCGATTAAAACACCAATTAATTTTAATAAGTTTCACAAACGATAACTGAAAATATAGCATTTATTTGACTTGCAATCGTTTAGTGCTATAGTTAAAAACTGATCGGGTGAATGATGTTAGGTAAGAGATTCGAATCCAATGTCGGTGAAACCTGCGCGGGCGTCACCTCCGGACCGACACGCTTCGGCGAGCGGAACATTGCTGGCGACACCTCTGTTTGATTCTCGCTTTCGGTTTCATTCGTAAAGACTGACCTGAGGGATATATCACGCCTATGAGTGTTTCAAGTAAACCAAAATTAATAATTTTGACAATTTTATTTGACTAGAATAAATATTAAAAACAAAGTAAGTAAGTAAGTAGTATTATTCTTCTTGTATAAATTATGGAATGAATTAGAAACAAAATATTTTCATGTATTGTTCCATTCACGATACGTTTTAACCTTACCAGTTTTTGTAATACAAAAAGTTTCCATCTACACATAATAACTAGATATGCAATGAGGTTTTTTATCATGCTTATACTTAAAATAATTATAAACCAAAACTAATTTCCAGTATTTAAAACAGTATTCATGATTTTTAAAATGCAAATGTTGTCTGCAATTTATTGTAATCAACAACGCACCCTGAAATTTTTTGATCAGATTTGGTCACTCAGTCTCATTCTTTTGCTTTATTAAAAGTTAATGATAAATCCGTCGTGAATCACAAATCTCTAGCGACATGGACTTGCAATACAGCTGAATATCTAATCAGTTCCCCACATTGTGTCCCTCGTTCGTCGGCTAGAAACAATTTATCACTCGCGACGATAATAGTGTTTGTTGACTAGCCCACGGTGCGCAACTCACATCAAAATAATGTGGATCACGAAGTGCATGACCGCAGACCTTTTTCTATGAATGACTAATAGTGCAAGTATAGTGCACTCCATATTGATTACACTATCATAGATGACGACAATCTTGTATAATAATTCAAATACACGTGAAACAGGGATGCGATTATACAATATTTTTGCCTAAAGGCACTTTCAGTTGTATTTAAATATTACTAGCGACCCACGCCCGGTTTCGGACAGGTACAATTTCTGAGGTATTCCACGAATAGCACCGATCTGAACGGCACTAAAACGAATAGCACCAACGCTATTCCACGAACGGCACCGATCCAAATTTTGGTTTGGTGCGATTCGTGGAATAGTAAAATAATATTAATTTTATTCCACGAACGGCACCAACGTAAAATTTTCTTCTAGTGATGGGAACTATTTTTTGTTCACAACATTATTAAATAAAACATATCGATATAAATCAGCAGGAAGTACGTTTATTGATAATATTATTTTTTTACGTTATTTTTTTTTATTAATAGATCTAACAATCAGTTTTCTTAACTATTTGAGTCACTTGCAAAAACAGCCTTAAGTTATTTATTACCTACTTACTATATATACCTAAAATCAAATCACATTCTTTTATCACAATTTCTCTTAGTATCACATTAAGATAAGATAAGATATTTCATTTTTTTCATATAATTAAACTTTTTTCTACTTATAATTTTGTATATATTTTTTTACTTTCTACTGTATAATAATTATTATTATCACTATTAACGATTACAATATCAGTCATTAGTATTAACTACCTATAAACTTTTTGCTACTTATAATTTTGTTTTTTTTTAATACTTTCTACTGTATAATAATAATTATTATCACTATTAACGATTACAATATCAGTCATTCTTAGTATTAAGTACCTATAAACTTTTTTACATTCTACTGTATAATAATTATTATTATCACTATTAACGATTACAAAATCAGACATTCTTAGTATTAACTACCTATAAACTTTTTGCTACTTATAATTTTGTATTTTTTTTTACATTATACTGTATAACAATAATTATTATCACAATTAACGATTATAATATTAGTCATTTTTAGTATTATCTACCTATAAACTTTTTGCTACTTATAATTTTGTATATTATATTTCTTTTTTTACATTCTGCTGTATAATAATTATTATTATCACAATTAACGTTTACAATATCAGTCTTTCTTAGTATTATCTACCTATACAACATTTTACTGGTTTTTTTTTAATTGCCATTAGTATTCCTCTTGCAAACCAACTCAGTTTTAAAATCGCATCTTTTACAAGACCATTTATTCGACCACAGTCTGTGTTTGATCCACTGTGTGACCATATAACCGTTAAACTTTGTCACGTTTTCCTGTCGTGGACTTTCACTCATGAAGTAAAGCCATGCATCATCCAACACCTCGGGTGGCAGATGGGGTAGGACGGTGCACAAAGCAACGTGCTTCCTGACTGTGCTATTCTTATGGAGACCTAGATCCTTCCCCTTCTTTTTCAACGCCTTTTTAAAATGGAAGTAGCATCCTTTTACTAAAACATTGGGAAACACTGCCAGCACTCCTCTAACAGCGGCTTCTTCAAAGTCACTTGAGAAATAATCCAAATGCAAGGCTGGTATTGATGATTTTAGTAATTGAAATACTTTAACATATGATAATAATAATTATTATACAGTAGAAAGTAAAAAAATATATACAAAATTATAAGTAGAAAAAAGTTTATTTATATGAAAAAAATGTGATACTAAGAGAAATTGTGATAAAAGAATGTGATTTGATTTTAGGTATTTATAGTAAGTAGGTAATAAATAACTTAAGGTTGTTTTTGCAAGTGACCCATATAGTTAAGAAAACTGATTGTTAGATCTATTAATAAATAAAAATTACGTAAAAAAATAATATTATCAATAAACGTACTTCCTGCTGATTTATATCGATATGTTTTATTTAATAATGTTGTGAACAAAAAATAGTTCCCATCACTAGAAGAAAATTTTACGTTGGTGCCGTTCGTGGAATAAAATTAATATTATTTTACTATTCCACGAATCGCACCAAACCAAAATTTGGATCGGTGCCGTTCGTGGAATAGCGTTGGTGCTATTCGTTTTAGTGCCGTTCAGATCGGTGCTATTCGTGGAATACCTCCAATTTCTCTACTATTACATTATAAATATGAAAGTATCATAGATATAAACCTTCCAGAAGAAATGCTTAAAATTATGGTGAAAACCACATCAACATCCGTTGTATAGCTAAGAAGTAGTTAGCGAACAAACAGACAGACGCGTCGGGCGAATTTGTTTTATACTATGTAGTGATGTTGAAGATGACAACCAAATTCTATGAGTAATCTTTAACGATTGTAATTATTTACGTATTTACATTATAATAAGTACATATTATGTATCTCGATAATCCAGACTTACATAAGAGTACAGATGATGGCCGCTGACTCACAGCAATTAACGATATCGCGGATATGACGTGGCTCTGATTGTGACCTTTACAAAAACCTTTAATTCAAAGATTATAAAATAACACTGCTTATTATTTTATACAAGCTAAGTGTAAAAATAGCAGTAGCTCTTTTTTTGACGAAACTTGTGGTACCGCTCTCAGTTATATATAAATAATGTGAATGCAATACAATTCCCCCGACACTGATATATGTATCTAGATGTAAAGGGTATCTACTTGCAGCTGTTGGTTCATTTGTCGCGATAGTAATTGTTACTAATTCTTTGTTACAGATAACATATCAACGTGGTGCTCGAAGATATCGACAAATACAAATATTTCAAACCAAATAGTATAAGAAAACGACATAAGAGTAATGACAATTATTCCGTCCTTTAGATAATTTTTACAAAACTATAACTATAGAAATAACAAATGAGCATATCTAGGAGTAGTTGTAGATTAAGGATATCTTCGGAGAACATGGCGTGCCTTAGTTTAAGGAGTAGTCTGAGGATATTATGGATGACGACGGCGGCGCTGGTCTTCCTGACGAGGAGTAGCGCCGCGCCGACCTTCGGTGGAACAGACAAAGCAATGGTAAGCTTATATATTTTTTGTAGTGAAAAGATAAACGTTCGTAATTCGAACTGCACACTTTTTGCTTCTGTTAATGCAATAACTAAGAAATCTTTGGCGTTGAAATGGATTCTACTGTACTTGATGGTTTTACCATAGATATACCTAACTGTACAAATTAATTAATTTATTTATTAGTTCTAGCTAATCACTTCACAAATTAAATTAGATAATATTTACAACAAGTCGTTTTGGCAGGGTCGTATTAAAGATTATAGGTATTTGAAGTTAAGAAAAATAATAATTGTAATTAACAATTTACCATGATACAGTAGATAATAATGTATACAGGACGGATTTCCGCTTCATTTTATCATTAATCAATAATTATCAACGGTATCGGAAATAATAATGTAGGTGCGCATAACATTCTTTGACTCAACGTTTCTCAGAACCGTTCACCGGCGCATCAGATTTAAATTAAATTGAATCTGAGTCCCCTCTACTAGGTAGTAACACACACTCGTAGGTGATTGTAGTATTTTGTTCATTCATAAAACAAGGCAGTCCAGACAAGATAAAGAGCTCACCTTTCGCAACGATACCAGAACATTGTGTTTGTCTTCTCAAATTGTTTGTTTAACATGGCTCATGACTCACGCGTATCATATATTATACGACATGTGTGTGTATGGGTGTAGCAAGATATTGGTCACTATTCTTTCAATGGGCATTACGTCATAAGTGTAGTATTTTTAAAATACGCTAAGTTGTTCTGAATCAATGACTATAAATTAGTCATGGAATCAACATCCTTTATCTAAGCTCGTTCAGGTACATATCTATGTGAGTAAGTGTTAATAGATTAGGTGTTTTTAAACTACAAGTTAGTTTGTCCTAGTTCTGAGCTATTTTTAATTTAAAGGTGTTATCAATATTTGTTTACGTGACGCATTTCAAGATAGGCTTTTTGTTTGATAAATTCTTACTTATAAAATTTGTTCGTCTAAAGAGGCTTTTGTATCTATTTATCAGAGAGATCTGAGATACAAATTGCAATACCTATGATGAGTAATTCAAAGTAGATGATCATTAAGTATTATAGAAATTTATCATCAACACGAAGCTAACTCTTGCTCTCTCTTAAGATTCATTTTGAAAAGGGTACAATGCATATAAAATTATTATATGAGGGACACTGCCCGGTAGTTATTCATCGGGTAGAACAATGGAAGTCCCAGGATAAGTAATGATAATTAATTTTGTTCCATCTGTTGATCGAACATAAGACCTAAATAATACGATCCAACTTGTCAAGCATCATTATACCAATAAGAGCAATTAAAAGTATACTGTTATATCCATAAAGGATAGTGCATAGCAGAGATAGCTCCTAATCGCCCGAATGAGTCACCATGAACCAAGAAGTGTTATTTCTCGAGGGCTTCTAGAGGAAACGTAAATAATAAAATCTCATCGTTTCTCGGAAGCCGGCGAGTCCATGTGACTCACAAGTTGTTGAGCTCGCTCGCCGCCAAGTTCTAGGTCATAGAGCACCGACCACATGCTCACGCAACACTCGTACCTCCACATACAAAATGACGCTCAACTTAATGCGACATTACGCATTCATGTTGCAGTCATATAGAGCTAATAATTTCTAAAGCTGTCTTGAATTATATGTAGATGTTAAATAAATAAGTTCTTTGAATTTAAATGGGTATTATTATAATATTTATTCAATGGTGGATCGTGAGGCCTGAATACCTTTTTTCAAACAAGTAAAATAACAATATATAACAAAGTGCTCGCTACGTAAATGTACTTAAAAAAACAGTCAAGTCCTTAACTTTGATCTGACAGAAATAATGTTTGTTTCAAATAAGGAAAATCATATTTTTCCGCTATCTAGCTAATATACTTCCTATGGCCGAACTTGTTATATCACAGTTTATTGACCGACCCTTTATTATGCACATAATCCGCTTTCTAAAAGTTGTTTATAGCACAATTTGTGCATGGCAGCATCATACAAGTCTACAATAACGTACGATCAACAATCCGTGAGCCAATCGTGATGATTTTGGCAAAATTCCTTAGCGATAGCTCGCTAAAACTGCCTTATATCTAATCAATTTAATTTCGATAAGTTATAATAATCGTGTAAAATTGCCGTGGTTATGTCAAGGTTAATATGCGCCCTACTAACCCGCTTCTACGTTCGTTTTGCGAAACCTAGGAAAATTATATTCATAACTTAAATTGTTCTACGAAAATACGGCACCTTACTGGCCGTATTTTACCTACAAACGTATTATAAAATATATTGGTTGTAGGTATAAGACCCCAGCTTTCTTCCTTGTTGAAATCTAAATGTTATGACTGGTAGAGAATAATAACATTCGTTCCTGCAAAACTTCCCAGTTTGTTTATACAAGTTTCTTTACATAATGTGAAGGAAATATACAAAAGTATAGAAGGAATAAGGTTACCTCTTACCTGATTTAAGCAACTTAAGCGAAGTCTAAAGGCAAAAGTAAGTCAATTTAGTTTTAGGTTCAGCCTATTTAGCTACCGTAGTATTCGAAGCAATATTTTTATAACATAGCGTAACAATATAATATCTACACTATTCAAGAACCTGTTACACAATTCCAAATCACATGCATAACGGTTCTACGGTGTTCTATTCCTCGGCAAAATCTGTCTCGCATAAGTAGGGTCGGCCAAAAAAGTGGTCTATCAATTTTAACAGAACTATTAAATAAAAATGACACTAAAGTCGAAGCTTCCATATTTTGACCAGAAAATACAGACAATTGTTTTATGGCGTACAAACAAATTGCAACCCTAATGTGGTAGACCACTTTTTTGGCCGACTGTACATATTAGAAATTTGAAAATAAGTGTCTTAACTTCAAAGCGTCAGAGCTTTAGTAGATTTTTATTTAAATAAAGAACGAAGTAAAAATACCAGTTGATCGATTGCGCTTGTAGAGTATAAAGCATTGCGTTTTTATTGATACGACATTCGTAATAATGTCAACATTGTAATTGAACAAATGTAGAGTCACATCATGATTCTTGGCAACGTTTAACAAAGTATAGAAATGAAATGAAATAAGCTTGAATTCGATATTGTCCCACTGCTGGGCACGGCATTTTCTCAGAATGAGGAGTACGTAAAATTGTTGATTTTATTCAATCGTAAAGGATCTTAGGTCGGTATAACATTAGCTTTGGTAAGCAAGGTGAAACTGCCAGGTTTGATTCATTCGTTTCCATGAAGACCGGTTCCAGACATGTGATTATAAGAAATAGGTATATTAGCTCTTAATTAACGAGGACGACACTTGATGACATGGAAAAACCATGAAACATTAGGTATATAGAATCAGTAACTATAGATAGTAGTAATACTAGTCACGTTAGAGATTTTTACACTCTCGATAGCTCTAATTAAAAATACTAGTTTCATAAAAATATATAATCATTAATAATGGCCATGAAATTACTTTTTTAAAAAAAATCTAAAACCCTGAAATGATAAATTATTCTGAAACGACATGAAACAAGCAACAAGCAAATGTTCGAGCTCTAAATATTGAAATTCAGATATCGTTACTAGGATACGGATCGAGACGGACGAATGTCGTGCATGAATCGAATTCAGTCACGATAAGGTATTTCTGTAAGGTAGTATGTTATTTAGGCATTTTTGGTAACAATTTATAGGTTGTTGTAGCTTACCCACGTGATAAAGCCGAGATATTATGGTCTGCACATTGTCATGGGCCAGGCATTGCCTGTCATTTTAAACAAGTACTGTTATGATAAACGTATCCATATAGAGAGGGTCATTCTCCTGTCTAAGGCTTCATCAGAAAACAATGGCCCAGGCAGAAAGTGCCAAGAACCTGTGATGTTCTTTGTTTTCATCATTCCATACCTGACTCGATTAATGCGATATAAAAATTCGACGCGTGTCCCATACGACGCGGAGACATCTCTCGGAAAATTTCCTTCGGTTGTTTAGAACAATGAACTGGTGAAACATAATTCTCGACGTCCTCAATTTACTTTTTAATAATATTTCAATATTTGAACAAACACTTAACTAAATGATTGTGTTTTTCGCAGTAGGTTGTGCTACTTTACATGCTGCGAGTATATATCTAACTGTCAACGAGGTGTCGACCGCCTCCTTGTTATGCGTTTCGGGAAACGCGTATCTCTCAATCGCACCAGCGTCAGCCCACGGCCGGCATGCGGCAGGCTCCTGAGATGAACGTGATGAAAAGCTAAATATTTTAACGTGCAATGCCACCGACCATAAGTCTTTAACCCTAGTCACGATTCACGGTCCTGGGAAATAAACATTTTTTTAGGACTTCGCAGAATATTATGACAAAAAATACGATGACGAACTGTGAGATATCATCAGATCTCTTAAAAGATAGTAGCTAGCCTATTTTTGAGATGTCGAGTGGAATAAAGATGGATAACTTATTATCTAAAAGATAAAGTTAAATGTTTGTTAGAGCCAGTAAAGCGTGCCGATGACATAAATTAGACGACTTGTATGTTGACACAATGCTTGGACAATAGCTTGTGTCCGGTGAAGACAAAAAGCGACCGGGTCACCTCGCTGTTACCGTAATCTGAATGGACTTCTTTTCGGTAACGGCATTTCTGTGTTCTTCCTGATGCATGTTGCACTTATTTGACTTTGTAAAGTTTTTGTGTGGTGGTGCAAGTATGATGGGTGGTTTGTTCGTGGCTGGTCGGCAGGGCAGAGGTTCGGTGCGCATGCGCGTCACGCACGCAGGAAGCGCGCGGCGGCCTTCAACACGCGCGCCACGGCCACCGTCCTCTGATCGCTACTGCTTATTGTTCACTACGTCGTCACTACCATCTGATTGTTACCATTTGTTTGATCTCACTATGATACTAGCCGTATCAGGACATTCAATACATCCGTCATACAGAGTATCGCGAAATACTCGGCTACATAAATTATTTCATGGGAAAATTTTAGGGAGGTATGTCATTTACTTAGGTGTGGTTCTGGTTATATTCTCGTGAAAATAAGTTGTTTTATGTTCCTATGATACAATACAATAATTACAAACAATATATTGTCATCCATACTTAAATAACTACAGTAAGTTGTAGCTTGCAATATCGGGCTTTGTGTTGATTTAAATATTTCCGTTTTTGTATAGGTAATTTGTGATCCAAAAAAAAGGTTATCAATTTATTACAATTCAGTTGTATGATATAGAATCGTATATATAGATTAATTATACGAAATTCGTATGGCAGAGTGTAGTATCCTATCAAATGGTAGGCGATAGGGTCATTCAGTCATTTGATCAACGTTCTCTTGGAAATAATCAGTTCAAAGTAAACATAGTAAAGATTCAAAAAATCTAAACAGAAAAAAAGGAATGATATTGGATGACCCAATACCGATGCATTAAAAACCATGACTCAATACACGTGTTGGATCGCAGATGATTGGCAAGCAATCATCGGATCGAAGTCTATTATATTTGAAAAGTAAGACAATGTGCTGCGGTCCACGTGAAAAACGTGAGGATACGCGGACAAAGGGCGGGTTCACTCTACCGCAAAAAACATTTTCTACATTCTATTACGGAAAAGTGGGGCTTCACACGCGATAGAGTCTATTTTAATCTTTCGTCAATCGCAACGTAATTGAAACTAATTACGTGGGCAATTATCCATCCTATGCGCGTGCGGATGAAGTGCGGGCTTGGTGCGCGGGCGCAGCAACACTCGACCATCACTTAACAGCGATTTGACTGTCAAAATTTCAGTCAGCATTCAATATAAATTAAATTTGACAACAAAAACATTTGTGCCAATTTTTTATTCGAAAAACGACTTCTTGCTGAAACATAGTTAAAGTAGAAAATATTATATAATAAGTAATTGAAGTCAAAAAGAAATATACTAGTCCATTGTCGTTGTTTAAGTATCTTTAAGTTCAAAGCAAGATTAAAAATATTACGCAAAGAGCTATTTACTTGCATTTCAATGTGATTTATTAACATAAACTGATGAGATCGATGGACAAACAAACATGTTGATGTAATTAAAAGACGCCAGTCCAAATTACATATTCAATTAATGTTTATATGAAGGCAATTTATTTACATCATATTATGTATTTTTAAATTGAAAATGTATGGAATTATTTATTTGTGTCGTATTTATATCGACATTCCTGAAACGACTCACGATCTCAGGTAAATATATGTTAATAATAATTATTATGGCGAAGACACGTGTACAAAGCCCACCGTACTGATATTCTAATCATGTAAACAAAAAAAATATATAATTTTGCATAATATTTATAGTAAAAGGCGCACATGTAACGGATTTGAATTGAATCGTAACTTTATGTACGTAAGAATACTTTTTTCCCCTTGCACTTACGTTGTGTATTCAATGTTATTGTTAGCATTGTGAAATAATTAATCAGACAAGGAGTATAATTATATAATTAATATCTGCCATTTGTTTCTGCACATTGGTCATTGAGTTCCTCACATTATTTATTAGGGGTGATCTTACACGTTGTATAAATATTGATGTGTTTTTCATGTGCGTGCTTCGGTGCGCATAATATGTCGTGAATAAGACTAATAGGGAAATAAATAACTATAACATGTGAACTAATTACGTTGTGTAAACACCATAATAAAATTCATATAGTCCACGAGTAGTTGGTGGCGCAGTGAAAACATGTCACCCCATAGGCATGTTCCCACGTGGTGACCATTACGTGTACACTAATAATTTGCACAGATTTATGCAACTGCGTGATACATATACACACACTTTAATTAAATTATACACATGGTGTAATGACATATCAAGAATCTGCTTATAATTTATACAGTATGTAAATTTTTTAATACAGTTTATCATAATTCAGATTATAACTACTTGCATCTTATTTTTTTAATACTTCCGTTTCTTATTTGTTGTGATTGAGCCCTTGACCTTAAAACAACCCGATAAGTCCGATTTATCAAAAATCATATACTATCTCGATGGACTGCGATACATTCAGGTGTTATACTTCTTCTTTTTCCTTACCAATTGCTTGTTCTATTACATCTCGATATTAAACAGCCTGTATCAGCGTTTCTTAGGTTTTCAACGCGTAATTGTAATAACAGACGGCATGTAGAAGTGCCGCAACATAAGTGGCGTAGGCGACGGGTCGTTAGCATTGTAACGAGATAAATGCACACCATATTTATTGCCTGCTTAGACTTCTCAGGATTAATGCACAATTGCACTATCTAATCTAGACCTTGTTTGCACTTCATTAATTTTGCAAATAACAAAGTCTTTTAAAACGAAATGATAAGGTGACCAAACAATGCAAAATACGATAAAACACGTCATACTCAAAACATAGGTAGAGTTGCAAATATTGTCGTTTCTTAATATAAGTTATTAGTGCTAATTAAAATAAAATTTTCATAGGAAAATAGGTAGTGCAATTATATATATCAAATGGTGAAACTTGGGCATTATTTGTTTTGACTAGTCAATACTCCATCGTTAGTCAAACCTAAGAGCACCAAAACTTCAGCCTTTGACAATAACATTCTCTATTATATCTAGTAGTACGGTTAGAAGAACCAACAGTGGTCGATCATTTATAGGTGTCAAAATAAAAACCGCTACCGCCAAAGACATAGATGGCATATTCGATATTTAAACCATTAGGCATACCGGGAAGTGTTGATGAATATTTGCACGTGGCAGACTATTCCCAGTAAGGCATATCGGAGTGATCGTCGAGAACAGATGCACTTCCTGGAACCAAGTTGCGTGATCGTTCAAATCATATTTACAACAACTCCTATTAAGGACTAATATGATTGCCTGGCCGTTGTGGTGATAAAGCAAGTTTAACATTCAACCTGCTTTGCTGTTTATTTTATAGTGGAACACGTGTCTAATATGGTGGGACTAAAGTTGATGGACTGTCTGGCTGCGTTTGCGTTTGCTGTAACAATGCAATCAGCACGCGTGGCTGTCTCTTAAAATAGCTTTACACCTGTGATTTACTAGAACAAAAATTCTATATGGAAGGTGACTTTTGTAGTTTTGCCTCGCTTAGATCAACATGGAAGCAATTTCAATTGTACTTATTGGCTTGGGCAGGAAGTACATTTAGTTACTGTAAGTGACTTTAAGGCTACGATAAAAAAGAAGCGTCCAAATTTTTTGGACTAAATCAGGGGGCTTATCACGGTTATTGTAAAAAAAAATAACTAGAAATACTTCACTTTGTACCACGAGCATCATTATCTTTGATTGAATATGCACTCCTAACTAAACATAAAAAACAGCAATTTACAAGTAAATTAAAGTGATTTATTGTTACATAATGCGTTATGGCTGTGTATGGACGGCTCTCAATTTTAGCATAATACCGGAGGGGTAATGTAATGACGGTTCCACGTGAATCAGAGCCAATGTCGGCAGTTATTCAACAATAAGCGATGTACGCAATCATACATAGGTGTCATTAAATACCCGCATGGTTTACATTGTAATCGCTTAACTATAGATAATCGCCCCATAGCGTTCTCTTGCACATGCGAACGTATTGCGCCTTTTTTGTCTTGCCTCTCTGAATACTAATAACGATTGTTAAGAATCATAACGCTACGTAACATAAATGCTAATGTAATTATTGTATTTGTATTATTGACAGTTTTTTTGTGTACATTTGCATGTCGATCTTGAAGTCGATAAAAGTGTCACTAGAGTGACTTATCAATAGTCGTATTGAAGGAATGACAAATTTTTGTGTAGATGTGTAGGCGATATAGGCTAACTTCTAGCTAATGACCTGGCACTACTTCACACATACCATTATAAATACCGTTTAATTTACATCTGTTTATCTTGTGGGTTAGTGTTACAAAGTTTATTTATGTAGCAAAATATTTAAACAGTCCTTATAAGCAATGACTAATAAAGCAAGGCGTTTCATTTGCCTATGAAATCGGAAGAACAGTGAAACTCACGCCCTACCCCTGATAAAATAAACTCATAATACATATGACTGATATTGGGTACATTACCTGAGACAATGACATACTAAATAAATAAAAGGTAGGTCGAGGACCGGAACTGAATATTACTCGTAGCAAACAAAGCTATGACTAAGATTAGGCTTCGTAACGAGAATTACCTATATTTCAAGTAAGAGAGGAAATTACGAGTCATATAAAAAATTCAAAGCAGTTAGTCACCGAAACAACGTCTAGACCTCGTCTAGTTAAAACCAAGGAATAATAGAAGCCGTTATATTTGTCTGAGTAAGATCCCGGCTCACACTTTCTGACTTTTCTAATTCATGTGCAGATCAGAATAATTCTATGATCAGAAAATCATCGTGAGGAAATCTGCACACCTGAAAGTGCTCCAATATGTCGATGGTGTACTCGTTTGCAATCCGCCCCAAGCCGATGGGCCATAAGCCTTCTATTCTGAGAAGAGGCTCATGCCCAGCAGTGGGACAGTAATGGGCTGATGGCGTTATTTTTATTATGAGACTTTGTCACACACATGATGATCATCGCATATGCATTTACAATATTTTTGTATGTACCTACGTGGTCCATACGGTCTACAATGAGTACAATATCCTAAAACGAACCCGTAACGTTCATTCATACATATGAACGCCATTCAAAGCTCGTAGTGAATGCAACAAAGTTAATAAGGTGACTCAACCACCACGTGGTTTTGGGCATTTTAATTCACGTCTCGACACGTAATCCTTTCTATTCAAATTGCCGTTAATCGAATCCGTTACTCGATTGGAGTTGGCATGTCATATCGATATCCTTTAATAGGTATATGCTGAGTGTTTTCACGTTCAAATAGATTTACAGTTTATATCCGCATGTGCGTGTCATTAGTAGGTACCTACAGTATTTTTAAGTTAGCTTTTAAATTAATAGGTAGGTATATACGATTAATTAATTTCCTAAGAAAAGAAAAGAAAACGTGGTTTCTTTTTTGTTTAATATTTAATATTTTATATGCTTTGGAAAACCCAGGAATCCAACAGACGATATAAACATTAATTGCTATATTAGAAATAAACATGTTAACAGTCAGGAAATGTATTGAGTATTTAAAAAAATAGTAATTAAGTTTCTGTTATGATGACCCTTAAAACCATGAGAGACGGCTTGGACAGGTATTATCCTCACCTGATTTATGTTTGGCGAAGTGAGTAGTGGTTTAAGACGTTAAACATTGGGTCGGAGTAAGATATTTTTTCCAATTAGCATTGTTACATAGCAATGATGCGTGATACATGCCGTTGAACGTCCCCGAGGCGGTTAAAATTTGCATGAGTTAAGTAGGTCTGTGGAGCAGCCACGCCGCAGGCTGCGCTGTGAGATCTGCGCGGGCGCAGGCTCCGACAGTACCCGTTACTCATGGGGACATACTGACCCCGATATGCTCATACGAATCCATTATTTAAACGCCTCCATCAATAATCCTTCTTCAGTATCTGTAATACGGGTCGTTCTTGTTCCTTTCACTTAAAGAGCCTAAGATAAATATACTTTGCAGCGAGTCGCAATTTTTTGAAGTTGATTGTCAATATTCTTTGTGTACCTTGTAACCTCCGCGTATTTCCGAATAATTCGTACATATAGAGAACAATGATTTGCACAGGAACATTGTTAGCAATACGTTACTCGTATGTAGATTACTTAGCAGGCACATTTACGTCGGTACAATTAGTGATGCATTTCGGTTTGTGTAACAAACAATGGCCGCAACTTTGTGCCACCAAGTGTCAGTGGCCTGGCAAACGCACCCAAAAGCTGACCGATTCTCGCGCGGTTAGTCATCGATATAAACATTGATTTATTTGCATTCAATTGAATTATGCAGTTAGTGCATTCTTCCCATTCTGACCTATGAAGCTCAACGAGTTGGTCTTTGACTAACATCCAAAAGTCCAAATTCAAGGTTTGCCACAGTGCTATGTGCCCTAGTGTTTTAGGTGTTCCACTAACAAACCGTGTGCGAAACACTACACTCCGCCCCAAAACATAGATTACTTACGCAAGTCATAAAGCTGCAAAATTTTAATGGGATTGGGCTGGCCTGCATGTCTGCCAGAAGCCTGATGAGCTATAAGTGGCGTGCACTCCATTAAGACAAAAAGACACTGCCTACCCTAAAAAAAATGTATTACGAAATACAAACGTTAGTATGTTTGTAATAGCATATAAGTCTTAGGCCAATGTGGCCAATCACAAACCTCATTTAACTTGACAATACAACACTAAGTAGTTTTTCCCTATCCTGTAAGATACGTCTGTGCACGCCACTGTAAGCTATGGGCCAAAGTAACCACCAAAAAGTCGTGATATGACGAGCAGACGTCGTGGCAGACCACGAAAGAGATGGCGGGACGAATATGATAAAGCAAATAATTAAAGGTTCACACTGGCTATAGAGCGAAAGGTCTGGAAATCATGGGGGGAGGCCTTTGCCCAGCAGTGGGATGATGCAGGCTAAAAGTAACAATAACTATACAGTTAGTTTAGTTCAATAAATATAATTTACAAAGTTAAAGCTAAAGTGGAGTGACCCTTTCATCATATTAGGTACATATCTGTTTAACTTGCATAAATTCTACTTTACAAACAATAGGAATTTTTATGTATTTTCATACGGAGGTCAATCACATATTCGTGATCATATCTATAAAATTTATGTTTGATTTGCTTGACAAATAGAAGAAATATTTGAAAATATGTTTAGTATTCTCGGGGCATTGAGCAGACAATAGTAAACATGGGCTTTTGGGGGTATTGACTGCGGCAGGATGACCAGTCACATTGTGAGTATTCCCCGGAGAGGGGGGGACAAAGAGACAGCGGTGGCGCTGGTGCACGGTGCCAGCCGGAGATTGTGCGCCGGCGCATTGAGATGCAACGCACGCACTCCGACACTGCCACTGCTCAAGGTCGCCATATCTCCGACAGCCATCCGTGACAAGCAAATACATCCCTATAAATATAACGTCACCAAACTCGTGTTGACGTATAGTCAAAACAAAACATGGAAATAATCACGTTTAGAAAAAAAATCTACCCAATGAGAGATTATCTCTTGCGAAATTAATGAAATCAACAAAGTTTTAGCTCGGATAAGAAATTACTAAGTTTGTACTTATCCATGTATTTGCGTTAACTACGTGTTTCATGATATCAAACGTTGACAATAAACAATGGATGGGTAACCTTGTGATGATGTGAGATAATGTAACGGCTCCAAGTAGGTACTCTTACGAGATAAACGAGAGCTCTGCAAGCAAATTAGCGGCTTATACTTCGTCACTGAATACAAGCAAAGATACTGGGCAAGTGTCTTCCGTCAGAGCGCTCGTTACAGTCGTAAAATTTCATCGAGGTTTGTTGATATTTATTATCTAATTATAACAAAACTTGTAATAAAATCCATTTCAATGTCTGATAATATTGAGAATCTTAGAGCTGATATTTGAGCTAATGCAATACGGATCTCTGTTTTCATTCGAACGAAGTTGAGAACTACACTTAGAACTTAATAATTAGATCAACACCGCACAAAACAAAGATTTTCTGCACTGTACCTAGATAGAAAACCTAACCAGTAGTTAGTCATCATTCGTATGAGAACAGAGGCCTACTCCGGACATGGGTACGGCAGGCTGAAGATGATGTCTACTTCCAGATGTACTTAGCGCAGTACGGGTACCTGAGTCCGTCAGTGCGGAATCCTTCGAGTGGCCACATTATGGACGAGAGCTCATGGCGTCGAGCCATCTCCGAGTTCCAGAGCTTCGCCGGCCTCAATGCCACAGGTATGGTTATCAATTGAATCAGTTTATCGGGCGAAAGCCTGTCATTATTCCGCAATTTACTGCCAGCAGTTCCATTTATAATATTAATACAGATTGGGAAAGGGCGATTGATTTATGTTTGTACGGTCTTGTCTATCCTGTGCATTGACCTCAAATTGTATACACAATACATAATATATCTACATATATTATGTTTAATCCTGTGATTGATAATGTAGTAAGTATTACTACAAAAATGTGTCAAATAGATAAAGCCTCGTGTTTGTTACGTAATATTTTAATTTTGGTTAGTCTTTTCTTTCTCGTTTAAACCAGAGTGTTCACATTTGAAATACACGAAAACACAAAAAATATTACTGTTTGCCTTACACTGACGTAGATACAAGCCGCTTGTATCATGATTAATATATTTATTCTATGACTCGAAATGTGTTGAAACTCATTTATTCAAAATAGTGTCCTGTGTAAATAAGGTCTATCTAAAATTAATGATTCAGTTTTGTAAAGGTTGTACTAAGGTGGCACTGTCCTCAAATATACACAGTTCATTAGACTTTGGTTAAGAGACAATCAAATGTGGTCTGTGAAAGCTGCAATCATTTTCTTTGTTGAAACTTTAATCAGAAACAGTTTACGCAAGCCACCAAGTTGATACTTTGATTGAATCTAAATTGTATCGAGATCTTAACAAACTAAATCTTACGTCATAAACAAAATGGACTCATAATCATGCAAACAAACAATAAATTGTCTTTGCCATCTACAAACAGATTATGCGTGAGATAATGTATGATTGCTACATTAATTATAACTGTCTAGTTTGAAATACTGGCTTTTAGATCAATTATTATCTTTATGGGATTAAAAAGACTATCGATCAACTTCCTGTGCTAAACTGCATTAATCATTTGCCGTCTATGCAGTACGAGCATAAAAGAATAACTTTATGAGTACGAGTAATAGTGAAAAATGTCTTGATGATGACCATGCATTTCTTGGATTACAAGGGTTGACGTAATTAATGTGATGCTTAACCCACATCCGGGCTACCTTGACCTTGTAAAACGGTAATACCGACTTCATCTAACTGCCTGCTAGCCTCTCATTTCATCAGGGTTGTCAGTTAGTTGGCAGCCAGCTCAGATTTCCTGATAATATAATTTTTTAACTGCATCTCTTAGAAAGGATCTGAAGTCTTTCTGAGCATTTATAACGCTAACAAGCTCAGATATACTTTTAATATTAGATTTGCAAATATTTACATTTTAACGGTAACCCTAAATTACTCGGTTGTTAGTTTACAGTCCACCGAGTAGCCTTGGCTCGTTCTCATCACAGTTATTACAATCACATAACATCCACGAAGCAATTTATAAGTCTGTGCGATCTCCACAACTGACTAGGTATTAAAACACGGTGGAATGATGTAGGCAGCTCGGCTCGACTTCGTACTTGTACGTGCCTTGACACGAGAAGTAGTTTATTGGTCTTGACTATGACTGAAGGCAGTGTTATTATGTAAGCAAATAACGCACAGCCGGTACATACTTAAATACATAATTCATTATCGGTCAGTGCACGAGTTCGGACGAGCCTGTCACAAACACGTTATGATCCGTTTTCAGATTTACTGATGACGTCCACAGGACTCGATTCAATAATAAAGAAGTGACGTTAAAAATTGCGACTATTTACTCTCATATGTAAAAATCTATTTACATTATAGACACGAGTCATTATTAATTCTTCTTCCTGCACATATATTCAATATGAAGAAGTTTTCCTTATGGCGTATGAATTTTACAACTACATTGTTATTTCCCGTAACTATGAATGTAAATCGATCGCGCCGATGAATTCCAAGTCATCAGCTGATCAGCGCTCGGAACGACCATAGTTCCTAATTATTCAACGTTTTCCGTGTGCGGTTTTGGTCGATGTGTTTGTGTAATTACTTCCTTGTCATCGTTTGTGACAAAAATATCTATGTTTGTCCTTTGACACTCGGAGTGTCTGACGCGGTAAATGAGTAAATAATGGAATTTCAAATGTTATTACGCACAGTTAGCGACTGAAAACTAACAATAACATTTACGATAAGTTTCCAATCACATTAATACAGCGATGTAAAAAGCAAATAATGTAGCGAATCTTCGTTTGTTTACAGGTGAACTAGATGAGGAAACAGCACAAGTAATGTCATTGCCAAGGTGCGGTGTACGAGACAAAGTAGGCTTTGGAGAGAGCCGAGCCAAGAGATACGCACTGCAGGGTGAGTGCCCCAACCTTCAAAAATTATCACCTTTTTGCTGAAATAAAATATAATTTTATATGACCACGATCAACCTCAACAAATAATGAAACGTGTAAATATTTATGAAATACGTTTGACTAGGTTCAAGATGGCGTGTCAAGAACCTCACTTACAGGATCTCCAAGTACCCATCTAAGCTGAACCGTGCTGAGGTGGATAAAGAGCTTGCCAAAGCCTTCTCGGTGTGGTCAGACTACACAGACCTTACTTTTTCACAGAAGAGGTCTGGACAAGTCCACATTGAAATCAGGCAAGTTTAACATTATACATTTTTTTTTAGACTGTACTTGGATTGTCAATAGCGCATGCAGTAGTTACCTAATGTTTCGATACCTAAAGATTTGTCAACTTCATTGGCACTAAAATTGCTTTGCTGCGTATTGAAATAACAAACCAAATACAGAATTAAACAGTGACAGTTTAAAAGCTGTTTCTTATTCTCACTCATTATAGACTCACAATGTACTTGCCAAAATTTCAACAGCTGACAGTGAAATCAATAAATTATAAATAACAAGTTGCCAAAGTAACACTTAAGTAATTTAAATTTATAACTCTGTCTCACCTCAATGACATTCTCGACTTTCGGTACAATTTCGCATTTCAACGTGCTCAATCGAAAGTTTATTCAGAAATTAAAATACTGTTCGTGCGAAACGAAGTTAAAATAAGTGTTTCGTGGTTTGACTGGGCCAGTATTAGCAGTCATCGTTTAGGTAGATCAGTACATACTGATATTGAAATTGTGCCAGTGGACGTATTGTATTGTACGTACGGTTATTCGAATCAGTCATAATAGGTTTTTGGTCACAATCCGCAGGTAATCTTTGTTGCGTAACTACGTGAATGGTTGTCATTGAGTGTTGTACGCGTAACTACTTGTAGTAATACAGAATTGTAACGAAATAATTCAAAATTATTATGTTAACTGATTGGATTAGTAATTTTATTACTACCGATCTTAACTGCTTAGTTATATGTAATAATATAATTATATCACTTCGTGTTTTCTTGGTTGACTTAAAACATCATTGCAGTTTCCCTAACACGACTTCTACTTGTTTCACTATGTTTCGTCTTTGTAATAGTACCTAATATGTTTTGCGATTATTGACTAATACCATGTCTAATAATATTAAGATTTGGCAAATGCAAATCATAATAGCAATTTTTTCTCTCTAGGTTTGAGAAGGGCGAGCACGGCGACGGTGATCCCTTCGATGGACCTGGTGGCACCCTTGCCCACGCTTACTTCCCCGTGAGTATCCTTCATATTTACCATAAACTTCTACTGCATACTGGTAATGAGAGAGACTATTCTCCGACAAAATAACAAACGTTATAAATTAAACCGGCTGTTTACTCGTATCAAGACACCTCTATTATTTTATTGGGCAAAATGGCCCAAAGATCGCTTCAATCATCGAACCTTAGAGAGTATCTGGTCTATTGAAACCGCATTTCATTAAAATATTGACGTCCCTGATGAAAAACGACGCTAGTAGTAGGGTTGGCAACGCACGAGTGATGCCCCTGGTGTTGCAAGTGTCCATAGGTTATGGTAACCGCTTACAATCATCGTTGGTCGTAGGTTTAATACCCAAATTACGCTTAAAAAAAAATTGCATTGAAAAGATACGATGCAGGGTCGGGTCGTGTAGTCTTTAGCGTCGGATCTCTTGAAGCATATATAAAATAATATTTAGGTATATGTGAGGAGCACAGTAACCTTTATACAATATTAATATTCAAACAATTCAGTAAATAGGTTCTACCAGATACTTTTACGACTTATTTAAATTACGAGGCATCAAAATACGATTTGTGAACACAATAAAAACTATTTAGGCAAATACCTATATTAAATAGAGTTTAATATTCAGGCCGTGGTACACAGAAGAATTTGAATTATAATGGGCATAGTTTTTTAGAGCGATGATTCTAATCATAGACTACCTGACGAAATGTCTGATGACGATCGAATCGTTGCATTGTCAATTCAGACAACCATGGCGTCTGGTTGTTTATTGATATCTTTGAATCATGACCAGACGGAACAGTTTACATTGTTACAAATAAAAATAGCGGATGGAACAGATTGTCGCCTAAATAGTGAAAGTACGATTTGTATTGGTAATGTGATAATAAAATGTTTTATTGTACGAAACGTATTATGATATTTGTTCCGTTAACAACAATGTGAACTACGCGTTATTGTTATACTCTATTATATTACAGACAATTCTATATAAATATTAGATTTGGTGAACACGACAATTTTACATGAAATAGCTAAAAGCCGTTAGAGAAACTTGCTAATCTTCGTGACTTACTGACAGACTTAGCTTACGTGCCTATAATGTGAAATGTAAATATAAGATATCTTCTATCCATTTTAAGACACATACACATGCGCCCACTTGTTTCTATACAAGTATCTGTGTTTTTAGAACAAGTCACAATTAGATGCCCTACATTGTATTGAGAGACTGTCTATTTATGACGATGAAATCATAAAGGATTGCAGGCCTATCATCTATATATCATCTTCAATTAAAAATCTTATACATTTACATATGACGTTACGGCTGTTATTCCTAATGGGGTGAGCAGATGTGTGCTATGCATAACAGGACATTTTGAGTCCTTACCTACTATGCTACAGGTTGATACAGGAGAGAAAAAATACTTACTGTGGGCCGAGCACGAATGTTTTAACGTATCGTAACGTTAACGTAAGCAAATTTTAAATTAAAAATACACATTTAATCCAAGATATTTTATCGAAAATAATGCAGTATTTTTACATTTTCATGAAACAAGTGTGTGTATTTCATAAAATTGAACAAATATGCGATAGATTCATTGTATTTTGTCATTAAAATTTGCTTATACGTTAACGTTACCATACGACAAAAAATTAGTACTCGGCCCTCTGATATTATCGACAAAATTATTTTCTTTCATTAAAAGTCATTCTTAAATATCGCTAAGGTGTGCAAGGAAAGAGCTTCCACGAGTGACGAATTCTGAGTCAGTCTGGTTCAACCTGGGCAGTGGGCAGTCGGCCTCGATATCATCAATGCTGATGACCTAATATTTCCACTACCACATGAGCGATGTCCACAGGGACAGCTTGTGCCAACACGATAAAACAAATCATCTCTAACAAAATTCAAATCAGTGATTGCAGCATCAATCAGTTTTAATTGTCTACCTAGAAGTGTACCTACGTGCGGTCGGCTAAGGTTTTATAACAATATGACAATTAATTTATTACCCGCTAATGATGTTGTTTTCCTTATTCCCTCGTTTACAGGTGTACGGCGGTGACGCGCATTTTGATGACGCTGAGATGTGGTCCATTGACTCAAGGAGGGGCACCAATCTCTTCCAGGTGATTATGGAACTACTGACGTTTAATAGTACAGTCTTATTAAGCTTGTGATCATTTGTAAATAATGTTCAAAGACTTTCAATAATTTTGTGTGTGATTTTGAATTTGATTTTTGAAAGTACTTTGTAAAGAAGACTTCCAAGTAAAATAAATTATACTCACTCGTTTCACTCTTACATTCTGTAAATATCTTATTTGCAGGTGGCAGCGCATGAGTTTGGTCACTCGCTAGGGTTGTCTCACAGCGATGTTCGCTCAGCGCTAATGGCTCCCTTCTACAGAGGTTACGACCCTGCCTTCCAGCTAGACCAGGACGACATCCAAGGAATTCAGGTAATATTGAAACCTGAATTATTCGTAACGATATTGCAAAAAACGTATTTAGATAATGCAAGTCCAAAAAATATCTGTTCTTATTTGCATCATTGTTGGTACTAAAAACAAGTTTCCGAAATCAGATAATAAAAATTCTAATGAATATAGAATGTACCTATTCTTTTTTTATAGTAATATAATGTATACTGTTTATAACAACTTATGTGTACATTGTGCAATCAATAAATAAAGTATAAAGTAATGATGTCGTGGCTCTATAATTTTTTGTCTCAGTATTGTCAGTATGGTCAGATAGCAGTCGCTCCATATAAATGATAGGTGTCTAACCGCATCTTGATACACGTGAAGCCAACTTCAACGTATTTGAGAAAAGGCTAGAATGACGATGAAATATTTACCATTCGACCACTATAAAGAGTCACCTCGCGTCTTCCGCCTCTACCTTCGTTGCTTGTTTTAGTAACTAACAAATTAAGTTGATAGTGTGCTCTTATACGCAAACACATTCAGAATGTTGCATTGCTACACTGCTGCCGGGCGGGAGCGGTTGGATCAGGAAATGCCAAGTGTCTTAACATAGTTGTCGAGAAGCATGAATATGACACACTTATATAATATTCGTTGAAACCTCAGGCTCTCTACGGCCACAAGACGCAGACGGACATCGGCGGCGGCGGCGGCGGCTCTTACCCCATACCATCAGTTCCCCGCGCTACTACCCAACAGCCCGCAGCCGAAGACCCCGCGCTCTGTGGAGACCCTAAATTCGACACCATCTTCAATTCTGCTGACGGCGGCACTTTTATATTCAAAGGTATGACTTGTTTTTAAATAGATATATGTACAGTTAATCCCTGGATAATAATCATAATAATATTTGTTCGTAATCACAAAAGAAAGACACTACAGAAACTTGTCTCGATCTACGTCAAAATACTACATTTGGAAGATTAAACAAAGGTGATGGAAGTATGTTACAAGCGTAATGAAAAATTTACTATTACTTTTTGCTAAACCAAGAATGAGTAAATTTAATCCTAGGCTTTAAAATTCGGCAGACGCGATTGCAATCAATAGACATTTTCAAAAGTAAAGCTTTGAGAATAAAGTAGGTACCTAGCCTAACAGTTATAATCATGATACCAACCACAGTCCAATTGTGACTTTGTTAAAAGATCTGATCCAATAAGGAACATTACTACTATCATATCAATCATAGTTATACGCCTGTATTCCCTGACGGGAGGTGTACTATTGTAACAGGGGACGAGCCTTATATTGCCATTTACCGGACACAATTTAAAAGACCGAGACGAATATCCTAACAGAAATACCCAATATCACTTTGCTGACAGTCATATAGGAAGTTATCCACACATTCCTTGTTTGTCCCCAGGCGAGCACTACTGGCGCCTGACGGAGGACGGCGTAGCGTCGGGATACCCGCGGCTGATCGCCCGCGCGTGGCCCGGCCTGCCCGGCAACATCGACGCCGCCTTCACCTACAAGAACGGCAAGACGTACTTCTTCAAGGGCTCCAAGTACTGGCGGTACAACGGACAGAAGATGGACGGGGCCTATCCTAAAGACATCAGTGAAGGTACGCTTTTGTTGTCACTTTAGTAATTTCCTTGAGATGATAAACATGTATCTAACATTCACTTAAATGCTAATAATTCTTAAAGGTAGGAAAAGTATGACAATCATGCATAATCATCATTGGTCGTGAACTACAAATTTTGACATTGAATAAGTTTTAAGCTGGCAGTAGACATAATATTGAACAATGCCAAGTCACGTAAATAAAAGTTTAGACATTAGATTTGTTCTCACCCACAGGTGGCCATTCGTTACCTAGTGAGTTATAAAATAATTTCTGCAGTTTCCGAAAAATAATATCAGTGAGCCTCGGAAACCATTCTGACATACTTACTTAATTAAGTGTAATAGTTACCTACGATACACTTTTTTGTGCAGGTTTCACCGGCATCCCAGACAACATAAACGCGGCGTTAGTCTGGTCAGGCAACGGCAAAATCTACTTCTACAAGGGCTCGAAGTTCTGGCGGTTTGACCCGTCGCAGCGTCCACCCGTTAAGGCCACGTACCCCAAGCCTCTGTCCAACTGGGAAGGCATTCCGGACGGCATCGACGCTGCCCTACAATACACCAACGGATACACGTACTTCTTTAAGGGTGGATCCTACTGGCGGTTTAATGATAGAACCTTCAGTGTAAGTATCTAATATCAGATTCTAGGCTACGCCGGACCTTGCCTGGAGCGTGTTGAATTTCATTACCACTTCTTACATCATTATCACGCCTGACAGGAAGAGACATTATCATACATATATATGTATACTACATTTTTGTTGTAAAAATATAAAAATACTTACTTATTGTATTTTGTGTTCAGGTGGACTCGGACAACCCCGCGTTCCCACGTTCAACAGCCTTCTGGTGGCTAGGATGCAGCAGCGCGCCGCGCGGCACTGTGGGAGGTAACGCGCGCCTGACGGAACAGACCAGCGGCGACGACGACGACGTCGGAGACATTCTGTTCGACGCAGGTAGGCGCCCGAAGCGCGACTGACGTGACGCATGGGGCGACACTGCGTTTATGACAAACAGACTTTTTACCGACGACACGACTTGATGTTGTAGGGAATGAGACGCAAAATACAGCCTTACTCTAATGCTGGGGCCACACTAAGGTTAATTGGTTCACGTTATTGGACACAAGACATAGGTGTAGTCACAAATTAACGCGCTAATTTTGTAATGGTGTTCATAATGCCGTGAGACGTTAGGTGATAGCTTGCGTGGCGGTCTTTTTTGGCACATCAAAGAGATTTTTCATGTTATTAAATGCGTGTAGTGGCCACACTGCGCTAATTAGTGTGCAGGGAAACCGTGACTGGACTGACTGTACTTGTTTGTTTCCCACTCGAAGTAACTGGTAAAGCCTGGTAATTTTAATATTAATTCTGTGGCTAAAGAGTGGCCGAATGAAAAAGTGATTGAGTTTCTTGAACTACTTCAAACTGAACCTCTATCTCGAAAATATATTGTCGAATAACGCGATTGGTAAGCAGCTTGAAACTAGATAATTTGATGCTGGAAAATTTGGAAATGTGCCTCCATTTGCTCAGTTTTTTAAATTTGATACTGACAAGACATTTTCAATAGACTATAACACATAGATATATTAGTAGATTATTAACCAAGGGGATAAAGCAGTGTCTTCTGTCGCGGGTGACGATTTGAAAGAAAGAAAGAAAGAAAAATCATTTATTTGCCACAAAAACAAGACACACTAGATTTAAATCGCGAGCGTAACGAAGGACTCGAGGTTTACTCCCGAGCGTAGCGAGGGTGTTAAAAACTTAAATCACGAGCGAAGCGAGGTATTTAAGACGAGTCCTGAGTGTAGCGAGGGATTTAAGTTCACCCAAGACTAAGACAGCTTTATCACTGAGGAAAATACTCTACTTTTCGTACCATTTGCGAAAAAAATAACACAATAATAATATGAGATAAGCATTTATTAAAAATAATGACAATTAAAAGTAAAAGTTAACATTCGAAACATTGGTCCAATTATTGATAGAGAGAGTTACATTTTTGTTTGGTACATTTATTGTTGATGAGTTGATTTGAGTATTTAAATTCCTAGACTAATATTTTTTTGTCGGAAAAGCAAAGGCATCCAGCTCATACGGCCTCGTCGGTTTTCGTAATTTTATTTAATAATCATAACTGCATAATAAATGCGTATTCCTTTTTCAAAAAGATGTATAATGCTTTATATACAAACTCAATGGTGTAAACACAGATGTAGTTCAGTATAAAGTTCAAAGACGATATCTATAGTTACTATAGATATCGTCTTTCAACAATCGATCAAATCTGTAGGGAGTTTAACTACAAAATGACTGTTAAAAGATATTGTTATGTTAGTTATGTTATTTACTGATAATATAAATATATATTTGTGGTTGTTCCTAAAATGATTGAAAAAGACTTTTTGAAATGAAACTAATGAATGTCTGCATTTTGCAATAAACGCAATGTTGTCGTGTGGATGTGACTGGGGACTATCTCTTAACTTTCAGACTGACTAATTAACTTTTTTGAAATATTCCAGAATTATAAAACCAGTGGATATTAGATAAATGCCGAGATAAATACCAAGAAAATACCGATTGACTTGGACTATGCTCACCGATAAAATAACAGGCGTTTAAAATAAAAACTATCATCGTTTTTATATGGGCATTTTTAAGTTGAACGTCTGTTGTGTTATCAGTGAAAATGGCCCTTACGTTGTAAATTTCTATGACTAAGATATAAAGACTTTCTTTGAGAGCATATTGCCCCGTTAATGTGACGAAAGGGACTTTACCACTCGTCGATTCCACTGTTCCATGTTTGCTCTTGTGTCTCTGTGAATGTTTATCTATTAGTTGTATTGTAAACCCTTCGTAAATCTGTTGTTAAATAATTGTATATTTTTCTAGAACCAACTGAATTCATAATCTTCTAAATTGATTTAGTTACAAAAATCTCAATGTTATTTCTGGTAATCTTCTTCATTAACTTCGGTTAAAGTTTTCATGTACTAACACAATAATATAAATTAGATTTTCATATACTAATCGATTTAGTACCTACGTAACTAACAAATTTTCAGCTTTATTTAAGGCTAACTTGTTTTTCTATGCAACTAACTCTAGTACTGCGCCGACTAATCCGGTCAGCTCAGACTTTTACTAATAATTGAGCATTGCTTAAGATGGCTGCAATATAAGCCAGTCTGTATGGTGGCTTAATGGATGAGGGCAGTGGAAAATGGTGGCCGGTCTCGACTTCGACGACTGTGGCTTCTGGGCGCCTCCTGTCTGCTGTTGTCGAAACTTGTGGCAAACTTTAAAAATTAACTATATCACATTCATTATTTGATAAAAAGGACGGTCTAATACATATAAATACCCTTTTTTACCAAGTATGCCGCAGTTTTTACAACGCAATCGAATTTGCAATGTTTTCGATGAAACAATATTTTAGTCTCACTTTGCAATGCAATGCAGCAATGCAAGCACAAATTATAAGCACTAGCACCAATATTAGTAATCCCGCTGAAGATTTTTAGTACACCCGTACAAACTTGCAACATGTCTGCCGAATCGATTTTAAATTGGAATGAGGCAGACCTCAAAGTAAAGTGATATTTCAGAGAAATACTACTTTACAAATTTATATATGCAACTTATCATTTATAAACTTGAGCTTACATGCAAACAGAAATCCAGAAGAGATTTAACATAATCGATCCGGCAAATAAGCAATTTGAAGTTGTTGATAAAATTTTCACTATTTTTGTTCAATGTTTGCACCAAAATTTTAATTTTATACGTGTTTAATCACTAAGTTGTATCAACACAAACTACAAACAGTCACCGTATTGTAATATCAATTAAATATCGGTGGCTGGGACGTGTTCACGTTTCGATGTGTGTGTGTGTTTTTTTTCTAGGTGTAAAATCATCCGCTCCCAGATCATTCTTCTGGTTCAGGAAATAGCCTCGGTGGAGTGTTCCTGACTGTTGTACATAGAAAAATTGCATAAAGAACAAAGACTCAATTAGTTACATACAATATAAGAATACCAGTGAGATTATAGGACTTAAGCGGTGATTTTAGTACCGGCGAGCTTGTCGTGCGCTCTCTGTACGTTTATTTCATTTCACGTTTGCATGTTTACTGCATGATAGATAAGCGCTTGCGGCTTGTGGTGGTGGCGATCACGCCGGTGAAGAGTAGCTTTGTACATTATATTTAACGCTTTGCTTACCCATATTACAAGCGTATACTTAGTTTTGAATCATCTGCTCTCTTAGGTAAATAAAGCTCTAGACAGCTAAACCTGGGTTTGACACATCTATCACCACATATCAATTACATTAGAGGTTCTTTCATGGCCTGCCCGCGGTCCTTGTCTAGTGCATAATTTACCTCAGAAAGTAGGATCACTTTGTGACTTAAATCTAGCTACCAGCATCTCGGGGATCTGGGTAATTTCTTACTTGGGTTTGGGAACTGACTTTATAGTAGATACAATCAGTTTGAACACCTATTATAGTGCGTCGTCTCACAAAGTTTGGTGATAGGTATTTTTTAATAACTTTACGATAATTTCCATTAAAGCCTCGTCGATTTCCAGGGGTCTCGAAGAATAAAGTGAACGTTATCGTATTGAGCATTTAAAAAATCGCAGCATTTTTTTTGTAAAACCGACGAAGATCAGTATCAGTGTAAGATAAAGCTTTTGAAAAGTAATCTGCAGATTATAGCACGTTTGAAAATTTGAATAGCACTCTATCACAGTTTTTTTAAATACTAAAAACATCACTTATTGTATAATGTTAATCGATGTGTGAAAAGAGACTATTTTGTACTTATTTAAGCTTTACCAATATTAGTGTCGTTTCAGAGACTGTTGAATAGCAGGTTGCGTAGGTAGGTACCTTGTATTAAAGTTTACAACTTGTATAAAAATAACTACAATTCGCATGTAGAATGGACTGGTTATTATTGTAGACATAAATATTCAAGTACATTAGATCAGTCTTGTAACTAACAAAAGCGTGACGCATGACACTAACTTACTGTAAACAGTGAGTTAAAAATTTACATTATGTATGTTCAGTCGATTTATTTAATCAAAAGTAATTATGGTTGACAGATTTTTTTAAATTAGTTGTTATATTAACAATAGGGTTTCTTTAGGACTCTGGGTGTACATAACTTTAGTAGGTATATAAAATACATTAGTAGTAGGTAGTGCATGTGTACATTCACATAAAATATTGTAAATAGTGTGATTTGAAGTAGCGTAGTGTTGCACATAGGGGTACCGGTTGAAGGGAACTAAAGTAATGTTGCTAAAGGCAAGTTGATGTTTCAGTGGGGAGCGTTCAGTCTGCCGCAGCTAGACTGTAACATGAGGTTCCCACGTGGCCCCGAGCCGCTTCGTATATTAGGAGAGTCTCACGACCTCCGCCGCGACTTCACTCATCCGCATCTGTAGGTTTATTTTAATTTCATTATGATTTTATACTGTTAATTCCATTTCTTCTCGCCCAAGATGCATTCCTGACATATATTTTTGTCCACTCTACTCGTTTTCTGTTTTTACTTTTATTATTCTAGCGTGAACATTTAATGTAGAACCTTAATTAACATTTTACAGAAATGGAATTCACAGTATCTGACATTCGCACATTTCGGAGTTTTCATTTTATGTTATGTGTCCAATGTCTTAATGCACATGTTTATTAAGTACTTCACGTAAGGTTGGTGAACCACAAATAGTGCACAACAGCACAACAAACAGCATGATTTACTATGGGGCACGTCCACTCTTCTCAGATGTCCCCTCTGGTAGGGAAAAATCAGTTTTTTCCTAAAGTTGTCTCTACAAGACAGTTGACACAAAAAGTATAATAAATTATTGTAATAATTGAGAGTAATGTTGTAATCTTATTGGAACTTAATAGTAAGGAAAAACAATACAATTGTTTTTTTTTGTCTGTATTGTCGCTTCCGTAGTAAGTGCAGCTAAATGCTGATTAAAGAACTTATAAGCAGGCTCAGTTAGTTCTATACAATACTACGCTGCACACGCCATGTTCAGCTCAACGCAATGTTATGACTGTCTCAACTGTCTGATGAGGTCTGACGCTGGGAACTGGTTGAGAAAAATGGACGTACCCGAAGAGTTCCTAGGTTCACGTTGAGTAAAATGTTTTATGTGTACAGATGGGTCGGATTCGGGCGAGAACAGCGGGCACAGCGACGCGAGCGCGGCGCGAAGCCGGCTGCCGCCACTGACGCTGACGGCGCTGGCAACGCTAGCGTGGCTGGCGCTGCGCCCGCGCGCCTAGCGCCGCCGCAGCGCCACCCCGCGGCCCGCGCCGGCCGTGCCACTGACTGTGATCGTGTACTGTGTGCTTGGACGCGTTCGGTATATTGTGTATAGCGAATGCCCTGCTGTGATGACGAGTGCACCTTTTTATACTGCGAGAACGATAATTTAATGCGAAGTCATAGTTTTTATACTTAAGATAAATAGATGATGTAAGCTCGTGTGATATTGACGTAAGCGACGATTTTTATATTAAAATATTTAAAGTGACCAATGCTTTTTATTTAAAATATAACTTTTCTAAGGGGGAAATGATAATCGCGTGTGTATTTTTAATCAGTTTAATTCTTCTTTAGTTATTAACTACAGTTTTAAATATGACAGTATTTTTCGTTTTTATTCCATTTTCATAAAAGCATTTTTTAAATAAACATCTTCATAGTATAATTCATCATAACATGGTCTTGCGACCTACACTGTCTCAGTTACGTTCTAGCTCTTACAAAAATGCTAATAATATTAAATTTCAAAATCTGTCTACAATAATTTCTTCTAACGTGATTAATCTTACTTGGAGTGTCGAACGATTTGTACATGCGACGGTGGTCCGGCCTACGACCGACGTACTATGCGGGCGCTACGCCACCCCTACGGCGTAGGCGCGCGTAGCGGACGGCAGTGGTGGGCGCCATCACCCGCGAGCCCCCGTCGCACACTGATTATAATCATTTAGAAGACAAAACATAAGACTTACTACACGATTACTACTCGAGTAACACCTACAAACACATCCTAGAGAGCTGGTAGTGTGTAGGCGCCGCGACCCGCCCGCGCCCGGGCTGCGCGCCGCGCGCTCCCTTTCAAAAACTAATACCCGACTACTGAAAAAGTATGAAACAAAGAATTAATACATATTCATAATGATGTTCAGAGGATAGCCGTATGAAAGTATGAAAGTGGCACCGGTGACAGAAAAGTTGACAAGTAACCGTTTGTTGTGGAATGGACATGTAATGAGGAGGGACACAAATATTGAAACAAAAAGAGCTATAAGTATGTAAATGTGGATGGCTATAAGAAAAGAGGCAGGCCCAAGAAAAGATGGATGGATTATGTGAAATTGACATGGCTTATAAATTTTGAGATGACGTTTATTAGAGATGAATGGAAGAAGAAGACTATAATTGCACCGACCCTAAATAAAATGGGATAAGGGCAGGAGAATGAATGATGGAAGACGACTTAATTTTACTATGGGTCGAATCAGTTATTTGAACCATTCTAACAACCCAGTCGATTCCCGGGTAGACTATTACTATAACTCCCATTATAGGCCACCGTAGAGGAGGGATATCATCCGGATGGATATGCACTACCGTACCTATCCTTATAGCATTTGATTCTTTGTCGAACTAATTTTCTTTTGTATTGTAAATTATGTATACTACTCTAAGTGCCATCTGTTCTAATACTACGTTGAACAAGACATTCGCATTTTTCTTTAGATAGATCACAGGCCGGTAAAAACTGGAGAGGTGAAGACATTATAAAATAAGCGGTTCGGTAAAGGGTAATATACAAAGCGGGCGCGAATTAAGAATATTGTTTCAATTTTGATTAGAACAGTTAAAAGCTCTTCTGTGAGCAGTATGAATACGTTTTTAAACTGAATCAAAAATTCCTTCAAAGTGAAGAGCGCCTGGGGGAATCATAATATGTCACTCAATGCGACGATTTGCTAATTCAGCAGAAATGGAATCGTTATGATTGCGAGAATAGGAAATTATATAATTACCTACTTATTTATCTATTCTATTGTAGAGGTCGTAATGTCTGTACATTGAAAATATTTACTCGAAAATAGGCTAGGGAGACTAGAAATAAGCAATAGAACACGAATCCATAATTTTTAGAATTCTTGTCTGGCTGTCCGTCTGTCTGTGATGAAATATACAGACAGCTGTATATTTCATCTCAATCGGTTGATTAGATCCTGAGATACAGCTTGACCTCTCTATTGCAAAGTAGTCCAGTACAAAGCAGAGGTCACGATTAATTGGTTACTAAAATAATGTTGTATTGGCCTGATTTTGATAGTACTTTTACTGTAGCGTTACATAAGACATTAAAATTAAATAATTATCATCACGCTATTACTCAAAGGAGCTGAGCAGTGCAATATATTTTTTTTTTCTTTGTTGATAATTTTATTATTAGAGATAGGATTAACATTGAAAAATAGATTTTTATTAAAAATATTAAAAGGCTGTAGGTAAGTTTCTTAAAATGTAGGAAAAAAGTAAAAAGGATCCTTTTAAACATGTTTACCTACTATATAATACCTACTAAATGGTGTTAGTGTTCTAGATAATCAAAGTGTTAGTGTCACGACCTATACAAAATATAATTAAAACATTATAAATATTTGGTTATAATTATTTATATATAAGAATACGATGTATTATAGTTATAATGAAGTAAAAAATCATCATTATCTAAGACGGAGTTTAAATTTATGCAGTCTCGAACACGTTTCCTTAAACGTAACTAGATGGCGTTAGCAGAAAAATAGAAATTAAATTAGAGGTCGCGATGTTTGTATGTTTGTACCTTGATTAGTATGATGATTTATGATATATTACGACAGTGGAATCCAATGAAATTAAGCAGTATTCTGATAATTTGCCAAATAATTTACCAAGGTAAACAAATCAAGTCAGTCAAGCAGCTTCTCAGACTGACAAAGCAATTACTACGTACAGTAACAGCAGCCTTCATTGGCCATGGTGCTTTTAACAAACATCTCTTTGTTAAAGGACTTACAGACAGAGCCCTATGTGCTGGGAGGACGAAATAGCGGCCTACGTGCTGTGAACTGGCAGAGGTCACCACGGAAAAAGTTAAGTACTTCGGTAACCCGAGTACTCTCCTAGAGACCGTCAGTATAAACATTAAATGTTTGCTGGCGTTCCTCGAGGAGTTGGGTTTGCTAGAATAAATTTTGTCCCACCCATACGCAAAATATGCGCATCGACGTAGAGTTGCGGAGACTCACCCACGTTCTCAACACCAATACCAATCAGTGAACTGTAAACTAGTCTACCCGTTTACGCCAAAGAAACGGTCTAAAAAATCTGTTCGTTCATTCAACGCCCCTACTACGCGGCAGCGCGGCGCACACTCTGCTAAATTCGCAGACTGCTGTAGGTCGTATCACACGGTGGCGCAACGATCGCAGTCGTTTACGGCACAAAAATGCATTTTCTTTGAAATTTGGTGCCTCTGCAAAGAAAAAAGTGAACAAAGCGGGTTAATTGGTGACCTGACAGTGTCTTGTGATTGTTATTTAAAAATTCATCATGAAACCAATTTCTTATCAATATTATTAAATTTCGGTAGTAATAGAGCTACGAGACGTGATCACACTAGTGGAACGAAGACTTTGACGTTTCAAGTGGTGAGGATTGCGTAAACTTCGCACTGGACCAGTCTAACAGGTTAGTCAAATTTCTGCCCGATTGCCGCACGTCATATCTTAAGTTATTTTTATTGGTCGTCACTCGTCATCATAATAATCATAGATAATGAACTATAAGTTTTTAATAAAGTTCATCGGAGAACCATTCATTGATTTTAAGATAACATTTAATGCCTACTCAGGTAACATAGTAGGACTAAAATTATCGTGTGAAGAATTATTTGTAATCTGATATTTGAAATGTGTAATCTGAAGTATTGCCGGTTAGGTGTCACGGTCACGACAGCTGACATTGTCGTAACTGCTTACGGTGCAGTGGCTGCTCCCAACGTAGTAAACTGTCTAATCCGTAGCTATCCTAATGGGGCAACGTTTATTCACTACCGATTAGCAGTGCCATATTATTTTTTTCACTTCACTTTGTGCCGCCCCTCCCTCTTTCCTACCTAACCAAATCACATACTTGTAGACACAAGACATATATGTAGGCCTTTATTGGATCACCTATATTACTAAATTTAATTCACCTGCTACAACGAATTATCTAAACGCAATAATCTGGATATTACCTACACAATACACAAATACAATTGAGTTTTATACGAAAGTAATATTTTTAAAAGTTTATTAGATACTTATTTTTCTATTTTGAGTGGCATAAACAATATAATTATTATAAACATGTGATTACAGTAATCGCGAGTGATTTGCTGTTATCCATTGAAGTGTTCTATTGTCTATCTCCGAAGGTGTTCTTCTGTATATCCATATAAATTAGCCCTTAGAGAAATACATTCTAGAAACCGAATCGCGGATCTGGTATTATATTGACCCGGACGTGAAGGTCTCGTCAATGATGGGGTTCTATACCGCCTCGCATATAATTTATTTTGCAGTCAAGTAACTGTACTTGTCATACTCGTTATTTCGCATAACCTGATTCGGCATAATGTCAGTGTTCTCGTTTGGCCAAAATTATTTTGTGTGTATTATTATTCAGAGTGTTTCGCTTCGATGAAACCATTATGCTCACCAACAATTAAGGCAAGAATAATTAAAATAAATAATAATTATATTATATTATTAAATAATAATTATACGAAAAAACTTTCAGCCATATATTTTATGCAAATCAATATTATGAGAATCAATATATATTAGGTATCTAATAATTAATAAGTATTTAACGCAAACTCACTTAAGAGTAGATGATGGCCGCTGACTCAGCAATTAACAATATCTCGGATAAGACGTGGCTCTAACTGTAACGTCTCTAAAAAACTTTTACAAAAGAATAAAAAATAACACTGCTTATTATATTATACCAGTTATATGCAAAAATAGAAGCATTCGTTGTTTTAATATGACGAAAATTGTGATAACGCTAGATGTAAAGTGTTAGTACTTACAGTTGGTTCATTTGCTGCGATAGTATTTAATTGCTACAATTTTTTTTATTACAGACAACATATCAACGTGGTGATCAAAAATATCGACAAATACAGTACATTTCAAACCATATTATAAGAAAACGACATAAGAGTAATGAAAATTATTCGGTATTTTACATAATTTTTACAAAACTACAATAAAGGAAAAATTAGCATAATATATAAGAGTAGTAGATTAAGGATATCACTGGAGAACATGGCGTGCCTTAGTTTAAGGAGTAGTCTGAGGATATTATGGATGACGACGGTGGCGCTGGTCTTCCTGACGAGGAGTAGCGCCGCGCCAGCCTTCGATGGAACAGACAAAGCTATGGTAAGTCTAAAAATAAATACATCCGTAATTTGAATTGCACATTTATTTGCTGCAATAATTAAGAAATCTTTGGCGATGAAATGGATTTTACTATACTTGGTGGTTTAAAGATACTGATGTAACCGTACAAATTACTTATTTATTATCTCGTTCTCATTAATCTTGACTTAATTATATTAGATAATATTATTGTATCAAGTTGTATTGACAAGGGTCACCGATGTAGGTCCTAAGACCGACGTTGATACACCTGATTTGAGCAAGTTTTTTGTTACAATTTAAATATGATTTAGGTAAACTTTGCTCACATGATGGAATTATGGAAAGGCCACGTCACTGAAGTCCTGGGTTGTGATCTTCTAGTGGATAGTGATATAATGTCCTGCTAGGCTAACATGCGCGCCGCGACAATAGTTTATCATCACGATAAGACGAGACAACGCCTTTAAAAATCTGTTTCCGCACAATATAATGTGATGACAAAATATAAACATAAATATGTACACAGCGTAATTTTTGTTAATTATATAAAACATACACAATAAAAAATACAAATATAAAACTCAGCACCTAGGCGTCAAAGTACTCCTCTTCATCACTGTCAATAGGTAGCGTGCCCAGAAGACTGGCAGCATTGACACATTAACTCCAGGAAGTTTGCGTTCCGTTGTAGCTTCTGTGAACTGGATTGATAATTTTTCCCTAGTTATTATTCTAAATAGTGGAAAGTAATCGGAAAATAATTTCCATAAATTCTATCACCACGAAGTTATACATATATGTATATGGTTGCCGCAACCAATATTATTCATTACTAATTTATTTAATCCTGTGCGTTGATTTATTTTGTTAAACAATAAATTAATACACAAAATTACATTAATAGTTATACTTTGCATAAAAATGTGTAATTAGAATAGGTAGATCATACCTATGATAAACGGTATCAAAAGCAAAACATAGTGATACTTACTCTGGTATTTTATTATCATCATGTCTTTAAGCTATGTTTTACAAATAAATTATTTTGAATCTAAAAACGCAATAATTCTATTGACGACCCAAACTTTTTTTGGTAAATTAGAAAACATCTGATGCAACCAGTACCTCTACCATGAGTTTTCCGTGCCGTCTAACGTTCACGTTCACATGCAATATTTGTATAGTGACTTTAGTTCACTATTTATACCGCTAGAGGCGCTGAAAAAATTCCCATACAAATATTGCATGTGAACGTGAACTTTAGACGGCACGGAAAACTCATGGTAGAGGTACAGGAACTGTATTATATTCTAAAAAAAAGTTGTTTCTTTTTATTATGCACCTTAAAACCAGTCCCATGTGAGACCGGTTGGACAGGTATTGCCATCGCCCGAATTATATTTGGCAAAGTGAACAGTGGTTTAACTCTTTATGTGCACTCCCCGTTATATCACGGGTTATGACAATAATTGTATTCCAGTCGCCACCACACATAATTTTACGTTGGTTGGTTTAAAGAGCTCATGAAGCACATTTGCTATATTATATTTTCATATGAGATTTAAAATACAATGTCTAATATAATAAATATGAAAGTTAAGTGAAGATTAGCTACCTAATCTTCATTATGGAGTACGTTTCGCAACGTTTTAAACGATAAATATTACAAATTATTTAGTAGTAATGTAGTAGGTATTCCAGGTAGTCCAGGGGTTATGCGAGGGTCAAAATAAAGATAAATCAGAATATTAGAAAAAAATGCGAAAACAACAACAACACCAAGGAAAGCTAGAATGCACGCAGTTTATTTGTCAAAATCACATTGTTATTAAAGTCAAAGTGTCAAAGTATTTTATTTCAACTGGGCCTTTGGAGGCACTTTTCTGGGTGCATGGTTCCAAGTGGGTTGGTGGTTGGTTGAGTAAGTGTTGCCATTACATTTTCTTTTAATTACAACCGCGGAACCATAAATAATCTTCCGAGATCAGATAACAACTAATAATGGTGTTTATTATTATACATAAATAATATATTGTATGATATGAATAAATAAATAAAATACTATTTAGATTATCTTAAAAGTAAACCATTTGACTATATCATGCGCATACGCATTATCCAACTAGCACAGTAAACAAGTCTGATGGCGCAGTATGATCGTGCTCCACAAAACAAAAAAAAGCTAAGCATTCAACATCCAGCAAATCCAACACGAATCTTATATTAAAAAGTTCTGGTAAGCACTATTGTTTTGCATCATACATCGTGCACGGACGGACAACACAATTGGACTAGACCGTGCGTAGAGTGCTCAACGTTCTAGTATCATTATCATTCTCCTGCCGTTATCCCATTTTATTTGGTACTGTAATATCCGAAACATCGTCGGGATAGGGATTATGTTATTACCCATAATTGTAACAATTTGATTGTATTTCTGACTTTTATTTAGTTTATCTAATTATATTCAGGTATCAAGTATATAAATATATTATATTATATAATTCAGGTATCAGGTAGGTAGGTATATAAGCATTCCCAACACTGTCAGAAACTGTACCGACAGGCTCGTGGCGTGACGTGGCGGCTTGGCACAGAATGTGGCCCGTAAAGGGCGAGTCATAACGTTTTGAAGTTGATTGTCAATATTCTTTGTGTAGGTATGTTGATAAACACGTTTAGGCAAAATAAATCTACCTTACGAGAGATTATTGCTTAGCGAACTGAATGAAATCAACTAAGTTTTAGCTCGGATAAGAAATTATTTTGTACCTACTTATCCATGTATGTAGTTACTGTAGTTAGTCATCAGTCGTATGAGAACAGAGGCCTACTCCGGACATAGGTATAGCAAGCTAAAGACGATGTCTATTTCCAGTCGTACTTAGCCCAGTACGGGTACCTGAGTCCGGCAGTGCAGAATTCTTCGAGTGGCCAAATTTTGGACGAGAGCACATGGCGCCAAGCCGTCGCCGAGTTTCAGAGCTTCGCCGGCCTCGATGTCACAGGTATTTTAGACTATCTACTGCATCAGGTTATCGGGCGAAAGCCTGTCATTATTCCGTAATTTACTGCTAGCAGTTCCATCTTAAATATTATTATCTACATATTGGGAAACTTATAAAAAGTGATAGTTATCACTGTCAAACCCAAAGTACATCCTCACAAGTAATTTTCAAAGACAGCTTAAGACTGAGCCGACCAATCACGGAGCTCCTTTCGCTCAGTTGACAAAATTGCGATTTACTTAACTGAAAATGTCAGTATCAACAAATTAATAAAGAAATTGCAATAAAACCGACTGCAAAAAAACGAACTAAAACGGTGGCAAGAAGACAACTGCATGTTATAATTTTTGATAAAGGATAGTCGGTTTTCTTTTCATCTACGTATTTAGTTTTGTTACGTCATGTTTTAATTTTGGTAACAGTGTTTCCTTATCCGTTTGAATCTGATTTCACATTCGAAAAACCCAAAATCTATAATTATTATTACTGTTTGCCTTACATTGACGTAGATAGGTATAGGTGTCTTGTGGGTGAAATCATGTTTAATATACCTACTTATTCAAAATAGTGTCCTTTGTTTACACAACCTTTATAAAATCGGATATTATTTTTATTATCCGATTTTGTACCATTGTACACAATGGGTCGTGTTGGCAGTGGGATGCTTCCCCAAGGAGCACTGGCCATCTTGCTCACCGTTAGGAACACAACACAGCAATAGACCAGTGTTATTAGACTAAGATTTTCTGCAAGTTGGAGTTCCTTCCCCAGTCGGGTAACTCCAATATTAAGTGAAAATTTCCGCTACGCTCTACCTCTCTAAGCATAATAATAATTGAATTTCGAATGTTAATACGCACAGTTAGCAACTGAAAACTAACTATTCAAAATAAGTTTCCAATCACATTGATACAGCGATGTAAAAAGCAAATAATGAATTTTTATACTTAATCCGTTTTCATCGTTCGTTTACAGGTAAACTAGATGAGGAAACAGCAAAAGTAATGTCATTGCCAAGGTGCGGTGTACGAGACAAAGGAGAGTTCAGAAAGGGCCGAAACAAGAGATATGCGTTGCAAGGTGAGTGCTCCAGCTTTAAATATTTATTTCCTTTTTGATGAAATAAAATATTATTTTTATATGACCACAATCAACTTCAAATAATTAACCGAGTATATTTTTGAAATACCTTTGACTAGGTTCAAGATGGCATGTCAAGGATCTCACTTATAAGATCTCAAAGTACCCATCTAAACTGAACCGTGCTGAGGTGGACGCAGAGATAGTCAAAGCCTTCGCGATTTTGTCCAACCACACAGACCTTTCTTTTTCGCAGAAGAGGACGGGACAAGTTAACATTGATATAAGGCAAGTTCAACATTATGCTTTTTTTAGACTGTACGTGGGTTGTCACGATCGTCAGTTGTTCCTATGTTTCGTTACCTAACGATTTGTCAACATGATTGACGGTAAAATTGTCTTGTTGTATATTGGCATAGGAAAATAAAGATAGTTTGAAAATTGTTTCTTAGTACTCATTTTATATCCAACCAAATGTGAAACCAAGCTATACCTACTATTTCGGAACTTACTTATACAAAGCTATATCTCTGAGTCTTTGAGTATTTAGACCTCTGAGTAGATTGTATATTATACTTAGTCTGTACTTTATTTTGACAAAAATAAAACACGCGGCTACATTGTAATAACAGGTATTTTTTCTCTCTAGGTTTGAGAAGGGAGAGCACGGGGACGGTGATCCCTTCGATGGACCTAGTGGCACTCTTGCTCACGCTTATTTTCCCGTGAGTATCCTTAGTATGGAGCCACAAACGTCTACTGTATGCCTAATATCTAATAATGAGGGAGACTACTTAGATAATAAAATGTCAGCCTTATCAACTGTTGAGAGTAATCTTTATCTCAATATTCAATATTATGAACAACTATTACCATGGGACCAACTTTGAGATCGCGAAAAAGCCATCTACGGTTCCATACATTTAGTCAAGTAATATTGAACTATTTGTAGCGAACATGGATTTCCTTTTTGGCGATTTCATGGTTGTCCCCATGTTAAAAGTTGTTCTAAATGACGATAAGATTCCGAATAACCATGTAGAGATAGACTGTCTAGTTATAAATAGATATAGCGAATCATAAAGTAGCATCATCTATTAAAAATGTTACACATTTATGACGTCACGGGTGTAATCCCTAATGGGGTGAGCAGATGTGTATTAGGCATAATATTATACTTACAATCGGAGATTTTAAGTCCTTACTATGGCTAAACGCAACTGAACAAGATGGTTTACGATAAAGACTATTTGTATTGTATTCTATATCTATAGGGATAGGTATACAAGAAATAATGGATACTTATATTAGACACTAAATTATTTTCCTTCCTCAAAAGTAATTCTTAATCATCTATATCTAAATTCAAACCAGTGCAGTGATAGCAGCATCAATGAGTTTTAATTGTCTACCTGAAAGTGTACCTACGTGCGGTCGGCTCAGGTTTTATAACAATATGGCAATAATTTATTTCTTGGCCGCTAATGATGTTGTTTTCCTTAATCCCTCGTTTGCAGATATACGGCAGTGACGCGCACTTCGATGACGATGAGTTGTGGTCCATTAAATCAAGGAGGGGCACCAATCTCTTACAGGTAATAATGAAGCAACTGACGTTTCATAATTCAGTCTAATTAAGTATGTAATCATTTGTAAATAATGTTCAAAGATTTACAATTTTGTGGATTATTTTAAAGATATTGGAAAACACTTTGTAGTGAAGATTTTCGAGTAACATGGTTTATGTTTACTCGTTTCACTCTTATCTGCATTCTATAATTGATATCCTCAGACCTAAGATTAAAAGATGGACAGAGCGCGTGGAACTAACAAGTGAAGCCAAGCCACGCTGTCAGTGTGCATGGTGGTGGGTTTGTGGGTCTGTGAGTAGGGTTACCAGTGTATATAGTATGAAAAAGCTCCCGATAAGAATAAATAGGTTAGTTGCATCCTTAAATTGATTAAATTATTTTATTATATTTGCAATACATTTCAAGGAAAAGAAAAACGTATCTTTTCCTTGAAGTATATTGCTACTTGACAACACCGCCGTACGAATCGGATGAGGTTATGGGTTCGAGTTTGTAGGAAATAAAATATTCACAAATTAATAATAAATGTGTTGTATTTGTTATACTTACCTATGAAATGACAATCCAGTATTGTTTTTTGATTGATGTGTTTTAACTATGCAGTACGGCTTAATTCGACTATTACTACATGTACCCTACGCTCCCGATCGCGGATTGCGAACACTGCGGCTGGAATTCGTTTGCTATTTGGTATCACTTTAGCTGGCTTCACACACTAGCTCTGCGCAGTCCATCAATCTTTTTCTTTGGACTGAGTTAATATTCTATTTGCAGGTGGCAGCACACGAGTTCGGTCACTCGCTAGGGTTGTCTCATAGCAATGTTCAATCAGCGCTAATGGCTCCCTTCGCCAAAAATTACGACCCTGCCTTCCAACTAGACCAGGACGACATCCAAGGAATTCAGGTAAATACTGAAACATCAAATATTCGAAACGAGATATGACAAAAAAAAAGTATTTGGATAATGCTAGATCAAAAAATATCTATTCAAATATTTGCAACATTGCCGGATCTGAAAACAGGTTTCCAAAATCAGATTAATAAAATAATAAAAATGCTAATGAATGTAGAATGTACCTATTCTTTACTATAGTAACGATTTACCTTATAGAGGTACTTGTGGCTAAATGACAACGAGCATTGCATACCTCATCCTGCCGCAGGGGAGTGCGTGGATAAGGAAATGCTAATTGTCTCGATATAGAGAAGCATAAAAAGCACACACTTAAATAATATTCGTTCATACCCCAGGCTCTCTACGGCCAGAAGACGCAGACGGACATCGACAGCGGCGACGGCGGCGGCGGCTCTATCCCCATACCATCAGTTATTACTACTACTACCCCACAGCCCACACCTGAAGAGCCTGCAGCTGAAGCAGGGCCCTCTGCGGAAGACCCCGTGCTCTGCGAAGACCCCAAGTTCGACACCATCCTCAATTCTGCTGATGGCCAGAATTTTGTATTCAAAGGTGTGACATGTTTTTAAATACATGTACAGTTAATCCTTGGACAGTAACCATTTCTAAGGTTGTGTGTTAAGTCACAATAGAAAGACACTACGGAAACTTCTTTCGATCCACGCTAAAATATTACTTTTGAAAGATTAAACAAAAGTGAAGCATGTTACAATTATAAATGAATTTAACAAATTTAAATTTGACTAAGAATAAGTAAATTGAATCGTAGACTTTCACATTCGGCAGACGCGATTATAATCAATAGACATTTTAAAATGCAAAGCTTTGAGAATAAAGTACCTAGCTTAACAGATAAATTATCATGTTCAACGGTCAACCGCAGTCCGCAGTCTAATTGGTACTCTATTAAAAGGAGGCATCTGATTCATTATGGAACATTACTACTATCATATCAATCATAGTTATACGCCTGTATTCTCTGACGGGAGATGTACTATTGTAACAGGAGATGAGCCTATTGCCATTTTACTGGACACAATATAAGAGACTGAGAATGTTCTATTGGAAAATCTCAATAACACTTTGCTGACAGTCATATATCTAGGAAAATATTTATACAAATTCCTTGTTTGTCTCCAGGCAAGCACTACTGGCGCCTGACGGACGACGGCGTAGCGTCGGGCTACCCGCAGCTAATCGCGACCGCGTGGCCCGGCCTGCCCGCCAACCTTGACGCCGCTTTCACTTACACGAACGGCAAGACGTACTTCTTCAAGGGCTCCAAGTACTGGCGTTACATAGGACAGACGATGGACGGGTATTATCCTAGGGAGATCAGTGAAGGTATGATTTTGTTGCCTAATACATAAACTTCGTATCAAGGATTCTAAATATAGTGATATTTAGAAGTCAAAGTCAAAGTCAAAGTCAAAGATTTTTATTTCAACTGGGCCTTTGCAGGCACTTTCAAAACGTCGTGATTCTAGGCGCACGGTTCCAAGTGGGTTGGTCCTGGAGAAGATACCGGCAAGAAACTCCATGGATACTCTTTTCATAAATCAAGCTTAGGTACTACACAACAAATGTGGGGCCGCAGGAGCGGCCCCGGCTAGAATCCTTGATACGAAGTTTATGTATTTCATCTAGGAGATATCAGACACCGCACCTCATGCAAATGATAAGCATGCAACATTCACTTAAATACTATTTACAGTCACTCATTTAACTACTACCCAAATATTATCAGTGTCCAACGGAAACCATTCTGACATCCGTAATGTACTTATCTTGATTTGATTTTAATAGGTCCCTTACTTTTATACTTTAATACACTTCTTTGTGCAGGTTTCATCGGCATCCCAGACAATATAGACGCTGCGTTAGTCTGGTCAGGCAACGGCAAGATCTACTTCTTCAAGGGCTCGAATTTCTGGCGGTACGAACCGAAGCAGCTCTTTATGGTCACGTACCCCAAGCCGCTGTCCAACTGGGTAGGCATCCCGGACAACATCGACGCTGCCCTGCAGGACACCAACGGATACACGTACTTCTTTAAGGGTGGATCCTACTGGCGGTTTGATGATGAAACCTTCAGTGTAAGTATCTAATATCAGATTCTAGACTACGACAGACCTTGCCTGGAGCATGTTGAATTTCACTATCACATCTTATATCATTATCACGCCTGATAGGAAGAGACATTATTATACAAATGTAATTATGTAAGTCACTTTTTTGTCGTAGAAATATACAAATATCGACATAATGTATTTTATGTTCAGGTAGACTCGGACAACCCCGCCTTCCCGCGTTCGACAGCCTACTGGTGGCTAGGATGCCGCAGCGCGCCTAACGGCACTTACGTGACCGGATAGAGCAGCAGTGACGAGGACATCAGAGACAATCTGTTCGATGCAGGTAGGCGCCCGAAGTGAACATGACACATGGGGCGACACTGCCTTTATGACAAACAGATTTGTTACAGACGACGCGACTTGAAGATGTCGGTAATGAGACACAAAATACAAAATTTGACAGAAATGGAATTCACAGTATCTGACATTCAGACAAATTACAGTATTTTCATTTTATGTTATGTATCCAATGTCTTAATGCACATGTTAATTATGTACTTCACGTAAGGTTGGTGAACCACAAATAGAGCACAATAGCACAACAGCAAGATTTACTATGTATGGGGCTCGTCCACTCGTCCCAGATGTCCCCTGTGGTAGGGAGAAATCTGTTTATTCCTAAAGTTGTCTCTACAAGACAGTTGAGATAAATAGTATAATAAATTATTATAAATGAGAGTGTAATGTAATCTTATTAAACCTAATAGTAAGGAAAAACAGTTAACAGTTTTGTTTGTACAGATGGGTCGGGATTCGAACGAGAACAGGGGCACAGCGATGGGAACGCGGCGCGGAGCCGGTTGCCACCACTGGCGCAGACTGCGCTGGCGACGCGGACGCTAGCGTGGTTGGCGCTGCGCCCGCGCGCCCAGCGCCGCCGCAGCGCCACCCCACAGCCCGCGCCGCGCCGCCGCCGTGCCACTGACTGTGATCGTGTACTGTGTGCTTGGACGCGTTCGGTATATTGTGTATAGCGAATGCCCTGCTGTGATGACGAGTGCACCTTTTTTTACTGCGTGAACAATAATTTAATGCGAAGAGCAATTTTTTTATTTATAAGACAAATAGATAATGTAATCTCGTGTGTGATATTGACGTAAGCGACGATTTTTATATTAAAAAAGTCTTTTTATATGTATAGATATTTAAAGAGACCACTGCTTTTTATTTAAAACACCTTTTCTCATGGCGAAATGATAGGTACTCGCGTTTGTATTTTCAATCGGCTTAACGTTTTTTTTTAGGTTTAGCTGTTTTCCCAATAATACTTCCTGAGTTATTAATTCCAGTTTTACATTTGACAATATTTTTCATTTTTATAAATGCTTATATAATATCATTTTAATTCTTGGAAAATACAAATTAATACTTATTAAATTTCAAAATCTGTCTACAATTATGCGAACGTGATTTAACTTACTTCGAGTGTCAAACGATATTTACGGTGGTGTGGCTAACGACGGCGACGTACTATGCGGGCGCTACGCCATCCCTACGGCGTAGGCGGGCGTAGTAGCCAGTGGCGCCCGACGCGCGCCGCGCCCTGCCGCCAGCCGCGAGCTCTTGTCGCACACTGATAGGTCTTATTACGAAAGACGTGTTAAACCTGAGTTTAGACCAGGTCTAAAAAGACTAGGTGTCAAAATAAAACCTTGTTCCAAATCCGAATTTATTACAAAATCACTTTTTTCTGACGTCTACCACGTCTACTACGTTTACTTTAGAGCTAACTCGGACGAATCATCATCCAGTCTCCGTTTATCATTTACTCACAAACTGCCACAGATAAATACTCCTAGGTCACATCCTTAACGAAATGTTGTTTTATGGAAGTTTTTTATGGATGACCCGCTGTCGCTAGCGCCTTTGGGTGGAGACCTTGTTACGTTCAAAGCTTGGACAGAGTTGTTTACTCCGTAGTGCGCACACGCGTGCGTAAGTAAACAGGCGGAAAAATATGTGTTTAACTTGCTTACCTGAGGGGTAAGGGGGGTTGTGGCGAAGTATCTCTTGAAGACAAGTTATTGAGTTAAAAGTTCTTCGAATACGATTACTAATATAATAAATTATATATTTTAAGCTAGCAATGCACACGTCTTCTTCTTGTGAAGTTTCCACAGTATGCAAGATCCTACATTTCTAGTCCCGATCTCTTTAAGGAGTTATTGTACTCATCATTATGAACAACTAATCGCGAAAAAGAAATCACCTGTTCCCTACAAATGATTAAATATTACTCAACTAAATGTATGAAACAGCAAATTTTTTTCGCTTAACATGGTAAATACCCCGTTTTTAACTTCCTTAAAGGAACTAAAAAGGTAGGTACCATAAATAATTAACTATATATTAATACGTGAAGAGAAAACCTAGTGCCCGTTTTTATGCATATTGCGCGCACGAAGGAGTGTGAGATTTGGCATAGTTAAAGTTTATACGGTGAAGGAGTGGAAAAAGCTTAAAATATATAATATGTGGTCGAATGTCAACCGCTGGACCACCACTAGTTATAAATATTATTCCACGATTTAAATCTCTTTTTGTAATAAGACAGTAACAGTTTATAACAATTATGATTAATTTTGATTATATTAATTAATTTAAAAAACTATGGGTAAAAAATAAGTGGGGCATCGATTAAACAAATCTAGTTTTATTCTTCTTATAGAATTAGCTTCACCAAAGTAACTCAAAATACTATTGCGAATGGTGCATGTCAATTTTTTCGTGAATTGAATATTGCTGCATAATTTGTAATGAAATAAATGATCGTACCATGTATTTATAATTGAGACACCGTAACGTCGCGACGCTGTAGCGCGGTGTCGCAATTATGATGACCTTAAGTATCATACGGTGGTTGAACCGTACATAGGTATTCTCAAACAAAACCTTGAAAAGCGTATGAAATTATAAAAAGTATAACATAATAAATAAACCCAAGAGAAGCGTCTAAAGCTACATACGGAATCATCCATTCAGGTTCAAAATAAATATATTATTTAGATGGAAGAGTACTTAATTTAACTATGGGTCGAATCGGCTATATGAACCATTAGCGGTTTTCATTAATGGGATTCTAAAAACCCAGTCGATTACCGGGTAGACTTTTAATATAGCTCCCATTATAAGCCACTGTAGAGGATATATCATCCAGATGCATGTGCAATACTGTACCTAGTCTTATAGCATTTTATTCTTTGCCGAACCATTTTTGTCTTATTTGTATTCTCTTCTTCATTGAACAAGACATTTGCAATTTTCTTTAGATAGATCACAAGCCGGTAAATGCTGAAGAGATGACGACATTATAAAATGAGCTGGCGTGAGCGGTTCGGAAAAGGATAAGGGTTCTCGGAAACGGTCGCGAATTGAGAATATTGTTTCAATTTGGATTACAACAGTTAAAAGCTCTTTAAAAGCTCTCAGAGCCTTTAACCTCTTCTAATGTGAGCAGTTTCAAAGTAAAAAGCGCGTGGCGGAATTGTATGATATCAATGCAACGATTTGCTAATTCAAAAGAAATGGGATCGTGATCACGAGAATAGGAAATTATTCAAGTACTTCATGAAATAAAAGTTAATTTAATTTGGTTAAGTTACAAATTGTCATTCAAGGAATATTTCGTTGGTAATTTTAATAGAAAATTGGGATAAAAAGTACGAAGTATTACCAAGTTTCTTATCTTTTTGTACCTTTTATAGGTATAACTAGTTTTGAAATGCTATGCTAGCTTCGGCTGTAATGAAAACGAAAGAAGACATTCATGCATGATTCGTATCTGATTAACATCATTGCTTCAATGTTAGTAACTTCTTAGATGTTATCGATCTTCGCGAATTCCTATGATGCATCTTAATAATGCATGCACGTCATATAAAATTTAAGGAAACCTTTGGTGAGTGCAATAAAAACCAAATTAAAGTATTCGACGAAACCGCATAAAGTTTTCCTATAAAGTACCTAGTGCGTAAGAGGCGGGGAAAACACATTGCGGTGGGAGGGTGACGGTAGGGGCGCGCACGTAGGTATGAATAAAACCTGTGCACGGTAGTGATGGGACGTCGATGTTTTACAGTCGACGCAACGAGACTGTTTATCATCGACGATAAACCGGTTTATAAAACGGTTAAATATTCAACTAGTTTACATCGTTGACAGAACAGCCTTTATATTATAGGTTGATAATAATAGTTTATTGTTGTCATAGTCATTCGCCTATTGGTAAACTACAAGATTAGAACGTTACGTTTAGTTTGCCTTGTCGTTTACCAATCGAGGGATCAACGAATTTTACTTGCAAGTTGAAATTACCTCCCCTTCATAGTTTACTCATACTTATTCCATGCTCAGTAGGGCTAGCACGGCAAAAAAGGAGAGAGAGGAAACCGGAGACAAAACCATTTCTTTAACGTTTTACAAAGAAAACATTAACTTCATGGTGAATCAGGTAAATATTACTCGTGACAAATCTGGGTAAGTTATTTTGTTTATTTTCATTATTATATGGTCACAGCTGGTTGCAGAGGTCAGTGTACTGTGTTTGTACATTTTCGTTGAATTTTTGGCCCTTAAAAGCTTGGTGGGGGCTCCAATACTCTTTCAAGAATGGAATACTACTCGCTATCATCAAGTCTGTGTGTTATTGTTATAGGTACTTATTTATACCTATAACATAAATTATAACGTCAGTGTGGGAATCACCTTATTAGACAATAGACATTCCTTGATTTCATTATGGAAAGTGACATATTAAATTTATTCCCAACATACGCAAAATACGCGCATCGACGTGGAGTTGCGGAGAGTCACCCGTGTTCCCAATACCAATACCAATCAGTGAACTGTAAACTGGTGTACCCGTTGACGCCAAAGAAACAGTCTAAACAAAGTGTTCGTTCATTCAACGCTCATTACTACACGGCAGCGCGGTGCACACTCTGTCAAAGTCGCGGACTGCGGTAGGTCGTATCACGCAATGATCGCAGCCGTTTCCGTCACAAAAAAGAAACTCATTTTCTTTGATATTACGTGCATTTGCAAAGAAAAACGTGAAAAAAGCGGGACATTCGGTGACATGAGAGTGCCTTGTGACTGTTGTTTATAAATGTATTAAAGACTAATTTTTTAAACGACTTCAAAAAAAGAGGAGTTTCTCAATTGGACAGTATGTTTTTTTATGTATGTTTATTCTGCGATTTCGTCGCCGATTGTGAATTGATTTTAAGTTTTTTTTCGTTTGAAAGAGTTTTTTTCCGATGTGGTCCCATTTAAATTTGGTGAAGATGTGTATCTCCGCAGGTCTTCATCAGACCTTTGGAGATACACATTGGAACTCTTCAATGCATAACAGCAAATCACTCGCTATTGCTGTAATCGCATATTTATATTGTTTTGTTTATGATACTCAAATTGAAAAAAAAAAAAAAAACTTTAATAAAGAGTAGAAACCGACTTCAAAAAACTAAAACATATAAAATAATTTTCATACTTAAACATTTAATTGTACCTACTAGTGGTCGCCTAGTGGTCGACCCTAATTTTAGCTTTCTGCACTCCTGCTCCATGTAACCTTAACTATGCCAAATCTCACACTCCTCCGTGCACGCAATACCTATGCTTAAAAAGGAGTGTAAAGTTTTCGCTTCACGTATTAATATGTAGATTTATGTATTGTGCTAGTAATGTAATATAACGATGACGTGGTTCTGATTGTGACCTCTAGAAAATCCCAAACATTATAAAATAACACTGGTTATTTTAAACCAGTTATGTGCAAGGATAGAAGCGCTAGCAGTTTTTTTATTGGTCGAAACTTGTGATGACGCTCTCGGTTATACATAAATAATACGAACGTAATATAATTCCCAAAACACTGGTATATCTAGATGTAAAGTGTTAGTAGTTGAGTAAAACTTACAGTTGGTTCATTTGTCGCGATTGTAATTGCTACAAATTCTTTGTTACAGATAACATATCAACGTGGTGCTCCAAAATATCGACAAATACAATACATTTCAAACCAAATAGTATAAGAAAACGACATAAGAGAAATGACAATTATTCCGTCCTTTAGATAGTTTTTACAAAAATATAATATAATTAAGGAAATAACAAATGGGCATATTTAGGAGTAGTAGATTAAGGATATTATCGGAGAACATGTCGTGCCTTAGTATAAGGATGTTATGGATGGCGACTGCGGCGCTTGTCTTCTTGACGAGGAGTAGCGCCGCGCCGGCCATCGATGGAACAAACACAGCAATGGTAAGTTTGTAACGGCACACATTTTGCTTGTGTTAATGCAATAATTAACAAATCGTTCGGCGTTGAAATGGATTTTACTATACTTGATGGTTTTTAGGATGATGTAAAACCATCAAGTACTAATCGATAGTGGTACTAATTACCTATTTATTATCGAGTTTTAGCTAATCAGTTGACTAAATTAAAATAGATAATAATTTATTGTAGCAAGTCGTATTGACAGTGGTCATCGATGTAACAATATCGAAGTTCATACATCTGGGATGAGCAAGTTTATCGTTACAATTTAAAAATGATGTGCCTACACGTTGGGAGGGACCCCTGGAATCCTGGGTTGTAATCTGCTAGTAAATAATGATGTAATTTCCTGGTGAACGTTATTTCGACACGGTCGAGACTTCAAGATTTTCATGAAAAACTACGACTACGACTATTGATGAAAGTTCTTGACATCAGCACCTAATTACATTGAATGAAATTCAATTACATGAATTGAATTATAGTCTAGATTAACGGCACAAGGTTCACAGTTGAAGAATTAATAGATACAGTTACAGCGTTATTTAGGACTAATACCACTAGTTTTCGATTATTGAATGGATACGTGACGCAGAGCGGTCATAGCTAACCGCCATCTATGATGCGCGCGAGCACAGGACACTTTACTTAGACGCGCGAAATTTGTATATTCGAATTTGGTTACGGAATATTCCGCTCACCAAAATACATAGTATTTTGAGATACGTTACAAGAAACAATAAATACTTAATTATATTAGAATCGGATCACGAATTAAATACTAAGGAACCACACCGTCAGGACCCGCATGCAAAGCGACAACACGCGCAAGGGGCCAATGCAACGGTTTAGTATTTACGTTTTTTATGACTAAAATTTAACCTACATTCGCGGTTTGCAATGTTCTGTCTGCTTTGCTCGCTGAGTCAACCATTAAGTAGAGGTATTTGACATTCCAGCGTTTCCAAAAAACCTGCTGGTAGAGCTTGATAAGTTGCCATCTTCTTAAGCGGCTAAGATTAACATCTGATAGGTCCTCATCAGGAAGAGAGATTAGAGGTTCTTAAGTTAGATAGTGATCCAAGGTTAGTACGTTAAAGTCATTCGGATCTAAACTCAGCGGGTAAAGTGGACGAGAATTCAACATCGAATCGATTTTAACAATGTTGTCATCTCCTCGAACGGTAACGTCTGGTGACCGATAATATGATAGAGATGTGATTTGACAGCCTTTATTTGTATCTCCTATTCACCACCAAAATGGCTTCTAGCAGGAGCATTGAACTAAAACGGTATGTTAGCCAAATATGATCTTTCTTTTATATTTATTTATTTAATCAACTTTACATGGACAAAATTACAGTAAATACCAATACGTTGCACAGTTAAAAACAAAAATAACGTAATTATGTAATAAAAAAGGTAGAAACAAAAAATAATGACAATTACAGTAAACAATAGGAATATACATGCAAAAATTGAACATTATACAATATACTCGTTTAGTTGATTATATGCATCTATAAAGTTCGTCCTGATATCAGAATGAGTAACGCTGACTCGTCGCCCAAAGATGTTATTCATAATCTTTCAAACTGTTCAGCATACAGCAATATCATTAATATTAGAATTCACGATCTGACGTTGTTGAAAGTAAGTAACGAGGATTTTACCATTAATGATGATTTTATTATTTTTTGGCCTCAATTTGGATCAAAAACAGACTGTAAAGAATATAGACAGTCAGTTTGGAAGCTTTTGTCTAATTGAGAAAATTAAAACTTAAAACCCTGTGTACTGGATTAACAAAACTATAACAGTACTAAGTGAAAGGCGTAGTATCTCTAGGTCATCAAATTTATTCATAAACTTGCGTCGAACACCATCATCTACTCCTCGCACAGTTATGGCAGGTTGGATTAAGTCACTCATGAGGCAAGCTGGCTAGCTTGCCTCATGAGTGACTTGATACACAGCAACCCCAGGAAGTGGGTGTGCCACCGTAACTTCTAGATACTGAATTGACAATTTTATCCTAGATGATATTCTAAATGTAGAAAATTGGAAAGCGGCAAAAACATTCCGAAAATTCTATCACTGTAAAGTTATGGTTGCCGCAACCAATATCGTTGATTTATTTTGTAAAACGGAAAATGATTTATCAAAACAAAACATAATGATATGTTTTGCAAATAAATTGTTTTGAATTTAAACACGCAATAATCCAATCGACCGACGACCCAAAAATTAATTGGTAAAATAGAAAACATTAGTGATCCGACTAGGAACTGATATAAAAAAAAACTGTTGTTACTTTTTATGATGACCCTTAAAACCAGTTCGATGAGATACCGGTTAGACAGGTATGTTATTATCCTCAACCGAATTATGTTTGGCGAAGTGAGTAGTGGTTAATCAACTCGCAATTTTTTGTAGTGATTGTCAATATTCTTTTTGTATTTTGAAAACTCCGCGTATTTCCGAATAATTTGTAGGTAAATATAGGGAACAATTTAATGACTTGTACAGGAACATTGTTAGCAATACGTTACATGTAGACTATTTACTCCTTTTAAAATAAATAAAATAATAAATTTTGGGTACGTGACAGGTCGTCATAAAACGTACATTTGATTTGCTTATCAAATAGAAGAAATCTTTAAAAATATGTTTAGTATTCTTATGGCATTGAACAGCAAAAAAACTACCCAACGAGATGTCTTGCGAAATAAAGAAATCAACAAAGTTTATGCTCGGATAAGAAATTATTTTGTACTTATACATGTATTTGCGTTAACTACGAGTTTCATGTTATCCTAAGAGTACCTCTCTTACAAGATAAACAAGACCTTTGCAAGCAAATTAGCGGCTAAGACTTCGTCACTGATTACATAAAGATACTGAAAAAGTTTCATCCGTCAGAGCGCTTGTTGCAGTCATAAAACTTCATGTAGGTATGATCGATCATAGATGTCTAATATACAAAAACCTTTAGAAAAATCTACTTCAATGTCCATTACTATTGAGAATCATATAGTTATGATATTTGAGCTAATGATATACAAATCTCTGTTTTCATTTGAACGAAGTTGAGAACTACACATAGAACTTAATGATGAGATCAACACCGCACAAAACAAAGATTTTCTGCACTGTACCTAGATAGAAAACCTAACAAGTAGTTGGTAATCATTCGTATGAGAACAGAGAGAAGCCTACTCCGGATATGGGTACAGCAGGTTGAAGATGATGTCTACTTCCAGATGTACTTAGCGCAGTACGGGTACCTGAGTCCGGCTTTGCGGAATCCTTCGAATGGCCACCTTTTGGACGAGCGCTCATGGCACGAAGCCGTCGCCGAGTTCCAGAGCTTCGCCGGCCTCGATGTCACAGGTATGGTTATCTAGGTACTGCATCAGTTTATCGGGCGAAAGCTTGTCATGATTCTGCAATTTACTGCCAACAGTTCCATTTATAATATAAAAATACAGATTGGAAAAGGGTGTAGTGGGATAAAAATCCAATAAAGTCATACAAAGGTTATGCAGCTTGCTGGCGCAGTGGATAGTAGGGCCCCCGGTTGCAGTTGCTGAGTGCAGCCCAGTCTCATTCTCCGGCGCGATCACTAATCGGTTCGGAAATCCGTTCAGTCTGCGGGTGGCCAGCGGTCAGCCGTTTCTCCGGGTCTATCTAACCACAAGCGCCAACACGTCGCGTCCACTCACGACAACGGCGGTAATATAGCACTGCCCTGTTCCCCTATTTCCACTGCCAACACTACGCTTCCTCAAGGAGCACTGGCCACCTTACTCACCGTTAGGAATACTGCAAGAGAGTAGTGTTATCTATTTGGCTAAGATTATCGGCAGGGTGGAGTTAGGACCCCAGTCAGGTAACTCCAATTTTGAGGGAAAAGACCCGCTATGCCCGGTAAGGCTTAGAGAGGTATCTCTAAGCTTAATAAATAAATAATTAAAAAATGCTCTTACGTACAGTTGGCAACTGAAAACTTACATTATCATTCAAGGTAAGTTTCCGATGACAGTACAGCGATGTTAAAAAACAATTAATATAGTAGATTATTTAATCTTAATCCGTTTTTATTGTTTGTTTACAGGTGAACTAGATGAGGAAACAGCAAAATATATGTCATTGCCAAGGTGCGGTGTACGAGACAAAGTAAACTCTTCAGATAAGAAAGCCAAGAGATACGCGCTACAGGGTGAGTACTTTTAAATGTTATCAACTATTTGCTGAAATGAAATTATTATATTGAATTATTATATATTATTATTTGTATATGACCACAAACAATTTCAACAAATAATTAACCGAGTAAATATCTATAAAATACTTTTGACTAGGTTCAAGATGGCAGGTCAAGAACCTCACTTATAAGATCTCCAAATACCCAACTATGCTGAAACGTGCTGATGTCGACAAAGAGATTGTCAAAGCCTTCGCGATGTTGTCCAACTACACAAACCTTTCTTTTTCGCAGAAGAGGTCCGGACAAGTCCATATTGATATCAGGCAAGTTCAACATTATACTGTACGTGGATTGTCAATAGCGCATGCAGAAGTTAATGTTCGATACCTATAGATTTTTCTACATTATTGACGGTGAAATTTTCTTGCTGTTTACCGAAATTATGTCAGTTTGAAAGCTTTTTCGTAGATCACTCATTATAAGCTCATAACGTGTCAAAATTTTAACAGGTAATAGTGAAACCAATCTATACTAATATTATAAAGAGGTAAATTTTGTTTGTTTGTTTGTATGTCGAGGGTAATCTCTGGAGCCACTGAATCGATTCAAAAATTCTTTGACTAATAGAAAGCTACACTCAGGGATACCTGAGTGATATAGGAAATATTATATTTTGATAAAAATAAAACACGCGAGTAAAACCGCGGGGAAACGCTAGTAAATTATAAATATCAAGTTACCAAAGTAACACATACATAAGTAATTTTTATTTTTGACTTTGTCTCACCCTTGTTTCTCTCACCTCAATTGCAATATCCACTTTCGGTATAATTTCTTATTTGAAAGTGCCCAAACGAAAGTTTGTTCAGAAATTTGAATACTGTTCGAGCGAAACGAAGTTACAATAAGTGTGTCGTGGTTTGACTGGGCCAGTATTAGCAGTCATCGTTTACATACTGATATTAAAATCGTGCCAGTGGACGTATTGTATTGTACGTAGGATTATTCGAATCAATCATAATATTTTTGGTCACAATCCACAGGTAATCTTTCTTGCGTAACTACGTGAATAGTTGTCATTGAGCGTTGTACGCGTAACTATTTATTTAATTATTTATTGGCACACAAAACAGAATACAGTCAATAATAAATTATATAAAAAAGGTAGCTAGGTCCAAACAAGACAGTAAGTAAGTAGTTAAGTATTCTTAAACATGTGTTCACTGCATGGTTATAAAAAGAAACAGGACAGTGGCTACAGAAAAAATGAATATGACATAAAAACGACTACACATTACATACACATGGATACATTATTACATTATGACTACTTGTAATATGCAGGTATCATTATGTTACTGCATTATTATGTTATTATTTGATTGGATAGGTAATTTTATAACTTTTGACTGAAACTGCCTACTTATACATCATAATATACCAAATCGTGTTTTCATGGCTGATACTGTATTCAACTTGTTTCTCTACGTTTCATCTTTGAAATTCAGTATCCAAATTTTTGCAATATTTGACTAATACCATGTCTAATAATAGATTTTGAAAATACAAATCAATAAAATCCTATCGACTACAGTAATATAATAATAAAACTTATTTATTCAGCCAGTTTGAAAGTATAAAGGTAATCTTAACTAGGTAGTACGTACACGCAAGGGCTATTAAAATTATCATTGGGTTGATTTGCCTCTGACTCCCAAACTAGGTGAGAACCTGTGTTTTGAGTCATCAGTGGTTCCTCGCACCGAGTATAACTATAATATACCGACAGTGTAACAATAGCAATTTTTTCTCTCTAGGTTTGAGAAGGGAGAGCACGGTGACGATGATCCCTTCGATGGAGCTGGTGGCACCCTTGCCCACGCTTACTTCCCCGTGAGTATCCTTAATATAGACCCATAAACGTCTACTGTATACTAACTAAAAACGAGAGAGACTACTTAGATCACTGCAATGATTGAACCTCAATGGATATTGGTGTAACTGCCGTATTGCCCGCATTTTATTACTTCCTTGACGTTCCTCGTAATTAAATCTCAAATTTTAATGATGAATTAACGATGTGATGCAAAGCAAGGTCAGTCAGTCTTTAGGGTTTTTTAGTATCGGGTTTTATGAAGGAAATCTACATAATTTTCAGCACTACCAACTCTTGGGAGTAATCTTTAACTCAATATTCAAACATTTATTATACTCATTATTAGGAACAACTTTTACCATGGATGTTAGGGATTATGGTTTATTGAGAGGATAGGCAGAATTTTCAAGTATGTATTCGGTGGTGGTCCCGAGTGAAGTGTGGTCGGTCAGTTGCTCCGTAGTGCCGATGATCCGCCGCGCCTCACGCATACGGCATAGCCCCGCAGCCAAGTGTTTCCGCAAGCCGTTCCGCGCGCACCTCAGGTGGAGGCAGTTGACCGTTTCTTGAGAATACCATGCTGTTCGTCACCAAGTCACCATTTCATCGCCGAATAAACTTCTGTGTAAACTACTCGCTCAAGAATAATTTTAGAGAATAGGCATAATCTAGATACAGGACGGTAGTTTTCAATATAAGATTTATTATTCATTATTATTTTATTATTTATTATTCCCTTTTTTGAAAATCGGTGTAATGATTGCCGAATTTCATATCCTGTCCATATATGTTTTCCTTAATCTCTTGTTTGCAGGTGTACGGCAGTAACGCGCACTTCGATGACGATGAGACATGGACCATTAACTCGGAGACAGGCACCAATCTCTTACAGGTAATTATGGGACAACTGATGTATAATTAATACATAGTTCAGTTTGATTACGCATGTAATCATTTGTCAATAATGTTCAAAGATTGACTATTTTGTGTGTAATTTTGAATTTGAAGGAGGAAAATACTTTGTACACAAGACTTGCAAGCAACATGGCTTATATTTACTCGTATCAAGAGTGATTCTATAATCAATATCCTATTTGCAGGTGGCAGCACACGAGTTCGGTCACTCGCTAGGGTTGTCTCACAGCAATGTTCGTTCCGCGCTAATGGCTCCCTTCTCCAAAAGTTACGATCCTACCTTCCAGTTAGACCACGATGATATCCAAGGAATTCAGGTAAATATGGAAACATCAAATATTCGAAACAATATGACAAAAAAGTATTTGGTTAAAGCAAGTTAAAAAAATATCGATTCCAATATTTGCATCATTGCCGGACCCAAAAACAGGTTTCAGAAATCAGATAGTAAAATAAGCATGCAAATGAATATAGAATCTACCTATTTTTTTTTATTAAAGTAACGATTTACCTTATAGAGGTTCCTACTCGTAATGACAACATTGCAGATAGGTCAATCTACGAAACTAATAAACGATTCTTATAAACGATAGGTGACCGCACGTGAAGCTAGCTCCAACGTATTTGAGAAAAGGCTAGAATGGCGATGAAATATTTACCATTCGACAACTATAAAGACTCACCCCGCGTCTCCCGCCTCTACCTTCGTCACTTGTCTATGTATCAGTTGCTATTAAAGTTCTTATCCGATCAACAGTCTTTTAGGGTGCAAAAAACAGTCAAAAGTACTTTTGACTAAAGACGTCGGTCAAAAGTAGTTTTAACTAAAAATATTGATTAATTTAAAAAGTAACCTTGGCACTCGCTGGCCTCTGGCGCGGCACCACTCGCTTCGCTCGCTCGGCTCATGCGTTGTGTGGTCACAGTTTTAACATAACCAAACCAAGAATTCTGGTCTAAAAATACCATTTTCTTTTGACTGCAGACTTTAGTCAAAAGTATCTACTTTTGACTGTTTTTTGCAGTTAAAAGTACTAAGACCGGTTAAGAGTTTAGTAAGTAGACATATCTATCAAATTAAATTGATAGTGTGCTCTCACACGCACACAATATATTCACAGCGATGCATATCTACACTGCGAGTGGATAATGCTAAGTATCTCGTCATAGTTGTCGTGAAGCATAAAAATCACACACTTAAATAATATTCCTTCAAACCTCAGGCTCTCTACGGTCACAAGACGCAGACGGACGTCGGCAGCCGCGACTCTGTCCCCATACCATCAGTTACAACTACAACTACTACCCCACAGCCCGCACCTAAAGTGCCCACAGTTGCAGAGTCCCCGTTCTGTAGAGACCCCAAGATCGACACTATCTTCACTTCTGCTGACGGCGGCACAATTGTATTCAAAGGTATGTTTTAAATATAATAATAATAATACATTTATATCAGACTATTAAAATCCATAAATTTAGGTAACTCAAATCATCATCAATATCATCATACAGTTTATTCCTGGACCATAACCATGTCTTAGGTTGTTTGTTTGTAGTCCCAAAAGAAAGACACTACAGAAACTTTTCTCGACCTACGACATAATTTTATTTTTGAAGATTAAATGTGATGGAAGCAAGTTACAAGCATAATTAAAGCCGTGAGAATAATGTACCTAGCTTAACCGATAAATAATCATGTAGAACGGCCAACCGCAGTCCAATTGGGATAGATACTGTTAAAAGGAGGCATCTGTCGACTATGGAACATTAAGTAATTATTTATTTATTTATATTTCTTTATTAACGTGCGACCGTAAGATCGCAGCAACCTGTGTTATAAGGCCTCGCTAGGTTCACCCGTGATGAAGCCCACTGATAGTGAAATCTTATTTTTATTTACTCATGCTCATGCGATGCTAAGTACCTATACCTACCTAATTCATAAAATAAATAGAATAAAAACATATCTAATACAATAATAATAAATACAAATATCAGATATATGACTACAAATATATTTCTATATATATTATTTAATATATAAATTATACCATTAATAGAACTATCATGTTATAATAAATCTCATTTTATTATGGTAAAAATCATGCTCTCCAATTTTTGCTGACCATTTCTACCAATCATTGTTTTAAAAATCTTTTTTGCTTCTGTCCCATCAAAAATTTAAATTCATCTGGCAGTTTATTTTTAAGCGAGGTCATAAACAATTGCGGAACCATTGACAGAAGGTAGTTCGAACTGCCGTGACTTCTAGTTTATTTCTGGCCACTGTGCACTGCACGGGTAAACACTTTACCAGTCATTATACAATGAAGATTTTTATTATCGAAATATAGCAACTCAAATTCAACAACTACAACTACTACTATCATATCAATCATAGTTATACGCCTGTATTCCCTGACGGGAGGTGTGCTATTGTAACAGGGGACGAATCTATTGCAATTCACCGGTGGAACTGAGAATGTCCTAAGAGAAAACCCCTAAACATTTTGCTGACAGTCATATAGGAAGTTATCCACACATCCCTGGTTTGTCCCCAGGCGAGCAATATTGGCGTCTGACGGAGGACAGCGGCGGCCCGACCACCGTGGCGGCGGGCTATCCGCAGCCGATCGGGCGCGCGTGGCCCGGCCTGCCCGGCAACATCGACGCCGCCTTTACCTACAAGAACGGCAAGACATACTTCTTCAAGGGTTCAAAGTACTGGCGGTACGACGGACAGAAGATGGACGGGTATTATCCTAGGGAAATCAGTGAAGGTATGATTTTGTTGTCGCTATGTTTCACATCCTTGAAACAATGCAAATGTATTCATCTAGAAGATACAAGCCGACGCACCACACGCAAATGATAAGCATGTAACATTCACTTTAATGCTAAACGGTTATATGTAGTACAAAAGTATGACATCATCAAAGTTGGTTCTCCAAAACTAAACTTGTTTATAGTCATGCATAATTATTATTGGTTGTGATCAGTACCTCTACCATGAGTTTTCCGTGCCGTCTAACGTTCACGTTCACATGCAATATTTGCATGGGAATTTTTTCAGCGCCTCTAGCGGTATAAATAGTGAACGTTAGACGGCACGGAAAACTCATGGTAGAGGTACAGGGTCGCTATTCTGTAAGAACATCTCGCATCTTGATTAGAATTTTACCCTTATTATCGGTTGATATTTGACAAATTTATATACGATAATAAACGTGTAACTTATCAGGAGCTGTGAACTTGTACACAGCTTCGTTATTAAGTTATTGTATGTCAATTTCTCAGATATCAATCTACAATAAGATTGAGATTTGAATCAAAATCCGAGATGTTCTTACAGTAGATTCTACTCTACAGCGACTTAGAAAACTTGCAATCATTTTTCTCTACAGCGAACTAGGAAGTTTGCGTCATTTTACTTATACTTGCGAGACTTGTAAATTAATTAATTTCATATGGACACTAAAATATTTTGAAATAGGTATCTACATACACACTATACTCAGTCTTTATAAATCCAGTTTTATTGTGTTTCCTTAAAACATGATGATTTTACATAAGAATTTTTGATATGACACTGACGCATGTTTTTAGCTGGCAGTAGCCGTAAGTTCAACAATGCAATGTCATTTAAATAAAAGTTTTATTAATTCATAATGTCAAGAAACGCAAACATTAGTTTTGTTCTCGGCTACAGGTGGCCATTTGTTAGTTAAAAAATAATTTCTGCAGTTTCCGAAAAATATTATCAGTGTCCCACGGAAACCACTCTAACATGACGTAATAAAGTCACCACAACCAACAAAAACAACAAGGTGTCGTATCTTGAACAAGTTTTTAATAGATACCATACTTTTACACTTTTTTATGCAGGTTTTATCGGCATCCCAGACAACATAAACGCTGCGTTAGTCTGGTCAGGCGACGGCAAGATCTACTTCTTCAAGGGCTCAAAGTTCTGGCGATACGAACCGACGCAGCAGGCGCTTTTTATGGCCACGTACCCAAAGCCACTGTCTAACTGGAAAGGCATTCCGGACAACATCGACGCTGCCCTGCATTACAACAATGGAATCACGTACTTCTTTAAGGGTGGATCCTACTGGCGCTTTGATGATACAACTTTCAGTGTAAGTATCTAATGTCAGATTTTAGGCTACGACAGATCTTGCCTGGAGCGTATTACCCAAGAACCTTTACCCCTAGTTACATCATTATCTTACTTGACAGGTGTATGTGGATCCAAAATACGTCTCGTACCCGTATTCAACAGCCTTCTGGTGGCTAGGATGCAGCAGCGCACCACGTGGCACGATGCCGCCGGAACAAAGCGGGCGGCGGCCGGGCACGGGCAAGCCTCAGCGTGTTGTAATGAACTAAACTGTATAAGAAAATGCACACAGCGGGGTGGAGTCTGGCGTGTCGATGGCGAAACCTGGCCGGGCCGGAAGACAACGCCGCGCCGGGTGCGGCTAGACCGAGGGGCGGGTGGGGAGCGACCAAAACGCTGGCGTTGTATTATATGGGAATACCATATTAGTAGAAATGGACATTGAACGTCTCAAAGAATGTGTGAGGAGTCATTATATTTCTTTATGATTTGAGTCACAAGGATTACAAAAATATCACACCTACATCTACTATTTTGGAGTCAAATTTAGCAATAAAAAGAAAAGTATTAAACACTTGTAACCTTCCAAGTATTCGTTATGGATGCGAGATATGGTCACTTAATAAAACATAGAGAGAGACTTAGAAGTTGTCAACGTGTGATGGAAAGAAGCATAAGAATCGTAAATAAAAGAGATAAAAAAACAGTAGTTTTAAGAGCAAAAATCAAGCTGACGGACATATTTACTAAGATAGACCAACAAAAGTGGCGATGGAATGGACATATGCTTCGGAACAGACATGAAAAATGGAGCAAAATAGTCACAAACTGATACCCTGGAAATGGCAAAAGGAAAAGGGGAAGACAGATAAAAAGATGGAAGGATGACTTAAAACTAAAAACAGGACCTTACTGGAGAAGAGCAGCACTAGACAGACCGCATTGGAGTGAGCGAGAGGAAGGCTTAGCCAATAGGCAGTCTGAGATACTGGATTTTATTTAGGATATGATTAAGTTAAGCGAAATTGTAAAAAAAAATACTCAAAAATAAAGGCTTATTATTATTATTATAAGGAAGGGAGCTAAATAAAAACGTTTGAAATCACACTGCCATGTCCACAATCCGCTGGTAACCTGCCTCCGTCTCGTCCCGCGCGCACAGAGGCGCCCGCAGTCAAGAGACAAAAGGATACTTAGTGCCTTTTCTGGAATGAACAATACAGAAGATGGCATGTGGCATAATATTTAATGACAGATGCAGTGAAAGACTTTCGATGATAAACAGTCATCGGAAGAGCTTAAGACTTCGATTGCATCTGTCACTAATAATATGCTCAAGCATCCAGAGGCAGCTGACAAAATTAGTGACACGTGTAAAAACCCATCTTCTGTATTGTTCACTCCAGAAAGCACTCTACCCTACTTAGAGGTAAAATAGATGCAATACCTAATAAAAATAGTTTTGCGTAGATAATAATATATTTTAGTTCACCTTGAGCTGTTTTACTGACAACAGTAATTTTAAAGAGGAAATACTAACTTAGATTGTTGATTTAGAGTTTACTACTTACTAACTTAGATTGATTTGCGATTTTAAGAAGTTGTGTAGGAAGGTGACCGTTAGAAACTACACGGATCGAATCGTAAAACCCCGTATACGCGTGTTTCTTCGACTTGTCTAAGGCTTTCTATCTGGTTGCGTATGATATTCTTTGGGAAAAGCTGAAGAGCTGAATTTATGAGTATCTTTAAGTATTGGTATACGCATCAGGTCAATAGCATCCAATGGGTGGGGGCAATGTCGGAGCCGTATCAACTGGAGAGCAGAGTGAGGCAGGACGGATTGACCTCGGTCCTATTCAACCTCACATCGTGTACATGGACGCACGATTCGTCGCGCTAAGCAATCGACATGTCGGTTGCCACGTCGATGAGGTATGCGTCAATAATCTTAGCTATACAGGCGAAATCGTGCTGCTGAGTGCTTTGATCTGTGGTTTGACGACGCTGTCACAGGTTTGTGAGGAGTATGCCGGTGGGCACGGGCAGCGGTGCAAATTGCCCGAAAAGTCTACCACCGGTTTTTCTTAATGGAGTGGACCAATTTGAGTATTTACGGCATATTGTCACAGCTGACTTCAGGGAGCAAGCTAATATTGAACGGAAACGGAGGGCTTTGACGAAAAGGGCGCGTATGTTGGCTCACACGTTTTCACGTTGTATGCATATTGCACATCATTGTACAGTTTGTACACGTGCAGCCTGTGCGTTAGTTACACTCAAGCTAGATATAACGCCATCCGTGTCCAGTATAACAACGCTTTTACTGCAGTATTGGGTCTACCCCGCTTCCAGCGCCTCGGGCATGTTTAGGAAGCGCGCGCCGACTGTTTTCACGCCACCATGTGCAAGCGGCGTGCGAAGGGTGCGGGCCAGCTCCAATGCTGTCCGAGCGATGATCATTAATGATCAATGAGCAACTCAACTGCCCCTACATTACGCATTGCTTTAGTAGACATATACATAGCTGGAGCACGATAAGTCTTTTATCACTTACTGTTTGACCAATTTTATTATTACATTTTTTATTATGACATATTACCAAAAATAATATAATTCTTAATATTATGATAATTAAAATTTAATTTTATGTTTTTTATTTATTAGCTTATTTTAACTTTTTTGACATTTAAATTTAATTTGAGTATTGCAATTTTATCTTTAGAACCATGTTCATTTTTTATGGTTTAACCTGAAATAAATGAATTTTTAATTTTATAATCTTATTTTATTGACTACTAGAACCCGATTTCAAAATTTCAAGTCTTAAGTTCATACGTCTTGAAACCAGCACAATGAGCTGGTTTCGAATTTGACAGAGTGCGCCGCGGCGCACAATCTGTCAAAGTCGCGGACTGCGGTAGGTCGTATCACGCAACGATCGCAGCCATTTCCACCACAAAAAGAAACCCACTTTTTTTAAACTTCGTGCATGTACAAAGTAAAACGTGAACAAAGCGGGACATTCGGTGACCTGACAGTGCTTTGTGATTGTTGTTTATAAATTCATCATAAAACCATTTTTTTATCGATATTATCAAATTTCGGGAGTAATAGAGCTACGAGACGTGATCGTACTAGCGGAACGATGATTAAGACTTTTAATTTGGTAAACTTCGCACTGGACCAGTCTAACAGGTTTGTTAATAAAATATCCGACATGGACATAGGACAGATGAAGGATACATTGATTGCCGCAGGTCATATTTTTAGATATTATTATTGCTCATCATCGTAATAATGGTCATTTGTGATAAAAAGTTAGCAATACTTTAATAATTTATTACTTAACTATAAGTTGTCAATGATATTGATTGGAAAATCATTCATCGATTTTAAGATAACATTTATTGCTTATTCAGGTAGCTTAGTAAAATTAACTTTATCATGGAATTATTTGTAAAGTTGATTCACAATGTCGAAATCTGTGCAATATTTGAAATATGTAACCTAAAGTATTGCCGGTTTGGTGACATGGTCACCACAGCTGATATTGTCATGTCTGGCTAGTAAACTGTCTAGCCTGTAGCTACCCTAATGGGGCAAAGTTTATTCACAACTGATTGATAGTGCCGTTTTTTTTTACTTTTTATAAGTATGGGCTACTTCACTTTGTGCCGCCCCTTCCTCTTTCCTACCTATCCTAATCACTTAATTTTAGGTACAAGAGATTTATCTAGGCCTTTACTGGATCACTTATATTACTAACTTACAACAAAATATCTAAATGCAATAATCAGGATATTACCTGTACAATACAATTTTTTTAAAATAATTTTTTAAATAAAAAAATAACACTGCTTGTTATTTTATACCAATTATGAGCAAAAATAGAAGCGCTAGCTATATTTTTATTTGACGAAACTTGTGATAACAATACAATAAACATGCGATTATAATACAATGCCCCAAATATAGTGTTAGTACCTACTTGCAGTTGGTTCATGTGTCGCGATTGCAATTCCTACAAATTCTTTGTTACAGATAACATTTCAACGTGGTGCTCCAAAATATCGACAATACAGTACATTTCAAACCAAACAGAATAAGAAAACGACAAAGTAATGACAATTGTTTCATCCTTTAGATAACATAAACTATTATTAAACAAACAACAAATGAGCATATCTAGGATATCTTCGGAGAACATGGCGTGCCGCAGTTTAAGGAGTATTCTGTGGGTATTATGGACGGCGACGGCAATGCTGGTCTTCCTGACGAGGAGTAGCGCCGCGCCGGCCTTCGATGGAACAGACAAAGCAATGGTAAGTCCAAAAATGAAAAAGCTCGTAACTGTACATTTATTGTTTCGGTTAATGCAATAATTAAGTTATCTTTACACTTTTTACGTAACCTAACTTCACGCCTAATAGGTATAGCTTTGTTTCTTTCTTACTAAGTACAAAGGAAAGAGAAAGATTGATATGGCAAAAATACTATTACCTATACTATAGCAAAAAAATAAAAAGTCTGTGTTTTTATATTATCATACATAATAAAGAACACATATTAGTTAACAAAAGAGTTATTAAGTTTAAGTGTATTTTGAAAATAGTTTCTTTTTACGTTTCAGTGTCAATCATTTTCTTTGTTTGAATTACATTATTCTCGCAGCTCTTACCACAACAAATTATTATATATAATTGAGAATCATATAGTTGATATTTGAGGTAACGCTGTAGGTACAAATCTCAGTTTTTATTCGAACGAAATTGAGAACGTGTAGTTCTTAACTTAATAATTCGACAAACACGGCACAAAATAAAGATTTCCTGCACTGTAGATAGAAAACCTAACAAGCCGTTAGTCAACATTCGTATGAGAACAGAGGCCTACTCCGGACATAGGTATGGCTGAAGATGAACTTTACTTCCAGTTGTACTTAGCGCAGTACGGGTACATGAAGCCGTTAGTGCAGAATCGTTGGGGTGGCGAAATTATGGACGAGAGCTCATGGCGCCAAGCTGTCGTCGAGTTCCAGAGCTTCGCCGGTCTCAATGCCACAGGTATGATTTTCTACTGCATCAGTTTATCGGGCGAAAGCCTGTCATTATTTCGCAATTTACTGCCAGCAGTTCCATTTATAATACGTATTGGGAAAGGGTGACTGCTTTTCATGTTTCAGTAATGTACGGTCTTGTCTAGCTTGTTCTTTGACCCAATAAAGGCCGAAGCCGAGGCCGAAGCTGAAGCCGAGGCCGAAGCCGAAGCCGAAGCTGAAGCCGAGGCCGAAGCCGAGACTGAAGCCGAGGGCGAAGCCGAAGCCGAGACTGAAGCCGAGGCCGAGGCCGAAGCCAAATCCGAAGCCGTAGCCGAATTCAAAGTTTTTTATTTCAACTGGGCCTTTGCAGTCACTTTCAAAAGCCTTTTTTCCCCACTGCAACACGACGTTACCTCAAGAAGCACTGGCGTTACCTCAAGGAGCTCCGGCGATCTTGCTCACTGTTAGGAACAACACTGCAGAAGTGCAGTGTGTTATTTGGCTACGAGGTACTTCCCCAATCAGAATGCTCCAATTTTAAGCGCAACGTCCCGCTATGCTCTACCTCTCTAAGCTTAATGAATAAATAATTTAATTTCCAATGTTCTTACGGTACAGTTGGCGACTAAAAACATACATTTTCGTTTACGGTAAGTTTCCGATGACATAAATGACTTAATCCGTTTTTATCTTTCGTTTACAGGTGAACTAGATGAGGAAACAGCTAAAGTAATGTCATTGCCAAGGTGCGGTGTACGAGACAAACTAAGCTTCAGAGTGAGCCGAGCCAAGAGATACGCGCTGCAGGGTGAGTGCCCCAACATTTAAATATTATCACCTTTTTGCTGAAATGAAATATTATTTGTATATGACCACAACCATCTTCAACAAATAATTACCAGAGTAAATATTTATGAAATACCTTTGGCTAGGTTCAAGATGGCGGGTCAAGAACTTTACTTACAAGATCTCCAAGTACCCATCTAAGTTGAGCCGTGCTGAGGTCAACACAGAGATTGCCAAAGCTTTCGCGGTGTTGTCCGAGTACGCAGACCTTTCTTTTTCGCAGAAGAAATCCGGCCAAGTCCATATTAACATCAGGCAAGTTCAAGATTAGACTGTATGTACGTGGATTGTATAGCGTATAATAGCGCATGCAGTAGTTACCTAATATCTCGATACCCATAGCCATGTCAACATCATTGAAAGTAAAATTGTCGTGCTGTCTATTGAAATTACAAAATAAATACAGAATTATAGACACTATACATATGCATATGTATATGTAGGCTCACAATATTCTTGCTAAAATTTCAAAAGGTGAAAGTGAAACCAATAAATTATAAATAACAAGTTGCCAAAGTAGAAAGTATTTTAATTCCATAAGTTCAGGCACTGAGCGTCTCAGTTATATGGGAGGCCTGTACTTGAAGTAATGCAGATATAAATGTTACTGCATCATTCGGGATTATTATAATAAATTGATTGGATTTGTAATTTTATAACTATTGATTGTAGTTTCTTACTTGTAACGTCATTTTATCACATCATGTTTTCATGGTTGATCCTGTATTCTACTTGTTTCGCTACGATTCGTCTTTGAAATTCAGTACCCAAAATTATTTGCGATATTTAAATAATACGAAGACTAATATTATTAAGATTTTGCAAATACAAATTAATAACAGTCTATGGACTACATTGTAATACAAATCTTTTTTCTCTCTAGGTTTGAGAAGGGCGAGCACGGCGACGGTGATCCCTTCGATGGAGCTGGGGGCTCCCTTGCCCACGCTTACTTCCCTGTGAGTATGTGTACCTGAAAGTGTACCTACGTGTGGTCAGCTAAGGTTTTATAACAACAGTCCGCCTTTGTGCAGTGTTTTTTTTACCTGTGCATAAAGCATTAAATAAATAAATAATTTATTTCTTGGCCGCTAATGATGTTGTTATCCTTATTCCCTCGTTTGCAGATGTATGGCAGTGACGCGCACTTCGATGACGATGAGATGTGGTCGATTAACTCGGAGATGGGTACCAATCTATTACAGGTAATTATGAGAAAGCAGATGTTTAATTATTCAGTCTAATTAGGTATGTGATTGTTTGTAGTTATTATTCAAAGACTTACAATTTTGTGTGACAGTTTTTTTTTTAAATATATTTTTAGGGAAATACTTTGTAAACAAGACTTCCACGCAACATGGCTTATATTTATTTACTCGTTTCATTCTTACATTACATAATTAATATCCTATTTACAGGTGGCAGCACACGAGTTCGGTCACTCGCTAGGATTATCTCACAGCAATGTTCGTTCAGCGCTAATGGCTCCCTTCTCCAAACAATACGATCCTGCCTTCCAGCTAAACCAGGACGACATTCAAGGAATTCAGGTAAATATTGAAATATCAAATATTCGAAACGATAAACAAAAATAGTATTTATACTACACCTGCTCGGAAACTTTTTTTTTAATGTGATTGAATGTACGTCATTACTGTCGTATCAAATATGCGGGCAGAAAAAGTGTATGCAAATCCATTGTTAACGTGCTGAGTGGGCAGAAAATGATATGAAACTCCATTGATAACGTGTTGTTTTTTTTAATAATTTTTGGGTAATATCATTCGGTAACCTATTTTATTTAATACTTATGCCGTAGATACTCAAAGCTTATGCCGAAACACAAAGTTTTTATCTCCCAAGTCCGCAAAGTGATACTGGCTACTTGATTTCTCTTAACATTAATTTTAAATAGAAAATATTATGGAAAAAAGTGAGAATCAAGTACGCACGATTTGCCTTCTTTTTATTTCTCAATTTTAAATTTGTGTTTACTATATTCTACTTGAAATATCGTCTAGTAGTGATAGTGAAGATTTGTTGATGCCGCCAGAATTAAAAGGAACTGCCCAAGCAGTTATTGAGAACCTATTGCCTGAGAAATCCAGAAAAAAATTTAACAAGATGGAGATTTTTTACATTGGAAAAGTGAGAAAAAGGCCTTCTTTATTGAAAATGTTCAGCAGGGTAGGAATATACTATATGCCGTCGACTTAAGGAGTGGAAGTGTGGGATCGGTTGCGGGGTGGTGTAAAACCCCCTGTGTACGAAACATTGAGGAGCCCCCCCCCCGTCCCTTTTTGAGATATGACTTTTTTCTTTCCTTTCTTTTTTTTTCTTCTTTTTTCTTTTTTTGTTTTAGAAACATTGCCCCTCACTAGGATTTCTCCTGTAACGAGGGTACAGTTTACAAACATACATGTACATGCACTCACAACCAGACCCGAAACAACTATCTGTAGACTCTTTTAATATTCTCACCTTTTGAATTTTTTTGTTCCGAGGACAATTTAAGGGGAGGAAGAGATGAGGGGTAACGATTAAAAGAAAGGGGAAGTAACAACCCCTCCCCACACTTTTGGATGCACCCCAGAAGGATTTTCAAGGCTTAAAAAAGGCTTAAACAATGACGAAGACTGAGAAGCCTTCTAACGACATTGGTTAATTAAAAATAGTTTTAACTAAAGAATATTCGTTGATTTTAAAAGTGACATAAGCACTTGCATGCCTATGGTACGGTGTGCGGCACCGCTCGTTTCGCTCGCTCGGCTCACGCGTGGTGTGGTCACAGTTCTAACCTAACCTTACCAACTAATTTGGTCTTTGCAAAACTATTTTCTTTTGACTGCAGGTCATAATATAAAATAGTCATGACCGATATTTCAGTCAAAAGTACCTTAGACCAACGTCTTTAGTCAAAAGTACTTCTTACTGTTTTTCTAACAGTTAAAAATAGTTATGACCGGTTAAGAGTCTTGACAATAAAATTAAGTTGATAGTGTGTTCTCACACGCACACACATTCAGAGCGTTGCATATCTACACTGCTACCGGGCGGGAGCAGGTGGATAATACTAACTGTCTCGTCATAGTTGTCGAGAAATAATTGATAATTAATAGTTGATTGATAATTGTTGTTCTTAAATAATATTCGTTCAACTTCAGGCTCTCTACGGCCACAAGATGCAGACGGACATCGGCAGCAGCGGCGGCAGCTCTATCCCCATACCATCAGTTACTACTACAACTACTACCCCACAGCCCACACCTGAAGTGCCCGCAGTTGACGAGCCCGCGTTCTGTAGAGACCCCAAGTTCGACACCATCTTCACTTCTGCTGACGGCGGCACTTTTATATTCAAAGGTATGACTTGTTTTAAAATATACAGTTAATCCCTGGACCGTAATCAATTCTTAGGTTGTTTGTTCGTAGTTCCAATACAAAGACACTACTATATTATTTTCAGAAGAATAAGCAAAAATGATGGAAGCGAGTTACAAGCTTATAAACTATTGCTCTTTGTTTGTTGTGAGATGATGCAAGCTAGCAGTAACAATAACACTGACTTTTTGTTCGAACAAGAATGAGTAAATTGAAACCTAGGCTTTCACAATCCACAGGCGCCATTGCAATCACTAGAACTTTTCAAAAGCAAAAGCATGAGAATAAAGTACCTAGCATAACAGATAAATAAATAAGATCAACTGCCAACCGCAGTCCAATTGGAGGCATCTGATCCATTATGGAACATTACTATTATCATAATTATCAATCATAGTATAAGCCTGTATTCCCTGACGGGAGGTGTACTATTGTAATAAAGGACGACCCTATTGACATTTACCGGACACAATTAGAAACTGAGAATATCCTAACAGAAAGACCCAATAACATTTTGCTGAGAGTTATAAGGGAAGTTATCCACACATCCCTTGTTTGTCCCTAGGCGAGCAATACTGGCGCCTGACGGAGGACGGCTCCAACGTGGCGCCGGGTTTCCCGCAGAGGATAGCGCGAGCGTGGCCCGGCCTGCCCAGCAACCTCGACGCCGCCTTCACCTACAAGAACGGCAAGACGTACTTCTTCAAGGGCTCCAAGTACTGGCGGTACAACGGACAGACGATGGACGGGTATTATCCTAGAGAGATCAGTGAAGGTATGATTTTTAGGTTTCTATGTTTCAAATCCTTGAATATGTTAATGTATTTCATCTTGGACATATCAGACGATGCACCACACGCAAATGATAAGCATGTAACATTCACTGAGAGAGATTACACACCAAGACGATTACTATAAAATTATTTATTTATTTATTTAATCATTTATGTACACACAAGAAAAGACACAGCAAACATTAAAAATAGGAGAACAAAGTACAAAGGTACTGCTTATTTCACAAAAGAAATCTCTTCCAGCAGACCTGCGAGAGGAGAATTTAAAACATGAAATGTAGACAGCGATGCACAAGAATAGATCAAGATACAAATTAAATTTATTAAAAAAATAAAAAAAACATAAGCAAAATACATACTTCAAACAAATACACATAAATATAAAAATAAACATAAATAAATACAAATACATACATACATAAATTGCAAACAGAAGATATTATGACATGGAGAGATAATGTTCTTTTACACGTTTCTTAAAGGATGAGATCGTTTTACAGTTCCTTATCTCAGATGGAAGTGAGTTCCACAACCTAACCCCATGCACAGATAGGGAAAAGGAATAGTAGTCAGTTTTGTGGGATGGGAATGTAAGAAGAGTACGGAGGTGTGGCCTGCAGGACGAGTCAGGAGAACGAGCGTAGGAAAAGCGTTCCCGCAGGTAGGAAGGAGCTGTCGGGTTATGTAGGATATTAAAAAGTAGACACAATATCCGAGTGTTCCGGCGAAGACGGATTGGGAGCCACTTGAGAGTTTTGCGAAAGCTAGAGACGTGATCATACTTTCTGAGATTAAAGACAAATCGGATACACAAATTTTGCAGTCTCTCAAGTTTATTTAATAGCTCCTCGGTAACATCCAGATAGCAGGCGTCCGCGTAGTCAATAATGGGCTGAATGAGCGTTTGAGCAAGAGAAATTTTGGTCTAAAATTATACTTTTTTATGCAGGTTTCCCCGGCATTCCAGACAACATAAACGCTGCGTTAGTTTGGTCAGGTGACGGTAAGATCTACTTCTACAAGGGCTCGAACTTCTGGCAGTTTGACCCGTCACAGCGTCCACCCGTTATGGCCACGTACCCCAAGCCGCTGTCCAACTGGGAAGGCATTCCGGACGGCATCGATGCTGCCCTGCAATACACCAACGGATACACGTACTTCTTTAAGGGTGGATCCTACTGGCGGTTTAATGATGGAACCTTCAGTGTAAGTATCTTATATATATCAGATTCTAGGCTACGTCAGACCTTGCCTGGAGCATGTTGAACTTGCTTCCTGCTTCTTACATAATTATCACTATCACGTCATTATTATTACATTTACATATAAATACATTATATTTACATTATAAATACTCAAAACCTATGGATAAAAATAAAATAAATATTGCAAACTGCCTACTAGCAGATCCTAATAATTTGTAAAGACTTCGTAATTAGTTAGAGTGCTAGTTGCTTAATCCAGTTTAGCAGCTAGCAAACTTATATATTATATAAATCTTAGAATGAGATATAAAAATGCAATCCCTCTTTGCATTGCCTGTAAAAGGCCACAAATTTTTACTGACCTAAAAGTTTATTATAGACCCATAATATTGTACAATTGGTTTACAAATAAATGTTTGATATTTGTTTGATGTATCACGCTTGAAAGGAGAGAATGATGTTATTATACAAATATACCTAGTGTTTTACTTTTTTCCTTTGAGTACTCAAAGCTTTTTTCGTTGTAGAAATATACAAATAAACATGTATTTTGCGTTCAGGTGGACTCACACGACCCTCCGTTCCCGCGTTCGATAGCCTTCTGGTGGCTAGGATGCAGCAGCGCGCCAAGCGGAACTCACCTGATTGAATAGACCAGCGGCAACGACAAAAACGTCGGAGACATTCTGTTCGACGCAGGTAGGCGCCCGAAGCGCGACTGATGTGACGCATGGGGCGACACCACGTCCATGACAAACAGACTTGTTGCAGACAACGCGACTTGATGGTGTCGGGAATGAGACAAAATACAGCCATACTTACTGTAATAGAAAATACTTCAAGCGACGATATGCAGAGATTATGTTCAAGGCCTCATGTGGCCGGTTGCGATTTGAAAAGGACTACGACAAAAGGCTGTTAGATTTTTTCCATTCGCTGAACAGTTCTTTATCAAATGCGGTCATTGAACATGGGTGACGATACATAAGTAGGTCGCACGTAGTCAGCCCTGTTAAGAACCTTACTAATCTTTACACCATGATGAGCAATTTAACGAGAATCCTCACGGTAGAAGAACGAGCATGGGTTGTCCCGAAGTAACTTTCTCTACGTTCCTCGGCTAGCCCTCTAGAGGGAGGACTCACGGAAACAACATTGAGAGTTGCTCAGTTGGAATAAAAACATAACCCCTGGTGAAAATGGGGTTATCAGTAACTTCTTGTACATTTATAATTCTTGTGCTTGTTATAATATTATTATAAATTATTTTAAAAAACAATGTCACTATTTCTCTTTCCGACGCATAGCGGTATCTCTCTTGGTTGAGTGATAGATTCCGGTAGAAACCCTACCATAGATTACAGTGTGGCCATGTCGTAAATAAGTATTTTTTGTAAGTTTTCGGCAATTTACCAAAATTGATTATTTAAAAATTCTAATCAAATTATACTGTTAAATATCATAATTGAAAGTTATTTTAATTTGGTACACAATAAACCTACATCAGATTGATGTCAGCGGTAAGAACGTAGAGATTGGTTCTTTGTTGATGAATTTTATTGCATTTTATAATTTAAGTACCTATTGAAATAAATCTAGAAAGAAAGTAAGAATTTTTTTTTTTGTTTGTTCGTTTCTTTTCTTTGTTTCTTTCTGAAATAAATATAATGATAATTTTGTATTTTTATTAATAAAATAATAATTACTTGAGTACGTACTTGTTTATTACTGTTTTTTTGCGTTTATATACAATTTCTAAGGTGATCAAAAAAGTACTCGATAAAAAAAGAAAAGAAAAACAGACAGACAGGCAACAGTGTAAAATACCTGAGTAGTATCGATACTTTTGGTTCAATAGTTTTATCGGTATCGATACTTTTGGTTGGATACTTTTATCGGTATCGATACTTTCTTATGCCATACCGGTATCGAGTAGGTATCGATATTTAAAAAAAATTGCGGATCCCTAACTTCCACTCGTCCCAGATATCCGCTCTGGTAGGGAGAAATTTGTTTATTTCTAAAGGTGTCTCTACCCACTCACTTGCTTGGCGATACTAAAAGCGCAAACCGAAAAGGCAGTTGTTTGTCACCCGGTCCTACAGGACCGGGGCGCCGTTTTGGGTTAAACTAATTTTATCTCTATGTTTTTGTCTATGGTTCTACCAAAACTTGTGGGACGTTTTAGAATATGAACTTGACAACACCGTTGTTGCAATATAAGGCCTACCCATAGGCCTACCTATGATTGGTTAAAATCGAAATGGTATCAAATGATTATTAATTTAGGTAAACCATAAACTTATTATTACTACTACGTTTATGAAGTAAACCCATATATTACTATACTCTTTGAGTAAACCTCAGAACCGTCTACGCCGCAGAGTAAGTAAGTACTTACTTACTCCGACTTACTCTGAATTCTAAACGTAGATTGGTCGGAACGTCTCCTTTTTACAAGTTCGTGTGTGAAGTGATATTTTGTCACATGCTGTAAGTATTTATTCATTTTTATGCAGTGTTTCATATGATCTAGACCAGGGCCAAACCAATTTTAAATACCTGAATTCATAGACAATTCTTAGCAGTACCTATGTGGGTGGTCGGAAAATTTAGAGTAAATTATAAGTAAATTAAGAAATATCAAGACGAATGAGTAAAAGTTCCGGTGGGGTAACTAAATATACGTTTTGAGGGTTGAATATTGGTTTTTTTACGATTTGTGTTGAAAAAAGTTTAATATAAAAGTTGTCTAATATAAAATCTAATACTTTTGAATTGATTATTTTTTAACGTAACGTCAATATTATCGAGAAAAACGCAAAAACCGTGTTTTTTGTTTTAAATTTTTATCTCCCGCTAAAATATTACAAAAACAGGACAGAACTGTATTGCGCTACGCGTAAATGATTTGATGTATTGCCTACTTTGTTTGATATCAAATTTTTTCCAATTATTATTGTGATAATTGGTCAAAGAATTGCCCGAAATATAATTTATTTACTTATTATTATTTATTTAATATTGAACAGTTTCAAACATGAATTAAACAAGAAAGTTCATTTGTTTACTCTGGATTACTGATGCAACGTCGCACGTCATTCCATAGATAAATTATTGCATTTATTTATGCGACGCTCGACTACTTTGCTCGGAGTAAATTTATTATTTACAAGAAATCTAAAAATAATGATTATGTGTTGCATATTGTTGGAAATGACTGGTTTTGCTCTTCATGTAAATTTAATCAGTACAAGATAAGCTTTTAGTACCGAAGTTTAATCAATCTGTGGGCCGAGCACGAATGTTTTGACGTATGGTAAAGTAAACGTAAGCAAATTTTGAACCAAAAATACACGTTTAATCTATGAATTTTTTTTGGAAATACATGCAATATTTTTACGTTTTCATGAAACAAGTGTGTTTGTTGCATAGAATTGAACAAAAATGCGATAGATTCATCGTATTTTATAATCAAAATTTGCTTACGTTTACGTTACTATACGTCAAAACATTCGTGCTCGGCCCTCTGGTTACAAAAAGCATCCGACTTTCTCATTGAAAAGTGGGCCGCTCTATGTTTGATAAATTTTGCAAATAAACTTTCCTGCACAGTTTATTATCTTTCTTACAAAATATTAAAGTTTTAAACTGTATCTTTCCAAAATATGTTTGATTTTAGTCCCAAGTGCTTTCTAGAATTGGAATAAAATAGGCCTAAAAATGGCCCAGTCCGGCGACAAAATAAGGTGCGAACAAAAATGTAGAGCTAGTCTTAAAAAAAACCAACTATTTCTCTCCTTCCAATATATCTATATTTTGGTATCCTATATATAATTTTTGCCACTCTCTCGCGGTATCACTCTCACAGTGTTCTTGATCTGCGCTTGTCGTTGACTCTAATACGGTATCGACTTCGAGAAAAAATAATTAAACGTTTTATCGTTGCTTTGGAGTGCGTTGTCATAGAAATGGAAAAGTTGGAAAATGGAAAGTAACGTTATTTAAAATAACGGTAATTGGTAACTTAACATAACGTAACAGATTTGTTTTATCACATTACCGGTAAAAAATAATTAGGTAACGTTATCTCTCCCTGATCACAACTCATGAATTTTCTCATTTGCGAAATTCCTGAATATTTTAAAATTTTACCATTACGGCTAATCGAATTTTATAATTGAGAGTGTAATGTTGTAATCTTATTGGAGCCTAATAGTAACGAAAAACAATACAGTCGTTTTGTCTGCATTATCGCTGCCGTGGTAAGTATGCAGCGAAGTGCTGGCTAGAGAACTTATAAGCACTTAGTTCTATACAACAATACGCTGCACAAGCCATGTTCAGCTCAACGCAATATTATGACTCTCTCGACTGTCTGATAAGGTAAAATAACGGATTTATCCCAACCACTGGGAACTGGTTGAGACAAGATAACAGTTAATTGTGTTACCTGCTATCTCTGTTACTGTTACACAGTAAAAACAGGATGAAATATCTATTACTAAATAACAGCCTGTTATTTTCATACTACCAGACTAAAATCCACCAACTAGGTATATTTGTTTAATTGGTGTGTCTCTTTTTAGCAAGCATTAATCCACTTAGTAAGATTGAGAGCAAAACTTATTTAACAAAATATCAGAAAAGGGTCGCTGTGAATGAAATTTGTGTCTGTTATTTGTTATAACAGTTAATTGACATTGGCAGGAACAATTATTATCTGTTATCTTCAAATATCTGTAATTTTTACTGTGTCGTTAAATACGCCTCACCGCTACCCGTGGGCACAGAGGCGCGAGCGCGGCTCGGGGCCGGTTGCCGCCACTGGCGTTGATGGCGACGCTGGCGTGGCTGGCGCTGCGCGGCTGTGCACCTCGCGTGTCACGCCGGTCGTGCGAATGACGGTGATCGTATACTGTATGCTTGGACGCGTTCAGTATATTGTTTACAACGAAAGCCCTGCTGTGATGATGAATGTACCTTTTTATACTGCGAGAACGAAAATTTATAGAGATAACAACAGGGTATTCCACGAAGTGCACTGATTTGAACAGCACTGAAACGAAGAGCACCAAAGCTATTCCACTAACGGCACCAATCCATTTTAGTTTGGTGCTATTCGTGGAATAGTAAAATAATCATATTAATTTTATTCCACGAAGGGCATCTTTATAAAAGTAGCTTCTAGTGATGGGATGTTTTTTTTTTTCAGGACATCAATTAAAACAAATAGATAAAAATCAGCAGTAAGTACGATTTTGATCATTAGATATTGTAATATTTTTGTTAGGTCAACTTGCTCAAGGTTATGTCGCTCAGCGAAGATAAGATCCGAAATGGAGAAGAACCGGAGTCATACATAGCTTGCAAAATAATAATGTAGTTGTACTATCCATATTGAATATTGACGACAGCAATCTTGTTTATTAGTATAAATACATCATAACCATAAATTATATGATAGGTACTAGCTATGCCCGCGACTTCGTATGCGTGGAGTACCTATAACAATTTTTTTTTTGCGCTGAACGCAAATTGTTTTTCTTTTTCTAAAATAAAAGTAGCCTAAGTTACTCCTTTCTCATATCTGCCAGTGAAAGTCCCATCAAAATCGGTCCAGATGTTACAGATATTAGTCGGAACAAACAGACGGACAAAAATTTCATAAACGATTTTTTTTTTGCTATTAGTACCGTATATATTTTACTTTCATTATAATAATATGCATGTAGTAAATTAAAGCTATTATTTTGATAAACGAACAGACACTTAAATCTTATTTATTTGTATATGTATAGATTGTATTGTATAGCTCGTGATACTAACACCACGTAGTATATAAAGTAGGTAAGCATGTTCAAAAGGTTCCTTTTTACTTTATTTACACTGCACTAACCTACATACAGTTTTAGATTATATCAGTTTTTTTTTTTATGAAAATCAATTTTTCTCTAATTAAATTTATCGATGCCACTTCTTAGTTGTGTCCTACTGTAGCAGCATTTCGTTTATCTAAAATTATAAAGTAAATTATTCTACCTTACTTACCTACTCTACATAGCGTTGAGTGCGTGACTAAGAAAGGAATTATTTTCATTTACTTAGTAATACACAAATGATTGTATTGATCCATCTTTGGAAAGTTCTGAATTACTAACACTGCTTTCATTACAAACTATAGTTACTTACGCTTTTTGAGTTAACGTAAAAGTAACTTAAATACTTTGTCGACACGGCTGGCGCAGTGGCTAAGCGATTAGCTTTCTGCGCTACGTGCCACGGGTTCGATTCCCGCACGGAACAAATATTTGTATGATCTACAGATATTTGTTTCGGGTCTGGTTGTGTGTGCATGTGACACGTATGGTTGTAAACTGTCCCTCGATACAGGAGAAATACTAGTGATTTTTTTTAAACGTTGCCCACGTTTAAATAAAATAAAGAAAAAATACTTACTAAGAACATGAGAACCAATTTCAGTAATCTGTAGGAATTGTTATTAGTTATGTATTTACGTTATAATAATTACTATAGTGCCACCCAATGATCGATTTTCGACCGTAATTTTAGCTCTCTGCACTCTTTCTCCATCTAAACTTTATCTATGCCAAATCGCACACTCCTCCGTACACGCATTAAACTTAAAAGGGGTAAAAAGTTTTCTCTTCACGTATTAATATATAGATCATGTATTTAACGCGTATTACCTATGAGCACAGAAATTAACGATATCGCGGATATGACGTGGCTTTGATTGTGATTGTGACCTCTACACATCTACATAGACCTTTAACCAAAGATTATAAAATAATTGCTTATTATTTTATACCAATTAAGTGCAAAAATAGAAACACTAGCTGTTTTTTATTTTATGAAACTTGTGATAACGCTGGGGAATTACTCGCATTACCATTATTGTTTATCTAAGATAAACAATAATGTAATGTGAGTAATTCCCCAAATATTGTTAAATCCAGATGTAGTGTTAGTACCTACTTACAGTTGGTTCATTTGTCGATTCTTTGTTACAGATAACATATCAACGTGGTGCTCGAAGATATCGACAATTAATACCAACTAATACAGTACATTTAAAACCAAATAGTATAAGAAAACGACAAAGTAATGACAATTATTCCGTCGTTTAGATAATTTTTACAAAACTATAATTAAAGAAATAACTAATAAGCATATCTAGGAGATTAAGGATATCATCGGAGAACATGGCGTGCCTTAGTTTAAGGAGTAGTCTCAGGATATTATGGACGACGACGGCGGCGCTGGTCTTCCTGACGAGGAGTAGCGCCGCGCCGACCTCCGATGGAACAGACAAGGCAATGGTAAGTCTAAAAATATAAACGTTCGTAACTGTACATTTTGTGGTTTCTGTTAATGCAATAATTAAGAAATCTGTGGGCGTTGTAATTGATTTTAACCCCCGACAAAAAAGAGGGGTGTTATTAGTTTAACGTGTCTGTCTGTGTATCTGTCAGTGGTATCGTAGCTCCCAAACGTTACTTACTTTCAGCAACTCAGCAAGTCCCAAACGTATGAACCGATTTTCGTTTAGTTTTTTTAACTTTACTTGATGGTTTTACGATACTGCTGATGTAACTGTACCTGTACAAATTAGTCGTAGCGGGGAAGCGAAAATATCCTTAGTCTATGGTCGTAGCAAAATGTTTGTCGAAGCCTCAGAACAATGACCTAAGGTCCAAGCAAATGTTTTTCGTTACCAACTGTTAAATTCTGACAGAAGAGGTACAGTGTTTTGGGATAAAAACTTTGAGTATCTAAAAGAGATATCGAAGGCCAAGATTGATAGGTATCAGTGGCGAAGAGTCCATACAACCCGATTCCCATCGGCTTCCCTTTAGAAATTGGTTAGTGCATAGACCAACGTAATATTATATTATTTACTCATCCCACTGACAAAAAATGGCTTGTTGTTCAGTTAGGTCGAGGTCTTCCAGACATGACTATATGTAGATTACAAGAGACGGTATGGATTTTTGTCTTGCAGCATTCATTGCAGAAATTTTTAGAGGGCATTTTTGAGACGCTTCCCCTTTCAAAACTGTCACCCTTCGCCACTGATAGGTATATAAGTTTCTTTGAAAAATGATTTAAATAGAAGCATTACTAAGTAGGTACTACAAGAACGCTTTAATTATTTGGGAACAAAGATACAATACTGTAATTAACTGTTGAAAGTGGGAAAACATTTATAATTCGAATTTAAAAAAAACGATTGATCTGTTTATCTCACAATCATTTAGTAGAAGAATCTGTGGAGGAAACCTGCACCTCGCAGATTAAATGGAACTTCATAAATATCCTTAGGTGAAGTGAGTAGCAATCCGATTATAAAGAAAATAATATTTATATTAAAATATTTCATAGAAAACTTATTCCAGAACTTTCATTGAATAGAATATCTCTTACTTCTTTAACTAAGCCTCAACTCGTATTGTATTTTTTTTTATGTTTGTTACCTCAGCTCTCCGTCATTTATTAACCGAATTGGAAAATTTATTTGAATGGGTATACTTTCAGGTTGGTCCCATAGAAATTTCATCAAAATCGGTTCTGTAGTTTGGTTTTTAAATCAAAATAACTGGAGAAGACATGTATTTTTTATAAATGTTTGTTCAGTGATATCTTCGCTAAGAGTTAAATTTTTAATTATTGGTCCCGAGGTGGTCCCATTTAAATTTGGTGCAGGTTTTCGGAGATAGACAATGGAACTCGAATCAGATTCTGAAGTCGGAGCCTTTTAATTCTTCAGTGCACCTTAGATTGGCAGTGGCACCGACTTACACCGCAAAACAATATACATTTTGCTTCAAAGACAATTTTGTTTGTGAACGACGCGTGCGGTGTGATACAATGACGAACGCACACTGGTTAAAAGATATATAATATCTCACAGTGTGAAGGCCAATCACAGGATTTAATTTATATCTCGGGATATAATATTATAATTATATTATATCCCATAGTGAAAAGCCACCTTTATTCGGACTTTACTTAAAAGATAATAATTTCAATGTCCGTTATACATAATTATGAATCATATATTTGATATTTGAGCTAATGCTATATATAGGTACAAATCTGTTTTCATTCGAACAAAATTAAGAACTACACATAGAACTTAATAATATTAGACAAACACGGCACAAAACAATAGAAATATTTCCTGCAGATAGAAAACCTAAGAAGTGGTTAATCATCATTCGTATGAGAACAGAGGCCTTCTCCGGATATAGGTATGGCTGAAGATGATGTCTACTTCCAGATGTACTTAGCGCAGTACGGGTACATGAATCGGTTAGTGCAGAATCGTTGGGGTGGCGAAATTATGGACGAGAGCTCATGGCGCCAAGCTGTCGCTGATTTCCAGGGCTTCGCCGGCCTCAATGCCACAGGTATGGTTATCTACTGCATCATTTCGGGCAAAAGCCTGTCATTTTTTCGCAATTTACTGCCAGCAGTTCCATTTATAATATACAATAGTAATTAGTTTTAATTAAATTACTTAGTAGCCTAATTCCTAATTACAAGACTAGATTGTAATAAAATTAGGGTGCATCCTACGATGTAGTGTCCTGTGTTTACACAACTTTTACAAAACTGCATATATGTATTAAAAATATCCATTATTGTAAAGTTTAATGACACTCATTTAATGTCACTGGTTTTTATAAGAAACTGTTTTAAAAGTCAGAGTTCGGTGCACAGGCAATGCAATGGCTTGAGGGATCGGGCTGGTTTCATATTGAATAATTGGAAATAGCTCCGGAGGACGCGTCTCTAGTAGCGAGAACTCGCATAGACAGCAGTGGGAGCGGCGCGACTGTACGCAGCGAGAGTCAAACCACAGAGTACAGTAAAGTCAGACCGCGAGTGTCTGAGTCAAACACGTTATATCGCTCAATTGTAGTGGTATTAACACCCACAAACAAATACGACTACCCTCTAGTGAACTAATTTTGATTTGAAAGTGATGTCATTGTTTGCACGTGCTTAAAATATCATAAAACTTATAAAACCATAAAGAATGTTATCTTAAAATAATGCAATCTTATTTCTAGAACTGTTTAATTTGTCCTCGCACCGATATTTATGAATATTTAAAAAAATGTATATGTTCCAAATAAACATTTTATATAAAATTTATATATCTACGATCACCAATTGCCGTTTCTTCGGGCCCGACTCCAACCGCCGCCGCCGCCTCGCTAACACGCCGCAACCTTTCATGACAATGGCGGTAATATAGCACCGCCGGTCACTACTGCAACACGACGCTTGCTCAAGGAGCACTGGCGATCTTGCTCACTGTTAGGAACATAACACTGCACTTTCGGTGTGTTATGTGGCTACGAGATACTTCCCGAAACGGGCTGCTCCAATTTTGAGCTCAAGGGCCCGCTATTCTCTACCTCTCTAAGCTTAAAGAGTGAATAATTTAATTTCTAATGTTCTTACGTACAGTTGGCACCTGAAAACTTACATTATCGTTTTCGGTAAGTTTCCGGTAACTTTCATACAGCGATGTAAAAAGCAAATAGCAGTTTCTTTAAACTCATCCGTTTTTATCGTTCGTTTACAGGTGAACTAGATGAGGAAACAGCACAAGTAATGTTATTGCCAAGGTGCGGTGTACGAGACAAAGTAGGCTTCGGAGAGAGCCGAGCCAAAAGATACGCGCTGCAAGGTGAGTGCCCCAACATTCAAATATTATCACCTTTTTGCTGAAATTAAATATCAATTATATGTATATGACTTTGAGTATCTGGATACTCAAAGAGATATGACCACAATTAACTTCAACAAATAATTACGAGTAAATACTTATGAAATACCTATGGCTAGGTTCAAGATGGCAGGTCAAGAACTTGAGTTACAAGATCTCCAAGTACCCATCTAAGCTGAGCCGTGCTGAGGTCGACACAGAGATTGCCAAAGCTTTCGCGGTGTTTTCCGAGTACACAGACCTTTCTTTTTCACAGAAAAGATCCGGACAAGTCCATATTGACATCAGGCAAGTTCAACATTTAGTTACCTAATATCTCGATAACCATAGGCTCATCATTGAAAATAAAATTGTCTTGCTGTCTATTGAAATTACAAAATAAATACAGAATTAAACACAGTTTGAAACATAGATTTACAATTTCGCTCACGGTTTGAAAGCTGTTTCGTATATTGTTATTATTAATATACTTATTATAGGCTCACAATGTACTTGCAAAAATTTCAACAGGTAACAAGTTGCCAAAGTATCACATAAGTAATTTTAATTCCGTAAGTTCAGGCACCGAGCGTCTCAGTTAAGTTCAACCCAGTACTTGTAGTAATACAGATTTAAGTTACTGCATTATTCGGGATTATTATGTTAATTTTATTGGATTTGTAATTTTATAATAATTGCTTACTTGTACGTCATATTATCACATCGTGTTTTCATGTTTGATCCTATATTCTACTTTTTTCGCTACGTTTCGGCTTTGAAATTGAGAACCTAAAATTATTTGCGATATTTAACTAATACCATGTCTAATATTATTAAGATTTTGCAAATACAAATTCAAATCAATAGAAGCCTATCGACTACATTGTAATATCAGCTCTTTTTAAAACGCTTTTATTCGCTTCACTTGTAACTAACTAACTATCTAAAAAAATCTTGGAAGTTTTTGACCCACTTCCCGGTTTCCGATTGCGCTCAAATTTTGCATACACGTTTAGTTTGGATGACAAAAGCGTTTTCTTTAGTTTTATTTTTAAACTATTATTGTTATTTCTCTCTAGGTTTGAGAAGGGCGAGCACGGGGACGGTCGACCCTTCGATGGAGCTGGTGGCACCCTTGCCCACGCTTACTTTCCCGTGAGTATCCTTAATGAACTCATGAACTTCTACTGTATACTAACGAGAGAGACAACTTAGATCGCGGCTATGATCGTACCTCAGTGGATATTGGTGTAACTGCCCTTTTGCCCGCATTTTATTAATTCCGTGACGTTCATCGTAATTAAATCTCTAATTTAAATGGTGTGACGTAGGCTGATAAATTGTCGCAAGTAAAATAAGGCTATTCACTAATGACGATACGGTTTGAATTAGGATGTTATAATTTTTTTATATTTCTTTAGAAGTACCTACGTTTATATAGGTTGACTCGGGACACATTTTTTGTGAATTCTGTTCTACTCCCGCCGTCCATTGTAGTATTAGGTTAATGGTGTTTTCCTTAATCCCTCGTTTGCAGGTGTACGGCGGTGACGTGCACTTGGATGACGATGAGATGTGGTCCATTAACTCAAGGAGGGGCGTTAATCTTTTACAGGTAATTATGTGACAGTCGATGTTTATTTATTTATTTATTTATACTTTATGCACTAAGTACAGAGGCGGACTTGATGCCGTAGGCATTTTCTACCAGTCAACCTAAGGGTGATGCAGAGAAAAAAGTATGGTAGGTGCACGGACAAGATAATTATACTAAACAAGTAAATTATGCATAGTTACTTATAACTATTTATACATAAATTTTTATATAATATACACTACGTATTATATATACACTATTATACATAAATAAATATATATATAATTATATATACATAAATATACTATAAGTAGTAAGAAAGCGGAGATGATTATGCCAATTTGGTGCGAAGATGTTCACGCACTTTTTGCTTAAAGGAATAGCGACTAGTCGCCGTCCTGATGTTTCACAGTTCAGTCTAATTAAGTATGTAATCATTTGTAAATAATGTTCAAAGATTTACAATTTCGTGTGTGATTTTGAATTTGGTATAGGAAAATACATTGTAAAGAAGATTTCCACGCAACATGGCTTATGTTTACTCATTTCATTCTTACATTGTATAATTAATATCCTATTTGCAGGTGGCAGCACATGGGCTCGGTCACTCGCTAGGGTTGTCTCACAGCGATGTTCGTTCAGCGCTAATGTCTCCCTTCTCCAAACAATACGACCCTGCCTTCCAGCTAGACCACGACGACATCCAAGGAATCCAGGTAAATATTGAAACATTAAATATTCGAAACGATATGATAAAAATAGTATTTGGATAATGCAAGTAAAAAAAATATATTTTCCAATATTTAGCAAAACAGGTTTCCGAAATCAGATGATAAAATAATAATAATGAATATTCATTAAGAATATATAAAAGTAATTATGATCGCTTAAGACTTTTATGTGTGACATGTCTATCAAATTAAGTTGATAGTGTTAAGTCACACGCACACATATTTAGAGCGATGCATATCTACACTGCTTCCGGGCGGGAGCAGGCGGCTAATGCTAAGTATCTCGTCATAGTTGTCGAGAAGCATAAAAATCACACACTTAAATAATATTCCTTCAAACCTCAGGCTCTCTACGGGCACAAGACGCAAACGGACGTCGGCGGCGGCTCTATCTCCATACCATCAGTTACTACTACCACTCTACAGCCCACACCTGAAGTACCCGCAGGTGAAGACCTCGCACTCTGTAGTGATCCCAAGTTCGACACCATCTTCAATTCAGCTGACGGCGGCACTTTTATATTTAAAGGTATGACTTGTTTATAAATAAATGTACAGTTTATTTCTGGACCATAACAATCTCTTAGGTTCTTTGTTAGTAGCCCCAAAAGAAAAACACTACAGATACATTTCTCGGCTTCACCATAATATGACCTTTGGAAGATTAAGCAATAGTGATGGAAGCAAATTCAAGCTTAATGAAATATTTAACTATTACTCTTTGTTTGTTGTTGGATGATGCAGTCTAGCAGTAACATTAACTCTTTGTTCGACCAAGAATGAGTGAATTGATTTTATGGCTATAACGATCGATAAACGCAATTGCAATGACAAGACATTTTCAAAAGCAAAACTGTGAGAATAAAGTAGGTAATCGTGTCAATCAGTAAATCATGTTCAAAGGCCAACCGCAGTCCAATTGGGAATCTGTTAAAAGGAGGCATCTGATCCATTAATAAAAAATTACTACTATCATATCAATCATAGTAATACGCCTGTATTCCCTGACGGCAGGTATTCTATTGCAATAGGGGACGACCCTATTGCCATTTACCGGATACAATTTAAGAAACTGAGAATGTCCTAAGAGAAAAACCTAATAACATTTTGCTGACAGTCATATAGGAAGTTATCCACACATCCCTGGTTTGTCCCCAGGCGAGCAATATTGGCGTCTGACGGAGAACGGCACCAGCGTGGCGCCGGGCTACCCGCGGCTGATCGCGCGCGCGTGGCCCGGCCTGCCCGTCAACCTCGACGCCGCCTTCACCTACAAGAACGGCAAGACGTACTTCTTCAAGGGCTCCAAGTACTGGCGGTACAACGGACAGACGATGGACGGGAATTATCCTAAAGAAATCAGTGAAGGTATGCTTTTGTTGTATTTATAATCCTTGAAACGATGTTAAAATTATATTTCATCTAGAATATATCAGTATCAGTGGTTTTATTAGGTACCATGTTTTCTTGTGTGATATAAATAAATATCAGTTGACGCACCACACGTAAATGATAAGCATGTAACATTCACTGAGAGAGATTACACACCAAGACGATTACTATAAAAATGTGAACCTCATTTGTGTCACAGTACCTTCACACATACACGTACTGTCAGCCTAATCAGCGCTGTATGATGTGCCACATTCACTTAATATGCTCATCGTAGTAGAAAAGTATAACATCATCAAAATTGGCTCGCCAAAACAAAACTTGTTGAGTCATGTATAATTATAACCTGCATACACATTAAAAAAATTAACACATCTACCTGCTAAATCGATTTTGAACCAGTTTTTAGCTGGTGGTAGACATAATTGAACAACGCCAAGTCACGTCAGTAAAAGATTAGACATTATTTTTCTTTTCGGCCATAGGTGTACTTTTACACACTTTTTTGTGCAGGTTTTACCGGCATCCCAGACAACGTAAACGCTGCGTTAGTCTGGTCAGGCAATAGCAAGATTTACTTCTACAAGGGCTCAAATTTCTGGCGGTTTGACCCGTTGCAGCGACCACCCGTTAAGGCCACATACCCCAAGCCGCTGTCCAACTGGGAAGGCATCCCGGACAACATCGACGCTGCCCTGCAGGACACCATCGGATACACGTACTTCTTTAAGAACGGATCCTACTGGCGGTTTAATGATAGAACCTTTAGTGTAAGTATCTAATAACAGATTCTAGGCTACGACAGACTTTGTCTGGAGCGTGTTTAATTTAATTACCACTTGTTACATAAATGTCACGCTTCAGAGGAAGAGATATTATCATACAAATATAGTATTTTACTGTTTTCATTGTAGAAATTTACATGTATTTTATGTTCAGGTGGACTCAGACGTGCCTCCGTTCCCGCGTTCGACAGCGTCCTGGTGGCTAGGATGCAGCAGCGCGCCAAGCGGCACTCACCTGCCGAATAAACCAGGGGTGCCATTCTGTTCGACGCAGGTAGGCGCCCGAAGCGCGACTGACGTGACGCATGGGGCGACACTCTGCGTTTATGACAAACATATTTGATACAGACGACGCGACTTGATGGTGTCGGGAATGAGACACAAAATACAGCCATGCTCTAATCGAAAATACTTCAAGTGAAATGCAGAAATTAGTATTGTTCAAGGCCTCATGTGGCCGGTTGCGATTAGAAAGGCAAAGGCTGTTAGATTTTTTTTCCATTTCCTAACAGTTCTTTATCAAATGCTGTCATTGGGTTGTACAAGGGTGACGATACCTAAGTAAGTCGCACGCAGTCAGCCCCGTTACAAACCCTACTAATATTTACACCATGATGAGCAATTTAACGTCAGACCTCACGGTAGAAGAAGGAGCATGGGTTGTTCCGAAGTACCTCTCTCTACGTTTCTCGGCTAGCCCTCTGGAGGGAGGACTCACGGAAACAACATTGAGAGTTGCTCAGTTGCAATAAAAACATAACCCCACGGAGAAAATGGTGTTAACAGTAACTTCTTGTAGGTACATTAAATTCTTATTATTATTATTAAGTATTATATCTTGACCTTAGTAAAAATACTGTAGAAAACACATTCAAAAGTACATGATTTAGTTATTTGATATTGTAATATTTTTATTATAAAAACTTGTTGTCACAACAGCTTTGTCTACGTCTTTTGAAAGTTGGACGACAAAGTTAATGAAAAATTACGATCCAGCGCAATGTTCTAAATTCGAATTGAAATTTTGGAAACAAGAAGTGGCCAGTGATTAAGAAGATTGCCACTAAGGAATGAAACGATAAAAGAGGACCTCGTCGCAGGGTTAAGATAATAAAATAATATTAAGTCATTTAATCAGCCTTACGCCCATAAAAAGTATTTCATTTTTTACATTGTGCAGGAACGAGATAATATGGTGTTACTCCATTGAAAAGTGAGGATCCTCCGACCAGGTGAGGTGATATTTCCTGGCAGGCCGAAGCCCGACGGTTGATTTCGGACAGTCGTACATAAGCTATTACTAAACTAAAGATGAGTAACTACATAGCTACGTGAGATTATCCTCCACTAGGGCACCGAACACCTGCCATTATCCAGACGTATCCACTGCCCCAGTAATAAGGAATCTCACCGGTCAGCCCACACATTCAAAAAGCTTACCAGTTGCAAAGCATATCGCTCCACTGCGACATCACTCATCCACATCTGTAGGGTTATTATTATTTTATACTGTTATAAAACTCAATTATTATCTCTCCCAAGATTAATTCTTGACTTAAAGCCAGATTCTTATTTTGATTCATTCTTGTCCACTCTACTCGTTTTCTCTTAGATACTAATTTACTTTTGTAGCGCGAACATTAATGTATTTCCTTCGACAAAATTTGACAGATATGAAACATTCGCACTTTTCCGTTTTTTGATTTTATGTTGTGTCCAATGTCTTTTTTTTTCTTTCTTTACGGGCTTTTGTCGCCCTACTAAACACACGAATAATGAATAAGTACTAATCATTAATAATTGGTTGTTTCCTTAAAACTAATTGTGCTAATTTGCACGGCATCTTGGGCATAACGGACAAGCCAAGATGCTGTTACATACACCAATATCCGTTAGTTTTATTGAACCAAAATGAAAACTTAGATCCTCGCTTCGCACACACTCCATCAAAACGTGTTGGACATCCTCTACGATTCCACACTCAACACAATTGGGTGCTAATGTATTTTCCTAAGGTTTCGATGGAATGTGTCTAAAACGAATTCATAATGCATTCACCAAATCTCTTCTATTTTGACACATTTTGATCTATCCATATTTATGTTCTTTGTACTAGATTCCCTTATCTACTGATCTTTTATTAAAAAATCACTCCATATTTCAGAAACCATTCCACTCGTCCCAGATGTCCTCTCTGGTAGAGAGAAATCTGTTTATTTTTTAATCACTAACATTAGTTATATAAAATACTTGTTACTAACAACCTTGCTTTACCTATGGACTTTTTTGTCTCAATTTTGTTTTTTAAACTTGTCTCTACAAGACTGTTGAGACCATAAACTTAGAATATTTTCGCTTCCGTTGAGACAAATAGTATAATAAATTATTGTAATTATTGAGAGTGTAATGTTTTAATCTCATTGAAACCTAATAATAAGGAAAAATAATACAATTGTTTTGTCTGCATTGTGCTGGTTAGAAAACTTATAAGCAGGCTCACATAGTTCTATATAACGCTACGATGCACACGCCATCTTCAGCTAAACGACATGTTATGACTCTCTCAACTGTCTGGTAAGGTCAAAAGTAAAGTAACGGATTTATCCCAACCACTGGAAACTGTAGGCTAATTCACGTAACTAAAGAAGTGCAGTTGCCGCGCAGTTCCAATAAAATATTGATGAAAACAACACACTTGGTAATCTTGTTCTTCTTCTTTCGCTATGGCAATTGAGCCGATGTCTACTATTCTGCCATTTGGTATCTTCGGAGCTTCAGTGAGATACGCTCGCGTCAAGTTCCAGCGTCACTGCAATACGATCGGCGCGTCTTAAAATTACGTGAATTAGCCCTCTGGTTGAGGTAAGTGTATGTCCTCGTAGAGTTCGTATGTTCATGATGAGCATAACATTTTGTGTGTACAGATGGGTCAAATTCGGGCGAGAACAGCGGGCACAGCGGCGCGAGCGCGGCGCGATGCCGGTTGCTGACACTGAGGGCGCTGGCGACGCGAGCGAGGCGAGCCTGCCCCGCGCGCCTAGCTTAGCCACAGCGCCACCCCACAGCCCGCGCCGCGCCGCCGTGCCACTGACTGTGATCGTGTACTGTGTGCTTGGACCCGTTCGGTTTATTGTGTATAGTGAATGCCCTGCTGTGATGACGAGTACACCTTTTTATACTGCGAGAGCGATAGTTTAATGCGTAGTCATAGTCTTCATACGATAAACGTAACGTTATTATTAATATTATAGTTATTTTAATTCCATTTTTGGTAAGCTCATGAGTGTATCTATTACTTGCATGTTGTGTCCACTTCTAGAAGGATGAGCACTTGTTTATATGTTTTGAATATCTTTAAGTCTATATAACAAAAGTGTTATGTCCAGTTTAGTGGACCAATAATAAAAAATAAAAAAAATGTTGATAATTATAAGCTCATGTGATGACTAACTCTCCTGCTTTTAATTTAAAACATAACTTTTCTCAGGGGGAAATGATACTCGCGTTTGTATTTTTAATCGGTTTATTTAACGTTTTTCTGTTTTCCCAATAATTCTTCTTAAGTTATTAATTACAGTTTTAAATATGACAATATTTTTCGTTTTTATTCCATTTTCATAAACGCATTTTTTTAATAAACATCTTCACAATTCATCATAACACGGTCTTGCGACCTACTGTCTCAATCGTTCTAACTCTTAGGAAAATGCAAATAATATTAAATTTCAAAATCTGTCTACAATTATTCGAACGTGATTAATCTTACTTCGAGTGTCGAACGATGTCTACATGCGATGGTGGCGCGGCCCACGACCGTCTACGCGGGCGCTACGCCACCCCTACGGCGTAGGCGGGCGTAGCGGCCGGTAGGGGCGGCCGCCGCCACCCGCGAGCCCTCGTCGCACACTAACAGTTTATAATCATTTAGAAGGCATAACATAAGACTTATTACACGATCACTACTCGAGAAACACCTACAAACACATCCTAGATCATATCAATATATCGGAGCCCGCGTGCTGGCAGTGTGTAGGCGCCGCGACCCGCCCGCGCCCGCGCTGCGCGCCGCGCCCGCCCTCTTGTGCTTACCCTTGTAATCATTATGAGTTAAGATTTTATTCTACACTACCTCTCTCACTATGAATTAGGCTTTTTAATGATATTATTTATAGAGATTAAAATTATGTTTAAGCAGTCCTGATGACAGATCGACAATTATTTTAAGGTACTTTTCATCAACAGTGCAATCCTAACTATATATTTTATCAAAACGATATTTAACATAAGTACATTTAACTTCGGTATATGTGCCTTGAAAGTCCTCATAATCATACATATATTTATATGATCTAGAACTTATTAGGAATAATTGAGACCGATGCGATTGTGTAAAGAATACTTTTAGAACTAAATACGAACACGCAATCATACGTTCAGTGTCAAGAGTACAAAATGTACAGAGTAGTGTACTTAAAGTGGAACTAAATAGAACAATCAGATGAACGGCTACATCTCTCATCTAGAGCCAACGTAACGCTAACAAATTAACAAAACATTATTTTTTAATGGAAAGAACACTAATTACATACATTATATTTATACTAATTTATGAACAGACCTTTGACTGAAACAAATAAGTAGATAGATCGTAGACATTCCAAAATACAAGTTTCATATAAGTTACATGCATAGTTTTAACTTTGCACTGTGGTAACGCTAATATCATTTAAGTGCTAGTACACGGTAGGCGAAGTAATACATTTTCGAATAAGAAGGTTGGATTTGTACTCACGTGACTAAATGTTTGTTTAATCTAGATAATATATTAATAAAAAATATATCACTACTAACCAGTAATTCAAATTCAATCATTTCTGATTTAATATCGAATATATTAAGATTTGTCTTTGTAATTAAAACAAGAATTCAAATCTAAAAATCTCAATGTCATCATGTCCTCCTGCCTTGCTTTCTTGGTGGGATTACTTTCAAAATTTTGTAGGATTAGGATGTGCACTATTCTTTAAATATTCTTATCGTTTAGTATGCATTTGCATATCCTTTAATTATTGAAACAAAAATATATACAGGATGTAACAACAATACTGTAAGTCCCCGCTCTACTGCTTACATAGACCCATCCATCCCGGGTTAAGTTTTTTTGGATTCAGTCAAAACAAAATCAAAACGAACTATCTATTGCCGTCGCATGACTGTTATCGGCATTCTAGTGCTCCGCGCAGGTCATCGAACTTACGACGGCGCTACGGTGGCGAACGTCAAAGCGAGAAAATTGAGTTATCAATGGATAATACAAATCCACTTATTAAACCCTTTCCCTGTGCAGTGACCTACATATAGTTCACGGTGACTGTTTATCTACTGTGTCTACTTTGTGGGCAGTGAACGTGTTAAAATATCTATTACATTATTCCCTTATTCCCTTATGATTTTCTCACATTTTATTTTTAATTTTTGATTAACGTTGATGTTGTCTTGTCAAACTTGTTATACCTACCTAGATAATAAGTGAATGATGTGGTCGCCTATAATTGGAAGCGCACACTTGTATTGTCCATGTTTATGTTAATACGCATGTAATTGTGTAGCCTCTGTTGGCGATTCAATAAATAAATAAATAAATAAATAAATTACCACGAACCAGAATGTACTCACTGTGGATTCCTAAACACGAGAGAGCAACCACGCGTTGGCTTCATAACAGCTATTATCTAAACATCCACCAGAAGTCAGCTTCGTATTCTGTAGAATATTATATTAGCAAAGATAAATATTATACCTGCCTATCCGTGTAACTGCCATTATAAACTTGCAATATTTATTTCTTTTTGGTTATGGAATTTCTATAATGACTTTGATTTATCTACGTATTTGTTAAGTAAAAAAAAATTATGATATGAAATAATAAAAACAACCATATCGGACGTGTTTAATTATGACGTGTACTATAAAGAGAAACTTTCGGGGTTGAAATATTACGAATTGCTTACTTATGGAATTTTCAGTTTAAAATAACGTACAAATTGTTAAATCTATTTAATATGTAGTATGTATTGTTACACTATAACTTCATAAGACTTGATACATTTCAAATGTGTCTTAATTTACTTAACTCCTTCCTAAGTAAATTGAAGGCAATATCGTGTTAATATTTTGTAGTCGGTAAGTACAAAGTTACCTGATTTCAATAAAAACATAATCATCAGACGCATCGCACAATTACAGATTGAGAACGCAAAGAAAAACAGTAATATTACTGCCATTATTTCATCATTTTCCGCATATTATAGTCATGTTACAGTGTCTGGTGCTTACTTTACAATACAGATACCTCAAAATCCGTATATTCGTTGAAGTTATTTTACTGTGCTAATACAAGATAACTGAAATCAATAATATGCATTACAAAATCTTCAATCGTGAATCATATTCGTTGTTTCTTAAGCTTCGGTTATGGTATTAAAAGAGAAATGAATGTTTTAGGGTAAAAGTCAGTATTACCTACCTTTTTTAAGCTTACCATCTTATTTACCCAACTGTGTACTCCGTTTAATTAGGTTATGAAGTAAAAAAAACACTGAGTTTATTGAGGGTTTATCATAAACCGCTCAATAGTTATGATAAATATTTATTGTCAATTTTAATACCACAGCCGAGCCGTGCCTTACATGTTATACCCCTAAGCATAGTGACATCTACTGGCAGTTGTCAAATGAAATTATAATACGTCGTACAAAAAATATATAAACATCACCATTATGGAAACATTTCATTGAACATCAAAGAATACATATATCATATGTATGTACGTATTACGTAACGGCTGAATGTAACATTATTTTGTTTTAAGTACGTGTAACATATCGCAGCCATTGAAAAAATATAGGACGTACCATACATTGATCTGTCTATTTATACTAACTATATTTTGACTGATAGGTGTGTGTAAAGGCTACAATTTGGTGTTTTGCTTACATATTACGCTATATGTACTTTGAGAATAATAATGTACGTAAATACACATTTAAAACGCTTACTCATCGATGGACGACCCCGAAAGCCTATAATTCTGTTTGTTTTGTGCGTGTGTGTGACAGTCAACTGAGTTGCCGCGCAACCTAACGTGAGGGACTTAAAATATAGAACAGTACAATACAACTACTTAATTCCTGATTAGCGAATAATTTACATTGAAATGGACTAAGGTAAGGTTCACTGCCGCAGCCTAACATGAACGGCGAGTGATTGTGTCGCTGAAACTGCATGGCAAACAAGTACAGAGTGAGAAGAACAACTGAAGGAGAGCGAGAGAACCACGATGTGATAGACAAACGAACGAGATCCTGGCAGCAGACGGAGCATGGAAGTTCCTACTTTCATATTTCCTAATTGATTACTTTCCAGTAACATTTTACAGCTAAATACATACGTTTTCGTACACTGCTTTACATCAGCTTTCTTTGTCATATTATTTGTGCGTTAAACATTTACACTTTATTTATGTACATCAAAACATACGTATATTATTTAAAAAACATAATGCACTATCACCGAACTTTTAACAAAACATTAAAAATACACCCGTTACACTAAACCTAGAGAGAAGGGCACGTGTTGTGTATATGTTGGTGTGGTCGGCGATACGCTGCGTTCCGCACCGACCGCCTCCGCTCGTCTCACACCACGGGGTTTATTATGACATCTTCTACGATTTATTGCTGATTCTGCGTCTTTACCGAAACAATATCCGAGAACAGACGGTAAATATTGATCTGATCTGACTGATCATTTGAACAGATTAATAAGAGTAATATTCATTGCACTTGTGTTGTGTATTTTGGTGGCTGAAATGTACCTACCTGTGTATGTATATACCTTGAGGGGTTTTGGGATGAACGTCGATAATGAACAGTTGACAAATCAAAATTAACAGTACTTAACATCCGAACCGAACTCCTCCCTTTTGGTCTTTCACTATCTACTCGTATAAAGTGAACGATTGAAGATATCGATAGAGTAGAGTGGCAACTGGCAACACTCACAAGAAGAAATGCACGGTCAATGTGTAAGTTTTAACGAGTGCTCCAAATTGATCCAATTAATTATGCTCTAGTAATTCATTTTCTATTACTAAGCTTTTAGACATTTTGATAATTTAATTTATATATATAGATACACGTAGATATCGTGAAAGAGCGCCTACGTGGTAGGGCAACGATCAACTCACAAAATGTTGCTGTTTATTTATAAAATTTATGTGCATTAAAACCTGATTCTCTGAAATGATTTTACCGGAAATTTCACCTATTTAGATATTCTAATAAGATTCTTAGATTAATTATGAAATTAAATATACAATGTATTCGTGAAATTCGTCAAACGATATTAGTTTTGACATGAGTTTCAATTATAATAAGGTTACAATATCTGCGGCCAATTAATTGCAAACAGTTGATCTCAAACTTTTTATTGTTAATATCTCTCGAACTCTAATACCTACTATTATAAACTCTCTTGAAGAGACTAACACTATGATTTTCAACATTTTACTTGCAACTGCGTTTACCAAATATAATGACATAATATGTGCAATGAAAACAACACACTACCTTTTTCAGTCACAGCGTTAAACGTGATGAAGGCAATACAACCGAAATCGAGACATTTAACTGAATAAATAGTGCATGCATATGCAATCAATTTTGTAGAGCGGAAAAGTCCGTAAAATGACTTTGACATGCGAGTTTCAGTTCCAGCATGGGTACGATGTTCTCGTGACGCTTTGACTTTGACGAAAGTGGAAGCACTGAGGACCGCGAGCGAATTATATCCTCGACTGAAACAATAACGACTCACTGATCTATAGTCATGTCTCACACTTTGTAGTACCGTATGCACCTTGTCCATACAGTGAACTCTTACTGAAGGGAATTTTACTTGAAAATACTTGTGTTTTAAGTTTTGTAGACTTAGCAAACATGTAGACGTCGATTGATATGAGTGTGGAGGCATCAGTATGAGCACGGCTACGGAGCGTACCACGTGGCTGCCCGCGTACATCACACAGACAGACAAACAGATCAGGATATATGGGAAGTTGACACAAACCAAGTCTTAAGAAGCGTTAATAGACCTTTAGCACCTTCGGTGACAACGATTAAGTATGGAAGTGGAAACAACAAACCGTTTTTGACATATGTACACACGATAAAAACGTAAAAAATAACTTACTTAATATTATTATCATTTATTTGAATACAACAACTACATGCCTTTCGAGGGCAATATTCTCAACAAATGTTCATTCAATAAAGTCTTAATAACCATTTCATTATGTTTTTCATCACATAATATTTAACGACACTTCTCTAATATTCTTCCAAAATAAAACAAACCTAACAAACTCTGTTACCTATAAATGTTGAAACAACAATACGATGAGGGTTGTTTTACCATTATCAATAGTCGACACAATATACATATACAATAATATATATTAAAAATCAATTCATATAAAAATCATTTTCAACCATTCTGTATTACCAAAATGTTAGATCATAAGACGGAATATATTACATATAATTCTCATTATATGCATTATTCATATTTTACTTCTTACAAAACAACAACTACTTTATTAATCCTATATTATTTCATTTATACATAATCATGTAATCACTATTAATTAGGCGTTGACGTGCATGCGGGCCGGCGTCGCGGTGGCAGCGGCGGCATCTGGGCGCGCCTCGATACTGCAGAGCTTGTGCTCGAGTACTATGTCACTAGGCTGGCTCGAGCCGGCGAGCTAATGTGTTGTGCTTGTGCATCGAGCCACGTCCAGGCCGCACGCTGCCCGCGAATCCACGCTCGTTGCACTAGTGCAACATTACAAAAATAACTCTCTAAGAACCGATTTCCCAGTACGAGTATACCTACCTATTGTCACATGTTCAAAAGAGTAGACACTTCGCGTCTGAATCGAGTTCCCGAATCTTCTCGCGTCAACTTTGTGCGTCAGTGGTACAATAAGTAATTCAAGACGTGAAACCTACTCTTTATCCCACGGCGAAAGAGGATGTTCAGCATCCAAACCTGTCAAAGCCTGTGATTGTGGCGTATATAATATATGTAGGTATTTTATTGCATCGGGTGTCTGGTCTACATAATAATGTAGTATAAAAGTATCATCACACGATCTCTACACAAAGAACGCTTCATACGTATGTACCTATGTATGTACATTGATTGAAAATTTATTAACGACCTTTATGTATTTCAGCTTCATAACGACTTCGTGTAAAATATTGCTTTTATTCATGAAGGTACACAAACTAGATCAGCAAATATAACATAACTGTGTGCCTTATGAACAATGTAACTGTAAAACACTATGTAAAATATACGCAACATCTTCGCTTAACGCAAAACATGTATCTTTGTTTACAAATCGTGCCAAAAATATTAACATATTGGCCGGAACATCGGCAAACAGCGCTTACGAGATAAATGCATTAAGTGATTCATTTGTGAACATTTGGTGTTTTCATGTTTCGGGTGTAACCAACGAGCGGACACAAATATTAACTTACAGTCTATATATGGTGGTCGCGGCGGCGGCGGCGGTGCGGCGGAGCACGCTCCGCCGCCGCGACTCGCGTCCCTCGTCGATCTCGTAACCGCACGCTATTTATTATTTTAAGTTCGGCACTAACAGAGGTTCCGATCGCTGGCCGGCGATCGCGGGACGCGCGGATGCGACGCACGTAAACGTAAAACTATAACCTCGAATCACGCACTTTCACTAAACGCGTGGCTGCGGTCCAGTGGGTCCGTGCGTGCGCGGCGAGGCCGAGCAGAAGTAGTGCGAGAACTGCACGCGGGCGCGGTGAGGCACCGGTAGCCGCATACGGCACCGAGCAGCCCGGCACGCGCTCCTCTACGGGCGCGCACCGCTCCGCGTCCGGCCGCGCAACTTCGCTCAGCCGCGCCTCGCACCGGTAGCACAGCCTCCCCTCGCAATACCAGTAACAGCACTCGTCCCACCCGTAGTTGGACTTGTTCGCCTGCGCACCCGTCTCCGGGATACGCGGGTCTGGAATCAATCAGGGTAGTATATTAGACGACCCATAATTCACTTTTACAATAATTAAGTATTATAACTCAAACAGCTGTCACTGTTTAGTTTAATCCAAAATTTACACGTAGACAAATCGGTAATCGTTTTAGACGCTGAATCGTCACAGAGTATTGAACATATAACTAAAAAGTGCATAAAATAATTAGGCAAAAACGAAGACCTATGAAGAAAACTAAGGCAGCCAGCAACTGGCCGGAGGTGCTGTTTCTTTGTGCTTCTTCATTTTGAACTGCAGCCAAGCTATAGCGGAAGGCTAATTGCACCTTATCTGAGAAAGCCCCACTTTTCTGCTTATTTGAGTGTGAGGAATGCACATGAAGTTCTTACAAATACTCGAAAGGCTGCGTAAGATATACCTATAAATTCTAGCCTTGGGATAACGTTATCTGTAAAGAGTTAGATTTTCGGAAGCTAAATGGCATTCGCTCCATATAATTTATCTGGTTATACTACAAAGCTACTATTAATATTTTCAACGCATGGGAAGAGGAATCTGTTGCAAACCTATGAAGGCGATTAATAGTGTCAGGCGTTACTCGAGACGAAACTTGATCACTAAGGACTTAGGTTTCACTCAGTTTAGAAAGATCTGACTTAGCTGATAAGCAGGTCAAAATTTGATGATTCTAATAGATTAAACGATGTATTAGGTTCTTGAATTTCTATAATGTTCACCAGCTCCACCTCCAGCACCAGGGCTCTTTACAGCTCCTTTTGTTACATTATTATTATGTTAAAGAACTAGATGGAAATTGCTACACAGACAAGTGCGCACACAAATTAGCACACAAATAGCATATAAATTTTGGATGGATGGGATTATTAAGGTTTTATTTGCAGATGAAACCTATTTGAATTTTATAAAAAAAAAAATTTTTTTTTTTTTTTTTTTTTTTTTTTTTTTACATTGCCCCTCACTAGGATTTCTCCTGTGTCGAGGGTACAGTTTACAAACATACATGTCACATGCACACACCACCCAGACCCGAAACAACAATCTGTAGATCATACAAATATTTGTTCCGTGCGGGGATCGAACCCGCGACACGTAGCGCAGAAAGCTAATCGCTTAGCCACTGCGCCAACCGTGTCGTCGGTACTACAGAGGTACAGCTCTTCTTTCTTTTTTACATCTTCAATTATTAAGTTGGTCTGTTGAATTTAAGTAGACATGTTAACATCAACATATTGGGAAAATAGTGGAATGATGATCATAACTCACCGAGACATAGGAACGTGGGTTCGCCGGCGTACTGTGTGGGGTATGCGGGCGCGCGATCTGCCGGTAGGAAGTAGGGGCAGTGTTGCTCGACGAGCTGGCAGACGGAAAGGCAAGGCTTGAGGCGGACAATGGGCCGGCCGGGCCCGGCGGCGGCGGCGCGCACCCAGCGCCCTACGACGCCGCCCGCGCCGCCTGCGCCACCACGCCGCCGGTCCAGGTGCCCCACACGCTCCAGGTGACGTGCGTGCCAACGCGCCGCGTGCTCGGCGGGCGCGCGGCGCGACCTTCCTCCCTCTTCGCTGCCCTCCTCTGCCCCTTCTTCCACCCACAGTGGCACCATTGTACTGCACGCCCAACGACGATAAGTCTCCTGTAATGCACCACACGTTTTGTTAATTACTGCTTTATACATTGATGCCAAATGCAATTTAAAGAAGTCTATGGACTATTGAGATAAGTAAGTCGTAAACATTTCTGAGGCTGGGAAGTTATATCATTTAACAGCTAGGTGACATGAAGCTTCGTAGGAGGAAAGATTTTAATGAAGCGATTATGAATCGGTAACATCGACGATCCAATGAATGGAGCGATACGCGAAATAATCTCGCGACCATCCGAATCGGAGAAATCTCTGGCAATGTCACATACATCGCAAAAATTATAAATGGTTTTGTTTCCCGACTGCGAAAAAGAGGATATATTTTTGGAAAACGATGAGTGTAGGATACACTAGAATTCTCCTGTATCGTTGGTACAATTTACAGACAAAACATCTGTAGGTTATATAAATATTTGTTCTTGAATGTTTGTGTGGCTGAATGGATTTTAGTAAATGACATAATTTTACCTGTACCCCTTTTTGCAGTCGGGGTCGATGCGATTACCACAGGACCCAGGAAACTGGTATAAACAAAGAGAGGCCTCTACTCAGCAGTGGGTACAGTCGGGCTGTGGATGGTGATGATGAAGATGAATACGATGCCTGTTGTTTTTTAGGAATATAAAAAATAGAGTAGGTATATTTTTATTTGGTCATTTTTTTGCCTTGATCAATGATCATGCCAATATTCTATGATGAATTACAACAAAATATTTCTTGGACGATCGTCTTCTTGTAATCTATACATATAAAAAGATTCTAGATAATAAGCGCTAGTGATTCGGAAATTATTGAGTTATGAAGGCGCTCGCGGCGACAGCTCGCCGCAAAACCCTTCTCACTTATATCGTGAATCAGCATTTTTCATTCCCGGCGGCAATCACGCTCGCTAAGCTAGTGATTAATTAGTTATCCTAAGCTATATTCAGGGTAAACGTATCAAAGGTATGTTCCCGATTTTCAGTATTATTGCGAAACCCCGCTAGTACCACAAATAAATAGTCATCGTAAATTAACTGAGCTTTCAGGCGCGTGTACAGGTACTTTTTATATCTGTAGAACAAAATTATGATTTATAAATTGAAGGTTATTTCATTCCTATAATGTTTAGTTCCATATCTATTGACCTGTAGATAAACTACTTAAAATCGAATAAAGTATCGAAGACAACTCGTTCTTAACTTTGAATTTCCGTCGCCGGCAAATTGTAGGCATACGGTACTCCATCCCTGTCTTACCCTTCAGGGAGAAGAAATAAGCGCTATAGTCGATGGCATAGAATAGACACGGATACAATATGTATAGTCGATACCCTAGAGTCTCCTATCCCTACGAGAAAATCTGGTATGCAGCTCTATTGTTTCTCAATTTCTTAATAACACATTACTTACATAACATTTTTTTATAAATTGATTGTGCTATTTAATGTTAGATTTTGTACGAAACCAGACTGGCAACAGCGGGGCTTCAATCAAGCTAATTATAATACCAACCAAAAAACGTTTTGAACTAAAAGCAGTAACCAAGCTGAATTTAAAAGCCATTTACCTCCCCTAATTGATGTAATTAACAAACAAAATACTAATGATCTAATTACGTATAATGTAATACAAATATTGTGTAAACATTAACGCTTGGATATAAAGGTGTAATGTCCTCGTTGTATCGCATAATTGATGTTGCACGTTAGTCGGGGATGCCCCAATTAACACTCCCCGATCGCTTAATATCCAATACAATGCCCTTTTACGACCATTCGTTCGTCTAATAGCTCGTTGACACTGCATTCAGCCTATAAACATTATTGCTAGCTCCACTACTCCTCACATATTATTAAAGGTACTGCAGGGTTTTAGAAGTTGTGATTGCAACTAAAATTGTCTGTATATTAACATTTTGAATGGTACGTACCTACGTACCTAAGAAAAAGAAAAATACCTTTATAGAAGCTGTCTAAAAGTCACTTATTGATCATGAAATGTCAAAAATACTATTTGAGTTGAAGATTGAACGTTGTTCAAAGTGTCCACGTTCGGTCGTGTTTTCTATCGCTTTTACCTAACGGATTGTAATATATATAAACACTTGAGACTTGAGATATGTAAGGAAATAAAAAAGATTTGAAAAAAGAAATTAACTGGTATCTCTATAAATATTTGTATTGCTTTTAACAATAGAATTGTGCACTGTTCCGTACGTATCCCGTAAGGTACATCATAATAATATTTTCTAATCACGTAATGTTGGATGTTGTGGCGCGCGGTGTGCCCGGGTGTCTAACAAATCAGAACAAATGAACATCATGTCAAGCCACGTCGTCTCAGCGGGCGCCGCCGGTGCCTCGATCCAACGCCGCGGCAGGGGGAAGGCGGGGGAGGAGGGGGGGCGCCTCTAACCCTATATCCAATCAATCATAGAGTGGGCGCGATGTGTCGCTCGATAACCGCATCCATGTGTGCTTTCTATTCTGTTTATACTATTACCTTTAAATAAGCCAAGACAAAACGAACGGTGAATTCTTGGTACCTTCAATTCTAGTAGACGGGATACTTTTTCCTAAAATCATCCTGCATCAGAAAACCATTGAGCTAAAGAGTTTATCAACTACCAAGTAGGTTATAAGACTAAAAAATTACATCTTGTGTCCTCAGAGGTGGCGCTACGAAGTGCTACGAACTGATTCCTAGATTCTTATAACAGTTCTTACATCTCAAAATATATATATATCCGGTTTTATAAGATAACAATTATTTTTAAATATACATTTTTACGGGCTTGATATCAGCTGTTATCACATCGGAAATGTTGTAAAATCTCTCTCTCTCAGATGCTCGTCAACTGAGAGATTTAACAACATTTCCGATGTGATAACAGCTGATGCTTTCTTTATTTTGCTTTTTTTCTTACCAGAAAAGTTCGTAGTCGATTACAGAACATTCCTAAGTCGAATTTTCCAGTTTAGGAGAAAAAGAAAAGTATAAGCCAGTGACATCAAATTAATTGGTTATTTTTATTAAATAACCAACTTCAAAAAAATGATGTGGTTCCATTTATATTTGGTGACGATCTGATGAAGACCTTCGGAGATAGACACTAGAACTCTTGAATGATTAACAGCATATCACTCGCGATTGCTGTAATGGCATGAGTATGACGACACGGTTGGCGCAGTGGCTAAACGATTAGCCTTCTGCGCTACGTGCCGCGGGTTCGATCCCCGCACGGAACAAATATTTGTATGATCTACAGATAGTTGTTTCGGGTCTGGTTGTCTGTGCATGTGACATGTATGTTTGTAAACTGTACCCTCGATACAGGAGAAATCCTAGTGAGGGGGCAATATTTTTTAAAAAAAGAAAAAGAAAAAAGTATTTTTTATGCCACTCAAAATAGAAAAATAAAATAAACTTAAAAAAAAGTAAAAACCGACTTCAGAAAACTAAAAAGTATAAAATAATTTTCTAATATATGTAGTATAAAATTATTTTATATTTTTTAGTTTTCTGAAGCCGAGTTTTACTGTTTTTTAAGGTTTATTTTTGGTACATGTTTAATGTTTCAATAATATAGAGATTAGTGACTAATAGTTGTATGTACAAGTTGGAGTGCGGTTAGCGGCCCACTGACCTCGTGAGCGGGATTAATAGCCGCATCTATATTGTACAGCAGTACAGCCAATACCGACGGGTGACTCACTCGCTATGATAAATACATTAACGACTAATAGGAGGCTTCTCTGACCATACATACTTCCAATAAAGAAAGAAAATACATTTATTAGACATCACAAAAACCAACACACAATAAAAAAAAAGCAATAAAAATTACTACGCACACAGAAAGGATAAGACATAAACAACAAAGAAGTACAACAACAATAATCAATACAGAAAGGGTAGGCAGAGGTGTCCTGTAGTTGATACACCTCGCCGATGGCAGTATGTGGTTCCGTTCCCAAATAAAATGGAGTGAAATTATCTAGTACTAGCTGTTGCCCGCGGGATAAGCCGTTATATATTTTCAAAATAAAATATAGTCTACATCAATCAGGGATAGTGTAGCTTTTGATAAGTCAAGAGATTTTAGAATAAGTTCAGTAGTTCCAGAGATTGCCACTTACATACAAACGAACAAACAAATACCTCTTTACAATATTATTACCTAACCTGCACACCTGAGAGGGCCTCAAGTCCTCGATGGTGTGTGTAGTCCACCAACCCGCACTAGCCCAGCGTGGTGGACTAAAGCCTAACCCTTCTCATTCCGAGAAGAGGCCCGTGCCCACCAGTGGGACAGTAATGGGCTGGCTATTTATTTAAAATATTATAGATAGATAGATATATCTAGTACTAAAAGGTTGATTTCGGTAAATTTAAGTATAAGAATTCATGAAGAGAGGTCTTTGCCTAGGAGTGGGACAGCATAATATACATGTATATATGGCAGAATTATAGCAAATTATTATTATCAGTCAGTAGTAGTATATTAGTCAGTGGATTGTTTTGTGTGTATGTGTGTAATTTCGTGCTAGCTAAACAAAGCAACAAAGTTCTCCTTGCTGGGTGGGTGGGGTTCGTCAAAATGGTGTCGTCATTTTATCGCAGTATATTTCATGGAACAATACACTTTACAGGCACTACGTCTTAAATGTACATTGAATCAACAAACACAAAAGCAGGTAAACGTACTCTCTAACATTGAACAGCTCTCCCGTTGACTGCACCAATGAACCGTAATAGGTTTTGCCATGATCTCTAATAACACTTGGCGCATGCCTCCCATTAATTAGTATGGGAGGACCAAGAAAATAGATACGACGGTTATCACGAGTAATAAAAATACGACGCTTGCTTTTTGCTACACCTACAGAAATTTAAGGGCCGCACTAACCATACCTAGTACATACGTTGTAGTTTAACTATTCTAATACCTAAAAGACCATTATCTGTCCCTTTTCCTTTCACCACTATGACTTTCTTTTCCATTCAAAGGTTATCTAGAAAAGATAAACGATAAGATCGCCTGTTGTACATTGATTTATACACTCTGTTTTCTTGTTTATTTTTTTGGTGACGCAATATATTATATTTTCAATCATTGATAATTTGTATATTATAAATAATAAAAAAGTCCAGCCCATTACTGTACCACTGCTGGGCACGGGCCTCTTCTCAAAATGAGAAGGATTAGGCCTTAGTCCAGAGAACCGGTTTAAATTCGGACCCTCCTGCATGGAAGGCGAGCGTTTAACCGTTTCTTTCTTCCAGTTCGCTTCTTTTATAGGTATATTATCTATCAATTTTCCGAATTTAAGGAATTCCCTTAGTACTTAGTTTTTTTTACACACTGTGTCTACGTTTATAAAAGGTATCTAAATATCGTATGTATAGTATCTATTATTTTTCTAGGAAGTGAATTAATCAAATTCTGCACAAGTAAACCATCTAGAAATAAAAATATTGTTCTCAAAACATTCTCAATGTAAAAAATTGCAATTTCTACGGAATAAATTATGCAGAACTAACCTCATTGTAAGTTATGCAAAAACTTACGGGTTTTACGAGTTACTGAGAATAATCAGTGTTTAAACTAATAGCTTTGACTTCAAGCTTGTACAGTAACTTAACCAAAAGGAAAAAGTTGTGAATAGTGAGCAATAAACATTGCATGTTAAATATGATATAAAAGCAAATAGAGAGTTTTGGATATATATGATACCTATGGGGAATCTTGAAATTGGAGCAGTGGGTGCCCACGAGAATCTTGAGTAAAATACCTTCTCCCGATTCTGAGATTTCAAGGTATGATACCTACGTAATGTTTGCAAATGCAAGTTATGATCATTGTACTCACCATTGAATGAAAAAGTAAAACGGAAAATACGAACATAGCCCTGGAAATAAGGTGTTAAGAAAAAACTTTTTTTTTCTATTTTGCCCTTTTGCCGTGCCAGAGAAGGTTGACGATTGTAACACTGTGAAGGGGCAAATAAACGTATTGAGTATAGCCTAGCGGTTGAACGCTCGCCTTCTACGCAGTATGGTCAGACATCGATCCCGGCCCACAACCCAGCCCCACTACTATGCATAGGCCTTTTTTCAGAATAATAAGAGCCTTAGTCCATCGCGCTGGCCTGATGCAAGTTGGCGGACCACACATAGATACCATCTGCAAATGCTTTGGAGCATTTCGGAGCGCTCTCGTATATGCAGGTTTCCTTACACTGCATGATGATGATGGACTAACATGAACATGATGTTGATACCGAGCATATGAAAGTAAATTAACTCTACTGATATTGCTTGACATCCTGTTAGAGCGAAGCTATACGAGCATAGTATGAAATTATAAGCCATACAGAGTCTAATTTATTAGTAGGAATTACTGTAGACACGGTGGCTGATGGATGGGGCGGCTGGACAAGTGTCGACTCATCGTTATCAAATCATGTTCCCCTTATAATGTTCTGCCATTAACGTTGCCACCAAATATCTAAGCATCCTCCCGTCATGCAATGTATTACTACGTAAAATATTAATAATTATAACATTTCTAGGGTAATAGGATATTCTGCAATTATAGATTTACTATGGCGCAGTGGCTAAGCGATTAGCCTTCTGCGCTACGTGCCGCGGGTTCGATCCCCGCACGGAACAAATATTTGTATGATCTACAGATAGTTGTTTCGGGTCTGGTTGTATGTGCATGTGACATGTATGTTTGTAAACTGTACCCTCGATACAGGAGAAATCCTAGTGAGGGGCAACGTTTTTAAAAAAAGAAAGATAAAGAAAAGAAAGAAAGATTTTCCGTACAACTTTTCAACCCCCATTTCATTTCAACCTACATACTAAATTTTAAGTTTCTAGTCTTGATAGTTCCTTACATTTCGTGATTAGTCAGTGAGTGGTATTTCACTGTTATTACGTACGAGTATATTAGAATATTATTAAATACCAAACTGTTACAAATTCAACAAATTTGTTCGAATGCATCAATTTTTATTACAACATAATAATCCCCGAAGGAAAGATGGGCATTTTCGTACACGCACAGGTCATGAATTAATATTAATAATTTTCATTCACTGTAGTTCATAGCGACGCAAAATAGAAAATATAAAACGTGTATCAAAAATGCGTGGTCATATTTAACGATGTCATGTGTGACCATCAAACTGAACAACTTTCTCTATGGGACCAACATCGTAACCGCAAGTAATCTTCAATACCTACTCGACCCAAACGTACCTATCTCTGTCTGGTCTGATCCACACCCCTAAATAATTATGACTACGCATTTCTGATAGACGTTGTATAGGTTGCGGACGCCGGCGACCGTTCGTAGCTTCCTGAAGTAATGACCAGTGTCATCAATAAAAAAGATAATTAAAAAACAACATAAAATTATCTGGATAAAAGCAATAAATTTTTCCTATTCCATCAATTTAAAATAAAATTACAATCGATAAAATACAGCTTTTTTCTCTCAGCTTAATTACATTATTCACGGATATTAGTTAAAAAACCAAAAATGACTGAAATACAGACCTTCTATAAAGTCAATATGATATTTAAAGTAAAGGAGCTTGATTTAGGTCCATTACTTATTCAGCTCCCAGTTATCCCGGCCATTTATTTACCAACCACATCTTCACGAAATGCGGCAATGAGGCGGTTGATGGTGACCGATTGCCGCTCCAATCTCGCCACCTTTATATCAAAATATTTCAAAATGAGTACTTTACAGGACTCTGTTTTTCTTAAGTTTAGTTCTTTTTACCCGACTACGGAAAGGGTTATATGCTTGACCGGTATGTATGTATGTTCATCTGTTCCCTCATAACTGCTAAACTACTTATCAGAATTCGACATATGAGGCATCTTTGGAACCGTCTTGATTGTCCGCTGGATATGTGACGTCACATGAAATTTAATATGGCGCCCTATAAAGGACATAAAGTAACGAATTAGTTTCTGAACTTATTTTTTTTACCTATTCGGTTCGTAGTTATTTCATAGTACCGACAACCTTTATGCAAGTGTGGAGGTTTTGTTTTTGTTGAATGGAATATTACCATAGTTCGTTCGACACAATAACGACTCTTCTACGTACTGTGATAGGTCATGGGCGGCGATGATCGCGCACGTCAGATGACCCTAATCCCGTTTGCCCTCTCCATGTTCAGTAATTAATATAGAACTGAAGACGTATTCGACGATATGTAAAAATAAAAATCTCCGAACTGAGAAAACGCGCAAATGAGTGAAACAGACGTAAATTAATAGCGAGCCCTTCAAAATAAAGAGCAAAATTAACAAAATAAACAGACGGCAAACAAACAGAAGGCTCCTGTAGAATAATCCTCTTATCGCGTTATCCCGGCCTCGGCTGATCAGACGATTCGCTTCCGTTACCTGCGCGGCCTCCCCGCCGCTGCCGCCGCGGAACTAAGATAAGCCGTTTAGAACAAAACATGTATTTGTAACCATCTTTTATCGCTGGCGACGTCATCGAACTACTACTTGTTCTTGGGAAGTATCCAAAGTGTGTGAATTGTTGTGATTTGTCTTTTTAATTCCATTGTATGTACCTAATCTATACATATAAGACATAATTTAAAGTAATAAAATCATTTATAAGCATAAATTATTAGAGTTAAGAACGGGGTATTTACCATTTTCATTGATTGTTATGAACATGGTAAATACCCTGTTCTTAACTCTAATAATAATGTTAGTGACCTGAGAGCTTAGAAACTTAAATAAGTATAAAGCATTTAAATAATAATAACATGTACGCGAATTAATAACTTGATGGCAGGCAGTAGTCAAAGACCTAGGATGGAACAAGATTTAAATATATTTTTTACATGTTTTCATTCTTTTAGGTCATATTTATGAAATGGGTCTCACGAAATTTTACTTAATAGATGGTTCAATAGAGAACAAATGGCTCTGGGTTTAAAAAGGCCTCTCTCAATTATTTGGAGAAAAACAAAAAGTTTTCTTTCTCAAAATTAATGAACTCGATCCTGAGTTTGACATTAAAACGTGCTGGTTTTTGGGGTATTAAGTGAACAGTATTACTTTACTCTGTATTGATTAATTACCTCTAAATATCTATCTATCGTCAATTTTATCGCTTTGTTCAACTAATATCGCAAATAACATCAGGAATTGAAGTAGGTAGGTTGATTTAATATCAAAAAGTTTACAAAAGCGTATCATTGTTCGAAGATCTCGTATTATGTACATATTTATTACTTTTTAAACCATTGTTGAGTTCTAGCACTAAACTATGAATAAATAGAATAGAAATACAGCATACGAGGAAGTCATTATTTTTAAAATATTCTGCAACGATATTGGAATATAAAAGTAGAAAAGTCACTACGCCTGAAGCCGTAGCGCGCTACGGTCGCGGCTGCATGGCAACGTAGAAAAATGCGGAGTAGTGGCGTAGGCCGCCTCGGATCCCACCACATCCGCAGCCTCCCGGGTGGCCGGGTGAATAGCGCCGCCGCCGCCGCCGGCAGATGTTATTGTGCGGCGGTTCCGCCAGTCGAACCAATACCGGCCTACGCCACCATTTGTAACAATTTGTTAACTCTGCCATCGAAACGGTTACTGCCTTTTCTACAAGATAGATGCAATGGCCGCGCAAATCGAATTCACATTTAGTTTCCTTTTCTACAAGCCGACTTTATTTTATTTCCGTCAATTTGGTGAGATAGATTCACAGACAGATATAATTCGAAAGGATTTTATTGACTAGTAAGTTTTAGTGCTGCCTCAGCTTGTGTTATAAAGTGATATTAGCCAAAATTGACGTCGTTTAACGTTCCCTCAGGCAAACGAAATGTCAGTCATGTGTGATAGATCTACGTATTGGCAACTGGTCTACAACACTTAACTAAACTAGAATATAATACGAAAAAACTTTTCAATTGTTTTATTTATCAGGATTAATAGCTACCTTTTTATAGTATATAGATAAACCGAATAATTATACGTTTAAAACGAAAGATAGGCATTCAAAGTGAATAAATAAGTCAAAACTGTACTTTCGGTCCTCACGGGGAGGCGTCCTTAAGCTCGAAGTTGACTGAATTAATTATAAACAAAAGTAAGGCAACTGTATTTGTGAAATACCTTCGCAGTTATTAGTAGAGATGTGTTGACTCCCGAAGAAATATTAACTCTCTTTTAAAGGGAAGCTTTCATATTAATACTAATATATGAAGTAAAGTTCATTATAAGCTTAAATTCATTAAAACATTCGGCATGAGAAAAAAATATCTTGAAAACCACTGGTGTAGAAACACTATTAGAATTAAAATCATTCTTCGTTGTTAAATCTGTTACTTAACAACACATAGATATCATCATCGATCATAATCATCTTTGGACTGAAAAGGAAGCGTTTTTGGTGCCACTATAAAAATTGAAAAATCTCATAGTAGGAACTAGTGGTCTCCCAGTAGTCGTTATTCGACCATAATTTTAGCTTTCTGCACTCCTTCTTCATATAAACTTAAATGCCTAATTTCAGAATCCTCCGTACGTGCAATATGCTTAAAAAGGGGTACAAAGATTTCTCTTCACGTGTTCTTATATAGATAACTAACTAGTAGTAGTTTGTCTTCGCCTCACATATAGAGGATATTGGACATTTCTTGCGCTATGATACAGCGAATCACTCACAGTCTCATTATTTACATTATTGTAGATATTGTAGATTATACAGACACCACAGCATCAATATGCAGCTATGACAATGCAGTGCACTAAATATTGAACACGCGTTGCCAAAACCGGAATATACAGTAAATTAGTTAATCGGCCTAAAATTGTTGGCACATCACTATCTAAACTCTGTGTCGTACTGAGTACACTGACGAAATTCCCTCGGGGAGCTTTATTAAAATTTCTCCTCGATGTTCAACTCAGTCTACGCAATTTAATAATGCATGCCATAAAATTGTTTCTCGACAACAATATCGTGTGTCATTAACATCAGATTAATGTTCGTATAAACTCCAATTGTGCGGTGCGTTGACTAATGCACGTAATTTCGTTGTATCGCGTATATTAACTTAGTTTAAGAATAGAGGTTTTATCGCCCCTGTTTATTTTGTTCTTACTCGTATTATGATGTGTGAATGAACTTGCAGTACTTAATAGAACTATGTAGGCCATAGAATAAAAGAATAATTTCGCGATTCTTGTGAGAGTTACGACTTTGTCATCGCTATAAAGAAATTAATTTAAATAGGTACTCGTTTGGCACATTATCCTTAGAGTATTTCTCCACTACTCCGAAGGTACCGACGTACAAAAAATTTGTACGCTTTTGCACTACGCATCTGATCCGATATTTACCGACTAGATCGACGCAGGTGCGATTACAATTATTGCGACAGTATAATAATATTATCATGACACGGCGCGCATTGTTAGGAAGGTTCCTCTCTCTAGAGCCCTGACACCGGTAACTTGGACCCTGATCCTGATGCCGGTGGGCTACTACTCTTTTACATTTGTAAATGATTTTTATGTTTTTAAAAATATCTGTGTTAAATTATTTAAAAATATATAAAGTATGATATTATTATAAAATTTAATAACATAAATAATAATAAAAACTCTTTATTCGGATAACTAGTACTCTAGCGTGTTATAAGTACCTATATAAAAACTATTGTTAGTAACATTATATTTAATTATTAGTTCAAATCTACGTTTTGGCTGAATTCTTTCAACATTTACTGCTGAGTTCATGTAGAAAGAATCCAGTCGGCCGGCTATCATAGCCATGACGCGGTTGGGACTGGCTCGCACTCTGCAGAGCCAAAAACGACTATTATCGGATAAGTGGAGAAGCGTCATCCGGTATTCTGATCTGTTTCCGATAACAACTTCCGACATTGGATCGGAGTAACGGAGAAACGGTCTAAGGGGGCTGAAAAGGCGATTTTTACCGAGCACTTTTCTAGGCTATAACTGTTATAAAACCAGGTGAACGCTTACCAGCAGCTGTCGACTTATATGAGCACTCGCGGTTTGCGAGAATACGATAGTACACCTCCCCATTCGGAGATTACTAGCGCGACGGTCATAGATTTCACTTATTCTAAATGTTCCTAATTCTAAACCTTCTATTGTGAGTGCATCCCACGTGGTTGACTCTCGGGACAGCATAGGCGTGCGAGAATGAGGCATATCAAAACACCATAATTTAACTTGCCGCACATCTCAATCAGCAGCCTGTCGATCAATTTCCTCTATTTAATCAGCGCAACTCTCTCGTGAAATTAACAACGGTCAAAATTAAACGTTTACGAGACAAGCTTTCGACATTGGGCGCTGTGATTAATCACGTGCCTTGGATATTGCAGGCGAATGTCCCCGAGGAGCAGCTGTACTCAAACAATGCAGAACACTTCATCAGAGCTGCTTAATTCTGATTTAAACGGCAACATCGATCGACAACTCGGGCGTCGAGTAGTTAAGCATCGCCTCGGGCTCGGTTAGGTAAACGGCGACGTAAATTGTTGATGCGCGCGCCGACGGCTGGCAGCCATCAAATATGCACCACATTTCCCACGTCGATTGGGCAACTTGCTCCGACCTCCTAGACACAACAACACAAATGGATATCACGATGCCAGCTTGACAGTTCGACATGGCAGGCGCACGACGTGACACCAATTCGGTCTAACGTGTTTCATACTATTTTGGTTCTGCCTGTAAACCTATATAGTAATTTTAACCTTGCACTTGACCGAGTTATTAGTTTTTATTCATATACAAAGTTAAAACTACGTATTGTATTCTCTAAAATAATGTTATTGACTCAATAATATGGAGAAACTCGTTGTTGGATCTTGACGGCCCGTATATTGTGATTCCCAGGTTGATCAATGTCATCCTTGGATTTTTCTGCACGACCCGTAGGTGCCGATACCCGTAAGTACCCATTGGCCTGCTTACACTATTTCTGCGATGGTATATCTTTAGCTAACTCTTCAGGAATAACTGTCTTGGCGAATATTTTATGAGATGTTTTATTTTCTTTCACTGCCAGATCAACTAGATCGGCGATGATTCCGTTTGACTTCCGTTCCGTTTTAATTTCTGTAATATTATATTATTCTTTTTTTCCCATAACAACTTACAGTGGGATGGAAAACCATGCGTTAAGTAATGAAGTCTGGTGTCTTGTAGAAATTAAACAACATAGCTATGTCTATATTTGGTTGATATAACGTTAAACAATGAAGAAAAATTTTAAGATGTTACGGAAAAATGTAACGGCTCTCAGGCGGTGACGGATGGGGGACAAAGCTAGGCATGAATGCCTAGAAGCCCATAGCGGTTAGATTAATCGTGAAAGCGTAATTCACGTGGCGGGCGCTTGTCACGTGGAGGCGGCGAGGGGTGCGGGCGCGGAGGTGCACGACCGGTGCACGTGGCCACCGATACATACCACCTCTATCGATCGCCACTACCATTGCTGATTGGCCGATAAAAAACAAGCTGCAACACTGCAGCTCTACAGACCACTTCAACAGCCGAAAAATTGGGATCTAACAAATTGCAACGCCAGATGATACCATTATTCTGTACGAGAACATCTCACTACTCATGAGTTTAAAAAAAAAATTGAATTCAAAATGTTAAATACCAGGTTTTGACCACGAACAATATTAAGGGGTCGTAGCTAATGGCGTTGTTCACACATTGTGCTACATAAATGCCCAGAGAGGAAGTTAATCCATATTGGATTAGGTCCAGCCGTCATGCAAATAACTGACAGACGGTAACGTCAGCCCGCGTCAGACAGAAGCCCAAAATTTGACACCCAAACTATCGTCGGATATCCACGCCATAGCTAGCGAAGTGTCGGATATTCACCCGCATCTGAAAGATAAAGTAAGATAATACCTCGAAATCCTAAGTCATACGATCATAAAACATGTTTTATTTGTAGGTATTACCACAGTATATATATACTACATACAGTAACTCAGCTAAGACGTTTTTGTGACATCGACAAGCGGAGCGCTAGGGATGTCACTAATATTTTTGGAAAATGGTTTTTATTTTATTTAGTTACATTTACCTACTGCAAACATAAATTAATACTAGTATTGGCCCAGGGCTTCGCTCGTAAGTACGTAAGTAGTATGTAAGCTATATGACGATATTTAAACAGGAATTAAAAACATGTGATGATTCTTAAAAAAAAGATGGGAATGGATATTTTTTAATAATTGCAATTTGTTCCTGGTAAAATATCCTAAGCGTTAAAGTATTCTTCAGAAACACGATAATTCAGTGCCGGTTTCTTTACTGAATCATCTCGGAAAATCAAACGAAGCAATTTGGACCGGCTGAAAAAGATAATGCCATCACTATCAACTATCCCACTTTACGCGGACCCTCAGATATTGATTTTGAAAGCAATTGGTCCAGTAACTAAAAAGATAAAAAACGCGGCAATTTTTTTAAATTCTGACTTTAAATAAGGATTTAGAGGCCATATGGACTCTGAGATATCGATTTTGAAAGCAATTGGTCCAGTAACTAAAAAGATCTAAAAGGCGGCAACTTTTTAAAATTCTGACTATAAATAAGTATTCAGAGGTCATAGGGACTCTCAGATATCGAATTTGAAAGCAATTGGTCCAGTAACTAAAAAGATAAAAAAGGCGGCAACTTTTTAAAATTCTGACTATAAATAAGTATTCAGAGGCCATAGGGACTCTCAGATATCGATTTTGAAAGCAATTGGTCCAGTAACTAAAAAGATAAAAAAGGCGGCAACTTTTTAAAATTCTGACTATAGGTAAGTATTCAGAGGCCATAGGGACTCTCAGATATCGATTTTGAAAGCAATTGGTCCAGTAACTAAAAAGATAAAAAAGGCGGCAACTTTTTAAAATTCTAACTATAAATAAGTATTGAGAGGCCATATGGACTCTCAGATATCGATTTTGAAAGCAATTGGTCCAGTAACTAAGAAGGTCCAAATTGGCGGCCATTTTTTAAATTCCGACTTTATATATGGATTTAGAGACTATACAAAATCTCAGATATCGATTTTGTATATAATCGGTCCAGTAATAAAAAATATCAAAATGGCCGCCATTTATTTTTATTTCTGACCATAATTACGATTTCAGAGAAGACACGTATTTTCAAAGCAATCGGTCAATATTGACAACAAATTCGTAGAGAAATAGTTGAACATTCATTATACCTTTCGATATCAGCGGGAAATTTAAAAAAAGCTAACTGCTGATTTTATATTGAGGAGTTCAAGCAGCCGTAAACACTACAATATAGTCCTGTCAATATAATTATTAATATAGGAAAATATGGGAGCAACACAAATCGTGACCGACTTTGTCTCGAAGTAACACCGACTGACAACCTTTGAATATTTCGCTGTTACCTTACCGAACCTATCCGAGAAATCCCTGTAGAGCACGCGTCTCTGTGTGTGTTTGAATTCGGAACGTAAGTACGTAGCTTACCAACTGTTTACTATATATTTAAACTGTGGTATTACCGTAATAATTAATATTAATTTTTATGGTGATCGCAGTATTTTGTCATTAGCATAACCCATAACCATACCAATATAAAGTTATGCTAATAAAAAAATACTGCACTCACCAATCCGTCTGCCAAGCATGGCAGACGGATGGCAGTATTTGTCCGTTCATTGTATTGTATTACGAAAAGTATAATTTTTTCTAAAAATACTTCAAAAAAGGGAAACATTTTCTATTTCCTTAAAAATATGCCGCAACTGACTCAGAATTTTTCATTATGGTAATCTATTGTAAAAGATTAAAAAACAAGGTCATATCCAACAGGGGTTGCCTTCCACATTTCAGGTAAGAAGGCTTTCATTATGATTACTTAGTTTTGTTTATATTAATTAATTTAAATCAGACTTAAGTACCGACAAGTAACTATTCGCATATTTGGGCATCGACTCAAGAATCTAGTTTTATTCTTCTTATAGAATCAACACAATGGAAATCCGAGTTTATTTCAGAATAGACTCGATTTTGACGCAATAATCTACACCAAACTCGCAATACTATTGCGAATGGCGCATGACAATTTTTCCGATAAACCTTCACTTACGTACATGTAATTTGGGAAAAATATTTTTAAGACCGTGGTTTTAAGGTTGACATTCATGTACTTTAGGAGTCGCTGGGGAAGTGAGGTGAGGGATGAAGGGCAGGTCAATGTCCCCGCGCCCCTCCCCGCTCCAGACTAAAGCTGCGAGGACATCGCAGGCTGCGGAGCGAGCGGGCCGGGCGCGCCCGTTCACACCATATGTCTTCTTGACATGTTTATTGAAAACTGGAAGATAACAATCGCCCGCTAATACACAATTGAACCCGTTGAATTTAATCCCTAAACCGCGTTACATTACTTACGTAACTCGAAATGTAGTTGTTTTAATAGGTGCTATTCTCGTTTTAGGAAGTTCATGCTAAACAAAAGGTAGTATTAACATTGGTGTTAAGACATAGCAATAATAAATGGAACCACGTTGATGTTTTAAATCAGCTGCCAAGAACGTTTTTAGTTTCTGTCGGATATGAAAGTGCGTCAAGTTATGGAACCGTCTTTACATAATACTTCTCCAGTATTAGCTGGGATTACTGAGCTGAAATTCTCATATTTGACTGATTAATAAACTGTAATTTTAATTAGAGTTACAATTTTTTAGTTGGATTCGTCATTTAGGTTGATACTTCGTAAACTTCCCGGAGGGGTCGACAAAAGTGGACGATCATATAACCGAGTTTGTCACTGACTGTATTAGGTCTCAGTGTGATAGAAGGCACGCCTATCGTTATTTATTGGGCACAGTTCCAATTTTGGCCGTAATCGAGAAATTTTCTTATCTACAGTAAAACCCAATTATACTTTTCCCGATCTGGGATCGTACCCATCTTCTCCAACTTAGCGGGTTGTAACCGTGATTACAAGTAGGAATATTGAGAACAAAAATAAGTGATGCGTAAAATTTTTCATCAAAACACTTAATTTTCGATTCTTAAGAAATTAACGAGATAATTTTTTTGGAATCGTTTTTCATTTTATCAAGCTTAGCTCAAGCCTTTATTTCATCATTGACGGGCTCGAGTCGGCTCCCAGTCTAAACACATTTAACTGAATCATCACGAATAACTACCATCTGACCTTTGCTACCGAACAAGTGGCATACCGTTTTTTTATTAGTTAATCCAGGTGTCATACATTTTTCTGGCATCTACCTGCCTGTTACGAATGACATACCTACATAGAAATAGTACAAGTACACTATTTCTATGTAGGTATGTCATTCGTAACAGGCAGGATAGGTACTATATATTATCTCTTTGCATACCTACATAAGTATTCGAATGACAGGCGGGGACGACGGGTTGATCTCCGAGACATAAAGGTACAGTCAACGTCATTACACTAAAACAGCCAAAGTGGTCAAAATAATTAGGAAAAATTAACTTTAGCCCGTTGAAATAAATTGTGAATTGATTGTTCTTTGTTGTACTCTAGCCTACATTTTGTTTCGAAAATCAACCCCTAAGGGCAACAAGGTAATGAAGTTTCTATTCGAAACATCCAGAAACCACGCAGAGAAAGACGTGGGCTAGTTTTACAAAAAAAAATAGGTACAATAACTGCGTGTTTTGTTTATAGGATGTTTTCCTCATTAGCGTTGCGTGGTAGAGTTTACACTTTACAACATCCACTATGCATTTGCTAGTGACTATTATGACTTTCAGGTGAAAAACCATTGCTTTGACCTATAATTAAAAAGCTACAATTCTACTATGTGTCATGCAAATGAACCTCCAACAGGCAAAAAAGCTAACAGCGGTTTTAAAATCTAGTTTGTCTCACAAGTTCGCTAGGTAGGTACTAGATAAAATATTTATTTTATGGAAGAATAAAGACAACTTATGCCATGTAATTTATCAGTTAAACGCACATTGGCATAGTATCATCAATAAACAGCTATCAGGCACTGGAACTTGGAAGCCGAGTTTGGACGTCGATGGTACGGTAGAAACTAATAGACATTCCGATCTCAACGTACGGAGCGAACAGAAAGCGAACTGAAGCTTCGCAAGTGTGTCTTGTTAATTAATAAAGTGTAGTCATGTAGATTGTAGGTGTCTTGGTCAAGAATGGACAAGCGCATGCAACCATGCGCAACTGGAACAAATACTAATACATACAACATTCAACCGCATGCGTCTGACTAGACGGTAAAGTACTAGACAAGAGTCACTTGCTGCTGATATTGATACTTCTGTGAGCGTATCTTATTAGTCAATGAAGTCTAGACATGGAGGTCTATTGGGTAGAAGATCAATGGGCTTACCACGGGAACAAATATAATATCTACTTAGACTAGAAGCAGACCCTTTGGGTGATCAGAAAACTGTTAAGAACATTATATTTTATACTAAAAGACGTTATAAATTACTGCTGAAAATGATGTTTTTGCGCGTGTTTTATTGGGTTTCATGTGTTAATGAGCCAATAAATACTGATTTAAACTGTATTTTCACCATCGAGCTGACTTAAATGATGTTAAAACTAGAGAGCCAATAGAAATTCCGGCCTCAATGATGCACTAAAGCCTTTGCTTGTGTATCTTGTTAATTGATAAAGTGTAGACATGTAGGTGTGTTGTGAAGTGGGTAGACAAGCCAATACGGTGGTCATGTGCTGTCGGGAGAGGCTTCGAAGCGGGCGAGTCGCGCGCTATCGGCGCGATCGTTCGCTCCGCGCCACTCCATCGGGTTTTTGGGTCAAGCGGGTTGTGACCAATGTTGCTGCTTTAGAGATTGCCGCTCATATCCAGGAACTTATTGTATGCATGATCAGTTAACATAAAGTCTGTGAGAGTACAGATTTAATTTAGATGCAATTTACTTCTTAAAACTGCATACTTACCAACTTTAACATAAATAGGGAATTATTTTACCACTTTAGTGGCCCATTCCCTCGACACGTCCAATTCTACAGGAAAAGTATTTTACTGTTTGCCGCAAAACTGGATGCATGGAGCATTCACAAACTGACGATCCGTTTTTCGAATTCTCGGTCAAATCTACATTCGTAGGTTCACCGTCTCGCGTAGTATTCAGTAAATCAAATCATCAGAATGCTTATTTGTACTTGTATACTCGTATTGAAATATTTATGTGCCACTAGCATCGAATCCTGTCTTTCGCAGGAATATGTTTTCCAGCATAGAAGTAAATAAGGTTTCTTCGCTAGTGTATATACAGGACATTGTTGACAATATCGTTATTTCTCTCCTCGTGTTCTGCTATTATTTATTAATCAGTAGTAGTTATCATAGTGTTTAACGGACTTAAAAAAACAGGAGGTTCTTAATAGAACATGGCAGATATTTTATAATATAGTAGGTTATACTTCAGTAAAAATTGCAATAAATACAAAACAAGGGTGGGAATCGATTCGCCGAAAGATGTCGAGAACGCGGTATCGCGACGAGCCTCTTGAGCGCGTATCAAAAAGGTGAGTTTTATGAATTTCGACATCTCGAGCTGTTTGACGAGTAATCCGGGCGAGGCATTGTGCCTCGAGAGAACTCCACGGTTATTACGACATGAGAGGCTCGCCGACGCAACCGACGCATACTTGGCGATGCGTATCGACGTAACAGAGTTCCTGGTCTTTACAACGGCTGTGATACTTTCATAGTTCTAAAGAGAAAACTTTGTACCCCTTTTTAGGCATATTGCGCGCACGGAGGAGTGTGATATTTGGCATAGTTAAAGTTTATATGGAGAAGAAGTGCAGAAAGCTATAATTTCGACCACTGGGCGACCACTAGTTTATTTTAATCTATGCAAAGGTTGCAGGAGCACAGTTTCAATAGGTTGAAGAAACGTTTACCAAACTTTGTTCCATATAAACGAAGAAATATGTTCAGAAGTGGTTGGACATAATATTTACAAAATTTACGGTATTATGTACCTACATAATTAGAAAGTAATTAGTACGATAAAGTTGTTATTTAGTGAAACACCAACTATTTTGTTAAACCTTTCTTGAAATAAGCTAGATATCTTTTTAACAAACCCTTGTTTGTCTGTATCATCTATTAAATACTTAATTAAACAAGGCTGGTATTAAAAACCTTGTTTCAAAATAAGTGGGTTGTGAGAGGATCTAAATATCTAATTGTAATCTTATTTGCATTTAAACCGTTCGCTCCTTCGCTGGGAGAGAATTTCAAGTTAACTAGAGAAGGCGGGCGGTGCCTTGCCACAAATCACGGCTGTATGAATTTGTTGCCTACACCAAGCGCGAGCAAAGTTTTTGATTGGAATAATAGATATTATTAGAATTAATTGAGATGCTACGGATACCGATTTAATACAACGTTTTATATTTTAATTCGGTGTGTCGATGTTATTTTATATGATCAAGTTATTATCCGGACATAGTGTCCTTGTCAATTTGGATATTAAGAAAATATTGTTTAGAATGGTTTATTATTTTCCATTAGGGGCATATAAAATATAAAGATCTCGAAACAAGATTGTATTCGCGCACATCTTGATGCTGTCCTGATGAATAATATTAATTTTAAATGAATAAATTAGAAACATCTATTCAACATTGGAATACAAAACAGAGTAAGCAAGCAGCGGGGATGGTCGGGCACGTGTAGCCAGGCACGAGGGCCAGTTCCCCAGGGCGTTCTGGAGAAGCCCCCGCACGCACACATCACAATCACCGTAATAAATAGCCATCATATCGATTACACACAATCGCGGGTAATTCAATCCATTGAGACGTCTCGCACGACCGTGTGGGATCTTCTTTTTGATCCTACTAACACTCAATACCGATAAATATTTAAAAAGAAAATCCTCTTCACTGACGTTTCTTTGTGTTTAATGATGCATACTAAGAATCTTGAATGGAAAAATGAGAGCCGTTTAACAGTACGCAAAAGAAATATATAAAGACATGTTACTTTAACAGAATAGGGACGTTTATTATCTAACTGTGCAAGCACTCGTTAAACGATTTTTACTCCGCTTGAAAACCCATTTTAAAACTAAAGTCGTCAACTGAATGGAAAGAAAAACATCAATTTTAAAAGTTACACATTGTGATAAGAGTAAAACGGAAGCTTAGTTAGAAGTTGGGTGGTAAACCGGTGATCAGGAGTGGAATTATCATGCGGTATGAGTTAGCTGTTGCCCTGGGCCCTTGATATTGCATCTGTGCGTATTTGCAGACAGTGCTGGTGCTAAGCAAATAAAAATTTACTGCAGCTTTTTCCGATTTACGTAACGGTTTTGGATAAATTTACATTGTAAGCTAATAGTAAAACAAAAGCTGAAACCTGTTGAAATATGTTATCACACAAAAAATTAATAAGACCTGCCAGTGCAGTCAGTTCCGACAAAAAACTGTGTCAGTGAAAAATGCACCGTATTAATACGTTACCAAAGTAGCTTTCCAATTTTATCAGGATCAGTGATCTTTGGTGATGTTGGTGTAAGAATGCAGTGAATTTTTCACTAACACGCGACACGGCGTTTTCAATTGTTCATGAATTCATGCTACGAACAATTCTCTAGTGGTTTTAAAACCTGGGGGGCTAAAAAGGCCGCTTTAGATGAATCATAATATGATTCATATTACGAATGTCAAAATATCTACTCAATTGACGACTCTTATTATCATCCGCTTATGGTTCATATTCAGTAATCATCTGTTTGACAGTTACTAAGCAGATCATTAGATGAATTGCTCAAAGTGGCCTTTTTAGGCCCCTTGATGTTATTTTAGTACACGTGTAACCATCCTAACCATCATTATGTGCTTACGAAGCTTCAAATTTACTACTCAGAGGACTTTTATGGAGCGATGCAGCCGCTGTCCGTTTCGGCCATAACTTTTAATTGACCGCACTTTACAAACTAACCTTGTTAATCATCTTACGCTTCAACGCTCATTCATAATTACCACTCGTAAAATCAGGGGCGAGCTATCTAACTAAATAAAGTATGCACAAGGAGCCTAATGCCCTACTGCTCAGAAGCCTCTCGTTTATCTTATCAGGTTAAAAGGATAAGGGGCGTAGTCATCGTATCACATATGGTATTCCATGGGACCTTCATCTACCAACACCAACAACAACAACTTCAAGCTAGACCATATTTATGCCAAGGCTTTACACCATAATTAGCCCATACACGATTACTATACAGGATATTTTACGAGACACATTTGTAGGAGATCACGCGGTCAGCGGTCAGCCAAGCTTAACAAAAAAAAAAAAAAAATGCCTTGATTTAACGTATATATATATATAACGCTCAACGTTTATGTACGAGATATATGAAAATAACACAATAGTAATAGACATCACGCTAATTAGCCCTGAAGAGTTATCGAAGATTTACAATCAGAAGACTTGATAGAACTGAAAAATGATTAAGTACTTTAATTTTTTCATGTGATACATAAATTGAACCAATAACCAAACTTTACTAAGCTGCATGTTGAAAATGAACTTCTACCATTAAAGATAACTTCGATATTTTTTATAGTTTATCCGTACCTATGTTAAGTTTGTATATTAAAAGCAAGAACCCTCAATATTTTTGTTTTCCAAGCAGTAGTTAATTTTTAATAAATTTTCAAACGTTCGCTGGTGACGTCACAAAGTAGTTCGAAAATTCGATACTCCTGTAAAAGTTCCGGAATATTTTTCAGTGGATTTTATTTTTGTTTTGATATTTGTGACAGTTGAGGCATTGACGTGTAAAAATCCAAAAAATTGCGGCATATCGGGATTCATCGAAAGCGGTTCAGATTCCAGAGAAATCACGTTGCGTACAACATTCATTGACTGCTTTTACTTTCAATAAGTTGCATCAATAAAGCGATCCATGGTAACTGAAATTCCAAGAACCTTTACACTACACTCCAGCGTCGAGCCTCCCCGCCCTCGCTCCGTTTACCTGCAGCATCCATTCAACATTTACAGTTATCTGTAAGACTGTATATCTACAGCAACCCTTTTCCTGAGCCAACTGCTACGAGATCAGATCATCCTGAAGTCGTAACAGATGTCTATAGGTTATATTAATTATATTCTACGTTTCTATTATACTCCAGGTTTATCATGGATCATTAAGAAATATTTTAATCATATTTTTAAGTAGCCAGTTTTGTTTTATGTATGACTTGTCTGAGAGCAACTAATCCTAATGATGTGAAACATTGGGAATTGATTTCAATCATTTTCCAGAGTTAGCCGGAAAAATAATAAGACCCATAAGTGCGGTATAAGCATAGTCAGTGAGCAACATCGAGATCGTCATGAGAAAACTTGCAAAGAGAAGCGTCAAGTTTGCGGGCGGCGACGGCGGGCGGGCGCGGGTGTGAGGCGCGGGGGGCGCGGGATGCGGAGGTCACGGATCAGCTGGGCGGCGGCCATATTGATTCCCCGGCCTGTTTGATCGGCGCCACCCGTCCCCCGACCTGCCTGCGCCCACACCCGCTCCACGGATTAATAGACGAGAACAACTTTTATGATTTCAACTCAAACAGAACGATGGCCTATTTAATGTTACCGGTAAAGTGCGAAACGAGGGAAACGCACACATAATGTGCGATTGCATGCTTAACCCCGGACTATTCGATAAAAGCAAAGTTCCATAAACGTATTCACGCCGCTGTTACTAGATTAGCTTATCTTTAACACTAAAATCGGATTGTGTTACAGTAATTTATTCCGCTGTAGATCGCGTTTATATCGAACAGTCAGGCTGAATTATCGTAAGAATAAATAGAAGCCTGAACATAAAAGGATTTTGGAGATTGTTCTATTACTCGTATAGCTATCATGTTAATTGGTTTGGAACTTTACATCAATACGGCCACTCAGAATACTCATACAAGACAAATAAAAGCCTCGTTCACATCCAATACAATGCAGCATCAGTCTCCGTTAATTAATAGAGTCGCCTCTAGAGCGCTCATCGGATGGAACAATGACAGTGTACTGAATATGATGTCACTACATTTCCTGTAAACAAGTAAGCACAAGATCGATATACGTAAGTAATATGTTAGTAAAATCGAAACGTGACTAGCTAACTCGAGTCGGCTCTAAATTGAACGGGCCTAAAGTAAAGTAGGCGAGGCGAGCGGCGAGCGGCGTAGACGAATTTCAAGTGTTTCTTTTACCGTGAAGAAGTGGCGCGTGCACGAGTAGCGGCGAACCTCGCCACGCGCCCAGCCTCCCGACACAGCCGCCTAGTGTGGTTGTGTGCAAGCCTTACTCAATCTAAGCTCATATTTTCTCAAGCAGCTCCTTATAATTGATACGGTTCAGAGTTCAGTTTTTTTTAATTTAAGTTCAAAGTAAGTTCTTAGTTTTGGTTGAAATAAAATATGAAAAACTGCCGGTTCTATTTTGCGGTTTAAAACGAGATGTAATTTTTCTAATAAGATATACTTAATAAATTCACAGGGTTCTCTTGATACTCAAGCAGTATCTACTGGAAAAAGACCTTCCAGTTACTGTCGGTTTAGTTTGTTATGCAGAAGGAAAAGCTAGTTTACTAAGAAGTCATTAGTAATAACAACATATTCCGAACACCGATCCACCTACCAAACGGGACGATTTTGGTAATACCAACAAGATTGTTGAATTCAGCGGTCGTTCAAGTTCAACAGCAGACATTGTGGGCTGATAAGAATATACGTGGGAACCGCTAAAGCACTACGAGTGGGCTAAAAGCTAGTATTTATGCAGACGTGTAATACTGAGAAAGAGTTTCAAGTTTCCAACTAATAAGATGTGGGCTGTGAAGTGTTGTGAATTGAAGGTTATTAATACAGAAGTAATAAGCTACCTATTTAAATATACAGTGGGCCAAAAAAGTAGTCTATCAATTTTAACAGAACTTTCTATCAAATGAAAATATTACTAAAGTTGAAAGTTCATTATTTTGGCACGAGAATGTAGACCTTTTGTTTTATTGCATGCAAACAATGGCAACGTTACGGTGGGAGACCAATTCTTTAGCGGACTGTATAGTCTTAATATTTAGCAGATATTGCTTGCATTCTTTTAGTGATTTGGAAACTATAAATCAACCTACAGTGAAAAGAAAAATGTTAAAGTTAGCTACAATCAATAAAATCAGTAGACCATTCTTATAACGTCATAAATATACCTACAAAAGAGAAGAAATGGGGTGCGAACGACCATATCTCAATAATCAGTGTATAGCAAAAGTGGGCTGTTCCAATTATGTTGACATTACACATGGTTTGGTACATTAAGCTCCCAATTAAAGGAGCGCGGCGCGGCGCGGGCGGGCGGGCTGGAAGCCGTTCAACCACGCGCCATAGATTACCGCTCTAGTTGAATACTCGATTTATTCACTTACCGATGTTCAATCGAAGACCACTCTTATAACTGCGTATAAAAAAAAAATGACACCACCGTGGGTTATTTTAACACAGTTATACAAGCTTACTTTTTATTTTTATCGTACTGATGATATGTAGTGGCTGAAAACTATATGCATGAGTTTGGGTTTTTAGTAATAAATTCAGATTTTTACCCAATTTTAATTAATCAGATAAAATATAATAATTTGCTAGGACACAAAGCAAAATAGATAACATACAAATATCAACACAGCAATGGGAACTACCCATTATTTCAAGATCGGTTCCAATTGAAAAAATAATATAGGTTCCAATTGAAAAATTCGTTAAATAAAAACCTCTCGATCATTAGGTACTTTCCCACACCTGCACCGTTAAAAACTACGCAATCATTAACAAATTGCATGCTTAATATACGACGTAAAATCGACGCTGTATTTCATGCGAAGCCTGAACGAACGCGTAGTAAACTTTGGTTATGGCTAACGCGACATGTTTACGTAACCGATACCGATGTATTAATTGGAACTAATAACTTACAGTCAAACGTACTACCTAGAATAAATCAGTCGAATATTGTACGCAATTTTATATGTTATAGCAGAAGTTTTATTTTTACGATTAATAATAGGACTGTTCTTAATGTGACTTAGCGTTAAGAACATTTGTAACCATATAGACTACCAATTCTGTATGGTCACCATAGGTACCTATATATCAGGAACCATAGGGAAATATCAGGTAAAGCTTGTGTAGGAAAACCTAATCCTGATGTACCTATGAACGAGCATATAAAAAAATAGGTAATCTGTATTAATTCCGGACATTTAAGACGTGTGTACAGTCACGAGCACAGAAATGTATACCTACACGTAGTGAAATTCAAAATAAATTTTAGAAAATATATTGATTGTGAAGTCATTGAACACAAACCAACCATTTAATTTATGTTTGCAGGTATTATGTGAACAATATTTGATAATTCTAATCAGTAGTGCTTCCAAAATTCTTTTGGAATTTGACTTTTGAGTGCCGCTAAATTTCTACCTACATTTCTGTGCTCGTGAGTGTACTTAAGGCCAGAATGTCACGGATCATAGAATACGGTCACTCTACATGAAATTATAAACTTCGTATCTTGAATTACTTACTACACCTCTCAACTTTCACCTAGCAACAAACGTCGGAAAATTTGCTGAGGTGAAGGAAATACGGGCATTCGAACCCTCTGATAACACTATCCCTTTTACATTTCTTACGAAAAAAATCGAGCCAAAGGCGCAACAAAACATAAATAGTACAAAATCTTTATTTGATCAAACATGGGTGAGCCGGGGCGGTCGGTGTCGCTCCGTGGCGCGCCGCAGTCGCCCCGAGCCTGCACCCGCGTGCACTTGGCTTCTTGCCAACACAAACACTAATTCGCTGACGTTGTTACATAATTGCTTCGTTTTTACCCTACCCCGGACCAGCGCTACCAATTTTCACATATCGCTTGCCACGGGAAATATACAGCAAATATTTTTTATCATTGTAGCACCAGAGGCATAACAGTGTTTACTGGAATCTTACAAATATTTACTTTTGTCATCGTTAGCGCATTGAATAAAATTCGAATATACAATACACTTCAAATAACTACGTAACATAAACACTATCGATCCCCCAGCGGTTTCACTCACGTAGGTTTGCTTTGAATACTAAAAATAAATCTTACACAAAAAGCTCTCACTGTGAAGGTTAAAATCATACAAAATTCCACGCAATTAGAAATGCAGAAAAATCCATTCAAAAACTTCACTTGATACATGAGGTGATTCATTCGGGTCTACGAAGCTACGAAGTGCTACGAGGACTGTTATACTACATTGTTACAATGCGGCACTACCGACAAAGCTGCCAACTTTCCAACGTATATTCACGAACTCGGCTACATTGCAATATATTGTAGATGTGTGCTATAATATGTTGCAATTTTCCGTGGCCACGTTAATTAAACGCAACAATGATTCTAGGGAACACTTTTACGTTTCAAGAGGGCCTGGCTCGCGCCCGCAACTTGTGGCCGCCACAAAAAGAGAGAGGGTATTAATTTTCGCGACCTGCCACCCTCTAATTATAACGAGCAACTTTCGGCAACTTAGCTCATGTTACATACAGCTCTGTTAGTCTTTGTTTTCAACGTAAAGTTTTTAGGGACCCGTGGAATCATTGACAAAACAACTCTCTCAGTTTTTAGTATTATATTAATGAAAGCTTTTGCCAAAAACTTCGTCCGCGTAAATTTCCATACTAGTTTTGAAACCTCCTTACCCCTTTTCAACCCGTTAGTGATTGAATTTCCAAAATTCCCTTTTTAGAGCTTGCCTATATTACATAAGGAAGCTGTGTGAAAAATTACATGTTTTTAGACCCAGCGCTGTAGCGGTTTGAGCTGTAGGTTGACATGTTGCTCAGTCATTCTGAGAATCACTGGTACTACTTTAATAGCAGAGGTCCTTTTAAGGGGTTCTAGTACTCATCATTATGAACAACTTATACTATGGGACCAACCCTTAAATCGCGAAAAAGGAACTGCTGTTCCATACAAATATACAATATTACTCGACTTAGTGTATGAAACAGCTGATTTTTTATTCGCGATTTCTTAGTAAATTTTGTTCAGAATAATGAGTACCTGAAATGGACCTCCGCTATAAAGTAGGACCTTATACAGAGAATAACATTAAGAAGTGAAAAAGTATTATTAATAGTAATAATCTCTAAAAATAACTAGGTACAAATTAACTACATACGAGCAGTAGGTACAATATTATACTAATCTCTTACCGGCCTTTTGATGCTTTCAAAGTAAATAGCATTTATCGTTCATATAACAATAACTATTGAAACACTTTGCGGTCTCTTCAATTAATCCGTTTTAAGTGCACTTCATTATGTTATATGGATCAATAGTTTGTCAGCATAGAACTACGTCGTATTATTTACTATTATCATCAACAGTTTATCACATAGACATAACGCTTTTTCAATAAAGAGGTAGTCCGTAGTCACGTTGTGCGGACTACAGAGAAGTCGGCAAGAAGAGAGTCAAAATCAAAGTCAAAAAAATTAATTTCAACCATAAACTTATTATTACTAGTGGTAAACGTTTATGATTTCAACGGTGCCTTTACATTCTCTTTTAAAACGTCGAGCCTCTAGGTATTCGGTTCGGTAGTGGGTCGGTCCTATGGAGTAGAGACCGGCAAGAAAATCTATTGAACCTGTTTTAAAATGTTTTTTTTTTATCATTTGAATATCGACCTCTCAAACAAATTAAATTACATTACAGTACGACACAACTAAGAAGTAACATCGATGTACCCAAAGTTAAAGACAAAGCTCATGGCTTACTGCAGTGCTAATAAATATTCGCGATCTTGAAGACGCGCGCAGATCGGAAGTGATCGGTTTTACGAAGTTTGCCGATGCAATTTCTCAGTAGTGTCGCCTATACAAAGTGTTACATAAATTATACTAATAAAACAAAATGTTTCAAAATAATAGTAATATAAAGGTATATCAAGGTTAACTAAGTATATAAATAATTATTGTAAACAACAATGTTGTCAAAGTAGGTCCTACTTTAGTAGCGAAGGTCCATTTATAGGCGTTATAGCACTCATCATTATGAACAACTTTTGAAACCAACCCTGTAATAGCGAAATCAGCAGTTTCATATATTTTTTTAGTATTAAAAATTGGAGTGCGTTTGGCAGCAACTCACCTGCTGGTAAGTGACGATGCTGCCGAGGATGGAGCACACAAGCAAACAAGACATGTTGAAGTATATGTTTGGAACAGCTGATTTCTTTCGCGATTTCACGGTTGGTCTCATAGTAAAAGTTGTTCATAATGATGAGTAATATATTATAACCCCTTAAAAAGATCTCCGCTAATAAAGTAGGACATTAAATAGAAGGTAAAATAAAAATAGTATAAAATATATTTTTAAGAGATGTTTTGCAAGCGTCTTTAGGTTGTGAGGATTGGAAACCAGTAGTGACCAGTTACAAAGGAAACCGCATGTGCAGAAGAACGCCACACGCCACAGGTCTTTATCATCAACATAGTCTTTGATCTTTTATTAGGCTTTCCTTATGATGAGAACAGATTAAAATTTAAAATTCTGACCAGTAAGATCGATGATTGTTTTCGGTAGTTATAAAAGCGCATACCATTCCCTAAAAATGATTTATTCGTTTTGGTTAGTCTAAATTTAGGTACCACTATTCGACGAGACTCTAAACCTTAATGAAGTTACTTGTACCTAAGTACAGCGGCAATAACCTCGAAGAAGGCTTCCAATATTGAAATACTGTATAACTGATCAAATCTCACAAAAAAGGAATCAATTAAAAACATCACAGAATTTATTCTAAAGATGATGCTTTCGATTAAATTCTGTGATTTTTTCAGTTCAAAAGCCTCCCTACATAATATTATATTGATATATATATTATGTAGAGCGGCCCTTGACCTCGCTGCATACACGTATAGCTACGTATGCACGGCGTTTCAAGGTCCAGCAGTGTCCGGTGATTACTCGTATATTGATTTATCGTAGTATTTCCGAGAAGCGCTCGGATCTGCATGCCTCCCCCGCGTTGCCATAACGCAGCCCATGTAGGATTTACTCGTGAACTAAAGCTCTCGTACTCACATAACGTCAACCAACAAACAAAACACGACTGTCATTTTTTAAACGTTAGATAGAGGTGCAATTCCGTACATCCGCAGTTACTGATGATGATATTAAGGCATTCATTTGACTTTAACAGATTGTTTTAGGATAAACTAAGGCCCAAGTTCACTGACAACATAATAAATGATTAGGGCAAAATCAGTCGTTTAAACATCAATTTTTGTATGGGTAATCGGCCGATTTAATGTTAAACATCTGTTGTATTGTCCGTGAACATGGCCCTTAGTTACTTACTTATTTAATCTAGGAATACGTCACTAGATATCAATGGTCACGTCAGCCAGCCGCGTTAACTATTATGATTTAACCATGTATTTTCACAGTATTCGTTAATCAAATAAATATTTGAAGACTACAAAATGTTGAAAAGTAATAAAAACCCTATTAAAATCTTGAAAGCATCAACCCATCATATGTGCAAGCCTTAGCAGTTTAAATTAACAATCAAAGCGGCGCGGGCGCGGTCTCGTCTCAACATGGAAACCTTCCAAAGTATTCCACTAAGACTGAGGGACTGAGGCTCGGTAATTTCCTCAGCATTAAACGAGCGTTGCACAAAGTAATTTATGCATCGCATTAATAAAACATGACTATGTAAACGCGTTGACGCAGTTCGGGTTGCTCGTCACCACGGCTTCGGCCTGCATCACGGAATCACAATACTAACGACAATCTACCGAATTATTTACTTCATGTTTCCATTCGGCAATTTTTTTCGTGAGCCAAACTTGTCGCAGTATGACGTTGTCGATGATCTGACGGATAGATGCTATAATAATTATGATCGATAATAATACCTATGATCAAGTCTCCTACACCTACCTACCTTATGCTTGAGTACCTTATAATTATATCATTAAAGAATTAGTGATATAATTATAAGGTACTAGTTTATTAGCGGAGTTCCTTTTAAAGGGTTTATAGTACTCATCATTATGAACAACTTTTACTATGGGACCAAACCAGAAAGAAAGAAAAATCTGCTGTTCCATACATTTAGTCGAGTTTTTGTATGGAACAGCTGATTATTTCTTTCACAATTTCGGGTTTTGTCCTGTAGTAAAATTTGTTCATAATAATAAGTAAGGGGTTTTCCCTTAAAAAACCTCCACTAATAAAATAGGACCTTTTAAAGAAGTCAAAATACAAAAAATCTAACACTAAACTGTAACAATAGAAATCGGAATAAAATAATCTGATACAGCAACTGTGTGCACACATGTGTAGAACATGAACGAATGCTCATCCATACTTCCATTATACATATTCCCTTATTTACACAGGTATTTGTTCAAGTAATGTAACTCACAAACACGTCTATATGAGTAAGTTGCCAACGGTAAATGTACAAGGTTAATATTTTAGCCCCAACTATTACAAGAGTACTAATTTGTTGAGAAGTTCCCTTATGCCCGTGTGTGCAAACAAGCCCAGAGTGACTCTTCACTTCACATTCAAGAAGAGCTACTTTACCATTTGCGTGTCTACTACGGGACTCGTTGTTTTAAGGAACAAATATTTTCTGACATGGGTATAAAAATAAGGTAGAAAATAATTAATAGAGAGAAGTCAGAAAGAAAGTAATTGGGAAATTCCTGCTTTCAATAAAAATAAAAAAAATGGCTGATAAGACGTTATAAAAATATATTATTGAACCATTTCCAAACTGACCAAATATTAACTCTTAACAAGTATTAGAGGGCCCATCTTGTGAGTGAGTCAGAGTCACCGTCAACCAAACATTTTCAGTTAGGCGCCATTTTTTCTATTTGGCGAAGGTTTCAGCTGAATAAGACCGTTTAAGCTCTTCATGCAATAGCAGATGGACTATTAGGGAACAATCCAGGATTGTATTTCTATAGTGCAGTCATGGAGTGTCTCATCACATTAATTAAGTTTTATATACACCAAAAAGCCATAGCATATTGGACCCATGTCTCCATTTCAGTCTACCAAAAGATCAAAAGAAAAATAAAACGATTTAGCGAGACGAACAATAACCGTACCTAGATCAGCACAACTTATTAGGAAGGCGTATTCAACATTTGCCTGTTATTTTATAATAAATTACTTTTATAATACGAGTCTCGATGGTGACAAGTCATATTAAAATTCCCGAATGTGTACGTATATGTGGGTCGTAATGCAAGTAGGTCAGGGCGCCGCCGAGCGCGGAGACAGGCCGCGCCGGCCCAACTTCATCACCGTTTTACTAACAGGAAAATTTATCCCACTATAGTCCTTTCTTTAACGCCGATGATAGTGATCCAGTGTTTTTAGTTACACTTGACATCAAATAAATGCTGCCGATGTGATAGCGAAGTATCAAGCTGGGTCATTTAGGTATAAAGTATCGGACGCACTGATACCATACAAAGAGATTTTAAGTATCAATTTATTCTAAAAGTTAATTTAATTAATAGGAGATAGTTATTACAGTCACTGTGCAAATAAATAAGCTCTACTTTCAGACTAGTTACCTATATAATTTCTATTAAATAAAGGAAATAATAAAAAACACCCATTCTATGAAAATATTTTTCAACTATGATTCTCATTTGTCTGGATATATCCCGTAAAAGACCGGCGTGAAGATTTTAATATAGGGCGAGCGATTTACATACTTAATCGTAGTTCTGAAGCCAGCGACAGAATCAGTCGTCATAGAGAGAAGAGGTAGAGACGAGATGTGTCGTGACAATGACATTCCTTGTTCCATGGAAATTATCGTACGTCGTCTTACGTACTTGACATAATAATATGGGAGTGTGTGTGTTACATGAAATATAACGCATTGCTAGATAACTAATTCAATTATTTTTAAGTTTTGCTTTTTTTCGAATTTTCATTATAAGTTAGAGTATTTATTTAGTTTGAAGGTAATAAAATCGTGCGTCATATAATATAATATGCTATAAAGAATATCAACGACATGTTAAAAAATTATTATCGGTTCTCTTACTAACACGTTCACTGTCCAGACAGCAGACACAATAGTTAAACAATCGCCATGTACCACATGTGGTACATGGGACTGCAAATGGGTTAAAACAAGGACTATATAAAGTAAGATTTTTTATCGACCTCGAAGACAGGGATCTGTATATCTTGTTGGTACGCGTAGATCACGGTGGCCACACCAGAATCTACGCGTACCTTGAAAAAGGGAGTAAAAATATTTTTACAAGGTTGGTAACGCGCGAATGATGGTGTTGCTAGCGTCCATAGGTTACGTTAACTGCTTACCATCAAACGGGCCGTAAGCTTGTTTGCAACCAAGAACCTTATATACATAGAACTGGACGTTGCGTGTAGAAGAAAACAGTGAAAACCAAATAAATGGCCTTGAAATAAATCAGTTATTTTTTGCATCTCTTTCATCAGGGTGACAAAGCTTTTTATTTGCGTTGGGATATTATTAGGAATTAAGCAAGTAGAAATTATTCATAATTGAGCACGTATTTGTTTGCTAATAGTTAGGTACCAAAACAATAACCATAAGTACCAAATAGGTAGGTACTAAATTCTGGTGAACCCATGGTGAAGATTTAACTTGTCATCACTTGGTCCAAAGTTGCGGGTTGATTTATGGATAAATTAAACTTTAAAATAAGTAAAAACTAACTTCATAAAACTAATAAGTGCCTAGCTAAGGTGCATTGAAGGATTAAAGGTCCCTACTTCAGAAGCTGTTAAGTTTTTAAAGAAAATATTTTATACTTTTTAGCACAGTTTATTTTATTTTTCTATTTTGAGTGGCATAAATATGCAACTACAGTAATCGCGACTAATTTGCTGATATCCATTGAGGAGTTCCATCGTCTTTCTCCGAAAGTCTTCATCAGATCTTCACCAAATTTTAGTCGGTTTAGCCTTATGTCATAGTGCTCCGCTTTATAGTGTCTGTAGGCTACAATTTTTTGCAGATTTATAGAAGTTTCCTTTCAAAGGTATGTTGGACCACCATACCCACCATCTACGCCTTTTCTCTGGATCGCTTGGAAAACTGAAACAAATGCAATCGTGTCTTCAATCATCTAAGAAAGTCCACTGATGTTAGCAATCAATGATCAGGTTTGACCAAGAAAACTTCTGAAGATTTTGAATTCCAATTGGACTTTGTAGCTCATTACACAACTAAAAAAATCATATCACGTTAAATTCCGCCTCAAGCAATCATTTATGGTCACTCTACTCTTCTTTGTTTACTAACATTTTATCTTGACGTCCAATCTAATAATGCGACTGTTTCCTTAGTTATATGCGATATAACCACATAAATAACTAAATGGTGACATTTCACAATGAGAGAAACATTTTTCACACAGTTTTAAATAAAAATATAGGCAGATCTTTCTAAAACTGCGTAAAAATATGTACAAATTGGCGTAATTTTTAATATGGCATCAGCGTACTTACCTATGAAAAATAACGTTTGATGTTGGGTTCCAAACACTTCCACAATCTTTAAATATACGATACATGATTGAGCACTGTTAAATAATTAGTATATCCTCAGAAATCGCCTAGCAAACACTCGAAGTGGAAGAAAGTTGACAATGTTGACATGTCATTTATGTCATTGAAATTATTATTTTTACAGACCATCAGTCTTACCAGCCTAGGAATGCATTCATAAAATTGGGGTAAACTTAAATATCATAAAATAATTATTTCAATCAACACATCCTTTTTATAGGCAGAAAAAATTAAAGATGACTTTAAAAATACTAGAAGCTTATAAAATAGTTTCTGGATACCAAATGGCCCTCAACATAAACATTCCTATCTATTTGTGCACAACTATCTTGAAAACTTTTACTTTACTCTGGTAACTTGCAAATTATATATTCATAATCATATTCTTTATTTGCATTCCACAATGTACAAAAGGTGGTAAAAATAAAATTTGGTAGGTTACAATCATGGACCCTGTAGGGCACAGCAAAATATAGGAGAGGAATATGATACTTATGTTTACTACTGTTGTATATATAGGAAGATGGTACTTATGTTTACTTATTGCTTTAATTTATGAATAAATATGGATAGCATATTATAATTTTTAATTTATTAATAATATTTCCTAATATGTATTTAGTTTATTATAAATTATTATTATCTAATAGTTATGGAATTTAATGTATTTTTATTTTATTTTTTATATCTATTCATTTATTTCGTTTTATTATTACTGTTGTATTATTTATAGTATTATTCATTTAATTTAATTGGAAATGTTTGTTTATCGTTTATATATTCATTAATCGTGTAATAGGCTTTTTTAATAAGTATTTGTTTTATTTTGTTTGTAAATATTGTTTCGCTGTTTTCTGTTTTTATTGATTCTGGTATTTTATTATAATTTTTTATACACATTACATAGGGGCTGTTGGAGTGTAGCGTTATGCGGGAAGATGGTAGCATTAGCATATTTTTATGCCTTAATGATCGGCCAGTATGTTTATCTTCGCGTCTTGTAAAGAATGATTTATACCTATTTCCTAACAAATTTTAAAAATGTATATGCATGGAAGGGTGAGTATTTTATGTTTTATGAAGAAAGGTTTGCAGCTATCAGTCTGATTTATGTTTGTGAGTATACGGATTAATTTCTTTTATAAAATAAATAGTGTAGGAGCATCGGTACTGTTTCCCCACATGATTACGCCGTAGCTGAGCCACGCGTGAGCATAGGCATAATAAGTGGTTAATGCAGTTTGTATATCGGTCGTCTTTTTGATCTCATCTTGTTATTATAGTATGAGTGAGATGGAAAACATACCTAAAGGTGAATGAACTCCCCTTCAGTTATTTCTTCTAGATGCAATATCCAGTTCTATCTTTATTAGCAAAGAAATACGTGCTCAATTATGAATAATTTCTATAAATTTGCTTAATTCCTAATAATATCCCAATGCAAATAAAAAAAATGTGTGCTGGGACCTGGGACACATAGTAGAAGTGAAACTTCAACGGACAATATATCGTCTACCCCCTCCACGCGGCCGTAACGCTTTTTTGTGACAGAAAAATCCTAATACTCCCCGTCTATGTATATGGAAGTTTCACTTCAAAACTTGGTCACCCTGATGAAAGAGATGCAAAAAATAACTCGATTTATTTCAAGGCCATTTATTTGGTTTTCACTGTTTTCTTCTAGACGCAAAATCCAGGTCTATCTAATATTCTTGTTTGCAACCAAATAGTAGTACAAAAAACTTAAGATTGAATAAAACCTACATGTAGTATCAATACCGTACCGTGAAAATTTTCGTGAGTAAACGAATTTTCCAGCTAATTCATGTGAGGAAACTGAGACATTTAAGTATATCTAATTACATAAGCGCAGATTTTAATGAAGGCTCCACAAGAACTTCTCTCCTGAAAGGCTTGAAACCGTAATTCCCCTGCCTTTTGTTCCCTTTGTCTCGGATACAGTACCACTCGAATCTTTGGTTAGGTGTCAACGACTAATGTTTTACGACGTATTATTTCACGTAAATCTATTAAACTTTCGTATAAGTTAATACATTTCAGTATATCTGTCTATATTTGCCTCAGTTCTGTGTATCGAAAATATCCTAAATCTAATGCGTAGTAAAAAAAATATATTTTATTTTAAGTACAAGCATAGCTACAATGAATAGAAAAGAGTTTGAATAATATAAGTCAATAGCCGTTTTAATGATGATAATTATTGCATAATATCATTAAGACGCATCAACTCGACATATAATTCATACACTTGGCAATATTAAAACACGCTTTGATAGATGACTGGCTTCCACAGTTGTGATACCATTTCCTTAATAAATATATTGCAAGCTTATAGTTCCCATTAGTGACATGGAAACTGGAACTATATTAAAAGTAAATTGGCGATATCTGTGACAACAGTGAACATATGTAAAATTCAAAATGCTACGGAAGGTAGGTGAAATCATTGCGAGACAGTGTCGCACCGAGCATGCGCGGCCCGCACGCATGCGCACCACCACTTAACCTCAATCCGAGGCATGTTTTTGAATGAAACTTCATTCGAAGCCGGCCCCCGCGACCGTACTTTGCTTTTAGGTGATTTCGGCACTCGAGACGACTTATCTAACCTTACGAATGTTCGTCTGCAACATCAGTATCGAGTCGGCCAGCGAGCTTTAATTAAATACGGAATGGGAAAGAGTTTCAGACCACATTCTGACTACTTATAAGGAATGCTCAATAAGAGGGATACATCAAAAAGACGTTTTATAAAGTATTTCTTGGAGAAATATTGATGTACCTACCATAAATAACACATTAATAATGTAAGAACTAAGAGACAAAGAACCAAACTAGCTACGAGTATCTTATATCGGTGCTGAAAAGCGGTTAATAATATAATATTGAGATCCACCGACATCATTATAATCGGTGCCGGTATCGTTTAACATAAAAACGCCCAATAAGTAGGTACCTAGATTATAAACTGAGATAATTCACATGCCTTCTACGGCAAAATGGACCGAGCAATTTATTATTAATATCCTAAGTAACTCCATTTTAGGTGAATAAATAATATCTTATCTTATTGCAAATATAATCGAGTGAAAATGTTTGCAATAAGATAAGATACTTTTAATATATTTCATATTATGTTGTACATACGTAGATACTTATATGTTTTATTTTATTTTAAAGCACATTAAAAGTCCTAAATAACGGATTAGTTTATAAACAGAAAAAAATATAATTTTACCATTAGGTACTCAATACCGCCAAAATTAAGGCATGTGAAACTGAACTCGGTCGACAAGAGGTATCCGCCCACTGCTGGTATCAGAAATGAAAATAGTTGAATTTTCATCTTCAATTATTTTCATTTCCGGACAGACACTGACCGACGCCTACGCCGAGGACGCATGACAGGTATCAACCGCACCAAAATAAACAAATAATTATAATGGTGGGTACTCGTACTCACATACAGTTTTACTTGATAGCGAGTAAGGGTTGGACCACATCTGACTGCAACGACACTGAATACTCCTCTATCTCCATCCCTTTCTGTCGCTAGGCTATCAAGCCTAGCATTGAAAGGCTATGTTCCATGCTCAGGGTCTGAGTTCGAAACCAGCCCGCACCTCTGACTTTTCGAAATCATGACGTGCATTAACGATTAAGGAAAACACCGCGAGGAAACTTACACACCCGAACCGGCTCCATAAATAGGTTTTTTTATATAATTTTCTTTACTTACACGGACAAGAGTAAGCTATAATATTATAACAGTGTTATCGTCGCCGTCTAGTGAAAACCTCGTGTTTGCATACAGTCTTTGAGTAAAATACTCAAAGCATACAGTGTAATTTTATCAGGTGAAGATAAAAACTGTTTGGCGAAATAAAATGTGAAATGTAAATGTAATTCTTATGTTCCCATTATTATCAATAGATGTCGTTAGACGCATCTTAGAGCTGTGCACATTCGTTCATAATACGCGTGCCGAGGTTTTCTACCCGACAAATAAATAAAAGAAAAACAATGAATTTGTGTTTTACGAAATTTTCATTGGACGGCGACGTTATATTGAACGTGATTCCTCATGAACTTTATTTTATTTTATTTCAAAAACCAACAGCGATTCATAATATAATATATCACAGAATATGTGTATTACAGTATTGTGTGGCTATTAATAGGTTTCTCTGTATAACTAGGATAACTATAAAACATGTGAACGGACTAAAAAGAGTGATTTAGATTCAAAATATACAAATTATTGAAATTTTGTTAATTATTATGATTTATTATGCCGAATAATATGAGCGTAGTTGTTTGTCATCAGCCTAACATATGATTTTTACTATGCTTTGAATTAAGGTTTCGTACAGTTAAATATATCTTGAGAGAAATCAGTGTAATCGACATAATATAGCGTTTTTGCATGCAGGATACCTACGAGATTAAAACCTTCTTTGGTATGGCGGTATTATCCAAGTATCAGCATGAAGCAGTGCAGTATCATCGGCAAATTTTATTATTTTTCCGTTAAGTATATAAATTATTAGTTTTACATTTATGTTTATTAAAAATTAGTTAGGGCCCAGGATAATACCCTGTGGGACACCATATTCGTTAGGCAGCAGATGAGCCGATGACATCATGAATCATTTCAGAAAGGTTTGGACAAAATTGGCCTAAAACAGAAATGAGTGGCGTAAAAGGGGATAGGCTTATGGGCCAATGGATGGACCAAACCTGTCAATGATGATGATAGGTTTATGAGATCCATTTATAGAGACGTGATAAATAATGTTGTATTTATACTAAAATAGGTTACATAAGAAAAATATATTTCTTTGTTTGTTGGCGATTTACATGAAAACGACAATCTTAATTATACAAGACAATGTGAGATTACAAGGTTTTGGACACGGACAAGGTTTCAATAGTTATACTGAGACGCAAGGATGGGTCCAAGGAAAGAGACTCCACGAGTACTCCACCCAAGACCATGTGGCACATCCGGGGCAGTCAGCCTCGATACCACCATTGCTGACCGGCTAATCTGGCAACTACGGTATGAGCAATTCCCATTTGATGGCTTGTAACTCACCACGGTAATCCGCTTTCGGCACTAGATGGTGGACTTTGGGAACTCTTAAAGACTGCGTCTAAGCCCACCACGTTGCCACGCCGGGGAACGGAGGCTGTAAACAGGTCCCCCCCGTACGTCTCGGGGGAGAATACAAAGGGGTCCGCCCGTTAGACTCGCTATGCAGTTCACGGCGACATATAACCACAATTTGTCACCCTCTTCTCGGGGTCCGGAGAGCGCAACAGAGACCCCACTCTGTGCACTCCTGACATACTATCGAATAAATTAATATATAAGACTTTTGGGGACTCGTAGTCTAAAAATAATGGATATTAATGACTCGATTCTTAATAGTAAGATTAAATTGAAAAAAAAAAAGTTCAAAAACTAAAACCCGACTACTGAAAAGGTATGAAACAAGATAATATTAATAGATACATATTCATAGTGATGTTCAGAGGATAGCCGTGGGCGTGTGCCACTTTGCCCTAAAGCTTATGATTGCTTACTACTGTTAGACTGTATTGGTTTGGTGGGGGTAGGTGGTCTAATAAACGTACTGAAAAATATATTTATTATTCAAAACAGCTAGAATGCATTTTTCCCACAAAGCATCACCTGTGGTCGAGAACAATACAAAAATAAATTAAGTGACGAAGCTCAGATGGAGCTTCGTCACTTAATTAAATATGATCATATATATGAATAAGATGCAATACACAACAATCGTGAAAATATTTTTAATTTATCAAGAAGCAACGTATTTTTATTTATATACAAATAGCTAATTTAATACTCAACGGAAAATAATGCCTACAGTGACAATTAGGTATATTATTGTAGATATAGTAAGAATAACAAATACTTTGAAGAAAGTTCACAGTTACGGTAAATCATTAGTGTCAAAACAATGGAAGAAGACGGGTACTTAGCTCGTGATTACACGAGGGTGGATCTGCCTGACATATTAAATTAATTCACGAAAACACCTGCATACACACACATTAACGAACAAACAAAAATTAATTACGAGGGCGCAAATAAAGTTTGAAAATGTTGATAACATTTCTGCCAACGTTATACTATGCACATATAAATGTATAATCATGCTTAAAGTGACGAAACACAGACATTAGTTCAAGGCCTCAAGTGGCCGGTTACCCATAGGATATAGGTTACCTACCGTTTCTTCGAACATCGGGAATCCTCCATGCCTCGAAAAGCATGTTAAGCAGTTGGCCCTAATTGTCATACGAATACCTATGACAGTCGTTACGGGAATCAGCAATCCAAAAAGTCTGACAACCGGTCTAACCTTAGGGTATCTGTGTTATCTAGTAATTGGGTGGCGGAGATCAGATGGCAGTCGCTCCGATGTAAAATAGTGATATTTAGCTGCATATTTGATGGACTGGGAGCCGATCCCAACATAGTTGGGAAAAAGGCTAGGCATCTGATGGTTCCAAAATGTGGATTAATTTTAAAAGTTATGAATAACACGAGATTTCAAGATCGCTATGAAATAAATAAATTCTAAGCAGAACAATCACATCATAGTATTTATTTAGTGTAGCGGGAGCTATGATAAACAAAATTCATATCAATCAACGATATACCTACATAATATATACATATATGGTTACAGAACCATATATGTATCAAACCTAGACATCTCTAAGCAATAGTGCTTAGACATGTCTAGGTTTGATGAATATAGTATTGTCATGTCTTGTACATTCATTCATACTTTTTTGTTTGCAGGCGAAGGAGAAGTTTATCACATCTACTGTTTCTATACCTACGTCAAAAATATATACCTTTTGACTATTAGCTATTGACTATTTAAAGAACAAACGAATCCCTCCTTAATTAAATCTGAAATCCCTTACGAAAATTTAATAAACCGCCATATGAAGAGACATATTGCTGGATCTACTTCTACCATATAACATTTAAAGTTCGGAAAATACTTTTCTATGGACCTGCACTAATTTGTAAAATTAGTGCAGGCAGGGCCTATTCAAATGAACGTGGAAAGTACATTAAAATATTTAAAATAATAGTTGATAATTATCTGTTAATGTAAACAAATCCAGGCACTTACTGCCCCATGAATTTTATTACGTTACAAATAAAATAAAAATAGGTGAGGTTAACGGAGTGGCAAACGGTTGAAAGCTTTCAGATGTTTCAGCTGCAGGTGACATCGCCGTTAAGAGGAAATGGCTACCGACACGCCACCTCCAGGCAATCCTTTGACAACCCTCTCTTAATAAACGTATTATAGAAGAAAATAAAGAAATAACAGTGGACAATGCACATACCTACCGAACATTTTCAGTTTCAACGCTATGATACCTGCATCACAACCGAATCAGTTGGAGGAATCCTAAACAAATAAAATCATTGTAATGGTTTATATAACACTAGCTGTGCCCATACCTTGTAATGCCTCTTTTTTTATTGGATACCTTCGTAGTCATGAGTCGAAGTTTCATTGTAATCGGAAGAATGATATAAGAATGCATAGAAAAGGAACAAACAAACAAATAGGTATTAATTTTTATAATAATAATATATTAGATTGGGGCAGACAAGCTTGCGAGTCAGCTGATGCTAAGTAATCACCGCTGCTCATTAACAGGCGCAACACAAGAAGAGTCCCTGATGAATTGCTGACTATTCTGGTAGATTCATTTATTTATTTAGTACTAATTAAGCGCGCGACTGCATCCAGAACAGAATACAGTCTAAATGTGTTCAAACTAAATATTTTATTGAATAGCTGAGGTAAAAGATACGTAAACATTGATTTATTTTCGGAAATTGCGAACTCCTTTTATTGAAAAAAAAAAATAATTGCATATTTTGTAAGTTTACAAAAAAAAATTCTGATTTGGACTATGGAAATATCTATTAAAGAAGAATTCAAAATGAAAGCGTTTCCGGTTTATTTTTTGTGCATGCTCAAAATAGATCATGAGGTAGACGTTCATAATGGGTTTAAAAAAAATGGTCTTTGACGAAAACAAAATAATTACCCAAAAATAAAGGATTAAAAACGTTACTTTTTTTTGTAATTTTCTGCCACTTATTAGGTAAATGTTGTTTACATAATTGTATGTTGCTCTTAAAAATGCGAAAAATATAAGTACCTAAGCAATTTGGTGTGCATGCAGTTAAAATAAAATAATGAATACTACCTGGCAAATCATACGAGTATAAAGATAAAGAATGTTTATTTGCAAGAAACATGGTATTTGGTATAAACACTGATAACGCGAAAAAAAACAGCTTTTTCATACAAATAATTCAATATTACTCGACTAAATGTGTAGAATAGCAGATTTTTATTGCCATTCCATGTTTAGTCCCATTGTAAAAAATGTTCATAACGATAAGTACAATAACCCTTAAAGGGGTCTAGAGAGAACTTTAGAAGACTTTATATTGATGACTACACAGTAGTTATTTGTTATACAAGAGTGCAAAGTTGCTTTTTAACCGCGTGTTCAATTTTGATGACCGAGCAAGCGAAGGATTCTAAAATTGAATCACGAGCGCAGCGAGTGATTCAAAATTAGAATCCTGAGCGTTAGCGAGGGAATCAAAAGAGCACGAGGTGAAAAATCTTTGCACTCGAGTGCAACACGTAACTTTTCATTCCACCTCAGCGAGGAAATGACTAAATGCAAAAAAAAAACGTTTAATTCACAAACTTAGTGCACACGATGTTCTAAATTCAATTTACTTTATCCTCTAGAGAATAAAAACGGCTTTTCCACTCAGATATTGAAGATTAAAAATACTCTTTCCGAGATGGTGGGATGAAAATTTACTTTATCCTCTAGAGAATAAAAACGGCTTTTCCACTCAGATATTGAAGATTAAAAATACTCTTTCCGAGATGGTGGGATGAAAATTTACTTTATCCTCTAGAGAATAAAAACGGCTTTTCCACTCAGATATTGAAGATTAAAAATACTCTTTCCGAGATGGTGGGATGAAAAATATTTTAAGAGGTGGATCTTAAAATATTTTGTGTATGAAACAACCTTAAATAGGTAATGTAGCTTAGAGAAAAAACTTAACTATATCTGTGTCAATTCTTTGCAAAAGTTAACCCACATGAACCTTTTAAGCATTCAAAGATAATAATTTTGTCTGGCACTCTCCCACTACTGAGCATGGGCCTCTTCTTAAAGTGAGAAGGGTTAAGACTTCATGCTGGCCTGGTGTAGGTTGATGGACTGCACACACCATCGAGAACTTCACGGAGCGCTCTCAGGTGTAGAGGTTTCTTTATGATGATTTCCTTCACCTTTGACGCAAGTGATAATCGAATTTTGATACTAGGCACATTAATTCGCCCGCAAACCTGAGTACTAAACTAAACTTGGACTTTTCTGTGGTTTGGTTTTACCATTTAACCGAAACATACACATAACAAAACTAACCACTATTTCGAATACGGATAATTGAATCGAAAAACAGGGAAAAATATAATAAGGAACATCTATCATAAAGCTTGGGGAAGGGAAAGAATTTGAAAATTAACGTTGACTAAGTTTCTATGACAAATAGAGCATATCTTATAAAGCTATTTATATAGCAATTTCCTGCATAGTTTCTATAGTTAGAACTAAGCATGTATGGCAACCTGTATTTGCCAACGACACTACTAAGTTTGTTCGCAGTAAAAAACAATTTTTGCCAAATTACGTTTTAAAAAGACTTATTCAAATCAGTAGTTATCTACAATTTTACCATAATTAGCTCGTTTTATATTAATTGATATCGAATATTAGAATAATTTTTATTTAAAGTAAGTGAATCACAGACACTTTTGAAACATGTAACATTTTGGTGCACGGTTCCAAAGAATAGGTCCTATGGACAAGAGGCGACAAGAATCTCCATGGAATGTTTTTTTAGCTTTTGCAGATACTAACTTGAAACACTCCTACACGTTTTTCAGTGTTGCGTAACTTAAATGAGTATAGCTTAGCCCTCAACATCAAATAATTGCTTGGTCTACTCTCAACAATGATAATTATCTTTTTTCCAATATTACTATGACAATCTATTGTTTGTTTTTTATATGAACTAAAGAGGGGTAGAAATGTGGCAAACAGAGTACCGGTTACTTAGTGATGCAACTAGTTAGAGAGACCAATGTATGGTAGTAGATCGTTTTAGGTTGAATTGGAATAAAAACATAACATAACTTGTTACTTATGACCTGATTATGAATAAAACATGCTGATTATTTACAAAAAAAAATTGATGTCTTCTTAATTAAAGAAACAAATTATTACAAAATAAATCTTATTTATATTCTGAAAATCTGTAAGAGCGGTCATTTACTGGTCTATAATATTATTGGTGTTAAGTAGCGGTGATAGCCTAGTGGATTAACGCTTGCCTACCATGAAGGAAGGTCCGTTTGAACCCAGTTCGTATCTCTGACTTGTCGAATTTATGTGCAGTATTGTACAGATCAGAATTGGATTATGTCTTGTGTAAACGGTCAAAGTAAACATCGTGAGAAATCTTGCACACTTGAGAGAACTCTATAAAGTTCTCAATGGTTTGTGTAGTCCGCAAACCCGCACCAGGCCAGCGTGGTAAACTAAGGCCGCATTCTGAGAAGAGGCTGGTACCCAGCTGTGGGAAAATAACGGGTTGAATTATATAGATTCAGCTTCGTTCTTTTTCAGCCATGATATGCTTGTTGAGGATGAATGCATGCATGCTAATACTTTCAGATAGAGTTATGGTCGCATATAATGTTGACTAAAATACGACTGCAGACTCAGAAGATTTCAGCCTTGTATTTGTTTTTAAGTTCACTTACTACTATAATATAGTATATATTTGCATGTCTTCTTTGTTATTTATATACAATCATAAATATTACATTTGCACACGTGGTCAATCTCATAAATTTTACAGTGCTTAATTTTACTTACTGAATATTTTTGTAATTTTCAGTCGGACATTATCGATAAATTGGATCTCTCATGACAGCAATCATTCAAGTAACCCTGAATTTAATTGGTTAGTCTTGTGAGACGGTATCGGGTGTACCGATCAGCGTTATCTCGGAGAGGTATTATCCGTTTCACCCTCGTGCCGTCTCTCTGAAGCACTACACTAGTGGCAGGGGCGTGTGTCTGCCGCCCGCATTAACCCTGCATTAACACACAATATATTATATCTGAGAGTGTGTTGAGCTTGACATTCTGCGTATTGTGGAGACTCCTCAAGTAACGCAACGCTGTGAGGGGTAGTCAATTGTATTACTAGTCTGTTTGAAAAGATGAATGAGTCCAAAGATACGTAAAGATACTGTAAGTAATTATAGCTCTGATGATGAGGTGTGAGATGAATATAATAAGCGTATTAAGTATTTGTTTATATTTTTAAGTTTCTATTATAGTCAATGGCTATAAAACTTAATAAATATTAACTATTGTAAACCACATTAATAGGTCCCTTTTGTTATATGATACGATTGCTAGTTGTCTCGTAGTTTCATCGGCAGACACATCGTAATGGCGTGGCTGCGGCTGCCTGTCACCCACACTACGCGCTGATAAATGGTCGGGCGGAGGATCCATCACCCACACTGACACCATCCAGCCTCCACGCAACCTCTCCAGCTCTGTCCCGCACTATACTTAGGTTAAGAAACGTGTCATACCCAAGTGGATCGATACACGCATATAATCGTCTAACCAGTGAAGCGGTCTCACGCGATGTGCTTGTGATTTACGACTTCTGTTATTTGCAATAAAATCTTTTTTAATAAAACAGAAAAGGAATTACGTGAAAATGAATGTAATTTTCCGGATTATACTGCATTATATTTTACACCTTGAAAAATACGATAAATTGGACCATAAACACTTCAGTTGCCATGGACGGGTTAATTGTAACAGTTTCAGATTCCATTGTTGTAGCGACCACTATAAATCTCTCTACACATAGGAACAGCCGCAGGCTTATGACCGCACGGTGTCGTCTCGTGGTGGCACTCACCTGGCACTCGTGACACGTGTGCACGGAGTAGGGCCGGTCGCAGTCGTAACGTCTGAGGATGTCGACAAAATCGCAGTGCACGCGCGCAACCATATCGTCGAGACCGAGGAGGTCGTGCAGCGCGCGCTCGCAACGCTCCCCGCCGGCGAGCACGTCGGCGCGCGCGCCGCGGTCCAGCGCGGAGGCGGGCGAGCGCTCGCAGCACGCGCGCAGCCGCAACTCGGCGAGGCGCCGCGCGCGTGCACCGACACCCAGCGCGCACAGGTGCGGCACGTCGCGCTCCGTCAGCGCGTCGGGCGCGCCGCCGCCGCCGCCGCACGCCGCGCTCCCGCACTCGCGCACGCTGTCCGCGTCCTCGTACTCCAGGTCGCACGCGCTCAGCCAGGGGTTGAGGCGCGCGAGCGGACTCACGGCCAGGCCCGCGGCCGCCATCAGCAGCAGCAGCAGCAGCGGCGGCGCTCGCATGGCGGGGGCGGCGCCGCTAGCGGGGGCCGGCCCGCCGGGCGCGGCGCTGCCTCATACCGCATCGCGCATGGCGACCTACTCGCGCGGCCCGGGCCGCGGGGCCGCCGCGCGGGGTGGGCGCGCCGCCATGTCGCTCGCTCGCCGCTCGACTGACTCCCCCCGGGCGCGCATCGATCGCCCCGCGCCCCGCACCCGCCGCTGCGCGCGCCCGCAAAGCCTCCGCTACCGTTATGTAACGGTGCGCGCGCACCCTTAAGTTCCGCCCGCCGCCGCGCCCGCCCTCTCGCGACGCAGACAAATTTTCCGCCCGCCCAATAGAAAGTTAGAAACGAACTCAACATTTGAAGTAACAGTTGAACTAACGTGCAAACAGATGGCGTTACGAATTTAGAACCACTACATTTCAGGAAAATGTTTAATTTTAGAAAAGAAGAAATAAACTTAATGCATCAGTGTACGGTTCAGTGATTTTAGATTACGTACATATATACGACAGTGGCGAAGGGTGAATATTTTTATAAGGAAACCCGTCCCAGAAATAGCTTGTTCAGGCGTGCCACATGCTGTGCAGTATCAATTTAACTGTGGCTTGAACTCATGAAGCTCCTTACCTACCGCCACATATTTATTAATACATAATATTGATACCTACTGGTAATGGCCACGTTTAGAAAGGGAAGCCGATGCGAATCGTGTTATATTGACCCTTCGCCACTGATATACGAAGGTATGTTTTCATAGAAAATGTACGTATACTTCTTTGTATTTTTCTTAATTCGATTCGATAATTAATGCAAGTACGATTACATCTGTTATTTGGAGGCAACATTTCTGTTGGGAAATAGATTCCATTGAGACCCACTATTTTTTTTTGAGAAATGACAATTTTCTCTCTGACTATACCATCATTCAAAAAACGTATACTGGATTTTTTAATACGAGTATATTCAAAATTCACTAAAGTTTCCTAAGTCCCGAAGACTCTAACTATAACGGAAAATTGTAGCCACCCTTAATGCCTTAAATTTTTTCACCATCCTGTATATATTTGTGATCTGTTGTTCCAAAAGACCGTTTTAGGAGAGGTGAGTGTCCTTCTTGTCCAATAAGTAGGAACTTCGGATCTTCTACGGGCTTCCTTCAATTTCCTTCTTCATAGCACTTTCATAGCTTTCTGAGTGACTTTGAGCCTATTTAAAGATAATTATATTTGTTTTCCAAATATATAGATAATACTGCACATAAATTCGAAAAGTCAGAGATACGAACTTGGTTCAAACAGACCTTCCTTCATGGAAGGCAAGCGTTAATCCACTAGGCCAAGGGTCGGCAACCTTTTGAGTCGGAAGAGTCAAAAATTACAATTGACAAAATTCAAAGTTTTTAAAGAGCCACAAAACATTTTCTTGCCAACAATAAATTGTACTTGCATAAATAAAGATTTTGATAAAAAAACTGGATCTGGTCCACTAGACGCCCGGCGGGAAAACTAGTCCGTTATTCGCCCGGCGGGAAAATTATATTTAAATTAAAAATTTAAAGTACTGTATTAAATAAATGTATGCTATTAAAGTACCTATTAATATTAGATATATTCATACCACACTATTACTTTATTAAATCTTTATCAACCCTAACAACCTTACAAAAAATTCGAACATGCGAAATTAAATCTATGGTTAACAGAAGCATGTTCAAAACATAGACTAAGTTAGTTCTACTTATTCTAAAGTTCAAAACCTATTCTATTCTGCAAATCTCTGTAAGTGGCCCAACCATCAGAATGAATAACAGTACCTGGTTTACAAAGTCTACAAACTCTCCTAATTATCGGTAACAACACTTCAGCGCTCCTATTTGGCACTATAGTCATAAAACACCTTCCTGGTGTACAAAATGTATCAGCGATACCAAATACCCAAATGTTTTCTGTAGCATACCTGCCACAATGGTTTTTAGCTTTGTGCACAAATAGACTTTCGTCTATTTGCCAAATAATGCTAGGACCATCTAGTGATTTGCGTATGGAACTAAAGAGTCGCAGCTTCACATCCAAAGAGCCGCAGGTTGCCGACCCCTGCACTAGGCTATCACCGCTACTCAACACCAATAATATTATAGACCAGTAAATGACCGCTCTTACAGTTTTTCAGACTATATGCAGTCCACAGTAGGACATCAATATGTAGTGTCTATTTTCATTCATAGTTAATAATAATGTAATCCTGTAAATAAGATTTATTGTGTAATAATTTTTTCCTTTAAATAAGAAGACATCTTTATTTTTTTGTAAATATACTGTATTTATTTATTTATTTATACTTTATGCACTAAGTACAGAGGCGGACTTAATGCCGTAGGCATTTTCTACCAGTCAACCTAAGGGTGATGCAGAGAAAAAAGTATGGTAGGTGCACGGACAAGATAATTATACTAAAAAAGTAAATTATGCATAGTTACTTATAACTATTTATACATAAATTTTTATATAATATACACTACGTATTATATATACACTATTATACATAAATAAATATATATATAATTATATACATATACATAAATATACTATAAGTAGTAAGAAAGCGGAGATGATTCTGCCAATTTCTGTATATTGTACTCATCATAAATTTATGTATACTTATCATATATGTCATATCTGATGATAAAAAATCGGTAAAAATGGCACTTCTATTTTATATATAACTAGCGGCCCGTCCCGACTTTGTACGGGTAGGTACAAAGTTAGCGGTAAATACTTTTTAATATTCATCAATTCTTGACCTCTTACAAAACGTTCCCGTTCTCGAATACATCGCACCGTACATCACAACGTCGCGGTCCTAAGGTTATGTAAAATTAGTGTCAACTTTCAAAGAACTTTTAATTACTCTTAAATGATCGATCGTTTCTCACTTCAAATCAATTTTCACCCCTATTTCGCCCCTTTAGGGGATGAATATCCAAAAACGAACAATCACATGTTTCTTTATTTCGAACCAAAAGCCTAAATCTCAAGTTTCACGTTTCTCACATCAAAACTAATTTTCACCCCTATTTCGCCCCTTTAGGGGATGAATTTCCAAAAACGCAGAAACACGTGCTTCTTTATTTCTTACCAAAAGCCTAAATCTCAATTTTCACGTTTCTAACTTCAAAAACATGTTTCACCCCTATTTCGCCCCTTTGGGGGATGAATTTCCAAAAAAGTACAATCACATGTTTCTTTATTTCGAACCAAAAGCCAAAATCTCAATTTTCACGTTTCTAACTTCAAAAACAATTTTCACCCCTATTTCGGCCCTTTAGGGGATGAATTTCCAAAAACGCAGAAGTACGTATTTCTTTATTTCTAACCAAAAGCCTAAATCTCAAGTTTCACGTTTCTCACATCAAAACCAATTTTCACCCCTATTTCGCCCCTATAAGGGATGAATTTCCAAAAACGCAGAAACACGTGCTTCTTTATTTCTTACCAAAAGCTTAAATCTCAATTTTCACGTTTCTAACTTCAAAAACATGTTTCACCCCTATTTCGCCCCTTTAGGGGATGAATATCCAAAAACGAACCATCACATGTTTCTTTATTTCGAACCAAAAGCCTAAATCTCAATTTTCACGTTTCTAACTTCAAAAACAATTTTCACCCCTATTTCGGCCCTTTAGGGGATGAATTTCCAAAAACGCAGAAGTACGTGTTTCTTTATTTCTAATCAAAAGCCTAAATCTCAAGTTTCACGTTTCTCACTTAAAAACAATTTTCACCCCTATTTCGCCCTTTTAGGGGCTGAATTTCCAATAACGTGGTAACACGTGTTTCTTTATTTCTAACCAAAAGCCGAAATACCAATTTTCACGTTTCTCACTTCAAACACAATCCCAATATTCACGTATTACACTTCGAAAACAATTTTGACCCCTATTTCGCCCCTTTAGGGGATGAATTTCCAAAAACGCAGAAACACGTGTTTCTTTATTTGTAACCAAAAGCCTAAATCCCAATTTTCATCTTTCTCAGTTCAAAAATGAAGGGACTCCCATACAAACTTTCACCCCCTTTTTAACCCCTTTAGGAGCTGAATTTTCAAAAATCCCTTCTTATTGCTTGCCTACAATACAAAAGGGACCTACCCTCCAAATTTCGTGACTCTAGCTTCAGCGGTTTCGGCTGTGCGTTGATGATATCCATAGAGAAGCTCGTGTGACAGTCATCTGTGGCACAGTATATATATACCTACATAATTTAAACTGTGTCTGTGGGCTGTGCTGTAGCTATCACTTGAGTGGTGCTTGAGTGACTTGGTTACGTCATCATAATTAGCATGCCTTGATATTCACCTAGCAGACGAAATTATCAAAATTTCTTTTGTCTCCCTTATTTTTACTTACTTACTTAACTGTAAGACAAATATTTTATTTTATTTTCTTACGGAATCGACGGTCCGGATTTCGCCTGGCCTTAAATACTGACAGTTAGAACATAGTGGTAAACGTCTCTGGGTCGGAGATGATCGCAGAATATGGCACCTTCAACAAGCCTTTTGCATCTGAAGACGAGAAGTATAGAAAATTAAGTGAGTCACTAAAGTCACTCCTCGAGTGACTTTAGTACGTCCAGTACCCTGGTCAGTCACTGAAGTCAGACTTTACTGACTGACTGGAATGTAATACCGACACCTACCGACACAACAAAAGAAACAGAATAAAATTACTTAAGTTCTGTATTATAACCATTTATTGATAACTTAGCAATAGTATTGTAGGATATCGCTCTAAGAATTTATAAATATCAACAACACCAAATGGAGAAATTAACTGACATATGACATTCCGACTGGCATCCTAATTACGTAAAAATCACTTGATAGCGACCCGACAGCCACGGGACAGCAGACGGAGAGCGACAGGTCGCTAAATATAAAATAAAATCGTATTAAGTATGGCGATCGTCCGCCTGTGGCTACTTGTCGCATTTGCAGCGCCAAGTATGCATTTTTTTGGTTCGTTTATTGTCCGCCAGACGGCGAACCCGTACGCGGTGGCTATCGTGTCGCTATCGGCAAATACGTAATAATAAAGTGATGTTTGACAGCAGCTACCGCGCGATTTACGCGTGTCGCAAACTATCTGCTACATCGGTAATTAGGGGGCCGGATGTTGAAAAAAATGTATCTAGGCATAGCATCTTGAAAGTCATTATGCAAGCCCACGAGATCTTAGTCAATGTTTTTGCTTTGGAATCATCAAGCGAAACTCAGATCAAGCGCCTGAATTTAAAAAAAAACTTCTCGCTAACGGTCGCCGTGACTTCGAGAGATGGCAGCGCACTCAGGACCGATACTGTGTCGGTTCTGATGTGTAGTTAGGTAGATACTGTAATTCTAAAGAAATACAACTGCGATTATATAAAAAATCGACTCAATGTTTCCTTCGTGGGGGGTCCTATGTTGATGTCAATTGTTGAATGCCTGCGCATACCTTATAAATTTAACGATCTATTTTGCATCAACAATGCTGGCGCTAAACAATACCCTCAAGTATTCCCGTGCAGCTGCCAAGCAATGCGGTCCTCAGTGATGTATGACATATGGATAGCATGGCCCTTATTACAATGGTACTGCGCATTAATTGCTATTGTAATTAGGCGGCAAACGCGTATCTAAGTTTATTCGACGTAAACAACAAGTTACGTGACGACACATTGTCTGTCTCTTTCCTTGTTGGGAGATCATGCGATGTCTCTGTCCCCCAGTCGTGACGCAATGCGCCCGCGCACTCTCGGAGTGCATTCACTCACAGCGTAAACAGCACAAGATCACAACGTAGACGATATTCCAACAAGATTTTTTTTCATTACTTATTGTGTTATATAAAATTGGCTGTAACTTAACGAACATTGATTTACAAAGACTGCTACAGTTTGAAAGTGTTGAGTGAATAAAATATTCAAGTACAGGATTAAGAAATAGGCCGAAGGTTAAATTTCATCATACGATGGACGCCACAAGTAAGTAAACTGGTTTTAGAGATATACGGTACCGTAAAAACTCGAAGACAAAATACATCATCTGATCATACAAACCACACTAAGGAAGATAATTATCAAATAAACCCCTGAAAGTGTCTTCAAAACTTCTCCCGTTTCAACAATAATAAACTGCAAACATTGGTTTAAACCTACCCTAAATTCTCACATCCCAACTCTGACAATGTAATCACATTCTCTTATCATCTCGATAAAAATCTCATTGTAAACATTATGCAGCAACATTAACTAACTACTCTTCCGTCTACAATTAAACTTATCTTCAACTCTAAACATTCCTAACCAATATCCATTTATAAAAAAAAAAAAATAAGTTTTAACACCGACCAAAAACATGAACAATATCTAGTTACTCATGTTTAGTACGCCGCTAATGCTTTTATAATGAGCTCTATTAAATAGCACATTATTGCTTATAATTCGCGGCAGCCGGTGTTATCATTTTCCGTTCTCGTAAAGCCTTGTGAAGTCACGCCCTGAATACCACCAATCGTAATTTCATCATAACCGTCCACGACGGAGACGAGCTAAGCTGAACAATGTCTGTCCGTCTGTCATTTTACCTAGTAATATATAGTACCTACAAATATAGTAATCTGTGGTAATATACAAAACGTTACCATCACATTAACCTCGTGTTACAAGTAAATCACGCATAATGTAATAATTATATAATATTCTGCAAGGTCGCTATAGTACTGTCAAACATTAATTGCAAATTCCTAAACAGCAGCCTTGAATCCTTAATTTTTGGGTTACCATATACACTAATTCTGTATTACAAAAGACATCGAAGGCGTTATCGACGTCACTAAAGAACGCCGGTGAAACCACAATCTTTACCATCACGACCTTTAAATCGATTAACATTTTGAACCGTCTCGCATTCATGAATTCTATAATAAAGCCAATGACTCATTCAGTGAGTGGATAAGACTTCAAATTGCTATGTTGCCTTAAAATATATTTTATACCAATAATAAATTTGTCAATTCATTTTATCTGCAAGGACTATCCAGATTTGGCTTATCCAAATACAATGGTAAACTAATAGATTGTTTGCCAAATTAGGGTTTGCATTAGAAAATGTAACTTGATTTAAATTATATAGGTTTTAAAAAGCATTATACTGATTCTGCATGCCTGCCTACCTACTACCTAAAATGAATCATCCATAACACGAACGTTTTGTCCTCTCATGGCTTAAACCGCACGAATCATGCTGTAAATAGGTTATGACGACATAATGTTACAATCCTTACCACAATTAATTTCAGTGGAAAACAAAATGGGTCTCCCGCCACCGTACGAGCAAATGAGACCTAACCCTGCTCCGCCACCATCGTACTTTGGTGACAATCCTCCACCACCGCCCGGCCTGGTGATCCCGCCAGCACCAGGGCCCCGCACCACCGTCATCACGTCGCCGCCGGCCGAACCCAGTGGCCGCCAAGGGAAGATGGGCCCCGGACCCACAGGCACCAACTGCCCAACTTGCAACAAATCCATCGTGACCAGAGTTGAATACATCCCGAACAACCGCACGCATATCATCTCAGCAGCACTTTGCGTTTTAGCCGGGTAAGCTAGAACATTAATAAGTTTGTTCAATGATAAAATAATAATTTTAGTCTGTTTACAAGAACAACCAGTATATTCAAATGGTACATAATATCAATCTAACAACAATATTAGTCTTATTCTGTTTGAGGTCAACCGATAAAGAACTAGATCTCTCTCGTTCTTTGTGTTTTACTTATTGGCAACTTTTAGATTCTAAATCCGCATTTCATATTATTTTTAAGCCAAACAGTCGGACGTAAAAGAAGTTTGAAATATGTTTTGTAACAAGTTTTTGTACTTGCATGACTAATTATTATTACGTTGGATGCGATGTTGTATGTATTCGGTGCTAGGACGTTGTTTAGGCAAATAACCATAGCGAAACAGGAATATAGAAAGGAGTATCATATTCTTCGCAAAATCGACGACGCTAAATCGTTAATATTTTGTATCTTTTAACGGTAACTCTGTGAATCGTCATCAAACGTAGGTAAACGTCGGGCCATCCCGTGACCGTTTCGAACACGTGTAGACATTTATGTAAAGTTTACGTAAGATACTTCTCATATCGTAATAATATCAGGTGAATGGGCAGCAGCACCATCTACATACAGATAACATCACACTGTGGTCACTTGCTTTCCATTATGTTTGCGAACGCATTTTATTTTTAAATCGCTAAAAACTCTGGCTACTTTAGAGAAATCGAGTGCGAAGGTGAACTTCACCACGACATTGCGCCGAAAACTACGTAGAATAGACTAGATGATTTTTATTTATTGTTTAAAATAATAGGTAGTAAGGACATATATCATACAAGAAGGACCCAGTATTTATAGTTGGCAGCGTGAGACATGCTCAACTGCTAATAATCTGTCCAAGCCAGTCATGCGTTGAATAGAACACAATTTTTATAGTATTAGATAGGTACAAATGCTATAATATAATTTAAATACGTCTATCCAGTTAGCACAAACATTCAGCAACGGCGCTAGGTTAATTTCGGAATGTATTTTATTTAAATCCACTCCCAGCATAAAGTTATTATTACTTTACCACTAGTAATAATAACTTTATGACTCCCAGTATCCCAGATTCCTCAGAAAAAAATTACAAAAGCCGATGCGACTATTGTGCCAGAAAAAAAAGATTCCCATGGAGGTATAAATTCATCATCTAATTAGGGTTTACTGCATGAGTTCTGATTACTTCCTTTACCAACCATTACAAAATAGGATATCGACGATGCCAGTCCATGATATTGTGCACTTGCCATTCTAATTAGTGCTTGCAACAGTATCGCAACTTGTGATACGAGAAGTATCGTGTCACTATATTCAAGTTAAGACTTAGATAAACATTGTATTATAAATGTATATTAATATTTTACAGATGCTGTTGCGGCTGTTTCGTGCCGTACTGCATGAGGTCCTGCAAGACAGCCAACCACTACTGTCCTCAGTGCAAAGCTTTCGTCGGTTCATATACACCATCTTGATCCTAATTCCCCCCAAGTCTCCGTTCTCGTTTCCATGAAATCTTCTGTATTATATAGCTATATACGGTCCTACTTTATTAGCGGAGGTCCATAAGGAGTTATAGTAAGATACTCATCATTATGAACATATTTGACTATGAGAACAACACTGAAATCGCACTGAAGTCGAGTATAATTGAATTATTTGTAAGGAACAGCATTTTTTTTTCGTGATTTCATACTTATTCTCATAGTAAAAGTTGTTCATAATGGTGAGTATAATATAACCCTTCCAAGGGATTGGGACTAGAAAGGAAGGACCTTGAATATGCTACAAAATTAGGTGGTGTGTTATGTGCACGAAATCTCATGTGATGTTCATATCTACCTATTCTGCCAACTCTGCGGTTCTGACAACAATCTGCGGTTTCCTGTTTTCCAATAAATGGAAAAATAACAGGAAAAGTAAATTATTAGCTAAACGTATCTATTAATTACCTATGTTTCATTAATAATTTATTACAATTTGTTTTGTTATATTAAACAATTTCAAATATTACCTACTGTCTACCACTATTTAAATAAAAGAGGTATTCATTGATAGATTCGTAAAACAAATAAAAGGGTTCCTATGCGTGTATGGAACGTTATCTAAAATTCCTAAAAAAATCAAAATATAATAGGCAAAAGTTTTAAGTAGTTATTATATAGTAACTCTTAAATATACATAATTATGTATTTGATCACATTCGACCAAATGCATATCTATCGAATTTATAATACTTATGTAATTTATGCTAAGTATTTGTCTAGTATCTAGGTGTAGGTAAGCTGAAACTGATGATTAGATATATGAATGAATTTATATTTTTTATACGAAATAATTATAACTAATTTATGAAAAAAGTATCGCTGATAATCATGTAATAATTAAAATGTTTATTAAATTCTGTGATATACTATTTCAAGGGTCTTATATACTATTTCTACATAAAATTTTACGTGTAGGTATTTACCTATCTAATTAAATATCTAGGTTTTCAAATGGGCTTTTTTTATTATTTACATGTACCTATCACCTTAAAAATATAGACATGTCACAACTAAAGCACGCACTGAAAAAGTTAAACTTTCGAACCTAACTAAGTACCTACTTTACTAAGTAATTTACGATTAAAATACATATAATATGAAGTTGTAAAAGTTGTTGTTATATAATTATAGTAATATGAATTTGTAAGAAGTTGTAAAAGTTGTAATAAATGATGGTGAACATCCTAGACCACATTAGATATATTATAGAATTATGTAAGTAGATATAATACAACCATAATACTTATATCTCAAAGTTACACTTTCAAATCTTATCTAGTTGTAATCTATTTGTATTTAAAACACAACAAAATACCAATTTTTTTCCCGTATTATTTTAAATACAGATACCTATTATTTTTAGATATCCGTAAACCAATATTGTACTTCTATAAATTTCATTCATAATTATCCGAGCCCTTAAATGCACTAGATACGTAATAAACAACATATTACAAGTAAAATCCTAATATTCGCATGTCTATTAGATAAATTGATGTAAATATACTAGCTATTGTCATTGCTCTTTTCATTGTGTGTGTTTATATTGTTGACGTGCCCTGTAATAAATAAATAAAATCATTTCCGAACAACACGTGCATCACCTTATAGTACCGAGGATCGGGTGTACATTCCCAAATACTTTTGACAGTTGGGGCAATAATGTTCCACATTTTTCCATCTCTTGACAACGTATGGTATAATGCAGCAGCACAGCCACCTGAAAACGGAAAAATATATTTTTAAAGTCAAGTTTGCATGACGACTTTTTCATAGGATTTATGACAAAATCTGAATAAAATCTGAAAATCTGTTTTTTTTTTTTTTTTTTTATAAAAAAAAAAATTCGCAATTTCATTGGTCCCTTAGTCAAATTTGTCCATAATTCTAAGTACTATAACCCCTTAAAAAGACCTCTGACAATAAAGTAGGACCTCATCGTTATATTATAATATATTATGGATACATGATCGTCACAGCCAGTGTGAAAACCAGTTCGTTGCGTGTATTTTGTTCACGATTGATTCAATATGAAAATATTACGAGGAGTACTTAATCCTGATTTTCCCTCCCGTTTTTTTTTTCTTTTCGCTGTATTTTTATTTTTTGTTAGTGTTCATACCACTATCGAAAAGAGGGACAGGGAAAATGGAAATAATATTAAATTTCCTATCCTAGCCCAGTCACTTGATTCATATAAACAGCCTGGGCTAGGATAGGAAGTATAATAATAATTCCATTATCATGTTAAAGAAATCCGTGAGTCGTTTCTTAAATGCCATCTAGTTATCACCGATACGTGTTGCAGCTGTGATTTTAGCCGTGCAATGCGCACATCTTTTTTTTATACCATTCCTTACTCTATTGTATTAATTCTGTATTGTGGGTACAATTTACAAACATACAATATCTCGCACAGTATACACATACCCAAACTAGAAAAATACCTACAATTAATATTTGTTTCGAGTGGAAATCGAACCCGTTAAACATAGCGCAGAAAACCTGTGCTAAGCTACTGCGCCGAAGTGTCTTCAAATTATCAACTAATTACAACCTCGGACTGAAACTGATTTATTTTAAATTTTAAACTGTTTTTAGAAGATACCTCAGTCTCGCAATGAATTTTGATATCATACTGATATTAAATGAACATAATTTATATTTACGATTAACTCGAGGATTGCAAGTGCAACAACGACCTCAAACCGGATTAATTAGCACAAGAATTATAATTATAATTAACAGATGTGTGTAGAGATTACCAACTGGGCCTTATCCGTTACAGAGAGGTACTTAGAAAAAATTTAATTGACTATGGGTGATACCTAAGTGCTGTCAGCAAAATAGCTTATGCTTAACCGGGATTTTCCGAAATGTTGTCTTCCAGAAACATCGATTCCATCGATTTTCCGAAATGTTGTTTCCGAAAAAGGTCGCTCGAACGAATGTATCTAACGAAACTCTCACGCCCTCCAACTTCAACGTAAAGAATCTCGGAGAATGGTAAGATGAATGCCCAAAAAAGAAGAAGAAGAATTGCTACTGCTGACGGGCTCACCGGATCATTTACATTCTCAATCGAGCATTGAAATACAATACACTGTTGGTCAACTTAAAAAAAGTAACTATTTACGTTTTGTATACCTACTCACCAAAAAAGAACGCCAAGAAATACAGCAACAATATGCGTGACTGTAGTGTTCTTGTAACTGGCTCTCGTCATGACATCTTCGCTGCAGTAAGGGCACCGCATGCCGACCGGCTCCGACCCGACTTGCAGCAGGTCCATCTCGATACACACCGCATTCTCCGTGCTCTGGTTTATCTGCTGGTACGCGTTTGTCTCCACTACAAGATTTAACTCGGTCAATTTTTTTATCGATAAATATTAAAGTCCGGCAGAAATGCCGAAAGATACGGATTTGTTGCTCTAATGATACATCGGAATTCCTTCTCTCGCACTTCCGTAAGTTTATCGTATTACACAACTACTACAGACTGTGCAATGTCATCTGTGGTCAATCGTCAAATCTATGTGCAATCCTCATCGCTCCCTTATACCTATCTACCTCCAGTTTTGCTCACCTGGATTCTGAAAAACCTAAAAAAGACTCCAATTTTGAGAAATCTAATATGTTCGCTAGTTAATCGAGCGGAGAGGTCACTAATGGTACCCTATGGACAATATTGATAGTATCGTACAGTATGTATATAAGAAGTAGTACAGTCAACGACATAACTATGTAGATACACTTTCGTTAATTTTAAAATTAATTTATTATCGAAGATAATTAAGTAATGACACCATTGTTCATGTTCATATCTAACTTCTAAGCTAATCGAAAAAGTTACGCTATTTTATAATAATGAATTACAAAAATTAATGAGATTTGCATGTTTTCATTGAACAAGGTCCTACCTTATTCTAGTCTCGATTCCATTAAGGGCTTATTGTACCTACCTACTCATCATTATGAACAGCTGTTATTGTCGCGATTTAATGGTAGGTTCCATAATAAAAGTTGTTCATAATGATGAGTACAATAACCCCTTAGGATTGGGACTAGAAAGATAGGGACCTTTTATAATTAATAATACACTTTACATGTGTCCATTTCCACTCTTCCTCTATTTCACAACCATTATTTTAATCTTAGGTACTAGGGTTTTTACTTTCGAGAGTTTTACAGTAATTTTTATGTTCGAGGCAACACTGCAGTATAGATACTTGCCTATAATTTTTTTGAGGGGAAAGTGCAATTATAGTTATCGTGAAATAGGTATTGATATTGATAGATGTAAATTGCAAGTTATTTACGTAAAATAATTTTCCTCGTACGTTATTGACATTGTTATTTATCGATGTCGGATAAGAAAATATATTTTCATGATTTTCACCGAACCGTACATTGTGTAAAGTAGGTAGCCCACACCTATTGATAAATTAATTAAGTTGATTCAATAGGCAGGTAATATACTTAACTAGGTAAGTATTTTCACAATTCTGTGATGTAATCAATGACGAAATAAGTAGATGTAATAATGAAATATTACCACCACGAATTCTACTTCCCCACCACAAGGTATAGGAGAGAGCATGAAACTGAATAGGTATCCTACCTTAAGGATATTGACGATAGGTAGGTATCGTTGCACACTTTTAATGATAATAACATGGGTTGAGTATATTGAAAAGGCTTACTTGTTTACAAAATCCGCCGTGTGTGATATCGCTCAAGTGTCACTACCACTGATAAATCCTTCACACACAATCATGAATTGTCCCTACCCGACGTGCCAACGAACTATTACCTAAGTAATTAGGGCGAAATATATCTAATCATGTTAAATTTATATTAAACACTAACCGGCCGTAACGTCATATTAGTAGAAGTATTTACTCAGTTAACTTATATCCTAAACTCGTAAATTGCCAATTTAAGTAGGTACCTACTATCAGCGACGCGATATTGATATCAATGAAATGCCGATATTCATATCCATGGTTATCGAATAGATAACACATCTATAAAATATCGAATAGGTCAGTCTCTTAGCAAAAGTACATACCTAGTTAAGTAAGTTCCTCGTTTTCCCGTTTTCTATAAATACCTACGTTGTAGCTAGATAGGTAGGTAGATACTGTAAATAGGTACCTACCTAATTATTTACATAATATTTTTGTCGAATAACATAAATAAATCTATATTTGAGGGCTTCCGTACCTTAAATGGAAAAATACGGAACCCTTTTAAGATTCCTCTTGCATCCGTGTGTCTATCACAGCAGTTTTTTCTCAGAAACTATTTAGGAATTCAAGAGCACACAGTGAGCAATTTAACTTTGCGTCAAGCGCGCGTTGGTAATGTACACACCGCGCGTATAGTTTGGGGTTCCATCGTACTCCATGTCAATCGAGTTAGTTTATAACAACTTATGTGTAGGTACATTGTGCAATAAATAAATAAAAATCGAACATTTTTCTACTATAGGTACGTGTACCATAGAAATAAGAAGTAGTGCTCCCCTTAGTTAATAAGTCTATGACGTGTACCTATGGGTGAAAAAAAGGTCGCGTTAAAATGTACAGCTTATGCAGCTTAGTGGCAGCACTGGCAGCTTGTGAAGGTATTTCGAACCGCGCGGCAAACGCTCACCCTACGCACGCTCTAACGAAAATCTCGAAGAGCGCGCTTGATAGGCGCTCCCCTAAAAGCGCGCATTTAAATGTGTACGCTGCACACTATTATTCCTTTAAACGTGCAGAGAATAGAAACAACGGGTGAATGAAAATTAAGGTTTATTTATTTACCCTCTCAAATCATATATATTCAATTCAAGGCATAAAATAAAAAAATATTACACCGCTGTCAAAATGACAAAATAATTTTGACAATTTAGACTGTTGACATTTGACGTTAATGACATTTTAAAATATTAATTTTGTGATGCATGCATTCTTCATTCAATCAAAGTTAATAAAATTAATATAATATATACGTGTGGTAATCAACTAAACTTATCTTCATAATTGTCAGTCTCATAATGCACTGATCATCGTGTGTGTATTAAATATAATGAGCTAATTGTTGTCAAAACTGTTTAATTTGATACTATCAGAATGGATGTAGATTTGTTACGACCAGGCACTGTGCCCATATCTCCAGACACAATACTATGGTTTGAATTTCTTCTAGACCCCAATTTACTAAAGAGACATCTCAGCAAACAAAATCCAGGTAGGTCTGTTTTTTATTACAAATAAACATTGAAGTGCTTATTGTGACTATTGTGGCAATATAATAACATAGGACTAAAGTTTATCATATGTTGATAAAATTAGCCTATCGCAATCGATTATTTGACTAAGACCTTTCTCTCACCATGTCTTAACTTGTTAGCTAACAAATTGACAACAGTGACCAACTTAACAAACCTTTTCGATTCTGTAAGGACACATAAAATAAAACCCAGCACATAACTGGCAGAATCATCTCCACTTTCTTACTACTTATAGTATATTTATGTATATATAATTATATATATATTTATTTATGTATAATAGTGTATATATAATACGTAGTGTATATTATATAAAAATTTATGTATAAATAGTTATAAGTAACTATGCATAATTTACTTTTTTAGTATAATTATCTTGTCCGTGCACCTACCATACTTTTTTCTCTGCATCACCCTTAGGTTGACTGGTAGAAAATGCCTACAGCATTAAGTCCGCCTCTGTACTTAGTGCATAAAGTATAAATAAATAACTGCCCCACTGCTGGGTATGGGTCTCTTCTCAGAATGGGAAGGGTTAGGCTTTAGTCCACCATGCTGGCCTATAGTGCCGGTTGGCGGACTACACACACCATCAAGGACATTATGAGGCCCACTCAAATGTGCGGGTTTCCTCACAATGTTTTCCTTCACCAAAATTAATCATTTCAAGTATCAACTTATAATGTTGAGGCTTTCCCTTTTTCAGAACCATCAGCATGTGAATTGATTGAAGAGTTCCTATTGGTGGACACCAAGAACTTGAACTCAAAGCCCACAAGTGAGCGTATTGTAGATGTGGATGCTCCACCGAGCCCCCCATCTGCAATTACTCCACCAACGTCACAATTTACACGCAAACAACTGGCTCTTAAAATACTTGCTCTGAAAGTTGCTTCGACTTTGCACTGGAATTTGGGTGAGTTGAATATTTTTACAGATTGGATAATCTATATATTAATATGTTAAGAGAAAACTTTGTATCCCTTTTTAACATATTGCGCACACAAGGGATTGTAAGATTTGAAATAGTTAAAGTATATATGGAGAAGGATTGCAGAAAGCTAAAATTACGGTCGAATTTCGACCATTGGGCGACCACTAGTAATATTAATACAGTAGAATCCATTTATTTTGTCATATATAAACTCACAGATACCCTTTTGTTTAGTTGTCAAGGATCTGGTTGTATATCTCTCTCCATAAATAACAGTAACATATTTAACATTCCAGATATATTTGAGATGAAGCTTCCTCCTCAGATCCAGCAGCAGTTGATGCATGATCTTGTGTACATGTCAACTGATGGTGCTTTCGCTGTACCACCACAGGTTATATTATATTTAATTATTGACATATCTTATCTATGTATTAATAATGTTTTTTTAATGAAGCATATTGCCTTGTTACAGACTTGACAATGTAAACTTAATACAGTTTAAAATACTCATTATTAACTGAGAAGCCACAAGGGTTTATTTGATAAAAAATATTTATATTTCTTCAGTTTATCTGCAAAGCATCAATATGCTCCTTTCAGGTTGCCCGTTATATTTGTTACAGTTTACAGGATTTGATAGGGAGGTACCTGTTTTGTAACTTGTTAGCTCCAAATATGATCATAATGGAGTTCAAAGTTACAAGTAGTCAAGTTACGGTTTCGCGACACTAGTTTTTTAGCATAAATCCCGCTTAGTACTGGCATGCAAATTATTATAATGTTATTAGTTCACATATTAAATGAAATAAATGGTATCATTAAGATTGGCAACTGGCTGAAACTAAATTCTAAATAACAATTAAAATGTTTAAGAATTTTTAATTTATGTAAATTTAAAATAATGGAATATTTTAATTAAAATGTTAGTATAACTTGACATGTCAAAAGAAATTCTTATTCAAAAGAATTTCCCAGAAAGTAAGTTTTTTTTAGGGAACTGTTAGAGATAGGAAGATGTGTTATCTTCCTATCTCTAACAGTTCCCTAAAAAAAACTCCCTCTATAGCAGGGGTGGCCAACCTGATTAGACCCAAGATCTACTGTTTACTGACGAAACCCAGTGCGACCTACCAATTAGATACTTCTTGAAATTTTAAATGAATAGTATATTAAACTTATATGGCTTTTGCCTTGCCACGGTCGACTGGACTAATACTCGCGATCGACCGGCCACCCCTGCTGTATAGTAAATGATATTTTAAAGCTACACTTGTATAAACAGGAAATACCAGCAGAGTTGCTCCAGCAACCACAGGTGCAGTTTGCTTTGGCTCTGTATCACAGATGGGTGATCAGGTTCCCTGTGAAAGCAGCACTCTATGCTAAATCAAACAAAATGTCCTACATCCACATGTGAGTATTGTTTAAATTTTATATAAATTTGTTCTAGTGTAACCTTACTCTTATTATTTAGTTTTTAATATGCAAGAATTAATATGATTATAGGCATATTGTATTTCTTGATAACACCATAGGTAGGTAAAGATAAACTACAAAAAATTGGCGCGCCCCTCCAAAATTCAAAACGTTTGAAAGTATTTACAAAGCACCGCCCACGAGCCGGCCGTCAAACAAAAATCAATCCAAGGATTTGTTGCTCGGTAAGGAGTTGTAACTAGAAACATTGAAACAGTAATTTGGAAGAGCGCGCCATGCTATAGTAGTTTATCTCTATCAAAATACATTTTTTACATGGTATAAATAATCCACCTAAAATATTTTCCTTTTTTCTCATCACAGACCTGGCATGCAAGTAGATAGTGCCTACACACCTATAAATCAAAACTTCGAGAAAGTCTTACGAATGTGTGAAGCCACTCGCTTGCAAAGTATTATATTTTTAGACGAGATACTATCGTATTATGAACCAACATCAAGTACCGGTCGTAAAGAATCTAAAAAGATAAAGGTCCCTGTAATGGAGACCTTCGTCCATCTCACTGAAGACTCGTGTGACATGAACCATAACTGGAATGCTGGTAACTTCCTAATCAGCCAACATGAACTAGCAATGCAAATTCATTTCGATCTTTGCTATAATTACTTCTTCTATGGTCAACACAGTTTGGCAAAGAAACACATACTTGGCTGTAGAGAAAACTCGAATCTCCTAGAAAGAGAAATATCTATCTATGGCTATGGTACCCATAGGGTAATGCCCTGGGGAGAATTTTACTACGCAAGCATGGCGAAAAACGATATCTTAGGATACATAAGGGCATTAAATCTAGGCTATGAACTGTTAAATGAGGAGCCTTCATTATTACAAAAACTTCAAGATTCCATAGCTAATCATTATACTGGAATCATAGCAGTATTGCAAGCTGATAACTTAACAAGAGAGATTCCCATGATTCACCGACAAGTCGTTGAACTAGATATTCAAGGGTCTGCCTCAAGTGGAGCATTTACCGTCGCCCGAGATCTCTTAAATAGGGTATCGGCTCTGAATGCCGTCAGATACGCCTTAGAAGGTGGTTTGCCTTCTACTCATCAAGAATTCCTGAACAAATTCAAAACAGTCGGCATAAAGTTTTTTGATCTTTTGTTCTGGGCGCTCGCCCCCGTTTTATCGTCAAACTTGTCAGAAGCCGACTGGGACAATTTGAGAACATTCTTCCTTCATTTAGCTACATCACAGTGTAGGCTTCCAATCGATAGAATTGATGAATATTTAAAAAAACATATTGGTGAATCAGCAGAAGTCATAAGAAAGAAGTTAATTTCTGATGACCAGTTGAACACGATTCTCAATGATCCTGTTAACATTGATGATGAAAATATGGATATTCCTCGAGAACTGCTAACAGATGATTGGGAAACACCCGATTTTGAGTATAAGATTGTGCCTGACTTAGAAATGGGAAAACTCAAAAAGCGTCTTATAGAGGCCTCGACAGCAGACGACGTTCGAATGTGTTTGGTGAAGTTAGCCATGATGGCTCCAGCATCACCTCTGTGGAAGATAAGTCCGTCGTGGAAACCGGCTGGAGAACTGTGTAATGCCTTGGTATCTTTACCGAGAGGATTTTTACAAGACTTTGGGTACGTGGTATCGGGTGCGGCGCGAGCACGAGCAGAGGCAGGCTGCTCCCGCGCAGCGCTGTCCTTACTCTCAGTATTAGAAGGCGAAGCTCGCAGCCAACTGGCGGGAGGCAATGACCCCACATTATATCGGTTATGTCGTCAGCTATCGTGGGAGGTGTTACTGCTACAGATCAATGTGGTGTTGAGCGAGTGGCCACATCATCGGATTAACCTGACAGCACTAGCCAACAAATGCAAAGCTTGTATCGCTGCTGTTACTGCTGGCGACGGCGTTGTTCCTAGACCACAGGTGAGATGACCAGATATTTTACGGTATACGATGAACAAGATTTGGGTCATGATATTTGAGTACCTAATAATTTTTGTTATGTATACAGGTGATCGAGGCGTGTTGGATTTGCCTTATAAATTCCTGTGAATGGGAAGGCGTGGGCATAACGACGGGGCCGGGTGAAATAGCCGCAGCTCTTTGCGCCGCCTGTTTCGAGTTGCAGCGAGGGAAAGCGACTAGGAAGTTCCCCAGACCTTTATGGGATTTCGGTACGCTGGGACTCGTGGTATTCATAAAATTTGATGTAGTGACAGTGAGCCTAGATTAAGACTGTTTGTTTATTTTAGCATTAGCGGTTTATAGCAACGGCCCAGGAGGACCCGTCAAAAGGTCAGCAGGCGGTGCGCCAACACATTTACGCGACGCGCCTGGAGCATCAGCAGAAGCTCGCAACGCATTCAATGGCTTCTTATCCACTCTGCGCGAACCCCTCGCGGTCAGCGTAATGCTCTCCCTCCTCGCAAGAATACACAATCTTCTTATAGACGAGAGCTCGCTAGAGCTTGTAGTGGAATACACCAATCTTTGGCCGTCAATCATATCGAATACAAACAACTACAACGCCAAATTCGTACTTGAATCTCTTACCGACCTGCTTGAGAGGAGTTTGAAACTGTACCCATACAATACATCATGGTAAGTTCTAAACTATACACATTTTAATAAGCACCTATTATATTATAAGGCCCCCATTTATTTATGATGTTTTGCTAGAATATAGATATCAATTAAAGTCACTTGTTGACTTCTGTACTCGTATTTTGTACGACAAAAAGTTAAATTGTTCAAAGTTATTCCAATTTGTTGCAAGTCCAAATCAAAAAAAAAAAACATTCGGAAAATGATACGTTTATTTGTTTTCATGTAAGGCTTCGATTATACGGTGATGTGGAGATGGCGGAGAGTCGTTGGGGCGCTGCTTTACGGCGCTACCTATGTGGTGCAGCAGCCGGCTCGTGGCACTTCGCTAAACGAGCGCCCGACGAGCCGAGCGTGGCTCGACGCGCAGCGCGGTGCTGTCAGGCTCTCGCCGCACCGACACAAGCCGCCGCGCTGTGCCAGCTGCCCGACGAACCCGACTACACTACTGCCTTCAAGTGCCTTGCGGAAAAGGTAAGCATAGTCAAATTGTTCAACAGCCTTCGTAGCGCCCGGCTGATATAGGCCACTACCAAAGCTAATGACCTGATGCTCAACAGTCGGTTCGTTGAGTAAAGGTGTCTACAAACGGCACAATTTGGCTCGCGATTGGTAGGGCAAATCGGTATAGGCGCTCTACCAATCAGCATTTCAATGGGCAAGTTGACTGGTATAGTGGGACTCCGCTCAAAATTTAAACTTCCCCACTGAGGAAGTACCTCTACCTTGCAGAATATCGTTGCCAAAAACACTGCTCTTTTGCGGTGTTGTGTTCCTAACGGTGAGCAAGATGGCCCGTGCTCCTTGGGAAAGCGTTGTGTTTAATAACTGCTAACACACTAGTAATAGAGTCGGCAACGCGCGAGTGATGCCCCTTGTGTTCCAAGCAACCATAGGTTACGGTAACTGCGACCTACCAGGCGGCCGGATGCTTGTTTGCCACCTTAGTGGTATAATAAATTTGTAGGCGGTCTGGTTGACCATAAGTATTACTGACACTGTCATAAATGATGTGTACTTTTACAATCCCCATCTGCTTGGATAACTCGTTTCCAATTCTACTTCTTTTTGTTTAACAGACGGGCAATGCGGCAGACGCTATGGATGGTTACTATGGTTGCATTTGGGATGGTACACTGCTGGAAGTGGCAGTAGCCCTGCACGCGAGGCGTGGGGAGGGCGGGCGACGCGCACGTGCAGTGCGCGCGGCCGGCGCGCTCGAACTCAATGCGAACAATAGTGACGACATACAGCGCGAAGCCGCCGCCATACGCCGCGCGCGCCTACTGCGGGCGCTTACCAACCAATACGTCGCGTAACCACGCACGCGTTATACGCGTCGCACTGTATGTTACTTTTATTTACTATAATTTTAATACGCTAGTTATTTGTGATACAGTTGTAAGTCTAATAATAGTAATATACGAAAATATATCATAAACAATTTGAAGTTTTATTAGGATATGCCGTGTACAAAAAAATCTAATATCTGCTTAGATTTTTCCTAAATATATTGAGAGCCAGCCACTATGTTGGGAGCCAGTTCCAGTCTAACGAGATGCCATAAATTGAGTATAGTAAGTGATAGTGGTACCGGACCCGAGCGCACAAAACGTAACAGAAGGAGGGTAGACCGTTTTGTCTGCCAATAAACATCCACCCGCAAATACTTTTAGTTTATCCGTGACCATGGCGCTTGCAACAGTGCCGAAATATCGGGAGCTCAACACAAGATATAAACATGGTAAATACCCCGTTTCGAACTCTAATACTAATGATAGTGACCATGACAGTTTAAAAACTTATAAATTATGCGTGTCATCCAGACTAAGTCGAATTTCCATTTTGTTATAAAGTGAATCCAAATACTGTGGTTGCATTTAGGAACAGAGACTGCATAACTCTACAAATTATGCGCACTACATAAAAAAATATCCTGTATATTTTTTTTTTCGCAATATTTACATTAGTTAGATTTACAGAGGTTACAAACTTATACTACAACCTCACCTCAACGAGATGGCGCTAATAGTACGACATTCGCAGGCCTTTTATGAATATACAGGCCTGCGTATGTCGTAGAATAGGATTATTCATTCATCCAGCGTTCGATATATTGGATTTTCGTCCAATCACCAAGTCCAATCCATGGATACCTTAATTGTTGAAATTGGTTCAGAAGTTTAGGCTGTGCGAGGTTTACATACATAGTCAGTAAGATTCATAACACTTCGTTTCTGCCTTAGTCGGGTAAAAAAAAAAATGAAGGTACATAGTAAATAAATGCTTTATTCAAAATAGGTACAATTTTTTTAAGAATACGTTATCAACAGTAGAATATAACGACGTCGACGGACCTTAAACTTTTAAGTCAAAGTTTTATTTTTGCATCTCTAATTAATTCCATGAACAGTATCTATCTATTACGTAGATATTCTACCTATTAAATAGTAATTTAATAATAACCTTTACAGAAAGAAAAAGTTATTTTTTTGCATTAACACTTTCCTGTTAAGTATGTAAGTGAAGTTTTCAATCAATTTCTGTATTTTTAAAACGCTTTTATTAGCTTCACCTGTAACTATGTAAAAAAATCTTGGATGTTAAATTGACCCACTTCCCGGTTTCCGATTGAACTGAAATTTTGCATACACGTTTAGTTTGGATGACAAAAGCGTTTTTTTTTTTTTTTTTTTAAACTACCTATATCTAATATTTATTACAGTCGACTTCATCGCCAACAAAGGTCGGGCAAAGCTGTAGGAATTATTCATTCTTTTAGATATTATTATTATTATTGGCAATGTAGTCGACTGCAACAAACACAGAAATTGATTGAATTTTTCCGTCAAGTCATGCCTTGTATAGGTTGTTGTAAAGCTAAATAGAGAATTTATTCATTAGCACAGTATTTCGAGCTATTTTTCGATTACCTACCCAAATTATTAATTTAATGATGTACAATGTGTTGGTACCTATATTTACATAACAGGAAATAGATAAAGAAAAAACACATAATTTACCGGTTTACTGTTAATTATATCATACTGATAACATTAATATAATTATATATTCATTTTATTATAATAATCACGTGTACTTTTCAAACAACATTATGGCACAACTTTTTTAAATTTCGAAGTGCCTGAAGAAAATTACAGGAATTACACACAGTTAGTACCTACTTATACTTCTAACATTTTACTTTAAAAAAATACAAAGATTATGTGTGAATTCATCAATATGCATATAAACAAGGGTCAGAACAAAACATGCATAATACATCTATAAAAACTTATGATTTCAAGATCAGTACGATGTTTCAGCAACTTTATAGATTTATAATTCAGATTTTTAAAGTGACCTTACATTGGAAATTGTAAATTTTCAAAACATTATATTACTATAAAGTATCAAGGCCGTAGCCAGGAATTAAGTTCGGGGGATCGAACCCTGAACAAGAAAGGCAACTAGGAGCAACTTTAAAAAACTGTTTTATTATCGTATTCGTTTTCTTCTCTCCTCCGTGGTTTTCTTATACTTCTTATCACATGTTATACGCTAATCTCATGCTACAAAAAATCAGTCGTATTTTAGGGAGCTATTTTCTGATTTATAATAAGGTTTTGTATCACAACTTTGTCGTGCCTGACAATATTTAGTTATAAGGATAGTAAAACTATATATTTATGTACCTACCCTAAGTTTCAATGACCATGCACTGTCATTGACCTAATAAAGGTAATATCTATACGTTCTAACTCCTACGTTGTGACCAACCATAAAATTGATATTGTTGCAATATCAAAAATAGTCCAAACGTGTTTCTTGCGTTTTTTCATAAAAGGTGTTTACCATGATCTTCCAAAACATGTTTATAAATATCTCAGAGTCTAAAATCTATAGTTCGGTATATAGATAAGATATATAGATAATATATGTTATAATATAAAGGCTATAAATGAAGATATAAATACGCAGACTGGATCTAAGTATTTACTTGGTGTAGGTGCCGAGGTATCTCTGGCAGTTGGGGCAGTAGTGATCGGAGTTTTTAGCTGATTCAGAGCCATACGGAACACAGCATAAACAGCTGGAATAATACAAAAAGTTTAGGAAGTGTAAGAATAAGTTTAGGTTGATTAAGGGCTGATTTTTCAATCGCCAGATAATATTTTATCCAACGAATAAATTTGACACTTGACAAATTTTGTATAGGAAAGCTGGCAAAAATTCATATTTATTCCCTCGATGATGAATCTGCTTACACTATAAAGTTATAGGATTGAAATATTTTCTAAATGACCCTTAATTATCTGGGCGATATAAAGTGGCAGTGTATCAAGTGCACTTAATATATTAGCTGTAGCGTCAACGATGAAGCGGGCACTCCTAAACGTCTTATATTAAACGAAAATTCAACGCCGCTTTATCGTAGTCCCTATGTCATTGTGCAAATAGTTCTCTGAACCCCCCCCCCCCCGTTTCCCTTTCCTTGTGTAGTGAGCCACATACCTATTATGTTACACGAAGATTGTTTAATACTTAGATATTTGCGGGCAGTGAAAGTGTATCTTTCTTTTAGAACCGTCGGGATGTTGAAAGGACTCGAATGTTAACATATCTAATACTTAAAAAACATACCACAATATGCCCCAAAGCGCCGCTGCCATGTGGGTGCGCGAAGTAGTGGTATACTTGACAGCTGTCTTGATGGAAGCGCGGCAAAACTGACATGTGGTCACTGTGTTCTCAGGGCCCAACAGATTCTGTAATAATGTTACGGTCATGAATAGCACCAGCATTTCCTTCAGTGCCGTTCAAACAGTGAAATCCTATGTCTATGGTTCAAACAGTTATTATTTGATGGAACACACCATGACAATATACAATGTTAGGCGGAAAGGGTAGGTACATAAGCACTGTAGGAGGTTATTGTACTTATAATTATAAATAACTTTTACCATCCCTGAAAACACGAAAAAAATTACAACTGTTCCATACAATATACGAGTATAATTTAATATCAATATCACTCGACTAAATGTACTACTGAACAGCAGACTTAATTTTCACGATTTCTGGGTAATACCCTTTCCGACTAATCTTGTATTGTACCTATTACTGAGCCCACCATCGTTGTCCACTGCTGGATATCAGCATTAAGAAGAGATAGAATTAGCAGAAAATATTGCCATAATGACAAAGAGGTTGCTAACGGGTTGTTGATCTCAGTAGTCAGTAGCTACACAGGAGCGTGATGCTGCATATCCTCTTGAGATGATTCTTTAGTTGCCTTTACGACACTAACAGAAGATAGGGGGATATTTGAACATAGGTACGGTCAACAACATAAGTACATGGAGCGATATGTTTATTATACTCGGTTAAATGTGGTAAAAATTTGTTATGCGATTATTAAAGAGCCAAGCTCCAGCTTTAACATCATGTAAATATCAGAATTAATAAGGAACTATTCTTTTTTTTAACACGCTTTTATTAGCTTCACTGTAACTATGTAAGAAAATCTTGGAAGTTAAATTTGATCCGGTTTCCGATTGATCTGAAATTTTGCATACACGTTTAGTTTGGATGATAATGCATGGTTAGTTTAGTGACGTCATTCTAAATCCCATATGGCGGACTAGTTAATTATTATGTACTCCCATGATATGGGTATCAAATGAAACGGTTTGCTGAGAAGAATACGAATAATAAAGACAAAGTTGACGTCTAAGTGGAAGTCGCAGTCAAAGTCAAAGCCGAACCCGAAGCCGAGACTGAACCTGAAGCCGAAGCCGAAACCAAGGCCGAGGCCAAAGCCGAAGCCGAGGTCGAAGCCAAAGCCGAGGCTGAAGCCGAAGCCGATGCCGAGGCTGAAGCCGAAGCCGAAGTCAAAGTGGAAGTCGCAGCACAACAGCCGTAATTAGTTTTAGCATCTGTGTAAACCACAAAGACGCGCCGATTCAAACTAGACGGATACCATCAGCGCCATTATATTCGACTGGTGGCAATACGAAACAGACGTCCCGTGTACTTTTAATTGAATATTTTTACATATATCTAGGTCGCCAAACGTGCGTTATATCTAGATTTATTTCAATGTCATTGGGGCAGTATTTAATGAATTATGCATCGCTTTACGTTATAGGTGGTCTATTTTGAATAGCCTTAAGCCTTTCGTTCCGTCGTAGTTTATCATAGTTGTGGCTGTTGACAGAGTCACCAATGCAAGCGGAATGGATTTGTGATTACCAGCCATTAAGTAAAATAATATGGCTAATTCAAATCCTCACTAAGAATTCCTGTATCTGTAGGCCTTACAAAAATTTGTACCGTGCGGAAATCTAACCCGCGACACGTAACGCAACAGTCGATCGCGCAACCACTGTGCACACCGTGCCATCAAAACTACTTTTAACCAACTTCAAAAAAGGAGGATCTTCTAAATTCGTCTTTTTTTTTTGTGTGGTAGACAAGGGTAGTAGACAATAGAACTCTAAAATGGATAACACCAAATCACTCGTGATTGCTATAATCGCATGTTTATAAATATTGTTTATGCCACGCTTATTAGAAAATCTAAATTAACTTTTAAAAAATGTAGTTTTTTTAACAGCCTTGTACTTACCTATCTGATTTTCATTTAATTTTGAAAATAAACCTTTACCTTCAAATTACTCGAAATATAATAATTATTATTTATCTTAAAACTTAGGTATGTCGTTTTAGTACTACTGTAATTGTATGTACCACAAATTAATCTGCCTTACTTATGACCTCCACACTGCACGATTCCAGACACGCCTCGTGTCAGTGACATCACCGCATGTTGTACATAACGTAAAATCCACACACACTGAAATTTTAAGCTTTAGTTTGTCTTATTGTTTAATTTAGGAAGCTCGCCCACGAGCGGCAATTGAAACTGAAACGCCCACGTGCTACAAGCTACAAAAAGTCGCACATAAACATGTTTTATATTATGCGACAAAATAATCGCTCAGCAATTGTCGCTCGTGGGCGAGCTCCCTTACTTAGACCAGTGGTCGCCCAGTGGTCGACATTCAACCATAATATTACCTATATATAAATTTTAGCTTTCTGCACCAATATAAACTTCAACTATTCCAAATCTCACACTCCTCCGTGCGCGCAATATGCTTAAAAAGGGGTACCTACCTACAAAGTTTTCTCTTCATGTATTAAAACCTACCAAAGCATATTTTTTATGTATTATATACTAGGTGTCTCTCATAAACATGATTTGCCTCTGAATAAGATTGCCATGGCAGTTAAAAGCTGACCAATTCCGACAGACGGCACCCGTTCAAGAGCATGACGCAAGCGTCTACTGAAGTGATCAGAAATTAGTAACTAGTTTAGAATAATAATAATAATAATAAATCATTTATTTCGAACAAACATCAGTACAATTACATTTACACACATTAAGAAAATAAAAGTAAAAGTTATAGAATAGAATAGACTATAATCTTTATTTCGTATAAACCAGATACAGGCGCTTATGAAATGTCGAGACTCTAGGAGTTAGTTAGTTCCAAATAGTACCTAGGTAGTAGGTCCTATGGAGAAGAACCGGCAAGAAAATAATCGTAGCTCATAACTCCTGTGTGATTTAAGATTGTAATCTATTATCTTAAAAGAGTTTCCGTGGAGTTTCTTGCCGGTTCTTCTACATAGAACCTACAATTTGGAACCGCGCACCTAGAGTCTCGACATCTCATAAGTGCCTGTATTTGGTTTACATGAAATAAAGATCTATTCTATGCTATTCTATGATTGATTTGTTTATAATTTTATTCTTCTGTTAGGTATATCTTTAAAATCATTTTTGTGCTTAATAAACTTTTTTTTCTGTCTTTCTTTTCTTTTTATGTTTTTAATTAAAACGGCTAATTTTGCTCTAATTATCTGTTATGTAGTTGGTGAAGTTGGGCCTAAGTCATTTAAGTTATGCCATATGACATGAATCGTGCTCAAAGAACGTTCACGTGATTAAAAACAAAACAAGACAGTGTTTAATCTGTTCTCATGGTTGAATATGTTTTTGTAACTAGTATTTATATATAGTCTGTGGATGAGGTCATTCCTTCTCTGCCTCATAATGATTTAATTGACAACAATAGAGAACTATAGGTACATCGCAGTCTATCAGCTCCTATAAGTTAATAAAGCCAAAGTTTATTGACAATATATATAACAGATGGTTAGGAATTAGGACACAAATCAGCCGTTTGACATAAACTTTTATATGGATAAACGACCGTTTTTATTTTAAATATCTGTTATTTTGTCGATAAAGTTGGGCCTAAGAGCACACTGTGATTATATCAATCCGTTGTTCAAGCGGTGGTTATGGCGATGGCGTATTATGGCCATCAAATAGATAAAAGGGTGAAATACAACAAGGGTAAATATATCAACTTGGCTATTTATAATTTAATTAATCCTATATTAGCTAATGTTGATAAGAAAAATCCAGTTTGTGCAATCTACATAGATATAAAACAAGGCAAGGCTTTTGACTATGTCGACCACACTATCCTAATTTAAAAGCTAAATATGTACGGTATACGAGGCAATATATTGAACCTCTTCAAATCATATCTCAATAATAGGAAATAATATGTTGAAATCGCACAAATATGTCGAAAGACAGGTCAAGAAAAAATATATAGATCAAAGTTAAAAATAACTAAATTTGGAGTCCCATAGGGCAGTGTACTGGGTCCTTTATTATTCCTAATTTTTATAAACGATCTCCCTAAATGCATCAAGTATCATATGGTGCTATTCGCTGATGACAGTACTGTAGGTAGTGATAAAATGTGATGATTGCAATAGGTATAGGTATATGAAATAAACTACAGGATAAATCCAGTGGCTGCACAAAAACAACCTCAAAATAAATTGGAGTAACACTATCAAACATATCACTTCTATCAAAGGAAACTACAGAACATATCTCCGTCAGTTACAAGGGTGAAGTAGTACTTACAGATAATATGACAAAGTTTTTAGGTATAATTGAAGCCACAAACAGAAGAGGAATGCAAAAAAATAAACAAATCGATTTACGCCATATACCTATTTAATAAACTCACCAAAATAGCAAACCGCGAATCGGTCATAACTGCGTATCATGGTTACGTACGATCCATCCTAAGATACGGAATTATTTTCTGGGGAAACTCTATTAATAGAAAAACTGTATTTAAAGCCCAAAAATGATACATTAGAACGATATGCGGCTTTATGCTAACGGAAAGCTGCGAACCCTATTTTAGAAACTTAAACATTCTTAGTTTTCCACCACTCTACATCTATGAAATGCGCATATTCGTGAGGACTAACCCAGAGCTATACACAATTGTCTTCAAAAGCCATATAGACAACTACGAAAAAATAAATTACAACTCGAGGTTCCGTATGATATTATGATAAGACAGCTCTAATAAACAAAAGTTTTTTTTGCATGGCACAACTCATCTTTAATAAACTTCCAGATGAGGTTAAAAAGGTAAATGTAATGATATTTAAAAATAGACTACACAATTTTGTTATAAATAAGTGTTATTATTCCACATAAAGACAAAGTTCTAATAGATTCTTGACATTAAAATACCGACTTTGTAAAATATGACATACCTAACTATAAAGAATTTTGTAGACATTCCAGTACACAACCAGTGTTACCAAAAGTTCTTTATTTTATTTTTATTTTTTATTGCAACTATTAGTATCTTATTATTTTTTAACTCTCTGACATCCACCATTTAATTAAAATTTTAATAATAAAAAAAATGCGCTTTTTGTTTGGGATTATTAAGAATTGTTGGTTAATTGTGTCATGTTACGGTTATCATAAATTTAGAATAATGTATCATGGTAATCCATAGTAATATACATTACATCCGAAAATATTTGTATGCCTAATGGCAAAATATAGCTGAGCCTAACTAAACTTACCATCCACTACAATCTGTGGTTCCAAATAAAGATATTTGAATTGATTTGACAACAGTGCGGTCATAATTATAAGGGTTTATATTAGTAAAAACTCTAAAAACAGAAAAAACAAACGTACTTCAACCTGCGTAGAAATATTTCATCTGCCGACTAACACTCAAACTGAACACATATGTTTGTTATCATATCGAGATGTGTTGGAAAAAACATAATGTATCTATTATTTATATTTTCTCTTTATATTATCTTTATATTAGTGTAGATATCAAGGTTTAATACTTCTCAGTCTTCAGATATTTTTATAGCCTCAAATAAACTATTAATAATCAGCAACATTTATTCGAAAATTTCTGTTTTGAAAGCTTGTGTTGTGCTTGTGTTGTCTTCGCTTTATTAAGGCTCGTGAACTCAAAGGTTTATTCACCTCGTCTTCAGAAGACCTGTAATTTACAGTTTTTTGCTGAAACTTTTCAGACAAAATAATTAGCCAATTTTTGTAGGACTGTGAACTAGATTGAGAGTAGCCTGCATCAGAAATGGCGAGAGCTCGATTCGTGCTCAAAATAAATTAAATTAAGAATAAAAGAACCGTTAAAGAAAATAAGGACAATACCTACTAATTTGTAATGAATATTTATTTGTAATTGTTTGTCATGTGTCGATATCCGTGGTCATGTGGGTAATTGTTGTTAAATGGCGGTAAACTGTCATTTGTTTTGGTAGGCAGTTAAATGGGTAGGGGCAGTCCTTTGTTACTGTCATAGTTATCCCTGAGAAGTTAGAACTTTTATTAGCACACTGTTTGCATTTTATTTTTAACACGCTTTTATTAGCTTCACTTGTAACTAACTAATTATGTTAAAAAATCTTGGAAGTTAAATTTGACCCACTTCCCGGTTTCCGATTGAGCTGAAATTTTGCATATAGGTACACGTTTAGTTTGGATGACAAAAGCGTGTTTTTTAGTTTTTTATAAATTATAATATTTTATTAATATTGATAGGTACTAGAAACTGTTAATTAATTGGTATTGCTGACAGTACCTGATAAGAGATGGTCAAAACGAAGACTTTCTTAATATCTACAAAAGACGGTTTAAGCAAGTCTAGTAAAACCCAAGATTTAAGATATATTTTTGGTGTCTCTTTTTGTTATTGACATTAGAAAGTGACGGATATAATTAAAACCTGGAATTTACTAGACTATCTTTAAACCATCTTTTGTAATAACGCAGTGGGAGTAGAATAAATAAAACAAGTTTGTACCATTTGCGGAATCTGCGGCACAGGTTCAGGCAGTTGCTGCACTGAAGGTGATTGCACTTTCTGGTTGCTCTTCATAATCTGTAAGCATATCAACAATTTAGTTATGCACCTACACATACCTTTAATACCTAATATAAATATCTGAAAACAAACAAATGATTAAGGGTTATGTTCACAGACTATATAAGATCCTACATTTCTAATCATTTTAAGGGGTTATTGTACCTACTCATCATTATGAGCAACTTTTACTATAGAACAAAACTTGAAATCGCAATATGTAAACCTGCTGATCCATACAAATAATTCAATATTACTAGAGTAAATTAATCATGGACTACCAATTTTTTTTTCTTCGCTATATCAGTTTTGATCCCTTTTTTTTTATTTTTTTATCGTGTTAAAATCATCAAATGAGTCGTCCCATCCCGGGCAGGGCGGGAGGGACTGTCAGGCTTGTACTGACTAAAATCCACGGTCTTCCTTCGATAGCCCTTTACGTTCCGGGGTCACGGTAATGAGATAAGTCCCGCGACCAAAGTTTTGATCCCTTAGTGAAAGTTGTTCATAATAATGAGTAGGTACAATAACCTTACTTAACTACGTAAATAATCTTAGAATATTTGCATATCATTTAAAAAAAATGGTCGGTAGGTAGTAGGTACCTACTAATATAGCACTTATGGAGTCCGCACCAGGAACGTTGCTCTTGTCATGAATAAGTACTGAGCTTACATACTTACTTACCTATTCAAAAGTAAGTAATACTAATGGTAACATCAATATTACCTGCACTTGCTTGTCGTACTCCGATGAATACAGAGGAAGGCCTTCGTTTTCCATATTATCTTGTCTAAAAAATAAAGCGTTCAGTTAGTTATTAATAAACATTGCACTACTTTACCCCTTTCAAAGGGCACGTCCAGTTCTTGAAGATCGAATGACACTGGATGGTATATTCACATACTTAACCCTTAAAAATTCGGCCGGTTCGGTTTTTTGTAGGATCATGCAAACGGAAAGCTTGTGTGACTGTGTCCCTCATACCTACTACAACGGGTATCAGAAATGCGTGTTCATATTAATTACGGGTGTGGATCGGAGCATCAAACTGAACAATACAATATACCTACACCACGTCACATTTAGGTACCAAATTCAGATGGTATAGTATTTGGAAATAAACACAAAACAATTTTTTTCTTATTTATAAAAAGTCTAAAAAATAATGTTGGTTTTCGTTTATGAATTTTTACTTAACATCCAGCAATAGCCCGCCATCATATTAACGTCCCAACGACCTTGATACCTTCTTTCCATCTCTTTTATAAAGGAATTTCATGACTCATATCCTGGAGTTTTATAATCAGGATCTTTTGTGTTTCCCACATACCTCAGCGGCACGGAATGTGGTCCAAACAAAAACAATCCGATAACAGGTGATTTTCGTATCGCGGTTGATAATTTCGAGTGGCAGCTTGTCAGGACGTTTGATTTTGATAATTTAAAAGGGTATAGTACTCGCAAATCTTTATGAGCCCTGAACTGAGCTCAACTCTCTCTCTCTCTCTAGCACCTTTAATAAGCGTACTATTATGGGTGCTAGAGAGAGAAAGAGGGCTCATAAAGATTTGTGCGTACTACGAGTATAAGCACAAAATAAAGTTCATTTGTTTAATTCCTGTGACACTGAACGTTAGTTCGTTGCTAGAACGCGCAAAGCACAGGTGCGTTAAAGTTTTATTATCGAATAGGTCGTGCTTTTAATCTTTATTGTTTTGTTATTAATTAATCCGTATAGTCATGTTTAAATCCAGAATCAGAACATTATAACTAACTTCTGCCCAAGTTGCTCAAGCTGTGTTGCTTCGGAGTCAAGAACGAACGCAACGAGAGATCGCTGAATCTTTAAATGTACCGCGTACAACTCTCAGTTACCTATGCCCTAACAAGGTACGACATGATCGGCCTATACACGAGGAGACCAGTAAGAGGCGGAATGAGTGTACATCAGCGCGAGATGACCTATTTATCGCTCTCGCAATTTTGAGAAATCGGTTCCTTACTGCGGTCGAAATACGGGAACGCCTACAAACCGCAAGAGGAGTAAACGTACATAAGCGGACAATAAGGAGGAGAATGGAGGAACGGAACCTGCCTACTCGAAGACCAGCTTGAGGTCCAGAACTGCTCCGACACCATCGCGTAGCTCGACTTCAGTTCGCTCGCGAACACGTAAATTGTACTCACGAGCACTGGCGTAAAATTCTGTGGACTGATGAATGCAGCAGGTTTTAAGAGCTCCAGATGGCTGCGAACTTGTATGGAGAAGGCCGAGTGAGAGATTTCTGCCAATTACCACCAGACAATCCGTCAGTTTTCATGGTGGATCCGTTATGGTTTGGGGAGGGATCTGTTCAGACGCACGTACAGAGTTGGCGGTAGTTGAAGGTCGTCTAACGGCGGTGTGATACGTTGAAGAGATACTCCAGGAATATGTTTTACCATACGTGGGATTCATTGGTTATGAAAAAATTATGTTAATTTAATGCAAGATAATGCCCGACCTCACACAGCACGTTGCGTGGATGATTTTCTTTCGAAGGTTCGATTTTCAAAATTGGAGTGGCTAGCAAGAAGCCCAGACATGAATCCCATAGAACATGTCTGGGACATGCTTAAAAGACGCATCTAATCCAGTCCCAACCTTCCAGACACTCTCAGTCAATTGAAAATTGACTATGACAATGAGGCGGCCTTATCGCTCGAAGCGATCTCTTCCAGGTAACCAGAAATGGAAAAACAAAAGGAAAATACAATGAGTAGTTTGTGCACAAACATAATGTATATAACAATACCTATTCAATAGATACAATAAATAAAACCTATTTAAATACTTTATATTACGTTGTTATATGAAACAATATATAAATATACTTACCACTAGTATAATAAGTTTATGAAATATACACAATGATTATCCTTATACTTCTAACTAATATTAGATAAAATTTGTTTGTACGTAGGTATGTAAGGGGTAATCTATGGGTTTTTTGTGACTGAATTCTAAATTGATAAAATTAGAACGCGTGGGTGAAAACACGGGCAACAGCTCTAAAGTAAATATGTGAGGGAGCAGATCAATACTGATATTACTCAAGTAATACAAAGAGCATTACTTAACTTAATTTAATGCGTCACAACCTCTTAAAAACAGGTAGAGAATGAGCCCATCTCTCCGTTAGTGGTAGAGCAGCTTGCAGCACAAGCGAGCTGCTTGAACAGCATAGGATTTATCAAGAAGCTCTGTAAAATACGCAGGGATTTTAAGCTCTCAATTCTCCGATGATGTCAAGCCTCTAGAATGCGTCTAGAATGTGCGTGTTAAGGTAACAAGGGGAGTGAAGAGAACATTATAAAGTAGCGAGAGCATATGAGTATTCCGGTGAAGGCGAATCAACGTAATCAACCACTTGAGCTTATTACGAAATTCTGAGACATACATCATATTTACGTAAACCAAATATAAATCATAATACAGAAGTTTTGGGGGCGTTCAATTGTATACATATACATAAGCAAGTTTATATTGATGGCAGCATCTGTTTTCATTATATCTAGGTATATACTGATATAATTTCATTGGGTTGTTTGTCACACTTGTTACTGGGGATTACCATCGCGCGGCTTCTAGATTCAGTTCGAAGGAGGAAATTTTTTCTCATAATTCAATCTAAGCTTTTAAGCGGGGATATAAGAATTATGTTGGTATAGGTACCTATACACTACCGTAGGACAGATCGACCCAATCCCCAAAAATGTCAGATTGTGTTGTTTTATTTATAGATACCTATAGAAGATAATTATAATATCATTCATAGGCAGTATGACTAGGTATGACTATTTTTAACAATTTTCAAACGGGTTGTTGTAAGCCTATACCAAATGTAGGCATATCTCACTCAATATTTAAGTTCCATTATAGTTGATATACCTAGTTGATTTTTTTGGTTTTAAAATCCCTCATGATTACCTACTTTACGCCCTGGGGAAGCCTAATGGTTATGCCGGACCCTTGCCACCTCAAACACTATGAACCTATGGCTGAGAGTGTAAGATAAACTCGCGTATGCGCTGAGCCCCTAGCAGGCCTTTGTCTGACAGTTGCATGGACGGACCTCGTGCTCCTGCGCGGCCTAACTACTGCCCAGTCCAGGCGATACCTTTCTTGATGTCGTACAATAAGGCATTTCTTTCAACTGGCAAGTGCATGGAGGCAATGCAACATCATCCTTCTGCATGCTAATAACAACATAATTCGATCACCACCACAATCTGGTGCCAAGCATAGGTAATTAGTGATAATAACAGTATTCCTTTACGACCTTTCCGTCTTCAAAAAGGCCCATTTTCAGCATTGTAAGTCTCGACTTGATAATATATGGTAGGGAGGTAAGGAGTAGCCAAAAATAAAATATCTATATTAACAGACTAGACAATTTTAACTTTCATTCAGAGTTGGTAGATAGATAGATATAATTATATTTACTAACATAATTTCCAAAGACCTTCCAATACAACCTCCGCCTGTTTTTATTAACTCAACTGTAGAGATAACATTTTATTAAGACGTAGACGCCTCTTGACAACAAGACTAAACTAGAACTAGTATTATAAAAATGTAATCACCTATAGATACGGATTCGAAGTAGGTACCTAATTCTCGCTAAAAAAAAATAAACACTTTCCCTACAAAGCAACACTTAAAATAAATTCCTTGTAAGTTCCTTGATGGTGATGACATACCTTATGGTGTTTTAATTTGATTCGTATTTTAACGCCGGCGCCGCCACATTGTGCTATGTCCTTGATAACATATTCAATGTCACAACAATCAAGGTTCGGAAAGGTTATTGAGGAACAGAATATCGAAACTCATCTTACCTTTGCTTTAATTCCAATCGAGACGAAAACTGGTTTTATTATTAAGTATTAAAAATTTTGTTTACGGCACTGATACAAACCGGCCAAACAAGATACGGTACAACGAAGCGACCGCTCCAGCAAGACTGTCGGGCACGACGCCGACGCACAAGTTACAAATGGTCGACCACAACAAAACCCGAAACCTAAATATTGAGAAAGCGTCTAACTCGAATATTCCCGAGTACATCCGAACTTTACCGAGTGATGTTTAATTGAGTATTCCATGGTCTTGCGTCTTCCATAGAATTAATTCAGACTGCCTGCAAAGTTGTCCCTGGAAATGATCCTTGATTATTCATCGACACATAATTACATCGATGGGAGTGACCCATCTATACCTTTCGTCTCCAAAATATACCTGTGTACTCATCTAAATCTGTTCAGCCGTTACGGCGTCATCGAATTAGAAACTTATGTATATAAGGTACAATCGCGGTACAAAGTTTCGCTTATAAATTATTAGTAAAAATATCTCCGTAGAGGTATTAGCCATAAAGTTATTATTAGATAATAACTTTATGGTATTAGCAGACCTATCGCAGACTTTATTGACCATTTCTTGATGATTTGCATACGATACCCTTTTTTATCTGAATGTTTAGGTACCTATGTATTGTGGATGCGCGTGAGCGATTAGGTACGCGGAACGTTACGCGACACCCACCACACAGCGAAACACGACGCCGACAGTAGAGTGTGAAGGTGCAAGGTGGTGCTTACTAATGCAAATGTTTTATTTCAATATAAGCACAGAATAAAACAATACTAGGTAGGTATGTAATATAAGTAAGGATGTTTTTATTTTTTGTTTTGTATCCTTTATAGCCAATTGAGACTAAGGACATTACCATACAAGAAAATTAATTTATGCATGCATCGTATTTACTTCCGCCTGTACATATCTAAAAACGAAACCCTCCCGGTGGGTGCATTTCTAGTAAGAAACATGCAGATTGCAGGTACCTATGCATGTGCCTAACTGCCTATATAGGATTTTTTTTATGTAGTGCGCATCATTAATGTAGATTGATTCAGTCTTTGTTCCTAAATGCAACCGCAGTATTTATTTATTTAAAGCTTTTCATACAAATATGTACAAAGGCGGTCTTAATGCCAAAGGCATTCTCTGCCAGACAACCTTAGGGTGATGCAGAAACAAAAACATATTGATATGCACTTTAAAACAAAAACGAAAATTCGACTTAATATGGGAGACACGCATAAATTACTAGCGCAAGCCATACAGAATCAAACTTTTTTTTTTTTTTGGATTGAATTTTATGCTTCAGTTGCATTTGTGTACGGTCACTAAATCAATGCAAATTTTGCACACTACATAAAAAAAAATCTTTTATTCGTACCTATTTCTTTTCAGGAAGTATTTAAGCGTATTGACGCCGGATGAGCTATCAGTGGTAGACCATGAAATTATGTCCTGTGGAGATAAAAAAGATTTAAATAAATAAATAAAATAAAAAAGCCTTTTATTTCATGCATTATGATAAGATAAATATACACATTTGTTACATTATTATTTCCATTTCGTAATTTACTTACAGATTCACTATAAGTAATATAATAGTTAAATAATTAAATTAAATTCGTTTCATTTCTTTAAATTGTTCATTGATAATTAATAGATTGTATTAAATAACTAGATTAATTATGTTCGATTTGAATTGAATTGAAATAATGTTTTAAAACCATTAAATTATGGTAGGTATACAAAATTTAGTATTTAATTAATTGGTAATTGTAAGTAAAATAAAACATGCATGAACCCCTCAGGGGGTGAGGGTGAAGGCCTCCTCCAGAGACGTCCAGTGGTCTCGGTCTTTGGCTTCTGTCTGCCAGTTTCTGCCTGCGACTCGTATGATGTCATCTGCCCATCTGGTTACGGGTCTTCCTCGATTTCTTGTGCCTGTAGGACCTGGCCATGACGTCATGCGAATTGTCCAGCGATCATCGCTCATTCTTGCTACATGTCCTGCCCATCTCCATTTTAACTTGAGAGCATAGGTGAGAGCATCTATTACTCCCGTCTTTTGCCTGATGGTGGTATGACGAATTTTTTGAATTTTTCTGATTTTTGCGATACTTCTCTCCATGCTTCGCTGACATGATGTAATCTTGTTTTTAACTCGTTGTGTGAACTTCCATGTCTGACAAGCGTATGTTAGTGAGGGTAAAATGCATGTGTCCATTACTTTACTCTTGATTTTCATAGGCATCTGGCTTTTGAGAATTTCTTTTAAGCTCCAAAACTTTTTCCATGTCGATAATATTCTTCTATCCACTTCTGTATCGTTATTTGAACTTTTAATGGCAATTTGTTTCCCTAGGTAAACGTAGCTATCGACGTACTCTAATGGGTTGTTGTCAAGACAAATGGAGTTTTGTGCGGCATTTGTCATGAGTTTTGTTTTGCTTAGGTTTATTTCTAATCCTGCCTCTCTGCTTGTTTTTTGTAGCTCGTGTAACATTGACTCCAGCTCTGTGCTATTTTCTGATAGAAGGACAATGTCATCTGCAAACCTCAGATGGCTAATATATTTCCCTTTTATACATATACCTACTCTGTCCCAATTAAGTTTGCCAATAATTGATTCTAGTACTGCTATAAATATACGAGGTGATAGGGGGTCGCCCTGTCTTACACCTCTTTTGATGGGGATAGGTGGTCCTGTGTTCTCTAATTTCACTCTACTGGTGCTGTTCTCGTATAGGTGTTTAATGACTTGTATGTATTTCTTATCTACTTTTTGAGATTGTAGGGCTTTCCATATTGAGGGATGAAGTATCGTATCGAAAGCTTTCTGGTAGTCTATGAAGACTATGTAGAGTGGGCGTTTAAATTCTTGGTATTTCTCAATAAGCAATTCCAAAGAGTGGATATGGTCTATTGTGGAATAGTTCCTTCGAAATCCAGCTTGTTCTATCGGCTGGCTTTTTTCTAATGTGTCGCTGATTCTCTTTTCTATTGTTGATGAGAATAATTTATAAAGTGATGGAAGAAGACTAATTGGTCGATAGTTTCCTATGTCCTTTGGATCGCCCTTTTTAAACAACAATATAATATTCGACTCTGACCATTGGTTAGGCGTTGTAGAGGAATTCAATATCAGATTAAATAGATGTGTCAGAGGGTTGGCTAAGAAAGTACAGGCTATTTTTATGGCTTCGTTTGTTATTCTGTCTGGGCCTGGGCTCTTCTCTGCTTTTAGTCTTTTTATTCCTATTATAATTTCTAGTTCGTCAATTGGTTCTAGTTCTACATCATCATTAATCTGTTCTAGTTCGCCTTGGTCTGTATCTTGAGTTACTGGGGCACTATACAAGTTTTCGTAAAAGTTAGTTGCTATGTGTAGGATATCTTTCCGGTCATGTGTTGTTTTTTTAGGACCTTGAAGTCCTTCTATCCATGTTTTGTGGGATCGCAGTTCCTTGTAGGCTTTCTTAAGACTTCCTGTTCCATTAAGGTGTCTTTCTATGGTAGTTTTTCGATAACTTGCGTAGTCTTTTCGTATATATTTGTTTACTAGTTTGTATAGTGCTTTTAATTCATTTTTCATAGCTCTTGTTTTAGGTTTAAATTTTTGTAGCTCGCTTCTGCGTTGTATTAACTTTGTTGTGTGAATTGATATCACGCAGTTTCCCGTTTTTTGTCGATATGGTATGAAGGCTTTCTTTAGACTTGTTTCTAAACATTTAGTTATTTTGTCGTAACATTCTTGTACAGAGTTGATTTTTTGGCATTCCATAAGGTCTTCTTTGCATTCGTTAAGTGATTGTTTATATCTCGATATTTCTTCTTCATTTTTTAGTGAGCTTCTTGAGTTGTTAGCGTATTTCGTTCTGGTTACCTTTAATTTTTGTATATGGAATGTTGCTCTAACAAATCTGTGGTCCGTTGGAAAATTCAAGTTGATGATTTGTATGTTCCGCACGTTGTTCTGTAGATTTGTAAGTATATAATCCAGTTGATTTCTGGTGGTACCGTCCGGAGATCGCCAGGTCCATTTTTGAGTATTTTTCTTTTTGAAGAAGGTATTTATTACAGAAAGTTTGTTTTCATGCGCGAATTCTATTAGTCTTTCTCCTCTCCTGTTTCTTACGCCATATCCGTGGCTTTTCATAATTAAGTTTTCTTCCGGTTTTGGTTGGCCTATTTTGGCGTTGAAATCTCCCATGACTATTATGTTTTTTCCTGATAATTTCAAGGCTTTGTCGATGGTATCATAAAAAAGCTCTATTTCGATATCGCTTGCGGCGTCTGTAGGGGCGTATACTTGAATTATACTTATTTTGAAACTGTTGATATTTAGCTTCAATAAAGCCACTCGTTCTGACAAACCAGTAAAGCTCTCGATGTGAGTTTTGAGGTGCTTCTTCACAAGAAAACCAACACCATAAAGGCCTGGGGTTTGTCCTATGTAGTGAAGAATAACATTTTCATATTCCTGAATTGAGTTTCCTAGCCTTCTAGTTTCAGACAGGCCAATTAAATCGTATTTAGTATTTTTCAGGGCTTCCGTTAATTCTAACAGGCGGGCGTGCGTTGATAAAGTCCTTACATTGTAAGTCGCTATATAGAGTAGGTTGTTGATTGTAGTTTCTGACTTATTTAATGTAATTGTCTCTAGAGGGTTTTGGTCTTTCTCTCCCACGGGGACCAGCCGGATTGGGAGAGGGTTAGTACGATTGTTTTTTATATAATATGTTGAATGTGTGGAGGAGGCTTCGAGTTTTCATGCTTCATCGGTTCTTCTGATATAAGACATCATTGTGTTCTGGTTAGGTTTATATTTTTTTTTAGTTTGAGTAGTTGGTTTTTGCTGGAACGGGGTTTTCGTACCTTCTGTGAGTTGGGATTGTTGGGTACCCAATTGTGGTGGTGATATGGATAGTTGTCTTTTATTGTTGTACGTGTCTTTGTCGTTCTGTTTTATAACAAGTTTGTCGTATCTTATAAAGGCAATGTTGCCCTTTTCTTTTTCCTGTCGCAATTGCTCTTTGAATTCCTCTCTCTTTTTTAGAATATTTGCTGGGAATTCTTCGGTGATGTAGATTTTTGTGCCCTCCAAATTCTTTTTCTTTTTTAGAATTTTAATTTTTTTTCCTAATGTGGTAAATGTTACCGATACTGGTCTTGGTCGGCTCCCCTTTCTGCCAATTCTTCTTACTGACTGTACTTCAAATTCTTCTATATCTTCTTCAATTTTTTTCTTTATGATATCTATAATATTGTTCTGTAAGTCGAAGTACGATTTTTCACTCTCGTTTTCCTCGATTCCGAAGAACATTATATTTCTTTGTACGCTATTTTTTTCTAATATGTAAAGCCTTTTTTCTTGGTCTTCTAATTTTGAGTTTAAGTATTCTAGGTCTCCATTTATCTCGCCAAATTTCGTGTCTAAATGTATTGTTATTTTTGTCGTAACTTTTTCCTCTAACTGTGCAAAATTGGAATCAATCGAAATAAATCTCTGTATAAACTCGCTTTTCATTTCTATAATTAGTTTTTGTAAGTCTTCCATAGTGATAATTGCAACTTAATTTATCTAACCGGTAGCTCCCTCTATCGGCTATCTGTCGCTCTTCTGTGTGCGTTCAATTGCAATATTTCAAGGCATATTTGCAACTTTAAACTGATTATTTTGATAAATTTGTGCGGAGTCGATGTTGTAGTTAGCACATCATCATTCTCCTGCCCTTATCCCATTTTATTTGGGGTCGGCGCAATATGTCTTTTTCTTCCATTCATCTCTATCAGACGTCATTTCCAGATTTACTTCCTTCTCATTCATGTCATGTTTCACACAGTCCATCCATCTTTTCTTTGGTCTGCCCCTACTCTGATAGCCATCCACATTCATACTTACAACTCTTCTTATAACATGATTTTCATCTCTCCGCATTACATGTCCATACCACGACAATCGATTACTTTGCAGCTTTTCTGTAACTGGTGCCACTTTCATACTTCCTCTAATATACTCATTCCGGATTCTGTCCAATCTCGTTACCCCACACATCCCTCTCAGCATTCGCATCTCCGCTGCATGCAATTGCCTTTCATCCGTCCCTTTTGTGGCCCAACATCCTGATCCATACAAGGCAGCAGGTCTTATCATCGTCTTGTAAATTTTTCCCTTTAGTTTAAGGGGGATACGGGGGTCACATATTGTTCCCGTTAGCCGTTAGCACAGTGTTCTTTTATTTATGATTATCAGCAATTAAGTATTTGCGCACAATATTTGTGCGCAAAAATAGCCTGCAAGTCGTAGGATTCGAACGCGCAGCTTTTGATCGTCGATCGAACGTCAGTACTATTCCGCCAACAAGACAATTACGATACTATGTGAAAATATAGTTCTGTTTCGTAGTTAGTAGGCGGAGCGTCGCAGTAGATGTGTGGTGGGGTGCTCATTTACCGTTAACTTAGAAGTGGAAGAACACACAAACCGACACAATACGCTGGTGTTTCCAATTATGCGACACAGAGTTTTTTCCACTTTAGCCGTTATTTAAAATGTTGAATGCAAAAATGTACATAACTTTTAAACCACTTAATGTTCATTTGTTCTGTTTTCACAATATTTAAGTTCGCTTCTCACTGCACACTACGGTCTATCATTTGATTAATTTCGTTATGTTTTACACTAATACAGATTTTAGATCGACGGAGCCAATTAACACACGTCTAATTACTCGAAAGCACTCCTGTACATCTTCTAAAAAAGATTATAGATATAGATAGGGAGAGAAAAATAACGAATCAATATTCATAGGTACCTCCCAAGCACTTACATATCTGACGGACTCGATCCGTGCAAGGTAACTTTTTAAATCGGTAAAGAAAGCTACAAAAGAATGTCGTGAATTCGTGATGCATTTAGATGGCTAACGGTTGTTGCTTGCGCAGGACCTTTACAGTTCGAGGAATCCTCATTCACCGACAAATAATACACAAGTACCAGCGGCGTAGCATGGGTTGGCTCCCGGGGCGGGTTTCTATTGTCCACCTCAACTATAAAACAACAGTTACCTATACTTACTAAACATGCTTACCTACGCGACTTTATTTTGCAAACACGTTCAACGACCTCATCAAAGTTTAATTTCCTTTCATTTTCTATGCACGAAATAGAGAGATTGGTTAGTCTAACTTGACTCATAGTGGAACTTATGTATGTTAGTAATAACTTTAGTTTTGAAAAAATTATTTCACTAGAAGCCACCGAAACGCAAACCGTTAAAAAACCTTAGACAGCGCTAGACTCGGAACAGACCCTGGCAAGAAATGCTGGCGGGGGAATAATTGCTGTTCTTTGAAATTACATTGACAGCGTGGCACGTATGTAGGTACAGTTTGTCACAGTCGCGTAGGTCTATAAATAGGTATGATGGGGTGAATATGACTCTCCGTGTGGGTGACTTTGACCTTGGCACCTAAGCCCCTTACGCCGCCACTAGACACAAGGTACCTACTTATTATAATTACAAGCCTGTAGTACTTATCCCACTTCACAGCAAAGGCCTCACTTCCCCCCTTCCACTTTAAATAAATTAGAGTGCAGATTAAATAGTTAATCTGCAGATTATCTGGTTGAGTCCGTTAAAGTGGAAAAAATTGTTTGAGTTCTTACATTAACTAGATAATCTGCAGACTTCCTGGGTAATCTGCAGACTAACGACCAAGTATACGCTTAATTTAATAAAACAGGTTCTTTGCTACTATACTTCAATAAATCAATGCACCTAGTAACTTTCACGAATGGGTGCAGTTTACTGAGGTTGCTGGAAGTCATCAGCAAAACCCATGGAGTGGTACTCCATGGCAAAACCAGACATGAAACATGTGAATTGCTCCGCGTAAGCCGAATCCGGTTCCACCAGACGGACTGACCCCAAAATACTTTTGAATAGCTAGGGTCATCTCCAAGCAGTTATTATAATTATTATATTTTACGGCTTTTTCTACGGTAGGTATGGTATAAATACATATATTAAGAATTTGGGAAATATTTGCATGCCCTACATTTAGTAAAAGTTTTATTATGATACCTACAGTTTTCTCAATAAAATAATGCTAAAAAGTAACTTTTTTCTATTATAATACATTTCGGATCCACCATGGAGATTTCAATTCAATTTTTATAGCGGCTGCATAAATGAGAGAGGCTTCTTTGGTTATTGCACAAATGGCTGCACAATGCACATTGTCAATGGTGGCGCGCTCTAGGGCGCATGCGCGATGACTTTCGTGTCGGCGGCATTATTGTGTTTGTTTTTGGTTTGTTTACTTTATAATTTGCTGACATCGATGTCTGCTGACATGAGTATGGATAAAGTAGTGTATGAAACTACACTACAACTACACAAAAATCTCGCCTGCGGCTCGTTTTTTAAACACACACACACACGTGTTTTAATACAACATTTATGCAACAGTTTCATAAACTACTATAGTTATTTGTGCAACAAGAGAGCAAAGTCGTTTTTTGCTGCGAGTGCTGATTTTGAATCTTGAGCAAGCGAAGGATTCAACGATTGAATCACGAGCGTAGCGAGTGATTCTAAAGTTGAATCCTGAGTGTGGCGAGGGATTCAAAGGCACGAGATGCAAAAAACTTTGCTCTCGTGTAACACACATAACTTTTCACTTCAGCAGCGAGAACACTTTAGGAGATAATAGTTATTTGTTATACAAGAGTGCAAAGTTGCTTTTTAACCGCGTGTTCAATTTTGATGACCGAGCAAGCGAAGGATTCAAAATTAGAATCCTGAGCGTTAGCGAGGGAATCAAAAGAGCACGAGGTGAAAAATCTTTGCACTCGAGTGCAACACGTAACTTTTCATTCCACCTCAGCGAGGAAATGACTAAATGCAAAAAAAAAACGTTTAATTCACAAACTTAGTGCACACGATGTTCTAAATTCAATTTACTTTATCCTCTAGAGAATAAAAACGGCTTTTCCACTCAGATATTGAAGATTAAAAATACTCTTTCCGAGATGGTGGGATGAAAATTTACTTTATCCTCTAGAGAATAAAAACGGCTTTTCCACTCAGATATTGAAGATTAAAAATACTCTTTCCGAGATGGTGGGATGAAAAATATATTACGTAGGTAACATTATTGAAACTAGAAATATATATGTAAATATCAGTTTTATTTGCAGTAAATACTTATTTTCGTTTAAATACAACAATAAATTAAAACTTCAATAAATTACACTATAAGACATAATTAAGAGAGGATTCTTTGGTCATTGGACATAATTGTCTTTTTGCAAAATTTCTTTAGTCAGTACGAAATTCCGAACGTGTTTGTCTTTGAGGTCGAATTCAAAATCGGAACTTCGAAAGGGCTGGTCTTTGTCTCTCTCTCTTTCTAATGGCGGGAAAGAGATAGAGTGTGAATGTTTCGAATTGTATGATTAACCCAAGGCTGAATAATTATGATATTCGCGGCTTTCTGAAAACAAAAATTAAAAAGTTACTTTGTCTCACTCAGTGAGCAAAATCCTCGCATTTTACTCACTGATTTCACAGCAAAACCTATATGTTTGAGCTACTGAAGTGAAAAGTATATTAAATATTAACCTTAGATATTAACATACCTACGTCGAAATAAAATTATTAATGCCAGAGTGCTGCACGATAAGAGTATACCTATAATATAACAAGTAGGAAAATAAATCATTAATATACCTACGTATTTTCAACTCTATGATAACAAGGGGAAAAATAAAACATGATACTTTCAACTATGTTTATTCAACATTAATATCACCTATTGTTAATTAGTTGAGAATTCAATTCATAAGACACATATTAAGTTGTTTATAAAAAGCGCAACACCCTACCTACATGATGCAACAGGATGCAACATACAATGTATCAGCGGTATTCTTGTGTAACAGATTCTTGTTGATAATGTAACAGATGTTTGTTTTTTGGTGCATCTACCTTCATTGTCTCTGCATCACCCTAAGGTTGTCTGGTAGAGAATGCCTTTTGTACATTGTATATAAAGCATTTTAAATAAATAAATAAATAAATTCATTAACAAAACTATAAACGCCATTCATAGCAAAGAGTACCGTAACATAGAAAACAATGTAACTAGGTAGTTTTGAATCTCGGGTATAAATCTATCCGTAAAAAAAGTGTTTTTGACCTCTTGCAGGAAAACAGAACTCAAACAGTGAAAAAAACATAGTCTAATTTCTCATTGAAATAATTCGCTAACAAACCTTAGCTGCCATGGCTGCTTAATATGCCTAGGTACCTCCGGATTAAACAATATTTATAGTAAACTCTCTTGGCATTCTTCCAAATAGGTACAATTTATTTAAAAAATCTGCAAATGTATAACAGTAGATACTGTGTGTGACATATATTTAGACATCGATGTATTTAGATATGTAAGTTTTGCATAAGTTGTAAGCTTCGATCAAATATATTACGATCAAAGGTTGTAAGCGTTTTGGTCTGGGCTGTAAGTTTACTTTATAACATTGAGGTATTATAATTGTGTCTATTACCAAAATTTAAAATCCTGTATAAAGCGACACGACTTATGTGCATGCACGAGGTCCAAACTCAAAGAACTATCTTCCCAATTTGCATTGTTCGAAATGTCGATAGTCTGGCGCGGCTGGCCGAACCATACGTGTACCTATGAGTATGAACAGTGGTATGAGCATAGTACATATTTCTACAAGCACAAAGTAAGCCGGAATAAGTAGTGGATTGCGTCCGCGTATCTTAAAAAAAAAAGCTTAAATTGCATCACTGTTTACATTTGCGGCAATTTGAAACAACTCAATATGTGAACAAGATGTTGAAGATGTTGACATAATAAACATTACAGTGTAATAATCAGGATTAATACAATTCGAAGTTATCCTTCTAAGCCTCATTCTACTCCTAATGTCAGTCCTCTATGTGAAAAACACAGGCATCATTCTGCATTATTATTTTATATAGTGTAGGTACATTTGGCCATAATAATAGGCCAAATACGAGCAACTGGTACAATCATAGGTAACGAGTAAATAAGTTTTGCATTTTCAAGGTCAAGTAGGTATTATAGATAAATCAGGTACCTTCAGAAGTATAAGGCTTCAATGCATTTCAGGATGTATTTTGTTTAAAAATTATATTTACTGCATACCTACAAAGTACTTAGGGGTAAATACTTAGATTTACTATGGCGGTTCTGTTACTCATTAAAATTTTAACGAAGGTTGAAATGTTTTCAACAAAATTGCATTAAACCCACATACTTTTTTCGGCCAAGTATTTCGAAATTCTAAATATATTTCATAAAAACATCACCAAGCCGTACAAAAACTGTTTAAGTAGGTAGTTTTAGAGAAATACACACATTAACTTTTTTCTTTCCACAAATTAAAATAATTATCTTCTATAACAAAATAATCAAACACCCAAGGTTTGGGAGTTTGTAGATGTAGGTACGGTCGGCCAAAAAAGCAGTCTATCAAATGATCAAAATGAAAATATCACTAAAGTTGAAACTTCATTATTTTGATAAGAGAGTATATACTTTTTGTTTTATAGCGTGCAAACAAATTGCAACCTTAGGGTGGTAGACCAGTTCTTTGGCCTACTGTACATGTTGAAATGTAGGTACCATCAGTTTTAATTAAATTACTAATTTGCCTAAAATTTCCTCTGTATCTGATTCCTGAAATTACAATTTCACTTAGAAATCACAGTCTATCTATTAAGTACATGTACTTACATACATAACTACCTAATATAAAATAACTTATGATTCCTTACTTTAACCGGAAATATCCAATACTTGCACCTACTCAATATGACAATTATTAGTCTAACAACAATTACGCTGTGGAGAAGTGAAATCAATATTACTCGTGAACTTCTATTAGGTATATTTAAAAGACAAATACTTTGGACTATTATTTAATTGAGAAACAGAGTTAGTGAACGGGACCTAGATAATTTGATTTTGACGTATCACACAGTTCATTCTTTAAGCCACGCCCGATCAATCCGCCTTTAAAAGATAGATAATAATACAGTGATGAACTTTCCTGTAAAACAAGTGAGATTGTGTCCTGCTCGTAACTTATCTACAAGCAATAGGTGGTGTCAGATTTCATCCAGCTAGCGTATACTGCAGAAATGATTAACTATAGAAGAACAACAAACAATGCGGTAAGCAGTTTTAAAAATCAATATACTCCGTAAATTATGGATAATGCGAACGTCAGACGTGGCTCCATACATCATGTCGTAACTCTTAGCACATAGACTTACATTGAAGAGGAAAACTAGACACTCGAGATAATGTTAGTTTCTAGATATTACACGTCAATGCAACTAAAGTAGTCTAAACGACGAACGCTTCTAGAGCCAACATTGCGAGCGCTGCGATGCCTGCGACGGCGGGAACAGTCACCACCCACGCGAATATGATGTTCCTGTAACATAAACATTATCAGTAGTAATAGAGGTTTATAAATACAGGTAATAATGAAATAGAATAGAGGAGATAGATAGATTAATAGATGTTTGTATGTACCAAGCAATATAATATAATACAGATAATGGTAAAATCAGATCTATTCTGTGATATCAACAAAAAGTAGGTACCTATTTATGTACTACTCGCATAAATGAAAATGAATTCGACTTGATTAGAATCATGTTTAATTATTTTTAAATTCCACTAAAATTGGGGAGATTTTAACTACCATTGATAGAAATCTATCCCTTTCATAGTGCCTAAGGAAATCTGATTATGTATGTTAATAAATTTTCTATAGTGGAAAGTGTTTATTCAGCAGAGTGGAAGTAATGAGTAAATATTAGTCAAGAACCACAACTTGAACTATAGGTATAGGTACCTACTACTTGATGCAAATGACGAACCGCAGTCCAAGGCTTCATGTGGCCGGATGTGATAGGAAAGTCTACAACAGAGTTAATCTGTATTTGTATGAAAATACATATAAGATAGAACTAACCGAAACAAACTCCAGTCGACCGCCTTCTCGGAGAAATAGCCGATGCAGACTACGGAGCCGACCTTACAGTGGGTGGTAGAGACCGGCAGACCAGCCTTGCTGGCCACTAAGACTGTCAGCGCGGCCCCAAGCTCGATCGTGAATCCACTGGCGTACAAAAAGAAGCACGTCTTCATTCGAAGTTGAACTTGAGACGATGAGATTGAATTTCAATGAGCTAGAGCCATCTACTTCTTCTTTTAGCGCCATATCCTTTCAGAGGTTGGCCATCAAACAGACTATTCTGAATTTAGAAACTGCAGCACGGAGCAGCCATCTTGTGAACTTATGGTGAACCAGACGGTACAGTTGGCACAGGGGTTAAGCGATTGGCTTTCTGCGCTACGTGCTGCGGGTTTGATCCCCGTACGGAACAAATATTACACTTATGAACTTATGGATTTATGTCAGAAATAAATGGTTTTATTATTTGTATGGCCTACATCTGTGCACGCAGACCCAGACCTGGAACAACTAACTAGTTGACCTAGTTGTACCGGGTCTGGGTGTGTATGCATGTGAAAAGTTTTGTAAACTGTACGCACGACACAGGAGAAATATTAGCGGGGGACAAAGTTTAAAAAAAAAAAATGACAGCCTCCTATGGGTTGGTGTGTTGAACCATAAAAATAATAGCGTACGGTACGTCATCGTAATTTTATAAACAGTCAACTTTATGATTCTGTTGTACATAAAATATTGTTTGCAACGTTGCAAAGCTCTAACTTCGTATTTGAGAACGAATGTTTACTGCAACTCCACTCACGTGTCGGGAGTGATGCTGGTAAGGTCCTCTCCCACGGTGCGAATAACGCGGCGGCCCCACAGCCACAGGCCCAGCGCGATGCCCACGCCACCGAACACCAGGATCGCCAGAGGAGTCTCTGCGCGGGAGTGCGCGCCCCCCTCAGAGTACAGCAACCAAAGAGCCACCAGGGGACCGATGGCGTTACTGCAGAAGACATATTTCATTTACTCTGCTTACTGTGATTGATCAGCAGTATCGTATTAATGTCAAACAGCGATACACCTGCTACAAATAGGTATATAATAGATGTAGCATACAAATAACTCGGACGTTTACCTAACATCATTTCCACCGTGCGCAAATGCACCGAACGTGGCTGTGAGGACCTGCAGGAAAGAGAACAGCCTCAAGGCGTCGGGGGGTGGGGCCGGTGCGGGCGCAGGGGGCGGAGACACCGCGCGCAACAGCGGCGCAGCGCTGGAGTTGGGAGTGATGCCGACTGCCCGCGCGCTGCACGTCTCTACTACCACGCAGCGCTCGATGCTCCACGCGCTGCCACCTTCTGGCCCCTAAAATTAACTAAGTGTAATAACATTTCTCTATATCTTCAATACTATAAAGAAATTCAGCCGCGTATGCAGACGAGCTAACGCCAAAATCATTGAAATAAGATATAACTTTGTACTCGTGAACCCGTTATAAAAAACAGTTTCTTTTAACGTGGACTATTTGGTAAGCTCACCTTATCAGGTCGAGGTGGAGGCGTTTCAAATTCCACGCCGTGTGTGACCGCCCTCGCAGCCGCCAGCCGGTCGAACTCTCCGCGTGCTATCGTTTCACACGAGTCGCCCAGAAAACCATTCCTGGAGTCATAACTCTCGCCCATGCCGGCCATTTGGGCAGAGTCCAAACTTTTACAATAACTCAACGTCTCGTCTATGTACTTCAAGGTGTTAATCTGAGGATCTGCATCTATGAGCTGTAAGCGTGACTTGTTCGATGGACTGAGACTCCTCGACAATATACTGCAATCATCCATAGTGGCGAGGAGAGCCCGGTTCCTGGCGTTCATCACTCCGACGGAGGTCTTGTCAGCGTCACTGAGGGTCACCATCTCTGCACTTTCCGCGATGGCCTCGAGTACTTTTCCATCTTCGGATAACAGGGAAGTTGGACGTTGCGGTACGCTACTTTTGTTTGAATGTGTTGGAGTATTCGCCGGAGTAGTTTCTGAAAAGTAGCATAGAAAATTTGTTATAAGAAGCGTGATATTGATATTAAAAAATTAATGTCAAGAATAGCTAGCATAGTCCTTCTAACTTAATAGACTCTAACCTTACCATTAGATAATCCAAGCGAGAAGTTGACAGGCGGTGCGACGAGCGTGCGCTGGTAGTAGGGCACGAGAAATACGCGCACGCACACCGCCACTAGCGCACCAAACACCATGGAGCTCACCAGAGCCAACCACAGTGGAATGTTGTCCATCGCCAGCACTGGAAATATAATATACATATTATGACAATAATCCCTGAACTGTAGGGCGGCGATAGTGGTATAAATTTAACAAGCCGACTTTGTAGGGTACAGCCGACGTGTATCAGTGAATAAGTACCTAACTACCTTGTATAATACACAATAACTACCTTGAATACCTACACTTGAGACGACACGGTTGGCGCAGTGGCTAAGCGATTAGCTTTCTGCGCTACGTGCCGCGGGTTCGATCCCTGCACGGAACAAATATTTGTATGATCTACAGATAGTTGTTTCGGTTGTATGTGCATGTGAAATGTATGTTTGTAAACTGTACCCTCGATACAGGAGAAATCCTAGTGAGGGGCAAAGTTTAAAAAAAAAAAAAAAAAAAAAACCCACAATTATAACCTTTGAAGAAACCTTGTAGGAGTTCCTGGCTACGCTTTTTGTTACGAATCGTAAAGTGAGAGTAGCTACGAAAGCAAGACTAATCAAAATGCATTTAGCATCTTTACTTGCGAGCACATTGAATAGACTTATAAAGGAAATCAGATTTGAAAAACTGACTGAATTTTATTACTGTAGAAATATTTAGTGAAACCGATGTATTTTTAAAAGATAATAAAGATAGTATGAAAAAATGTTTAGATTCTGTTATAAATCGAAATAAAAAATTACTAAAAAGCTAAGATAGCAATGACATGGAATGGAAACTGTAAAAATCCGCTTACACTTGGGCCCATCATGCACCACGCTCAACACATTGACGGCGATAGTGGCTCCGTAGAAGAATGGCAGCGCCGTGAGGCCCGCTTTGACAGGCTGCGTCGCGCGCAGGATGAACCGGCGCACCAGCCAGTACAGCAGCGCGGACGCTGTGCCGCTCAGCGCCGGAGAAATGAACCACGACAGCACTGGGGACAAATAACGGTATGACAAATACTTACTACACAGATGTGCTACGACGGCTACGTGCTACGAAATAGACTTGCTTAGAACGTATGCTCACCATAGTCAAGATGGTAGGTAGTCAGACAAGTCCAAGCATTTCTAGTACGTCTGTGGACAAGTCTGTCTATCTATTAGATTTCTTCTATCAATGGCCTCTTTCTTGAGGCAGATCGTAAGACAAATAGTCTATATAGACGTCTGGTTTCAAGCTTGCACACCTTCATTGCTTTTGTCAAGCGATAGCTTAACTACAGTCAGATACATACTGAGATCATATACATAATATGGTCTACACGTTCTTCTGTTACTAACCATTCAAACTCTGTCTAGAAGTATAAAATAATAAATGCTACAAAGATGTGCTACGACGCCTACGAGCTACGAAACAAACAATTATTTTCATCTAGCGGCCCGCCTCCGGCTTCACTCGGGTGCAGTTTCTCTATACTAAGTAGTGATAGTGAATCCCAGATGAAAGAAAAATTAAACAAAGTACCACTATCGGAGTAGGTAGTGTAGGTACCTATAATTTTACTTTTTTTCTAAGTATCGTATCCATTCTAATATTTGAATAAACCTAAGATCTCAAGGTCTTGAGGCGATATGTAAGCTACGACTAGACCGAGGGAGGGACTGAACAAATATCTTTTATGTTTCACACAATTCAAGGTTGGTATCAAGGAGAAGGAACATACCTACTTAACGTTAAATAGCTATACATACATTATTATTGGGGTATGGGATTATTCACTCATATCGAAATAAGTAGGTACCTAATTAAGTACGGGTATTACATAACTAGTAATTAGGTACCTACTAAATTACCTAAAAAATTTGTATAGCTATACTAAGTACCTAAAAAATTTGGTATAGCTATATATTCAGCCAATAAATAATATACAAAATAATTTTCAATAACCAATTTCCAACTTCAACACATTATTTATTTGTTAGTTATTTTATTTCCCTCAAGTTCTTATACTCCAAATGATGCCTGAAGCATACAGCTATAATAACAACCTAGTTATGCAGCAATTTACTTTCAAAAAATGATTTCGCTGCAAAGCGCATCTATAAAACGTGACGTATGTGTTTAGGCTCATCACACCACCTAAACAACAAAGGTTAGCTAGTTAGGTGTTCAGACTGAAAAAACATGTAAGTAAATAAATTATGGAGGTAGGCTGATAAAAACTATTTGGAAGTATGTCGTCTCACAAGAATAGGATGCATAATGTATTCTACGCGAATCTTTGGGAAGTATTAACCTTGAACTGAAACATCGAGCTGAAGCAAACAATAGACATAACGAAGACGGAATAATCAAGCGAATGGGCTATAAACCCAAAGATATAAACAAGTCTATTTTCATGAGCGTAATTACATTTTTCATGGCCCTTAAACTGAATAACATCAGTTTAGTGATCCAAAAACATGTCATCATGTTCTTTACAAATTCAAAGTCGAATAACCCACTGTGTCCAGATTTTTGATAGAGAAGAAATTGAATCCACCGGAATGAAACCCCATTAGGTAGAGTTACTTAACATTACATAAGTATACACAAAAAATAACAATTTCTTAAAAGAACTGTATTTAAAAATATCTGTAGAGTCCGATATGTTTAAAATAACTGGTTGAGTTCCTATACTGATAGAATGAATTTTAATTCAATGATTACTGAGGAGAGCTGCTTACCTATCGCTCCGAGGGTAGACCAGCGCACCCCAATGGGGCCTTTTGCTGTGAGCGTAAAGCCCACAGTAGCCCCGACCATGGAATGAGTACCAGAGACTGGAAGCCGCATCGCCGTGGCCAGAATCAGCCAGATGGCGCCGGAGATCAGCGCCGACAGGCATCCCGCCGCCAACAACTTCTCGCCCCCGTCCGCATATAAGGACACGTCCAGAATGCCTTTACGCATAGTATCCGATACCTTATATCCTGAAAAGAGATAACTGTATCAATAAAGGTTTCAAATAATCTCGCCTATAATCCTCAAAGCAGTCACTCGTTAGGCAGTGGTGGCATTATAAACGCACAGTTTGACAATTACTATTTGGCTTCCATTTGATAGAAGGCGGGAATATTTATTTAAAGGTGGTCATGTGACTCTTGACCAATTAATTGAGACAAATGTTAGATAAGTTTTGAAATAACGGTATATTTTAACTTATAGAAATATATTTTTAATAAGTATTCCTTGTTTAATACCTCACCTATAAGTACTGCGCCAGCAATCTCGAAGATAGTTGCAAGTATGCAAGCTTGTGTGAGCGTTAGCACCTTGGATCCAACGCTGGTGCCAAACGAGTTGGCCACATCGTTCGCGCCAATGCCAAAAGCCAACACGAACGCTACGATGAACCCGCTTACAACAATCCATAGCAAATCATCGGAAAACGGTTCCATTGTTACGCCCTTAATTCAAATTATCGAATTTCACTAATCAATTTTTGTATAAAAGAACATTTTTGTAGCACCTAACCAAACGCAAACATTACTATATATTTAACAATAAGCTTCGCTCTATATTTATATTAATTTCTTTAAACTTCTTGAAAACAATCCTTTCTTAACTTTTAACAGTCGAATTTCCATTCCTTTATAGAAAAATAACTATAGAATATGTAACAGCTAATGATTTCAATTTCAAGTATTAATTACGACTTCAAAAGCAATCGGATAAACTAGTTATAAATGTAATATAATTATGTATTAGAAATAAAGTAATTCGAAACTTATGTGGTAGTTGTGCGTCACAATGTCTGATGTTTAAATAGTCTTTCGTATAGATGACGAGGGCTCGTTAATTTCGGCTTCATCATTTCTGTAAAAAAGTTAAATAAGTATAAGCTTTTATATAATCTAAGATAGTAAATTGATGTTTACGTATACCTAATAGAACCCCGATCTAAAACTCGTTTAATCTAAGCCTAACTTAATTCGAAACACGAATCAAGATAAAAGTCACTATATAAGAACTCAAATCATTCATTCATTATAATAGGTAATGTCTTATAAGATTCAAACGATTCCCAGACTGTAATACAATAATTATCTCATAATAAATTAAAACGAGCATCCAAAATGGTTGTTCACATGGATTCAGCGATATTGATTCGACGCCATTTGATTTATAAAAACCGCGCTAAAATAACGATCAGTGAAACTTAGCAACTAACGTAAATTAAACACTGAAACACTTATTCTTCAATTTCCCTTTGAAAAGGAGTCGTAACGTCGTGCAATGTGGCAAAATTTTATCACATACGTCTTTCGTTTCCATTATCGTTGAATATTATTAAAGTGTCAGCTCTGAGTCACGCTCACGGCCATCTACAACACGTGTCGCTACGTACCTAAACCAGTGCCGGATTAGCCACGAAGCAAGAGTAGCAAATGCTGCGGGCCCCGCGCATTTGGGGGCCCCGTGCACCAAAGTTTTCTGGCCATAAAAAAGTATTAGGTATTTATATATTAGATTTAGTCAAAATTACTAGGAAGAAAATATTTGCATCAAAATGATCAACAATAATTTTATTTTTCTATCTGCTGGTCATACCAAAAATCATGTTTCGCACCGCACTACACGCAATTTGGCAATACTGCTAAACAAAACGGGGAATTCCCTAATATTTTCTCCGTGCTAGTCGTAATAACCCGACCGATTTGAAAAGGGTTATATTGACTACCAATCTATAAGGAATGATCGATATTTACGTTTGGATGATAATAATAGTACTTTCGATATGAACCATTCTTGAGAAAAGTGGTTTCCAAATTAAATCAAGAAAAGTTTGTTTGTAACAGTTTTGTTTTATTCAATGCCATAAACTCGATAAGTATCCAACCTAAAACAGTCTAAGGGCCCCTTGATAGAATTTGCTACAGGCCCCGCGCTGGCTTAATCCGGCACTGACCTAAACACTACGTCTGCGTCGCCTAAATATAAATCTAATTAAAGGCTATTCACATTTGCGAATTATTACACCATGAAAAATAAACAAAAAAATTAATAAAGCTCTCACTTACTTTGGAATAAAGTAGGATTTTATAGTCCTAAAACCGTTTGCGAAAAAGCACGAGGTTGCCTTTAGCTTCTGAGCCGTGGACTGAAGTTGACGAGGGTCGCACCGGGTCGCGGACTGAATGGAGCATGCGCGAAGGGTATTCGCCACCCCACTCCAACCCCCCTATTCAGATGCGTACACAATACAATGTTTGTTCTATAGCAAAAGAACCCTTAACGTTACCAATTACTGTATTCATCTTGGCAACCGGCTAAATCAAGTCAATGGTAGCCCATAAAACTAGGCTATAAGATAAATGTGAGTTCTAAATCCACCATATCCGCAGTAATTTATTTAATTTATCTTTTACTGAATTTTTAATAGTTAATTACGATGTACTTATGCGAGATTATAAAATATCTACCTGTTGAATAGTATGTGCACCTACGTTATAGATATTTATTGAGGTATTTAGGTACACCTCATCAGCATTCATTATCAATAAGAATAATTAACTCATTTACCGCAGGACCGCTAATGTGATTAGCTGTTGATGTGAATACATCATGAAGAATTTATGATACCTGATCCTCATAAATCCTCGACATTGAATTATACCCTACATTAGCGGTAGAAAAATTCAATAGGGGCGATACGACATTCTTACCTACAAGTATTTCACCCGCTGCCTATCGCTCTCGCTCCCAAAGAGTATATAACTCGCTCCAATGACTAGCACGGTGCCTTCTGGGTCACGTGCACTCAACGTGAGAAAATGGGAGCACGTTGTGGTCACATTCTGTAAGCACTGCGAGTGTCAGGAGTAATCCCCCGGGGTGTAGCAGAAATGTACCTTATGTGCTACTCTACATTATTTGGCGTAGCACAAGAAGAGCTACGCGGTGCGTTCATTGGAGATCCCATCTGCTCCGCATGTAGTGAAGACTGTCACCAAAACATACTTCCTACTTCGTACACACTCTTCGGCCTACCCTTGGAGTTCGGAAGAACTGTAAAGGTTTCCACCTTACCCCTTCACCCTCTACCAAAGAGTCGGATTGGCTCCCAGTAATGGATTAAGAATTTACGTTTCGCCGTCAAAATAGAACTTTTATACAGTGCTTGTACGGGTGGTGGGATGGCTAAACAGATATCATGAGATTTTCAAATCATATGAATTGATGTAATTATAATAGGACGTATAGAGATTCTAGCTTTATATACTAGATACTGCTACCTAGGACCTTTCTCTTGGAATGCCTCAAAAACTCGATAACATTTTGTCATTATAAAATAGAAAACTTTAAAAAATTAGAATATTTTATAAACACAATTTTTCATTTAATTGCTACTTTGGTGCTAAAAGACCTAGAGAATTTCCTAACAGCAAAAATAACAAAATTTCCACTAGATACTACCCAGGACCTTTCTATATCGGCTATATCAAATTCCAAGAGAAAGGTAGATATCTAATGAAAATTTTATTATTTTTGCTGTTAGGAAATTCTCTAGGTCTTTTAGCACCAAAGTAGCAATGAAATGAAAAATTGCATTTATAAAATATTCAATTTTTTTTAAGTTTTCTATTTTATAATGACAAAATGTTATCGAGTTTTTGAGGCATTTTGTATTATTGACCCGGTTTCTAAACCGTTTTCGTCGTACATCGCGCTTGTCGGGATTGGAAATATTATCGATTTTAAATTGACGATTTCGATGAAATAACGTCGAAAAACCTTTAGAACTATTTATAATTTTATCACTATAAAATAATATTAAACAATTTTGGAAATCTTAGTACTTTTTTGTTGAAAAGCTTTGCGTAGAGGTTGGCCAAAGGGCACTCTGCACCCCCCTTTTAAAAATATAGATCCGGGGCTGAAGCCCGGCATGGAGTAGGTACCATGAATCAGCATAATTATTAAATTAGACAAAAGTAAAAAACCACTCGGTAATACTTATGTACGAGTATAAATGGGAAAGCTCCCATCACAAATCGAAATATGTGAGTAGTACCTGGTACCGGTATGCAGCCAATTGTTATACAGATTTCTTCCTAGTGTCACCGCATTGAGGAAGAAATATTGTTTTCATTTCTCAAGCTCGGAAAGTAGTGTTTGTATGATCTGAGTAGCGGGTGGAAGACGCTGCGGCGGCTAGGGCGGAAAAGACTCATAGTAGGTAGGTAATTACTTTCCAAACTAGGGCCGGATTAGATTTATAAAAAATAGAACTAAATTGGGTTAGGATTAGTTAGGAAGTAGATGGAAGTAGACCATCGATGAAGTAGACTATGTATATATATTTTTATGTATATATATATTTTTTTTTTACATAATTATTAAAAAAGAACATGCTGCGGTATAAACAGCCCGTGAACGGAGACTGTCTACGAAACAGCCCGCACCTAGTGTGAATTTAAAAAAAACCTATGAAGCGGGAGGGACCGCGGCGGCGGCGGTGACTTGGTGTATTCCATATTTAAAATTTAAAAAAAACACGACACAATACAATTAGAATGAGAGAATTTGACGGGATACTAACTCTGTAAGCTGTACCGAAATTCAAAATCTCGGTTTTATAGGCTTAATATTTGATTAAAAATGAATTCAAGCGTTTCTGAAATGTAATCGAAAATATTTTGCCAGAAATTTCAAAGGAAAGATACTTATATACTTACTTATATACATACAAACTGTGCATACAAAGATTTCATGAAGTGGCGAGCAAACAAGAAAATATAAATATTTTAGAAAAACTAATATTTTTTACTTTCCATAGGTATATTCGAAATGGAAAGTAACTAGAGTGTTTAACACGGGTGAAAGTTACCAATTCCTACTCGGACTATAGCCAAATAGAAAATGGGAATTGATTCCTTTCGACCCTTGTTAACAATCTACTATTTCAGCTTTGTAGAATTGGTCTAACGCGTTCACAATAATTGAACAGAAATACCAACATTTAAAACGTCTTATATTTTGCCAAAAATATAGTCCGCGTACGTACCTACTACCTACAATGTAGGTACATACGTCAGTTATACAGATAAATCCTGTCCCACAGCTACCATACTATGCTGATATAATAATAATTATGGCAGATATGCTTACGCTTGGTCTAAGTCAATAGTGCAATGAGTGGACACCGAACTCGCGACCTTTCGCTCGCCAGTCGGACACAGCCGTTGGGCTATTGTCACTCGACTGATTGAATGTATTAATACTACATTATTGTTAGTACCTACCTATATGCTAAAACCCAAAGGGGGTTATTGTACTCATCATTATGAGCAAATTTTGCATTACGACTAAATATAATATATATATTATATATGTATGTATATTTAGTCGAGTAATATTTATTAATTATTTGTATGGAACAGCAGATACTTTATTTAGCGATTTCAGGGTTTATCCCTTAGTAAAAGTTGTTCATAATGATAAGTATAATAAGCTCTTTCGGCTTTCGCATACCTATACCAAAGAATACTAACTATTACTCTATACCTCACCTCTCATACGCAACACACACCCTCTCATACACAACATACACCCTCTCATACCCAACACACACCCTCACATACACAACATCCTCCACACCATACATGCATGCAAATTTTAAATTAAAATTATTGTTTTTTATTCTGTAAGTTTTTTTTTTTTTAAATATTACTAAGTACCCAACTTTTGTAATAATATTATGTTATATTATTTACCTACATTATTACTTATGGTTTATTTTACTACAAATGTGAAGTGCGCACTGACAACCATAACACAAGTTAAGTCTTACCATGGTTACCAGTGTCCTACTGCTATTAAATTGGATGTATGTAATGACATAATTGCTAGTTTATAAGTCTCTCCTGTACCAATTTTTTTGTGCCCTTACTGTAATAAAGAATTAAAGAATACTTTGAGTATGTTCTGGATACTCAAAGTACCTATACTAAAAATAGCGTTGTAGAAGTGACGCACAATCGCCCTATATCGATCGAAATTAGATATTGTATCGATTGGACATGCCGATCGAAGCCAATCGACTGGCTGGAAAAACACCTTTAGGGTGCGTTTCTAATGAAGCAGAAAAGTAAATAATAAAATACCTACATGAAAGTATTATTTGACAGATGAAAGCGTAAGTTCACGCTTAGACTCGTTTCTGTCGTCTCAGAGCGGTCTTCGCCCGTCTTAAGTTCATGTTTCTGAATGTCAGCCTTATAGTCTCAGATGAAGAACCCGCTTACGCGTCTAACTATTGCTGATCTTTTTTGTACCTACACAACAAAAATAGAATATACAAAAATACTGTTTAAAGATAAATGCACAAAGGCACAGGTTATTTCTCATAAACTTAGAATATTTTCGCTTCTAAATCTATGTTATTTCTACAATTTTTAGAACCATTTTTTTTCTATTTTTTTTTTGCAATTTTCTACTTTATTTTATTTTTGATCTAGTTTTTACTTTGAGTATTTACTCAAAGAGATTTTATATAAAACCCCTTAAAACCCAACAACAACTTTTTCCTAACATGCTGTTGAGTGTTGGCAACACTACCCTATTTGACATTGACAATGACATGTTGTGTCCTGTCCTGTGCCACTGTCATTTTATAAAAAATCACTTGTCAATGTTATTTGATTTGAAATTTTTCCTAAACGTACTTTAATAATGTAACAGAATAAAAACATCAAAAAAACAATATAATGTTCTTCAGAAATGTTTGGTGTGCGGCCGAGTTGACGAATAATTGGTACGATAAATTGGTGAAAGAGGTTGTATTGGTGAAAAATTGAGGTTTCATAATGTTTTTATGCATTTTAGTAGACCAGTGCTGCTTCAACAATGCCGAGGTGGGGTCGGCAACGTACGGTTGCAAGTTCGCAACTCACTCCACAACAGTCGGCGTGGAGGCCGGCGGACGGGCCTCGAGCCCGACCCTCTAGCACATATACAGATCGAGTCTGGGCCATTACATGCTAGAGCATTGTGGAAACCCTTCTTTTTTACTGTTGGGGTGAGAATATTACTAAAATGTATCTTAGGATTGTTTCATCCTAATGATGTTGTTAACTGTATTGAGCTGAAAAGACATTTTTGAAACACAACTTCATTATAAATAGTCGCTACACTATATTTTTAGAAGTACATCGCTTTTTTTATGATGTTCCATTATTAATAATAAGATTTACCTATTATAAACTATTATTATATGTTTTATTTGCTTTAAGGTATCAACAATTAGTCTGACTGGGTGTGTGATCTGGGAATATGAGAACCTTCGCTCACATGCCTCATCTTTTCTCAAACGACCTGGTACTTGGTTAAGTGCTCAGCAAAGGAAATTCAAAACACAGCTTGTAAGTATCTTATTTTTATGTAAGTATAACAAATAAAATATTACAACAAATTCTAATAAGAATTTATTCTGGAGTGGAAAATGTCAATTATTATGTGAATAAACTTAATATTTGATAATGCATGGGGAATAGAACACAACATTGAAAATAAAATCTCTGTAGTTAATTATGATCTTACACAGTTTAAAGTTTTGTGCCTAGTCAATTGAAGTAAAAAAAATATCCATATTAAAATCATAATATATTGGGAAATTTTAAACACATCCAATTGTTTGCATGTGTGTGCTATGTGTGAGTAAATCTACAAGCAGTGTAAAGCATGATTTACATCGACCGGCGCGCATCGGGGCGGGTGGAGCGCATTTTACAATATGGTAAAGGAAATTGAAATGTCTAATAAGTAATTAAAGCCCAACATGCAACTTATACCCCTTGGAATCCAGTTAGCTCCGCGCGCAATTCGCGACGGTCAGCACTGCGCGCACGTAATCGGGTCTGGTCAGGTCCATTTAGTTACTGCCTGTGTGACATTCACATACCATTCCACCAATTTTAATAGAATTACGACATGTCTACACAGTGCAACGCAAGCAGCACTTCTGGTCTGGTCGCTCAAACATCGTGGGAGTATACCGGCGGTTGCGCGAGCATGCGTTCCTTTCTGGTGTACGCGGTTGGCTACCAAAGCATGCGCGCACCACTGCTCTGTCGCGCGCCGACTCACCGTGATTCGTGACGGTCGGTGTATATGAAGAAGTGCATGCAGAGTTTCACAATATTTTTAATTAAAGAACCTCTAAGCTTTAATATTTTTGTAATCACTACCATACTTCAAAATGACAATTAATAAATTCAATTTTGTTTCAGCAAAAAGCTGAGCCAGGCCCAATAAGCAAATGGTGGCATTCACTAAGAGAAAGCGAGAAAGTGTTTTATCCAATATTGGCTGCCAATGTTTTGGTGTTTGGCGCCTGGCGTGTCAGGGCACTGCAGCCCTTCATGGTCAAATACTTCTGTTCAAACCCTTCAGGAAGTATGTCTTTTTTAATATTTGTAATATTGGATCACCTATCCATTCATATTTAGATAAAGTAAAAATTTTACTTCTTCATGGGCAGAACTCCATGTATATTACCTACCATTTTAAATGATTGACAGACCATAAACAGATAATGGTTCCTGTCCTGCAAGTGGGATATGGTTAAAGATGGGTCCATTAAGTTTGCATGATGCATAAATCGCGGCAGTCGTGCACATTTCACGCACAGTAAAACCAGAAATAAATGCATTGAACAAACAGCTCGCAGGCTTCTCCCCTCCTCAGTCTCTTTCAGTGTTGCCAACTCCATCCTAGACTAAAACTACATACATGCTTAAAAAACTGCAGAACTGTAATTAAGAATTAAAAACGGTAAATCTACAGCTTTTTCTTATATTGTATCATTTTTATGGTGGTAACAGATAAAACACATACGGGAAAGGAATTTAAACAAAATCATGTGATGATCAAACTTTTAATCAGATTAACAAAATAAACTTGGAAATAAAACATATTGTATTACAATAATGTCATGGAATTAAATGATGATGATGATTAAATGATGATGGGATGAAAATATTCACAACAACAATCAATCTATCAAAAATCTAAACAAAAGACATCTCAGGCAAGGCAGGGGATTCCCGAGTAACAAACAAAAAAAGGCCTTAACAAAGACTTCGACCGAACGATCTACTCTATCCACTAATGTTAAATCGATTGACAACATGGTCCGGTAGTGGTAGGTTTTACTGAAGCAGAGTTAACGTACGGACTACGCATAAAAAAAAATAGATGGTGCTATCCAATGACATTTTACAAAATCTTATTGGTGCTAACATCTTAAATAAAAAACTGTAGATTTGGAGGCCTAAACTAATAAAAACTGGAAAGATTTCCAAAAAACTATAAATCTACATTTAAAACCGTAGAATTGGCTACACTCTCACTACAAAATACGTGCGCGTCATAGGCACCAACATGAACATTTATCCGCTACTTGGCTGTTGGCTTAGTTCCTGTCTCAGAATATTAACTTTACACCATATGATATTAACAGGTGCAATATGTCTACCAATGTTGCTGTCTACATTTAGTCACTACTCAGCACTGCACCTAGCTGCAAATATGTATGTTCTCTACAGCTTCATGCCAGGTGAGTTATCAATATTTGTGATCTATTTCTTTCTTGAATCTGGAGTTTTTCCCCCTAATAAATGACTCAACATTATTTTATTTGCTATCTTTTGTCTTGTTTGTGCTGATTCGTAATGTCATGCGCCTAAACAAGAGGGAACACAACTAAAATGGGTTTGTAGGTTTGTATAGTACGCGCAAATCTTTATGAGCACTCTGAACTCTGCCTCTAGCACCTATAATAGTACGCTTATTATAGGTGCTAGAGGGAGAGAGAGATAGAGAGTTCAGAGCTCAGTTCAGGGCTCATAAAGATTTGCGAGAAATATATCAAGGGCATCGCCAGCCAAAGGGCTAGGGCAAAATGATAGAAAAGATGCGTGAAATTTGAATTGTAGGTAAAAAGACACAATTTGTAAAGTTTTAATAAAAGAAAATAAAAATCAAATCAATTAAAACATACTGCATTTTCTAATCTCTCAGATACTACCTGCCCCCCCTTCGCGACGCCCTTGCTTTGTAGGATGTTTTATGTTTTTATGAATGAGGGGATCAATAGGTTGAGTTATTTCTTAAATCGCAGTTTCCTTGAATTCTACATATTATGATGTGTGGAATGCAGTATGTTTTATATGCTCTTATTGTATTTTTGGTGCAAACAGCTGCTGTAGCCGCATTAGGGAAGGAGCAGTTCGTGGCGATGTACCTAAGTGCTGGTGTGATAAGCAGCTTCGCCAGCTTCGTCTACAAGGTGCTACTAAACCAGCCTGGCCTGAGTCTCGGCGCGGTGAGGATTCATTTTCATGACTATAATTATTCTCGTACCAATACTGGCTATGTGGTTTCTGACAAAGAATGGGTATCCCTGTTCTTGAAAGTGTCGTAAGTGTCTGCGTATGCGCTAAATAATAAACATAGTCGAAACTAGTCCATTTGCCAAGTGTGGTGCTAGGAGAAAATACAGATAGAATCAGTCCACAAAGACGCGCCCTCTCTTTTTGTCTAAATCGCATACCTATGTTGAATTGTTTTACACTATAATAAGATATAGAGCCATATATTATAATAGTGTGCATACAAGTACATACCAATAGTACTATTCCTATACGGTGTCAATCTAAGTGATCTCTTGAGAAGAAATGCTGGTCTCTTTATTTTTAATTATCTTTACTCTGTTTCAGTCGGGAGCAATAATGTCAGTGTTGTCATATGTATGTGTGCAGTACCCTGACACCAGGCTGAGTATCATCTTCCTTCCTATGTACACATTTGCTGCTGGCACGGTAAGCAATGAATTGCGCCACTTACATTAATGTTACTATATCTAAGGATAAAAAAAAATAAAAAAATGGGGGGCATAGAAACGTGCCTGACACCATGGCAAGCGATCACAGCTGCCCACGAGCGACCTAGTTTTATTAATACTAGTAGTCGAAATTCGACCGCAGTTTTAGCTTTCTGCACTCCTCCATATAAACTTTAACTATGCCAAATCTCACACTCCTCCGTGCGCACAATATGCTTAAAAAGGGGTACAAAGTTTTCTCTTCACGTATTAAAATATATAGATTACTTATGTGTTGTCAACCTAAGAAATTTTAAAAGGACTTGTGTTCGCGCAGTTTCACTGGATATGATCTTCACACGGAACACAAATATTCTTACACAAAGTTAGTCGTTATGGCGGGTAAATTAGAACAGTAGTACTGCCCCATCGACATAAGACTCTACAACAACTAAAATATAGGTACATAAAAAACCGCTGGAACACTAGTTACGCCCATTTGCACAATCATGTTGTGAATCTCTCTTTACTTATACCAATTATCTTGACTGCAATAGTTACGCTCCGAATGCGCACTTGTAAAATATCTTAATTTCTGTTTCAGGCTATAAAGGTCATAATGAGTGTAGATCTAGCGGGCGTAGTCTTCGGATGGAAATTCTTCGACCACGCAGCCCATCTCGGAGGTGCAATGTTTGGGATGTGAGTACACAAATGATATCATGTTTTTTTAGTTAATAAGTATGTATTAGATAATAATACTGAGATATTGTTTAGACAGTGTGTGTACCCGATTATTGACAGAAGCTTAACTACCAGGATAAGAACTAAGCTCTTTACATACAGGTAAATCCTAGGATTTACTAGAAAGCCCGTTCTCAGACGACACTACTCGGAATAAACAAAAGTAATTACGAACTAAACTCACTTCAATGAATCGAATTAGTACCGCGCAACGGATCGATTACTAACCCATAGCAGTGGGCAAGCCTGTGAAATAAAAGTGCTCACTGATTGAATCCAAGTTAGTGATTGATTTCTTTTTGAGTAGTATAGTCTGAGAATGGTTTAATCTTAAAATGTACCCCCACATGACTAATGGCAAAACATGTTAGGCTTTAATTGATTTTGATAACTTTTGTTATTATGTATTTATTTTACACAAATTATACTGTTGATGTTCAGTATCTTCTACCCAACCTTTTCCCAACTATGTTGGAGTCGGCTCTAAGTCTAACCACATAGACGCGGCACAAGATGGGTATTCTACACGGTGTGGCGTCTGCCACCCAAACAGAACACTGATACCCTAAAACTCAAGTTCACCGACATAAATAACAGACAAAAGATTACCAATTATTGTCGTATGTTAAATTGGACCAACTGTTTAACGTGCTTTCCGGGACACGGAGGACCTCCATGTGTGAAGGACAAATTAATTAAAAATTAACTCTCCTAACAAGTCTAGTAAACAGAAGTTTAAATAAGTATGCGCACAGATGTTGCATGTACACTTCCGTGCGAATCATCTTAGCAGTATCCCACTCCGAGCTCTGCACCTTCCACCACACAGATCTAAATAGACTAAATCGAATACTACACAAATTGAATTTGTGCTCACTACTGACACGAGCACAAGCTCCTCTCGTGCCGACAATAATTGCTTTACTTATGTAGTCATGGTCATGTACACTACAACGTTGCTATATTACTCTCAATTACTTCATATTTGATTTTCAGGGCCTGGTGTCACTGGGGTAGCTCGGGTGTATGGGGTAACAGAGATAAATTGCTGCAGTATTACCACACTCTTAGGAAAAACGACACGGGAAGGTAGCAACTTACTTCGTGCAGTGGCAAATATATAGTAAAACAATTTTTATTAAGAAAATATTATATAAAAGTAACCTGACAAAATATATTATGTTTCAAAAATCTTATTGTTTTTTATTGGTATGAGGATTGTCTAATGGTACAACATCGAATATGTGAAGAAATAAAGCACTATAACAATTTAAAAAATAACAATTTTATTGTAAAAATTTAAAAGACTTAAAATGCATTTTCCAGTATTGACTATGTCAATATTATTATCCTTAAATCTAAGCCTTGAGTATTTTGGCATGGAAGTCGAAATGTTCGCCGATGTAAGTGGAGATATAGAAGTACGAGTGGTCATAACCTTCGCGCAAATTGAGAATAACTGGCACACCGACTGACCGACACGCTTCCACTAAGTTTTCGGGGAGTAACTGCTTCTCGGTGTAAAACTTGTCAGCAGCACCCTGAAGAAATAGAAATTTAACACTGTATCTTCTGTGACTTTCATCCAAAAATAAGAAATATCAGCCTAATATCATTATCACCAAACTGCATACAGGGTAAATAGACATCTTACCTGGTCAATAAGTAAAGTAAGTGGAGGTCCATCGTATTTCTTGACAAGTTCTGTCGCATCCCAATCGACCCACTTGCTTTTGTCTTCTCCCAAATATCCATTAAAAGCCTTGACTCCCCATGGGCACTGTGTAGGGTTGCAGATAGGTGCGAATGCACTCACAGACTTGTACAAACCAGGATTCTTAAGTGTTGACACTAAAGCTCCGTGACCACCCATGCTTAAAACAATACAATGATAGGTGTTTATTATTATGATATATTTAAAATACTTACGATCGACATTATACTCATTTTCGCAGTTCAATCGTAGCAGGGTTGCAGGATGTCATAGCAACATGACCGGGTTTTTGAATCTTAACATTATGAACTAATTCATTCTTATTTCCAAATTAAATGCATTTGCTTTTTTTAACATTAATAGGTATGGTTTATAAATTGCTAGATAAAAACACGGATTACTGTAGTTAAGGCTTAGTTTCAGTATCCCTTTCGACATCCCTTTAAAGGGGATTTTGCGCATTTTGAGATTTTTAGCATCAAGATCCCCTTCAGCCTGAACTTGCAGCTCCAAAGTGTATTAAGAGACAAAGACTCAAAATCCCCTTTAAAGAGGAAACCTAAAGGGGATTTTGATATGAAAAGTCTTAAAATTCCCTTTCTCCCAGAGAATATCTAAACGGGGTTTTGAAACTAACCCGTTATAAACTCAGAAATTGGTGACCTTATTATATGCAAAGACTTAAAACCGCATAGTAGTGCCATGAATATTTTAATGTCCCAATGATCGATGTCGCAAGGTCATGGCAAAAGGAGTAGATAGTTACAGTGATAATAACAAGTATGTAATCACATAAACATATTGTATGTTGAGCAAAAATTGTCATAGTACAGACTGATAAGCTACATGATAGCATCACATTAGGTACAAATAATGTACCTAAAATGTAAAGATAATTTAATAGTGTGCCATGAGTGAGAGATGCTCATTAGCACTTAATTTTTTTAATTTTAATTTTAAAATAATATAATATATTATTTTAAAATTAAAATTAAAATTATAGGTATATTATCATCATATATTATATGATAATAATATACCTATAAAATTAAATTTAAATTAAAAATAATAGTTAACAAATATCAAAAAGCCATTTACAAGCCTCCACAATTAGTGAAAAAAATAAGATTGGGAGCAATGTGTTAGGAAACACATGTTGAGTAATATGTGAAAAATTTGGAGGGACATCACCTACTAGCCTATCCCCAACTACACGAACATAAAACACTGAAAGATTTTTAGTAAAATATAGATAAGAGTACAAGCATAGACTACATTCTTAATTTTTATTAATAAGGGAGACTGCATACTGAAATAGTCCTACAATTTGAATGAATGGCCTCCTGTACGAAAAACTAGGTATAACAAATTATTAATAGGTGTAACAAATTATTCTGTATATTGTGTGTTGTGTATGGTATTTATGTAGTCTTATCATTACCTGTGTCCCATAATGCCAATTCTGTCAGCATCAACCACATTGCTAAATGCTTGCAGAATTAATTCATACAGTTCCTTATTTAAATAACTGCCCATTCTGTAATTTTTTGACCATGGGTCTTTTGTAGCATCTAGGTAGAAACCGGCACCAACTCCAAAGTCCCATGACTCATCATCACCGGGGATCTTTACACCTCTGGGTGATGTATCTGGACCAACCACAATAATGCCATGCTCTGCTGCATATCTGTTGATAATCATAATTTTAAAAAATATCAAATATTTACCTTACAAAAGTCATTGTATTCAATAAAGAATTTCAATATTAACTCAGTTTCAGTCATAATATGGTTAATATTAACCTTTACCTACCCAAGCTAACAGAAGATCCAATTTGTATTGAGAGGCATTAGAACAGTTTTGATTGATATACAATGTTTCTACTTAGCTAGATAATTAATTGCAAGTAGGTATAATATAAGCTACCACTAATTAAGTTGTTTGTTTTTAAATAAGTACTATTAAAGTATTTGATGGTGATAAAGTTCAACTTGATAAGGACAGTAATTAAACCAAAATCGAAGTAATAAACATGCCATTTAATAATCAGCAGAAGTTCAAAAAGCCATATAAATATTTTTATTGCCTTAAAATATAGTGCTATCCTTTGAATAGTTTTATGCTAATAATATACCAAGTGAACTCTCCACTTCATGTGGTCCTAATTCTATAACAATAAACCAACAATCAACTCACTCAACACCCAAAAAGCAATTTCATTGTCCAACTATTATTAACAATTAGTTACAAATAAATGGACATAGAAAAAAAAATAAGTATGAATAAAAAAATACCTTTGGAACCCTGATTTAGTGATAAAGTTTTGCTCATTACATGTGAGTCCTGAGAGGTAGAATATGACGGGCAGCTTGACATCACCACCCTCGGCCTGAGGTGGCAGGTACACAGAGAAGTTCATTTTACATTTTAAGTTAGAGGATTCATGGGAGTACACTTTCTGGTGACCCCCAAATATCTTGTTTGACGAAATCAACTCTAAATTTTCCATGGTGGTATTCTGAAAGAATAAAGTTACACATTTGGAACATTGTTCAGTATCTGCTGATTATTTACATTAAAGGAGAAGGTAAAACTCAAGAACTGTTTGACTATGGAAATGGTGCTTGATAAAATAGCTGTCATAATTTTATGGTAAGATTGTAGCCTACTAATAAATTAGGTATATTATTCATAAATATATAATAAAGACTCACTTTAAGTTAAAATGGAGACAATGTGCTGAACTAAATGTAATGTACCTAAACACCATTGTATATCATAATTTAAGCAAATAAAATCTTTTAACTTTATAAATTACGTCTTGTCCATCTATCAATTTTTTTTAAATGAATCAATAGAAAAGCTAACTCTACAAAAACGCCTTCTCTAAGCTACTAAAATGTCATGTCATGTACCTACTACATACAACAAATTAATTATTTATACCTACTTTAATAGAAACCTTGACTTCCAAATCAACATTTTATACCTGTTATCTATCCGCATGTGTACTATCTATGCAACTAAAATGTTACCATGACGTAATGACATGGGCCGGCCGGTCAAACTTTAATACCTACACAAACACATGGATAATTTTATGTAAATAAATGGGAATCGGCTAGCCCAATATCTACTAGCCTAGGTACCTACCTTGAGAGTCAGATCTATTTATCGGATAATAATATATTGACAATAATGTAATAAATAAATAAATTCAGCCCATTACTGTCCCTCTGCTGGGCACGGGTCTCTTAGAATGAGAAGGGTTAAGCCTTAGTCACCCACGCCAGCCTGGTGAATGTACCATATAAAAAAAAATTGTTTAATTACTTACCTGTTTTTACTAACTATATGTGAAACAATATTAAAGTTCAATCGCTGAATGAATACTACGCTATAAAATTGCCGAAAGTAAGATTGTTATACCTACAACAACTCTTGATTTGATCTTTTGAGTTTGACAGCTATCTGCTATCATTTGAGCAGGGTTGCCAACTGTAGAACTTTTTTTCTCGTTTAAGTACACCAAAAAATCTCGTACTTTGGCTTTACAACCTCATACATTCCCCTCAAACATATAAAATGTCAAGATAAGACATGAAATGAATGTGATCGTCTAAAAAACCGGCCAAGTGCGAGTTGGACTCGCGCACGAAGGGTTCCGTACCATTATCATAAAAAACATGTTTGTTGTATTGCCCCCTTAAATATTTATTTTATTCTGTTTTGCAGGATTTGTTGTTATAGCGCCTACAGAAATACATCATCTGTAAAAATTTGAACTGTCTAACTATCACGGTTCATGAGATACAGTCTAGTGACAGACGGACTGACGGACGGACAACAGAGTCTTCAGTGGTCTTCAGGTCCCGTTTTACCCTTGGGTACGGAACCCTAAAAAAGGTCGTCCGGCGTAGACTTTGTTTTCTCAAACAGATAATGTTCGTGTAAGTTTTATGTGTATATTTGTTTTACTGGTGTACAAAGAATATATAAATAAATAAATAATGACTATATTCAAGACAGACTGGGCAGTGGACAAGCGTGTCTAAATTTCATTTAGTACACCCATTGTAGGCAAAACCGTGAAAACCCATTATAAAATGTCGTATATCAAAAATCTCGCATTTGTACGAGGAACCTCGTACGTTTGGCAACCCTGCATTTGAGTTAATTTGGGATGTGAAGCGTACAAATCGATTACCAAAAATATCGATTTTTATAATAAATCGATTTAAAATCCAAGAGTATTGAATCGTTTAAAACTATGAATAAAGAAACGAGAAATTCATTCTGATGGAATTTAATAATGTAGTAGGCAATAGAGATGAGTCGTACTATGTAAATTTTGTATTAGGTGCATCTAGTCCAATGGGGTAAAAAACTGCCTTTTGCTCACTTCAGATGTCGCTACTGTCGGTTGTTCCAGAAATTTGACAGATAGCTGTCAACTTTCATACTATTTTTATAAACAATCGAATTGTTATAGGAATAATTAATAAAATGACGCTTTGAGCAGCCGTTGGTTGCAAAAATCCGGGAGTCCATAATATTCCCTAAATAAGCCAAAAGAAGAAAACTATGGGAAAAGGCCCTTCGAAAGAAAAATTCGAAGACTAGTAATAAGTAGAGGCTAAGTGCTATCCATTTTAAACCTGAGGAATATTTGGGGAGAAATTCTTACACTAGTTTTATAAAATAAACATTCATCATCATTTCAATGCTCCCTTTTTATTTTAGGCACCGCTATCAACGTATTACAGTGTATATTTTTATTATTTTATAACTAAACTTCTATAATCGTACAGAAGTCTTCCTTTGGGCGGTACTTGACACCTGAAACAACATGTATGTCGAATTTAATCCAAAATATAGCCAATCCACAAGGAAAGATGAAAAAATCATAATTAAATAGCATTCTTACCTTTCTGCAAACTGTTGAATGTGGCGTTAAGACAGCGTTGGGAGATTTGTGCTGGCATTTACATCCCTGAACTTATGCAGTGCCGGAATGTTGACAGTCTCATCCTCAAGCACGTCTTCAACACCAATGAGATTATTTCGATCGTAGGCCTCTAACCTCCAACGAAAAAATAGGGCTTTACAAAAAGAACACAATATAACCTCCAAACTTGTTTATATAATTATATCTATTTACTGTGCAATTTATGCTGCTTTTTTAGAAATGCCAGAGGCATTCCTCTTTATTAGCTCGTCTTTTAATTGTATTACACTCCACGTAGAATACATTTTACTAGTATAATATGGTTCTAAGTAGGACACCAAACAACAACAAAAAACAATATGGCGGTTCTCAGGAACAACCGATAGTGGCGCCATCTGCGATAAGCTTTCAGTTTTTAACCTCATTCCGTACAAATACTCGATCCAAATACCTGTTCTACCTAGTCCATTAAGTACACAAATACTTTAAAGAATGCTTAAGGTGGACGCACACCTGTCCGAATCGACCGCGCCGAACGGGCCGAAGGAAACGAAGTTTCATATAATAATAAGTACACCTATCCGCGCCGAAAGAATCGACCGCGCCGACCGAATCGACCGCGCCGAAAGAAATGGCGTTTCGTTACGTGCATTGCCTTGACGCATATCGCATTCTCATTACGTTTAGTTTCATAATTTGTTTTCTAAATCACAGATTTAATAATTAACTATGCTTTATAAAAGAAGCAAAACAAAATACCTAGACTGCATTGCATAAGTTTTAATATATCTGATAAGGTTCTCAAGCCTATACAGAATTCAAGCTGAAAATATCATTCAGATTTTAGCATACCCCGTTCATAACTCTAATGATAATGTTAAACTCAAACTCTAATGTCTATGTTTTTTGCAGTAAAACTTAGATTTTTGCAGTTTCTTCTTCAGATATAAGGCTTAATGCATCTGGCAACACTGATCCAGATAACTTTTGACTCAAACTCACTGGCAGCACTGACCGAATCGTCCGCGTCGAATCTGATGACGTCATCCGAATTGGTCTGGGATTTGGATACTAATTACCTACCGAATTTTTCCGGTGATTCGTCCGATTCGACGCGGATAGGTGTGCGAGTTTTCATAGGATTTCATATAAAGAATTCGAAAATTCGTTTCGTTCGGCTCGTTCAATTCGGACAGATACGCGTCCACCATTAGTCTTTGCGTACCACCGATACGTGTAGGTACGTACGTACTTGAATGTTTACGTTTTATGTGCTTTGTAACTGTAGCGCTGATTTTCAGCTGAAGCCTAAATAGACATAGGACTTCGCTGACACGCAGTTTTGAAGTCAATTTTGTTCTGTAGCGCCGTTAGTTCAAATTTTGGTCAGCGGGTCAGATAACTTTGTGGCATATAAATATCACTATGGGCAGGGTCGGATTATACTAAAGACAAAGTAAGCACGTGCCTACACCTCAAGCCTGTAAGGGGGGAGCCCCGAGGCCCGCAAAAATAAGCAATTATTAATATTTTTTCCCGGTGTCATTCCCTCTATGGCTGACATTCAGAGACGACAGAAACGAGTCTAAGCGTGAACTTACGCTTCCATCTGTCAAACTTACGAACAAATTTTGACAGATGGAAGCGTAAGTTCACGCTTAGGCTTACATTCAGAGACGACAGAAACGAGTCTAAGCGTGAACTTACGCTTCCATATGTCAATTTTACGAACAAATTTTGACAGATGGAAGCGTAAGTTCAGACTTAGACTCGTTTCTGTCGTCTCTGAATGTAAGCCTTAGACTCGTTTCTGTCGTCTCTGAATGTTAGCCTCAATGTCAGCCTATGAGCCTCGGCTAGCCCTCTGGGAGGGAGGGAGACATACGGAACGACGTTGAATTTGTGGCAGAGCAGCAGAGTGGATGTGGTTGTGAAAAATTAATGGATCAGTTTATATACAGTGATTTTAGATTAGGTACTTGGATACGAATACGGATACGAAGCTATGTATTTTTACCATAGACGTAGGGACACGAAAATATCCTAAGTCTATGATGTACACAGAAAATGTATGGGAAATGGTTCTTTGTACTTTTCTCAATTTGGGTAATAAGATTTTATCGGTTGTTTGGAGGAAAAATTCCTGTTGTGAAATAAACTCAATTGAGCCCCACTTAAGTTTTTTGAGAAATGCTAATTTTCTCACTGACTGTACCTTTTTCAAAAAAACGAATAATGGGGTTTTATATCTTCAAAATTCACCATTTTCCTAAGAACAATTATTCTGTAACTATAAAATAAAGGATAGCCAGTCACCCATAATGCTCCAAAATTTTGCGCCGTATAGGTACGCTATTTCGGCTGTGCAGTTTTAAAACCTAGCAACTGACATTTTTAAAAAATACGGTGTTTTTGCATTTTTCACTTGTGAACCTTAGCAAGTGAAAAATGCAATAAAAAACGATTTTTTTTTAAATGTCAGTTGCTAGGTATTAAAATTGCACAGCCGATTTGCCGTGAACATTTTACTTGCGTGATTCAGGATCTGAGTTACCGCTATATTCTGATAGGCAGCGCTGGCGTAGTTTATTGCCATGTCGGTTAAAGGTATTTATTGTAGCGCTAGGTGTCGCTATAATTTCAACATCATACCATCTTCCTCTCTCCTATATTTTGCTGTGCCCTACAGGGTCCATGATTGTAACCTACCAAATTTTATTTTTACCACCTTATGTACATTGTGGAATGCAAATAAAGAATATGAATATGAACATTGCCAGCCCTAGTGGGAAAAAGTGAACCAAGAGTTTAAACTAGTGTAATTTGTCCCACCAAAATCGATATTTAGTAGAACAGGATGGACCTCAAATTTTTAAACATTCCACTTTGTCCTACCTGTGGGGTAACTTGTAGGGACAGAGTGGAGTACCTAATAGGTACAAAAATCCGACAACATCCATCGCATCCTTTCCCTCTAAGGATATGACGTTAACACTCAACAGTTTTCAGTTTTTCACGATATTCTTCGTCAGAAATAAGTATCGACAACCCCGAACAGTTGCGAACTGAACTAACAAACAAAGGAAATGAACAAAATCTTAATTATGTATGTCTAAAATCGAAACATCTAAACCAAAGACATTAAATTTGATCTAAACTAAACCAACCTTAGAGTAATGAGGTCCTCACTCAGAAACCTGACCAACTGTCCGCAGCCGCTGGCAGCCGCTAGACATTCGCCGCCTGTCGTGTTAAACTTTACGTTCTCCCGGCCGTGAGAGATGAATGAAGCGAAGTCGAAGTAATAAAATTATAATATATTATACCTATTTACCTACCTTACTTATTACCATAAAAGCGGGTTCTTCATTTGAGCCTATTACTAGTATTACAGTGCGGACGTTTAGTTGGCACTTGGCGCCATTCAAATTCGGTCTGTTGTTTTTGCCTAAACTTGACCATTGATAATTAGGTCCATTGATAACTACGCAATATTTTTTTCATCTCACTAGCTCGGAAAGGCTTTCTTTATTCTTCGAAATCTGAGCGCAAGTCTGTTGTAATCACGAGAGCATTCTGCCACGGGTAAGGTAGGTAGCAGGAGTTAGCGCGGCCAAGCACTCACACCAAATAACAACTTTGCAGCCTTGCTTAAAAAATAACTATTTCATCTCACTAGCTCGGAAAGCCTTCTTCTTTATTTTCGAAATCCTAAATCCGCTAGCGTGGAAAAATTATTCGAAATTCGAACGTGCCGAACTATGGTACTATTTATCACAGTATAGTATACTTACTGTGATAAATAGATTCAATAGGTAGGTACTTATGTTTGAAAAACTAGATGGATTTCTTTTATAGCTGCCAGAGTAGATACTATTATTATTTGTATGGGTCGTGGCCGCGTAGGATTACGTAAAAAGAGAAGTCTATATGTACTTACTATTATTTTTAATAAACATTCATGCCTTATAGCTAAGCCTAAATCATTATAATTACGAGAGACATTACAATATTATTAATTAATGATGATTCTAACAAGCGTTTGACACATTTGATTTTGATGCCTACTAGTTTTCCAGCAATCGTTTCCTATTTGTTTTCCATGACAAATATGTATTCCAGAAGAGAGCAACCGTTTGAACTAATAAAACTTGATATTGAAGAGGTACATAATAAAAATTTACAAGTTGTACCCATGGCCAAATATAATAATTTGTTTGTAACACATCATAGTAATTTGCATGTAAATCTTTCTTTATGTTATCCCAGTTTTTACCCTGCATAGCCCCAACTGTGACGAGGATCAAACATAAAAATGATGGTGCGAAGATAGCTTGATCAACAAATACTTTCTTCATAGCTACAGATTTGCCACTGGAACCTATGTGCTTGTTCAGTAGGCCATACCACACACGCAAAGCTGGGCCCTAAAAATTAAATGGAATTAGCTTCACAATTCAATCAGTCATTTCAATATCTTATTACTTAGAACATAAATTACTGAAATTATATTTAATTGCCATGTTTTAAAGAAAAATCATATTTATATGCAGCAGTGGTTTACTTTGTAAAAGAATGATGAAGATCCTTTTTAAAAAAAAACAAACTGCCTAAATTTTATAATACAGACAAACTAATACTATAGTATGAGATTTGATACTGTCCTAAAAACAGCAATAGAGTAGTACCTATAGTGTGTTTAGTGTGGGTGCTTACTTAAGGAAGCAGGTTTCCAATCCTAACTTATTGGTGCAGGTCGGTACTGTTCGGTGCAGGGTTAACCTGCTTATAGAAACAGGTAAATCTGTGCTTACTGGCAATTTATTTATTTTTTTATTTTATAATCAACTTATTTATTTTATCCCATAATACTGGTTTATCAAATATGGCTTATCAAAACTTTGTTATCCACATCCATTTTCGTAAACACTCCCTACACCAGCAAACACTTAAACCCTTATGGATCGGCACAGTTAGTAAGCATCAACAAGTTTAATCTTCTCTTTGACCTTGTTCCTGGAAATCTATTATGTTATCAATTTAATCGGACCTTAAACGAGCGGAGAGGTTGAACCTGTTTCTTTATAAGTGAGCACATAACTTAGGGATTATTTTACCTGCACCAATCGGTACCAACCATTGTTGGTACCGGAAACATATTTCTGTAAGCATCCTACGTTTTAAATTCATAAACAAATACTGCATGTAACTATTATGAATCAACAGAAAAGCAACTTACCCCCACAAAAAAACCTATAGATGAAAATTTCAATGTTCTCTTAAAGTCTATATGGTTTAGGGGCTTTTTCTCGATTATAGTCTGAGAAATCAGATCACCCGCTGCCATTAAAGTTCCAGTTTGTATCGCTTGTACTAAGTATGGTCTTCTATTTAGTACTTCTTGGTATAATTTAAAAATACCGCGGCCCTTCATCATTTTTGTACCCTCACAAGTTTTATGTACAAGTAACAATAATTATTTGTTTCACATGCACCATTCTACATTAAAATAAACTTATAGAACAGTAAACTATGCTTTTACAAACATGAGTCCTTACATTAACACCGAAACAGAATACCCTACTCAAGAATATTAGAGATAGAACCTACTCGATCGAAGTTACAAAATTGCAAACATAACCTTTCTACACATCATAACTGACGTAACTGACTGACAGACAGGGTTGCCAACTGTAGAACTTTTTTCCTCGTATTTATGTACACCAAAAAATCTCGTACTTTGGCTTTGCAACCTCGTAAATTCCCCTCAAGCATATAAAATGCCAAAAAAAGTAATGAAAAGAATGAGATCGTATAAAAAAAAAAAAGCTCTTCCGGCGTAGACTTTGTTTTGTCAAACAGAGAATGACTATATTCAAGTCAGACTGGGCAGTGGACAAGCGTGTCTAAATTTCATTTAGTACACCCATTGTAGGCAAAACAGTGAAAACCCATCATAAAATGTCGTATATCAAAAATCTCGTACAAAATTGTACGAGGCTCATTGTGTCCTCGTACCTCGTACAGCAGACCACAAATCTCGTATTTGTACGAGGAACCTCGTACGTTTGGCAACCCTGCTGACAGAGGACAGCAGTGTTGCCAACTGCTAGCTTTACCGCTTTACCCAGTTGCTAGACAATTTTTAAAATGTTGCTAGATTGCCAGTTTTTTTTACCCCAAAAAGTTGCTAGATGTAGTTAAATGTTACATACAGTAGGTAAGTAGATTTTTTGTATTTAATATTTTAATTTTTTTTGTGCCGGGATGTATTTTTGTTAAATAAACTAGTTTAAATCACAAATTACTTAACTATCGACCTTAGTACCCACGGATATATCGAGCTATTTTTCGGTATAATAAAAATGACAGCTAGCAACACTGACCTGAGAGTGAGTGAGATATTCGTATTGTCGTAAATTCTTCAGGGATTGTCTTAATTTTGCATTTTAATTTCTAGTTCACGTTGTATAAAACTATCTGATTATTCGGGGTACTAAAATGGATAAAAGGAAACTATCGACTGCTGGGGACAGCTTGTATGAAATATTACAAGTCCCGAAAACTGCAACACAAGACGATGTGAAGAAAAGCTACAGAAAATTAGCGTTAAAATATCATCCTGATAAAAATCCTAACAATCCTGAAGCTGCAGAGAAATTTAAAGAAGTTAATCGTGCACATACAATACTGAGTGATGCTACGAAACGGAATATTTATGATAACTATGGATCCCTCGGGCTTTACATCGCTGAACAATTCGGAGAAGAAAACGTCAACGCCTATTTCGTAGTGACAAGCACTTGGTGCAAGGCCCTGTTTATCGTATGCGGCATTTTGACCGGATGCTATTTCTGCTGCTGCCTATGCTGTTGTTGCAATTGCTGCTGTGGCAAGTGCAAGCCGCGTCCGCCTGAGGAGTCCGGCGATTATCACACGTTGGAGAGAGATGATTCAGATGGCGTGCAAGCTGTGACGGTGCAGCCGGGTGGTGAAGGCCGCCCCAAGGGAGAACAGGCGCCACCCATCGCCATGCCAGCGCCCCCTCCGGCCGGCGCCTCAGAGAACACTGGTTTAAACACAGGTGGGGTCAATTATGGAATTTCAAATTAAACTAGTAAACACAAGTTACTGTTCTACATAAAATGTCAACCCCTTATTTAGGTACCTATAAGTATCTTCAATAGAATTTTTAGTTACAGGTTACTAACAATATTTAGGTAGCATTTTCAGTGAGTATGTTTTCTGTATTTATTTTATATCATTTTTTGTAAAAAAAATGGTTGTCTGGAAAATAGCTATATAAGCAACCTTGCTTATATTAGTTAAAATAATGTTATTTGTATGTGAATAAGAATTATTTGATCATTATATTGTTATGTAATAAGAATTAAAAGAGAAATTCACAAACTTGGCTGTATGTTACTTGGATAGGGAGGATATAATATATGAAGTTTTATGGCCAAATAATTATCAAAAAACTTGATAAAAATAATTAATTACCAATGAACATATTGATAAACCTGTTTATGTACACAGGCTGGAATTATAATTATTTTGTTTGAAGTTAAAAAAAGGTTTTTATAGATACATAATAATATTAAATAATATCACATCAAGCAACATTGTTGTTAACTGAAGATAAAGTAATATAATTTTAATTTCATCCCTACACATCTATGAAGTAACTCTGGCATTGCATGGCATCATTTAATATTATTATTAAACTGAGAATATACTGTGCCCAGATGCATCTTGTCAGTGGCGTGCACAGTCATATCTTACAGGGTAGGCAAAAACAACTTATTGCTGTATTGTCAAGTTAAACAATGATTGTGATTGGCCACCTCACCCTAAGACTTAAACTGATACTACAGACATATTAACGTTTGTATTACTTAATACTTAATTTATTAGGGTAAGCAGTGTGTTTTTGTCTTGGAGTGTACGCCACTGCATATTGTGTATTGCATGATGGATGCAAATATATGTTGTTGGTACTGGTCTTTTCCCACTATGCTTCCATTATCAAATTATAATAATATTTTCAATCATTCATAATGATATAGTTCTTCAATTTGGCCTTAAATAACTAATATATAAAAGTAAAGCTAGTTATTGAACTTATATTAGTCATATATTATAATTGAAGAATGTGTATTAATGAAGATGTCCATTTTTGATAAGATCATTTAGACTCTTAATTATTTATATATTAGTGGCAAAAAATCAGTATCGAATGTTGCCCAATACTATCCACTTTCCTTTATATTACAGCTTAGATATTGTTGTTAGGTATATAAGCTTTGTGATTTTATGTTCCAAATTGAATTATGATGAGAAGTAGCTCAAAATTCTAAGGATTTTATAATCATGAAGTGTAGGTTTATTCATTTACTATTACCATTTCACATGTGCAATTGTTTCTGGCCTGTGATGCAATCTTAATAAAAGGTGTAAATAGATATTATCAAAAGTATTGTTTTCTATTGCTTTCATTAAACATGACAAGAACTTTTTTTAAACATTTTGATTCAGGAAACCCAAATAATTGCACAGCAAATAATTTATAATAATATTTATATTTATTTAGCTTTTGTTGTAGTTCTGTTTGATTAAATTAAACTATAATTTGGTTTATATCACTAAATTATAAACATCTACTTCATTATTACATTATTTAACATCATCTCTATTTCCATGATGCCCAGAGATTGCCACTTATTACTGAATCAAGTTTACTACACAGATCAAGAATGTTATAGTCCAGTCAGTGAGAATTGATTGTCCATTTCATTAACTTTACATGTCAAATGTCAAAAAATATACAAAGAAATTAACAAGATTTGTAATCCAGCATAGAATAAAATAAAACGGTTCTAATTTAAAATAAATCAAATATTAGGCACTTTTTAAATGTTAAAGACTAGGTGCATGGTTCCAAAAAAGTTGGTTCTATTGAAAATAACTGGCAAGGAACTCCATGGATACAGAATTGTAAAGAAGCTTCAAACCAAGAAAGATTTAAGTTCCATGTCATTTGATATTTAGAGATAATTTTTTAACTACCCTAAAATTTGGTGGTGAGTTCTCATAATTATAATAATACGGTAAATTGAATACTATCTGATGACAAATTAAAGTTTGGGCCACTTAGGGAGTCTCAATCAACATCAAATAATAATAATTGTAGATGCAAGAAATAGCTTAATATTATGCAGGTTCTTTTTTAAATTCACTAATGGCTGATTTTGGCCTGATTCTATGAGCATAATGTAATTTTATGAATGAATATACATTTTCATAGTTAGAAAGTGCACCTAGTTACAACAATTTTAAATTACCTAACTAGAAAGATAAAATATGGTCTTTTTCTATAAAATTCCTGCTTTGTCAGGGTTGTTTTCTTTGGTCATCATCAGCCTAGTCTTTTCTCAACTATGCTGGGGTTGTATTCCAGTCAAACTAGACGCGACTGAATAGTTATGCTTACTGCCATCCTTGGTACGACTACTACAATTGAATCCAATATAAACATAATTCTTCAATTCTCAAGATCCAAAACACCATGCAACATAAATAGTTAGATTATTATCGTTAATGAGATATTCTACATACACATTGTATACAAGACAATTTTTGAACAAATGTATTCCAGGATGCAATAGTTTGCCTATTTATGTCTATGTCCTTTGATTAAAAAGTCTCCCTGTAATAGATTTGATGGCTCGACCTCCTTTGCTGTGGTGGCCAAGCGATTGGCTTTCTTCCCTATCCGCAGAGCGAAAGAAATAGGAAGAAGTGGCATATTAAAAAAAAAAATTGTAGAGTTCAGAACTGCTACTGGGAAAATAAAGGCCCACATTTTAAGAAAAATGCCTTAATTTTCTCCTTACTGACTGGATTACTGAGCATACTTATTCAGAAATTAACATCAATGAATTGAAACTTATTTTTTATAGTTTTATAATTTATTATTAATTATAATTATGTATTACAATTTTAGTATAGACAGCCTTAAATATTTTTTTAATAAATTCGAAAAGAATTCAATGTATCAATGTGTCTGAAAAAATATAGGATTTCGGTTTATGGCATACCTACCTAGTATTTACTAATTAGCTTATTTTCTTAAATGTAATTTGCATAGGATGTAAGTTGGCAGGTTAATTAAAAATACACCTACACTGGTAAGTGTGGAGATACGAATCATAAGGTGATTCTATAATGTTAATATTGTGGAATACTCATGTAAATGTTACAACATTTTTAAACTAACATTCCAACCTAGTATCATCATTGTGTTAGCCTTAGCCCGTAAACGTCCACTGTCGAACGTGGGTTACCCAAAGTTCACACCTAGTATAGTACGCAAGTCTTCTTCATTAGCCACTTCCAAATGTACCGCCCATTAAAATTTTAAATACTGCGGCTGTATTGTTGGGGTCAGCAATGTCATGTAGTGCGTTGAGCCAAAAATTACACATACGGCGTGTACTTGGAATCTGTAGTGATCTCATTCGATTAAACAATTTTGTCGACAGATAAGTAGTTCTCTTGTGTAGGTGCCACTACTGTTGTCTATAAAATAGATGGATTTATTCGCGAGTTCGCCGTATCCATTTTATGATACATCGTTTTTGGTAATTTTGGTAGGTAATATTGATAATATAATCCATAGATTGTACCAAACTTAAACATGTTTAAAAGCCATTTGAATTATAAATTAAGAAAAATATTGCTTATATTAACTTTCTTATGCTGAAGACATATTTTGTTATTCAGTAGGTCTGGAACAAAGCTATCACCAGCCCGAGAACTTATGTCGTACTGTTTACGGTACACCCTCTAAATGCAAAGGTTTTATACTCAAAATCGTGTTATAGGGTTAATTAGATAAGTATTTATATTTCTATTTTACTGCATAAACGGACAAGGATGTGACGCTTGCAGAAGCAGCAATGCCTTTCGGAATTATATCACTCGCTTATTTCGGATTGGACAGTGTCGCAATAGAACTAATTTTATAAAACCCGTATCCGACTAGATAATTAACAATATTTGGGGCGTCTGCTCAAAAGCTGTGTGCATTAATTGTTAATTCGAAATGTCTGTAACACAAAATTAACGATAAACGATCCCTCCATACAATTTGTCTGAATAAATGATGTGTAGGTATGCTCAACTTTTATACTGCCGTTGTAGATTCAATTTAAGATTATTCAGTAAATAACAAACTACACTTAAATAGCTAGACGACCTAGATTTCTTGGCTTTAACCATAGTTAAATTTGGGACAGTCTATCATCGTATGGTGTAAGTACTAATCCTGTTATATAAGATTATTTTAACTCTTCGTGATTATTTATAGTCAGTTACATACAAGGTGATTGTACTATTGCTTGAATTCTGCTTATTACAAAAAGATGCATCTTAAATGCAATTGATTTAATTAGCCTACCGATATCTATGTTCAATGTTTTTGATGCTTTTTCGTAGCTAAATTATTTTTAGCATAAATATCTAGTTGTCGACCAAAATAAAACTTATGAGGTAATTTGTAAGGTAGTAGAAAGTACGACAATTCAATTCGAGTCTTTAGACTAGGTAGGCGTTGGACACGTCTCTTCCTCCTCAAAATGTTAAAACATAATTTTATTAAAAATCTGTTGAGTCGCTAGATCACTTTCAAGACTAGACCTACAAGCATTGTTTTTGAAAAGAAAATTAAATTGAGCTTTAAAATATTTTTCATTTAGGTAAATGTTCATTAGGTTACTTATATCGAGACGATTGGTACATAATTATGCAGATGTGATTTCTTCGCACATCGAACATCATAACACAGGAAGTATAAATCAACTAATCTGATTATTGTGCAAATGCGACCATAATGCATCTACAGTATAATAATATCGTAGTCATACGTTTATGCTAATTGTACACAGCTGACACTTTACCAACCAGATTCATGTACCTATTAATTATATACCAATAAATTACATAATCGTTTCCTTGCTTATTAAGAAATATATGCTTATAATTAGGTAAGAATTAATGTGAAATGAAAACACTCGTTTGTAACCATCGATAGACAAAGGAGAAGATAGTTAAGATCCACTTTGTAAACCACGGCCATCACGGCAGCTTGTTCATTTACAAATTTAATGAATACATAAGCTACACGTTTCTAATATTACACTGTTAACTTTTTACTATTGATATCTATATTGCATTAGTTTCGAATGTGTGTGATACTGTAAATTATTGTAGTTGTTGTTGTAACCATTTGAAAATGATTAAAACTCTTCATTATTAATTGTTCCACTGGCTCACACAGTCGCGAGCAGGAAAATTAACTTACTGTTATGTCTCATGTGTATTATAAAGTTATGGTACTAGTCAACGAGTATTTATAACGACAATGTCAAGAAATAAGGATGTTAAAATGTAACTACACTTATAACTTTCAATTAAATAAAAATCTACATAAGAACCGTTACATCTATTATTGAAAAGCCGGTACCTCTCGTTTTGGTTTACTTAATAATCGCCACAGAATACCATTTCTTTCAAAACTCGTTATAATTTTAATTTGTTTCTTTTTCTTGTTTCCAGGAAGCAGTATTCCAAAATACACATGAAGTATTTACAATTACTAGTCTAACATTATTTGTAAGAGAAACGAGGAACGTACTTGTATAACCACCAGCATGAACATTGAGACATAGGTACAGATGTAAGCCTAAATAAACATAATGTTCATCATATAACATATTTTTATACATTTATTAATTATGATAATTTTTGCTCTAAAATATATTATACAACGTAATATTGTTTTTATTGATCAATGATGATTTTAGTTTTATAATTTTCGGTGAAGATTTTGCATTCTAGCTGTATTTAAAAAAAAAATGGGTGTTGGTATTTTTTTAGAGATTATTTTATTTTAGAGGAATATATAAAAGGCCATATAATACTAAATAAACATGTGTACCTATGTATATCCATGTAGGTATACTGTGTGAGTAATTTAATCACGTTTCACACATTACAAGATTAAATAATGGAAACTTAGATCACATTGTGATCTGAGAATGGAAAGTTCGCAAAAAACATTTCGTTGTAATGGATAGTAAAATGTGTACCTTTTTATTAGATATGTATAATGTACAGAATATGCATGCATAATAAAATAAAAATACTCGAAAAAATTCGTCTGGGGGCTTCCCGCATAGTTCTCGCTTTAGATTGTTATTGGCTGTTAGCGCATATTGTATGGCACTGTAAACTGTAGTCTATATCCTGTTTTTAGTACCTATTTATATCACGTACTGATTATGTAAATAAAATATAATATTACACATAAACGAGATCTTGTTACTGATCATAATCAATATTTACCATGACATTTCTAAGATTATCCAATATCCATATCATTATTTTGAATAATTAACAGATCAATCCAGAGTTTATAGTATTTAGTTAGATCAGCTACGTAACTCCTTACGGTTTGTGTAAAGGCTATTAATATCGAAGATGGTTTAAGCCTTCCTCTGGTATTTTGCTACTTAAGTTGACTTGTGATTCATTATTAACATGTCTGCCTGCAAAACGTGCCGACTACATAAATGCCAGTATCCTCTTGAAATGATTCGCTTTCGCGGTCTGCAGAGGAGGGGAGTTTTTATAACATATACCTAAGTAACATTCAATATTTTTAATCATTTGTTTGATATTATATCAAATTTCAACCGATGTGTGTGAAACATAATTTAAAATGTTTTTATTTGAACAAGAACACTATAACAAGCCTTTTGATGACATCCATGCTTCATTTACTTCACCCAAGGTGGGCTCAACGAGTAAACGAGTTATATTTGAATAATGCATATTAAGTGTTTAATTAATTTAGCACTTTTATTTGTGACGAGTTGTGATAGTCTAGTGAAGTTGTATAATATATCTATATATGAAATTTGCCCGTTGTATAAAAAAGGGCCGAATGTTAATGTTCAAGATTTTGTTGGAAGTTGGATGACGGTCTACACTCAACCGAAGGCTATTGATTGCTTTAAATTTCTCATAAGAGCTACTACAGACTTGGTACCTATTAATTATCCCTAAGTACTTTCAGAATTTTCTTAGATACAGTAGCGTTGCATGCTATCTACTTATGACTTACTATCTCGCTGATAAAAGTTGCATATTTTAATTCGCTTTATAAATCTCTCTAATTTGCACTTGTTTCTCTATCTCACACAATCTTACTATTGTACCTACATCTGTATTAAACTTAATAACACACTAAGGCCCACGTTCACCGACGACTTAACAGTTGATTAGAGCAAAATCAGCCGTTTAAAAATGAATTTTTGTATGGGTGATCGCTGATTTCATTATAAACAGCTGATATATTGTTGGTGAACGTGGCCCTAAGCATTTAAATCGTATATAGGTACCTATTTGTACAGGTAATAGGTATTATCTGAAGTGTGCATTCAGTGTTAGCCTATGCACTTGCGGGGCGTCGGGCGAATCATTTATGCTATTATCTATAGCGAGAAGTTTTAATTTACGAGTAGCTCGTATATTATAAAACTATAGGTAGTTCCGTCTCCCCGTACAGCTATAATCGTTGCTTTCCTGTCAAGCCGCGAAAAGAAAGTTTTGCATGGATATGTAACTATTAAATTATCTGGCTCTAATCGAATGGGGGTCTTCTTCAAAAACGTTAATAGGATTATGTGGAGGATCGCTGTATGATGCTCCTCCAATGAAAAGGGAGGATCCTCCGACCAGACGAGGTGTTATTTGCCTGGCGAGCCGAAGCCCGGACGTTGATGTCGGACTGTTGTTATGTGTTAGATCTAATATGCGTGATTCAGCAGACTTCGTAATCTAATTGGTCGAATCCGTATTTTATACGCCCAATGTAGTTATAGCTCACTACGTTGCTACGTAAGTAGTTTCTTATTGTAAAGCTAGAGATCACTACATTTTTTATAAAATCTATACAATGTATATATTCGATCATTTCGTGACGCACTAATTCCACATCCTTCCACGGGGGCTGTGTTCCGGGTATGCTGTCAATCTCTGTCAATGATTATGTTTCTGTATTTGGAAACAACATAAGTTTGAAGAGGTGTTTATTTTTTCAATTTACATAAATCTCATTGTGTATTTAGGAACGAGAACAATACATCACAAAGTATGGCGACTTCAATGGTCGCGTCGAATGGAATAACTGTCTCTTACAAGTGGATACTCCGCTGGGAAAACACTTTTTGCAGGGTAACGGGACAGATTCTGGAGTCATGGAAAATATTATTATTATGGAGGATAAAAAAGGTAAAAACAATACATGTCGTTTAAACTTACTTATGAAGAATTTAATCAGGACAAAGTAAGAGCCGAGTCTTATCCAAGTAACTTCCTGTTAAAAGGTTGATTCATCAATGCTAGTGAAATTGTCATGTAAAGTACTTACCGGCTGTTTAGATAAGCAGGGTGTCCACTGCATACCTATGCTATAAAAATTCCCTGACTTTCCTGACCATTTTACCAAATTTCCCTGAGCAACCATGATTGTTTGTTTCTCCACTAAGGGTTAGACCAGAGCATGAAATATACCCCTCATTTTATAACAGAGCAAACAGTGTAAACTAGTTTTTTCCGTGACTTTTCAGATTACCCCCTAGGTTTTGACTGAATTTCCTTGACCATCTTGAGCTTCCTTAATTTTACAGAAAGTGGACACCCTGTTATGTGACTCATTTTACTAGACAAACTATTGAACTATGCAGTCTATAGTAGGTAGCTACCTACCTATATTTATCTAAATAGTAGGGTTTTCTTTTCAGACATTCGAAAATCAAAAAATTCAATGTTAATGTTTGAATCTGTAAGCAGGTGAATACACGTTACAAAACCAGAGTGCTGACCAATGGATGGTGTTCGGTCGTCGTGGCAGCGAAGTGCTAATGATCCGCGACTGCTACGGAGAGACGGCTGCAGCGTTCGCGCGTGCCCCATACTGGCCGACCGCGCCAGAACTCAGTGCCATCTTCCATCGCAGCGGCATCGCGGCGCAAACGCACGGGCGACTGCTCTGCGAGCCGCTGGATATCCCCTCGAGCCAACATACAAATACAAACCCATACAAACATAAAAGAAATTATTAAGCCATAGAATTCTAACAACGTTCGTTGGTTGTAAGTTTTCTCACTATTTAGTCATTACATTCAAGCAAGTTGCCATGGGTTAGGTACCTGCATTTCCTTAAGACCAGGCACTCTAAAATAATTTCCACGCAAGCTCCGCCCCCATGCACCCCGCCACTCCGTTATGTGCTAAACGCTAACACATCATAGTAATATTATAAAGAGAGAAGTCCTGATTGACTGACTGACTTATCATCAACGCACAGCCGAAACTACTGAAGCTAGAGTCACGAAATTTGGAGAGTAGGTTCCTTTTGTATTGTCGGTAAGCAATAAGAAGGGATTTTTGAAAGGGGGAAAAAGGGGGTGAAAGTTTGTATGGAAATCCCTTAATTTTTGAAGTGAGAAACGTGAAAATTGAGATTTAGGCTTTTGGTTACAAATAAAAAAAACACGTGTTACCGCGATTTTGGAAATTCATCCCCAAAAGGGGCGAAATAGGGGTGAAAATTGTTTTTGAAGTGAGAAACGTGAAAATTGAGATTTAGGCTTTTGGTTAGAAATAAAGAAACACGTGTTAACACGTTTTTGGAAATTCATCCCCTAAAGGGGCGAAATAGGGGTGAAAATTGTTTTTGAAATGAGAGACGTGAAAATTGAGATTTAAGCTTTTGGTTAGAAATAACGAAACACGTGTTTCTGCGTTTTTGATAATTCACCCCCCAAAGGGGCGATAAAGGGGTGAAAAATGTTTTTGAAGTTACAAACGTGAAATTTTGTATGCTTTGCTTTGCTTTTGTTTTATGTTTTGTAAGCTTTTGGTTAAAATTAAAAACAAAATCGGTTTCGTGTTTTTTTTAAAAGAGAAACTTGATCTGTATTATTTACGCTATTGGATCAAAATTCAGAGATACGTGTTAACGTGTTTTTGGAAATTCAAGCCCGCAGGGGTAAAATATGGGTGGAAAATTGTATGTGAGTCCCTTTGTTTTTGAAGTTAGAAATATGAGTATGGGTACTTAGGCTTTTAGTCAAATATTAAAGAATATCTACAAGAGGGTAAAATATATCTAGAGGGCATCTTCATATTGGGCCTATCGAGATCAGGGGCTGAAGAGAGTCAATATTTGGAACCCGCGTATTTTTTTTACTAAAAAGGCATTTTGAGAAATATTAAAATTATGTTTCAGTAAAAATAGTAGAATACCTATTTATATATATATTTTTAGGGCTAATTTAATCTACTAAAATGTTTGGAATATTTTATGGGGGAGTACCTATAAAAAATATATATACTATCTCCATGAAAAAATGTGATCATTAATGTTTACTTACTTATTACCTAATGTTAAGCGGTTTCTGTACTTTCTGTAGATTAGAATTGCCTTTTACACTTTATAATTTGGATCGATGGTTTAAGAGAAATTAAAAGTTTCTTGAAAGTTGATAGTACCTAAGGACCGCGACGTTGTGATGTACCTACGGTGCGATATATTCGAGAACGGGAACGCTTTTTAAGCTCAAGAATTGATGAAAATTAAAAAGTATCTACCGGCTACTTTGTACCCGAACGAAGTCGGGACGGGCCGCTAGTCAGTAATAAAGTTGAATATAACGTGCGCTCTTTGGTTATGTTCGAGCACGAAACTAAATGGCGTACCTACCTAAGTCTCAATTCTTTTTGGTTTATAACTAAAGTAATAATTGATCTAGAGAAAAAATATTTGTGCCTGGATAATAAACTATATTTTCTTACTGTGAATATTTATTTTAGACATAAAAGCCGAGCAATCTTGAATATTTATTAATAATTTTTAAAAAATTACGTGGTTTTCGAATAAAATATGAATCGAGCGAAAATGTTACAAAGTAACTGTCTTGTACATGGAAAGAAAAAGATCCAATAAATCATATAGTAAAGTTCCATTTTGATTGTCTGCGTGACTGCTTCAGAATATTAATCAAAAATTAATATAAAATTTAATGAGCCTGCTCTTAATGAAATACACACTAAGTATTTTGATGTATCTAAGTACCTACTTTTTTGTTTACGACTGTATCTTCTACTTACATAAAATAATACGACCGTCATGTTTAAAAATCGACCTGTATTTTCCTATTTTTGTAATTTACAGTACAAAATTGCCATTAATTAATGTGATGTTGCGCCAGCGCACGAAAAATATGTAAGGTCTATCCACGACGACCTCCAAGTCCGGAGCTTGGTCCCACTCGATACCTGAAAACAGTCGTAATCAATATTATTATTATCTGATATCTACTACACACGCAACGATATCGTTATAGATAAAAGTAATTTATTGGAAACTTATCTATAGGTACAACTATTAAATTTGTATGACTATTAATTGTAATTTTTCCTGTGTTACTACGAACATAGGCCTCTATACCGTGTACAGTGAACCGCCGTGTGGGAATATTGCCATAATCACAGCATATGGTGGCCATTTCTGTGCCGGGAACCACACTGCCGAGTATTGCAGATATTATTGGCGTTATAGTTTCCGACACAAATGTTGAGTGCTCGGTGAACTTTGTTACCTATTATTTCAAGAGGAAGGACCAAAATCTTTTAAAAGTTATTAAGAATTAGCGTTCAAGATTCGTGCAGAGTAGTGTAGGTACATACCATCATCTTTATACGCGTTGCGTCCTGCCTCCGCCCAGAACATGATCCGCTGCACTGCGTGAGACAGTCTCAGAGAACTAGCTTGCGTTATGTTGCTTACGTCCACTAACCTCGGTATACCCATCTACACAAGAAATTATTATAAATTATTATAACATATTAATAATGATTAATACACTGATAATGAATTATCAAGTCTAGGGCTACATGGACTTGACAAAGGCAGCTGCGGAAGAACGGATTTTGTGGAATATGTTTTCCTTTCTTTAATCGTATTCAATTTGAATCTGCTATTATTCTGACAAGGAATGACCACGACTCTGTCAGCTTACGAACATCCCATGTGTGCCATTGACTAAGATGAGTAGGTAGGCATAATGAGATATGCATGCCAGCATCCACGACAGAGCTTAGCTACGATTTTTTAACGTAAGTATAAGAATAAATCCAATAGGGTATTTGACTTACTTTTCCTTAATTTTAAAAATAGGTATCTAACAATTTAGAAATATGCTATGGTTATAAACATTTTAAAATTGCTTATTAGATAGAGATACTGACTTGTGACGTCATAAACTAGTAATTTCATAGTAAATTGTGACAGTTTCATACTTATACCATTTAGCGGGAAAAGGATGGATGTCTCATATAGTTTCAAAAGCAACTCTAATTCACCGACATTAGGTAATTATTTTGTCAACTATGGTGTTCTTTATCTGCTTACTATATGGGAATATATAATATAGTTGTCCATTTTAATAGTAGTCAACTACCCTATTACCACGTGATCTAAACAGGAGTCAAACCCAACACTTGAACAATGAGGTTGACAACGGTCTATTAAATTATCCATGAAAAAAACTAAGTATATAATAATAAAGTCTTACAGCCTGCAACTTGTTAGGTAACAGCAGAGTCATGCGCAGTGTATAGAGAGGCACGGTGGCAGCCACCCTCATCGTGCGCATCTTCGCTGTTATGTCTCCGATGCTAGTGTTCGTGACGTGTTCCACCAGACTTCTCAAGGAGTTCCCACGAGGGATCAACATCAGGAGGCTTAGGCCCGGCGTAGCATAAGAAATTTCTAAGGCCTGTAATGAATTTGCAATCATGTACCTACCTAACTATAATTCAGCGCTAGATAGGTACACTGACCCTAATCCTTTTAGTTTAAATTTTTAGGCCATGTGTGTAAATATGACAATCAATAATCTAAGGTTCTAACTAGTGCTTATAAAAATAATGTATTATCAAAAGGAAAACATAGGGACATACAAGTAGTAAATTTTTATTTTACTGTAAAGAATAATTGCTTTAAGGTCATAAACCACAAAGAAAACAGGTGAGAGCGTTTGTATGGAGAAAAGACCAGCTGCATTTCCTCTTAAGTCTAGAGCTAAGAACCATCATTACCGACAAATAAAAATAAGAAAAATACAGGATATAATATAATAAAGAGGCTGTGAGACGCTATGAACTATCATCCGAAAACGGAAAAAGAAAAGTACGTGTAGATAGGTATAATGGGATGCTAGGATTGTTGTATTTATCTGAAGGGGTATCGTACTGTACTCGCATGTGGGTAACATGATAACTATTTAAGTACGTTATCAATACTATAAAAAACATTAGGTAGGTATAGTTCACCTCAAATTAAAACAAATGGTACCAAGTCACAGCCGTCATCTGCAAATGGCGAGTATCAAAAGTTATCGTTGGGGGGCGGCTCATAGTATTAGGTTTCCAGCGAAACTGAGTTGGTATGGGTTGGCGAAGAGCAGTCATTGTTGGTTCAATCATGTCGCCGTGCGGCACATTGTACGCGCTAGGCGCTCTGTTAGTGCTCACTGTGACCCAAGTATCGTGTGATTGTCCTCCGGAACGCGAAGAACTCACACATAATGAAGCCAAACTCCACAAAGATTTGCTCTGTGGGTACAATTATGATTATCGACCAGTTAAGGATCACAAAAATTCTATAACTGTGAAAGTTCGCTTTGCGATAAAATATATCAGCTTCGACAATTTGGAAGAAACGTTCACACTTCACAGCTGGGTAGCATTGACATGGAAAGATGAACTTTTAAATTGGACGCCTGCAGACTACGGTGATATCAAAGAGACACAAATGGAAAGCCACGAAATATGGACACCGAGAATGGCGTTGTTCAACGCCGACGCCACCATGTACCAGTCGGATCAGATCTACACGACATGTTTGGTGGCGAGCGACGGCACTGTCACGTGTGTACCTCATATAGCGCATTCTGGAATTTGTCGCACGACATTGCGAAGCTGGCCATACGATGTTCAAAACTGCACATTATATTTCGGATCGTGGATGAACACTGGGGAACAAGTTAACTTTACATTTTATAATAAGCAACCGGTTGTGAAGGACGACTTCCAAGATGGACCGGGCTGGAAATTGCTGTATGTTGTGAATGAACGTTTACCGGGAAAATACAACTGCTGTCCGAACAGCACGTATCCAATGCTGAAATATACGTATGTATTGAAGAGACTAGCAGCAGGGCCAGCGGCTATCGTCGTGGTACCTTCCATCGTCATCGTACTACTGACACTGGTATCTTTAGCCATGGATGCCAAAGATAATACGCGATTAATGTTGATCTGCTTCAGTTTATATAGTCATTTCATGTTTCTTACAGAAATTGGTTATGACATTCCTAAACACAGTTCTGACACACCGATCATATTACTCTTCCTGCGAGATTCGATGATAGTTACACTGGTTGGGATCATAGAAACCCTATTTTTAATGTACCTGAGACGACGAAAGTTGTCGGCGCCAGATTTTATTGTAACAGTGAATCGTTTGGTAGCTAGTGGTCCAGGTAAGTACGTGGTTTTTACTGAATTTGATCCAAGTGACACAGTTGATACCAAAGAGCTGACCGGTCATGGTTCGGATATTAATGACAAACCGCCCGCGACCGTTGACTGGATACAGTTCGCTAACATACTGAACAGACTTAACTTCATTGTGGTGGTTCTTATTTATTTGGTGTTGATTGGTACTTACATTCCTCGTGATGATTAAAAAGCTCTAAAGTTAGCTTTCTCGTGTAATCTAATTCAATTATAATTTAATTACTTAAATACATATACCTACCAACACTAAATTTGGCCCCGAGATAAGCCAATCTCGTTTCAAATTCAGTAGATATAAGTACCTACACAAATATATATATATACCTAATATAACAATATAGTAAAAATATTTGTTTAAAATAAATACCATTAAATGATGGCGTAGTTTTTTGGCTAACCTGAGCATCCCACTCCTTAAGGTCCGCGTAGTTCATGTGGTCGTTGATCCTGATCATGCGCAAGGTGCGCTGGGGGGCGTCCACGTGGTCGCGGAAGGGGCGCGTGCCGTTGAGCACGGTGGGAGCGGTGCGCCAGCAGCCGCGCACGTACATCGTCGTCACCAGCACCGCGGTGACGCCCCCCGACACGTCATCCTCGTCGAACGTGTCGTGGATCGCACCCCCGGAGTCCATTTCCACCTATGTATTTATTTCGTATTTTAGGTGCTTGAACAGCTACCAGCCCCTATGGGCAGTGAATTCTTCAATCTCTGAGATATTTTTGTACTTTCCTACGTTTACATTCTACCTATATAATCTATGGTAGATACCTAGCTACCAATGATTACGCATATAACATTACAGTAACTACTTATAGACTGTAAGAATCGTAATCTAAGAATTAATGTACCTTTTGGTTAAGAATGGTAGCGATTTTGTCTGATGTCTCCGTGCCATCAAACCTGTCTACATGGAGCTTCAGTGCTGCGGCCCCGCCGGCTCTGAACCGCGGGCTAACGACTTCCCTCCCCGGCCACAGCAGCAGGCGCGACGACCACCGCAACTTTAACTTGTCCGAAGAATCAGGCAGCGATGACATGAAGTGCCGCACTATATCTATGGTATCCTGGTAAAAAATATCAAAATAAAATGGTATCATAATAATCGTCACTGGAAAGGCAAAATTACATAATTACTTAACCGCTTAATTAGGCTACATACATAATCGGAATCACCGATTTTTTCTTCATCGATCTATTTAGGTAGATCCGAAACCAGTTTCATGGTTGGAAAGCGTGCGATCTTTCACCCGAAACTCCATAGTTCGTTTTTGGGAGTAGGACCCCTGATACTTAAACGGGTAACGGAAAAAACAGCTCTCGCTATAGGCAATATTTGCGATTACGTTTAAAAATAAAAGACGAAGGGTCAAGAATTGGTTTCCAGTATCACAGAGTACTTTTTTTATGTCATTGGGCACGTACTGACGGTATCGCATGGAGATAGTATATAGTACTAGTACTATTGCTATGCGGTATCGTGATAAAGCGCGTTCGCACTGTCAATATTATTGAAGTCACTCACGCCCCCAAGATTGCGGATTTCAAAATTATTGCGATACTGTCAATACCATCAATATTTCCTGGATACATGATCACGATATCGCGTGATAATATTGACAGTGCTTAAACCTTCATTCACCACTACAGAAAAAGGTCAATAATATTAATTAGATTTTTATGATTTATACTTCCAAACGTGGAAGTTATGTCAAGAATACTGTCAGTACAATCGTAAGTTATTAATGGTTAAGGTAACTTGACATATATACACTGACATGTATAACTTTATTCCACATTTATAGAAAGGAGTAATTTATTTATATTTGCAATATTATTTTTTTATAAATTAACGTATTATATTCATCCATCGCTCTACTTCTACTATGACTCTCTGACAGCCAACTACAGTCACCAGTCACCAATCTGTTTGCTAAACTGGTAACATAACACTTCATGTCCGCCCGCAATGAATAATGAGTATCAGTGATCAGTGCTATGTGCTACAAGTACATAATTAGGTACCTCACTACACATTCATCGACGCTCTACGCTAATTCTACTAGTATCCTCAGCTAACTACGGTACCTATGTAGATAATATTATGTAGGTATATAACCCAAACCGATGACTTATAGAATATCGTCTCACTGGATATGTATCACTGCTACGAACTCGTAGCAGTTACGAGTTTGCTACGAGCTACGGACCTTAACTATATTACGTGTAGAAGCGTCATAAAAACATTTTGAAATGGGTCACTGATTGTAGGTGACCTCATTTTTAAGCTTTGATTGTATTTACGATAAACATTTTACCGTGTCAGTAACTCGGAATCCAATGCAGCGGTCGATTTCAGCTCTGGTTTTAGAGTCTACTTCTGACGAGAAAGCCATCAGGGTCAGCAGTAAGAAGAAGCCGGATTGGACAAAGCTCATTCCGTTTTCTTGTCGATCTGTTGGGCTTATCGTTGTTAGCTTGGTGAATGTTATCTGAAACAATCACGGCAACTTGTTTTTCAAGGACATAACTTACTTACTCTATTGTAAATACTTGCTTTTTACAGTTGGACTCCTTTGCTTGTGTTATTAACTTATTACGTACGGTCCCTAACCATATACTTAATGACAATGTTTTGATTAATTATGCATTAAACCCTAAAAAATAAAACGTATGCTATTTGTCTGTCGCGTTAGATTTTGTAGAGTTTACGACATCCCAATAATTTTTTTTACCAACCCATTGATCAAACATCGTGTAATTCAATTCGAGTTGATAATACAGAACTGCAGAACAGAATTTCAATTTCGTAACCATACCGATACTGATACGGCGCGGTTGGAATTAATCTCTAGGTATGGCTCTATGACGGCTCGTTTCAATAACAAACAACAAACGGCATTTTATGTGTGACTACTATTTGTTATACTTTGGTCACAGTAACTCGAATATTGAATGTAGGTAATTGTGTTGATATAATAGGATTGTAGTGTATTATAAAATCATATTTTTATTTTATTTGATATAATGATATTATTTGATATTTTTATTTGATAAAATATACTAAAGTAGGTAGATATATTTTATTGTTAATATTTTGTGAACGTCCTAAAAAACTAAAAATTATTTCTCCACGGGATCTAATAAACATATGACATAAACATAAAACAAAATCGCTTCGTAATGATCAAAACTACCTTGTGTGATGAATATCTACTAATCCAATCTTCAATCAACTTGGGGCCTACATAAATAGTTGGCTTATCATACATATTATGGTGGTTGTGTTTTAAGTCTTAATTTTTTTTGTTTATATTTATCGATTTCTTTACGCTTATTTATTTCTATAACATTTTATTTGTATTTATCGGTTGAATACAATTTGTTAAGGCTTTAACACTAAATATCTCGGTATATAACGTTACACTTTAGGAGATTTTGTCTTGAAAATGATTACTTTGTATTTTTGCGGATTAATATAACAGGGTGAAGCGACAGTGGATTAAAAGTTATTAAAGTTGCCGCAGCGGACTATGCCAAAACGTAACATGTTACAAACAACCCGTTTGAATGCTACTAGATAATGTTTTAAATAAGTACCTACTATAAAAAGGTATATACTGATTAAAAAAGTATGAATATGTACAATTTTATGACTCTTATACGAAAAAGCCCGTGATGGACAAACAAGAGACACGTTGATAAAGTGCGGCCATCGTCTCGTGTAGTATTACTGTACTCTGTGCGTGTAGCTATATCACAGAGCACCTACAAATTACCTATCAAGAAAACTACTATTTAGAGTGTCTAGTACTATCTTATTTGTCAGTAGTTCACAATTTAGGAGTCTTCTATAAACTTACCATATAAAATTGGCGTTCAAACTGATCTAGGCTTTGCGTAAATTTGTCAATGGACACATTTTTCTGCGGCAACATTTTATGTGGATAGCTAGAAACACCCATCGTCACTGAAGGCTTTACCGTCAATTGACTGTGAGCGACATTACTCGAACTATTAACCTGAGCAGATTGCGCCGGCGCACTTAATCCGCTTGAAGGATGCGGGTGTAGGAGGGGCATACTCAATGCGTTATTCATATTGTGTCGCATGTCAGGCCGTGTGTATCCAGGACGATGCATCTGGTATGTCTTGGCAGGCGGTCTCCCCTGCATGTGTTTATCCGGCAATGAACGTATGTTCATCATTCCGGGAAGATTCGGCATGTAGACCCGCCTGTGCAGCGGTTGTACCTCGGAAAAATATGATTTCAGGTTGGCGTTAAATTCCCGGATTCTAATAAAAGGACTCGGATCATAGAATTCATTTGTGGTAAAACTATTAACCACATTATAAATATTTTTTACCGAGCATTCTACCCATTTATTGTTCAAAACACAATATTGTTTATGATTCCTTTCTAAACTCGTTAATCGGGGGTATGGCCTGAGATGGCCGACATGGTGTATATTATAAATGGGAATCTCATTAGCTCTCACGTAAAATATGATAATTTGAAAGGTTATAATGAACACACATTCTTGTCTCATATCTAACATCAAACATCCGAACAATTTCTCAGTAACGTTTAGTTAGGTTCAAATAATTTGATTTCATATTTCTGATTAAGATTTTTCAACTTTGCACTGAAAAAATAGGTAGGTACCTATCTATCATTAGCGTAAAAATTTTAAATTATTATAATATCTATTTCAATAATATTATGGGAAAAACAGATGATAAGCACATCATTGTCACAAAAATCACAGTGACGTAAGCTAACGGAAGATGACCACTTCACAAACCGAGAGTTATTAGCAGACTGTTAGGAGCATTCAGCCATATCTGCAGTAAATTCATTCAGTTCCGCATAAAACTGAACTAAGTAAGCACTTAACGCCGAATTAATGGGGGTAATTAATGCGGCGTATATTTGATAAGACCGCTTTATTCGAACACAAGTATGATTTAAATATATAGGTACCTACCTATAAACAGTGTGACAAATACCTTATTACAGAACTAACAACCGTGCGAATATTGATATAACGATTAAATAATATCAAATTGAACATAAGATTTATATAATTAGGTATTAGGTAGTTATAAGATGGTCAGTGGTGGGTTATGTTACCTATTATGTCTAAGACTTATGTAGGTAGGTAGGTAGGTAGGTAGGTTTTACCATTCGACTAATACCCAATCTCTTTACTGGGATAGATGAACGGCAGTATCGAACTGTTGATATTCAAGCTTAGTAGTATACCATCATCAATAATAAATACCTACCTAAAATCTTGATTTCTCAAAGGTTACAAAAGTCAGTAGAAGAAAGAAGGCAAGTCTCCATGATATCTAATTACCAGATATATAACTAGGTACTTACTAGGTACCTTTTAGACTCAAGCGGTTATTATATAAGTATATCGTTCGAGAAAAGGCTAGGATGGATTGAAAAGTTGCTTTTCTTAGAGAACATAAAATGTATCACCACGGATAAATGGAGTAATCATTAGATACCTACTCTCGATTCCCCCAATTTTGGCAGCTACTCGTCGTATTTGCATGAATGTCCTACTTTCAGAAGCTGGTTTCGTATGAATAGATATTGACGATTTTAACCGAAAATAACAACTGGCTATAAGCCAGTTTTGATAACCTAATTAGGTATCTACTACATGGCCCATGGGTAACACTCATTGCCCATTTCAAATTAGTATGTTTAGGAAAATATTAATCTCTAGTCAATTTTTTAAAGCTGGTTGCAACCAGAAGACTCAGAAATACTTTAACGGCAGAACCAAAAAGAATGGAACACATAGGTAGGTATGTATCTATTATTATATCTCCATACTAAACCCTGCTTCTTGACCATGACCCTTACATGTTATGTGATTAGTACCTACCTACCAAATAGGAAGTCAACAATTGAAGCAGTGAAGCCACAAACTATTAAATTGGTCTGATGCATTCATTTTGTTAGAAGTGTTATCGATTTGCTTTTATTATAGTATTTTCGCATTATACTATAGGTACCTGACTAACAGCCTCGCTCCTGTTTAAACATACCTACATAATTATGTAGGTACATCAGCTTTTTACGCACAATATGTTCGATATTTTGCAGGTGCAGTATAAAGTGCGCCTTAGGTGTAATTAAGCAGACATTGATAGATTAGGAGCGTGAAGATAAACCGTCTATACAATCGACTTACAAAGGTTTTTCAATTGTTTTGGTCAAGGATACAGAAAACCACCATTACCTGAATCCGATATCTACCTATAAAAGGCATAGGTTCGAACCCAGGCGGACGCGCGCGCACCAATCGATAAGACGTAGGTAACAGGCATCAGTAGGGTTGCTACCCGTACTTTAAGTATAGTACGTTATTTCGAGCAAACGGACTTAATAGTTCATGAGAGCAATAAAGTACGAGAAAATACTTTATTCTATGTTTTGACTTTTCAAAGGTTTTATTTTATTGGTTATCATAAGACAGAATGTAAAGATGCTGTGTTCACCAATAAGAAGGAACAAAAAATACATAAGGAAAAAATTCAAGTCGAATATAAATATATAATACCTACTTTATTTTCACACGTTATACTTTATTTTTTGTATTAGAATTAGAAGTAAATATTAATAAATAAATTATTATGTTAATCTGCTCAAAAAAAGATGGCAACCCTAGGCATCACACACGCTGCACCGCTGCACGCAACGATAGATGTTACTGTTTATTCATTATAATTGTCTGTTGATTTATATAGGTAACTATAGTTAAAGAATGTACTTTTTGTATTCAACAGTTGCAGTGGCGTTCTTGCGGTGGTTGGGTGGTGGATTCCGCAAGCGTTGGGCGACACATGTTGTGGTCATAGGATACATAAATATAAATAGACCAGTTTTGTATCAGAGAGTTACTAGAGAGAGTTAGAGAGTTAAGAGTTATTTAATTTCTACCGTGCTCTTCGTATAGATTTATTGCGCATTATCGAATATTCATCACCATCAGGTGAAGGAAAACATCGTGAGGGAACAAGCATATCGTAGAACTAAAAACTTGAAGTCTTATAACATCCACCGCACTGCACTGGGCCTGCTTGGTGCATGACGGCCCAGTCCTTCTCTCAAAGACGGGCCAATCCCAGCTGTGTGGACATTAGTAGGCTGACGATGAGCACTTGTGCCTTTTAATTCGTGAACTTAAATACCTACCCTCTTACCTTACTAATAAAAATTACGGGTTTGTCCCGGACACTTTTTGAGAACCAGGACGCCCTACCAAACTACGACAAATCCGGGATAATCCGGACGGATGGCAGCCCTAGGTACGTAGGCAGCAGGAAAAGGAACTTGGAAATTATAAATCATCACAAATTATCTCTTTATAATGTTTATTGCTCATTATTCGCTTCCACAGTATGTTGCCATGAAGTGAGGAGTTCCTTCAACGTTGATGGCAACCAGGAAAGGCCGGTCTGCCACGAAGCGCTGCACCGGGTCCATGTTCAGCATGGCACAACACTTAACCATTAGTATCGCTGGAATATAATCAGATCGTGAGTCATGTGATTTTTGTAGTATTGTATAGGTTTATGTCAAACAAAAAAATAATTTTCAAAATCGGTCTGCAATTGGCGGAGTATTCGCGTAAAAATCGGTCTCGAAGATATTAAATAAATGTATTATGTGTCCAAATTATTAACACTTCGTATGGAAAGTGTATTACCAAAATATTATCGTATCGTAGTATCATGACTAATCAAGTAGTTACCTAGATTAAAAATCCGGTCCACGTATTTATAAGCAACCAAAATATAGATAAGAGAAGATATAAGAGAAGTATTATGCATGATGCTTACCGGTAGCCGCGGCGGCCTCCGCGCCTTCCTCGTTGACCTCAATGAAGGCCTTTTGCACGGCCTTCGACACAAATAGGGGTTCACTAGCGTTCAGTAACTTTGTGAGACCGGAATTCTTACTGTTGAAGATAGCCTGGATTCCGAGCTACAACAAAACATTTAAGTGTTTTTCAGACTCCATAATTTGTAGAAGACGTTAAACATCACCTCATGTCCATTTAAAGCATACAATTGTCTAGCTGGACTGTTGACAATGAAATATTGACCTTCATTGATCCCAGACAAGCTGCAATGGTACTATCACGAAGACCCGTATTAAAATTAAGTAGAATGTCACACGTTATTATTACTAATAATCGGCGGACAAAAATAAACTGACAACACACCTTGGGCAGCAGATCAGTCAGATTAATTTCAGTTTCAATCTTGAACTTGGGAATGGATACTTGTACTGTAGTCTCATACATTTTATCCACCTCCGCCATAAGATCATAGCCGCCGGCCAATTTTGACAAAACACTATCGAGTCCCTCGATTTCATGCGGCAACACGACGAGCATGCTCGCCTCTCCGCCTTGGTACGACATTTGTAATAGCTAAAAAATAAAAAGAGTTTACATAAAATTACGAATTCTGTAAATATGACAATGCGAAATTTATGAGCAAGTTAGATCTCATATTCATTAGAATTTAAAGTAAAGTGGTGCTTCCAAAAGAGTCATTATAACTAGTGTCCGACCAAAGCTTCCGCTTCGGCTTTGGCTTCGGCCATCTACGGCCAAAAAAGCACCTTCGGCCGCACTTTTGATCCTGGAGTCACATTTCACGACCACATCGTTGCAACCGCTAAGAAATCCTTAAGTAGACTTGGATTCATTCTGAGAAATGTTAAAGACTTCTGCAATAACGACGTAGTAAGAATTATTTACAACACACTTGTACGAGCTCACTTGAAACCAGCGCCTGCGTATGGAATCCCCATGAGATCAAGTACCGATACTTTGTTGTTAGAAGGCTTTCTTGAGATTTTTATACAAATGCTTATTTGGATACTATCCATTCATGTTCCCAACAAACTTCCTTTTGGGAAGCTTAGGGTACAATTCCTTGGAGGTCAGAACTATGTGCAAAATGCTGCGGTACAACTGTGGGACTAGAGCTACATGAAGAGCTATCCCGGCTGTTTGGTGTCCAACTGAGGGTCAGTTTTCGGCTTCCGCCATACCCTTCGCCCGAAGCCGTATATTGTATACCTGGGCCTGCAGCTCGTTGCTATCACGATACAGGAAGTCATCCTCTTTGTACATCATGGGCACATCCACTGATGAGTTCAAATTAATGTGGAATGCTTGATTCATTGTGTTTGCAGTATTAAACTTCTTTTCCCATGTACCCTAGAAATTAATACATTCGACATCAATTAATTGGAATACAGTATATCTAACTACCTACATAAATGTATACTAAACTAGCTGTTACCCACGGTTTTAACTGCGCGTATTATTTTTTCAATATCAATATATGGCCTACCTATATCCCTCAAGCATAGGTAGTGTAGCGGTCTATTAGTGAAAGAATTTTTAGAATCAGTTTAGTAGTTGTACATACAACAAACTTTTATGTTAATTTGGTTCATCAACTAAACTAGTAGCTTACACTATGGCATAGTAGGTATTTTGACGTGAAGCCTTTATTAAGGCAAAATGAAATTTGGAGGGTTATTTGTCAGTGAAATACCGATGTTTTTAAAATAGATAAAAAAAAACAAGGTAACCCTATTTCGTTTGATCCATGCTCAGTGAATCAACCTGTATATATAGATAGATAACTAGCGACCCGCCCCCGGCTTGGCACCTTACATTACATACAAACCTTCCGGAAGAAATGTTCAAAATGAGGATGAAAACCGCATCAAAATCCGTTCAACCATACAAATAGATAAACGCCGCGGGCAACTTTATTTTATACTATGAAGTGATAATTAGGCAGATTCTGTTAGGAATATGTGTGTATGCGCCATTATCATAAGTCTGTACTGGCCATAACGTTTGTAATCTATGATTAGTCTATTGTCTGTGACTCACTGCTCTGCAATATACGGTTCTACAAGATAGAAGTCTTTTTAATGTTTTGCCCAAAATCTAATACGCTTCCACTGCGCCATCCAAAATATAACTATAAAACAGTAACAGTAATCACCGAGAGTGAGATCTAATCAAGAATATATAAAAAGTGTAAGAATTTTAAAAGATGTCGTCGGGTGGAACAATGCATGTGCAACTTCCCAAATTATCAGATGGATCAAACTTTTCTACATGGAAATTTCGATTAAAACTAATATTAGAAGAACGGGGACTGCAATCAGCACTTGAGCAGGTAAATACAGTCGAAAAAGATATCGACGCGAAAGCGCGCAGCGTCATAGCACAAAGCGTGTCCGATAAGTACATAGAGATAATCAAAAAATGTAAAACAGCCGCTAGTATGATGAAAAAACTAGAAGAGATATTTGAGCGGAAAAGTGTTTTTAACCAGCTTTACCTTCGAAAGAAACTTCTCACCATGAAATGTACTCCAAGTGAAAAACTTCAAGATCACTTCTTTAAATTTGATAATATCATCACCGAATTGGAATCGACTGGAGCAACACTGAAAGAGCCGGACAAGGTTTGTCACTTATTGATTACTTTACCCGGTGAATATGATACAGTCATAACAGCACTCGAGACGATGGATAGAGAACTGAATATTGAATTTATAAAGTCAAGACTGCTAGACGCAGAACTCAAAATGGAAGGCAAGCAAGAAAGTTTATCAGAGAACACAAGTTTCATGACATGTTATAAATGTGGAAAAAAGGGTCACAAATATTATCAGTGCAGATCAGGACAAAATAATCACTCAAGCAGAGGTCGGATCACAACAAGAGGTGCTGGATCCCGAGGGAAATCCAGAGGACGAGGATCAAACTCCTACAAGTCACCTTGGCAGAATGGTCAGGTAGCGCAGACTGAAGAAGACGAAATGGTCCAAATGATGTTTACAGCGTTCAGTGCAAAAGAGTTAAATAAAAGTGTAAATAACAGTGTTAAGTTAATAGTAGATTCCGGAGCCTCCGATAACCTAATAATGTCTAAATATGAACAATATATGACAAATATTACAAAGTTAGATCAAGAAATAAAAATATATGTTGCAAATGGACAATATTTAACATGTACTAAAAAAGGTAAACTCTCTTTATTATATAATGGTAATATAACAATAGATATTGAAGGGTTAATTGTACCTAAATTGTTTCACAACTTATTATCAGTCAGGAAATTGCTTGAAAGGGGACATAAAGTTCAATTTTATAATGACAGTGTATCAATAAGTAATTCTAAAACAAAAGTCATCGGTAATTTAAGAGGAAGGTTGTATGTTATTGACATGAGTCTTAAAACTGAAGAATGCTTAGTATCAAGCGATATATGGCATCAGAGATTAGGTCATGCTAATAGGAACCAGCTGAGACTGTTGCAACTGCCATATAGTCAGACACCGTGTGAACCATGCATGAAAGGTAAGTCAACCAGGTTACCTTTTTATCCTACTCAGAAACCACGTTCTCATTGTATAGGGGAACTGATACATACAGATATCGCTGGACCAGTGGGCACACCCAATATAACAGGTGAGATTTATTACCATACAATTATTGATGATTTTACACATTTTTGTGAAGTTTACTTACTAAAGAGAAAAAGTGAAGCCACTGATAGGCTTATAGAATACATAAATAGAGTAGAAACTCAAACAGGAAATAAAGTCAAGAAAATAAGATCAGACAATGGTGGTGAATTTAAAAATGAAAAAATTCATAGGTTTTGTAAGGAAAAAGGTGTAATAATCCAGTACTCAAATCCATATAGCCCACAATCTAACGGAGTTGCTGAAAGGATGAATCGAACGATCTACAATAGAGCTAGAACATTGCTAATAGATACAGGTTTACCAAAGACACTATGGGGTGAAGCAATCAGGTGTGCAGTCTATCAAATTAACAGGTGCCCATCCTCAGCAATCAACTTTCAAACTCCTGCTGAGAAGATGTTTGGAAATAAAGATCTGTCAAAACTAAGAGTGTTTGGATCAAAAACATGGGTTCATATTTTACCAAAACAGGACAAACTTTTAGAACGAGCCAAAGCAATGAGGTTTGTTGGATATCAACAAAATGGATACCGTCTATGGGACAGTGAAAACAACAGGATTGTAGTGTCAAGAGATGTCAAATTTGATGAATCACAGATGAAGTATAAAGAAGATAGTCAAGGAAAAGAATCCCAAAATAAACAAAGTTACTATGAAATTGAAGATGAAGAGTGTCAAACTGAAGAAAATATATCTAAGAGAAAAATAGAAAATAAAGAAGAAATTCAGAAAATGCAAGATGAAGATACAGAAACTGAGAGTGAATGCGAAACTAAAGAAGAAACACCAAAGTATAGAACAAAATCAGGAAGACTAGTACAGAAGCCACACAGATTTCAAGAAGATTATGAGATACACACAGCATATTGTTTACTATCAGGAGATCCGATAGATTATGATGAAGCAATAAACAAAGGTTGGAGCAATGAGATAAATAAAGAACTGAAAGCACTAGAAGAAATGGAAACTTGGACAATTACAGATTTACCTAAAGGGAAGAAAACTATTGACACAAAATGGATTTTTAAAACCAAGCAAGATGGTACGAAGAAAGCGCGACTAGTAGCAAAAGGATTTCAGCAAAATAACACAGAAAATAACTATTCTCCAGTAGCAAGAATATCTACAATAAGATTGATGATGAGCTTAGCAGTTCAACAAGAATTGCCACTAAAACAGTTTGATGTACCTACTGCATTCTTAAATGGAAAACTTGATGTGGATGTTTACATAAAATGCCCCAAAGGATTAAAAATATGTGATGGTAAAGTTCTCAAATTAAAAAAGTCTTTATACGGATTGAAAGAAGCACCTAGATGTTGGAACCAAAGATTTCATGACTTCATAACACAAGAGGGATTTGTACGGTCAAGACATGACTCGTGCCTATACGGAAAAGAAAACATATGGATATTACTCTATGTGGATGACATATTATATCTCGGAGAAGAAAATTCAATAATACAACAGCTAGAGAAGGAATTTAAATTAAAAAACTTAGGAGAAGTCAGTAACTATTTAGGACTGGAAGTCACAAGATATAAGGATAAAATGGAAATAAAACAAACAGAAATGATCAAAAAACTCTTACAAAAATTTAAAATGGAAGATTGTAAAGGAAATAGAACTCCAATGGAAGCAAACTTTAGTGTAACACCATCTCCATCATCTGAAATAATAGATGTACCATATAAAGAACTAGTGGGATCATTACTTTATATTTCAACGAATACACGTCCAGATATCACATATGCAGTATCATACTTAAGCAGATTCCTAGATAGACCAACTAAAGAACTGTGGAGTGCAAGTAAAAGGGTCTTAAGATACCTCAAAGAAACTCAGGATCAGGGGCTGCTATACAAAAAGACAGGTGAGTATACAAAACTTCAGGCCTATTCAGATGCTGACTGGGCAGCAGATAAAGTTGACCGAAAAAGCACAAGTGGCTGTGTCATTTATCAAGGTAATAACTTAATAACTTGGTTTTCCCGGAAACAGACATGTACAGCATTATCAACAGCCGAGGCTGAGTACATCGCTGCAGCACATACAGTAAGTGAAGTTGTATACTTGAAAGGCCTACTCTCTGAAATTCTAAATAATAAAACTATTTCTACTCATATGTACATTGATAATCAAAGCACCATTAAGTTAATTCAAAACCAAATAAATACTAAAGCTTCAAAACATATTGCTATTAAATATCATTACATAAAAGATATCATAAATAAGAAAATTGTATCAGTATCATACATGCCTTCAGAAGAAAATATCTCTGATATTCTCACAAAAGCTTTGCCTGCTAATAAGCATATTTATTTTTGTAACAAGCTTAGCCTTAATATAGACTAAGCAATGTATGTCAATACATAAGTTTGTTTGTATTTAGTGGTTTATAATAACCGATCCCAAGACATTGTCGTAGGGCTAAATAGAACATTGTTATATGTTATAACTTAGGTAACAATAAAACAATATTTGTGTACTTAAGAAAATATCCTTTTAATGATGTTTGATTGTAACAATTGTCATTATTTTTCTTTTATATAGAGTCACAGATATAATGTATATTTAAATTTCATAACATTATACTAGGTTCATGCATTAGAGATGTTTACATATTAACAGTGTATTCAATTGTAAACAGTGACATATTCTTGTAATATTCTGTTTATTCAATTTAAGATCCATATTATTGTAATAATAAACCTCTTTAAATTGAGGGGCTGTGTTAGGAATATGTGTGTATGCGCCATTATCATAAGTCTGTACTGGCCATAACGTTTGTAATCTATGATTAGTCTATTGTCTGTGACTCACTGCTCTGCAATATACGGTTCTACAAGATAGAAGTCTTTTTAATGTTTTGCCCAAAATCTAATAGATTCCTTATATGATGCCTGAAATTATCTTTCTACGTTAACGGAGTCGAGGGCAAAGCTCAAGAAAAAAAAAATATGTCAATACATTTACCATAAAGTAGAGAGCATTTATAAGTACTAGACGAGTACCACGATCAACACTGTTTGAAGGCAGCAGATTCTTAATCTTGTGGTTGGTTTTGCTCTCAACCTGAAAATATACCAGTAATCAAGTTTAATGTTAATTACGAAGCACACAGTTCAGTCGTATAATTGATGTAAAAATTGGCACCTACCCAGTCATTAATAGCGGCAACAGCATCTCCACTTTTACTGAAATTGAGTTTCTCTATGGCGGCATCAAACACCTTAACAGCGTCTTGCTTCATGGTAGGCTGGAGGTCATAAGGGCCATCCTGTACGTACACTTTATTTGCCACATTCAAAGTAACACCTTTCAATGCCTTCAACTTGGAAGACACTTGGGTGAATGATGAGCGAATCTGAAATACAACATTGTGATGTAAATATATAGTTGAGAAATACACCATTGTGCGATATTTAACAAAGCTGGGTGACTGTTTTCATAACGATTTTAATTCCTTTATTCATTTTATATACATATCATCAAATGACAATAAAATAGGTATCTACACATTTCAAAACATTTTTTTTTATTAGTTATTATTATTAGCGTTATTATGTTAAAAGTTCAACATTCACCAAATGGGTTGTTTGCTTTATGTATCATGTCATGTCTGGGTATGGCTAACTTTATAAACGTTGTAAAATTGTGACCAATACTTACGGATTCGTCATTTGGGAGTCCAAGTGCCGTGAGTAGTTCAGAGTGTGCTGGGTCAGTAGTGCCCAAAGTCAGAAGAGCCAATACAAACTCCGCCGACAGGGGTGAGGACACCACACTCTTGCCTTTCTCTAGTTCCTAGAAATATATTAATACATATTTATTGAATAATACAGCCAAAATGAAGGGGGGAGCGGGAGATTGAGTTTCAAAGTTCAATAATTACTACAAAACATTTTTTTTTTCTAATCTCACTAAAATAATGAGTTTTATATTTTTATTTTTTGAGGTCAATAAGTGACAGTGTCGATGGTTAATTAAAATGCGTATAATTAGTTGTTCATTTATATTCCTTGAGGTAAATTGTTTTTATATTTTCTTTTTGTACTGCGTTGATGGTTAATTAGAATGCATATAATTAGTTTTATATTTTTATTCCTTGAGGTAAATTGGGTCAATAGTTATCTAATTAAAATGCATATAATTAGTTTTATATTGTTATTCCATGAGGTAAATTGTTACATTATTTAATTAAAATGCGTACCTATTAGTTTTATATTTTTATCTACTTTCATATCGTAAAGTTCTAATTATGAATTCAAAAATAGTACTATAATGACAGACTTTATGCACATGCAACTATATTAAAATTAAAAAGTTTTATTATGATACAGTCTCCTGAACAAAACGATGCTATAATAGTAGATTATTAACCAAGGGGATAAAGCAGTGTCTTCTGTCGCGGGTGACGATTTAAATCGCGAGCGTAACGAAGGACTCGAGGTTTACTCCCGAGCGTAGCGAGGGTGTTAAAAACTTAAATCACGAGCGAAGCGAGGGATTTAAGACGAGTCCTGAGTGTAGCGAGGGATTTAAGTTCACCCAAGACTAAGACAGCTTTATCACTGAGGAAAATACTCTACTTTTCGTACCATTTGCGAAAAAATTAACACAATAATAATATGAGATAAGCATTAATTAAAAATAATGACAATTAAAAGTAAAATGCGTATTCCTTTTTCAAAAAGATGTATAATGCTTTATATACAAACTCAATGGTGTAAACACAGATGTAGTTCAGTATAAATTTCGGTAAGTATTCCAAATTTAAATCACATTCTCCCCCTAGAGGTGGATGAAATTCAGTACAATTTCCTTTTCCCTGTTTTTAACAGATTAAAAATGACTATTGTTATGTTCGCTTTTTGTGGCATAGAATGTCACTTTTTTTGAGCAAGTGGTACGAAAAATAACTTTTTCGTACCACTTGCAACAATGCGTGAACATAACAATAGTCATTTTTAATCTGTTAAAAACAGGGAAAGAAAATTGTACTGAATTTCATCCATCCTCTAGGGGGAGAATGTGATTTAAATTTGGAATACTTACCGAAATTTATACTGAACTACATCTGTTTTTACACCATTGAGTATGTATATAAAGCATTATACATCTTTTTGAAAAAGGAATACGCATTTATTATGCAGTTATGATTATTAAACAAAAATGTAACTCTCTCTATCAATAACTGGACCAATGTTTCGAATGTTAACTTTTACTTTTAATTGTCATTATTTTTAATAAATGCTTATCTCATATTATTATTGTGTTAATTTTTTCGCAAATGGTACGAAAAGTAGAGTATTTTCCTCAGTGATAAAGCTGTCTTAGTCTTGGGTGAACTTAAATTCCTCGCTACACTCAGGACTCGTCTTAAATCCCTCGCTTCGCTCGTGATTTAAGTTTTTAACACCCTCGCTACGCTCGGGAGTAAACCTCGAGTCCTTCGTTACGCTCGCGATTTAAATCGTCACCCGCGACAGAAGACACTGCTTTATCCCCTTGGTTAATAATCTACTATTTGTCTATTATAGTACACTTCGGTTCCACCAAGGAGTTTTCAATTCAATTTTTATAGATTATCTATGGTGGCACGGCTAGGGCTAGCGCATGCGCGTTAACACTGCTGAGTATCGCCGCCATTTTTATTCTACATTATTAATGTGATAATTAGGTAACTTGCATGAATGCAGATAAAGTAGTGTATGAAACTGCACATAACTAGGTATTAAAACACTCGTGTGATAGGTACTATTAAAAATCTCGCCTGCGGCTCGATTTTTAAACACACACTCGTGTTTTAAATACCCCCTATTATGCAACAGTTTCATAAACTAGGTAGGTACTATTACATTCCATGAAATAAATTGTATGTGAATAATATAATAAAAAGCACATTAGATTTATATTTATATTCTATGAAGTAAATTGTGACAATAATTAATTAAAAAGCGTAATAGTTTAATACGTAATTAAAAATTCTATTACTAGAGTTTTTTAGAGTACCTATTGATTAAAATCCTTCAACAAAACATTTTTCTTTAATATCTACCGACTTAAGGAAAAACTGCACTTTGCAATAACAGTTTTAATATTTTCTTAACCATCTTAAACAAGTAGGTAGGTAGTACTGTCTACATAATTATCTTCATAAATTACTTACAATCAAATCGATACCTACTCATAGCCTTAACAGTATTTCTCATGTCACCAAAATTACAAGAACTGAATGCAATTATTTTTAAATTTTTGGTAATTCCCGATTTTCGCAATACCACGAACAAAAGTGGCGAAACATATCGAGGGTTCACGGGCTATTTGTATTAAGCGACATTTTTGAAACTTTACAGGAGAGCATTTCAAAGGTTCAGCTTAAGGGCAAAGTGGCATACGACCACGGCTATCCTCTGAACATCACTATGAATATGTATTAATATTTTCTTGTTTCATACTTTTTCAGTAGTCCGGTATTCGTTTTTGAACTTAATTTTTTAATTCAAGTAGGTATTAGTCTATAAAACCGAGATTTTGAATTCCCGTACAGCTTACAGAGTTAGTATCCCGCCTAATAATAAATAGGTACCTACAGTATTTTTTAAATTTTAAATATGGTCCCGCTTAATATGTATTTTTTTTAATTTACACTGGCTGTATATACACTCACAAAACCGCAGCATTTATTTTAATTTTAATAATCGATAGTTTTCTTAATAATGTAAAAATTTTGTAGCCGACTAAATAACCAAATTTTGTTCTATTTTTAAAATTAATTTCCGCCCTAATGAGGGATGCAATTAGGTAGATACCTACTATGAGTCTTTCCCGCTCAAAGTGGGGAGCAGCGTCTTCCACCCACTACTCGGATCAAACAAACACTACCTACTTTCCAAGTATAAGAAATGAAAAGTAAATTTTCTCGCAGACTGTAAGAACTGTCTAACTATAACAGAAAAATAGAATTTTTGCACCTAGGTACCCGTATATATTTACTTACAACACAGAATTTGGCTGAAAATCGCGCAACAGCAGAAGAAAAGGCCTTAGAATCCATGTTATCGCTGGTGATGGTAGCTTCTAACCTCGAAAATAGTAGAACTAGAACAACACTAATACCTACTAAGTATAAACGTGAAGTCGTTTCTCGAGGAAAGACCAGACAGAACCGAACCGAACGACTCTTTATGACAATAGGAATATGCTGGTCGGCGCGCCCCCTTATATGTCGAACATCTCGTCGCGTGAATCACGGTGATTGGAGGGGAGACCACAATTCAAGGCCATCTATAATTATATTACGCAGGCAGTTTAAAACATTAATAATTGTAATGATAAAAGAAAAAATAAATAAGCAGTAAGCACCGATTCACCTAAAGTACAAAGAATCCATATCGATAATACAGCCACGTTGCAACTTCGTAACTGCAATTGTCTTGTCATCCCATGTCGTCCGCTCTCAATCATACTTTTCTTTACCTCTTAACTAATTCAAATTCAAGATGTTCGTCAAGTAAGTTACACCAACCTACTTATGTAGACATACTTGGTCATTCGTAATTTAGATTACCTAAATATAAGTTTACCCACCTAGGCAGGCCACCGCTCTCCATGCGATTAGAGAGGATGACGTCACGGGACCACAGCACGACCTGCCACTTGAGTAGGCCTAGCACCCCGCACAGCATCTTACCGCTGTGGCCGATTTGCTTGTCGAGAACCACCTAAACGTAGAATGATTTTTAAGAAAAACCCACTTTCTCGCGCAGGATGTTTCAGTCGGTAAAGAGTACCTAGATATTTTATGTGGAGATGGGAATTAGTTTTAAGACTGTCCCAGTTTCAGCTAAGAGAGCATGCATACATGTACCTATGTATAATGTACCCACTTCAATGTTTAGTCATGCCGAGTTTTTCATCGCCTGCCTCATGATACGGATGGCGCGTATCATATGCAGGCCCATGGTTGACGCAGCAGTGAGCGTGGTCCTCGCGCGGCTCTGGCAACCCGCTCACGCAGAAATACCAATCACCCAGCAACTTATTGCGGAAGCAGTGATTCTACTTAAAAACCACAGAATTATTAATAGGTGTACCTAAGTCAACTTCACCTGCTCTCTGCCACTGAATAATGAAGGTGATGACTGATAGATCACAATTTTGGGCAGTGGTTATCAGAAGCGTGTGGAGGGCATCCTGAACTAGTGCACAGTGGGCAAAAGTTTTTTGACATAAAACCAACAAGTTCTTCACGATTATATTATTCCTCCAATGAGTATGATCTTTTTTTCCTCTAATTTAATGTATGTCCATAATAAGGCAACAGGTCGGTCTGATAACGGAAAAAGATACCTAATAATTTGTGTTATTTTTCCGTCATTATTATATCTGTTATTCTATTGCATTTCATAAAACTCAATATGGATTTCTAAAAAAAAACTTCCTATCTCAGTTAGCAAAGCTGCCATAGATATCCCAAAAAAATAAATGCATGGCATGCCAACTTGTCGAAGCCACCGAATATTGTATTCAGCAACTCTACCAAGTATTGCACGCTGTAGGTACCAATTTGCTTGACAGTTCTGTAATATAACAATACATTTTGCATTAAAGGTAGAAAATACTGAGTGAGACTGCCTCGTTAATCTAATGACTAGAGCCCGAGGTCCAGGGTTCGATTCAAAAGTCGGTTTTCTATATGAAAAATCAGTAGCAGCCCGGAGTTGGAATTGTGCCCTATAACTAGGGGGGATATGCCATGGAACTTAACAATAGTATCGGCAAAATGTCACCCACATTTTCTAATACCTTCTCGAAGGCAACTCCTTTGCTCACCGGTGAATATTTTAATGTCAGTGACTTGTAGGTATGTGTTCTCTGTATGAGTTATGGGTTCTATGAATTGGTTGAACTGCTGCTCTCGAACTTCACACTCTGCCTTGTACAGTGTAGGTACACGTTACTGGATATCTTTTTACCAGGAATTCTGGTTTCACTGCAAATAATTGATAGTATACCTTCGATCAACAATAGTACTACCGTTGTCTGAAGAAGTAGATAAATATATCTACAAAAATGAAATGTAGGTAATTTTGTACTTGATGGCACATTTTTGTCGTGTATTTTTATTGATACAAGACAAAACAGTTCCGAAACAATTCGGTTCGGTAAAATTCGTCATAATCCATATTACTACTAGGTACTTCTTACTCAGGATGCCTCAGCGCCTAACTTACTTACCTACGCTATTTCAATTACTCAGGCTATCGCAGTCCACTGCCGGACATAGGCTTCTCCCAAGTTGTGCCATAACACCCGGTTCTCCGTCTTTTGCATGCAGTCTGACCCAGCTACGGAGGGAAGCAGGTCGTCGGTCCATATGGCTGGGGGCATCCCACACTACGTTTACCGATTTGCGGCCTCCACTCAAGGACTCGTCTGCTCCGACGGCTATCAGTATTTCGACACACATGGCTCACTGTCACCTTAGCTTGCTATTTCCGCAAGCTATGGGGGTGACTCCGGTTCTACTCCCATGATGTCATTACGGTTGCTATCCATCAAAGAAAGTCTAAACATAGTTCGCTACATAGCTCGCTGAGCGACTTTAAATTTGTAGACTAGCCCAATTTTGTCAGTGTATATATACCGTGACACCGTCATGACAGGCAGGTTGCATCATGGACAGGCGCACTGATTGAAGACATTCGTCTTCACGTTTTGCAATCCAAATGAAAATGTAAAACCCTTAATTCAGTATAAATTATTTGCCATTGTTAGGATTGAAACAGATTATTTTTAAATTAAGGTTTTATTACACAATTTAGAGTTAATACTTACCTACACTTATTTTTTCTAGTACTTTTGGTAATTTTCTGACTATATTTTGATATTTATTATATGCCCAACACTATTGATTTTATGCCACATGAACAGGGTTAAGGACAAAAAGTCTTACAGTACCTATTTGCGTATGGAGGAAGCAACATATAAATAAATTCTTTCAAAAATTCCTCCCTTTATCTTCAAACAAGCAACATACTTTAGTAACCCTATTTCCCCAAAGCATAGATTATTGGCCAATGGTTTTTAGCCACTGGGAAACTTATTTCAGTTTCCAATTTACCACAAGCATTGCTCAATGTAGGTACCTAATTGTTATCATACCGGAAACTTTAAGGCGATTCACCAGGCATTAGAGAATAGGGCGACATGCTGTCAAATAGGACAATATCTATGATCATAGACATAATAATAATAGCTTTAAGGGTCCCTATCAGTTTTACGGTCTAAAAACAGAAAATTACTTCTTTTTCAGCGCAAATTTCTCAACAACCATAAGATATCTGTTTTCTTTTTTAATGCATAGGTTATACATTATCTATTTTTATATGCAGTGTACAAATTGAAATTTTGATAACAATTCAATATAAATTAGGAAAAATATAAATCAAACACACGTTTTTACGTAAGCACAAAACACCAGGATTTTCGATCGCTTGTTTAGCTTACTGATAATGAATAACAATCTGAAAAAAGTCGTAAGTACTGGGCATATAGTATATTATGCAACCTACAAATTAATTTTTTAATGTTTATTAAAGTATTATTTAAAAAAAAATGTGGTCCTCGTTGAAAAATCCCTATAAAATCATGTACAAAACCGACGCGGACGTCTACGCGTAAGAATTTATTGAAAATTACTTTTGTGTTGAATATTTTAAAATTTGAGGTATTTATCTACCAAATTGAATTCTTATATTTTATTTTTGCCTACTTATTTAGTTGTAATAAATCATCAAAATAATGTCTTTTAAGCTGAAGAATCGCACCCATTGTTTTAAAAATTAAAATTCATAGACTTATTAGATAAATAAATAGGTGATATAATATTTATGCATTAAAACAACTAGATTTCTTATGGTTATTGTGAAATTTGCATTTTGTTTGCATTTTGTTTTTCGACCCCAAAACTGATAGGGACCTTTAAACGAAATACTTACAAAAGTAACAATGCTGGAACCGGGTTCGAACTTGATATCCGTCAGCTTCTATCCTACCATTTACCGCTACGCTACGTGGCTAGTTACGATCTGTTCAAATAGCCGTAGTACACAAAAAATATATTACACTGCTCAGCTCTTGTGACCGATATCATGAAGATACATAATTATTTACTAAAAGTCCTCGACCCCTAAGTTACGGTGCATTGAGAGTTCCATCAAAATCGGGCTAATACAACATTATTTTAAGCAACCAATTAATCGTGACCTCTAATTTGTACGAGACTGCTTACAATAGAGTCAAGACTCAAGCTGCTGTATCTGAGAATCTAATCAACCGATTGGGATGAAACGTACTTCAGTTGCTAAGTTAGGCTAATACCTATACCACTGTAAGGTTTCATTGAAATCTGTCTCACCATTTTCCCGTGAAGGGGTGACAAACAGACAGACAGACAAGAATTCAAAAAATGATTGATTCGTTTTATAATGGCTATTTCTAGTCTCCCTAGTCTATTTTCACGAAAATATTTTCAATGTACAGAATTTTAGACCTCTACGATTTCATTATAGTTTGCGCACTTTCATAAGGTATCTAATCCAACTGTGCGCGCTGGCCCTATAAATCGACTACGGGACTATGTCAAGGGGATCAGCAGTAGGCAGGCAGTCCGGCTCCTATGCGCTAGTAATATTAAACTCCATTCCGCGACCGTTATTATAGTAGGTAATATTCCCTTACGACCGCGCATTAGAGAGGTCTATGAGGAACCCAACGTTTGGTAATAAACGTCTACGGCCTAGTAAGTATATGACTATCTACCTGAAGTAAAACCTAAAATTTTACAAAAAATTACACACCCTTAATAAAAGACAACGCAACAAACTACAACTACCAAAACCCAGAACTGACTGGGGCGGAAAATATACCTTATGAATCTTTCAGCATCATTTACTAACATTCAAATTATTGTTAATTCAATTTTCAATGTGACCAAATGATTTGGAATCTTTGCCTTTTCGATACTCAGGTCGCATAAATAAATATTATAATATGTATAAGTTATTATGATGTACTTTCTCAATATAAGTGAATTGTACCTATGATTTTTGAGAAACTAAATAGGTATCTATAAACCGATAAAAGAAGTAGATAAGGTAAGTAATGCTTACCTATTGCAAATCCTCTTCATCGTCATCACCTCTATAAAAAGCCCAAAATATTGGGCACTTCTTCCTAACAACAACGAATAAAGATGGATGGTCGCTGTTGAACTCTATACTAAAATTTGCGCTTAATGGCACTATATCAACCACTGTGAAAAAAGAAACAACAATAAGACTATGACAGATTTTGAGGTTATACTTGAAGGTACAAGACTTTTTGGCTGGTATAATAATTATAATCAGAGTAACACAGAAATACAATAAAAAGACAGACGTGCAAAGGACGCGAACCCGATATACAAGACGTAGGTTCGAACCCAGGCGGACGCGCGCGCACCTATCGATAAGACGTAACAGGCATCACTAGGGTTGCTACCCGTACTTTATAATTATATTATTTATTACTTTATTTTCACACGTTGTACTTTATTTTTTACTTTAGAAAAGTAAATATACTTAAATTGCAAAAAAAAAGGTAGCAACCCTAGGCATCACGCACGCAACGATAGATGTTAATGTTTATAATTCAACACGTCTGTTAGTTTATATAGCTATAGTTACAGAATGTATTTTTGTAGGTATTCAAAAGTTCCAGTGGCGTTTTGCGGTGGCGGGCCCTCAGGCTGGTCGGCCAGACTGACTTTGCACGCGTAGGGGCTCAATTATGGAGAGGCGGAAAGTCGCGCGGAGCGCAACGGCAGAAAGGCGCGTGTCTCCGATCATGGAGAGCGAGCGAGAGAGCGACACGCCGCCGCCACAGCTTTGCACGCCGCGCGACTTTCCGCCTCTCTATAATTGAGCCCCAAGGCGACACATGTTGTGGTCATAGGATACATAAATATAAATACACCAATTTTGTATCAGAGTTATTTTAATTTCTACCGCGCTCTTCATAAAGATTTACGTGCGCATTATCGCATATTCATCACCATCAGGTGAAGGAAAACATCGTGAGGAGACAAGCATATCGTAGAACTGAAAACTTGAAGACTTTAACATCCACCGCACCGCACTGGGCCTGCTTGGTGCATGACGGCCCACTCCTTCTCTCAGAGAGGAGCCAATCCCGGCTGTGTGAACATTTAATAGGCAGACGATAAATACCTACTATTACCTTACTAAAAAAAATTGTAATTTTGAAAAACTGATTAAATTATACCTATCCTTGTCATTTCTATGCCAATGAATGAGATGGCAATAGACTTAAGAGCTAGTTTAGTTGAATAACGTCTAATCTCACGGTGTTTATTTTATTTGTGAGAAGGTAGGGCATAGCGGGACTTTCCGCTCAAAATTGAGCTACCCGACTGGGGAAGTAACTCCACCTTGCACAATATCGTAGGCAAATAACACTGATATTTTGCAGGGTTGTTCCTAATGGTGAGCAAGGTCACCAGTGCTCCTTAGGGAAGCGTCTTGTTGGCAGTAAGGGTTCCAGCTACTGCCAACACGACGCTAGTGGTACAGTTGGCAACGCGCGGGTGGTGCCCCTGGTGTTGCAAGCGTCCATATTTTACGGTAACCACCTACAATCAGGCGGGCCGAATGACAGTTAATTGCATCTTCAACTGCCATAATTGAAATGGAGAGATAGGAACCGGTATGAATGACGCAACTGTTTTCAAAATGTATCTAACACTTTACTGACCATCCTTATTCTTATACTTAGTTAGCCGCTACGCGGTCGTAGACCCCAGCGTAGCACTGTCTACGACACAAAATTTAGGTTATGTTTACGTACTGCATCTAACTATTCTATATCCAAAGATTTATTTGTGGTTCGAGTTCTGATGATATGACTATCATGGAAAAACCAACATGTGCTAGCCCTCCTATGAGAGGCATTGAATAATTTCGAGAAGGTATGAGCAATTACTGCAGACGAGCCAAACATAATATTTATGAAGTGAGGCGCGCGGCCTCGAAGAGATTTTTCCAGACTATATTTTTTTTAGATTTATTATCATATTGATAAAATATTAATTTTAGTCTATACAGGAATAGTTTTGACACAGCATGACTTTCTGACTCCTGTCTACGGACCACGAAGTCTTCATTCCTGGATGAACATCATAAACTTTAATTTATTCAATACACATATGCGCAGGAGTCCTTCATTAAGAAACTTCGGAAAATTCTCGAGCATATAAAAAATAATAATTCCGGAAAATAAAATCCTTTTAATACGAATAAGGTGTTCGATTTAGTACAATATAAGTTTCTTTTAGTTAAGCAAACGCCTTAGTTCTTCTATTTATTATTTTAGTCTACCTATTTTGCCAGTTATGATATCAAGACCAAGACCCATGGGAGAGGGTCGTTTATGGTACGTAGGCAGCAGGAAAAGGAACTTGGAAATAAATCAGCACAAATTATCTCTTTTTAATGTTTATTGCTCATTATTCGCTTCCACAGTATGTTGCCATGAAGTGAGGAGTTCCTTCAACGTTGATGGCAACCAGGAAAGGCCGGTCTGCCACGAAGCGATGCACCGGGTCCATGTTCAGCATGGCAGAAAACCCAACCACTCCCATCGCTGGAATAATCAGGTCATGCGTCATCTGATTTTTGAAGAACCACCGATTTCATGACCACTTTAAGCTCCACAACAACACATAAGCGAAAAGCCCGATACGAAAGAAAAAGTAAACGGACACATAAGTTAACATACTTCATTCAAAACAATCTACAAACCGTTTAGGAAGGAATATTAGTCAGCTCTTATCGTACCAACCTTAAAAAGATGAGGATGTAGATAAACGTCACTTTATAAAACCCGAACAAACAGCACCTCATTCTAAGATTTTTTGGGTAAAACAAATGATTTTGCAAAATTATAAGTTTGATCCTTTCAATCGTAAATAATTGTGTATAAATAAAAGCAATAAGAAAATTGAACAAAGAAGTATTTTTGTAGAATCAAGAGACCCACGTTGCATATCTGTAACTCAGGTCATGATCAAAGTGTCTTTGCCCTAGCAGAGAAAATAAGAAAAGTGCTATTGGACACATTCTTAGTAAAACACAGTTTAATAGTTTAAGTTATAATTAAATAACTTATTAGCCTAATTACAAGACTAGATTGTAATAGGATTAGTGAGCAAATGTACTCAAAGGATGAGGAAACCAATACTGATACGTCAATCAAAACACAAAAATAATAAACATTGTGAGCTTTTATAATTTAGCAATTTTATAAAATATATAATATTTTAAGTATCAAGAAAAGAAAAGGTTTAGAAATTAGAGGTAAATAATTTTGCCTTTTATCAATGTTTATTATTGCTAATAATATCAATGTTACAATCATTCTTCTACGCCGCTAAACTTCGCCATAAATTGAGGAATCCTCTCAACGAGAATGGCTGCCAAAAATGGCCGGTCTGCCACGAAGCGACGCACCGGATCCATGATCAGCATGGCTGAACACATGGAGATACCCATTGCTGGAATATAATTAGAATATGCGTCACGATTTTGGAAGGATCACCAATACCAATTCCATTATTATATCCAACGACGAATAACATTTGACTTATACAACACAGCAAGCCCAAAACCAGCCAGGCACAATACTGCAAGACATCAAACTATCGTGAACTGATACATCATGTAAGAAACAAGATACGTAAGCACAAAGTTGAGCAAACAAATATTCTCTACCATTGAACCACTCATTGAAAGTACACTCGAGTTCGTTAGTAATTATGTTGACATATCCAGTGCTCATAAATATTTAAGCTTAAATAAACTTTAAAAAAAAAGTAATTCAGTAATTCATTCAATAAACCGACTTCAAAAAACTAAAAAGTATAAAATAATTTTCTTAAAAAACTTAACAGCTTCTGAAGTCGGGGCCTATAATTCTTCAATGCACCTAGCTTGACAGTGGCCCTGACATCAGAAGCTGAAACAGCTGAACTCCGTTTGTTAAATATTTTTTGCGTATTGCTTCTCGTTCATGTTGCATAAATCTGCTTAACCGGAAAACAAGGCGAGGCAGAAAGGGTCTCCATCCGAGGAATTAAAAAAATATTAACAGCAGATAAAGCGCATAGTGGGAATCGGATTTGGTCTTAGGGCGTTTTTGCTGGTAGAAGAGAAGTTGGATCGTTTTGATTATTTCGGGAGATTGTTATTGTTACCTACATGTGACAGCTACTGAATCAGCGGTTGGTTTGTTAATTGTTAAATTAATATCAATTTTGTTCATCTCACATTTATTTGTTAAAAAAAATACATTTTAATAGAAATCCAACAGGTTATTCTTAATATACCTCTTATTTATATATTGTATTACTATTACTATTCTTCCATCTTATTAAATATATTAAGTAATAATATATTATAGTATAGACTTTTAATATTTATAGATTATTATTCTCCTTTGCGGTATATCGCCATGAAGTAAGGCACCTTCTTAAAGATGATCGCTACGAGGAAGGGCCGGTCAGCCACGAAGCGAGGCACAGGTTCAAAGTTAATGCTGGCCGATAGAAGCATGATGCCCATTGCTGTAATAATATTAAACGCTTCAAGAATCACCAATTTCTTTGCGTTTATGAAATAACTAGCTGTCGTCGGTTTTACTCGCACCTTAGGGGAACTACTTCATGCATAAAAAGTATCTTATGTGTGCCAAATCCATTCAGCCGTCCATAAACATTTAGTTGTTTGTTGACGGCTGAACGGATTTGGCCATGCAAACAAATTCACAAGCTTCCACATTAATTACAAAACTAGTGCGATTTCATTCGCTACCGCTATATCTGTATTTTGTATTCAGGTGAGATGCAATCAATAATAACCAACTATTAAAAGTTAAATATTTAATATACTCTTAAATAAATGCTTACAACAGATTTGAAATGTTTCTGTGATAGGTTAGAATTTTATAATTATACACGGTGTTACATAATAAAAGGGTAATTTGTACAAAGAGAAAATATACTTTAATAAAAAATATCTTGTGGGCCAGAATTAAAATAGATATTTTTATTTTCTATGCACCAATTGAGGACTTTTGAGGGGTCGAAAAACAATATTTGTCATCCCGCAGACGGAAAGGATCCTAATGTATTAACTAATAAATGACGAGCTGTAGAAATTACCGGCTGGTTGCATCAAATTTCATTAACTTTTTTATCTTTTTATACTATCACATTATACGCATAGGTACTTTATACTTATCATGTTACGAATTCATGAACAAAATAACAAGGAAACATTAAAAAAAATTGGACGCAACCGATTGTTTTCTATTTGTCGTCTACTTTTACAGCACAATGTTACCTCATACGAATTCGTGAAATCTTTTGTATTGATGCATCCGGCTTATGTTAATTTTAACAAATGTTAACCTCTGACCACGAAATTATCTTAGTCTGAGCTGTTAGTTACCTATCACTGTGATATGTAGTGTTTTGGAAATAATTGTAACACTTCTGAAACAGTCAGTGATCCAATAGCTGTAGTAGAAGATAGAGAGTGAATTCTCTTTTATTAACATCGTGTATACGTGTTAGTCTGTGTCAGCGTGTCGTCAATCCGGGATGGTGTCTGTAACTGATAGACCAGATCTATGATATATTTATAGGTATATGATGTAATTTGTAATCTTTTTAATATTGGTCGCTTTTTATGATCACAGCCTAAGTGACGATTTTCTGGGAGTAATAATAAGATATTATAATCATTATTATCAGCTAGATGCGTATTAGAAATACAGCTACAGACAACATTGGGAATTGTTACATTTAACGTGATTTGTGCAACTAATTAATAACTTGGACTTAGACGTGACTTTCTGATGTTGATAGTCGGTTGCGCACTTTAGTTTCGGCCGCGATAGGCACCCATGAAGATCAGGGTGCGGTCGGAGCCCAACAGCATGTAGAGGAAAGGCCGGTCAGCGCGGAAGCGGGGCGACTGCGGCCGAGCGCACCGCAGCATTATCACCATGCCTGCGCCACACACACCACTATAGTTCATCGCGGGGGCGCGCGAGCGTGTGCTCGGGCGGCCGGTAGCTGGCCACCAGCGCCACCTGCCGCGCGACGCACACGAGCCACAGCGCCGCCCGGTTCGCCGAGAACTCCGTCGGCACCGAGCGAGCCCGGCGGGTCACCATTGCTGCACGTGGACACACCACATGACAGTTCAAACGATCCACGACAACACAACATGTACCAGCACCAGCCCACCAAAGTCCATACAATAAAGCCACACACCCAAGCGTAAAATACTTAAACAACAGCAAATTTTAACAGAAAGAGGTATTTTTTATCAGGATAGGACTGCCAGAGAACCCAATTTTCAAAAGTATATCAAAAAGCTTAACCGTAAGAAATAGTTACATCTATAGATATTACAAAGTACAATTAATATCTGGCATGGGAATTTAATAATATATGCCTCGGAAAGTATCTCAAATAATAAGGATGATCGAGCAGGGTGAAGCTGACCCAAAGAAATTATATTTATATAATAACATGTTTTAAGCCGATAACCGGCATCATGCTTGCTTTAATAAGCATTTCTCGAAAACAAACATACCAAAAAAGGCGCTAAGACCTGTTATAATTTCAAAAAATACAACGGCTATCGGCATTATACTATAGAAAATTCATAAATTATGATTACGGCTACAACGAGCTTAACATTATATTCATTGCCATGCCTTCGTCTGTTATTTGTTCTTGGTTTGACGCAGTTCGGCTGCCAATATTATTATGTTGTAAGATTCGGTCTCGAAGATATTAAATAAATGTATTATATCTCCCGTTTCGCATGGCAAGTGTGTTATCAAAATGTTATCATATCCATATCACTGACCAATGTCAAGTTACCTCGATTTAAAAATCCGGTCCACGTATTTATAAGCAATTAAAATATTATAATTAAATAAATTGTTCTAGCATAAAGTAGTAACTTAGTAGTTCCCCTTAAGAATAGAGTTTAGACACACTATAAGAGAAGTATTATGCATGATGCTTACCGGTAGCCGCGGCGGCCTCCGCGCCTTCCTCGTTGACCTCAATGAAGGCCTTTTGTACGGCCTTCGACACAAACAGAGGTTCACTAGCGTTCAGTAACTTTGTGAGACCGGAATTCTCACGGTTGAAGATAGCCTGGATTCCGAGCTAAAACAAAACATTTAAGTATTTTTTAGAGTCTATAATTTGCATGTAGAGGACGGTAAACATGACGTCATGTCCATATAAAGCGCACAATAGTTTAGCTAGACTGTTGACAATGAATATTGACCTTGCATTGATCCCAGATAAGCTGGTACATAGGTACTATCGCAAAAAATGTATTAAAATTAAGTAGAATGCGACACGTTACATTACTAATAAGCGGCTAAATGCTTTCGGAAAATAAAATGACAACACACCTTGGGCAGCAGATCAGCCAGATCAATTTCAGTTTCAATCTTGAACTTGGGAATGGATACTTGTACTTTAGTCTCATACATTTTATCCACCTCCGCCATAAGATCATAGCCGCCGGCCAATTTTGACAAAACACCATCGAGTCCTTCGATTTCATGCGGCAACACGACGAGCATGCTCGCCTCTCCGCCTTGGTACGACATTTCTAAAAGCTATGAAATTAAAAGTTTTTACTTATCATTAGGAAAATTTCAAGAGGTGCTTGAATTCCAAAGTGTAGAAGAATTTACGGCTAAACAAAATATTCAAAACTTTATTACCTACGTACTACATTATAACAAAAATCCGGAATGCCTGATTCCAAATGAATGAATCATACTCATTTATTTTCTAATTACAATTTATTATAAGTATAGATTGGCGATTATAAGATAAACATAAACATACCTACCTACGTATATTCGAATCAGAGCATTCGTGGAATCGGTAGATATAAATAATCATTCTAGAAGTGTTTACATTACCCTATTTTTAAACTAACCTAACAAGTTCGGTGTGTGTGCATGTTATTATTTTCTATATTATATACCTGGGCCTGTAGCTCGTCGCTATCACCGTACAGAAAGTCATCCTCTTTGTACATCATGGGCACATCCACTGATGAGTTCAAAGTAATGTGGAATGCTTGATTCATTGTGTTTGCAGTATCAAACTGCTTTTTCCATGTACCCTAGGGACACAAATTAACATGACTACAGTTTATATTTTTATTTCTATTTATATTTTTAAGTGAAATAATTAGGCAGATTTTTTATATGACGGCTGAAATTATATTTCTACGTGAACGGTGTCGCGGATAAATCTACTCAAGAATAAAATTGGAAGGAAATGATGATGTCAATAGATTTACCTTGAAGTAGAGAGCATTTATAAGTACAAGACGAGTGTCACTATCAACACTGTCTGAAGAGAGCAGATCCTTAATCTTGTGGTTGGTTTTGCTGTCAACCTGGAAAAAATGTAATCACGTTTAATGTTAATTACGAAGCACACAATTCAGTCGTATAATTGATGTATAACCTAATCGTCAAAAACCCCCGACAACTAGAAAAAGAGCTGTAACTTTTAAATGGCTGAAGAGTTTTCATAAAACATGTTAAGATGATTCTCGATTAAACTAGCTTTCAATTAAAAAATACTGCCTTAAAATCGGTCCATCCGTTTTGGAGCTACGATACCACAGATACACACTACAAACTTATAACAACCCTCTTTTTTGTCTGGGGTTAAAAAATAGGCACCTACCCAGTCATTAATAACGGCGACAGCATCTCCACTTTTACTGAAATTGAGTTTCTCTATGGCGGCATCAAACACCTTAACAGCGTCTTGCTTCATGGTAGGCTGGAGGTCATAAGGGCCATCCTGTACGTACACTTTATTTGCCACATTCAAAGTAACACCTTTCAATGCCTTCAACTTGGAAGACACTTGGGTGAATGATGAGCGAATCTGAAATGTAACGTTGTGTCTTATATTAAAGTTGTGAAAAGCTATACAGATATGTGATATAAATTAACTTTGCTGGGTGACTGTTTTCATGACAAATCATGTTGTTGGAATAAAATAAAATACAGGCATTAATTATTAGTATTTAAGTTATCAGTTCAACTTTCAACAAATGGGTTTTATCATGTACATAATGTCTGGGTATGACTGACTTTATCTATGCTGTGAAACAGTGACCAATACTTACGGATTCGTCATCTGGGAGTCCAAGTGCCGTGAGTAGTTCAGAGTGTGCTGGGTCAGTAGTGCCCAAAGTCAGAAGAGCCAATACAAACTCCGCCGACAGGGGTGAGGACACCACACTCTTGCCTTTCTCTAGTTCCTAGAAATATATATATTTCCATTAATACATATTTATTGAATAACATTGACTATAATAAAAACTAAGCCATAGCCAAAAACGGGGAAGATGATAGGTATTGAAGGGTTGAGTAATTACTACAAAACCTTTTTTTACTCTTCCAATGAAAATTGTACAAATAATTAATTAAAATACATATATTATTATTATTTTTATATTCCTTATGGTAAATTTTGGTAAATTGTATCAATAATGAATTAAAAATAGTATATTAGTTTTATATTTATATTTTATGAGGTAAATTGCGACAATAATAAAATAAAACATGTAATTTTGTAATTGATTACTGAATAAATATTAGGTCTTTACCTATGAAATTGCCGTTTTGTCGAACTGGATACTTTGAATTAAAATACCTGCGGTTTGACTAGGAATTTTAAATTGAAATAAATTTTAATTGTTTGGCACGTTATTCTTTTTGTAAAAAACATAATTCATTGGTTTTTTTATTTTTTATTTTCCCTTCAATTTTATTAGATTTACAACCATGGGCTCTAAGAAAACTCGTGCTATTTTCGAATATAAGTTCTGACGTGGAAATAATGCATCTCAACGAGCACACAATATTAACGACGTGTATGGACCCAACACTGCTAACGAATGAACAATTCGTTATTGGTTTAATCGTTTTCGTTCTGGAAATTTTGATCCGTCAAACCAACCCCGTGGACGCCCGGAGAACAAGGTTGATAATGACGAATTGGAGGCGATAGTGGGAGCGGATCAATCTGAAACTACGTCTGAGCTGGCTTCGGCCTTTGATGTTACTGTCAAAACAATAGTAATTCATTTGTGACAAATCGGCAAAATAAAGAAGCTTGGCAAATGGGTACCTCACGAACTGAGCTATCCTCAACGAGAAACCCGCTTCCAAGCCTGCATCAAATTACTGAATCGACATAGAAACGAGTGAATTTTGAATCGAATTGTTACCTACGATGAAAAGTGGATGCTATACGATAATCGTAAACGTTTATCACAATGGTCAGATACAGGTGCCCAAGCCAAACAGTGCCCAAAACGCAAGATTAGCCAGAATAACCTTATGGTGACAGTTTGGTGGACCAGTTCTGGTGTTATTCAGTACAGCTTCTTGTCATCTGGTGCCACAATTACTGCTGACTGTTACCGTCAAGAATTGCAAATAACGATGGAGAACCTTGCAGTCTTACAACCGAGACTGGTGAACTGTTCTTCGCCATTGCTACATCATGACAACGCCCGGCCACATACTGCACAACAGACGTTGGTAAAATTGCAAGAGTTGAAGCTGGAGACTCTTCTTCATTCACCATATTCCCCAGATCTTGCCCCAACAGACTTTCACTTTTTTCGGAGTTTAGATAACTTTTTGTAAGGAAAAAACTTCAATTCTCAAGACTCGCTGAAAGACGCCTTCGAAAAGTTCATCGATTCCCGTGCAGAAGACTTTTACAGCACGGGCATCTACAAACTGCCCACAAAATGGCAAGAGTGCGTAAATAGTTTAGGTAAATATATCGATTGAATAAAGACATCTTTCTAGAAAAAAATATTTTTTTGAATTTTCCTATATAATACGGCAATTTCATAGGTAAAGACCTGATATATTAATTAGGAGTTTATTATTAGAGTATTGATTAAAACATTTCAACAACACATTTTCCTTACTACATAAGGAAAAATGCACTTAGTAATATTTCAACAACAAATTTTTCGTATGGAAAAATGCGCTAAGCTATATTTCTTAATCATCATATTATACAAGTGCTGTCAAGAAAATTAACATTCATAAATTACTTGCAATACCTAGCTTTATCAGTATTTCTCATGTCACAAAATTTATGAGAACTGAAATGGAGACATTAGTATTGTTCAAGGCCTCATGTGGCCCGTTGCGATTATAAAGGCTACGAATTGTACTGGTTATATGTAATCCCAAGACCGTAAATATATCTACAATGGCGAAATCAAGTCAAGTGTTACCTATATTTATTTTTTCAATCAGAATTTTATAAGTAGGTTAGTATAATAGAACAGGATTGAAAGTGGAAATCAACCATAACATTAAAAAAAATCATGGTGAATATGAAATAGCTTTTGTGCCATAAACATAACAACAATTTGAGTCTAGAATAACTCCAGCTCAGAACAATCCATTTTTATGATTAATACAGGGATATTTGGAATGGCAAATGGAAAGCAATAAAAATGGAATTGGGAATTCCCAAACACGTCATGTGTCATTTATGTTATTTATAGAATGTACCTATGTGGTTCTCTTATAAAAATTGTAAAGTTATCAACAGTGTAACAAGTAGTATAGGTACTTAAGAAACAATTTAATTCAAACTATAAAATATTGCCTGTGAACAGAACTCTGAAGTGGTACCCAGAGTACTAATGTACGTCCTACATCAATATTAACCATTGTGCATTGACAGAGTTACTGATAAATCAATTTATTAAAAACTAAAAGAAAATGAGTTGTGTAAAATACAAAAATTTAAGTCCATTTTTTTTTTTAGATGTCTTAATGGAGACAATGAGAAGATAAGTACATAATAGCAATTGGGTGTAAAACTGTTTTTTTAACTACTTAAAGCCTTTGACCGGCAGTTCCTGGAAATCTATTATGTTCGAAGGCCGATCTGCCATGCATTGAGTTGAGGGCTTAATAGATTTCAGTTTGAACACAGCTTTTGTTTATTTTATTGACTTCTTTATATGTATGTAAAAAGACACAAAAAAATTGCTGAAATTATAACACAATTAAGAAAAAATGTACTGTAGTCATCACAACACATGCACTGCTTTTGAGATGTATATTATAGAAACGAAAATATTTTTTTGAGATTTTCTACTTTGCATCTCACATGCTGACTTTGTTTAACTATGAATTGATTCAATTTATTTTTAATATTTGTATCAGATACACATGGTGATTGAACTATATTAGGGACCTTCAAAAGTCGTTTGGAGTTGTGCTTATTTAACTATGATATAAATAATTAGATAATATTAGTAATAATAAAAAAAAAAAACTAAAAACTTAACTTAAACTTAACTTTAGAGAGTAAAAATAAAACTTTTAGAGAAATGAAGACATCAAAACATTAAACTAGACTGCGTTATGATGTTTCAACAATAATGTTTTATCAAATGGTACCTAAAGTAAAATCAATAATTAGTATACAGGTACTTACAACACAGAATTTGGCTGAAAATTGAGCAATAGCAGAAGAAAGGCCCTTGGAATCCATGTTATCACTGGTGATGGTAGCTTCTAACGCCGAAAATAGTAGAACTAGAACAATGCAGATACTTAGTGTAAACGTGAAGACGTTTTTCTAGGAACGACCAGACAGAAACACTACACGAATCTTTATGACATCATTTGCCGGCGCGGCGCCGGGCCGCCGCGACAGCCCACAACACCTCAATATCGCATCGCGTGAATCATGCCGATTGGAGGGGAGACCACAATTCAAGGCCATCTATAATTACGCAGGCAGTTCAGAACCATAATTTGTAATGATAATAGAAAAAATTAATAAGTACCAACTCACGTAAAGTACATATAATCCACATCGATAATAAACTAAATGAATACTAACAATATCTGAAGTGCAACATAATTTTCACATTTCACAAATACTTTTAGAAGATAACTGTTAACCAATCCTACGTTTTTATATTATCATAACATCAAATACATTCTTGACGAGGGTAAATGACTGACAAGTCGACTCGTCAGAGTAGGTACCGAACCATACCGAACTAGGACCAAGATGACATCGATGCAAGATTATGATGGAAGTACGGATTTAGTCTACTACCAAAAATGCCGATTTAGTTACACGATACATCAATTAATATCAACTAGCATTTCGTAAAAAAACTGTTCAGACTGGATTTGAAGTAACAACAATACCGAACGATTCACTAGGTATTTATTAGTTAAATAAGTAACCAAAATCGAATGTAAATAGCAGAATGAAAATGAAAATATAAACAAAGTAATGTCAAAATAGTGTCAAATTTAGAGGTGGTCGTTGAATCAATAGTTTTTTAACTACTTTTAATTCGTCAACGAGTTAACTGTTATTCATCAATCAAAAATCAGGTTGAAAATATTAGCTGTTTTACGTCAACGCATTATTTCAATATTATTTTATTCATTCCTGAGAATTGCTTATTATGCGAAATGAATACTTTTGAACGATACCGTACCCACCCATTTTTACGCAGCCAGTCCTGAGAGTAAGTACGAAGGGAAGGTTATTCCAGTTCAATAAGAAATTAAATATCCCATAATCTTATCAAATCAATAATCTTCAATTATTTGCAACAAAATTGTTATTGATCGAAAACATTGACATAAGGTGACGCTAAACGCTAACGATTGAACTTGAAAAACCTGTTAATAATTTATCAATATTTTTAACCTGTCGATCACTTTTTTTTTTTTTTTTTAAACATTGCCCCTCACTAGGATTTCTCCTGTATCGAGGGTACATTTTACAAACATACATGTCACATGCACACACAACTAGACCCGAAACAACTATCTGTAGATCATACAAATATTTGTTCCGTGCGGGATCGAACCCGCGGCACGTAGCGCAGAAAGCTAATCGCTTAGCCACTGCGCCAACCGTGTCGTCAACCACTGATGATTAACAGTTAAATTACATTAACCAAAAAACCTCAGATGAAGAAACCGCTTACGCTAACAAAAACCCTCAGATGAAGAACCCGCTTACGCTCAAAAAACCATCAATGACACATGCCTAGTCAAATTCGGCGTCACTAGCGATGAGCGTTGAATAAACAGACTAGTTGAATCTACTTTATCTATGAGTTGAATTACCTACATCTACCGTCCACGTACAATCAACACATGGACGGTTCACTGTAACTCAATTTAATCGACTAGTCGATTTCGTAGACGGCTAAATTGAGGGTCCACAACGTTCCTATCGACGACGGGCAAAACGACGACGACGCGTGAACGTAGTCAATTAATAGTTTAATTCAACACAAGTTCATTCGTTCTTTGAAATGACATCGTCGATCAAATTTTAACTTTAAATCAACTAAAACAGATTTGATATTTGTGAGGGCCGGATATTGTGTTATTTTGAACGATAATTTGTTTATAAAGAAGAATCAAGCAAAAAGTATTTCTTTTCATTTATTATATTTCAGATCATCGTGGTAATAAGACTAGTCAACTGTTCAATCAGTTCAATGTCGACTCAAGCTACTTCACGACTACGTTAACCCACAGGGTAATCACGATGCACGCTCGAAATCGGAATCGATTCAATTAAGGCAGTTAAACAAAGTACATTGCGCAGTATGCTTTAAAAATTATTCTGAACGACAATATTCGAAAAACGCAATGTACATTCTAAAACTGTCAAAAGTGAATCGATCCCGATTACGAGTGGGTATCGTGATTACCCTACAGGTAGATAGACTAGATATCGTCGCGAAGTCTAAACGGTCGAGCTACGTTTAAAACTAGTCGACGAATTCAACTAGTCGATAGACTCGTCCATGAACAAAAATGGACGGTCTAATTTCGTTGACCGGAATGCGTCGACGACGTAGACAGATCTGGGGGTCTACCGCGTAACTAAAATTGTAATGAACATCGACATCGGTATTAAACTTCAATACGATCGTGAGAGCCTAAACTTTGAGCTAACTTGTAAAAAAAAATACCTATCATATAGTTGGGACTATTATCTTCATGATCGGTAAAAAAAATACAAGTTAGCTCAAAGTTTAGGCTCTCACGATCGTATTGAAGTTTAATACCGATGTCGATGTTCATTACAATTTTAGTTACGCGGTAGACCCGCTGTCTACGGTCGACGTCGGTCGACGTCCTAATATATACACTATCTATTAGCTTTATTATTTCTATGCTTTTCTATGGTATTTATATACAATGACTAAAGAATCCTCTTGGTTTCTTAAGCCATTGCAACTTTCTAATAATCTATATTTGTTTGTTTTTCGTTTCTGCTTATGTGTAATTTAATCATTTGTTTGTTTAGCAATTAATTTAGGATGCTGTCTTGCAGTCTCCTGTAATTGAAGGAGTTTACAGGGCAGGGGGAACTAATTATTGTAGATCACATTTATGATCCGACTACGGAGAGGGTTATAATTGTTTGACCGGTATGTATGTATGTTCATCTGTTCCCTCATAACTTCTGAACTACTTATCATAATTTGACAAATGCTATATCAATAGAAGCGTCTTAAATGTCCGCTGGTTATAGGCTATGTGACGTCACATGAAATTTAATATGGTGCCCTTTATAGGACATAAAGTAATGATTTTTTAATTTTTTTTAGTGTACTGTATATTTCTTGATTTGTTAAACAAGTATTAATAAGCCATAAGCCTAGCAATCCTTTATAGGCCTTATCCCTATACGGTTTCGCAGAGGTACTGTTGTATGTCTTACCTACCCACATTTCACCGATGCCAAATAGTTAATATATCGCCGATCACATAATTCCATCGTTCGGGCTGCCTCTGAGAATTTCTTATTTTTTATTAATTTATTATAATTACGATTTTTGCGAACCACGAGACTGCACACTACATAAATATTCAAAGTTATACTTACATACTATGCGCTAGTCTGAGATATAGGTACATTTTCAACTAGATAAAATTCTATTTGCATGAAATAATTCCTGCCTGAAAATAATAGGGAAGAATTTATGCCAAATTAAAAAAAACACGACTATGTCAATCATTTGGAATAAATCACTATCTATAGGTACAATACCTGGTTTCTTAACAAAATATAGCCGTCAATAAAATGTAACCAAAAATAAATCAACAAATCTGCCAAAATTTAGCTAGTAAAAAAATGTACTGGTTCAAAATTCGTAATTTAAGAAGTCTGAACAATGGAGTTAGACGTTACTCAAGATGTTGCCCTCCACAGCCGCCACGTGGGCAGTGCGGCTGTCCCCCACCGGTCCCAGGAGCTGGTCGGCGGATTGTGCCACCGGCCGACTGTCGCCCCGGACGAATAGCACCTAACCCATGTGTGCCCAAATTTCATGAAGGCAAGAATACCTGGAGGAAATACAGAAATATTGTATTTTTCTTATGTTTCCCGCTTATCGTAGCTCAAACTTTCCACGCATTTGGACACGAAATGCCACCAAAGGGAGAATGTCGTGACTATGAATATATGCGAAGACGTACGAAGCGGTTCCCGTGGGGAAGACGAGGTATTAAAAGTTTGTTCCATAACGATCATACAAACCACTTACCTGGCGAATGCGTGCCTCCACCCCTGGACTGTGATTAAATTTTGACGTTAAAATTAATAGGTCTGATTTGAACGTATTTGTGAATACAAGATAAATAAAGTGACCTGAACAAGCACAAAATACGTTTTTATTTAGCACCAAATTTAAAAAAAGTCCATCCTTTGACGACCTTAAAAAAGTAACTAGGCGAAAGAATTTATTCCTCTACTATCTTTTACTTTATCCTTCTTGATATAGAAATTAGAAGGATGGATTTTTCCTCATTCTATAGCAAGTATAAACAGGTTGAGATTTTTTTTAAAATCAAGTTTTGAAATCATAGTAATATTATAAAGAGAGAAATCCTGATTGACTGACTGACTGACTGACTGACTGACTGACTGACTGACTGACTTATCATCAACGCACAGCCGAAACTACTGAAGCTAGAGTCACGAAATTTGGAGAGTAGGTCCCTTTTGTATTGTAGGCAAGCAATAAGAAGGGATTTTGGAAAATTCAGCCCCTAAAGGGGGGAAAAAGGGGGTGAAAGTTTGTATGGGAGTCCCTTAATTTTTGAAGTGAGAAAGATGAAAATTGGGATTTAGGCTTTTGGTTACAAACAAAGAAACACGTGATTCTTCGTTTTTGGAAATTCATCCCCTAAAGGGGCGAAATAGGGGTGAAAATTGTTTTTGAAGTGTAAAACGTGAATATTGGGATTGTTTTTGAAGTGAGAAACGTGAGAATTGGTGTTTCGGCTTTTGGTTAGAAATAAAGAAACACGTGTTACCGCGTTATTGGAAATTCATCCCCTAAAGGGGCGAAATAGGGGTTAAATTGTTTTTGAAGTGAGAAACGTGAAAATTGACATTTAGGCTTTTGGTATGAAATAAAGAAACACGTGTCACCGCGATTTTGAAAATTCATCCCCTATAGGGGCGAAATAGGGGTGAAAATTGTTTTAGAAGTGCGAAACGTGAAAATTGAAATTTAAGCTTTTGGTTAGAAATAAAGAAACACGTGTTACCGCGTTTTTGGAAATTCATCCGCTAAAGGGTCGAAATAGGGGTGAAAATTATTTTTGAAGTGCGAAACGTGAAAATTGAGATTTAGGCTTTTGATTAGAAATAAAGAAACACGTGTTACCGCGGTTTTGGAAATTCATCCCCTAAAGGGGCGAAATAGGGGTGAAAATTGTTTTTGAAGTGAGAGACGTGAAAATTTGTATTTAAGCTTTTGTTTAAAATTAAAAACAAAATCGGTTTCGTGTTTTTCGAAATTCAACCTCTAAGCGGATGAAATAGTTATATGAGAGTCCGTATTTTTTGAAGCCGAACGATTTGTAAGAGGTCAGGAATTGATGAAAATTAAAAAGTATCTACCGGCTAATTTGTACCCGAACGAAGTCGGGACGGGCCGCTATAATATTATAAAGAGAGAAATCCTGATTGACTGACTGACTGACTGACTGACTTATCATCAACGCACAGCCGAAACTACTGAAGCTAGAGTCACGAAATTTGGAGAGTAGGTCCCTTTTGTATTGTAGGTAAGCAATAAGAAGGGATTTTTGGAAATTCAGCCCTTATAGGGGGGAAAAAGGGGGTGAAAGTTTGTATGGGAGTCCCTTAATTTTTGAAGTGAGAAAGATGAAAATTGGGATTTAGGCTTTTGGTTACAAATAAAGAAACACGTGATTCTGCGTTTTTAGAAATTCATCCCCTAAGGGGGCAAAATAGGGGTGAAAATTGTTTTTGAAGTGTAAAACGTGAATATTGGGATGGTTTTTGAAGTGAGAAACGTGAAAATTGAGATTTAGGCTTTTGGTTAGAAATAAAGAAACACATGATACCGCGTTTTTGGAAATTCATCCCCTAAAGGGGCGAAATAGGGGTGAAAATTGTTTTTTAAGTTAGAAACGTGAAAATTGAGATTTAGGCTTTTGGTTAGAAATAAAGAAACACGTGATACCGCGTTTTTGAAAGTTCATCCCCTAAAGGTGCGAAATAGGGGTGAAAATTGTTTTTTAAGTTAGAAACGTGAAAATTGAGATTTAGGCTTTTGGTTAGAAATAAAGAAACACGTGATACCGCGTTTTTGAAAATTCATCCCCTAAAGGGGCGAAATAGGGGTAAAAATTGTTTTTGAAGTGGGAAACGTGAGAATTGGTGTTTCGACTTTTGGTTAGAAATAAAAAAACACGTTACCGTGTTTTTGGAAATTCATCCCCTAAAGGGGGCGAAATAGGGGTGAAAATTGTTTTTGAAGTGAGAAACGTGAAAATTGGGATTTAGGCTTTTGGTTAGAAATAAAGAAACACGTGTCACCGCGTTTTTGAAAATTCATCCCCTAAAGGGGCGAAATAGGGGTGAAAATTGTTTTTGAAGTGCGAAACGTGAAAATTGAGATTTAGGCTGTTGGTTAGAAATAAAGAAACATGTGTTACCGCGTTTTTGGAAATTCATCCCCTAAAGGGGCGAAATAGGGGTGAAAATTGTTTTTGAAGTGAGAAACGTGAAAATTGAGATTTATGCTTTTGGTTAAAAATAAAGAAACACGTGTCACCACGTTTTTGAAAATTCATCCCCTAAAGGGGCGAAATAGGGGTGAAAATTGTTTTTGAAGTGCGAAACGTGAAAATTGAGATTTAGGCCGTTGGTTAGAAATAAAGAAACATGTGTTACCGCGTTTTTGGAAATTCATCCCCTAAAGGGGCGAAATAGGGGTGAAAATTGTTTTTGAAGTGAGAGACGTGAAAATTGAGGTTTAGGCTTTTGGTTAGAAATAAAGAAACACGTGTTTCTGTGTTTTTGGTAATTCATCCCACAAAGGGGCGATAAAGGAGTGAAAAATGTTTTTGAAGTTAGAAACGTGATTGTATTTAAGCTTTTGGTTAAAATTAAAAACAAAATCGGTTTCGTGTTTTTCGAAATTCAACCTCAAAGCGGATAAAATAGTTATATGAGAGTCCGTATTTTTTGAAGCCGAACGATTTGTATGAAGTCAGGAATTGATGAAAATTAAAAAGTATCTACCGGCTAATTTGTACCCGAACGAAGTCGGGACGGGCCGCTAGTGCCTTAATAAAAGCAAAGGTCTAAAAAAATACAGTTTTCCTGTAGCTCCTTTGGTTTTAAAATTTCCCAGTACTGCACATATACAAGTTTATTCATACTTTATACAAAACCTGAAAGTAGTTTGTTCAGAATCAGTAACATAATCGATTGTGATAATTTTTACATCATGTTGTAATTTTTCCTAATAATATTTCAAAATCCCTACAAGTTGGACATGGTTCGTTGACCTTGCGCGCGACACACAGCTGACAGTAGCATGATGCGATGCGCCAGCGCACCCACCCCCGCGCTACCCACACGCGCCGCGCCCGCGCCGTCATTAGCCCTAGTCATCCGGAAGCTAGAGATACCTGCGGTTTCGTTGCTTGCGTCGCGCGCGACTATACTATACTATTGTCGTGAATTCGTGATATCTATTTTGAGTTAAAATGAAAAAAATGTTGATTATCATTTTTAAATACGCCGAAGTGGTTAATTGGTACTAGGTACGTAGGTACTTATTATTTGTATTTACGAAAAACGTAGTAGGTACATAATAACCGCTACAATTGACCATTATGAACAGTCCAAAGCCTGCAAGTGTGATGGAAAATGTTATCACCACATTACTTACAAAAGCTGTGTGTAATACTAATACCTACTGGCACCGCGACCGTTATCAATGAACGTAAGGCGGGCGCGGTCTTGCCGGCGCGCTCGTGACACCATGTTTATGCGAGGACAACGACGCAACTCGACAAGCTTATAACTTTGTGAGTTTTCATTATACACTATTGAATTTTTTTATACAGCTTCGTTATATGAAAATATTTGACGGGTGTTTCGGCTTTCGTATATACTATGAATAAGGTTGTATATTTCTGGCAATTGCCGATCGCTGCTCCGGCCCCCAGTAAGTTGTAATAGGGCAGATGAGGAGATCACATTACCGACAGATCCGCACTTCCCACACTCACGCTCCAGGTATATATGACATTTTATTTTTTAGCTATAAAGTAAAAAGCATATGAAAAAGCAGTGATAGCCTAGCGGTTGAACGCTTGCCTTCCTTGCAGGAGAGTCTGAGATCGAACCCGGCCCACACCTCTTACTTTTTGAATTTATTTGTGGAACAGAATTTGATTATCACTTGCATAACCGCTGAAAAGTTATAAGAAAATACAAGGAATCACCTGTTTATTCTAATTTCACGCTATCATCGACTATATTGACTCAGCTCAGGCAAAGCGACCTGGTATTCATGGAATAAAATCTACCTAACTTCGTCTACGCGGCTACTACTGTGTTTTTCCCTCGTCTACGCCATAGCTACGATATACTCGTAGCTGTTGCCATCGACTACGCGATTGCTACAACGTAGCCGAGTTTGATTCAGCTACGCGCTGGCTACGATGTAGCTTCAAGTTACCATCGACTACGCGACTGTGAAATGTAGCTGACTTCGGCTACACTCTTGCTACGATATTATTATTATGATTTTTATTTATGTCTATTTTAGTGCGTGGAAAAATCAATGGTCCAAATATAGGTGTCCTCCAATTGCGCGTTGCTTACCCTAAGGCTATATACTGACTTCGATGTAGCTAATATTACCGCTCCGCCAGCTACAAAGAAGGTACAGGAAACGGATTATACAACAAACGAGTCGCTATTAAGATGTAAGTAGTTAGTATAATACAACCCTTGAACATAGGCATACGTTATCGGCTCATATACTTACTCATATCAATCCCAAAGATAATATCTACACAATTGCGCGGCTCATAACCTTTGCTATACGTCAGAAGAATTTTTTTTCTTTAGTTGCTTAATTAGTCACATAACAGCCATAACATTTTTATAACTTGTTAATTTCTAAAGTTCTACTACTAAAAATTAGAACATGCAGTCGGAGGCATTTTTACGGCGTTCGGTAGATACATCCTAGATACTCGGTTTTCTTTTCATCTTGTTTCCTTCTTTTTAGTTCGTCTTTTTGCAGTCGGGTTTTTTGTATTTTTTTATTAATTTGTTTTATTTTAAACTTTTCGTTTAGACCCGAGTGGGAACATAATTCTGGTTGCTAACCAACTTTAAATCGTTATAGGTCCTAAATGGTCATTTGTAATGAAAAATGATAAGAGAAACCTAAAGATGATTTTCAAATACTCATTTAATGACACCCAATACATAGTTCGTCGACATAGTATTTTATTTTCACAATATGGCGTCTATTTGTCGCCATATTGAAATTTGATTACTGCCATGCATAGACATAGAATAGTTATTAGTCTATGCTGCCATGTCTTTAGTGACACTCGCAAGATTAAGACAAATCGATTGACGTAAGAATCATCAAAATCGGTCCACGCGTTGGGTCTTTAGAGTGCCACAAAGGAACAAACATACATACATAGGCCGATAAACACATTACCCTCCTTTGCGTCGCGCAGTCGGGTTAATATGTCGCGACCGGTAGCGCCATCTGTCTCGTTCGAAATAAACTACAGGCGAATGAGACATGTTGAGCAAGGTTGTGCATTGTCGAGATTTCACAAGTTTTCACCACAACTAACATTTGACTCTTGATTTTTACTCATTGCGAGGCACATAAATCCTAGTGTGGACACAAAATAAACAGTACAAGTGTATCATATCAGGTTACATCATATTCTACTTGTAATTAAATTTCTTTACGGATTGTTAGACTGGCAAGCGCTAAAGTACCTAATAATCGAAATCACGTTTGGCACAGACATAGCGGGTTAACAAGTAAGTTGATAAAAATAATGTCAATCTATCACCTCTCCACTTACTAGTGTAGACAGTTTAGTGACAGCTTTACCATTTCAATCCACCAATCATAATAAATTAATAATGCCTGTGTAGCTTAATGAATCCCCAGCGCGGTACTGCTTGGTCTACTACTGCGTTTGATAGAACGACGTTACATAGAAGTTAGTTATCAACTGTCTATTATTAGATATATTTACTGGTACCTACTATGAATGAAGAATCGTCTTAACATTTAAACCAAAAAGTTAATAATTTGATATTAGTAGCTGCGGAGTAAAGATGTGTACATAGATCGTTGCACAGTTGATATGCGCACGCATATACGCTGTGGAGCGGTGCGGCGGCGCGCTGAGCGGGTGTCGCGCCCTGCCGCCGCGATCAATAGCCGCGCTGACGTCAGTGCACGGCGGCGCGCCATTGGCCCGCCCGGCATTATTAAATAAACCTCCGAGTGGAGTGGCGCGCAAAGTGTCGCGCGGCGGGCACAGCACCGCAGCACGCGGCGGGCCCGCGCACCGCACGCGGCTCGCCGCCGCCCGCCATGGCCGACATGCCGGACCTCTCGCACCTTACGCCGGAGGAGCGCGCCATCATCGAGGGTGTCATGATGCGACAGCGTCAGGAGGAACAGCGCGAGCACGAGATCATGAGGTGTGCCCCACGTACCCCGCGTACCCCGCCCCTCCTGTGTCGCCATTTCTCTTCATTCGACGTAATGCACCACTGGTATTCGTGAAAGTGCTGTGAGCCTGTCTTCAACCATTACTCCATTCGGATATTATTTTAGGATGACTATTGCATATTCGCCACTGTACTTTTTATGTGTATATTGTGTTGTTTGTTCCTATTGAGTGTCTGCTTTCACATACATACTTATCTTGCAAGGGGACGTGTATAACTATGTCGTGACGTAGTAAATGATTATACTGGGTGATTACCTTTTATAACAATTTGAATATATTTCTAATGATTTTTTCTTTCGAGTTTTTATTTGCTAACAACGGACGGATTCATTATAGCGCGTGTGAAGTGTCGCATTAAACATGCAGTGGACTTAATGACGTATCATTATAAAAAATAATACAATAATTCAATTACGCCCTTTTTTCTCAGTCACAACATCTGTTTACGTACCGTGAGACAGTTCCTTTCTGGTTTTAATTTAATCAATATCGAGTGCGACGTTATGTTCAACAATGGGCTATCTATTTTAGGCTTGCTATTCCGGAATGCTTGCAATGATAAATAAATAAAGGTAAACTTGTATAAATCACCAAAATCTTATGACTAAATACTTTATTCCTATTTTTCTTTCTGTTGTGTTCGCTTCGAATCGGAATCAAAAACCGAGAGTGGGAGATGTGGACGCAGTAGCTAGACAGCGTATTATTGCAATTTATTTATCTGACCTACTTTTTGACCTACATAGAGTCGTAAGGCTGTAATTTTAGGCAAGAATATGTGTTACAATGAAAAAGTGACATTTTAAGCAATAGGAAGCTTACAAAGTTTAATTATTTTTTTAAAGTTATACCTAAAAGTGATTAAACAGGAATGGTAAAATACATAGTAGGTAGGGTTTTTGACTGCTTTTAAATGTGAAATAATAACTGATCGAATAAACGGGCGAAGGTTTAATTAGTTCTAGTTAATAGATGGACTGAAAATGTTTAAATTCGTGTTTTCACAATAGGTTCGCTACATACCTACTCGTTTTGTGATTTCTCGCTCTTTCAAACCGACTCTTTGTCATCAATTCAAAATATATTCAGCTATGAGGACTTGCTCGCGAAAGTAAGCCGAATTGGTACCGACCACTAAATATAATAAAGTTAATATCTTGTTTTGTGTACGCACTGGTGATTGATATAGAAATCCAAACCTAAGAACCTTTTTAAGTTTTTGCAAGTTGAAACTAAAGCGGATTACCTACTAATGACCTAAAAATAATTTTACCATAGACGTAAGCAAGATGAAGTTGCGGTGCTGGAGCAGTCAATTCGGACGAGAAATGAAATGCACCGGGCAGCTGGTGTTGAACTAGCGGCTACCTGTCACATCTGCCTCAAGACCAAGTTCGCTGACGGCGTTGGTCACTCGTGCCATTACTGCCGAGTGCGATGCTGCGCTAGGTGCGGTGGCAAAGTTACCCTACGTTCTAACAAGGTTAACGACATTTCATTCAACATCGCATCGGTATCATTGGCTTTAAATAAATACCTATTTAAGTGTTTAACCTGTTCGTTGTTACAGGTTATATGGGTATGTATATTGTGCCGCAAGAAGCAAGAACTCTTGTCTAAAACTGGACAATGGATCCACAAAAGTGCTGGACAAGATTCAATGTTATGGCGCATGGAGAACGACTTGCGAGGACTACCCCCACAGCCTGACGAGTCACTAGATAAAAGACCTAAACTAGAGAGGGCACACAGTGCCGCGGAAAAAGAAAACCTTCCACTTCAGAGATCAGGCAGCGCTCTGCGTCGCCAATATAGTCAGCAAGATCAGAGATGTTACGGGGAACTAGAAGGCTTGGCTAGAACACATCCGCATCTAGTACACCCGAGACAAAAGGCTGCATACGGGGTGGTCGAGTCGGGTGTACCTCCACCCTCCCAGTTATTGCCACACACGCCAACATCACACCCTGTCCTCCCGCCGCGGTCGTCCTCTTCAGATGATGAGGTTCCGGAATGCATTTCTGATGAAAACGACGAGTATCGTGATCGCGGTAAGTATGCACGCTGGCCTAACACCCATCACCCGATCCTATCACTTGTAACACTACAAGATCCCTTCCATCCGTGCTAATTTTGTTTGTCAACCCTACACACAACACTACACCACAAATACATTTAATTACAATACTGTAACCGTATACATAACGTCTGTCATATTCATCATTATGGCATTACGCAATGATAAAGTTAAGGTGTTCCGTGCGAGGTGTTCATTAATTTAAGTAGCCTCAGGTAATTGTTACTTTTAGTTATCTAAGTATTATATATTTCACTGAAACGGATAGTGTTGAGCACCTAAACTTATCTGTACCTATATATCAATCACGTTGAATCATGTAGTCAATTATAATCGTGTTTCATTGTAACATTTTAGAGCCCGAATATTATTACAATTCAAGACATAAAACACTTTGTTTGCTCAATCAGTCTTATTTTCAGAGAACTTCAAGTATTAAGGTTTCAAACCCCGCACGCCGGAGAATCAGTGTCGTGCCGGGTTTGGATCATATACTTAGTATTATAATACATGTAATCGTTAGCCGCCGCGTGCGTTTTGCTTGTTAGCACTGTGCCCTATGTACGCGCCCGGTAGCCACTCAGCGAGACATACCGCCTGGCGATCTGGCGACGTGTGGCCCTCACCACGCCATCCCCCTGTTCGCAGGTACAAATAATGATAACAGCAGTTCCGAGAGTTCCAGAAGCCAGCGTCAGACGATGTTAAACGAGAAAATGAATAAATTCTTATCGGTGAGAGGGCCAGTTTTGTCGGGAATTAATTAAGCGTTGTAATTATATTGCTGGAGATTAGATGTGATGATCAGTATTACTGTTAAATAAAACACTTCTTTCTTTGGTGGACCCATTGGGATGGCTGTTAAATAACGTCCCTTCTCTTCGAAGACACCCGTCTTCAATCCTATCTTATGAAGAACATTCACTAATTTTAAATCTTTTTATTTACATAAATCTGAATATTTGATAATAAAAGCTACAGCTACAAGTAGGAAATGTATCATGGAAAGAATCTAAAGAATCAAGTTCAATCAGTGAATGTACTTCCCTTTTAATATTTCTGTTGTTTGAACCAAAAATGCAATAATTATTTTATCAATGTCTAATAATCACTGTAATATTTTATTTACATAGATACTCATAGAAAATTTATGGTTCAAGCAAAATACGCATGCTTGGGCGAAAAGAAGTGTACTTGTTCATATTTTTTATTATAAATCCGTTAGAATTGTCTGTGGTCGTGTACTTTATTTTATTGTTGCTGTTTCACTGTCTTACTCGGATAAGTTTGACACATTCTTTCCGCTTGTGCGTGATGATCACCGCTTTCGATTAATTTATTTTGGACCGGAGAAACACGGGGTTATAGGATTTTGTTCAGTTTGCTTAGTAAACCACCTGTACCAATGCCGTTATTGAGCAATAATTAGATAGGATAGGAGGACTAACTATTTTGATTGATAAACTATTAGTTTCAATAACAATTATTACTTTGGTTCCGGGCGCGTACAGGCGCGTGGCGTGGGTCCATAACAAGAACGGACGCGGGCGATAACAAGATTCCTATATATGGGTAATCGTTGTTATTCTTACGATATCATCCATAGGACAACTAGACGCATGTGCACCAGTTCGGCACCCGCATCTTCGTAGCGCAAACGTGGCTGCCAACAATTATTACAATTTGATTAATCATTCGCCGGCCGATTACGAGGCAGAAGCACGCGGTTCATTTGATGTGGCGAGGACGGGGCCATCAGGTGGACGCAGTTTCGATTCTGTGACTGATTGCCGGTGGCGAGCTCGCGACGATGGCGAGGGTGCGTACCTGCAGCCGTACGCACCGGAAGAGGGCCCGCGCCCAGATCGAGCTGTGTATAAGAGTGCCTATTTGTGGGAAGACTCCTCAGACAATAGACGTTTTACTGAGAGGAGAAAAAAGACCGTTCGCTTTGACGGGCACGAGGGCGCAGCGACGTTCCCGCGCGGCGGTCGCGACGCGTCGGGAGCGCCGCACGACTGGGCCGCGCTGCGCTGGGAGTCCGAGCGCCAGACCAGCCAGGACTCCGCCACCAAAGACTCGGGCATCGATACCTCTAGCACCTTCACGTCCAGTGAAGATTCTAACAGAGGCGATTGCCCTAAGGTATATAAACCGCTTCACGTTGTGTCGGTTAGTTGCTTCAAATTAGTACTTATTAGTGCCGTTTTGCGGTTTGATTATGCAAAGCATCTAGGAAATGAACTTATACAGACAATTTGTATTATTTTTTTATATTTGTAAAGAAAAATGTTTACTCCCGTAGTAGGCGTTAACAATACTTAAGAGACAAATTCCACGTTTTCCAATCTATATAAACATGTTTGGCTATGTACCTTAATCTTTGAGTATCTAGAACAAAGACCTTAATCGATAACTTTTACATGGTACTTTGACACAATCATTCCTAAGTAGAAAAAGAAGTTTAGCTCACGTATAACTGTTTATTTTTATTTTTTATGAACGTAGACGCGTTTAGATACTATCGGTATCAATGAATATTGTTGGCTGGAGCATGATTGCATTGGCGAGCATGCGTTACATCCTATCTATGTTGAGTGTGCACTTCCTTGTAAAATACACGGTATTAAAGCTTCAAAGAATAGCTATATGTCCAAAAAAATTCTTTTTTAATAAATTTTCGTTGTAAGAGTAAATTATCTTCTATGGAATGATTTCAATAAATCTGTAAAATACATATCTATTTATCAGCTTACTAGGTGCAAAATAATTAATATTGTGATGTTGTGTACAGTTTCCGCTGAGCTGGCAGGTGTCAGCGGACGGCACGCGCATGATCGGTCACATGGTGCTTCGTAAAAGTGTTGTGGAGGGTAGCTCGCATTCGTCTGCGGCTATTCTCGGCCTCAAAGTAGTGGGAGGGAAACTTCTACCGGACGGCACGCGAGGTGCAGCAGTTGAAAAAGTCAAGAAAGGGTCTATTGCTGATCTGGAAGGACAACTTCGAATAGGTGAGTTTTGATAGATTCCAAAAAAATAATGTTGTGTTGTCATCGTTCCCTGTTGTACCTGATCTAAAAGACTTGGCAGTTTACTACTAATCATACACAGCAAGCATTTACGGAACCCCACAAAATATAGGTACTTACTAGTTATCCGAGCTCATCGTCGTTTTTGTGACGACTATCACGGCAGAACAAAAGAGTTGTAGAGTAGTTAGCTCTCTGTACTCTCTGTCTACCTACTACCTCCATGAATAACCTAGAGATGCAGTACCTACCATTGAAAAATATACTTCATTAATCAGGTGACGAAGTACTGCAATGGAATGGAGTGCCCCTCCAAGGTCGGAGCGCGGAGGAGGTAGCCTCAGTGGTGGCGGATAGTAAACATGACTCGCACGTAGAGCTGGTTGTGTCGCGACCTCTCGCTGCCACACGTCCACCTGCACAGCCGTGGAGAACTCACAAAGGTAATTTATTTATGGATTTTAGACGAAGAACTTCGTAGCTGCTCGGCGGTTGCTAGGTCGGAGCTAATAAGTAGAATTGGTAGAAGCGAACAACAAACTTGACTCTGAACAACATAAACGAACTGAATTTGAATCCCATGCGAGAGCCACCATGATGACCACACACAGATTTAACTGCTATCTCATGAAACGTCTCTCAATTAAGTGGAATAAGTACCTAAATATTGTTTTTATCAACACAGAAGTATATACGGAGGTGATGGGTGGTGGCGAGAAGCCGAGCGTTCTGGTGACGTCACCAGGGTCGCCCGACGTGCACTCGCGCCGCCGTCCTGCTCGGTATAACCACCACAACGCGAACGTCGCTGGCCGCATACAGGTTTGTCACCTACTGTTCAACTCTCCCAAAAGCCTTGGTTAAGCGGCAATGTCCTGTTCGTTAGGCACCACACTTGTCATAAAATATAGCTCTTTGTTACGCGTATAATTTCTCGATACGATGCAGGACATGTTATGTACGTGTAGGTATGTAGATTCCTTTGTTGTCAATGATTCTGTAAGGTCCCAATTTTAAAGAAAGTGAATTCATTGATTTTTATGTACCTAATTCTAGAGCCTATGCCATTTCTGGCGCAATTCCAAACCGGGCTTGTTCATTACAGAGGATTACAAAAATATGAATAAGGTCAACTTTCCACCATACTCAGAGGCCCTAGCAATATATCATAATCTGTTACGAGTTGATCTGTTCTACAAGGTTCTTCAATCACTAAAACTTTTAACTTCTGTTTATTTTTATTAGCTGAAAATTTACTTCGACATCTCTGCTCTCCAACTGTTGGTAACGGTCGTGTCGGCGACGGGGCTGACCGCGAGGTCCGATGGATCGCCCCGATGTCCTTACGCGAAAATATTCCTACTACCCGACAAAAGCGAGAAGAGTAAACGACGAACGAAAACCTTGGCTAACACTCTAGAGCCAAGATGGAACCAAACATTTGTCTACTGTGGCGTACGCATCACAGATATTAAGAAAAGGACTTTGGAGGTAACTGTGATTTTATATCTCGTTTTAGTTATAAAAAATCTCCCCATTTACATACATTCACTTAAATCCAGAACACTATGAATATAAACATTATTTATGCAATACTCAAGGCTCCATTCCATATCAATGTCATTTTTTCATGACGGATTGTGATTACAAATGCACTTTCTCGAATCTGATGTGTGTGTCTGATGAGAACACAATTTTCCCGTTAGAAGTCGAGCATACAATTTTTTTAAGACATAACAAGTTGCTACTTTAGCCGTGTTTTTAAAAACTTAGGAACTTACAAGTTAGAAAAAAATTGGCATGAGAATTTTTTGGTAATAGATATACATTCGGTATATATTTAACTAAACAGGATAAATGCCCAACTTTTAGAACAACGTTGGTCCTTTAATAAAAGTTGTTCATAATGATGAATACAATAACCCTTTAAAACAAGGTTCTGTTTAAATATACATCCTCATCATCATAATTCATACATACATATTATAATTTATAATAACACAATACATGTTAAAACATCACATTTTGTTAAAGGTAACCGTATGGGACTTAAATCGATATGGCCCAAACGACTTCCTCGGAGAAGTCCTTCTGGATTTAGACAACATAGTAATGAATCACGAACCTAATTGGTACACATTGAACCCCCACGAGGAGATTGGAAGCTTTAGTGTAAGTATTTTACACGTTTATCTTTTTAAAATTGAAAGACAAAAGATTATTTTCCTTGTTCATAATAGTTACATAAGGTATTTAATAAAATGTAAGAATGTTATTTTACCAGAGATATCGCGAGGATGAAGCCGACGGTGAACACCTGTCTCCTCCATCGACATCCACCTCGCGTTTGTCCGACTCGGACACACCGAGTGAGTGTGATCTGCGACGTCATCACTCGCTCTCGAGTCTCGCATCCAGCTCCAGTCCACCGCCACCACACGATGTAATACATCTCTATAACTATTATTATAAAACAGTAACTGTTAACTTGTACTAAATCAACAGAGATCTCCTGGCCCTCAAGGAGCCATGGTTATTCCTAGATTTGCCCGATGTCATATCCACCCAGAACGTCCAGTTTGTCGATGAGGGTATTGAATCACATCGAGACCTTCGTCAAAATTTGTCGTTCGTAATTAGAAAACGCATTTTGATTTTGACAAAGACGCAAGAGCATACTAGTTATTAGGTGACTATGAATACTAAGCTCTGGACATGGGAGTCCTTGGTACCAATAGACTATTATGGCGATAATAACGAATTTAAGTGACTCGATAGTATTATTTTACTATCATAACTGAGCACTAAAGTTCGAAGAGCCGGAATTGGCCATGCACGACACAATAAAATGCGATATAGAAATGAAGAGAGAATGCCGTTTCTTGCCTTGTCAGTTGGAACTATATAACATCAGAATGAAGATAACTTTGTCTTTACAGCGAATGGAAATGGAAGGCGCCCGATCTAGCCGACGAGACATGTCGCCGGCGGGAAGAGTGCGGGCCTCAGGCATAGGCAGAGAACGCGTGAGTTGTGTAGACAATAATATATCTACTGCATTTGATATTCTGTATAAATCTAAATTAACTTTGGGAAACTGCCTCAACGGCAGTGGCAAATTGGGGTTCGAATTCGAATCCCGTATCGATACGCACGGAAAATGATAGGTAATTGTTGTAGTTAACTTTTCATGTTTCTCATCTACAGCAGACATGTCACCAAACAGTGTAAGCGTGTTTAATTCAATTTCACTTTGAATACCTATCGTCCAAGTGTAGCTTGTCACACCTAGTTTATTTTGTAATGGCATCAGCACAAATTTTATTAGTAGCGTAGGTATAGGAAGTGCCACTGCTCATCCTCTTGAAATGACCCCTGGGTCGCTTTTTACAGTTGGAATAATATTTCAGTTGCTGAAGTGTAAGTGGTGATGTTTGTATAGAGCGGAGGCTACAGCGTGGCGCGGTCGCAGTCGGCAGCCGGCGTGGCGCGGCCGGCGCGCGCGCGCAGCAAGTCCCCGCGCCGCTCGCTGTCGCCGCCCGCCGACCGCGACGGCTGGCGCTACACAGGTGCCGCCCCGGCGCCCGACGACTCTACCCACCAATCACTGTCACGGAACCCGACGACCGACTCCCGTCGGCGTTCCGAACTCGTTTCCGATTGGTCCGTGGACGTCGCAATGACAGCGGGCCTCAACCCCGCACGGAACACTGTCGTCGAGACACGCACGTTCTTTCGCCGCGTCCGCTCATCACCACTTTACTGCCACTTACTGTTTCACCTCCTAGCTCTGTTCCACTTTGGTTTTGTTTCATGCATCTTCCGCTGCCCTCGTCCTTATCTACCTGATATGAGCACGCTATCCATATGGGTGTTTGTTATAATGAAGTGCGTTGTACCTATTCTGATTTTTAGCAGTTAGTTATTTCAATGAGCCTATAAATCCATGAGTACAGCGCATTTAATTAATGAATATTATTATCCATTTCATGTTTGATAATTGCATGTCATTCTCAATCTAATAACCTAATTTATTTATCTTTTAAAGGCAATCTTCGTAAGTCTATAAGTATCTACCTACTTCTTTTGTATGTGTCGAGAAATAATTTTGTCCGTCATGAATAAATTCAATATGAATAAAAATCAAAATGTTATGGCATGTACCGTGCAAATTTTAAGCTTATATTCTTCGATGAAATAGCAATGTATTGGCATATTGCAGTGAACGAAGACCGAGGTGACGGATCGCGGCTGCCGACGCACGCGTACGCGCCGCGCTTTCAGTCTCGGTCAGCCACGGCCACGCCCACTACTAGTCCCAAGAAACGACAACTACCGCAAATTCCTCATCACCAGGTAACTTATTCACAATTGCGGAACTTACAGGTTAGCTGGACTTGTCTTAGTAAAACTCCGACCTCAATAACCTATAGTGGTCCACTGAAAGACATACTTGGTCACCACCGCTAGGCAAGGGGGATGGTTACCGTAGAACGACTTCTCTCACATCGATCGGTGACCGTACTGCCCATCCCAGCCATAAGATGATTGTCCCAGCATCTGACGGCCGTCAGAGCCTCACCGATCAGCACTCAGTGTTCCATGTGTAGCTTTTTGAGATACTAGATGCCCTGCACTTTCCTTTACCAAAGACCTAGCTCTAAACCAGTTTTATAACAGTAAGTTTTGGTTACGCAGGGTGGTCAGAGAGCTGTGCGCGCACAAGTGTCGGCGGACCTGGAGGAACGTAAGTGGATCGGCCCGCATCACATTGGCGCCACACTCACGTACCGCAGCACGCCACAAGGTCAATACACGCCGCCCTGCCCCAATAACCTGCCACTACCGTATAAGGGTCCTTACACAGCACTGCGGTGCGATGTCGCAAACATCTACGACACCGTACATGTGAATTAACGTTGTAAAGTTGCGTTGCGATGAACGCACCGAAGTGATGTGAAGGACCCTAACCGTGGCCATACACCTACCGGTATACCTGACAAATATAGATAAAGCCGCTTGTACAGGCAAACTGTGCACATATCTGCAAGTCTGCAAGTGTCACAATCATGTTCAGATATACCTACCTGCATAGACTTCCTCAACAGCTATATCTGGTAGACATACCGTTGTGTGTATGACTAGCTTGACTTACACTTCACACACGTTTCCCTGTCCCAATATCTTATCTGCTACGACCTGAAACCTACACCATAGTAGAAACAGAAAAGTATGTTATCTTCATAGAGCCGTACCAAACGCAGCTTGTAAGTATGCGCGCCAGTACCTACGCACGTACCATAGCACGCACACAAAAACAATATCTAATTTATTCTTTTATCGGGTCATAGATATGCTCCTGCTGCCAACTTTGACTTATTTAAGAGAATGTTAATAATATCAATCACGAAAACCGTATCCGTACCTACGTATTGGATTATTATTAGGTATAATATACGTAGGTACCCAGCGGTGGGTCATTAACGATTTTCGTGGCAATATAATGTAACCTTTTTTTCGTTGGTAATTGGTTTCTGATAAAAATGCTGTTTTAAAAAAAGCAGTTCGTTGATTCAATGCCCCCTAATCTTGAGGATCCTGCGTATCATTTAAATCTTGGACGGGCTTCGAATTGACATACTTTTCTGTTTCTATTATGCCTACACTACTCATTATTATTTCACATCAGAGCTGAAGTTTACCTCACATAGTAATTCTGTGTGATATCTGTTATCACAAAATCAAAATCGTGTAACAGCGATGGGTCGTCGACGCATTTTCGTTCATGGACGAGTCCATCGACTAATTGAATTCGTCGAGTACTTAACGTAGCTCGACTGTCTAAACTTCGCGACGATGTCTAGTCTATCTACGGGTTGACGTGGTCGTGAAGTAGCTCGAATCGACATTAGACGGTAGACTAGTCTTATTACCACGTTGATTTGAAATTTAATCAATTTCAATACCACTTATTTTTTTGCGTGATTCTTCTTTATAAACAAATTTTCTTTCAAAATAAAAAAATATCCGGCCCTCTTAAATATCAACCCTGTTTCAGTTGATTTAGAGTTCAAATTTATTTGATCGACCATGTTATTTCAAAGAACGAATGAACTTGTTTTGAATTTAACTATTAACCGACTACGTTCACGCATGGTAGTCGTTTTGTCCGTCATCGATAGTTGTGGACTCTCAATTTAGCCGTCTACGAAATCGACTAGTCGATTGAGTCGATTGAACCATCCATGCGTGATTGTACGTGGACGGTCGATTTAACTAGTCCGTTCATTCAACGCTCATCGCTACTATGTAATAAAAAAAATCCTATTAGAATGATAAAACGCTCACAATAGAATCCATTAGTTTAATCACTGACGCAATGTTTGTACGATTAACATCATGTTGGCCCTATTTTTTCAATGGCTGGATAAAGTTGCCTGAAATAAATGGATTATTATTATTATAAAACTTGCATAACTGCCTATTCATTTAAAAAGTTCCTAATTTCTATCTATCATGTTCTAATTTCAAAATAACAGTTAGATACTGCTTATCGGGCCATCGAAAACGCCTCTTATGAACGCACATTATACAAGGTGGCGATTACGTTACGAAATGAAACGACGTATTTGGTATCACGTTCTTTGGGCCTGTATCTACACAAAAAAATAATTAAACATAATCTGTAGTCTAGCCATATAAATTAATTATAAATTTAATTATAGGTAAAGTTATCACAATATCTAGGAGAAGTTTGAAAACTTGAAAGTTGAAAAGTTTGAAACCTGTCTAACCAAAATTATCTTTATTTACACGTGTAGAACAGATAAAGATGCATTAAGTTGCTACTTCGATGTTCCTTTACCTTGACGAATGAGAGAGAGTGAAAAATTACGCGAAAAAAAAGAAAAAGATCCACTGCGCAGCCAAACAGCTAACTTTCCGGCCAAGATACGTCATCCATACTGTACCTACGTGGGTTCATTTAATGTCGCGTACCGTGATCACCACCTTGTAGAGATATAGCTATGGGCAAAAAAAAAACATACATATAAGTAGGTACCTATATATCTTGTAAGTATATCACTGTAATTATAATGTAGGGTGGGAAAGACATTACGCAGGGCTGTCGGACTCCGAGCTGGCTGCGCGTAGTGGCGGCGGAGGCGTCGCGCCAGGGTGGGCCCCGCGGCGCCGCCTGTCGCCCGACGCCGCGGCCGCCGACTCCGACCTCGAGTCCGTCGCCTCCGTCACGTCCAGCGCCTTCAGCACGCAGTCTGAACGACCCCGACCCACCAGGATGCTCAGGTACACCTCGCACTTACAAATATCCAACATATTATTGTAATTAACAAATATAAGTTAACGTGTAATCCTACTAATAATTAACCCACAACAAAGTAAAAGTAAAAAAGTTATTATTAACATAACTTTACAGCCGGAAGCGAATCCTCCCTCCTCATAGTACATCTTCCTCTTGCGATAGTGCTACCCCTGTCCTTCATCCGTACCGATTTCGCCGTACTGATCGTACCCCTCATCGTCTATTGCCGTACATCTGTATCCCGGCGGGTGCGGAGCGCGCGGTCCGCCGTCGCATCCGCTCCAGGAGCGAGACTCCGCCAGTGTCGGTGGTGAGTCACCGCGCTCGCCCCACCCGCCGCCTGCGCCGCATACTCGCTCGCAGCCGGTCTGTCGGCTTCTGCACTCGAGAACGCTCTCACCGGCACGCTTATGAACGAAGTCACAGTTGCCCCGAATATCCTGTTTACACCAATACTTATAAAATCACCGAAAACAAAAGAGATTACATCTTTCACATGGCACTATCCCGTGCACCGAAACCAGCATTTCTAACAACTCTTTCTCTGAATAGAGATCAAAGAACTTTACCCGCGAACTTATATTATGGTCCAGTGCCGATCCAAACAAAAATTCAGATGTATCCTTGGAAAAAAAAGATACATATTAAGCCCGAATTTAGTAACTGGTATACAGAAAATTCTATTTGCCTCGAGACGGATGACAATAAAACACGTGTATCTAAGGGAATAAGAGGAAGAAGACTGCCTAACGTAGAAAGTTTCTCTAATCCGCCCGTCAGATCACTCCCTGATATTCCAACTGTAAATATTAATAATAATATTTGTAGTAAAGAATCTAATCAAAATGTCTCAATAAGTAGTAAGGCTGTAGATTTGACTCAAAACGAAGAAACACATTCTCAATACCACGGCTACGACAGCGACGGCAGTGACGCTGAGTCTACTATCCATGTGAGTATTGAGAAACAGAACAGTTTGGACAGTGATCGTATTAAAACAAATAAAAATCCATCATTCGAAACAATGGATCTAAATACTCGACAATATAAAAATTCTGACTTTAATACCGTTATTTGCCAAACTAGTCGAAAAAAGTTTCTATCGCTGGATTTGAAAACCAATTATGATCAAAAAAGCCCTAATCAAACACAATCGTTAGATGCATATAGAATTATTAAAGAAATAGTAAAGACCCCCAAAAAAGATTATTCTGTCGGAACAGATATATTAGAAAAGCCTAAAAACGTTGAAAGTATTGGTAGACGAAATTCTGATTCATCGATGTCATTGAAAATTTCACCGCAAGCGTTATCGACACCTGATCAAATTAAAAATATGTTTAAGAGAATGAGCATAACTTCCAAAAATTCACTAGATACCTCCACTGAGGCTAACGATCAATGTGTAACAAAAAAGTACGGCAACACCGTTAGTATAAACGAAATCCCCACCTTTCAAGAATATCGTTCACCCAATTCCCTTTCCCCTCAGTCCAGTATTGATCTATCTTTCAAAAAACCTTTGCCATCCATTATTAAGAAAGCTCGCACCCGATCGTATTCTATAGCAGCGACGAATCATTTAGATCGAGAATTTAGTATTATGGCTAATTCTTTGTCTGTTGCTCTTTCTCCCCCGAACCTCGGCTCGCCCCGTCGTGCGCTCACTCCTGTCGCCTCACATCTGCCACTTGATGGCACTCATCAAAACATTCATGACGCGACGGTTGAACCCTCCGGCTTGGACGAATCTACTGCCTGCGCTACGTCTCGAATTACGAAATCGATATTACAACCAAATTACTATCGATGTGATGGAAACCGTATCAAAACACAATCGATGAAAAATCTTGAAAGCCCTGCGACCCGTCGGATTTCAAAGCGCAGTAATGACTATGGTGGACGTGAGAATGGACGAGGCAGTAATCAACAACAACAGCCATTGGAGAGACGTGAATCACGCCGCGGTCAGTTCACTCGGAGTTTGAGCAATGCGGATGTGCCGCCGGACGAAAAAGCAGGTAATTTATGAATCATAATAATAAAGTTCAAGTTGATAAGTAAAACTAACATTTAAAACTAAGATGTTACTTTTAACAAAGACGGCAGCCTCAGTGATACTGCTCTCGGTGGAGCAGGTGAACTGGAACCTGCCAGCGACGAAGCACTACTAAAAGCGGAACCCCGTGATTACTTCGGCCCCGGTATGGGCAAGAAGAGTAATTCCACTTCACAATTGTCAGCAACAGGTGAATTCCATCATATAATTGATTGATTTAATAAAATTAATTAACTTATATCTTTAATGTATTTTAGCCTTCTGCAGCACGTCAAATCGTGCACAAAGGCTAATAAATTATATACCTTCGTAGACAATTCAAGTGATAATACCATAATCGCAGGACGGAAACGGAGGTTAGGTTTTGGTAAACGTGGGAAAAATTCGTTTACGGTGCAACGCAGCGAGGAAGTGGGGCCCGGTGAAATGCGAGGAGGCATGTGTGGAGTGTCGAGAGCCTCATCGGCTTCCAGCGAGAACGACGAAGACAGGTTCGCGGTGCTCGACACCGACGACATTGACACAATAGTGCGGCAACTCGCCCGGGCGGTAGCTCACTCGCGTATCACTTCACTGGTCGATATTACAAAGGTCACGGAGAAACGAAAGAGAGGACATCTGCATAAACATATTACCTGCTATTAAATATTAACACAGCATGTTACAGAAATCCAACAAATAAATGTGCAATGTCGCTTATGTACAGTCAGCTAATGTAGAGCTTTATTTATCTGGTAAATGTAAATCTAAATATTCGGAGTTTTATAAACTGTTATTAAAATATGCCGCGGTTAGCAAATGTAATTTTTATTAATCAGTTCGTACAAATTACTGAACAGAATGTGTCATGTTTGTTAGTAGGAATATGCTTAGGCATTCGAGAACCACTCATTGAAATTTACAAAAATTATACTTTATTGATGGTAGGTTTTCAGTGTAATTTGATTGGTAGGCATGAGATAGGGAATGCCCAACGCGTTATTCCTTATCAGTTGCACAGTCGGTGATGAAGAATTCAGAGGGATTAATTAGGGACCCATCATTGTGATATTTAAACTCGATAATACCTATTCATTTCAATTGGATGTAGAATAGTGAAAACAAAATTGGAAATGGTCAATGGAGTCATTGACACAGTACCTAAATATCATGAACGCTGAGAAACAGTGGGGATACTTCCCTGTTACCGAAACGGTTTGTGGTCCAATATCGTAAGAACCAAAACACCTATGCCTTGCGATATTAGATACATGTTTGAAAACATAAACACGATGACCTCACAAACGCTTTATGGTTGATTGAGTATCTAAGTATATCATTATAAACTATTTTGTACTCAACCGTTTTTCGCTTCGAATATTCTACATTAAAGATAATAATTATGTACATTTGTACATTCCGTCCAAGCGGAATCAATTGGCCATTCAGGAGTTCTATTAGGGTACATTAATTATGTAAATATATCGCACTTAGCTAGATAGCAACTCATGGTAGAGAATACACTCCGGAAACTCCAAAAAATATAAAATATACCTATGTGAAATAATTTGTATCCACTGTCAATGATACCTCATCTAAAGTACTTTCCTTCAAGTTTGAAATTGAAAAAAATGGTAGCTTCGTTCAACTCAACACAATGTTTCGCAAAGGTATGTCGTGTAAACTGTGTAGAGTAATGTGCTTTTCGACGGGTAATAAATGTGTGTTGCGCCGGTGTATGGGGCGGGCAGCGCGCGTGTCCCGCGCGGATGGCGGCGGCGGCGCGCGGCGCAAGCGCTCCGGGCCCAGCACCACCACGTTCCAGCGCTCGCACGAGGTGTGCGCCACCAGCCTCGTCTCCATATCTAGCTCGGAGGGATCCTCGTAAGTCGCCCGCTCGGCCGCTCCGATCTATGCCGCGGTTCGCAAGCTGCCTGCAGACTTCAATTTTTGTATGTGCGCCTCGATGTTGCTCGTCTTCTACATACTTTGCCCCTCTCTGTGTGCCTTTCGTCTTGTTAAAGCATGATTCCGATTATATTGGTGTATTTCACTCATTCTTTTTCTGTTCAGCACGCACGAGTCTTCTCTCGCATAGGTAACGCACTCTCTCGTTAAGTAACATGAGACAGCTACATTTATCTCCGGTGTTTACAAGCCTTTCGTGTCCATAGTTTGTGAACATTTTCAGTCACATATCGAAGGGGAGACAAGGTCTTCGGCCGAAAACGAAGTGTTCCTGTATTCATGATGCACGATTGTGATTGGATGATAAATGTTGCATAAAAGCCTACGATATTTGCACTTATTTTTTGGTCCGTTTTACAAATTTCCATTTTTGTCCGATCGATGTACACACACACCTACATCAACAATCATTGATGCATGTCTCACTGGAATTCCACTTGTCCATTTATCATAATATTTTATAAGTTTTGATATTGATTAGGTTTATGTTGATTAAATACCAACTTTATTAAATAATATGTAGCTATGTTACCCCCGATTTCTATACCTAAAATGCAGTTTCTTTACTTTCTGTATCTATGAATAAAACTCAGAAGAGAAACGGTTGGTTGTGGTGATGGTTATGAGTAAATTACAAGCTGAAAAAACAGATGGTATATAACTAAATTACATTGTAGATAGCCTGATACTAAATTAGTATATAAATGGATACACCCAAAGCCAAACTTCATTTATTTATATTACTTTCTCAAAACATTACTTATATCAATAGATCTATCTCTTCCATCCACTATGAAATCTACTACTACCTATCTACATAATAGATGCAGACCATTCTCTAGCGTTTCTTGCACCTTTACACAACTACATCTACTAGTTAGATGTCTTTATATTTTATAGTACCTAGTACCTGGAATCCATGTACTGCCTTAACTTTACCAATCGATGCATCCGAAAGACTACCGCCCTTTTCTTCACTATTGTATCAATGTTGTAATTGTTGTATTTTAATTTATTATTTTATATCTATTCCTTTGGTAGTGGCTAAAAAGTCTGGTCGATAAAGTTTGTAGTTTATCAGTTACCTTTTATGTAATACCTACCTACCTAAGCCTTGTATTTTTAACATAATTTACATCATTCGTAATGCAGATTAAATAAAAAACACCCTGTACAGGTACAGTAAAGGAGATTGGGCAGAAATTTATGAACAGTTTATTGGTGTATAAATGATTGCTACTGAGGCGTTGTACCAAAATACCCATTCTGCTTTGAACATTAAGTAGGTATTATTTATGAAAAAGCACAACAGTACTATGCACGGGTGACCTAAGAAAGTGGTTTACCACTTTTGACAAAATGTTAATATTCAATTCAATTTCCTTATTGATTTAGGTTTACCAATAATTATTGTTTACACTAATATTATATAACTCTATATACGAGATTTATGAACAGTGCAGTATAACAAACACCCACATAATAATATGCTATGAAAAGAACAAAAAAACTCACGTCAGAAACGAAATTTCTGTTTTTCTAACATAGCTCTTATCTCCGCTGGCGCTGTTAAGAGTAGTAAACTAATTTTTGGTTCAAGTGTACATATTGAGAAAGTCTTGTGCAACAGTGTACGCGATCAACCGGTCCGGTAACAACAAAAAAATAAATTTCAAGTAAAAAATATAATGTAATCACCTGTTTTTAGATGGTCTCCTGGTATGCGAGGCTCTGGCTCGGACGGTGGCGGGTTGTCGGATTTCATCGACGGCTTAGGCCCCGGACAGTTAGTCGGGAGACAGTTGCTCGGCGCGCCTACGCAAGGCGACGTGCAACTATCTATGTGCTACCAAAAAGGATTCCTCGAGGTTAATACTTGTTTCTGTAGATATACAAGAAATAATTACATAGGTTTCAGATGTAAGAACGGACCTTTTAACAAATTTCTATTTGATCTATAAAAGCAAGAAAAATACCTACTTGAAATTGTATTCAGGTGTTCTTTTTATTGACCAGCCCGAGAATATGGCGTATGCCCATCCAATACATTGTAATGTCGTTTCTGTTCTATGGTCAAGGTTGGCGTCTTGTCTATGGTAAACGTACAGTGTAAACGATGGTAGAACTTCCGCAAAGTGTAAATATAACACTTTCATTCAACGGTGTAAATGTCCAAAATATCAAGAAACCGTATCTACATTTTATTCTATGCGACAATGATGTTGTTGACATGGGTGGTAGGAACTCGTCAGCAACGCGCGACTCTCGTCGGCAGTCAATGGCTGAAGCCGACGGTGCGGTCGACAGCTGCAAATTTTTATAGCGTTGGCTGTGCGGCCCGTCTCTAAGCGAACTAATATGTTACGAAGAATAACGACGTGTGGTGAAACAATCTGAAAAATCTTGACGCTACCGTGTCTCTTGCAATGATAGCCAGGTTGTACCTTGCAACACACACACAGGTATGCCAATAAAGGCTATGCGTGAACAAGTGACACTGTTTCAGGTGGAGGTAATCCGTGCCCGAGGACTAGTATCCCAGCCAGGCAGGCGAACTCTGCCTGCGCCATACATCAAAGTGTACCTAGTGAGCGGCAAGCGTTGCATCGCTAAAGCTAAAACTAGCACGGCGCGCCGGACGCTCGACCCACTCTATCAACAAACGTTGACCTTTAGAGAAAACTTCAAAGGTTGCGTGCTACAGGTGAGCTTGGTTTACACTTATTTAGGTTTATAATTAAATTACTAATTCGTCTTACAAACGGCTTGTGCTTACTGTATGAATATGTGAAGTAAATTGGTTTGGATGAAAACATGATAATTATATAAACAGTAAATTATTTTTTCATCCCACCATCTCGGAAAGAGTATTTTTAATCTTCAATATCTGAGTGGAAAAGCCGTTTTTATTCTCTAGAGGATAAAGTAAATTTTCATCCCACCATCTCGGAAAGAGTATTTTTAATCTTCAATATCTGAGTGGAAAAGCCGTTTTTATTCTCTAGAGGATAAAGTAAATTGAATTTAGAACATCGTGTGCACTAAGTTTGTGAATTAAACGTTTTTTTTTTGCATTTAGTCATTTCCTCGCTGAGGTGGAATGAAAAGTTACGTGTTGCACTCGAGTGCAAAGATTTTTCACCTCGTGCTCTTTTGATTCCCTCGCTAACGCTCAGGATTCTAATTTTGAATCACGAGCGCAGCGAGTGATTCAAAATTAGAATCCTTCGCTTGCTCGGTCATCAAAATTGAACACGCGGTTAAAAAGCAACTTTGCACTCTTGTATAACAAATAACTATTGTTACATTTTTAATTATTCTTTCTATATACATCATTATTTTATTATAATACACCGAAAAACGACTTTGCAAGCTCCCTCCGGACCGATTAGGTATCTACGTACATACGGTACTTGGTTGTTAATAGCAATAACTTGTTTATTTCTAGCAGTTACGTTTTTTTCAGTGTACACACGCTGTTTTAAGATAACGCGTCTATGTAATTTTCTGATTCATAATTATGTAACTTATAATATTAATTTGTACGAGCGCGCGTATCCTCTTAATGCTCAATAGCATAAGTTTCAATATTTCAAATCAAAATGAACAAGTGTTCTTCATAACAACTATACATGATGTAACAATTTTTTTTTAAATCCATTACTATCTAGGTAATTCTTTTGTACAGGTGACAGTGTGGGGTGATTATGGACGCATAGAGGGAAAAAAAGTGTTTATGGGCGTGGCGCAGATTATGCTCGATGACCTTAACCTCTCTAATATCGTCATAGGATGGTACAAACTCTTCGGAACTACTTCTTTGGTAAGATTTGTTATTTATTATTCTTTGTTATAGTGTTATTTCTATCAATTAAATCTAAATTAATAATTTTTCTTTTCAGTAACCAAGGTTCTACACTGTCTACAAGTGTCGAGCGAACCTATATCACAATAAAAAAATTATAACATGTCCAAATAATAAATTTAGTGATACTGCTTTAAATATCATGATAAAACGCAAAATATCTTGACTATAGGAAATTTTCTATAAAACGAAAGATATAAATAATAATAATAATTTGTATATTTATTTTCATTTGGAATGCCTACCGGAGTTTTGAATAGATAGCATTTTATAGCAATGAAACAAATGTATAGTGTACTCAATAATATGTAATTAAGTATTAAAAGCCAAAATAATGCAATTTATGTATTTTGTTTATTCTCAAGAGCTAATTTCACAATTCCCCACAACACGTGATATATAGATATCTAAAATTTGTAATTATAATTCATACTTAAAATTGCTCACTTCTAAAAAATGCGGCCGTGGTGTAATTGGCTCTAACATCCTATAGTCCGCCCGGATAACTCTATCCTCGCCCGCGACGTTGCCGGGGCGGGGCGAGGACCGAGTTATGCGGCACACATATATTATTATATTCATATCTTACAGGCATAAAACCATGGGTCGATAAAAACTAACGTCATTATTTCCATATAAGTATAATTATGTATATTCCACAGATATGTGTATAACATTTCCATATTTAGCAATCCATCTAATATATCAGTCTATTATTACCGTCTGACAGACATAAACCACGGTAAGAAGTCCATCAAATTAAACTTTACAACAATATTATTAATACTAGAGGAATAAGTGGCAAATCAAATGTGTATAAAGATTGATAGGTGAAATATTTTTGTGTTTATAAAAATAACAATGAGATTTCACTCTCAAAGTAACTTAAGCTAAAAATAACGTAGTTCGTAGGTACTAACCTTAATCTAAACAAAACTTGCTTAATATCTGTAGTTCTGTACAAACTAATGTCTTGGTCTATAGTCAACTGAACTGTCACAAAATTCACACTTAGTGCAATATTTGTTTAGGTTGTTTAGAAGGTGAAGCGCCCGGTAGTCTGCCCTCACCTGCCCTCTTAACGCCCGTCGATTTTATATCTAAAAATAAAAACAATGGATTTTTTATTATAACTTTACAGACTTCCAGCAATAGCCTAATGTGTTACACACTAAAATCTTCCATTAATATAAAGATAGATCGCTGAAAGAATCAACCAAATCAATCTAGTGGTCTTAGATAATGTCCATTATATGAGGAAAAATATAGAAACGTATAAAAGTCGAAATAAATAGTATAAGTATTTCCATTCCATCTAACACATAAGAAATAAAATAGATATCATGGATCTTGTACCTTGCAACCACCTGACTTGAGTAGCCGGGCCGTACCCTTTCTCGTTTCTTGCGGCGATGCGGAATATGATGGCGGGCTTGGTAGAGGAGTCCACGTGAGCGGCGCTTAGCGACGTCTGCGGGACTACGCACGTGTTCGCCTTACCGCAGTACACGCGCACGAAAGCGAGTTGCGATTTTGATGGCTCCTAAAAAAGCAATAGCAGCATTAATTGTATAATAATTTTCCTATAATCCTCTTCAACAAAGAAGATCATTTTAAGGGATGTAGGATCGGTCTTGTCGTTTGGGCAACAGATTGCTGCGCTACGGCTACTGGACAACAGTGCTACCAAAATTGTTGCAAGTAGTTTTCAGACCACTGAACTAAATCGGGATTATATTAAGCGAAAATTAAGTATCAGCTGATAAAATGTTTACGGATCGAAGTCACAAAATCGAATTGATATATACCTTTGACTGTGTATTCGAACGCACGGCTAAGTATACCGAGTATTCGAATATTCCTTCAGCGGCAACTTGTGGCGGTTCCCACGACAAATGTGCGCCCTCCACTGACTTAGATATTTTAATTGCTGATGGCGCACCAGGAAAGCCAGGTAAGCAGGTCTTGAATGCAGATTCCTATAAAAGAGTATAAATATGTCTACTGTTATGGCTGTCATAGATATAATTAAATACTACATTTTGACGCATAATGTCCAATACTCAAAAATGAGCCTACAAAGATAGAATAGGTCATTCTCAAAATGTTTTTTTTTATAAATGGCTAGAGTTATTCCCACAGCCATAAATACTCACTTCGCTAAACTCGCCACGTCCACACGAATTGATCGCAGCGATCCTAAATTTGTATGCTGTGCCGTGTTCAAGCGCCGATGTGGGCAAGCCAGTCAGGTCCGGCAGATTGTCCAGAGACAAGTTAGCGAGATCCACATTCGGATCAGATATGTAGTTCTGGACCTGGAATTGCAACAATAATGACAATTATTCAATATAAGTAACATAAAAAAAATACAATTACTTTTACTAGTCTTGTCGCTAGCAGCTAGTTGTACTATGGAAAAGGCTTTTAAGGGATGGTAAAAAGTAGGATCTAAAAGAGACCTTTTTCAAAGACCAGGGGATCAGCGTCAAATAGCAAACAGTTCACTTTCAAGGCATTTCTTTATAAGTCCATAATATGAATTGTATTCACTTCATACATAGACATCTCTATATCAAATAAACCATGTCTAATTTTAGTCTGTTGAAGGACCGAACAAGTGAACTATTCTGGGCTATAGCGATTTTTAAGTGTGCATAAGTATGTTTTGCTGAGGTTGGGAATAGTGCGTTCAGAAACTTGAATTTATTTAACAGGAGCTTAATGCTCCTGTGAAATAAATTCAAGTTTTTCTCTCTATATAAGTTTGTATGAAGTCAGTGTACTGTCAGTTATAACGTCATGGTAGGAAAATGAGCGAACAAAATTAGTTAGCTGCGCTATTGCAGCTTCTATTCCGTTAACTTAAAAATAAACCTTTAACTGAGGCATTGATGAATAAGCAGAACTATTAATTTTAAGCCTTATACATAACTGCAATATGAGACGCTGGTAGGCCAGGAGGATAAACAGGCTAATGTTGTGCAACTAATTAAAGAAAGAACTTCAGCAATTATAGCATGAATTATTGTTATCACTAAGTATTACCGTAAACGAGTTCCCTTTCACGATACCGACAGTGTACCACGCGTCTTCGTCATGTGGTTTCGGTTCCTCGGGCTCTGCCTGAAATAGTATTAGGATGGTAAATAAATTACACTAGATAACTTAGGAATTCAAGATCAAAACAAATGTCCACCTGGGTGTTGCAGAACTCCAAGAGAACATCAGGCCATGATCACTGGGAAGTTTGAATGAAAGATCACACACATTGCACACATAATGCATTCCTATACATTACAAGATTAGGTTTTCCATTGCCTGATACCTGTTCTATAATCTGTCAAAGAATACCAAAAATAAATAAATCCAGCCCATTACTGTCCCACTGTTGGGCCCCGTACCCAACATACCAGGCATAAACCTTTCTCAGAATGAGGAAGGTTATGCCTTTGTCCACCATGCTGGCCTATTGCGGATTGGCAGACTACACATACACACCATCGAGAACTTTGATGCCCTCTCAGGTATGCAGGTTTCCTTACAATGTTTTTCCTTTACGCGATCCGCACATAAATTCAAAAAGTCAGAGATGCGGGCGGGGTTCGAAATCAGACCCTCCTGCATGGAAAGCAAGCATTCAACCGCTAGGTTGTCAGTTGTCACTGCTCACCATGAAAGATTCAGTTAAAATGTTCAGTCCAGCGCGCCTTGTATGCCACATGACATTAATCTCATTGACCATTATTTTGACCGTATTGGTAATAAGCACATAGCTCCCTCAACTCTCACCTGCATACAGTACACTTTACTAATAACTTACTGACAGCGAGCCAACAGGTGACTAAATAATTGACTTCAACTTTCCAGCAGTTTTTGAGGGATTTTATGAAAGCCCTCAAAAAAGGACTGGCTGTGCGCCTACTTACTTGCTTGCATAACATAGTAAACATGAGCATCTTTGGCCATGGCTTAGAAGTGAGATGTAAGATGTAACTCACTGTAATTGTTGAAGGCTGCGAGCTCCAGGAGTGATATGTGTACCTGTTCGTGTTGGTGGTGCAGCGCGGCGCTGGCGAGCGTGGCGAGCGCATGCGCGGCGTCTGTGGGCGGCAGCGGCGGCGCGCCATTGTTGCTGTTGGCACTGCTGCTGTGGCTGCCGGCGGCCACCGAGCTGCTGACCGCGCCCTCGCCCTCCGCGCCGGCGCTTTCGCCGCTCTCCGCCGGCACTGATGACGAGACGCCTGCGCCGCCCTCATCGCCTTACACAGTCATGAAATAGTATTTAAATTTACTGCTAGTATAGGAAGAACACACCATGCAGTTAAATGTGGTGCATTCTTGCCTTGCGGCGATTGTAATTATAACATGGTCAACAGCCAAGAACAATAGTAGAAAATGTGTATCTACGGAAAATAAATGTTACCTGGCAGTAAAGTAGGAGAGAGTAGTGCAGAGCCGTTTGCACTCATCGTAAGTAGCGGCATTGATTCGCTCACTGTTGGCATCGTGTCAGCAGCCCCCTCCATCTCTGAAGTGTCTGCATCGCTAAATCTAATCCAAAAAATATGAATAACCATTACTATTATAAAAGGACCCGAGAATATAAAACAAATGAAATGATTGACACATATTTCACCCATTACATCTTCTGCTAAATATGGGTATTCTTATCAAACGCCAAAATTAAAGATCGCAACATTATAAAAATGGCCGTCAGCTGCTTTCCATGACACCCACAGGGAAAGGGTTCCTCACTAGTATGGATAGTGGAATGGATAAATGCGCATATCAGCACTCTATTTAGTCAATGCTTTGTACACTGTTGAGCAGATTTTGTAAAGGGTAAGTAATACTAACTCATTGGGTTGCTGTTGTTGCGGCGTGAGCGAGAAAGAGTGTAATACTGCCGGCCCGTTCGCTGTGGAGGATATAAGCGGCGTCTCTGTTTGACCGCTGCTGGAAATGTCAGCCCCGCCTTCAGCCGTGCTTGAACTGGCAACAAATCAAATGATATACCACCACACGTTCGAATAGAATAGAATAGAATAAAAAAACTTTAATTCGAGAATAAGACTCATAGGGTTAGTAACCATTTTCTTATACCTAAGTAAACATAGTAACAAGTTTATTATAAGTTGAAACCTGCCACAAACAATTAAAATAGAAGCACAGAGTAGACTCGAACCCAAGCGTCAATTTCGCTACTCTTCTAATTCGCTTTGAGGTCGGGTTGCGCATATCTACGTCGTGGTACCCTGACACTACACGGAGCTTCACTTTGATTTGTATCTTACAAAAATTTGTACTTTGTGTAATCGAGATAAAGTTCAAAGGAATTCCCTTAAAGATTATTCATAGGAATAAAGGTTAATTTATTATAATGCTGTAAAAATACCTAATGCCAGTGCTGAGGACCTCCTGCGCCGCACTGCTGATGTCATTGACATCGTCACTACTGGCGACACCCTCGCCACCACCCATGTCTTCGTCCATCGTACTTGATTCATCTACAATTTTTATAAATATCCTATGTCAGACATCCACAATTATCAAAGAGCCTACAACTGAGAACAGGTGTGAGATAACAGCAGGGGTGGCACGGTGGGTGGACAAACCCATTTTCTCCACCCTTTATCTCCTTGAAAATCACCCTTTCATAGCATGATGATGAGACAAAAATATTTTATCTCTTAAAGACAGTGTACTGAACGGTAAACGGTGTACTGAAGTCCCAATTTATTAGCCTCTGGAGCTAGCACGGTATCAGAAAATGGGAAAGAGATGGTTTTGACCATGATTCATCTGTCTCCCCTTTTTTGCCGTGCTAGCTCTGATGGGTGGCTGACATAAGACATTGTAATAATGCCATAAGTCAGTACACACCATAAATTACATATTGTAGAAGTATTATGTACATAAATTAGTAAAAAAATATATACACTACCATCTTGGACCATTGGTGCACCATCTCCCTCACCAACTCCACTGTCAGTGGGCATGGCTGAGCTTATAGACTGGTCCGGAGACTCCTCGGCAGCACCTGCCAAGCTTTCAGCCTCATCCAAACTCTGCTCCTTCATCATTGGGTCCAACTGACTCTCATTATCCTGGTATAAAGAGAATAAAATTAACAAATCTTATAAATCACATTTATTGAAGCTATTGCAGATGTTATATTAATAGGATCAATTGGCTTAGCTGCCTTACTGGTTTGATAGAAATCAAACAAAATGTGTGTATTCATATTTTAATGGCTTATCTGGATTTTTCAGCAAGTTTACATAAACTGTAGTTACCAAAGGTACAGAAGAAATAATAGTGTGGTTTAGAATTATTCAGCTTATGCATTTGTTATTTGTTATACAAAACAAGCAATATTCAAAAATAGTCTTAGATATACTATAGACATGTATCTTACAGGTGTAGACAAGCAGTTGTCTCCAATGTATGCTGATTCATCTGCTCCCGTGCCTGTTGTAGTGTCATCAATATCCATTTCTTCCTCTGCTTCAGCATTTCCTATAAAAGTGTTTTATGGAACTGATGAAAACTAGAATTAGTGTAGCATTATTTGAAACAGTATTTTATTTTATTTTTTCAGAAAACTTACAGCTAGGATACATATAGTAAAAACATTAGTGAAGGAAGGCCAATTACAATAAGAAAATAAGTCAATATCAACACTCTGACACACTGAGTTATTCTGCTAGCCCAGGGGTCGGCAACCTGCGGCTCGCGAGCCAAATGGGGCTCTTTGAATGTAAAGCTGCAGCTCTTTAGTTCCATATGCAAATCACTAGGTGGTCCTGGCATTATTTGCTAAATAGACGAAAGTTTGTGGAAAAACTAATTTTTTTTTTAAAAAAAGTGATGGCTCTTGAAAATCTTAGAATTTTGTAAATTGTCATTTTTGACTGTTCCGACCCAAAAGGCCAATTGCCGACCCCTGTGCTAGTCCTTATCATGTAAGTGTTTAGACGATAAGCGCACCTTGTATTCTATTAGTTAATTCTTATTCCCTTTAACCATTTTCGTTCTTGGATACACAGTTAGATACACTGAGACAGCAAGTAATCATAATTATGGAAACTCAAATAATACACCATATTCTATTTAAAAACATTTTAAGATAAACTGTCAAATGCCAGAAATAAAAAAGCATGCTTTTCCGCTTGAGACAATTGTAAATATGACAATTTGACAGAACTAAAACGGGTTGTTTGTCAATGGAATAAGATTTATTGTTCCAATCTGTTACCATAATAAGCATAGAGATCTGATTGAACAGTTCCACAGATCTTTAAACCAGATTTTTGTTTATAAAATATACTAGGTAGTTTTATAAATTAGGGACACCCAACTTTACTACATAGGTTGTTAACTTTATACCTTGATCAGCAGCTTGGTTATCTTCACCATCTGCTTCCTGGGCAGCGTCTCCATCCAAGGCATCACTGCTGCTGGTGGGAGCCCCATTTGTTGCTGCAAATTATATTATTTAAATTTAGGATCACATACCTATATCCCCTGTGTTAATTGATGCTAATTATTACAAGTTCTATAGGAAGGTTATCTGCATTACCAGAGTATAGCATCTAAAATTCCAAAATGCTAATCAAAATAACGGTGCCGCTTCCAACTAGAACTTATAAATACAAATACAAATAATAAATTACATGAAACATTACAATCATGACACTCTTATGTAGATGATTACCTGATTCTTCAGCGGCAGCGGCATCTTCGTTACTTGTAACATTACTTTCAGAAGCATCGATAGCATCTCCAGCTTGGTTTTCTTCTAAAGGCGACACTTCCGCGCCATCAGGCACATCACCGTGAAGAGCAGAGTCAGACTCCATTTTACAAAGAATGTTACTTTAATAGAGCACAAAACTAAAAAACATTGAAAAATATGAAACAATTAGAGAGCAATTATCAACATTTTCAGAATAATTCGAAAATAATTAATCTTTTTTGACAACTTCACTATTAGCAACGGGCAGCCATGAATAATAGAGGTGTAACCAGGTATAACTATAAACCGGTTCTCCAAAAATCGAGAATCGAGAATTCGAAAATTCGTTTCGTTCGGCTCGTTCGGCGCGGTCGGTTCGGACAGGTGTGCGTCCACCTTTATGCCACAGATTAATAAATTGTCTATGCCGTCTATAGGGTGGAATCAATGACTAAAGAATCCGGTTGGAATAGCTCCTGGACCTTAGATTTAAATGTAAACCCCTGGACCAGCCTTCCGATCGTGTAAAGAGTTCCTTTACAAAAATTAAAAACAGTGAAGTGTCACTTGTCAATGTCACTGTTGGTCACTGTCAATGTCTCAATGTTAGATGATGTTAGATTTTGAGAAATTTTATTTGGATGTGTGGTGTGTGCGAATTAATATAAAATTAAAAATAGAGTATTGTATTAATTGTAATTTTAAGTTTATTCCTACTTTTACTATTAAAAAGGAAAAATTACGTAACTAAGGAACAGCCATGCTTAAATAAAAATCTGAATACCTACAATCATAAAGTACAGTTTACCTATTGTTTTAGATTATTTATCAACAAATACCAACTTATTATTTGTTAAAGATGTCTAACAATAACAATGAAAAGCCTGGAGACGGAATTCGGTCGATGAGATCTACGACTGCATTCAGAGTTGTCAATTTTGAGCTTTATGCAAAGCCTGTAAGTCTTTAATTTATGTAATACTTGAGAACCAGGAGATTATCGTGTAAACTTCTGACAATTTGAAAAATTTACATTTCCACATAACAATAATTTATTATTATTAGATTCTTCGGTATCTCCTTACAAATAAATTAATAAATTTTGCCCATTACTGTCCCACTGCTGGGCCCGGGCCTCTTCTCAGACTGAGAAGGGCCTCCATCATGCTTGGCAAGTGTGGGTTGGTGGTATCTCCAGTATTTTAAATATATTTCCACACCTAACATTAGTATTTCTGTTATTTATTTATTTGTTCCCTGATTGTAAAATTACTTTATGAACAACTAGTGACTCCCAGTAAAATATTCCACCTGTCTATGTTATGTAAAGTGTAGCTCATACAGAGGTGTGCCTTATAGATGTAAAAATACTTGAACAAGGAACATTCTTAACCTTTCAAGTGTGGATCTACATGAGACACAATCGAAATTTAATTATCTACAACTATGGAATTCAACCGGTTTATGCAAGGGACCGCTTTATATTGATTTTGACTAAGTTATAAAAACATGATTACTTTTTTTCCAGAATATTGTTATTATGAGCATAGGAGCAACATGTTTTGGTTTGGCACTTGGTTACATTGCATACATGAGATCAAAATATGAATCAATGGGATATTATGCTGCTGTAGACAAGGATGGCAAAGAGATTTTTGAAAAGAAAAAGTCAAAGTGGGATTAAATTATTTCAATATTCTATTAGTTAAAGTAACACTATAAATGTACAAATAAAACCTAGTTAATGTTTTGAGTGTTTTTATTAATTTTAAATAATAAGGTCCTTATGCACTGTTATCACCTAGAAAGGTGTAAAGGCATGTAAAGGCAGTATGGTGCATCAAACTAATCTATATTAGGCCAAAGCTTGGAGCACAAAGCCATATTAAATTGGAACTTTTATTACCTCAGTTTATTACTGAAATAATAAAATGACGAAGGTTTGATTGCACAGTGGCTTAGTGATTAACTCTCTGTATGGTCTCAGGTTCTATTCCCGCATGGAACGAAAACGTTAAGGACTATAGCTCAACATTACTACTCTGTAGAGAGAGACCTAGGTACTTACCTACACATGTTAGTTTTATGTCGGTAAAATGCATAAAGTTATTATTACTAGTGGTAAAAAATGTGCTTTCAATTTTGAAATTCAGCCCCACAGGCACTTTGCCGCCTTGGGATAGATTGTTCTGAACTTTTGCGATATATTTCACAATAATTAGTCCATTTAAATTTAATAAAGTAAGTACTTACCTATCTACTTATTAAAAAAAAGAAATTATAAAATCCGCACACCTACATACGTAGACAGAGAAGGCTATTCTCTGTCTACGCCTACATAGACATCTCGACATTTCTTAAATCATAGTCTTAAATGCCTGTCTTTGGTTTACATGAAATAAAGATCTATTCTATTCTAATCTAATCCATTTTATAGTCTGGTAACGAAAGTTATAATAATTTAATCTTGACCGCGAAATTTATAGATCGTTCGACTCTCTAGTGAACTTAATTTTATTTTGTTTACTTGTAATACACAGACGCAAAAATATCTTCTTTAGATATCATACGTAGGTAGGTACCTATTCTTTTTTAATTATTCTTTGGTCATTAGTGATTTTCAACAAAAAATATTAATAACGTAAAAAACCAATTAAAAATCGTATTAGAACAGGCAGGTCTGTGTATTAGAACCATTTTCGACTTCTACGCGGACGAAGTCGCGGGCAAAAGCTAGTTATATTATGTTACATAATTAAAGTATCCATAAACTTAGAATATTTTCGCATAAATACCTAAACACAAGGCCTAAACAGTTCTTCGTTAAATAAACAGATTTAACAAAAACTCCCAATTTTTTTTCCTAATAATTAAGTCCATGATAGTAGTTTGCCGTTTTGATATAATATATATGTGTGTGATGTTGTGGTACCACTTTGATAATGTGGGTGGGGTGTGGTACGGTTGATCAGAAGGGTGGCAAAGAAAAGCGTGTTCTTAGTGCGAGGTTTATTGGACAACTGAGCAAAGAGTATAGTAATTTATGGGGAACAATAAATAATGAGTAACAGCAGTGTTACCAACTCTCAGAAATATTTATCCCCAAAGCTAAAGTTAAAAACCCCTAAAACCCCCAAAAAAAAAAAGCTCTGTAAAAATAATAATACTATAATATATATATAATACATACACTTCGCCCTCGCCAGCGTCCCCTATTTGCAGTACCTAAAACAAGTACCATAACTCTCACCACCAGTCCGTTGTATTTAGCCCTAACACACATCAATAATATTTTGTCGCATGACGCATCCCTGGATGTGTTTATGACTACAGAACCGAGATTTCTGACTGCAGCGTGTCGTTACCTCGAGTCTATAGCCACTCCCAGCACAATCTGCGAGTGAAATTTACTTACAAATTATATACCTAATTGTTAAATTTATATCCTATTTCTATTTCAAAATTATGTCGTCCTTCTCGTTTATAAGATTACCTGTATAATTAATATTATGTACCTATAACTTATATGTGTAGATATCCTGTTAATATAAGTTGGTAACTAAATAAATAAATAAATAAATAAATAAATTGTAATATTATACAATAATTGAAACATTTTCAAAAAATATAGAGCCATTTGCGTCATAATTATTATAAACTTCACAGTAAAAGTCAAGAATAAAAAAATCCCTAAAAACACCCCTAAAAAAATAAAACCCCTAAAAAAATCCCAGCCCAGTTATTTACCCCCTAAATTTGGGGGGAAAACCCCTAAGTTGGGAACACTGCCTACACGTTACAGTTAAAGCATAGAACTATTAAATAGGGCTCCTAAGTCTATGGGTCTCATAAAAAATCAATTAAAAAATATATAAAGTATCGATATGAGTAAGTATCGATACTTTAGGGGTACTCTTAAGAGTAATATCGAAAAATGATTTAAGATCTACATAAATGAGTAGGTATCGATATCTTATGGGTATCCAGAACATCCTTAGATACAGCAAGTATCAGTATCAGTAGTTTCTGTTTATAACGTTTCGCTTCAGTTGTTTTGTGCTGCTCCAGGTATTTTGGGGACAATCTGTTTTTTGCCTGCGACATCGTTGCTTCGGCTTCGGCAATTAAGCACTCGCTTGGAACCAACTTGGAACTGATGCACAGACTAAACTGATGTTGTGAGTGATAAGTCACAAGTTGTGACTCACAACTTGTGACAGCATTAAATATTGTAAAGTAACATTCGTTCGGAAAAGTGGAAAGAGGGGAGGGAGGCCTTTCCCTGCAGTGGGACACCGTAGGCTGATATTATTATTAATAGCAAATTCGTTCAGTCTGATTCGATTTGATTAGGCGTGGGCAAAATGTATCATTTTTGGGATTGGAACATTTGCATCTGACTCACTGAAAAGATCCGAAACACTGATAAGTTTAATATGTATCATTTGGCTCATCGGCTCTAAGGATTATAAAATGGAGTGTACTCTTTGCGAAATCGACTCACTGATACGGATTATAAATTGAAGTATGCAAAAAACAACCTTATTGTTTTGATATTTAAGCGCCTTAGTGGTCATTTTTACGTGCATGGATAACGACCACGAAAAAGTGTGCGTGTGAGTGATACACATCTCACTTGGTATCTCTTTCTGACTTATTTATTTATTTAATTAAAAGTACTTCAACGACTTATCCACTAACAGACATTAAATTATAATTAACAAGGTTCCAGATTATGGTGAATTTGTTTGTTTGTTTTGTTGACTTGTATAGATTGTATTTATGTCACCCGCTCACTGGCGACTCGTGAGTCAGTAGTAAAGTAACTTAGTGTCTCAATCCCTCTCTTCCTCCCTGATCAGTCGCCTCGGCAAGCGACGCGTCGCGCGGAAAGATTCAGATCCAAATTATACGATTGAAACGTTGTTACTGAACCAATCTTTTGTATCACTTCAAAGATCCGGATCAGTGAGTCGGTTCCGTAAAGAGTTACACACGCCTAGATTCGATACCAAGTAGGTACTTTCATTTCGATGTGAGTAAACTTAGTGATTACATACTCTTTGGATGTGAGTATCACAAGATTGATTCGATACTAAAATACTTGGTATCGAAACAAAAGTACCGAGTACTTAAGTACTCGTATTTACTTGTATCGGAACGACCCTAAGTTTAGTGTTTTTATTGTAGTTTTTTCTCTAACATTTTTTTACTTTATTAATAATATCACCGATTTTCTTTTCAGCTTAGTGTTGTGGTATATTTACATTTATTTTACACATAATGTGTTAATTATCATATTGAATATCATAACAAATTGTGTAGGTATCAACTATGTTTTCTGCTCTGAAGAAACTTGCAAGAAGCGGCGATGATCGCTGTCCAGCCCCTCTGCCTATGTCTTCTTCCTTGCAGAAGAAGTTTTCAAAAGGAGTTCATTTTAACAGTAAGTAATGTTGTATAGCACATACAATGAAAAATAGGATCGTGTCAGAAAGGTACCTATCTAGATAATTTTATATTATTTGCAGTGAAAGTACTGATAAAAGGCGATAGAAACGTTGGTAAATCGTGCCTCCTGCAGCGCCTTCAAGGCGGACCATTTATCGAAGACTACGTACCTACTGATCAAATACAAGTTGCTCCAATACACTGGACATATAAGAATACTGACTACATAGTAAAGGTGAGTGAAAGTTAACACCATGTAAAGGTCTGGCTTGGTTTAATTTGCATAAATTATGTTTGAGATTAACATAAAATGCTAGATATCCTCAGTTATTATTGATCCAGAATCCAATGTAATCAATATCAAAATAATCTGTTTTAATTATAATACTATGGTTGTTATTATCTGACATAAATAAATTATTATTTCCTTAAATTTATCAACATAGGTACTGTTATACATTTGTACAAAAAACATTTAAATAGTAGTAGTCCATTAGTATCGGGAACAGGTTCAAGTTACTGATGATCAGGGTTTTTAGAGAGAGGAACCTCCTAACAATGAGCACTCTGTCAAGGAGTACTGCTTTCTGAATCAGGCCCTTGATCCAGCCACCCAGTGAAAGCCAGAGAAATTATTATTTTCTTTATTAAATACTACAATATACTTTTATATATTCGTAAATATTGATACAAATATTGTTTTTTTTTCATATTTAATACTTTTAAAATAGAAAAAAGCATTGAAATTGAATATAATGTGACATGACCATTTTCGAGAGCTGGGTTGGGCACATACTTGTAGTATGGTACTTCAGAATCCACAAGTTGTACTTTAGCAAGTTGCTGGTGAATTATCCTGGCCACTTGGTTATGTCTATGCAAGTATTCACCTTATCAAGACAGTCAAAATTATTATTATTTTTTTGTGATGAAATGCAGGCATTTGTATTGAACTTGGCAGCCAAGTTCAATACAAATGCCTCACAACCGGTCACTTTTGGCCAAGTCTTGGCCAAAAGTGACTGGTTGTGATTAGAAAGGTTAACATCCAAAAAATGATTTGAATCAGTTTGGATCTATTTACAACATAAATTCTTTTGTTTTCAAGGTAGAAGTATGGGAAGTAGTGGATAAAGGTCGTACAAAGAAGAAACCACCTTTGGGCCTAAAACTGGAAAACCAATCCAGTGCAGCGGCATCTGAAGATGGTTATGAAACACCAGTTCTGGACGCCACTTTCTTAGATGTGTACAAAAATGCCAATGGTGTGATATTGATGCTTGATATAACAAAACCATGGTAAGTCTTATTTATTACAAAATGGTAACAAAAAAATATTATATTTTTGAAAACTTTTATTACAGAATGCGTGTACATGTGATAGTTTGATTATTCACCTTTCGCTTGCAGAGCATGTTTGAAAGCCTCAAAGAAGAATAATATCCCTTTCTTAAATCATTATCAGGTAATCAATCTGGGACTCTCAGTCCTGAGTTCCTCTAGAAAAGTGAAAGTGAGTTCATCTAGAAATGCCAAATAATATTTGAATTTTATTTTTCTTCTAAAACATTTCCTCATTCTAGAGGATTGTGTTTGACCTAACTTGCTTGTTTCCCTGTTCGTTTCTATTACACAGTATAAAACTTAAACTTATGTTGAAAAGACATGGCTGTGTGAACTTATTATTATTATTCCTAAGAGTAAAAATATAATAGGCACTTTTTTGATCTGAAATCCATAATGGGAATTAGTGTGAGACAACTAATGAAAAAGGGAGCTGCATCTTGCACACTATAGGATCGGTTCAGCGTCACATACCTATTGTTTTTCCAAATTGGACCAGTCCACCACTGTCTCTTATCATTTTGAACTCAGCTTACCCATAAGATAATAATGCAGAACCATTCCCAGGACCTTTGATTATGTGGTGAAGGAGTTATCTCAAGTGCCTGCTGATCTGCCGGTTGTGGTACTGGGGAACCATTGTGATATGCAGCACCACCGGCAAGTTCACCCTCACCACATTGAAACAGCTCTTCATCATGCCAAGCTTATCAGGTATGGTTATGATGCTATTTTACACTTATTTCCAACATCATGTCTGGTGTACTGTAGGCAGGAAAATTGTTACAGTGAAATATTTTGCGTTAATTATAAAATAATATATATTACCAATTAAAATTAATATTTCAAACAAATAAATAGCGCAGGGGCTCGTAGCTGCATTGCTTCCACGCAGATAAGTCGATCAGCGAGGTTAAGCAGTGCTTGTCGCGGTCAGTTCCTGGATGAGTGACCGTTTCTTCGAAAATCGAGTCCCCTCTGTTCCTCGGAAAGTACGTTTTAAGCAGTATTGGTCCCGGTTGTCATACGAATACCTATACGAGAGTCGGCAGCCGATAGCCTGACAACCGGTGTGACCTTAGGGTATCGGTCTCTACCAGTAAAGGGGTGGCGGAGGTCAGATGGCAGTCGGTCCGTGTAAAATAGTGATAATCAGCCGCATCTGGTTAGACTGGGAGCCAACCTGTACAAACAAATAAATAATATAAAATTGATTTTCTAGAACTGCGCCAGTGCGCTATGCGGAGTCTTCAATGAGGAATGGTTTCGGCCTGCGTTTACTTCATAAATTCCTGAGCGTACCATTTCTTAGGCTTCAGAAAACAAGTTTATTAGAGCAACTACAGAGAAACCAGAGGGACATGGAAGAGATTGAAAAAGACCTTGATGATTTCCAGGTTGGTTAACTTATCAGAAATAATGATAACATTTCATTAATTTGTTACATGCTCAGGGTCAACTTCTATTAAAAACTGCCTTGATAATTGGTGAAACGATTTACATAACTTATGATTATTTGATTCAAAAAGAATCATTAATAAGTTGTATCATTATGATAATCGACAAATGTGTTTTGCATACCTATCCATAATTTATTGCTTAATGGTATTATACGACGCTATCTTCAGGCACGCACTGACATGCAACGTGATTACCACATTCAATTTGTCATGATCATTAATATTAGAGAAATAATTTAATTATATGTGCAGTCTAAATACAGATAATAATATTTTCAGAATTCAGAGGAGTCCCACTATGACCTGTTCGTAGATCGTCTTGCAAATAAGCGGCGGCAAAGTGCGGGTCCGCCAGAACCTCGGCCTAGTAATGATCGGTCGCCGAGCATCGTTCTGGGCGCTGGCAAACCTATTATACCACCTAGTGTTAATCCACTTGTAAGCAAACAAACAGTTTTATTTTTACTTTATTATATTTTGTTGATTTTAATACTTATCACAATATTATTGCAGTTAGCGCAATCATTAGCCGGCGGCAACGGATTGAAAGCGCAGAGTCCAGTCATACAGGGTCATTATGTTAGTTCCGATTTAACGAAACCTAAAAACCAAGTCAGTATGGAAATGAGTCCACCTCGACTGCCTCAACAAGATAGGTAGGTACTACAACAGTCAGCACATTTCCTCGGTTTATTATAATATAATATACTATAATGTTTGAGAAAACGTGTTTCAGTGGACAGAGTACACCATCAGGTGTCAATGTATCGGCCTCATCTGGATGCCTAGACGAGTTTTATGCTGGGACATTGGATAGTAGCTTTTTGGAAGATCTTCCACAAATATCCAATCCTAATCAAGATGTTGCTTATGACACTGACAGGTTAGAGGCAGTTCAATAAACATTTATTAATATTACAAATTAGATTTTTTTTGTTACTGTGTTTTGTAACTATTGCAGTGACGACGAGACCACAAATCCAAAAGTAACAATTGATCAGGAAGATTTAGATTTCGACGTTAGTTCATCGCTGGAAATTCGAACAGAGCCAAAGTTAGCAACAGAATTTACAAAAGTATCATCAGATATTTCATCAAGATCAAATCAAGACGAAGACAACCTTGACAGAATGATGAGTCGCATTACAATGAACGAAGAGGTTGATATTGATAGTATAGATATGGGAAATGGCCCTATATTTGAAAATAGTCGGCACATTGAAGTACAATTACCGTTGGATAACGACTTCCCGCTTTGGGCTGGCGATACCAGTGCCAGGAGATCTCCTGAAGGTAGTAGTTATTCATGAAGTATTCGGTAGGTTTCTAATTACGTATTGCTTTGTTTTCGATCTTGAACGACATTTTTGTTTCAGGCGGCGAAGATCCAGACACAGCTAAAGAACCTAGTGAGAAGGTAATTCAATTCTTTGTTTTATTGTTGCTAGCTATGGCTGGATTTCCCCTAGTTTTATGTTTCATAAACATTTCATTTTATTTACATGTCTCTTATTTTAATGGTGCTTTTTTTATAGGAGAAAAAGCATAAGAAGAAGAAATCAAAAGACAAAGATAGAGGAGATTATAACGATAAAGCCGATAGAAAAGAGAAGAAACATAAGCACAAGAAATCTAAAAGTGATAAAAAGACAAGTCCTCAGCAAGACCTATTGGGACCTACTTCTGCGACTGAGTTTAATTATGAAGAATATGATAGTATTTAGCGACTAATAAAATAATTAAACTTCCGCATTCCAAACGTCTATTCTCGTGTCTTAATTTTAAGTGTGTATGATATGGAATATTGTCGTTATTTTTTAAACACTAAAACACAGTAAATCAAGGAATAAGCACTATAGACGTATTTAAACTGTATTATCTATTAAGAATAGCTACGAATAATTTTAGGAATCTCAAATTTAAATTGCATGTACATCGCATATACTGCCATCTTTATAGAATCGATATCTTAATGTGGGTGAATCCCCCCTACCTTTACAGCTGAGATGTCTTCGCCAGCTCATCTGTATCTTGATGGTGCATTATTATCAATTACCCGAGCTATTTAGCCCGCCCATTGCCACTAGAATTCGCTAATCATAAGAGGTAATTCGAAAATAATGATCATGGTAGTCCATCTGCCACTGCGATCTTCTAAGATCTATTATTATTATATAACACTGAAGAGGCCTCTTCAATGTTAAGTAGGTACATAACTTCCACAAGTTCTCCTTTCCTGGTAAAGAAACATCTAACTTTTATTAAAACAACTCTGTTGCACAGCTGAAGAACTTCTAAAATATGACTAACCCAGGTTTCTTATTTTTGTTTGAGTTCAAATGATATACATCAATAGAATTTATTACTGAAACTTAATCAGATATTTATTTAAATTAATCAATGTGATTTTCATATCGCTTAATTTTTAAATTGACATTAACAGCTAATGCAGTAGAGATTTGTGTGAAATTGTGATGGTTACGTACTCTGTCTACGTGTGCAATGTATTTGTAAAGTGTCAACATCGCACGCCTGTGCAGTGCTTGCTTACTTGCAATTGTAACCGTAACCTGTGTCAAATATCTGATTAGGTATATTGGTTACGCGTAATATGTAAAAAATTTAATCATTATTGTAAGTTAAAATTGAAATTACCTCGTTACAGCATAAATATTTTATCATGTTATGTGTATGCTTGTTGTCTAAATAAAACGTTTAAAAAATAGATACTTACTACTTTAATTTTGCAGCCACAGAAATATCAAATTCCCTTCAACAAAGGTAAAATGGCACTAGTTCCTGTGAATTGGGGGCAATCAGAGTTTTCTTCTTCTAATACGAAATCATAAACACTTTATTTTACACTGCAACCAATCTGAAATCCCACAAAAATAACCAGCTGTTCCATACGTGTATTGGACTACAGTGGAACAGTTGTATTTTTACAGACGATATGCCCTTTTCGACAAAACCTGTATTGCATCTCTTATGACCGGATATTAATATCAAGTTCGGTATATCCGCGTCTAGCCAGTCAAAGTGGTTATAATTATTATATATCTGACGCTGACTGTACATAGTATACACGTTACTTGTATCCATTGATGTCACGCAAGACCAAACTGCAAATAAAGTCCCATTCGTACAGTCTAACAAAGTGATAGGTATACAGGATCACCAGATATAGATTTTTCTGAAGAACTTTTTCAAATAGGTTTTTAAATAAATACAATATCGTTTTCTACACGTTTAGTCCGAAAATGTATTAAGTTGAAAGTTGTACAAGTACTCATTTTTATGATCAACTTTTACCATGCGATCAACGATGAAATCGGGAATAAATATCTGCTGTACCATACATTTCGACGAATAATATTAACTTATTTGAATGGAACAGCAGATTTCTTTTCGCGATTTCATGTTTTGTCCCATATTAAAAGTTAACAATGATTAGTACAATAGGTACAATAACCCCCTTTCGGCTTTATATTCATTTTCCATGTATAATAATCATAATAATTATAATGAATAGGTATTAATATTGAGAATATTAATTTAAATTTGTTATTATATTTATTTTATATGCAATTAATTGTTATTTTATTTTAATTGTTCATACAAATAATTTTCTTCGCACCAAAGATGGTGCGAAGAAAATTAATTGATGATGATGAGAGAAGACTCTCATCATCAATTTGTACGCCACTGTATGCGGCTGAACATGACAGAACATTATTTTATTTTCGTATTGAATATCTTGCATGCTTTGTATGTACACCATGTATAAACAAATAAAAACATCATAATAGGTATATGTATATTAATGAAATGATATTTTACTCTAATGCTCCATAATTTCCTGAGAAAACTTCCAATTATATCTGGCTTTATGTTAAAATAACAGAACTTCCTATCAAATGAAAATTCGTCATGTCCTTCATGTAGTGTCACTTTTATCACTAAAGTTGAAAGTTTTATTTTATTTTCATGGCTTGCAAACACATTGTAACCATAGGGTGGTAGACCGGCTGTACGTCTGCAGTCTTGAAGAGTTATAGGTAACTATTTTATTAATTTGTGGTTATAAGCTGTTTAGTAACTAAAATATAACCGTTGCAAACTAATTTTAGGGGCTCGTAGTTAAGTAGCTGTCTACGCGCTTCGAGTTATAAAATGCTAGTAATTTAAGACTTGAAGTCTACTTAAGATTGGCGACGTGTTAATTGGCCTTTACAGATATTAGTGGTTGTGTAGCGTAATTGCTGCTCAAATTTGGTTGACCCCAACGGTAAAAACTATGTGAAGGTACAGTTCGTGACTAAGACAATTCGATAGTGGGAAAGTTGGATAAAATAGATGGGTAACTGTTTTTCAACAAAAGAAGTTTAATAAATAGAGTACATTCTATTCAAAATGTAAATGTACAACCACATCGATATTTTATTGGTTAGATTATAAAAATTGGACCACCTGTAAGAAGTCCGCGCAGTAGTGTAACAATATTACAAACAAAAATCTCTACATAACAGAACTTACAGATATTAGTCAACTTTATTTTATACATACTATAGTACACGATTAATTAACATAATATTACCTAATATTATATTTATACATTCTATGTATAGAAGATAATAATTTTTCATTTTGTAATAAGTTAATAAAACTATAAAATATTCTCTTCAGTTAAATGTTAGGCATTTTATAAGGCTAATGTAGGTATTGGAAACAATATTTGGTGATTTTAACGGTTTCTTTGAATACAACACGAAGTATGTACCTATGTAATATTATACATATAATTTATAAAAAGCACTTTGTACTTGGCTTTAATTTTTAAATAAATATTTAGATGTGAACTATAGATTCTTTTTCTTTAAAAATCTAACTTCATCACTAATAAAATGTATAAAAATATAAAATGATGTTAAAAGGACAAGCACAATATTAATATAATATAAAATAAATACACTGCAGAGGATCTGGAGCAACAAATTCTCACTTCATGTATAACAGACAACTTTATACGATGTAGATGTTAATTTCTGAGATTCTTAGTTCCATGTAAATAGGGTGCATCTCCAGATCCATATCAAAGTTATAGTATAAAAAAATATTTTGAAAAAAAAAAATGAATAATACAATAATAATACTTCTAAGCGAGATAAACTGTGAACTTGATAGAAGACCAAATACATATAAATCCTGAACTTGGTATAGAATCATGCGTGTTAGGTTAGGTGCTCGACATTTTCAAATTTGAAATTTAACGAAAAATAATGGTAAATACATATTTTATGCATTAGTAATGCATAAAAGCCAGTAGTGCTTCTGAAATACACGTGAATAACATCATTGAATCATTTTCACAAAAACTAATTGTGACGACCAAATGACGAGAGTACTATCAAATGAAAGAAAAACCTGCCGGCAATTGGCACCAACGTAATAACATAGATCTTAATGTACGAACTGTTTTGATTGATAAGGCCTAATTTTTAAACGATTGTTAATTAAAACGGTTCGTAGAAATTATGGCGATAACAAGTAAAGTAAAAAACGAAATACATATTGACATACAATTTCAGATTGCGAATAAATAAATGATGCTCATTGAACAGTTACACGAGTAAAATTAGCTGCTCCAGTTTACATAGGTTACACTCCATTTAGAAAGACTACAACAGAAACAGTAATTAGATTTCACTAATCGTAAGTTGTGAAACACAGTGAGTTATTACATTTTATAACATGTCTATAATACAAGATGATTGCTGCCGAATTAGTGAATCATTGGTGAGTTATTAAGTGAAGGTATGGTATAGAACTTGAAACGTTTCAACAACACTTTGTAGAATAATTAAAAATATATAATAATGCCATGCAACTAGTTATCTACGTTTTCTGAACGATCTGTTACAACAACAAACGCAATCAGGCAGCCGTCGTCGGTATTCACGATTTCATTTATTTGAGTTATAAACCAAAGTATATGAACTCTATACCTATGTTTATGGCCTACTCTAAAGCACGTAAACAATATAACTTCACTCTATTCATTGTTAACACAACAATATCTAAAATATCTAACAATGCCAATAAATGATCAAACGTCTAGGTGTCGGCAATTTTAAAGTGAAACTCGTCGTTAATATAATTTAATTTTACAGACAGTATAAAACGGAATGTTCTTAGGCTATTGCAATTATTTACTTGAATGTTATTAAAAAATTCCCATTGAAAAATGTTCCATGGAAGAAATAAAAATCGAGGTATTATTCCTGAACTCATTTAACAAAGGATAATATAAAATTTGTACAGAAATAAATAAATTTTGGCTTCAGTGAAAGAAGATTTTGGCATTCAAATAAAGACTCATTTAAAAATTTAACTCATGAGTATAATCCAACAATATCTAAGTCGATGGATGAATTAAACTATCCTTAGTATTTATAATTTTCTTATCTTTTATAGCATTTCATAAACTATAGCTGCAAAATAACATTAATGCATTCCTAGCTTTATTACTCTTAATCCTAACTAAATAAATCTTATTTACAATGTCTATAATATAATTGTTCAATCATTATTAAATACAACATCACCCTATACCCCTCCAAGGAAGGAATTTACCATAGAATATTTTTTGTCCATAACAACATACAGTTTCATTCGAGAGTTGCAAATACGAAGGCGGGCGAGAGCGTCAGTCCACGCGGGACGTTTCTGGGAAGCCATCATCCAAATAGCTCTGTAACGAGTGCGACTGCCCTAAGTGAGCACTCAAATCGAAACTGTTCTGATCTACGAACGTGTTGTGCACATGGTGAGGCTGCTCACGGAATTGACCAAAAGTCCACGGATCACTTAAATCGTCATTAGGTCTTTGAACACTACTATCGAACGCAGGTAAGCCGGGCCACGTTTGTGGCGATGGCGTGTTGAGCATGGTGGGAATGTTGTCAACTCGTGGCGGTACCGGAGCCGGGTCCGGGTTGAACGGCGTCGTTCCCCATACTAGTGACTCAATGCTCGCGGCTGTGGCGCTACTAATCTGGTTAAATCTATCTATTCCCCAAGAATTGGGAATTTCGGGTTGTGGTGCACTATTGTGCATCATTTCAGGGGCTTTGTTGACAGTTCGTCCATATATATCTTGCTGTCTTCCACCCATTGTAGATCTTGCAGTCGAGCCTCCATCTGGACTAGGTAAGTGACAATCTGGACGCATCATCGGGCTGTAGTTACCGACTCCTGGACTCTTTTTGTTACTATAAGTGACATCTACACTTGGTCTGGGTGAATACGGACTTTGATGCATGCGATCTTGTCGTGACATTGGACTATATTGTCCCGGGGTTTTATTAGGATTGCTTCGAAGATTATCGCTTTTCATGCTTACACCTGGATCGGGACTAGCATGGGTGGATGGATGCGGCGAAAATGCCGGGTGATGTTTGGGCATAGGGCTATAGTTGCCGGTGTTCCAAGCACTGGTCTTCTGCAATTCTTGTTTTACAATTTGACTTGTATCTGGGCTTGGTTGAGCCGAGTAGGGACTAGGCTGTGAAGAGTAAGGACTCGGCTGCGTCGAATATGGACTAGGCTGCGTTGAATAAGGGCTAGGTTGAGCAGGGCTCGGTTGAGCTGAATAAGGACTCCGTTGAGAAGTGAATTGACCGTCTTGACGAGGCATAGGACTATAATTACCATAATTCCAGCTATTAGGATTCTTTATATTGTCTTGTTTGATACTATGGGTTTCAGGACTAGGTTTATTCTCATGGGACGTGGTCGGACTGCATTGCTCTATAACTTTACCATGTTTTAATTTAGTGTGACTTTCTAACCTACTTAAAGGACTGGCTTCAGACTTATGTGTTGGTGTAGTTTTGAATTGTCCTAGACTCCATGAGTTACTGCTTTTTTGGCTTTGGTTTGATAACTCTGTCTGGACTTCAGGGCTATTTTGTACTTGACTGTCCGGTTTCGAGACGGGACTAAAATGGGGACTTCCAAGGTCTTTGATGGGATCCGACCTAGGCGTGGAAGAAGAATCTGGTCTTGACTGTGTGGCGGGACTTAATAACTTTGGATTGGTGCCTCTTGTCGATCTTTTTCCTTCAGGTACTGTAGTTATCCCTTCTTTGCCAGTTGTCAGTGTTTTACTATCTGGCGAAAATCTTACCGGTGTTCTTTTCAAAGCCGACTGTTTATCTGTTGAAGACGATTCTGAAAAGCTTTTTGGTTCTTGAAATACAGACGACGAAGTTGTATCTTTCGTAGGTGTCGATTCTGTTTTGGTGTCTGATTTATCGGAAACATCTGTAGAAGGTTCTTCTTTGGCAGATTCCGATTTTGAATCGGCTGCCGACTTTTTCACTCCTTTCTTTGTCTTTACACTTTCCTCTTCTTTTTTATTTTCTTTGGCTTTTACTTTTTCCGGATCTAAGCTATCTTTAAGGTCTTGCAGTTCTTTGCCTGTGTACAAGCGTTTCATGCCTCTAGGTAGCGCGCGACAAGAACTAAGGTTTAGGGACTCAATATGTGGACATTTGAGCAGAACTTTTTTAACGGGATCCAAGGACACAGACGATCCACATAAGTTGAGTATTCTGAAATAATAGACAAATAGTTGAATTTCTCAACTGAGTATAAAAGGTGAATTTTTAAAAGAGAAAATAATGTTTTCCTGCCGGATAGTATCTGGTAACTTTTTTTTTTTGTAACCTGCTACTACTTTGCTGTCGTTTATTATAAGCGGCATGATTTGTGGACAGCGAATGCTCACAGCACACGCAGGCTTTTGGCATATGACAAGTGATGAAGCGTTTGTAATTAGAATCTTTTTTTTTTTAACATATTTATGATCAGAATCGATGATACGAACGATAAATCGATTTATTGTTCGCTCAAAGAATCAAGCCCCACAACAGCTCCAGCAATCTATACGACAACTTCTCGCAGATGAGTTTCAGGCACGTGCTGCTGTCGCGTTAGTATAAGTGTATCTCACCTGAGCTTGCTGTCTGTGGAGTCGGCGAGCGCGGCGACGGCGTCGTCGAGCACACGCGTGGCTGAGGCCCACGACAGATCCAGCTCCAGCAGGCTGTGCGACCACTTCTCACAGATCAGCTCCAGGCACGCACTGCTTTGTCGGGTCACGTTGCAACCTATAAAAGAACAACTATCTTAGCACTAGCCCGTAATATTTCCAATTCGCTCTCTCAATGTCTGATCCGAAAATATATGGATCGAAAGACAATCCAATATCTATAAACTACCTAGTTTTGGATTTATGAGAAACCTTACCGCCCAGGAACAGGTGCTGCAAGTCCCAGGCGGGCACCCTTACGAGCCCCGAGTCAGTGAGGCGCTGTAAGCCGCGCAGGTCTAACAGTCTCAGCCGCGTTGCTCCTCGCACTAGCCGCGCCAATGCGTCGTCACCCAAGCGGTACTCGCCCACGCCGACGCGTTCCGTCGCCGCCTCGCCAGCGATTGATAGCTCCTCTAACTGTGGCCAGCCTTTGCATTCCATCTGCAAAACACAACGGAATATAGTCCAATTAAATAATAAGGTAATTAAGTTAGATGGGAAACTGAAAGCTCACCCCAAAATACTTGGAACTAACGATGGTAGTATCTGAAATAGCAGGTGAAAACTGGCAAACTTTAACGTGGGGGAGAGCTATGAGAAAATATAAGTTTCCTCGAACTTGTTTTGAGTGACAGCTGCTCGTGGACGCGGATTGTTCATTATTATCTCGCGAAAACTGATAGCCGGATGGCAGCCACTTCCAGCACACGATTTATACTCAATCGAGCTACAGCAAAATTAATCGATATACGCACCTGTTTCAAGGTGGTTGCATTAGCCAGCACTAGTTGTGAGTTAGCGGCTCTGAAGACTCGCATCTTAGGACAGCCCTTTTGTAGCGCCTCGAGAGGTACGGCCGCAGGGTGCGACGCTGCTAGAGTACCCGATATGTCCAGGACTTCTAGGTTAGCGCAGTATGTCTGTAAATAAGAAATATCAAACTTTTAAAGTATTCTTTTGATAATAATGGACCGGGTACACCCACATACTTCGACACACACACCCTTCCCGATATAGTCTCTGAGGAGCTATTATTATGTTACGCTGGGTGAAGATCGAACAACAAAGCGAGCTCATGAAATTAACGCCAACGCATCACACTCAAATCGACTATTTATTTTTTAATAATGTTTCGTTGATTTTCGTTTTTCGGATGAAAGCTACGAAAGTCATTCTTTGACGTCCATTTTCCCAGCCTATACATTGCATAAAACTCGGTTAAGTCATCACTTTATCAGCGAGTGATGGAACAGGCGTTACGTTTTTAAACATTGAACAATATAAATTACACCAGCCATACTCAATCTGCGGTCGCCAAGCCTTTGTTAATAGCCTGGTCATTTGCGAATGACGAATTTATAGAATTAAAAAGTAATACACAACTAGAAGCTATTTTCAAGGAGAAGAGGGAAGAAAACAAGCATCGGCAGTTTTGAACCATAATGCCGCCACGAAACAAGACTGTACCAAAATGTGCACAAATTTTGCTATTATCGCTGTTCGCATCAACGTACCTATGCAAGTTCTCTGACTCCAAAATGTAATTTGCGAAGAATGTATATAAAATCTTATCCTGATGATATTTTGAGGGTGGCATGTTACAGTTACAGTCAAAAACCGGATAAAATAGCAATTATTACAGAGCGTTCAAAATTTTAGAGGTCTCACTAAAAGTAATAAAACATAACATGACATACTTTTTATGCATATATTTTTTCTTTAATAAATACTACTTACTTATAGATATAATATTTATTTATCCTGCGGCGCATGTGAATTAACTTTTAGGTGTATATGGCCCAAGAAAAACAAGTTGAGTATGGCAGAATTACACTGTAAAAAATACTAAATATCGCCAATATCGTAGTGAAACATACCGCTATCGACGTCAGTATCTGTGGCATCGCTATGAACTTGTTATTCGCGAGCATGAGATGCGTGAGTCGTTCGCCGAAGTTCTCCGTGATGCGCGTCATCGAAGCTGCGGAGAGGCAGGTACTTGAACCACCCGTTTCAGACTGTAACAATGAATGTTATTAATCAAAAATAATTTGGAAGAATTTAAAGGTTATTGGCACATTTAATATTTTCAGCCGCGTCATTCGTTCCACTTTTCCTTTGCATAACAACTATTATAGTGCTTGATATTACTAACATCAACCACTAGTAATTATTGTCCTATGGTTTGATTTCTGATTTGACATTGCATGACTAAGTATGGGTATAAGTCATTTGTGTATATGAGTAATGGTTTTTTAAAGGAAATATTATAGTGTTGATTACTATCCTTTACGTGCCAAGCATTATGAAAATTTAAATATACCTTCACTTCAATAAGAGTTAACTGGCCATAGCCATACAGCAGCTTCACGGTTGAAGATTAGTTGACCGACAAACCCACATAACCAGCATGGTGGCATGCATGGTCACAGCTTTCGGCTTGGCCTATATCCAGCTAAATGGATTGCAATAAGTTGAGCTGACAAACAAAAAACTTTACAAGTTAAAAAACTAGATAGAGGTAGAATAGTTAATGATGTCCTGCCCTGATATATAAATTGTACATAATCAATTAACTGGCGCTAGTAATACGGCATTCGTTCTGCGTTCGCTACATTGAATTTCCTGTTACGTTAGATAGCCTAGGACACTCTGGATCAAGAAGTATCCAAGGATGTCACTTGTTAAAATCGGTTTAGAAGTTTAGTCTGTGCAAGTAACAACTATTTCACATACATACGTAGCCAGTGAGATTCATAATCATTCCTCACTGCCGTAATCGGGTAAAAATAGTGACATACCGTCAACGACAAGTCAATCTTCTGCAGCTTCGGCAGTGCCTGCATGAGGTCGAAGAGTTGTTCCGAGGTGATGCGGGACCAGCCGGCAACGCTCAACTCCACCAGGTCGGGACAGTAGTCCGCGACACACGCCATCACCCACGACACGTTACTTACTTTCCACTGAGCTGAGGGATTATCAACAGTATTAATATATTGACCTTTCTTATCAAGAGTGGTCTTGGGTAAATTGCTCTTGCGGCGCACGACAATAAATGATAGATGCACTCGCACTGTCCTTTCTCCTCTTTTTTGTCCTTTCTGCATTGCGACGCCGCGACGCAATGATGTGTTAGGGTTCTTTTTCTAGCAGTGGACGGTGCAAGGCTGAGTATTACTAAAAAGCCTTAAATAAATGAATAACGTGAATTTATCCAATCAAATTTTTCCTTGGAGACAGCTAGCGTAATTCAGATGAGTTCTTTTTAATAACAGTTGAATTTTTTAAATTTTATTTACATAGTTTAATCTTTCCATCATCAACTACGTATTTAATGAAAAAAAAAAACTTTTTAAGTCAACATTTCCTTCATTTTAAATAATGTAAGATACCAATAAAATAAAATCGTTTCAAGTGTTTGCTTACCAATATTTAAACTTTGACATTGTGGTAACCGGTTTTCCAGCAGCCAAACCAGTTTATAATCTGTTTTACATTTTTCACTTGTGTATTGTGTGAGGTCTACATTCTTCCACAATTCTGGTCTACAGCTCACACTATGCCATAATTTACACACTCTACCAATTCTGAAAAATTTTAAGTAAAATTAAGTAAACAGAAAGGTTAATTTAAAAAAATAAATGTTGATTATACATATACAGTCCATAAGTTTTACCTGATCACAGAAGGCAATGTGCCCTGAGAGGCCACAACATATTCAAAAATCTTTAATAGAATCTCTGTAGGCATAGAATGTCCCCAAGGACTTTGCGGTCCAGTCCCTTTACTTTCAGCTCCACTAACTCTAGTTCTTTCAGTCTTTTCACTTTTCTCTGTAAGCAAATAATATTAATAATTAGGAAAAATCACTCATTCTGAGTTAAGCTCGCCTTTGTGCATATATCTGTAATCTGTATTTTTTGTATATGTATTCTATATTTTGTGTACGATAACGAATAAGAATAAAAATCATGCATCACATCATATTCCACACGAAATAAGGTAATCGGTAAATATAGGTAGTAGGAATATATAAAAATAAAACAAATAAAAACAACACAACACACACAAGGCACTTTTTTTTAAATAAAAACCCCACGAACATAAACCTTGAATATACTCATATTATTATGTGACTGTAGTACACAAAGTAGTATACTATCTACTTATCTCAGATTTTATCAAATACAAACAGGCAGCCCGCAGCTGGCGTAGGTAGACTGGATGCGTAAGGCACAGCACTGGGTATTGTGGTAGATACTATTATGAAAGAAACTATGTGAAACTCCTAGAGATTGACTGAATCAACAACATATTCCATGTTGCGAAACAACACTCTCTTCCACATCCAGTCCAACCCAGCTACCTTTTTCACGTCGTCGTTTGACGATCCTATTGGGGTTGCCTGCGGTATGTTAATTATGGATGATAAACAAGAAGATTACTTTTAGAACTGCTTGATTTCTTAGGCTTAGGAGTCTTGGCTCGCGAATGGCGCGGCTTGGGAGCGCCGACACTCATGGCGGCAGCGGTTTCTCCACGCGTAGGGTCGTACTCTTCGCCAGAGCTCACGCTTGCCGGTGACGCAGCCCGCTTTTTCTTAGACTTCCTTTGGCCAATGTCGGAAACTGACGTCGGCGTTGGTGTTATCTGTAATGAGGTTTGGATTAATTACCCTGGTGTACCTATTACGGAATTATGGAGTGAGTTACATAATTACAAGCTTGTTCTGTTTTAAAATGCATTATTTTTTCATTGCTGAGATCATTGAATACGCTTTAAGTGTAACGTTACTTTTTATTTTATTATTATTGTACAGTCAGTGTCTGTCCAAAATTGAGTAACTTGGTGACTCTATGCCAGAAGAACAGGTAGCGAAACTAAATACCTCGTCAGCGTTTAAGTACCTCGCGCTCGTTTATCATCATCCGATGCAATCCCTGTCCTATTTATCAATCAAACGGAAACTGCTGCGCACGTAGACAAGTGCTACTTTGTCCATACTCACATTCCTAACCAACTCCAATAAACGTATTTTCTTATAAATTTATAAGGGTTTCAGCAGACGGGAATGTGAAAGTGATGCCCCTGGTGTTGCAAGCGTCCATAGGTTACGGTAACCGCTTACCACCAGGCGGGCCCTATGATTTGCTTGTTTACCACCTTAGACATATAAAAACAAGACAGCCAACTGTTCATCGAGACGACAACAGTTTGGTCGTAACGAAAACTTTTGACTCTTGAGTTGGTATCGTGTGCGCATTCTCATATACGAGGGTCATTCAATAAATACTTAGCCTACAAAAAGTAAACGAAAATTTTGGAAAAGTGGGAATTTATTTTTCAACATAGTCTCCTTTTAGTTCGATACACTTAGCCCAGCGATGCTCCAACTTTTTTAATCCGTCCGAAAAATAGTTTTTGTCAAACTCTGCAAAATAGGCCTCCGTGGCGGCGATGACCTCCTCATTCGATCCATATCTATTCCCGGCGAGTGATTTTTTCAGATTAGGAAACAGAAAGAAGTCACAAGGGGCCAAATCTGGAGAATACGGTGGATGGGGCAGCAATTCGTAGCGTAATTCGACCAATTTGGCCATGGCAACGGCAGACGTGTGAACCGGTGCGTTGTCGTGGTGAAACAGCACTTTTTTCTTCGCCAGATGGGGTCGTTTTTTCTTTAATTCGGCGTCGAATCGGCCCAATAAATCGGCATAGTAAAGCCCTGTAATTGTTTTACCCTTCTCGAGGTAATCGATGTAGATCACACCTTGTGAATCCCAGAAAACGGTGGCCATAACTTTTCCGGCCGATTTTACAGTTTTCGCCTTCTTTGGAGCACGTTCCCCGGTCTGGATCCATTGTTTTGATTGCTCCTTGGTCTCTGGTGTGTACCAGTGGATCCAGGTTTCATCGACGGTCACAAAACGACGCAAAAACTCCGCTGGATTCCGCTTAAACAGCGCCAAACACGTCTCCGATGTGGTCTCACGGTTGCGCTTGTTTTCTGGTGTGAGTAAACGCGGCACCCATCGCGCCGACAGCTTTCTCATGCCGAGTTCCTCGTGAAGAATATGATGCACTGTTCCTTCTGAAATGCCTACAGTCTCAGCTAGCTCCCGAACCTTCAATCAGCGATCTGCCAATACGAGATCATGGATTTTTTTAATGTTTTCCTCCGTAGCAGCTGTTTTCGGTGCACCTGGACGTGGTTCATCAAAAACCGACGTACGGCCACGTGCAAACTCGTTGAACCAATTCTTGACGGTGGCCATCGATGGAGAAGAGTCACCGTACACAGCATCCAAGCGCTCTTTGATTTCGATGCGCGTTTTCCCTTCCAAAAATAGGAATCGAATCACCGAACGATATTGCTCTTTTTCCATTTTTGTAAAACCGATCGACACGTTGGCTTCCATAAGTTGTCAAATTAAAACAAATGAAGGGATTGGAATGAAAATTTGAAAAAAGAATTTAAAAAGAATGTGCTACACTGTGGTAAAACTCTTTTGAAACTACAGCGCCCTCTGGCGATGAGGCTAGGTACTTATTGAATGCACCTCGTATATGCTAAAGCTTTTCATAACGACTAAACGGTTGTGTCAGTGATCAGTCAGCCGTTTCCTGAAGGCCTTAACTATCATTATTTAGAACTAGCTGCGTAATACGCGACTTCGTCAGCGTGAAATTTAACAAAATTATTTTCTTTTGCGCGGAATTCTCATTCTTTTTTCTTTTTCCAATATAAAAGTAGCCTTATTTACCTACTCCCTATAACGTCAGCTATCTGCCAGTGAAAGTTTCGTCAAAGTCTGTCCAGCCGTTTCGAGGATTAGCCGGAACAAACAGAAAGGTTTTTATTATAAGTACCCGTATATTTTATATGTATACTCGTACTTTCAATGTATTTTGAAAAGCTGTAATTTTGACATTTACTAGTGGTCGAAATTCGATCGTAATTAATTTAATTTAGCTTTCTGCACTCCTTCTCCATATCCATATAATAATACGTGAAGAGAAAACTTTGCGCGCATGGAGGAGTGTGAGATTTGGCATAGTTAAAGTTTATATGGAGAAGGAGTGCAGAAAGCTAAAATTATGGTCGAATTTAGACCACTGGACGACCACTAGTAAACATTAACTATGCCAAATTACACACTCCTCGGTGCGTGTAATATACTTATATAAAAAACCGGCCAAGTGCAGGTCGGGCTCGCGCACGAAAGGTTCCGTACCATTATCTATTAAAACGGCAAAAAAATCACATTTGTTGTATGAAAGCCCCCTTAATTTTTTTATTCTGTTTTTAGTATTTGTTGTTATAGCGGCAACAGAAATACATAATCTGTGAAAATTTCAACTGTCTAACCATCACGGTTCATGAGATACAGCCTGGTGACAGACGGAGCCGGACAGCGGAGCCGTAGTAATAGGGTCCCGTTTTACCCTTTGGATACGGAACCCTAAAAAGGGGTATAAAGTTTTCTCTTCACGTATTAATAATATAGATTACAAACAGACACTTAAATTTTATTTATTTGTATAGATATAGATATCTATAGATGTTATAGATAAACGATTTGATCCATTTAAATTGATAATATTATAATTATTATCTAGATCCATGAGATATAATTCTTGGTCTAATATTATAATACTTATTTTATTATAAAAGACGAAAATGGCCCATCAAGCCTTCATATCTTTTGAATTAGATATCTTTTGAACCATTTCTTCAAGTATGGTTTCAACTCATCTTAATTGACCAGGTTCAACACGTTGGGTATTTATTTTTATACATTTGCGTTTGCGTAGTCGAAATAAAATTAATAGTCGGGTCCAGCGCGGGCAATGTTTCGGGTGGTCGAATCTTGAAACCTGAGCGGAGCTAGAAAGGGCCGGTTGTAGTGTGCAAGTTTAATATAATACCTACATTCATAAAAAGATAAGTATAGTCGACGCAAACGCGGCTACTGAGCGTCAAGCTCTAAATTCGATTCCCCGTTCGCCTTTCCACCCCTCACGTAATTCCGACAATGGCGAGCTGTGGGACGTGGGTACACATGAGAATCTGTCTGCCTGCAGACACAGTCTTTAGAGGATACAGGCGTGATGGTAATAATATTAATAAAACATCGATCTAAGAATTAAAGAGATATAACAGCCGTATCAGCTGCTTATCGTTGCGCATAAGTTATAAAAGTCCACCAACCAAAGTAAGCATTATCTTCTTATTCATATACGGCACATAAAAATTTTGCAAACTTTAGAAATTTAAACAGCCGTGGTCTTCGTTTTTAGGGACACAGCTTATTGTCTTGTACCATGAGTGCTTACTAAAATTTCTCACTGATGGTGGCGCTGTATTGGGTCGTCGAGTTCCTTTCGTTATGGTTGAGCTTAGCGATGCTGACGCATGCGGGTACCGTCTGTCGGCACTGATCAGCTTGTAACTGCCATGGCAATGCCATGCAGAGGCAAATCATTAATATCCTATTCTTATTTACATTAAATAAATAAATAAATAAATTAAATTACATAATTCTCGCAGCTATTACCACAACATTGTATTAATCAAGATTTTAATCTATTAAATTTTAAGAGCGTGTCCATGGAATTTCTTGCCGGTTCTTCTCCATAGGACCTATTTGGAACCGCGCATCTAGAGTTCCGATATTTCATAAGTGCCTGCATCTGGTTTACTTACATGAAATAGAGATATATTGTATTCTATTGTACTCCAACCCTCGACATAAGTGAGATATCTTAGCTGTGGGGTGGTACTGTACTATTACTATACGTCTGGTGTATCCCTCATGCAATCATTTAAGATAAGATAAATTTATTCAAAAAATTACTTATGGTAAAAAACACAATATAAATCATAACTTCTCGGACTGTTTTCTGAGCCTGAGATTCTATTCAAAACAGAGACACCTACGTTTCGCGTCTTGTATGTCGTTGCCTGCCTATATTGCCTGTCAGAAAACGCTTACCCGTACATACATACGCCAGCTGATCTGACTGGTATAAAATCTGATAATCTGACTGTACTATCTTATATGACTGAATGTCATAAAATAATGAAATCCACACGTTAGTAAGATTTTTTTCGGACTTTCTATAGTTGTTCCTAGTAGAGCGTCACCGGCCTACAGAAAATGATGAGTGCGTATTTAGTTGTCAAGAATATTCTTTGGGAAGTTTTGGAAACAAGAAATGTGGCTAGTCTGCTAATTGACTTTCAAAATAGCCCACTTATTGTATGGTCGCCGAATGACCTCCTACTGCAACTCACCCCATGGTCAGAGAAAGTATTACAGGATTTATCATTTAGTACATACTCAACAGAAGGATGTAGGAAGGACTCAGCACAAGGAGCAATCCCACTTATCTGTGGTAGCAAATGGAGGCTATTATGATAGTTCAGCCTATGGATATGGGTGGGATTATTTTAATATAATGTATTCATTTAGTCAGCAACAGTTAGGGAGCACAGTCTATAGACTGGTAAGTTACGGTTAGACTATGTGTAGTTATCTTACCAAACTAGAACTCAAATGCATTATTTTATTTCATAAATATGAATCTCTATATCCAGCCCCAAGCATCTATTATTAGTTTTGGTGTAAGTTGAATAGATGCATCTTGTTCTCTACTTTCTCCGAAATAAGTAATAATAATAATTACATTATTTATTTTGCTGATGAAGCTGTACTTAAAATTGTACATTCATAATAAACATTATACTTGTATAACAATCAGTAACCACAGTATGTCATGACAATCATAACATGTTCCTCTCCTTTTAACTATGTTACAGTTAAGTAATTTAATTATTATTTTCTTTAATAACTTTTGTAGCAAGTTTTAAATTTTGACCAATGTGTAAAGTATAAAAGTCATTATGAAGAAAGTTAATCAACGTTAAATAATTATCAAATGAATTCAATCTTCTCATTGTTATTATTTGAGTATTGTTGCAAAAGGAAGTCTTGGCTGTCTCAAAAATTACTTTTAATGCTATTTGTATAATCACACAGCTGTGTATTATGTCTTAACTTCTGCATAGCTTCATGTAAGGAAATGAATTGCAACTGTTGATTAATAAGCTGATTAGTAAGAAAAAAATTGTCATGTTATTATTACGGTAAGAAAGATTATACCTACTCCTATGAATTGCTGATTAAAAATTCTAAGAACAAATGATTTATGTTGATTATATTATGATAACAGGTTTGGTGCTTTCACATCAGAATGTATCAGCTGTTTGTGTATGGTTTGCTGCCTGTACTAGTGGGAAATACTTAGTAGTAGTGGCAAGTTTTGATCACTATATTTATGGCAATGGCAAATAGTGTTTGGTAACATTCATGTTATAAAAAAGGCTATAAATAATCCCAAAAATACTAAATAAGTACCATAAAATGTACAACTTTTACAAAATAATTGTTTACTAACCAGTCCAAAACAAGTTCTTATAGCAACTTAAAACAAGTTTACAGTTCAGAATGTTGTGCATGCATGGAAAGTGGAGCTTGATATGCACTTTACTCTTACATTCAATGCATTGTGGGAAATAACAGTTCATGTAGTTATTGATTGAGCAGGCCGCAACAATGATCAAGGTGTTATAAGAGTTTTACTTGTCTAGATTTTTTATTATATAATTAAGTAGATTTTAGTTCTAACATTAAGATATTATTATTATGTAATAAGTGGAATTTATTTTATGTAGTATGCAAAGCATTTTGTCATGGTACACACAGCTACATTTCCAGTATAAGCTGACTTCGCATTATATAGGCTTTCTGAACAATGACAGCTTATACTGAAAATGTATAGCTTGATATGTAGCTGTACATAAAATAACCCCTACATTTTCTTTAAATCCTATCAAATGTATTTGTGTTCTTTTGCATAAAATTATATAAGTTTCATATTTATAGGGTTTAACTATAAAGAAATCATTAAAAAAGGTTTATAGTAAAACAATAATGTTAATCTTGTCAATAAAGCTGATTAATTAATCAACTCTGTTACTAGCCGTTTCACAAAATATGTTTAGGAAAATAAAAATACTTACAGTTTCATGAAAACTTGTCCTCCTAATCTTAATCTTCATAGAGTTAGTGTCCACTATCTGGCTGTGATATGTGGTAGTACACTCAGACTTCTTTGATTTCTTTTTACTACGCGAACTGCGTATATCTAGCATAGACCTTGGTTTGCCACTACATGGTATAATTGCATGAGTTCTGTGCTCTTTTGACTCCCTTTTACTCTTTTTTGTTGATAATTGACTAAGTTCATGACTGTATGGTTTGCCACTTTGACGCTGTATATTAGTTAACGGTAACTTTGAATTGCGCTTGAGCTGTTCATCTTCTGAACTTTCACTATCTTTAGCTTCATCTTCCACTTCATCCTCTTCCTCCTCCTCAGCTTCTTCATTATCGTCATCTTCCTCCTGGCACTCACTACTACTCACTAAATTCAAGTTTTTACCACCTTTCACTTGTGACACAACACTATGTTTAGAATGCGTTCTATATGATAAATCTTTTAATGAGTCTTTTCTCTTTTTACGCTCTGGAGGAAGACAACCATTCACGGTTGAGGATTTAGAACTCTTTCGGGAGTGGTGCTTGTGTTTCCTGTGCCGTGGCCGCGTAGGACACGGTAGTGCCCCATTAGCCACTTGCACTTGCTTTTGATTGGCAATTTCATCTATGCTCTGTTCAAAATCAGTCTCTAGCTTAACACCAGAGAGTGACTCGACATCTTGGTCGGAGTCCGCGCCAGAAGCGCCAGACGCCAGTTTGGGTAGGCGAATCTCCGGGAAGAGGTCCTTGCGGACGGTGAGCCTTGCGGCCTCGTAACCGCCGTTCACGGGACTTGATCGATCAGACATTCCGCCCGCCTCCCGCCGCCCTCGCGTACCACTTCTACAAACCACTCACCTGTCCGCGAGGTAAACAATCAGTTTGACACATCACATTTTCACTTTTGTGACCAAGCAATTCACCGATCGTTAAGCGATGGCATGAATAGGTCAATGATTGTCGATAATCGATGTGCAAAACATTATAATTACTTCAGTTTACACTTCTTGTGAGTCCCAAACATCTTTTTTTCTTCACATATTCGCATTTTAGGTCATCCATGTTCATGTAACGTTGTGATTGCGAAAAACAAAGTACAGATCATTTTCGCGGACACTTGTACTTGAATATTTGGTGATGACACATAAAACTTACGATTTTCGAAAGTATGGACATATTACACACTTATTTTTAATTATTTTTGTCCACTACGATTTGATGAAAACTGTTGACCTTGTTTAGAAGCTTAATATGTTTCAAATTTTAATCAACAGATGCAGACATTGTCACAAAAAAGTTGTACTTGTTTGAACGCAGTAACCTTGGATAGACGTTTACTTTACATTGAAAAGTGATATTATTGGCTCGTATATTCAAATCCAATATTATATACACTTCAACCTTGTTTTTACTTTGTTTTATCTATAAAGGATTGAAACATTATGAATGAAACTATAGAAAATAAATAACGCGTTCCTATAGCAATCATGTCATTACCTCATTTCAAGCTTAATACCAAATGTCAAACGTCGGTGTTTTCGTGTTTTCTATTTCATTTACTTAGTGTTGTTCATGAGAATCCAGAGATGGCAGCACCAGTTAAAATTTACAGAAATTCAATACCTACGTAGATTTTGTTGGTTTTTTGCTTTGCTTCTCTGTCTTTCAAATCACGATATTGCTTTGCTTGTAGAAATTGGTTACCTACGTAATGTAACTAAAATGATATTATTTATAGTGACATTGTTTAGTATTATTGAAAAACTGAAATGTTAAAGTGTGGGCGATTTGTGACGACGTGTGTGTTGTATGTATTGTGTGTGACGTTCATCAATAGTGATAATGATAACCTACACGGTCTTTCTGTAGCAGAGTACATAACGGGTGAGTCATATTTATATTTATTACATTTTGCTGTGTATAGGTACCTACATATCGATGATCTCATACATAAAATTGTAATACTGGCTTACACTTCATTGCTATGCTTATTATGTTTCGTCAACGAACGTTATTATAACGCCATTGCCTGTTCCTTGTACCTACTCTATGTAATTTTTTTCACGAGAAACGATCTTACTTCTTACGTGCTTGCTTTATTTATTTTCAAATCACACATTATTAGGAACTAAGCCTATACAAGCATATTATTTTTTGTATGTACCTACCTACCTACGCTTATTACTTATTTCTAGTAGACGACTTCCGGATTATATGAATAATTATTATTTACCTAATTCCAGGTAGGTAGGTCGTAGGTACCTACCCTTAGTAGTAACCTACCCTTCAGACTTCAGAACGAATTAGGTAGACCACAATAAAACTATTTTTTTGTAGGAGGTAAGGTACCTACCTAACTACTATGTAATACCTACCTACTTACTTATTTTAGTAGTTACTACTACTACTTAACTTTTTTTTAATTCAACCTCTGTGTACTGTCCCACTGCTGGGCAAAGGTCTCCCCCAAAGACATTAAATTATACTAGTCTCTTTGGTCTCCCCCATAGCCATCAATATATTTTACTTGACAAGATTAAAATTCATCCCACACCTAATTCAGCCTTTTGTTTATTCCAATTAGATTCCAAAACACACCATTGGATTGGGTGTGTTCAGTTATTACGGCGGACGACGCTCAACGACGCATTATCGTCCTGGTGATCACACAACCGTTCAATTATTTGAGCGAGCGTCGTCGTCGGGCGATCGCTCCGGTCACCCCGTAAAATAGTAGGGGGGAAATCGCACTCGGTCGCACTGCTGTCAACCGACCAATGACTGTAGTCTTAGGATCCAACCGTAGACAGAAGATACTTTGAAGTCGTTCGATTGGTCACTCGCGTAACGCAGCTGTGGGTCTCCCGAAGCCTAAGAGCAACCCGAAGCCGTTCAATTATTCCCGATCATTTCCCGATGAGCGAGCGACATTCGCACGAGTCACTTTCACACCGAAAAATGAATTACTGAACGTAGCCATTAGGAAAGTATCCACCTACCTAGGCAAGTTAAGGCTTTTGAATTTGAATGTGCCACTTTGTTGTTGTTGTTTGACATTCAATCAATCAACTTAACCTATCATAGTCGCTGCTGGACATAGCCTTACCCAAGTACCGCCACAATTGTGGCCAAAACACTCGTCTTGCACATCCAGGCCATTTTAGCTTTATCAATGCAATAAGTAAATTATAATGATTGTCGAATATGAATTGAAGAGCGGTGTGTTGATAAGACACGATTGTCGAATATGAATTGAAGAGCGCTGTGTTGATAAGACACAAAAGATAAACTACCTGTCTTATTTTACGTAAAGTCATTATCTTCTTTAGATTCGAAAATCTGCCATAAGACTTTTATAGGCATATGACTCCTTAATAACTTGGTACAAGTTACCTGAGGCAGAAACTTTGGATACTCAAAGGGTAGAAACAATAAAGAAACCTGGAGCCCAAACTTTCGTTTCGTCTTTTAGTTTTATTTAAAGTAAAAATTGACTTTTCATCGTCATTGTTCGGTGCCACTCTGGTGAAGATAAGTAATTAAATAAAACATAAATAAAAAACAGGCTAGATAGCTTAATCGATTTCTTAAAAACCACACAACGCCACGCATGACTAAAGGCGGCGGCGCTTATTGCATCAGTCATCAACAGCATAGCGTAGGTAGTAATCTGCTGGGCATAGGCAACTCTTGAAAAAAAGCCACACTATCACCACCCCTGGCAAGCTGGTGACCCCAGAGTACCTTATATTGCACTGATGACACTACGGTCTGAGGTTTTTACTCTGGCAAATTATCCCAGTATCCCGACATTTGACGGTAGTCAGAGCTTCGTCCCTTATTGTCAAAAAGGTGCCCCGCAGTCCACACCCTTTGAGCTCCAATTCTGGGAAACCTGTTATGTTCGCTTTTTAATCGAGCGGAGAGGTCACGAATTCGATAAAAGGATGACGTTTGTGGAAGCATTTGTGCTCTTTACCCGTAGACCACAGGACGGTAGCAAAACACTAAGGTTTACCCATCGCCCCGATAATTTATTTGCACAACCTTATCCCTTTGCTGCAGCTGACTTGCACGGTTTATTAGCGGTTAGACAACAGGTCTAATAAAATTTATAAACAATGGACCCCACAAAATGACACGTTGACGCATACCATTAGCTAGATCTCTTTTTGGCACTGAGATATAATGGTGTTATTTCACTCTGACAGTCTGAACACGTTCTACAATCGCACAATTCCTTCAGATGACTTGAAAGACATACCACTGCGTAACCAGGGACAGGGACAATAAACAGCAGGCCTAACATATTAAACGCTAAATTTATCTCACGTGGCTCCACATACTGAGACTTGCTCTGCGGTTGCTCTGATTGTTTCATATTTTTAACTAATGAAATGGAGTAAATATCTATCCATGATATAAAAAGAATTATGTGTATCTATGAAATTGTACATTACATCAAAGAAATTAAATAAATTGATCTCAAAAAAATACTGAGTTATTAATCATCATCAGTGTTCACTATATTGGCAGCTTTGTTCTACCAGGTGCCTCCTCCCTCCCTAATCTGCTATATATTTATATATCACGCTAACTGTGCCGGTTGCTCCGCCCACGCGAAAATGAAAGTTATGTGTAGGTTGTCATTCCTCTAAGTTTGTAGGTATTCACATTGTATATATACTATCTCCGTGGTATTCACTGACATCAAGTGAAGTCTGTACCAAATTACCTACATCAAAATCGCTTCGACACTCACTTCTCGAAGACGCCGTAACGACATTCGCATTTACAATATAAGTAGGAATTTAGACATTTCCTGCGAATCTTTCTTGGTTGCTTTTCTGTCTGGTGTCTCATGTATACATACATATAATTATAGTCCTCCTCATCGGTTTCGATGACGGCGACCCTAGAATAAATTGTCTTCTAGCTTGAGCTCTAATATGGCTCACTAGACCAAACTCGGTTTTTACAAGACGGGCAATGTAGTTGGCCCGTAGAGTTATTAAGTGTATGTATAGGAGGGCTTAGGTCTCTCCTTACGTATTTTGTATTTTTCGTCAAGTGTTACGAATCGACTTTCTTAGGACATCTTTATCTTTTTCTAAATGGTAGAACGCCAAGACGACCTTTGCGAAGCGAGCTCCTCCCAGCATGTAGGGTCAATAGCGCAAGCGTTCAGGTGTCTTCTGAACACATCCTTATAGCGCAGATGCTGACTACCATGCTTCCGTTTCCCTTCCGCCATCTCAGAGTAGAAGCTACTTTGGGTAATCGGTGGTCTTCCATGCGAAGAACTTGTCCACACCAGCGAAGTTGTCGCTGTATGAGTAGAGCTTCCATGCCATACATTCCTCACCTCAGTATTGAACACGCGGTCTTGTCATTTAATCTTCAAGATGGATCTAAGACACCTCAGATGGCATGTGTCAAGTTTATTTATGTCTGAATTGTAGAGTCACCAAGTCTCTGCGCCATATAGAAGGACAGGTATGATTAGTGCCTTATAAACACTAATCTTTTTGTCGAGCTTCAAGTCTTGGGACTTCCAGATATGGTCAGCAAGTCGTCTGAAATTGGCAACGGTGTTTGCAATGCGCGATGGTAACTGCGAAGCTAGGGTGTTATCATGCTAGATATTGCTTCCCAGACAATACCTCCTCTCTCTCTTTTACCTCTTTTTTCAAGGTAAGTAGCTCGATGTTTAGTCTTTCACTATCGTAATGAAATTTATTACCAGAGTTCCTGTTCATTACCATTTTAGTAACGCGGTAGGGCTGTCCATAGAAAACTATAAACCCGATATGACATCATAAGGAAATCTTAATAATTCAGTCTTTAGCGGGCTGCAACCACTGCTGTATGATGGCGTTCATGTCGGTTTCCTCACGATGTTTTACTCACCATTAAAGTCTAAATTATGCGCACAGCAACCAAATAAGTTATCAATAAATCTGATACATTACACTAATGGTTAGAATGGAATTTGAGCTACACTGCCAGATTCTAACCCGGGAACTTTTATTCAACGTATTCTATCTCACTGCTGGGCAATGGTCTCTCTCTATAGCCTTCATCATTATCTCTCTTTAAATATTGCAGGCATGGCTGAAAGAATTTGAACGTTTGGGTCCTAATATTTCAGCCGTGCCTATAATAATATTTAAGATTTCATGATTTGTTGTTGTATACCTACGCCATAAACGTACCACTAGTAATAATAAGTTTATGGTATACGCTTTCTTACGGATTATGGCATAGTCCGTCAAGAGTAACATAGCATCACGCCTGTATTCCCTGAAGGAGTAGTCAGTAGACAGAGATGTACTTATTGTACACCAACATTTAGCCAATTCCGTTCTTAAGTCCCATGGAATAGGGATGAGCCTATTGGCACACTTCCAAACTCCGGGTTGCTACTGAGTTTTTTTTTTACAGAAATCTCAATAATTTTTGCTCGACTCGGTAATCACTCGTCGTAATCACAATCGCGCTTGTGGCAACTAGACCAATGAGGCCGTCAAAAATGTAATCTAAAACCAGATCGAACTTTCCACTTACCCAGTAACGCCCTAAGCCGAGCTCAGAGGTGCCGAAGGAGTTGGCTCAGTTTTTATGTACGGCATACAGAGTATGTATTATATTATAGCATTATCGACAGCTCCTGTATGATATAATGACATGATAGATGTGCATTAATAAATTTAACGTACAGTTTATAATAGGTTTATAAACTGTATGGATTCACATCGGCCTTAAGTCATCTGTTAGGACTGTTAGACAAAAGCCTCTCCTAAGTTGCGATTCAATACTCAATATTTTATTGTGTTCCATAATGTATTACAAAGACTATAAAATATTTATAAAATAAACTCTAAAAAAAAGTGTAAAATAAATTTCTTAAAAAACTTAACAGCTTCTGAAGTCGGTGCCACTGCCCAGCTAGGTGCATTGAAGAATTAAAGGCCTCGACACCAGAACTTCAGAAGCTGTTAAGTTTTTTAAGAAATTTATTTTATACTTTTTGGTTTTTTTAAGGTCGGTTTTAACTTTTTTTTTTAAAGTTTATTTTATTTTTCTATTTTGAGTGGCATAAACAATACATAAACATGCGATTACAGTAATCGCAAGTGATATGCTGTTCTTCATTCAAGAGTTCCATTGTATATCTCAGAAATTCTTCATCAGATCTTTACAAGAATTTTTTAAATCGGTTTACAATTGGCGAAAATACCGATAAAAAAAAAACAAAACAAAACATACAGACAAACATAGAATCCTCCTTTTTGGAAGTCGTTTAAAAATTGAGCATTATGGGCGTGGTACTTCCTGGCCGCGCCACAGTCGCAATTTGAATCGGAGTTAGTAAAAAAAAATGTACATAATATGTTCATTATTGTACAAAATTTAAAAAAAAATGTACTATAAAGGTTCACGAGAAAATTAACAAAATCGGTGGCGCGGCCATGTAGTATACTTCCTAGCCGCGCCACCACGTACACTGGGATTAATAGCCCAATAATGTAAAAACTTATTGGTAAACAATTGTACGTTTATTGTTCGTTCTATTATTAATGAGAAATCTGCAAAAAGTCATTACCATGATAAATTTAACATCGAAAATAATTTCAACTAGGTATGTAAAACTGTCAGGCGTTCGTTTCTGGTCGCACCACAGACGCAATTTGAATCGGAGTTAATAAAAAAAATGTACTTATTATGTTCATTATTGTACATAATTTAAAAAAAATTGTACTATAAAGGTTCACGAGAAAATTAACAAAATCGGTGGCGCGGCCATGTAGTATACTTCCTAGCCGCGCCACCGCGTACACTGGGATTAATAGCCCAATAATGTAAAAACTCATTGGTAAACAATTGTACGTCTATTGTTCGTTCTATTATTAATGAGAAATCTGCAAAAAGTCATTACCTACATGATAAATCTAATATCGAAACTAAAATACTATTTCGACTATGGAAAAACTGTCAGGCGTTAACTTAGGGATAGGGCAGTAGGGACCAGTATCAAAAGGTTTTAACTCATTACTAGTTACTAAAAATCATAAGTTAAGTGTATTTTTAACCGACTTCAGAAAAAGTAGGAGGTTCTATGTCCGACTGTTTTATTAAAATACTGTCACTTAAGGTAGACGCACACCTGTCTAAATCGACCGCGCCGAACGAGCCGAACGAAACGAAGTTTCTTATGACTTCGTACACCTATCCGTGCGAATGAATCAACCGCGCCGACCGAATCGATCGTGCCGAGAGAAATGGCGTTTCGTTACGTGCCAATGCCTTGACGCATATCGCACGCTCATACATTTCATAATTTGGTTTCTGAAATCACAGATTTATTATTTAACAGTTATGCTTTTAAAAAGAAGCAAAACAAAATAGGTACCTAGACTACATTGCATAAGTTATAATTATATCTGATAAGGTTCATAAGCCTATACAGATTTTATACAGAATTCAAGTTGAAAATATCATTCAGCTTTTATATAGATTTTAGCATACCCCGTTCATAACTCTAATGATAATGTTAGTGACCATGACAGTTTAAAAACCTAGATTTTAGCAGTTTCTTCTTCAGATATAAGGCTTAATGCATATGTCAACACTGATCAAGATAACTTTTGACTCGAACCCACTAGCAACACTGACCGATTCGTCCGCGTCGAATATGATGGCGTCATCCGAATTCATCTGAGATTTGGATACCTATCGAATTCTTCTGGCAATTCGTCCGATTCGACGCGGATAGGTGTGCGAGGTTTCATAGGATTTCATATAAAGAATTCTAAAATTCGTTTCTTTCAGCTCGTTCGGTGCGGTCGATTCTTTCGCACGGAGAGGTGTGCGAAGCCATAAGAAACTTCGTTTCGTTCGGCTCGTTCGGCGCGGTCGATTTAGACAGGTGTGCGTCTACCTTAAATGACAGTATTTTAGTAAAACAGTCGAACATAGAACCTCCTACTTTTTCTGAACTCGGTTAAAAATACACTTAACTTATGATTTTTAGTAACTAGTAATTAGTTGAAACCTTTTGATACTCGTCCCTACTGCCCTATCCTTAGCCCTAAGTTAACGCCTGACAGTTTTTCCATAGTCGAAATAGTATTTTAGTTTCGATATTAGATTTATCATGTAGGTAATGACATTTTGCAGATTTCTCATTAATAATAGAACCATAAAGTTATTATTACTTAACTTTATGAATAGAACGAACAATAGACGTACAATTGTTTACCAATGAGTTTTTAGATAATTAGGTTATTAATCCCAGTGTACGCGGTGGCGCGGCTAGGAAGAAAGGCCGCGCCACCGATTTTGTTAATTTTCTCGTGAACCTTTATAGTACAATTTTTTTTAAATTATGTACAATAATGAACATAATAAGTACATTTTTTTTATTAACTCCGATTCAAATTGCGTCTGTGGTGCGACCAGAAACGAACGCCTGACAGTTTTACATAGTTGAAATTATTTTCGATGTTAAATTTATCATGTAGGTAATGACTTTTTGCAGATTTCTCATTAATAATAGAACGAACAATAAACGTACAATTGTTTACCAATAAGTTTTTACATTATTGGGCTATTAATCCCAGTGCACGTGGTGGCGCGGCTAGGAAGTATACTACATGGCCGCGCCACCGATTTTGTTAATTTTCTCGTGAACCTTTATAGTACAATTTTTTTTAAATTATGTACAATAATGAACATATTATGTACATTTTTTTTTACTAACTCCGATTCAAATTGCGACTGTGGCGCGGCCAGGAAGTACCACGCCATTATGGACCCTGTCGGCCATGCACAGCAAAAATTAGGAGAGAGGAAGAGGGCTACGTTGCAAAAATTAGATTACCTAAGTATAGAATTATTATATTTAAGTGCGACAACAACATCCTATCAACATTCTAAACATACATTGATTTACACTGATATGGAAAATTATATTCAATGCTAGTACAGACTAGATAAAAAAACAATACATACAGACGAACATAGAACCTCCTCCTTTTTGGAAGTCGGTTAGAAGTTGGTAGAAGCTGCGCCTCCGCGCCGTGACGGGTCACGGGAGATAATTGCACGTTTAGTACAAGCATGTGACTGCATGTGCACTTATTGCTCGTGCTTATTTCGTGGCAGGATTTGGGGAGGTACCATATCTAACCTTAGCACGCGAAAATTTTCGTTTCAAGTTCAAAAATTATTTGCAATAAGGTAATGTGGTAATTGTTATTATAAGTATAAATATCCTCACAGTAGTTACTACTATTTTTTGACATGGAAATATCATAAATTTGTTAATTATTATTTATCATATTTTCATTATTATTATTTGTTGACATGGAAAAATCATTATTGTTAATATTATTTATCATATTTTCATTATTATTATTGTTTATTTAAGATGTTATTATCAATCTAGTTTTTGTTTGTTTCAGGTCATCTACGTGTTCTGGATGTAGCCTTGTAATCGACATCGGTGTAGGCGAAGTATAACTTTAATTTGAAACCCCACACGATAGTATCGTATTGAATAGCAACCTCAAGTGATCAGGTATCAGGCAGGCAGGGTGTGAGGGTTTTATATGTACGTTGTGATGTCAGTGTGGTAGTGACGGTGTGGTGGGTGGTGGTGAGGTGACGGGGCGAGGTGGCGAGGTGGCGCGACTCGCGAGTGATGCCCATCGCGGTGATGCAGAGGCATGGTAGACGCGGCTGCGGAGCGCCGGGCCGCCGCCGCCGCCGCGCGCTGCGATGCTACCTCCAGCATCACCAAGTGAGTATATAATATATAAAATAATTATACACTTTATTCCGAAAACAGAACTACTTAATTCTTACAAATAACGAAACTTTCCTTTTGTTAAAATTCTGAAATAATTCATCGTCAACACAGTCATTACTATCCATCCATACTAATTACTTTATAAATATTTTCTGTATTTATATAGAATTTGATTATGTTCAATATTGACATTGCGGTTTTGTCATAATTTAACTGAAAATTCGGCAAGCTTTCATGCTTGTATCGTTGTCGAAAATTCATCAATTATGTACTTCCTTGCTGCAACGGCAAATTCTTGCAAAAGCCTTTGTTGTTGACATAAAAAAATTCATGTGGTGATAACGAAACCATCAGTTATTAAATTATTCCCGAATTTATCAAATATTTTCTTCTAAGTTCCAATGATCGATTTAATAATGAAAAGCCATTGACTCGTCGGATCTCGGAGGAAATAGTGATCGGATACAATATTTATAAATAAAAAGAAAAATAAGTTCTGTTCTAATTATCTGCTCGTCATTTAGATTATTGCACTACCTAATATACATTATACTGCCGAGTTACGTCCGACCGACAAACAAAATATACTTGGCAGTGAAATAAGAGTTTAATTGATTGATTGCCATTCAGTTCGTATGTCAAGCCATCATTATTGACCGTTGGCATCTCGCCGCTGACCCCGATGCTCTGCGATCATTTTATTGAGCTCATATTATTGGCAATGACTGTCAATAACTAGATCTCAACAGTATTTGTATTCCCTTTTTATAGTACGTTGCTAATTATGTTCACGTATGTCCTGGCGCTTGTAATTGCACATGATGTAGATTAATATTAGGTACATCATTAGTGTATGATTCTTAATGCTTCCTTTTGCTTGAATTAGGTACCTACTTTTACTACGCGATCACTGTCTACAGTTACACACATTATGTTAACGGTGACATTGTATTTGAATATTTATTTGTTTTTCGTGTTGGCATGATTGACTCGTAGTCGTACGTCGTACAGACCTCCTATGCAACAAATTGTTTGATTGGGTGTAAGTCGAGTCGGGCACGCAATATGAGTTGGTTGGTTAATGAGAGCACCGATACGTCTCGTCAAGTCGTCACGGCACCGCGTTATCAGGGCCGTGGGCGACGATGTGTGCTATATTGACTACGCAGCGATTTGCGAATGTGTGCGGCAATAGTAGCGCTTCCAGGAAACGCGAGTAGGTTTCTCGGAACCGATTCACTGTCGCGCGCGTTTTCAGCAATGAATGGCTTAGCAAGCGTCTTCAAGAACACATGCCTTTTTTAAATAATTATTACCACCGATTGCAGTGCTATCTTATCTGTTCTACATGGCCTCGTTCTTAACTCGTTGATGTAGAGACAATTTCTACACCGAATTGTAAATTAACATTTAAAATAAGGTGTACATAATGTGTTACACATATTGCAGTCTTTAATACTCAATACACATGCAGTAATCTATACATATAAAAATCTTTACATAATTTAATATAATAAAATCGTAGTAGATACGTACATCGAATATTTTTTGAAAAAAAGTAATTACTCCGTTTATGCCATGACTAACCAACAAACATCATCAACATCATAATGCATCTGGCCGAAATCAACGGGCTATTGTAATCACGCATGACCGCCACTGATCCCAAAAATATAGATTTTAGAATATTTGTCTGTTTCCTTGTCCGAGCTGGAGGCCAAAACTACTGGACTCATATAGTTGAAATTCTGCAGTTACATTCGTCAAAGGGCTGTTCAACATATAGGCCTTAAATTATCACGCTATTGTCTATGGGGGATTTGCATAAGCATCCAAACTCCACGCGGACGAAGTCGTGGGCACAGCTAGTTCGAAATAAGTAGATACCGTTGAATTGGCATAATATTTAATAATAATCCCTGGGTAACTGAAGCAACGTTAATAGCCGATATAAATTTAATGTTCTTCTTTGTTTCTTGAGATAAACGTACATTAGCCACGCTGCATTGAAAGAAATAAAAAAATCAATTTGACTGATACTTCTTTTATATTATTCTTTAGCTTACGTTTGACCACTATATCTCACGATGCAGTTTACCATGAAGCAGTAAAGCAATGAAGTATGAACTATCAATACTGCCTAGAGGTGTAATATAGAATGAGTGTTTCATCATAATGGGTAATGAACCGATTTTAACAATTATGTCTATTCGTTTCGTTTAATTGTGCTACGCGTGTCGCGCTACCTTGACATATCGCTTAACTGCGACACGCTTTTATTTAAATTACATATTAATTATTATCACAATCTAGGTTGGAATTGTATTCAATTTTGTAAACAATTCGATGTTAGATACGTATGGCAATTTTTAAAAGCTTTAATAAGGGCAAATGTTCCTATCGCTTGATAATAGTTTAGTACGAGAGCCCACGATCCAAACCATGTCTTATAGTTTTACGGCTAAAACCGTATAAAATCGTCAGGTCAGATGATCCTGAACTCGACAAATAACGGTGAGAAACGTAGCAGCAACGAGGGAGCCCATTTCAGCTATATAAAAAAATTGGCAGGCGGTATTATCTCGTATTATCGTATTCCGTCTGATATTAAAAATAAAAGCTTTGTAATAACTCATAGTCACAACACTCCCGCTCGCTTAGTATTTTAGTAAGTTTTCAGTATTTTTAACACCTTTAATTTGCATTTACAGTTTTTAGTTTGCGCTTAAATACTACCCTTTTAATTGTAGCCTTCTCTAGAGCCTCCAATGCTGGCTGCTGAACAGCAAGACCAATTAATCCGTGAAGTGTCGATCACCGTCCCACAGGCCAGCACGTTCCGTGGAGTCCCTTTATATTTCGCTATTGTTGAATAATGTACTTATCCCTCTCTTTTTTATGGCATATTGTTCAGAAAAGATGCTAGCTACGCACTCGCCTTATTATTATTATTTAGTGCAGCACTTTACTAATCAGGCAACTATTTCGTATACATTTTTGTGTCATATTATTTTTTCTGCATCTGGGCAACTTTTGTCCAACAGTTTTCAGACGGAATACTACGTTACCAATCAGTACAAATTACCTCTACTCAATGTCCTGTATCGATTCCACAGCATTTTATCATTCATCTGTCTATCTGCGTACTTGAGTCTAACCACATTTTCAGATGTGGCTGAGTACCAGTATTATAGAGCCATTTGCCATCTGACCTCTATCCTATAAAAATGAGCTAGAAGTTGACATTGACCATTGAAAACTATAAATAACATAATGAATATCTAAACATTTTGCTAATGAGTTGCACGTTCAAATTCGCAGAAGATGTTATCAATGATTAAAAATCAGCGATTGATTTTTTGGTACATAATATAATATTTACACTAACAAGATTTGTATTTTTGTTTGTAATGAATAAAGTCAAAAATTACTCGACCGACATTAAAAGTTCTTTCTCCAGTAGAATGCTTTATTATCACTGTAAACACTTTATTATCAATATAGACTATAATCTTTATTTTATTTTCAAAAAAATTGGGATCCCTTCTACAACTCCAATACTGCATGGATGCATGGAGTACAATAACGGTTATTGTACTCCATGCTTTAATGTAACCCCAGGTGTAAAAAAATTACCTATAAAATTCCTTACATCTAGTGCGCTCCCAAAACTATTGATGATAGAAAAAAAATATTATTATTATTGTTTAATATTAAATAAATGTCCACTCGTGCGAAGCAGGGACGGGACGGCCCGCTAGTAATGTATATACAAGGTCCTACCTTTCCAGTCCCGATCCCTTTAAAGGGTTATTATACTCTTCATTATAGACAACTTTTACTATCAGCCCAAGAGAGAAAGAGCGAAAAAAAATCTGCCTTTCCATACATTATTTTAGTCTAGTAATATTGGATTATTACATATTAAGTATGGAACACCAGATTTCATTTTTCGCGATTTCGTGGTTGTTTGGTCCCATAGATATCCGGTTGGTCCCATAGTAAAAGTTGTCCATAATAATGCAATAACCTCTGAAAGGAATCTGGAATAGAAAGCCTTACAATGCTTATTGTTAAGGTTCCCCAACAAAGGCAAGAATATGAGACGACGCCGAACGACGCGACGCTACAAATATACAATTTTGAATTTTGTGAACTAATTTCGCAAACTCCTTTATAAATTGTTTATCCATTTCAGCCAGTTAATGCTGATATCGGCCTTTTCTATATCATCCCGTGGGAAGCTGGTAGGAGATCTGAATATGAAAGATTAACGGCTTTCAGCTTGGTGTTGTTCAACGACCCAATCCAATGATTCAGTCGCCTCTCTATGCAGCTGCAGTAGACTGGATGCGGTGCACCGATTGTTGTAGCGTAACTTAGGATTATGACGCTTGTGTTCAACAGTGGAATGCGATAGGATGGACTGATTACTTGTGCGCTAGTTGGTTCTTGCACCTAAAAGAAGAAAAGTGGATTAACACACTAATATTATAAATACGAAAGTAACTTTCTCTGTCTGTTACCTTTTCACGACTAAATGGCTGAAATGCCGTCTGATGCCGTAAGATAAATATGACAGTTGGTGTCGCGAATAAACGTCCAATAGATTCCATATTATCCTCTTATAAAAATGTCTATAAGCGAGAAAGGAGTGCATTGTTTGTTGGTTGCTGTAGCTGTCAGATTTTTCTTACGTAATCAAGCCGCCGATCTGGCTGAAATTTGACAAGGAAATAGTGTGCATCATGATTCATGATTTAAGGAAAGAAGAAGGTTTTTTTTTCTAAAATCTCATCTTCCCAAAGTTGACTAACATAATATATCAGACAAAAAGTCTATCCCAGGTTATGGCATACTTACATATTTTTCACTGTTTTGATTCAAATTCAGATAAGCAATCGTCCAATAATGAAGGCTTCCGTTTATTTCTGGCCTATAAAGCTATCAAATTACATGTTAGCTGTTGTGATTGGTTGATTTTGGTCATCTTTTGGAAAGCAGATTAAATTGTAGCAAAATCTGCTTTGTACTTGGCCATGTACCAAAGATGTTTCTAATCAGTCTATCACACTCTACTCCTGGACTAAGATTTTCCGAAAAGGTAATGTTTAAATAAACGATCTAACGTCTTTTTTCGATATTCGGCACTTACACAAATCCGATTGTTGCTTACCCGATATTTTCATATAGTTGACTGAGATGAAATCAATGCGGAACTTCTAAAAATGAATTATTATCTTCAATATTATGATTGTCATAATACAAATACTTTTACATAACGATTGTAGATATTCGGGCAAGGCTCATTTTGTAGGAAGCAATGTTTAATATTACCTGCTCTGCTTAATAGTTATACCATATATCCAAGGCTTTGAAAATATCAATAGTTCTGTCCATACAGAACTAACTAACTATTGATATTATAGTCACGACATATCAATTTAATTTTTGTATATTAAAGAAACTTAAATAAAAACTTAAATAAACTCCTCCTTCCTTGCAAAAAATAAATAAATTAAATATTAGTAAACCATTTTGGTGCTTGTAAAAATGTTTGTGAATAGATTGAATCAAAATGACCTGGCATATTATTAAGAACTTCAAAAGAAAGACAAAATAAGAACATCTACATTATTCTGTACCTGATCATAAATGATCACTATATACTCGTAGTTGAGCCCACCTGCACCTGATTCTGCATACAACAGACGACCATCTGAACTTGTAAATGGATTGTCTTTGTTGGGATGCGGATGGCATGGCTGGTCGGTGCCGTTGCCGAATGCCGACCGCTTCGCTCGCTAAATCGGTCGGTGACGAGGCGAGGGGCCGCGGCCGGCAGCGGGGCGGGGACTATTTTCGTCTGGCGGCCACGTTTGGAAAAGGCGCGGTGACGTCACAATCCTCCACAGCGATGATGCCATCGGGCGCCCGCGACACGCACCGGTCGACTTGCCAAAATATAGCAGCATGCGCCCCGCGATGTGCCGCGATCAACTTTATTTTGGTCATTGTCCGACGACGGATGTTGTGTTTGTGCCTCCCGCGATGCATCAGCATTCAACAGACAGTTTTCATGTTTTATGGTTGTTTACTCTTTTATTATGAAAATAATAATTTATGGAAATTGGCTTTGTCAATGTCGATTCAGGATGTTTTTATTTTTTACCCTAAATAACAAACTTGATTAAATTACTAAACTCCCTCTAACTTACGTACCTCTACCTACCTATGTCATGTATTTTCACTTAAGGTATCTTGGAATCACACTTTGTTTATAATATCGTGTTTGTCGGAATTTACAAATGGACTGAAAATTAATTTCCTCATCAAAAACTACGTTAGTAGGTAGGTACTAATGTACTATCCCAATCAGCCAATGCATCTTTGTCAATATTTAAAAAAATTAATAGGTGTAAGTTAAATTTTCCGTGGAATAACAGTATTTCGGAAACTATTGATTTGCCAAAAACATATCATAATGTAAGTAAAAGACCGTGCTAGGGTAATCAGTCTCAGGGATCCTCCTATCTTCTACATGTTTTAATGTAAGGATTTCAAAATTGGCCCAGAGAATGAGAATTATGACGTGAACATATTGTTCCTAAATTTAATTCTTAAATATTCTAATTTTATAGGTTTCTGGCCTTTTATTATATTACCACGGGAGTTTTTTAGGTGCATAGCAAGCCTAAAATCTGGAATAAATAATTACCTATTGTTCGAATAATTCTAATAATACCTAAATTTAATGAAACAGGCCCTAAAATTGAGCCCTGAGGAACTCCAGAGTGAAAAATTGGTAGAACTGATTTAGGTGTTATGTTATTGAGGAATAAACACGCTGTTTAACTCTTAATTACTCGTAAGTTAAACTGTGACGTAAAGACTCCAATATTCACACATTATAACACGCTCAAGAATTAGAGAAAGAGAATAATTAAATCTAAATGTTTAGGTGATTCCAATCAATAAATATTTTGTTTCAAAATTACTTTCCATTTATAATATGGATTAGGGCCAAGTTGTCAAATAATTTTATCAACGATAAGGTACATATGATAATCCAAAAAAAAAAACAAAAAACTACATAATTTCCGCCAAGCAAGTAAGGAGGGCACAAAATAAAAAAAATATTCTATGACATCTAAGTTAAATTATTTGCTTACAAATGACATCATTGTCTCTTTGTTAACTGTACTCCGCCTTCTAATTTGCTTTAAGTAAAAATTGTTCATGTGAAAATATTTAAGCATTTTGAGTTGGGTACCCTATTTTATAAGTAATAGATGTCATGGTTTTTTTTACAAGCTTTATTTCTAGTTTCAAATGTTAATTTGTAATAAATTTAATAATTATTTTATAAAGTATAGCCGTCCAGCAGCATATCTACTGACTTATTTAATTCATTATAACTAAAATAAGTTAACGTGTCGTATATTTGTGGATAGAGTTGTACCGACATCATATACGCAGTAATTGTTATCAGCGTATGCCGTCGAGGCAACTATGGTCGCTCCTTACCATGCTTGTTTAGTATCGTTCGTCAATCAGTAGTAGTCGCGATGAGGCCGCGCCGGCCGCGCTACTCTGTGTTTGCGATGCTATTGCGTTAGTGCGTGTCATCACCGGTCTCGTGGTACCAGCCGTAGGGTCGGAGTGTCGCTATCGTTCGCCGGTCACCAGTGCTGCGCGATCAGCTCCGCCGCGTGGTACAAATGCGGTTACATTACGCTCAAGTTTTTAAAATTTCGCTATTTGATCAAACATGCCAGTTTATTTGCAGTGACGTTGTGTTAAACTGATTTATGAACATATACTGGTGGAAATCTGCCATCGTCTGTTTAGTTTATACGGGTGAATAAAGCGGGATACATACTTGTTATGTATGTCAGTAATGGATCGCATAGGTACTGCATTCTTACCGATTTTTGTATTCTGAATGTTATCGAATTGTGTTGAGGGATATAAGGCTTCATAAGATTTAGATGGTGCAAGTGTTGCTGACTCGTCACGTGTCTCATGACACTAAACGTAATTAAAGTTACTTAATTGTTCAAATGCTTAGTTTGAATTTTTAGTTATGCTTACATTAAAATGACTGAAGTTTGCCAAAGCACCAAAGACTTCGGTATCTCACTAATGTAAAAAATTATTAATCCATGATATTTTAACATTGTTTCTATTAGATACGTTTATTTTGAATTGAGAAATTCTTAATTATTAGATCTAGTATTGATTTGTTTAAATCAAATCATGTTCATCTAGTAGTCTAATACGTTTATTGATAACCATTTAATATGTATATCTAAGTATTTAAGTATTATAATGATTCACATAAGGAAGTTATACTGCCGTTGTTTTCATTATAATATTTACATAGACATTAAATTAGTAGTACTTATCATAATTTTTAAAAGCATACTTTCGTAAGTTCAGTAATAATATAAAGTAATGAATAGGTATGACGGTTACTATAGAAGCTGATCAAAGGCATACGTATCGGTGATATTGATTGTACATATTGCAACAATATCATTAGGGGTTTTACGGTATCATATCTAGATATACACTTAGTTCATAAGTAGGTACACTGTGATAAGGTGTATTGCTGCTTGCTGCGTATGCGTACACATTCAAATACATACCTACCATAGTAGGCTGAAGCAAATTCTGTATTCCATTACTCAAACCTTTTAATATTTGTACATATAATATATTAGCAAACATTCTTTATCATTATCAATCTCTGTCTTTATTCGTGTCGGAACGCATATATTTAGCTTTTAGCTTACAAAATAATCCTATGTCATTTAGAGATGTATGAGCTACATAATATACAATTTAAAACAATTTGGAGGTCATTTAAACTGTTGTAGAATTTGATATTACGAGCGAATGATCTAATTACGTTTTATCATAGAATTTCGCTCGGAGTTGAATGACCACCACAATTCACAAAATAAATTACACCCCAGCCTACAATACTTTATCTGATAAAGTTGGATAAATTGAGTATTTCCTGAGGCAATATTTTATTAAATAATTTCATAAAAATGACTACGATTCTAGTTCTCATCTTGAATAACAATAATTTCAAAGAGCATGCTTTTTTACCAGTTAAAACTAACAGGTAAGTAGTTACTTTATGTCTTTCCTACTTTTATCTTGAAAGATAAAAACTACAAACGCCAAAATAAACCAACAATTATTTGTTTATTTAGTCGGAATATAGTTATCAAACTGACAAGTAACGTACAGTAATGGCACAATTTGTTTATAGGTACCTAAAGAAAATGTATATTGAAATTCTAGCAGGTAATAATTTAGGCAATCTCAATAAAATAAAATGTAATAGAATTTTTGTTGATTCGATTCTGATTTACTACGGTTGTTTCCATTTCCATGTTGCTCGCATTGATGACGAACGTCGGCACCGACAACGATGACTTCATTGGTCATGTGCCCGTTTTTTGTTAACATTGCTCATGTACGGGTTTGTAATATTAAAACGTATCGGTATTACTTTTCTTTTGAAACAGGTAGGTAAATATTATACACGAAATTAATTACGGAACAAGAAGATTTTTTGTTTTAGGTAATACATTTCGATATAGAGCCCATGATTTGTATGATTGACATGATTGTATCTGATGGTATTCTACCCCTAATATCCCACTAAGAAATAATATTATAGTATATAGTATTATATGGTATTTTTTGTATCATTATTTCTGAGACGACTAGTACAGTACAAGTAGTCTAAATATTACATCGATTTGAAATTATTGCAGATCAGATAATATTGAATGTATCAAATACTGATATTAAAATTGCAAAACTTTTAGATAAGATAAATTAATTCATGCATGATTCGTATAGAATAGAATAGAATAGATCTTTATTTCATGTAAACCAGATACAGGCACTTATGAAATGTCGAGACTCTAGGTGCACGGTTCCAAATAGTAGATCCTATGGAGAAGAACCGGCAAGAAACTCCATGGAAACTCTTTTCAAATAAATAATAGATCTTGACAATCTTTATCAGTACAATGTTGTGGTAAGATCTGCGAGAATAATGCAATTCAATGCGAATATAAATAAAACTAGGATAATAATGAATTGCCTCTGAATAAGATTGCCATGGCAGTTACGAGCTGACCAGTTCCGACAGACGGCACCCGTATATTAAAAGTACTTACTTTAATAGAGCTATAAATTACGATTTCATAATAATGATTGTCGCTCTATGTTCACTCGCCAATTTCTTGCTTGGTTCTTGCCCAGCAAATAAATAAATCAAACCACATCATTATTTTGTATGACTAAGAGAAATACCTCATATGGCTACAAACAGAATCCGGAATACTAAGCATTCTATTTCGAGAAATATCGTGTGAGAGCTCCATATGCCATGTGGAGGTCGAATACCTAAAACTAAACACTTGGCTAATAAATATCGGATTCGTAAGCTGTCCTTTGCCATTTACAGTAAAAGTTAGTATGTACATCTATAAAAGGCTCAAACACAATTGTATTAGCACAATTTAATATCTCTGCGATGTTACTTTATTTGTATGCTTTGATATTTAAGCTACCATTTCACATTTTCTCTGTTCTCTAACTTTCTTGTTAGTTATTAGTGCTACCTTTGCTGTAAGTTTAGGTAAACTATATGAAGGGTTAGAAACTGCATCACAGTCATGTATTATTTTCTTTAGAAGATTTGATATTCTGTGTAACAAGACACACACATGAGTAACAAGACTTTTCTACTCATGTGGTCCGAGTCTGGTGCATGAATCGACTTTAAACCTAGTAACGTACTTAATGTTTCAGATTGTAGCTAGGTCGTGCCAAAAAAATGCTCGAATAGCTATTGAGTTGACTAAACTTTAATATTATAAAACGTGAATTGAGATTGATATTGTCCTTTCATGCGCTTGTTAGTTGACATTATTGTGCAAAGATTGCGAGGATGTTCTGAACCCGTTCTCTAGACGAGAACACAATCGATGTGCCACAAAAGTCTGACCTCGGACCTCTATTGTCAGCGATCAATGGACATGTATTTAGCCTCTTCGCAACAACTCGCCACAATCATTCTCAAATTACCAGTCACATCCGCGTGCACATCACGAGATGCCGTTAAACCGGTTTAAGCTATTAGATACTTATACCAATTGTTAACACCTAACGGTTTGGAAATTTCTTTAACAGTGTGTCTCGCAAATGCAATATGTGTGATTAATAAAATAAACTTAAAAAAAAAGTAAAAACAGACTTCAAAGAACTGAAAAGTAAACAAATTTTCTTAAAAAACTTAACAGCTTCTGAAGTCGGTGCCACTGCCAAGCTAAGGTGCATTGAAGAATTAAGTAAAGGCCCCGACCTCAGAAGCTGTTAAGTTTTTTAAGAAAATTATAAATTATACTTTAAAAAAAATTGAAGTCGGTGTTTACTTTTTTTAGTACTTTATTTTATTTTTCTATTTTGAGTGGCATAAACAATACATAAACATGCGATTATAGCAATCGCGAGTGATATGCTGTTATTAATTCAAGAGTTCGATTGTCTATCTCCGAAGGTCTTCATCAGATCTTCACCAAATTTCAATGGGACCACCTCGAGAGTATACCCTTCCAAACAAAAAATATGAAAATCGGTCTGCAATTGGCGGATTAATCGCGTAACAAACATACAAAAAGAAGAAAACATACAATGGAATTGAGAACCTCCTCCTTTTTTGAAGTCAGCTAAAATTAATAGCGTATGGATGACTAAATACAGCTGAATATGCAAAGGTTCAAGTATAATTATTTTTTACTGTCAGTCTAACTTACTGTCTTTATTTTGTTTTGTTTAGCTGCAAGTCTTCCATAGTACTTAATTAAATAAAAAAAGTTTAGTACGTCTGTATCAAATAGCTGTGCGCATCCCGCCGCCCGCCGGTCGATTAACATCGCGTCATGAATTCAACGGCTTGTACGCACTACAAAACACACCACCCACGTACGACGACGGGCAGGCCGGCCGGCGGCGGCTGCGCGCCGCATCCGTCCCGCCGTGATTGATAAACCAATTTGACATCATTGCCGTGGGAAATGTGGGGATACATAGTGCTTTACGTTTCAACAGGCCATAATACAATTTAACACAAAGCATTATTGTCGAGTCGGGATCAAAGAATGCACTGAGGTTAATAGGAACATAGTAGTAATCGTATCACCTCTAATAGTATACCTATTAGCTCACTAGAATACTGAATAGAGCACACATGCATACAATGCAGTATTGTCTTCGTAAATGCTTCTGAGTATTTGATGTTTTAATTGGTATTCGTAAGTAGATATAATTCCTTGTAGACTTAGCTAGTTTTATGTTGTCAAAAAAGTGAAAGGTCTCATAATGATTACCAGCTTCACTTCTAACTTATCGTACCTGCTGAACATACATACACTGGACTACTTTTAGACGCGATTCCCCAAAGTCTAGTCTGTTCTGTGTTCACTATACAGGCTGGCGCAAAATTTTGGGGCATTAAGGGTGGCTGCCCTTTATGTTATAGTTAAGAGTTCCTGGTAGGAACTTTAAGTGCATTTGAAGATATTAATAACCCCATTATTCGTCTTTTGAAAAAAGGTACAGTCGGCGAAAATATTGACATTTCTCACTAAACATAAGTATGCAATAGACTCTATTAAGTAACTGTTTCCTCCAAACAACCGACAAAATCGTACTCGCCTAAATTGACAAAAATACAAAAATCTAGTTCCCATACATTACATTTCTATGAAAACATACCTTTGTATGCACATAATCACTGTACCGTACACTGATCTATTAAATTTATTGTTAATAAAACCGGTTTAGATCGTATTCAATTATGGTAGATCCCGAGATGATCTTATAAAAAATTGGTTAAGATCTGATCATGGAGGAAGGGAACTGATCGACGGATAACAGCAAAATATTCGCGACAAGCATTTTGCTATCGTCTGGGGCTTGTGTAATTGTTTATTCCACAAAAAATTAACAATTAAATAAACTTTAAAAAAAAGCAAAAACCAACCTCAGTCTAAAACAATAAGATAATTTTCATGAAAAACTTAGCTTCTGAAGTCGGGCCTTTAATATTTAATTGCACTTTAGCTTATTTTACTTTTTTTTTAATATACGCGATGATTACTATGCACGTAATTTCTTGTCAATAATGTTTCTAGCTCATAGTTCTAGCTCAATATTTTTTCTAGATGTCCAGTAATATTAATAACTAAATTAATCCCAAGTATTTACATAGAATAAGGTTATATCTACATATTGTGCCTAGTCTGCGAACTTCGCCGATGCTTATTAAGTAGTTAATAAAGGTTACGATGAATTAATGCTAATTGTTTTGAAATTAGGTAGTTAATAAGTAGATATCGTGGGCGAAACTAGCCTTGATCTCTGCTGGACAGATATTCGTTGATTTTACGGTTAATCTTCTATAAGTGCTCACTATTGCCTCAAGTTTAGATTTCATGGTTTTTGTTTAATTTAATTTACCATGTTTGCTAGAGAGATTTGATCCTTATGATTGACCCTATCGATTGGTGCCATAAAAGTACAGAATGCAATTTTTTCGGATTTTAGTTCGCTCGATTCTCGGGTGTGTCAAGCGTATTTTGAAAAATAAAAAATGCAGTTTTGTTTCTTTTAAAAAATAAAGGAATGTTTCCTTTGAGTAAAATTTACTGTCTTCAGTATTTAGAGTACTTTACCTCCAGGTACGTTTCGAAAATTCCACCCCGTATAGATTAATTATTTCATTTGGACCCTTGTGGAAGCCGGCCACGTAAAAACAGCAAGGCTACAGAGATACTTCATATTATTTCATTTTATTTTATGTATGGCTTCATTCTCAATCTGAGAAGTTAGAATTATAAGAGATTATGTTATTCATCAAGTCATATTACTTAACTGAACTGAAGTTGATTGTATATCAATTCAATACCAGTATGTAACTGAAAATATTGTGCATAATATGCGTATATGCGGTTATCGATTTTTAATAAGTGTGGAGGGGATCGGTGTGCGGGCGCGCAGGCGTTACACGGTGGGAGGCAGTCGACGGTGATGTAAGAACGGCTGGCTCCGGCGGTGATGTCAGCGCGCCCACGTCTCGCTCCGCGCCCCCCTCCGTCGGACCTGCGGTGCCACAGTAAAGCCTTCCGCAACGCCGCGTGCCTTTCTGCACATAAGAAAAGTTCTGACCTCAGCAGAAAATTGTACAAAAGCCAAGGTATAGAAAATAATCACAGCATACCGACAGGAAATGCCATGAAAAGTAGAGCAATAATTTAAAATTTACAATGACTCGCCCTAGTTGTAAATAAATTGTACCTGCACAAAACAAAGTAAAAATTGTTTGCGGTGACGTTCCGAACTTGCTGCAAGATGTTGTTGTTCGAAACCGATGCCGCAATGCAGTCGAGCATGCATCTCGCCAAGTAGACCGCAACGCTACTAATGTTGCTAGAAAATGAATTCGCTCTAACATTCGCTAGTTGTGGGTGGTTAGGTACATAAATAATATCATATTTAGTCATCAAATTATACTTAATTGCTATACCTTTTAACTTTTATAGATTAAGGTCAAGTTGTACAAGATAATGACCTAAGATGACGTAGTCCTTAGGTGACTTGCTAAAATGGATGCCCACCTCATATTATTATTTTAAATTTAAATGAGAGCTCAGGATTCTGTTCTTGTGAGAAATGTTAACTTGATCAGCTTATTTTAAATACAATCTTGCGTGATCTATTGCTATCTATTACGTATCACGCGAATAATTTAATAGAGGATTGGAACGTTCATTATAATAATATGATTTTTGGGATAGACCATTGGAAACGACCGTGTTATTAATTTTTTGATAATAACGCGATTTAAATCATAACTGGCTAATAAACATCATACGTGTACAAAAATATATCTCGTAAAACTTCTGAATATTATGGAATCTGTGAAATTCTTTGGGTATTCAATAAATCAAGAAACTTGTGCCACCTGATATAGTACGTTGTATCATGTATCCGATCCTTACTTGTACTTTATTTACCCATATAAATAATTAAGAAATTCATATCGGCCCGTCTCGTTGACAGAAACCTTGTAAAGAAGATTGAATGAAATGAAACGGACTGTGTCAGAAAAATATTTAAATCCAATTTAAATGGAGTTGATTCCTAACAAAGTTGAAACAGTTATAAAAAAGTGTTGATAAAATAAACTACAACCTAACATGGATCCAAAAAGGTGATATATGACGAGTGATGAAGTGGTTACACATCACCATGGATGCCAACATACATTTAGTGCAGTGAAAGTGACGTGGTCGAGGAGATGAAGATGGAGGGTGGTGTACTCAGTGTTTCAAGTAACAACAATAGATTTCGATCACATCTAAAGAATGCAGCCAGTGCGTTATGCGCCAGGACACTACCGAAACAGAGACGTGGCGAGCCAGCCGCGATCAGCAGTGCTCGCCACCACACCTACCCGCGAGCTACGCCGCCTAAACGGGCGGCTATCTCTTGTCGGATGGAGCCGCTCGTCTGCACCCCACCTCTACATGCTACTACGTTCGACCCGCCCCAACCCATTAAGTGTGAGGTTATCGAGGATCAAACATCGAATAAACCTAACGGTTTAATCAAATGGAAGGGAACATTAGCCAGGTAAGACATTTTAATGATCATTTGGTAGTTCGTATTAATAAATCGCTTTCACGAGAGAGATCGATTTAAAGTCTATTTTTGACTAGTCTTGAAACGCTGATTTTGTTTTATGACGTTTCCAGATTAACAGAAACTTAGTGTCAGTGACATAACAGAAAAGAACTATGTTGAGAGCGGTATATCAAAACGAACTTTAAGAATGATTTAGCTAAACTGAATTAAAAGATTTGTGTTTTTAAACGCACCTACAATACAGGAGTATGGGACAATAAATAAAATAAACTTTAAAAAGTTAAAAACCGACTTCAAAAATCTAAAAAGTCTAAAATAATTTTCTTAAAAAACTTTTTAACCGCTTCTGAAGTCGGTGCCACTGCCAAGCTAAGGCGCATTGAAGAATTAAAGGCCCTGACTTCAGAAGCTGTTAAGTTTTGTTTTTAATTATTTTCAAAATCAGTCCGCAATTGACGGAGAAATCGGTGAACAGAAATAAAATAAGAAAAAAACCAATAACCTCCTCCTTTTTTGAAGTCGGTTAAAAACCCTGGACAAATAAGTCACCATTATAATTGACGCAACGACACAAAATAGTATTTTCTAAATCACAGAACTGGTTTAATCAAGCATAATAATGGTGGTTTGTCGTATTTTGTGCTTAGCTGTGCATAATACTGAACAGTCAGTTCCTTGTAACTTAATTTTGGTGATTTGTAGCAGTGACGTATGTTCTGTGGAACAGCAGGCGCGCGAGTTGTAGTTAGGTCAACAACATCAGTATGACATCATGGTGTCTTGTTTACCCAGGTCGCGGGGTGGAGGTGAGGTCGTTAATTACGATGCTACACCAATTGTTGATTTAGACGCGGATTATATTTATTTTTATGACTACAGATGTTTTTGTGGAATGATGGATGTCCTCATCTTCTCGCAATGACATTTGAATTTATGCATATTTACGTCCTTGAGGTGTGAAAATCTTTAAATAATATTCTATTGTTTTGACACCATTTTCAAAGACTCTTATTTGAAACCGTTTTCCCAGTGTTCTTCTGTCATTTCTTTGAAAAAATCTCGGTATCCTCAGTTTAAAATGGTTTTGCTAATCTATACTTCTATTAATAGATATTATAAAGAGGTAAAATTTGTTTGTTTGTATGTAGTAGGGGGTAATGTCTGAAACTACTGAACCGATTCTAAAAATCCTTTCACTAATAGAAAGCTACAATATCCCTGAGTAATATAGGCTATATTTTATTATGATAAAAATAAAACGCGCGGGCGATACCGCGGGTAACACTAACAGCTAGTGTATAATAAAATCTCATTAGCATTTCTAGTCGATATTTTTTGATGCAGGACTACGTTTATATTTTTAATGGAAATATAAACATTATAGAAATTAGACATGAGATCATCTCCGTTTCTCATGTGTTATTCATGTATTAGGTATAATGATCTTCATTAATTCCTATAACTTATGCACTGCGTATAAAATTTGCAGAGACACCTGTCACGTTTTATTCTGAATATTCTGTAGGTCATCTTTAAAACTCATAGGTGCATAATTTGTTCAATGTTCAGTGATATGTGGACGCGAACTCAGGTCAACAACTTTGAATGACGTCAGATCCAAAAAGTTTTAGTCATGTCCTTTATGCTTTATGCTTCCAGCATTCATGTCGCCTATTATAGAATATAGACACTAGACAGTATGTGACGTCACGTAGTGAGTACAGTTAATAAATGGATAAATATTTTAATACCTACCTATGCTAATTTGTGACGACATTCACAACATGATTGAAATTGAAATTTGTAATTCCTAAGTTATTCATAGAATCATTGTTGTGGTTTAGTAGGTAACTATGCGCAAGGTAATACAATTTAAAAAATAAATTGGTTTGATTGCTCAAATATGTATATACGCAATAATAATTATGAAGTTAGTAATTGCTTAATTAACTATTTAATTTTATACTATATCATAAAAGGCAATGTCGTGGCGCAGATATAAAACAATGAAATATTTTAAAACATTCATTATAATATAATATCTAATTTGGCATACATGATCTCACAGTTCTTAGATGAACAAAACAACAGGCAGTCATAAAATCCGTTATCCGTCCGGAAATGGGGCATGACCATTTTTTTATTTTACACTTAACTACTAACAACTACCTACTTTTATGCGGTAGGTAAATAACTTCAATCGTTTTCATCGACCTTGTTTTGTTGGACCATCTCTTAATCGCTATTTGATGTCGACTGCCAAATCGAACGTAGATACCTACATACATAATCGAACACGAATGGAGTAAATGCACTCGTGTATTTATAAGCGTGCCAGTGTGAGAGAGAACGTAGTAGCGGGTCTCATTCGCACACCATGATGTCATGGTATATTTTTGTAAGCACTCAACTCGGTCGCACGCGCTTTTCGTTTGTAGTTTTACTATCGGTATTGTTTAATGTCATTATACTGTTCCGTTTCAAGCTGTAGAAAAAAGTAAATATAAAATTCGAATTACATTCGCGGCGATATGAGCTGCATGTAATGTATGCGTTTCCTGAATGTAAACATATTCTTTAAAATGCACTGTATATTATGAATGTACTGTGCATTCATAATATACAGTGTATTTAAAAAAATATAGTTCCTTTAATGTCACTACGATATTTCATATAATATATCTTTGACGTAGACCTCAGACAAAATGACAAGATCTTATTCTTTTGGTTTGATACGTAGACCTATAATATATATGTATATGTAAATATTATGAAAATTCAAAGGGACAGTAAAGTTCAAGAATTATTTGTACAGCTCTTAACATAGTTAGATACGGTACAATGTTAGTTGTTGTTATAGGTAGGTGTCTTTATCGTTGCTCAGACTCATTATCATTAATGGTATGGAAGTAGGCATTTTAACTGTGTAACAATTAATTAGGGCCTAAGTAATAATTCTGTACAAATATTGTTTATTAATTATTAAAAAGTTAAATGATTTTCTTAACAAATAATTATACTACTCTATAGTGGCGAAGGGTGACAGTTTTAAAAGGGGAAGCCGTCCCAAAAATGCTCTATAAAAATTGCTGCAAAACAAAAATCCATACCGTCTCTTGTAATCTATATATTTATTATAGTCATGTCTGGAAGAGCTCGACCTAACTGAATAACAAGCCTTTTTTTGTCAGTTGGATGAGTAAATAATATAATATTACGTTGGTCTGTGCACTAACTAATTCCTAAAGGGAAGCCGATGGGAATCGGGTTGTATGGACTCTTCGCCACTGCTACTCTATAAAGTTACGCGATACTCATTATTAGTTACAAAACATAATAATAATTATTAGCAATTTTCATTCATAAAACACCTTAGTTAGAGCTACACCTTCGAAACTTGGGCAATCTTCAGCTACTTACGACGTGACTATAAATACAATACAAACATATAGGTATGTATATCATTTTTTAATGTTTTTGCTTATGGCTAAGAGAGCACTGAGCAGTAATCAATAATGATTTATATTCCTTCATCGTCTTTTTAAAGGTACGTAGGTAGGTCTAATACGATACATAATGATGAGCTCTAGGCTGGACATATCTGCAGATTTATAGAGAAGTCAAATCGAAAAAAAAAAAAAAATTAATTGAATCGTCATCTTCTGCAGAGAACGTACCGAGGCGGGTTGAAAAAAAAAACGTTAAATATACGAAGTAGTATGTACTCTATGGTATAGTTCAAAGTTCAAGGCTTTATTTTATTGTCTTTCACACAGGTGAATCTTTACAACCTTCGTAACATACCAAAGACGTACCCAAAACATCTTCAGAATACCTGTCATTAAAAAACCAGAACCTAAAAGCTGAACGATCCGTTAATTTTATGTGTGGTAGCCATTTAACCAAATTCTTTATAATATGGCTAACTGTACGTCTGCTGGGCAAAGGTCTCATCCCATAAGCTTCCACTTCTCTTTGCGTAAGGCATGGAACTGGCGTAATGATATCAGTTAGATGCTTTCACAAAGGACTGGCCAGGGAAGGTAACACAGGTAAAATTGAGCACAGATTTTTACCATAATGTAGATATGTGGCGATTTCAAATACTCTTTTGTCTTCTTAGAACGTTAAATTGAATGATTAAGGGTTAGTCAGGCACGTAATCGTTTCGTGTGAAGGGACTGACATTGAAATGTCATATGACTAATGTAATGGGTCAACTTTATATTTAATAACTGCCTACTACATGTTAGTTATTACTCACGCCGTGAAGTGTAGAAATATGTCTGTACCGAAAGGAGCATGTAGCCCGCACCGCTACCGTGGCCGCCGAGAGCCCGCACCGAATTAAATTATGAAATATTTTGTGTATGCTAGTAGCTCCAATGGAGCCAGGTTTATTAGAGTATTATCGTAAAATAATAATAATAAAACAAATTAAATATATTGACTTGGCTCACGAGATTGTCGACATGTGGGATGTGGACTCAGCAGTCACAGTGCCGATCGTCATTACAGCCAATGGCTTAATAGCCAAGAGCCTCGACCAACATCTTATGAGGCTCTCGTTGGGTTGTTGGATCATGGGCTTGATACAGAAGGCGGTACTCCTCGACACGGCACGCATTATGAGGAGGTTCCTGTCTCTGGAGCCCGGTATCTTGGACCCTGTTCCCGATCGGCGTTCATTCCTAGTTTATTAAATTTTATAATATGTATTTAAAAATATAAAAAATATGTATATTCATACATATGTATAATGAATTAAGAAGATTATAAAGAAATAATAATGATATTAAGTAATAATATCCTGAAAACACCTGATTTAGTCCGTAGTTCCGCGGAATTACTAAACTAGAATCAACAATTCTGTAGGATCGCGTAATGTGACCTTCTTTACGCCATAATCCGAGTTTTCGCAAAACTACGGAATTAAGTGATCCTACGGCGACATACACATGCAAAGAAAGGTATTGCCTACGAAATGATGAACGCAGCTTAAAGAAATGAAGTAATTATTCACCGCGAAGAAAATTCAAATTGATGCTGTTAAATGAATGGCGTAGTAGCGCTACACGGTATAAGCTGCACGAACTAGCATCTTGCGTAGTGTAGCCGTAGGTGACCACGCTACGCATCTTGCGTAGCTTAGTTATATTTTGTCGTTATTGCTTGCAATTGGACATGAAACATACGTTAACGTGCCTTATTAATCGCCATGTGTGAAAGCATACTAAAACTTAGAGATAGAAGTATTTCAAAATTTCACAGGTAAGTTTTGAAATACTTCTATCTGTAAGTTTTACTTTACTTAGAATTTTAAATGGTATATGGAACAGACTGACATAATGAAATTATAATATGCTCGACGATATGTAAGTGGCTTTGTATATTAAAGATTCCTTTTTTAACACTTTTTATTAGCTTCACCTGTAACTAACTACTCGTAACTATGTAAGAAAATCTGGGATGTCAAATTTAACCCACTTCCTGGTTTCCGATTGAGCTGAAATTTTGCATACACGTTCTGTTTGGATGACTAAAGCGTGTTCTATAGTTTTTTTAAACTATAATATTTTATTTTATTACTACGGAAGCCTAACAATTAAGAAAATACAATAATGTTATACAAGGCCAGAACAGTGGTCTTTGGCATTATGTTGCACAATTGCAATGATGTGATATAGCGCTGGTGGTAGACAGAGGACAGTAAATCCTAATAGATACTTGATTTCGGTTTTAAGTAAAGAAACAGGGGAAATAATTAAGCCATTATGCTGTCCGGTTATCGTTCAGGTCAATATCGAGAAAACGTTCAGTGCATCATCCAATTATAGCTCCTCGTTATTGTAAATAGGTATAAACTGATAAATACTTCATAAATTCTGTTTGTCCAATACGACGTCAGTAGATGCAATTGATGCAGTGCCGTGGGAGCATCTTTTCCTACTCTACTTTGCTCTACTACGTGATAATTATAATTGCAATAAATAATGAAGTTGTTACTAAAAAGTGTTAATACTATCATTTTGTTCAATATGTTAACTTTAAAAGTGATTTTAGCTTTGCCCATATCATGTAAATATGGATTTTCATTTCAGTATTTGTAAGTTGAATACATAAGGTTTATTTGTGTCAGTTTACATTAAATATTCAAGATGCCTGGAGAGCTTTTGTAAGCTTTATCAGTTTAGTGTTTGAGTAGCTTAGGTATGGTGATTGTGCACCTTATACAGGTAATTGAAAAAATACTAGAAACGTCTTAGTACTAACTTCGTACTATGATTCTAAACAACGCTTGTTCTACGACTTTGACCAAAGCTAAACAGGTTAGTCAAAAAACAGTGATTTTCGTGTGTAAAATGTATGTAAAAACCTACAGAATAGCTGATAGTAGGTACTAAAAGTAATGTACAGAATGACCTAAGGATCAACTCTTCCATTTCATTCTATTTTTCGGCTGTCTCAGTTAGAATATGCAAACTACAGAGTATTTTCATATATTTGTATAAATAAAAAGTTTCGAATTATGAAAAGTCGTAGAACAAAGCTGTTCACGATCATGATACGAAGTTAGTACTAAGAGGTTTCTAGTATTTTTGCAATTATCCTGTATAAGACGTATGGTCTTTGGTATTTATTGTCGAGTTATCAACCGTAAGTTTCACGTGGGAACACATCGTATCGGCGGGCGCTATCATCGTTATAGGTAACCTAACGCGCTTAGTTGTTGTTTTGTCGGGCCACCGCCGGAAACCTATGTTTATGGGTGCGATTACACTCCGCATATCGAAGAAGTGTGGTGCTGATGCAACAGAAACAGAAAGCTGTCTCGCCTTCCCACATCTTTAGTATAATTGCGTAGGTTTCGATTTTGTATATTATTTAGTGGTTACTTTGATAAAACGGCGTTGGTGTAAAGTTTCAGTAATTTTGCATATGAACGCGTGAATGAATGAATTAATTAGTTGCTATTTATGCTGATTATATATTTTGTCTAATTTAATGTGCATTGTTGATTCAACTAGGACTAGTAATATTTCTGCCTTCATACATCAAGGCAGAAGTGACAAAATAATGTATCCAGTATTCTAGTTGTTTCTTTTAGGAGTATAATACTATCGATCATTAGGTCCGCTGACATTTTGATTTGTTACATGTGGTTATGTAAGGTTTAATGTAAACAGCTTTAGAAGTGAAGGCCGTTGCCAGCTACGTATTACTATGAATTGAACGTACCTACCTATTCCTGTCTAATTTATTGTTTCAATTTATAACAAATTATGAAACAACTTAATTTATATTGTGTTCACTTGTGTTCTCGGTGACTTCGCTGGAGATTGCGGTTTTAACTAACTATTCTACTAATGTTAATCACGTAATTGCACAAGTACGTAGTAAGCGTGTAGGTACAGTCATGGCGTCACATGAATGACTTACCTACCAGTCTGATTAGGTATCTAACAATATTTATACTGTTTCCTTATCTTTGTTTTTCAGTTAACACCAATATTTGAAATACGTAACAGACTGCTCTTACAAACTATTTCGTATAGTGGTTTATTTTATATTTAACTCACGGATATAGTAATTAGTAGTAGAGCTTTCCAATATTAGTTCAGTAATTGTATTTTTTATTGACAATAATAATATAAAAATAATTACATCAATAAAATGGTGATACTAACTTTAATGAGACGTAGGTGGGTTATTAATTGCGATGCTAGATAGAGTTAAAGTTTCAGAAGTAGCAGATGAAATATAGTAAAAACCTACGTATTTTTTAAATTACTGAATGTTATACATATATAAGTTTATAAATGAATTTCTGTTATTGTTGCAGGGAGGTAGCGAGTGCATGGGAGAGCCGTGTGGGCCCGCCCGACGAGCCGGCCTCCGCCGACCGCGTGCAGAGCCTCTTCAACGACATCGAATTATACCCTACTAAGACTCAGGGTAAGGACTATTTATATTCATTCATTTTTACACGCCGTGATTTAACTTGCAATGATTGTATGTATGATGTTCCTCAATTAGTCAACATAAAACTTATTTCCAGAAAATTGCGACTTTTCTGATATATACAAATCATATCGGCCGTTTCGTTACTACAAGAACTATTGTACAACAGAAAAGTAATGAACAGTGGATACATTTTTCGTGTAGCGAAATGGCCAAACTACAAATTTTGACTAAGGTGTAGAGTTTGTGAAGTTAGGCCTTGTAGAGTTAGGGCGTGTAAAGTTATAAGCTTGGCTCTACATGAGATCTGATAACTTTTTGACGTGCGAGTCATATGGTCTCGTCTTGGCAACATTTTACATGAAAATGTTTTTGGTGGGATACAAATATCTCGACATGGTATAAATTTTAGCTTGATATAATGCAAAGTTAAAGGGAATGTTAAAAAGAGCTCGAATTGGTTCCTGTTATGATGTAGTGCAGCAGCACTCGCAGTCTCGTTCACAATCTGTGGCCGGGCCCAGGTAGTTACGGCACAAGCTTCCCTCTTACTGTGACGTAATCTGCTATTCTCTTTTATTTTAGTTCACATTAAAATTTAGGTATAATCAACATTTATTTCATAATTTATCCTTTTTTACTGGTCTTTTAAATATGGGTTGTGTATAGGTTGGTATTTTATCGTTACTACTACGTTTCTATTATTAAGCGTGATTGTCGAAGTTAAAAAAAACAGATAATCGTATTTATTCATTAAAATCATATTACAATGCTAGGTTTTCACCGCGGTTCTACTCGCATTGGAATGTTAAAAATTTAAAATCTTGCCAAATTATTTGAGTAAGCTAAGCTATAATGTATAAAATGGAAGCTAGACAATCCGTTCTTGTCTTTTTAGGGTTCCGTACCCAAAGGGTAAATGGGAACCCTATTACTAAGACTCCGCTGTCCGCCCGTCCATCTATCTGTCTTTCCGTCTGTCACCAGGCTGTATCTCATGAATCGTGATAGTTAGACAGTTGAAATTTTCACAGATTATGTATTTCTGTTGCCGCCATAATAAAAAATATTTAAGGGGGCTCCCATACAACAAACGTGATTTTTTTGCCGTTTTTATAGATAATGGTACGGAAACCTTCGTGCGCGAGTCTGACTCGCACTTGGCCGGTTTTTTACTCTAAAAGTGAACAGAATGAGTCAGACTGACGCACGCTAATGGACGCACGCTGATGTTGCGTTTTTTATCACAGTACTACATAGAGACGATATAAAATTAAAATAACGTTTTGAATTACGTATAGCTATTATTTATTAGAATATGAAGTTAATAGCCAGGAATTAGGAAGTACCCTGCGCTCAGATAGTGACGCGATGTCGTCATCGACATTTATTATTGTTTTGACATTTATTTCCAATGAATAAGTAGCTAACAAGATACAGTTTATCACTGTGAGACGATAAATTTGGTATATGTAAGTCTGTGATAGCAAAATTGTCTGTTTAAATGTTTTGTCAGTGATTTACTTGTTACATAAATGATTGCTTGATACATATAAAATGTATTTTGGGATTTTTATCTACGAACTGTAAACCCTGACACTTATCAATTCCCCTTGTACTCGTGTGACTTCAATATAATTATGAACAAAGGGCGGTAAGTGCGTGTCTACGAGCGTAGCACTGCTTTGTGGTACTCGGCTACACATCCACGTTGTAGCGCGTGCCCGGTTAGCTACGCGCGTAGCCGCTGCACTACGCGCGTAGCCGCTGCGCTACGCGCGTAGTCGCTGTGCTACGCGCGTGGTCGCAACAACTGCTTACGCTCGCTTTGTATGGAAGTCTCATTTCAAATAAAAAAATATATTTTGTTCGCTAAATGATTCTAATATTTGTTTATGTGTATGAAACTCCACTCATCTAAGTTATCCAACCAATAACATAAAAATATGACGCTATAGTAGTTTGCTAAGCGATGTTATCCGTATTCAATCCGTTATCTCAAGGACATACAGTTGTCCTTGCATTATGTCATGTGCCCTTTTATTTTGGACAGTTTAGCTTTCTAATTGAGAATTACTATATCATAACAGGTAAAATTATAGTTACTTATATCAAGAGGTGTAAAAATATATATTTTTCAAACGAACAAACATTTTTAACGTAGGTTGGGTACGTAATGTAATTGAATTATAATTATGAGAATCTATTCTTGACGTATATGTACACATAAAAGTACAGTCTGTTTTGTTTACATAAACATTTATATATTGACCCATCTATCTAATTAATTTAATGTGATTAATACGAAACTAATAACATTAATTAAAACTTTATTGATTTATCAATAAGTCGTGTCAAACCATGATCTTAGGATTCTATGTTACATACAGACTACCTATAAGTAAAATATGATATCATCGATCGATACTGAGTATAGGGAATTATATACGTATGTGTAAACGTATAGTGATACGTGAATTGGATTTTATTCAAAACTAGTGTGCCTGCGACTTCGCGTGGAGTTCGGGTGCTCGAATTTTGTTTTGAAAGTACCTGTTTCTAATATTTATATATTTTATTATCAATTAACATTATAAAATGCTAAAAAAATACGCTCCGCTACGTGCCTAGTTACGATATGTGTTCCAACAGCCGTCCCAAATGTTGAAATTTTATCGCATCAGTTATAGTAGGTCATAGTGATGTTTTTTTATCACAAAAGTATGTATCTCAGGATCTACTCAACCGATTGAGATGGAACATAGTAAAGTTTCATGGAAATCTGTTCCGCCGTTTTCCCCTGTTGAAGTGACAAGAAGACAGACACTAGACAGACTAAAAATCCGCACTGAACTATTTTATTTTATTATAATAATAAAATAGTTCAGGGCGGATTTTTTGTTTGGGTACTTTAATAGTACCTATATACAGAGACTCACTTACTAATAAATGATGGTTAAACGTTATTTAACTAAACTACCTCTTATCTCTATTGCCATCTCTACCTACACATTGGCATACAAATAACAAGTACAGGTATAATTTAATTAGTGTTAAAAAAATACAAGATTTTATTAGTAATGGGATTTAACTTCAAACATGTGAATAAAATTGAAACGAGGTGCAGTGCGATTAGTTTCACATACGTAGAAGCTAATGATTGATACGCTTTGATGATGGCTCACCTCTTGGATGGGCGATAACGCGGTGACGTCACCGTCATCAGGCTGATTCAACAGTAAATGTCAATACGCCAATAAAATTACACATTTTAGTTCCGCATGTTGCAAATTGCTTCTAGTTAGCCCCGCTTGATGTATTGCAACAGTTAGTGCTGCACAGATAATAATCGGGCACTTATTCATTGCATTTTATTATTTATCTGCTATCAAAGAATGAAACGTGTTATAAACACTTTATTAAAATGTATTGATATGCCATTTGATTGTTATCTCATGTTTACTGTACCTGTTGACTCAAATGCGTTAGAGAATACCAATACGAAAAAAGGGTGACTCATTTTTAATTCAATGTACTTTTTAAAAGTAACACTGAACATAGAGGTTACATAAATGCTAGATAAATATCATTTTTATCAGTTAATACTTAATTAAAATCCATAATACCTTAAATATTAGTCACAGCCACGTTACACATACTACTCGTAGTAGGTACTGTTCTGCGTATTCCTACTAATAAAGGACTACAGACGAGTCTCACTAATGCGATACATATGGGAGACCAGAGATTGTCAGTACTCACAGAGAAAAAAATAACTAATCATACACCATCAGTGGGTTCATTCAAACATGTACTGAAATCTTGATTATGCATTTCTTTAGCAGTAGGTAATATCTACAAATCCTCGAACTAAAGAAGAGAATTAACGGTGCATATAATTACTCTCAATTCCAGTAATTTGTTCTTTAGTTCTCGATTTATAGAGTAAGGTAAAGGCAATTCAGTGTTCAAAAAGGTTTTGCTAAACATTTCCCAAATATTTGTTGCGTTTCGTTAGATGCTGGCAGCGTTAACTATGACAATATTAGCTATTGTCCGCGGCTTTGCTCGAATGGAAGTCGACTTTCATCCCCAATATTTTCTTTTAGAGGTGGAGATTCCAAAAATCCTGAACCACTTGTTCCATATTTTCTAACCGAAACGACAAGTACCAAATTTTCTGGTTTTTTTTTTTTTTAAATGTTCGATATTCATACAAAATTTTGATCCCCCATTTTACCGGTTTAGGGGTGGAGTTTCCAAAAATTCCTTCGTAGTGGGTGGCTTCGTAATAAAAGAAACCTACTATCAAAATTTCAAGATCTAGTCCCCCCAGTTTAGGCTCTGCGTTGATAGATCCAGTCAGTCAATCAGGAAAAGTCTTTTTATATGTGTAGAAGATCTTACTAAAATAAGAATTTTACTCTGATGTCTATTATCCAATATTGTATATCACAGTCACAGCGACGAGCAAACATCTTAAGGCGGCGATGGTATCGCACCAGTGCAAATGTATTCGACGATTACAATCTGTCATATAAAACAATTTACGGGCTTGCCACGTTAAGCTTCGCCCCTTTTGTATGTTTATCGTTCATAAATCTAACAACTGCAATCAACTCACAGGTCACACAGTTAATGCCCACTAACAAACATAAAAGTTTATTAACTATGTGTCTGTAAGAAACATTGTAAACATACACTTACATTTTATGATCTTCTATAATTGTCACCACTAATACTTAAATCTAGAATTATATATTTACATTAATTTTCAGACTAGTTGAGAGTATTTTTGTATGTTATTCTTCTCCACTAATGTTAGTACTATTTTCCTAGTATTTTTCAACTCTCAATTTGTATTATGAAAGGAATCCTAAAAACGATTTCAAGATAAATTAGGTACTCGAACTAATGGAGACTTCACATGATAATACTATTTTCTGATGGCAATACATAAGCCTAACAGATCCGATAAAAAAATGCAGTACGTACGTGTATACGTTTGGGTCGAGTAGGTATTGAAGTTTTATATGGGACAGCTGATAATTTTTTCGCGATTACGTGATTGTTGGTCCCAGTGGCGTGCACACCATAGAAACAAAAAGATACTGCCTATCCTAATGAATTTAGTATTGAGTAATACAAACGTTATTATGTGTAATATCAGTTAATTTAAGTCTTAGGCCGAAGTGGCCAATCACAGACATCATTTAACTTGACAATACACGACTAAATTGTTTTTGTTTTCTCTGTAAGAAATGTCTGTGCACGCCACTGTTGGTCCCATAGAGAAAGTTGTTCAGTTTGTTGGTCTAATCCACCCTTAAATATGACCACGCATTTCTGATACTTACACGTTGTATATATTTTCAATAAGCTCATCACCAACATCAGATAACGAGCAATCCCATATGAATCCGAATTGTTTCACACGTAACAATTATATTTTAAATTCATACATATTCTAAAATATTACATTACATCATCGATATCAGTAAATACCCTGCGTTAATTGATTACTTTTGATAAAGAGTCATAAGCTTAAATCATGCTTATTAGCTTAGTGGTGGATTTACACATTTTCCAAGTATATAGGTACAGTTGGCAGTCGTCTTACAGAAATCTTTTGATTTTCGTGCGGTCTGATTGAAATGAGTCGACAAAAACTGTTTATTTAATTTATTATGGGTTCCATAGAGACCCTGCGTGTCCTCTAGATTCCTACTGTCACGCTTTCGTTCTAGAATCTAGAATAAAATTAACAAAGTAAATAGTAAACGCTATTGGATTTGACCCAGTTTGGAGGAAAATTGACAATTAACTGAAGGATGTATGAATATACCTTACTAATTAGCGAATACAATATGCGAATCCAATCAAAATGTAACATTCGTATGATGCGAAAGAAAACAACAAAGTCATAAGTATAAATCATAGTTATTAGCATCTATTTGTATTTATTTTTTCCATAACGTTGAGGTACAGTCGAACAAAGCGATAAACCCCCGAATACTGAAACACATCTCAAGTTTAAGTTACCATTAACTCTCGTGCTGTCACTGACACTTTAAGGTGAACGGTAGCGACAGAATGACTTTTAAGAGGGTCTTAAAATTGAGTTGTGTCTGTTCCAGTATTCGGGGGTAAGAAAGAAAAATGTGTGCAGGGTCACCAGATATACAACATGTAACGGGATAAACGCAAGACCTCAGACACGCCAATTAGAATATTAAATTATAAAACTAAAATAACATCTGTAATTTAATTTAGTTAAACCAAACCAAATCACATAATATAAAATAGTTGTCCTGACTAAACGTAAAACGTTTGAGCATACTATTCTCTACGCACACACTCATAGCAACTGTTTATAGCAGCGAGCGCACACCAGTTCGCCCGCCATCAGCTGGCTAAGCACTGCAAGTGTAGTCACTAGGTACGTCAGTTCAATGACCGAAAATTATGATTCCATCTTTCCATCACACTTTCACAGGCTTTGGACTGGCGGTTTTGAATAATTTAATTTAATTTTACGATTGTATTAAATAATCTACATTAGCAATACGAATCTAAGATATTAGGCTTAGTAACGGGGATGTATTTTTAAACCAAGCGACATTTTGCCCGACTGTGATGTATCAGTAAAGTAGGGCGGAGCACCCGGGCGGCGGCGCCCGCGCCGCCAACCGCGCGCCCCCCGCCGCGCGCCGCCGGCCGCCGCGCCGACACGTGTAGGTAGGTACTATCATCGGACACCGGGGAACGCAGAACTTTTTTATCTCAGACGCGTAACTTTCGCGACATTACCCTCTAAACCCTGATAAGTCGTGTTTACCGTTTATTACGTATAAAAAATATTCAAAGTCGGCGTGTTTAAAAGATATGAATCATAATATTTACAGTAATTAAAATAAAATCGTATTAATAGGTACTTACAGAATTTACACTAATTTACACTACTTCTTCGTCCCATTTTCATTAAACTTTCAAAATGACCACCGCCTTGTTCGATGCACTTTGTAGCACGCTTTCTTAAATTTAATTTTAGTTTGCTAAGAACCTCAGTGTCATTTTTCACTATCACAAATGCGTGTTCGATTTTTTGTTTGAGGTCATCGACACTTGTTGCCTCGTTTACATACACAAGGGATTTTATTCGACCCCACAAATAAAAGTCTAACGGCGTTAGGTCAGCCGATCTGGGAGGCCACTGTACAGGTCCCCCACGACCAATCCAACGCGTGCCATATTCCGCATCAAGATGCCGTCGAACGGTCCACGTGAAATGCGCGGGAGCACCATCGTGTTGGTAAAAGACTTGTCGTAAAAGTACGAGAGGGACGTCGTCTAATAACACCGGCAATGTCTCCTGCAAGAACTGTAGGTAGGTATCTCCAGTCAACCTCGGTAGAAAAACGGGGCCGAGTACGTGTGTACCGATGACGCCCGCCCACACGTTTACAGAGAATCTGTGCTGGAATGAATCCACACGGCATGCATGTGGATTCTCGTGCCTCCACAAATGTTGATTATGTTGGTTGTACATCCCAACACGAGTGAATGTACTCTCGTCGGTCCAAATAATATTTTGTTGCCAGTTCTCCAACACCCATCTACAAAACTCTAGACGTGGCAAGTAGTCGCTCGGCGTTAGCTCCTGACAACGTCGTAGGTGGAACGGGTGTTCTCCATCAGCATGTAATGTTCGCCACACGTACATGTGACTGCAGTCGAACAATGGCGCTGCCTCTCTCGTGCTACTCTCTGGATGCTCGTCGAAATAATCGAGAATGTTTGCTTGCAAACGAGTACTGCGCACATTTGTCCCTCTATCCAAGGCCGTGTTAGGACGAAACGTCCCGGAGTCCCTCAGACGCTGAGTTGCACTTAGCATCGTCCTGGCGCTCACTCTGGTGCCATATCGTTCATTCATCACTCGACAAGCTAACTCGACATTATCGTCACAACGAGCCAGTGTCCTCACCATCTCCGTGTACTGGATATTGGTATAACGGAAAGCCATCGCGCGCGTAAACAATAAAATGTGACAACAACAACGAAACACAACCACTGAAACATGTCAAACATGTCAAACGTCAAAGGGGTAGCTGGTAAATCGACATCGGCTCAATTGCCATATCGAAAGAAGAAGAAGAAGAAGAATGCATCTCGCTCTTTCACATTATTCTTACTATTGCAAAAAACATTTTGTCATTTCTCAACAAAACTTTGTGAAATGCGAACTACAAATTCTGTCGTGCATTTAAATAAGCCTTATTGGTTGGTGATAAGGGTTAAATTTCCTTAAATTAACTATTTTATTTAATGCACACTACCTCAAATGTAAAATGCATTGATATTATTTACGTGTGTGTATGGATATCTATGAACGAACTACAAATTCGCTCGTGCATTCAAGAAGGCTTTATTACTTTGGAATAAGGCTTAAATTTTCTTAAAGCAAAGATTTTATTAACTTGTTACGACGCGGTGGTTCTAATTTAAGATAAATAAAAGATTTTTTAGGGAAAAATTAACATATATAAATTATGATGGAAATCGATTCAGAAGCCGATTCTGAACAAACAACTTTCAGGTCTTGCGTTTATTCTGTTACAGGTTGTATATTAAGCTTTCTCTGGAGATTAATGATGGATGTTTTCGAGTAAAGATTTTCATAAATACCTATAGTTTAACTATGTCCATTAATGAAATAATTATATTACTAGCAGAAAAAATATTTCTGATTCTAGAATTCAATTCATTATTTCCTGAGAAAATTCTCCTTCCTATATCTGGTGACCCTTACATACTTATCAGTGGTATCAGAATCAGTTGAATGCGATTGATGCTGATGATTCTGGTGTGTTTTGTCCAATTAGTCACTTGTTTTGGTAAAGAAGAATGAACATCGAAGTATGGAACTTTATGAGCACTAAGCAGCCACGAATGATAAATTGGCCTCTAAAGATGTATTAAAATCCTAATACGGATTACGTATATTTGCAGATACCTACATAAACGCTACCAGATGTCAAAAAAAAGTTCTGCAGTTCACGTCAGCTGCAAAACATAGCCTACCTGACAGGTAGTAAGTGTTGATTTAAATGTCCAGATTTCAAATATTTTCAATTTATTTATACTTTATCGAGTGTTTGGTAAATAAATTCGCATTTTAATAAAACTTAAAAAAGGATATTGTATTGGAATAGGTGAAGAAAATCGTGGTTATTTACAATTCAAAAGTTTATTGGCAATCATAACAATTAATGCCGTAATCGTTTATTTTACGCTTGGAATAGGATACTACGTGTATAATTACGGTAGATATCCGCTATTGTTATTGTGGCAGGAGTGCGCGTGCGCCGCGTCCAGTGATCTCACCATTATTGCTCACTGATGACCAATTGCCGCCGAATGAGTTCATGACTCCACGTTTGATTTGCCGACTGTTTATTGCATGCTTCACACGGACGTCCGACTCTGTCTCTTCATCCTTTGTGAGAATCATTAATGTTTATTGCGTTTTAATATTTAGTTAATGCTTTCATAGTCATGAGATTGATAGACATTCAATGATAATATATTACTCACTCTGTTGTGTATTACCCTAATATTTCAATGTGAACGTTTTTACCTACGTTTTGACAATCAAATATAAATATGAAAATATATCTTAGATAAGAACAAGGGATTTTTAGACCACTAAGGTGGCAAACAACCATACAGCCCGCCTGATGATAAGGAGACTTTCCAGTCCAAAAAACTCAACACATCTCACGCAGGTTAGTCTGAGGCACTCCTACATTTCTAGTGGGACGCGTCGTAATTCATTTCATGGTAATGTGAACGCACAACAATTTACAAACGAGTTGACTGTGTCAACATGGGCGTTCTCGGATATTTTGGCAAGTTCGCCGATTTGACCCACCCTGGCTACGCCCCATATGTTTTTTTAATGAATTTCTTGTTGGCCGCAGGTGGCATTTACTATTTTGCCGGGTAACTATGGCCCATGTGTGTTAAGTAAACTATTTGTTTAGTGTGTTGAAACCTTGTTGAAATGTAAACATAGAATAAAATGTTTCCTCATTCGCAGGCAAGTTATCTCACTAATGTTATATTATAATAGAAAGTTTAGATCTTTGTTAACTTAAATCAAGGCTTAACAGCTGAAAAGATCTTGTTGGAATTTGGGGTCATCCATAAAGTACGTCACAGTAATTTTGTGATTTTTTTACCCCTCCCCCGTCCTTGTCACAGTTGATCACACTTGTGAGACCCCTCCCTAGTGTGACGTCACATATTTTGCAACTTTACATCTAGAAATTGCTTTGAGAAATTATTAAATTAAAACAGCAGTTCCGTTAGTTTTATTTCCATTTAAATTATTTTTTAATATGATTTTGAAATGTGACATCACGAAACTTAGGATCCCTGATGACCCCTCCCATCCCTTGTCACATAATATCACACTTCGTCGACCCCCTCCCCCCCCCCCCTTAACGGGTGACGTACTATATGGATGGTCCCTTTGGTACAATTAGGATTCTTTTCATTTCGGAAAATAGATATTTTTTACGATGGTGCTGGCGGAGCCGCTGTTACAGCTCAAAGGTATCTAAATAAACGTTATCACAGTGTAACAATGTTCAAACTTACTGTGACTGTATTCTAACCACTGCACAATACCGCAATTTACTTAGAATATTGTTCAAAATTAGCTTGGTTTATTGCATCCTTTTGATTGCATTAAATGTTCTTATTAACTTAATTTATGTATGAGTCGAGAGGTGAGTGGATAAGTGGATAATTGTCTTCGTTACCCTCATTGTTGTAAGTCGTAGTAAATAGAGACCCGTTTCATACCAGAACATATTATTAAAACCTTTACAATGAAGAATCCTGATTGCCTCATCATGTCTGGCTAATATTTAAATAATAAAGTTATAATATTAAGAACTACAGAGCTAAATACTAAGAACTAGTGCTTCTTAAACTACAGAGGAGATGGAAAAAAGGAAACGAGCTGAAAGTACCAATTTTGCTTATTTTTTCTTTAAAAATATAATATCCTAGTGTATAGTTTATGCTTACAAAGGATATTGCCAGGATTTGGTCCAAATACTGCCCAGAATCAACTGAAACGGCATTAGGTAGATCTCATCGACGGTATCATTTTTAAAAATGGGCGACAAATAAATTCATACCGGCAAAGAAACTAACGTAGGTCGTAACTTTTATTGCTTTTGTAATGAAATTTCACAACTCTGGGTAAAAACCCGTGCCTAATTAGCCCTTTGGGGAATAATTACATGCGTGATACTATGTTACGTATCAAAATTTAGGATAAAAAATTTGTTAGGAATAATATAATATAGGAATAGCAATATGAAGGATATTTTTGTCTCTCAAAGAGATTTTATTATTTTTTTAAAACGCTTTTATTAGCTTCACTTGTAACTAGGAATTGTGTGACTGTTCCTAGCCACCCCAGGCTAGCATCTTAGACCACATATTTAGGTACCTACTGTGATCACAAATTTTCGTGTATTGCAAGTGTTTTTTTTTAAATCTTAATCCTAAATAACCATGTTTTTAATCGCAATCAAACAACGAATGTTGTTAGTTTATAAAAAAAATGAAGTAGAGGTACTTCCCCAGTCTGGTAGCTCCAATTTTGAGCGGAAAGTCCTGTTATAATAATAATAAATTCTTTATTTTCAAGTAACTATGACTCGTTAGTAACAAAATTTTACTTAGTTAGTTAGTTAATTATAATTTTATAATTAGTTAGTTAGTCAATTTTACTTAGTTTGTTATTCGACAATTTACAATTTCTTATTAACTAAGTTTACAAAAAGAATCACTGCTTCAGAACCCCAGCAGAAATTCATAATCCGGCAGTCTAGCCTACCAGCAATCATACCCAGGATGCCGTTGGAACTGACTCGCACCCTGCGCACCAAAGATGCACTTCTTTTCCGCATTATTGCAAAGAAGCAATCAATTCGCATATGGTCACCCTCTCTTATCTACGCCTATTATTACTTTACTAAGTGACATGGATATTTACATATTTTTACCAGAACTGGTATGACCTGGCGTCTTCCCCTACGCTTGACGTTGAGTTTTAGAACAGCCTGTATAATTATATGTATCTACTTCAATCCTAGTCGTACCTACAAGGATGACGTACACTGTGCAAAGTAGGTACGTTATTTATTATACGAAGCGAGTCTCGCGTGGCGTATTTGAGTAAATTAGACACATTTAATCTGTGTTTAAATGTCCGGGCGTAGGTTACTAAGGACCTCATTAAACAAACTATTCAATGACTGTCCGTAACACCTGCTATGTAGGCATGTAGCATAACAGTCCTTTGTAAGAATAACTTAATCTGTCAAATGAACTAAGGCTGAGAAACCGGTGTTTTTAGCTCCAAACCATCAAAACTATTAAACAACAACCAGATCATTATAATATCTTCAACTTAGTAGTAAACCAACTTAAAGCTCTATTATAAAACAATAGTATATAATAAATCCAGTTATTTGACAGATAACATTATATTTTTGAAATACCCATAGTTCTCAAAAAGCGAGGACTTTTTTTGTGTAATTTAATTAAACATTAAGTAGGAACATGACGTGATTCATTAAGTTTCTAAGAAATGATTTTTTATAACAAGAATTTGGTATGACTACCACTTTATCATTCTGGGACATTCAATTTACATAATAAGCTGTGTAGCATCCGTTTACGCGTGGAACACGTATGTACCTTATAAGTATTTATATGCTTTAGAACCTATTTCCATAGTAAGGTGAGCAATAAACTCTAAGACTGACAATAAAACTTTTCAAGAATAGAGAGTATTTATCTTACATTTATGTACTATGTTTATTTGCAATGTTTTGTAGTTTTATGTCATTTGAAGTGTAGTTCTTAGTTTTACACACTGTGTCTACGTTTTCTACTATACCCTCTCCAGTCGCAGGCCTGCTGGCAGAAATATTTTTTAAAATAAGCAGTACCTTTGTACTTATTGTTTCTTATTCTATGTATTTTTATTTTTTGTAGTGTACATAAATAATAAAATAAATAAATAAATAAAGAAGTAATCCTTTCGTCACTTGTCTGTGACGATTTATTGGTTGACGTCATCTCTGAATTCCCCCACCTTTGAGGAGTTACATACAAATGTTTATTATTTACTTAACTGAATTGTTATTGTTGTAGTATTCGAAATGCTGGTATGCGCGCGGCAGTGTGCCCGCCGCAAGTCGCTCACTCTCACATTTGGAGAATTCTGCGTGTTCGCAGCTGAACTGCGTCGCTGTTCGAGGCAAGCCAGACAGTAAGTTTTATGACTTGATTTTACTTATATTGATTGTTTTGAAGTTCCATTGCATTTATTTTTCTTTTCAATGAGTCCATAATTTTATCTATACTTCTATTTTTATACTAATATAATAAAGAGAAAAGATTTGACTTTTTGTATGTCGGTTTGTTTGTAATGGATAAACTCAAAAACTACTGGACTGATTTTTTAAACTCTTTCACCAGCAGAATGCTATATTATCACTGAGTAACATAGGCTATAATTTATAAAGATATCACGCGGCCGAAGCCGCTGGCGGAAGCTAGTTAACAATAAAATCAAACCACTCAGTTATGCACTGTTGACGCGATATGAAAATATGAGCTAAAAATAAAAGGCTTCCACTACCGCATACTGTACCTTCTACGTACGCGGCCCTTAACCGGCAAGTCCACTCAAATATTTCATATTTTAAACATTTCACATACTATACCTATTCTTTAAAATAATTTTAGTCACAGAGCCCTTGTGACGCGACAAAGCACATGGTTGTTACAGAATTAGTCAGTCGTTAGTCAGTTTCTGCTAATTGATCGTTTCGACCCATATTTCCTTCCGCCCCAGGTTATTCCAGATCTTTCGCCTACATCTTTGTCACCTATATAAAAAGAAAGCTTTTCCGTTACAATTTAACTCTATAAATATAGCTTTTAATTATATTAACAATAAATCAAAAGATGATAACATTGTTGACTGGTCCTTGTAAAGAGAAAATGTGTAGATTGCTAGAATGGTTCGCAATTCTTTGAAATTATTGGACCGACTTCACTAGATTTTGAAGAAGTTAGTCAGTCAAATCATAGTAGTAGGTACAGTAATAAAAGTAAATGTAATTGACGAGGAAACAATTAAATAATACATAACAAATAAAATTAACATGGGAATTTAAATTGTACGCAAAATATCCCCATATTGTCGTACTTGGTGTAATTACCTTCAACGATATAATTAAAGACGGTAATGTCCTCATTGTCCGCAGCGACCACAACATGAATCAGGTTAATTTTACCGATGACGTAAAAATGATCAGTCTCCTTTTCCTCGGTCTTGAGACGAGGACTGCGGACTACGTGTGATGCGTGCGTTGACCCTTAAATACCAAACAATAAGAAATTTGTCAAGCGTTCAATTGTAACGCCGACACCTTACAACCTCACCCTTTAGAAATTATTCATTGAATGTCTGTAACAATCATTGCATTAGCATGAGGGGTCGCCTACGTAAGTTCATCGATTGTGTTTTGTTTCTAATTTCAGTTTTCATTCGCAGGAGTTCGAACAAACCTGAGTCGCCGCAATGGAACGTAGACAAGGAGCTCAGAGATAAGGACACCATTTGTAAACATGTGAACGGTGAGAATTTTTTGACTTGTTCTAGGATGAATTGACCTTCCATGTCCGTCACGATATTACTGAATTGGCTATAAAAACTGACTTTACGCCAAGAGTGATGCGAATCGTTTACATTTTAATTTGCTACGCTCTGGTTGAGCCTCCTGTTTTCGTATCAGGATGCAAACTTTCGTGTTGCGGAAGGTCGATCGTCCCGTGATGAAACAAATGGTGACTAAACTTTCCGCACGGTACCAATCCAGAAATACACATTGGTGGTCCCTATGTCTGCGCAACAATATCTCATACACTATAAATTCTGTGTCGCCGTCCACTTCCCACGCTAGTCTATCTGTTATCAGGGTCTTGATAGGTACTGATATTGGAAGCCGATTGGTTTATGTGTTGTCGAAAATTAATTAATCTAAATTTCAGTTCAAAGAAATAACGATTTGTTCAATAGATTGTTGTACGTTGTATTATTATGAATGTAAATAATTATAGAATGAAATGAATTAATGATTTCCGTTCCAACAGTCGTTACATTTGAGTGTGATTTATTGCACATGAGCGACTTATTTACCTTTATAAATTAAATACGTTAGAGACTGATAGTGGTCCATGTAAGGCAGCCAACAGAACTAAATCATATACAGTTACATATCAATCAAAAGCTTATCAACGGTTAGATACTTGTACAGCTAAGTACACAGTAAGATGACAGCGATGATGTCCACATTCATAATAACAAATAGGAACTAACTCACATTCGTGGGGCATGTGGTCATCACTTATTGCGTAAATCTATGTTTTTAATTGTTCTGCTATTAATGCGATTGCCCTATGTTACAGTCATCGTACGTTCGTGCCTATTTTGCACCCGCAGATGTAATGCTCGGATTTGCGTCAATCTCCCGGCGCATCTGACTAATGTATAATATTAGAGAGAGGATTATGCTTCTTTAGTTTGTATTAAATTCCCATTAAAGTTAAACGTCTTGCCTATACGGAATATCAGAGAAAGTTTTAATTACAATATACGGAAAGCGATGAGGTGGTTAGATGACATGTGATCTCATAATAGATGCTTACCGGAAAGAAGTTCCGCTTTCGTAAGGTAAATCTTAAAAGGCAGAGACCGCTAAGTAAATATGAAGCATGGCCTTCCAGGCTCTTCCGTACATACTATAAACAGAGTTCGGAAGCGAGAGCGCGATGCGCCGCTCAGTGTACTACGCGCCCACGATTTCAGCCGCTAAATGCTACAAAAACAAATTACCTACAGATGACAACGCACTACTACAACTACAGATATTATAACGTAAACAAACGATACTGCGTCAACTTCCTTATCTCCCGGAAGAATTATTTTCTCAAACGACTATTTCTATAGAACAAACAATGGCAATTTTTCTATATTTTCTATTTACATATCTGAGTAACTGTAATGATACATCGGTTTCCTTTCATGTTAGTTTTCAGCGTAATTATTTACTAGTAAAAAACAATATTGGTGCAATGTCGTATTTTTTGACATTTTTCAGTCGAAAACTAATATTTAGTTTATATATGTATAATTAGGTATATTAATGTTGTGCAGAATGATAAGGTATTCTATACAGGCAGTGGTAAACTTTCATCAGAAATAATAAATAACAGCTTATTATTCATTTTTCTAAAATAATATTTCTCATGGTGAAACAGTCATAAAATAAATACTTGTGGTTTAAAGTAAGATACCATCATCTACTCGTTTGATTCTATGAATGATGACACAGACGTACATCATTATCATTTTGGATGAGAAAAAACATGTATACAGGTTTGAGGATGAGTTATGGTTAACATCAACACCATAAGTCTTTGTGCCATGTCTTTGTAGTGCTATAGAAATAACGGAATATTTTAAAATGCGGAATTGGCTAGTACTTGGGCGTAGATGTGAGACTCGCGCGGACGCCAGTTGGCCGCCGACCGTTCGCGGGTGGACAGCGTGCACGTCACACAGTGCAGCACGATACATCCGCAACCATGCCGCCGACTACAATGATAGTGCCCTGTGCGTGTCTAGTATACTTCTTCTTTATTTTCTTAAATGAAAATGTTTCCGTTTTACTACACCGTGTATTTTCGCAGTTGCCATTATGTATTTATATTCAATTCCCGCATTGAAATACATGATTTTATAACTCCTACGATGTTTTGTAACTCATATTTTAACAAGTGACGCAAATAAATGAGGATACCTGTATACAGTGGATTTTGATACATGTCGTGTGTTCAGAAGTTCACGTTAAAGTTGTGACAATTCAGGGACATTCTATTCAGATCTGTGTGCGGGCGGAACAGCCGATGTTAGTGCGTTTGTTGATCTGGCGTTGTGTTTACGTTTTCATTTTGGCATTGAACGAAGATCCCGAATTGGATTGATGTGTTGGATGGCCACGTTTTATAAACTGCAGTGTAAACATGAATGAATACTTACCAGTGTCGTTCTGTTTTAATTCGTCTAATGTTTTGAGCCAAACATAGAAATTTTTTTTATTATTATCAACATAATATTGACCATCATAGTACTTACTTCTTAAATAGGTAATACTATAATTTATAATATAGGAAATATTATAAAGGTTGTTGGCAATTAATTGCTTATTGTGATCAAAATTCAATCAGTTATTAAAACTTTAACTTCGTCGCAGCCGAATGCGCGACCTTTTATGGCAATCATTAATCTACAAGTATGCAAGTAGGTGTGTTAAGTAGTACGGTGGTCGGCCTACATGTGCTGCCCACGCAGTCGATACTCATCAATCATTGACGATGAGTACCGCTGGTTGAACGAACCTGGCACCGGCACTCGCCCTGCCGTGATGCTTTCTAATTTAAACCGTATGTACCCAACTACCCATGCTATCAACAATCACTATTATTAGCTCTTAGTATTCTATTATCATATCGTACAGATCACATTAACATATTAATTGATTATCACCGTTTTTGGTATAGGTACATCTTAGTTCTTTGTATTGCGGATTGCCTCTGCGTCAAGGTTTCGTGAATATCTATTGAGATATAATTTGTTCCTACGTAGGTCGGACATCATGTATTATACATAAGATACCGGTTCGCATAGGCCACAACAACAAATAGTAACAAACCGCTGTGGTTTGAGCTCATTGGTTGCGTGTCCAACCGCAGTACAATTGTTAACAATTAACAGTAGTTCTTTTGCGTGCCTCGAGCCCATCTTAGAAATAGGGTCAACTCATCCTGTTATGAGCTGTCTCAAAGTACACATCAAGTAATGTTCACAAAGTGATTGATTGCTTCGTCCTTCATACAGATAGGTATCTATAGAATTATTCATGTTATTGACGTAGACGCTACGTTAGACATGGTGTTTGCAATGAAAAGCGTGGGCTGATGACCACGTGATAAATTGTCTATGTCTACATCTAGAATAGATTGATATTTGGAGCTCATTTCAACCCATACGAGTTATAAATTCAACAAAATATTTATTGAAATATAAAAATATTAACAATAGTATAGTACGTACCTACGAAAATGATGACTGTAATTAAAAAGGCTAAGCAATTTAGAAGACAGAATTTCCACAAAGTTGCCTCTGATTTACCAGTAAATCGTGTATGTTGTATCAATTTGTGACGTATGGTGTTGCGCAGGCAGCGAGGCGTCCCCGCCGCCCTGCGAGGTTTTCCTGGGCGGTTCCTGCAACCCAACTACTTGGAGATCGGACATAGCCATTCCGATGCTGAAGAAGATGGGCATTACTTATTTTAACCCGGTGAGTTCAATAACATTACGATAACAGGACACCGTCATATACATAAATCATAATCATTTAGTCCACTGCTGAGTACTGTCACATAATTATCATCGTGTTTGTGATGTTTAATTAATTTGATAACTAGGCTGCACTCGCAACAGCTACAAAGCATATTTATTTTATTTCATTTGAACTGAGTAAAGCCTTTGCCATGTTGATATGTAAATAGAGATGACGTATGACATTGATAGTACCTATAGTGCGATAAGTTTCTTCGACTATTCAGTTTCAGTGTGCTTGTAGATCAAAGTCACCTACAATTAGCCATTACATTACAGCGATGTGTATGTCAAAGAAGTAAACAATTGTACATTGTTCACTTTTACGACGTGATATGAAGTTCATTAATTGTTAAACAATACTGGAAATGAAAACCTATATGATGTAACTCAAGCGTGATTACAGGTCAGCTCAGCTGTTTATTGTCCGATTCTATTAGAAAAATTTATGTACCATACAGCTAGTCACGAGTTGTGGTGTGGAGCGACACGCGCAGCTACAATAAATTGATTAATTTGTTAATAGACGCTTATCCCAGCGCAATATTTATGGTTAGGCTACAAAAATATGAACCTACAATTAAATACAGGTTCTTCTCGGCAAATTCACTACCGAGATCACGATAGTTAAACGTACTAAAATGTTTTTTAATAGTAATACGGAGGCATGCATTTTGTTAAATGCATGCCTCCGTATTATAAAACTGAAAGTTAAAGACAACAATAAATTATTTATCATGTTGCCACAGTTCTTTTCACTCATGTTTATCAGCTTGAATATTAATTATTGTGGATGACGTTATCAATTTGTAAATTGAAAAGAGAATAATAATTCAGTAAACTAGTTTGTTTTTCTTTGGTGAAATATTTAAACAAACTATAATTAGGTACAACTAATATAACAATAATGTGTGGGTGACCATTAATATTCATAACGTTGGCTGTTATTACAATAATATCGCTGTTCAACTTTAAAAGGCCACAGATAATGAGTCCGATATACACTAACCTAACGTAGGTACAGACATTAAATCTAAAAATGCTAAACTTTGGATGTTAAGTAACTTACATCCAAAATCACGCTATTATTGGTTTTATGGAAAGGGCATTTGTAGAATCGATTGTGCATTAGCATCTAGGGTATTTTATATACGGGAAAACTAAAAAAAAATATAAGCACTGCCGCAGCCACGGGCAAAGCTATTTGAAATGTTATATCAGACTACGAAAATTTCACATATTATCTGTAATCACAGATAATGCGTATGATAACGCGAGTTTGCTTGACAGCTTCTTTGAATGGAACGTGCCCGCGATAAATATGATTTTGGTAATTAGATTTGACACGTTCTGTTAAAATGTATTACACAATGTAATAAATAACACTTGAAATATAAACGCCTTAAAATACCCATGAAAGCATGTGCTTACGTCATAGGTACTTACTTTTAGTATCTAGTAGTTCGCTAACCAAGTAATGAATGAAATCATAGCTTAGGTATACTACTTAGTAATGTTTTTGCTTCGTAGGACATTAGTGACAAACCCGAACACACTCGAAATGTCCCACTTCTCCTTGAAGATTGCCCGTTGCAATTTTATTGATCCTCCGTAAACGATATAATTTATAATCTTGTGTCGTTCACAGTAGAACGCAGGCAGTTCGCTACGTATATGAGCATATGAACTTTCTGTTACTTCGGTGGACATGGATTGAGGAAAGTCGATGCATGATTCGTACTTTGGTCAATCACTCGCGAGATCTAATGTTTTCATTTCGTCACTGATAAATTAATTATACGGGTGTATTCACCCTAACTTCTAACGCCTTTGGTAGAAATTAGAACGAAAGCACCAAGGAAAACTGAATATTCACCGCAGTGCGTGTGTTCTGATTTCGGGTCAGTCCAGCGCTGCCCTCAGCTAATTTCAGGTCAGTACGTAACTGACCTTAAAACAGTTATCGCGATAACCTTTATATTATAAACAATACTCTAGACTGCTGACTCAATGTAAATCTGATTAATCATTGGGCTAATGTGGCTAGTTTATAAACTGATAGTAAAGTGTGTATTCGACAGCAAGTGGAAGATTGGTCTACGGAGCTGATGGAGGTGGAACATCGTGCGAAGGCGGCGGCGCGCGCATTGCTGTTCGTGTTGGACAGCGAGACGCGCGCCGTGGCCGCCAGCGTTGAGGCTGCGCATCTCGCCGCCGCGCCCAGGGACCTGCTATTGGTGCTGCGACCTTACACACGGCACCAGACCATTGGACACGAAACCATCTCGGACCAGTCAGTATACCTAATATAAACGCTTCAGACTTAGGGTTTAGGATTACCTGTGCTGTGTACCATAATAATATGTGCCTTGATATAGCATCTTGATTAGAAGTTCGGTGCTAGGCATAAGCATCTGCTAATATTGAGGTACATTATTGTACATAGACACCACCCTGAGTACCTAAGTGAATTATGACCGCAGAGTCAGTCAGTTTCTTTACGAACCCAGTGGTGAAGATTCTGCCCGTCATTGGAGGCTTCGAAAATTAGGGCTAGCAAATTCATTGGTTGTGCCACAATCTGTGATTATTAAAACTTGGTTAGTCCTACCAAGTGACGAGGTTGTCAGTTGGTAGGTTGTTGCTTGAGGAATGAGTGGATATTTCGTTATCCCTAACACATAATAAAAACATATTGGTCAGCTTAGCAATCGGGTCATTACAACATCGCTTAAAATGATTCATGGACTTTGAAGTGTACACGCCATGATATTGTTGGCTGATATTTGATTGACATCATCTCTGAACATAATCTTGCGTATAGCGGAAGCTACGAGCGACTACGATCAGAGTGACTAACGTTAGGTACTATTAATTATTTAGGCGATAATAGTTCTACATGTCAATCATTTAAAATGTGTAAGAGAGGGGCAATATTTGGATACCTAGTAGGTACACGCTACTAAACCTACCTAATGGCAAACCTAAATATTGATTTGCCATGGTAAATAAAATGTGTCGCTTCTGTCCAGATTTTTGTGAACATTAGCACGTCAAAGCATTTGCAATAGTCGATAAAGGTAGAAACACGACAATCTCGTTAAATATTGACGTCAGTCGTTGTAACCCGTGGAGGTTGGATCACGCGCGGCGTTTCCATGTGTTTCTATTGTGTCAGTTTGTATATAGAATGTTAACTCAAGCTATTGCATTTGTGACTGCAGCGAGTACGTGGAGCTATCGCGTGCGCGAGCGACGCTACAAGAGGCTGTGGAGAGACGAGGTTTGCCCGCTTTCACGGACATACCGGCCGCGCTGCGATGCGCACGCGCCGTCTTGCGTGGTGCGCGCACGCATCCGCGCCATTCGCTCGGACACACTATCCTGCGGTTAAAGCGTGCTTACGATGCAGCCGGAGGGAGAAACTCACGATTACCGCGAGCCAAAGCTGTCGACGCGTTGAAGGATGTGACGAGAGCACCGCGTGAACTCGCCGAACGCTGTCTGCCGCCGACGGCCGACACCGTCGACTTCGAGGCGTTCTGCGCCGCAGTCGCCGAGCTCGCCGCCGACGCAGGTCAGTACGACGATACTTTATCGTCCGTAGAACTCGTTAAAATGCTGTCGTTTTCTGCAAATGTTCCGACCATAACATGATTTAATGTGGTATAAGCTATTTACGTTCTAGCTGTTCACGTTATTGCTTTAAGTTACATGGATAATTTGGAAACATTTACAGATTTGTCGGTATTTCTACCGTTCACGTTTACAAAGTAATTAGTATCAACGTATCCTTGGTTAAGTTAGTTGGTGGTGGGTATGTAGTAACTTGGCAAGGGGTGGTGTTTGTTGAAGGGCGGTGTAGCCCGCGCGCGGCGACTGCGGATTGCGACAGCGTGGCGTCACGCGTGCGGCGCGCGTTCCGCTCGCTGCGCGATTATCTCTCCCCGCCCACTCCCGGTGCGTGTACGCACTGCTCATTTTGCATCATCACCATAATATCAGCCTTCAGGCCCTCCTCATAGACTTCTTCAAAGTTTTCAGGCGCATGAATGATAATGGCTCTCCAAGACCTTCGCCAGGTCTCCTGTCTGTGTACTTATTTCACCGCTCATTTTACATTTTATTTCTTAATATGGGTCTTTTGCGTGTTATATGCTCTTTCGGTTTGTAAGCGATTTTAATGTTTGCTTTGCGTCGCTTCATAACGTTCGAAAAGTGTTTGATAGTCTTTTCATCAGTCTTTCATTGATTTACTTTCTTAAAATCGATCTTTGTGTATGCTTTTTTGTTTTGTATCATTTGTCATTATTTAGTTTTGTTAAATAATTATGTAGGTACTCACAGTTCGAAATATGTACGTATTGGATACCGCTTCACACCATTTGTAAATTATCACCGTGGGAAATTCATAACCATCTCTAGATTTTCCAATATATTTATTCATATTTGATAAGTACTTAGTTGTAAATATGGACTGACACAATTTCGTTATATCATGTAAATATATTTCCTTGCAGAATCCCACAGTCGTAACGGTCAGGAGTCGGAGGCGACGGGCGGAGTCCCGCGGAGTGAGCCGCGCGTGCTTGAGCCGGCCGCAAGGGATACCAACGGATTGTGGCTGGTCAACCCACGGCTCAAGGCTTACGGACGAAAGCTTGGTTTATTCATTCCTAAGGTACGTCAAATACATATAACTTAACAAATATTATCCTAAGATGCTTATTTCTGTCATTGCTATTTGTTTGAGAACGAAAAAGCATAGAGCAACGTTACACCTAGCTGTTACAGTCCAAGTCACATTTTTATTAATAAGACCGTTAGACGTTAATTGCTATTGCAGCATTAGTTACACCATGTACTCATGTTTTCAGAACGGTGGTCACCGAGCGGAGAGCTCTGGTGCAGTAGTTGCGGCGGGCGCGGCGTCATGCGACAGCGGCGACGCCGTGTTCACGCCGGGCACGGAGCGCCGCCTGCAGCGCCTGCCCGCCATGCTGGGCGCGCCCACGCACGACGTCTACCTTGGCGGCACCTTCCCGGTAACTAAAACAACTATCCTATCAAAGACTTAGGCTAAGCTCTTTGAATAACGTATGTTTTGAGCCCGCGATTCTGGTTTCGTTTTTGTCCGTCAGGATTGCTTACGCAGTAATTGAGTGATGACGCATTCATACGCAACTGCAAAACATGACAATGCTCGACCATCACCAGTTGGTATAATATGATCACTCTGACCTTTCCCAGTGTCAAAACACGCGACCAGAAGAAGTCCTACGTCGCGAAGGCTTCACGTACGTGGTGGCGCGAGCCAACGACTACACCCGCATGTTCTCGACGCCGGCGCGCCGCGCTGCGCCCGCGCACCCCGAGTCGCCGCGCCGCGACAAGAAGCCGCGCCCTGCCTCGCTCGCGCTCGACCTGCCCGACGACGTGCAGCTGCGCGACCGCACGCCCGACGACAGGCCCGAACGGAACGATCGACTCAGCGCCTCGGACTTCTATAAGGTCACGGAAGACGTCACGCCGCAGCCCTTCAAAGGTAACATTTGACTTCAGTGTCATCATCATCATCTTGTTACTTACCGCTGCTGGACAAACCTCTTCAAAGAGAAAATATTACCGTATTACCGTAGCCACTACATTGGGTGGGTTGGTGACTAGATACCAGAAAAACCAGCCCTTTCGCACCTGTGACTAGATAATAAATTATACAGTTTTCCAACTGTACGCTGGTCGTTACGTCATCCCTTAGTAGCAGGTGATAGGTATTCAATTTTGTTTCTTTTTTATTGGAAGACTTACTAGTTTTTGTATTTCAGGCACTTACGACGAGGACCTATTACTAGGATCCCGCGTGTTAGTGTTCGCGATGAGTGCGGATGCGCCATGCTTCGCGGCGATGGTGTTAGCGGCGCACTACATGGGGCTTCGGCCCGCTAACACGGTGCTGCTCGTGCAGCCTATGGATCCGAAGAAAGCGCATAATGTGAGTTTCGTCATCTGACGATCATAAATGAAAACAGTTTTTCAGGTGTTAGATCGTAATCAACTAGCAAACTTTATACTGATTTAATCAATCCCTTTACAGTACAGTGAAGCAGCCGTCAAGGATTACAACCGGGGTCGGCACTACTTGTCAGATTTGGCGAAGCGCTCCGGTGTCCCCGTGTTCGACAACGTCGACTCTGCGATGGTTTGCGTCGTTAGCCGGCTTCGAGCGACGCTATAGCATCTATAATACTGGTCCCTGGACTCAATTATACCTTAAATCTATTGATGTGTGGATGAAGAGAAAGAACTGTGTAATGCACACCCGAATATCGGTTGTAATCGGTATATCGGAATAATTTTAAATGCAGCAGCGAAAGCCGTCTGTAATTTACAAAACTCCGCCGCTTCGAATTTATAATAGAGTAATTGAACACTACGAAAGTTGAAGCGAATCTCATCTAAAGCATTGTCATATTTGTTGTGATCGCGATTTTGATTTCGTATACGTAATTTCATTGCAATGCTTATAGAAGCGGCTATATCACAACTCATGTAATAAAGACATCACAAATAAAATGTAATTCATCATAAAACAATCATAGGGTAATAATTTTTACTTGCGTGGCGAAGAGTCTCATAAGAGTGTACTTATTAATTTCAAGACGTTTAGATTAGTACAAAGAATGTCTCTCTTTTACTTCATCACTCTCTGTTGCATTATATCTAATGTAATATATAGATATTAAAATAATTTTAATTCAAAGAATGTATGAGCGAGAATGGATGGTGACGGTAATAAGGTTATCTTGATGAGGATATAACAAATCTCTGTGATGAATTTGTCTAGGAAATTTTTATAGTAAACTTTCAATGCATAAGCATAGAATTAGATGATAACTATACATATTAGTATTGTTGCAAACGCAGGTACAGGTAGTAGTCACATGTTAGCGTGTGGTGGGATAGTATCATGCCAGATGCACGCAACAAGTTCTTGGTACAGACGAGTCACAATACCTTTACTGAAGACGAAGCATGTAGTCGTCACAACGGTTCTCTTACTCTCGTGTGAATTGCATCTTTTTCTAAGTGTATTTAGAAAGAGAATGATGGAACCACTAGAGTAAAAGAACCATTGTTAAGAATCAAATTGTTTTGAATAAGGGTTTTGACTGGAATCTACAATACCTATGAACATGTTGGATGCATCTGTTGATACACAATGTTACGTTGATCATGATTCACTGTGGTATTGGTTCAGTAGCCAAGTGGTCCTGGGAAGTTCGTACAGTGGGTCTAGTAAAATTCTTAATAATGTTAGTACTAAATTATATTGTATTGGTAAATGCTTTGGTAGATGTCATCACTATAGGAAAACTTTGAGGAAAAGTACAAATATCTTGCTCACGTAGCAATTTTAAGAGGTTTTAGTAGCTATTATTTGAATTATGGCAATGCAAGTTAAATTTTATAATAATTAACATCTTATACTCATTTTTATTATAATAAATTGTACCTTTCTAAAATATTTAATATGAATCAGTGTTAACGCTTGCAAATGGATAATGATGAAATTAGGTTTTTAAAGCCACAATTCCATACCTAATTTAGGTATAATCTATAATTATTGAGTAGATAAGTGGTAAAAATATTTGACCCACTGTTACTAAAAAAATAATGTGTAATTATAAAATTCAGCAAATATTATTTGCCCATTAACATTTTAAGTACTTTGTTAATATTGATCGATAGTACAAATATCTAATTTATAGAAAAATATGTCATATATTAATTGTAATTTTATGCCATGTACGCTTATTTTAAACTAAACATCACATATGTAAATATAGAAATTTGTAATTATTGGAGTGTTTCATTATAAATTATTGTCGAGCCAAGCCCACAATTGAATAACATAACTTTCTCCAACGAAACTAGTGAAGTCATTCAAACGATTCTAGAATAACACATTAAAAGTTAACTACTAGTTATTGAATAAATTTGACGAAGAATTAGTGCACTTCGCAAAATGTGCACTTGACGCAAAATTTGCATTTCGCAATAGATGCACTTGTCATAAAGGGCCTGTTGCCATGTTTTGAAAGTGCCTGCAAAGGCCCAGTTGAAATAAAAACCTTTTGACTTTGGGCACTTCTCAAAATGAGTATTTTTCAAAATGTACGTAACGTACCGATGCGCAGAACGCGTATGAGTGGGACGGACGTACGTCGCGTTGTAGGTAAGCGAGCGCTAAACTCACAGCGGCCATAAAGATTGAGGCAAGCTGTATTTTATATTTTCATTTTTTAATCAATGAAATAGCTTTGCAACTCTTGTTGCATTCTTACCACCCACTCAGCATGTCTGAATCTATAGTTCGGTCTTAAAAAACAAGAAAGAATAATTTGATCTCACAATTCATTTATTATATTTATCTTCATTTAAATACTTAAACTCGATGTTGTCCTAAGCTAGCTATCGTTAAAACACTGTCATCTTTTGTTTGTCTTTCCTATGTATTTGCTCTTTAGATATTTGATTTTCTTTCTGTATCAGATTGCAGAGCTCTTTATTTTTCTCTACGATTTGCATATTAATACTCCTGTGGCCATTGGACCCAGAAGGGTACTTGACTAACGAGGTATTAAGTTTAACTATCTCCCGTTCGATTCTCTTTTTGTCTTCCGCTATTTTAAATTGTTCTATATTTAAATCTTTACTTGTAGATTGCTTTACATCTAGAGCTGTTTCAAATTCATTATCTTGGTCGGTCTTATCGCCCAGCGTTTTATTGAGGAAGTTGAAGACATTTCGTCGCTCCCTCTCTTTTTCTCGTTCATACGCTCTTTTGTTACGTTCTTCTTCTTTCTTCTGTAACCTTCTCAACTTTTGCTCAACCTTTAAACAATAAACAAACACAATAATAGATATTTGATTGTGCCAGAAATAGAACCTTATGAGCTCCGATTTCCAATACTGTACCTTCAATGGATCTTGCGCTGCGTGTTTCTCCGAAATGGCCATGCACTGGTCCAGACTTTTCCCCACAGGTAGCACACGCGCTTCAACCGGCTTCACACGACCGTCGCTGGCTGCGCCTAAACCAGTACCCGGCACATAGCCCATTGCCAACATCAGTTTCGAGCCGATACCCTGTAAAAAATATATTTCTCTTACACTACTACCATTTGAAATTAAAGTAAAATTACATAGATTATTTAGCTATGGCACTGTTAACAGGGGGGCAGAAGACTATTAATTTTAGCGCATAATTGTCACAGTGAAAGACGAGTCGTCCAAAAAAATAAACTTTTCGAGTGTCAACGCTAAATAATAGACCTTTAATAATATTCAATAAGTTTTAATACATACTCACTCTAGTATGCCGCTCCCACTGCCCAATAGGGGCAATGTTTTCAGTTAGGAGACTTCTTTCTATAAGAAGTGCCTGGTTGTCAATGGGCATTTCTTCACATTTTGTTTTACTTTGTGGGTACTCCGTGTCACTCAAACTGTCTTCTGAGTCACTATCTTCATCATTATCAGCTACTTGCATGAAAGGTAAATAAATACAAGCCATCCCTTAATTATATTTTTTTTATACAACTAATGTGGCTAAAATCCACGTCAAGACACTGTTTTTACGCTGGTAATCACATTATTAGATTGTGCCTTTTTAAGACATCCATGAAAAGATAATGATCTAATTAAGATGATGATCTAATTAAGTTAAAAAGATGCGCGTAAGAAACAAGGTCCCTCTGTATGCCTTGTATACTTGTATATATCGTTAAAAGGTCAATAAACTTACTGTTTAATGGAAATATGGCCTCTATTTTCACTCTGTATTCATCAGATCCTTGTTTTCTTTTCTCTCCTGTATGCACTCCATGTTCTAACTTCACCGAACAAGTTCGTTTTTCTAAATCCATGCTCCTTATTATTGCTCTATGCCATAAATGATACTTTTCTGTAGATTTTTTGGTTAAACTTATGTCCTGCAATCAACAAGTGATATGAATTGCACATTCGTATTATCAATATGCATTGCTCTTATAAGTTCTTGCTAGTTCAGACAAAGACTTGGGATTGTATTGTATTCCATGATAAATATATAATAATTTAAGATCAAAAATCTTGGAAGACTCCACAGATAAGGTTAAGTAACCAATAAACTAAGTTTGTCTGTTGTATTATTTTAATTACCTCATTATCTGGTGGTTTCAGTTTCATCAATATTCTACTTCCAACTTTAATTGAACTAAAATCAGGTTCTAATGCTTCTTTTAAATTCGATAATTGTACTAATGCACCATGGGAATATCTGTAAAAATAAAAATAAAATTATGTTGAGAGTAATGTTATACTTTAGTTATTTTATGTCCATTGTAACTTTGCCCAAATTTAAGCATACAAATATATATATATCTTTTAATTTATTTTTTAATAATAAAAAAATTATTTGGAACAATTACAGATAACATAATTTTTATAGAAACGATGATAGCTACAAAAGTAATAACTGTAGCGCAGCCATCAGCGCCCGACTCCTGTATGAATACAAGACACTAATTGTTCCGAACTAAATCTATTAACACGTAAAAAACAGTAAAAAAGTAAAAAATAATTTTAGAATGTGTTGGGGTGAAGTCACCCGCGAGGGCTGTGGTGTGAGTGTGAGAGTGTGAATGTGTGGGTGTAAGTGTTATGTTACCACAAGTTGTTCAGTTCCATCATAGGGCATAGATTTCAACCATTCAGACAATTTTTTCTTTATCAAGTTTCTAGTTAAAGGGTAAATATTTAGTTTTTTATTAATTTCATTGTAGAGTTTAGAACTGATATGCTTGAAGTGGCGGCTTACCACTGCTGTTCTGCAGCGCTCAATTTTGCAGATTATGTCGGAGCGACGCTCCTTTGTGAGGTATTTTGGGTCGTAATTTAAAAGGCTGTGTTTCTTGAGAACGGTTTGTAGTATGAACAACTGTCTAACCGTGAGGACCTTACAGAGCAAGTATAGGTTAGTGGTTGGGAATCTGATTGGTATTTTCGAGATTACTTTTAATAGGTACTGCTCTCTGAGACCTTTCCAATCGCAACATAGTTGTTTTGTGGGCAAATTATTGTGCTAATTTTAACTATTACTCTTGTAATAAATAGTATGATGGTGATGATAAATAATATAAGCCGTAATTCGAATGCACGACAAACTCACCTACATTGTTCATCATTAAATTTACATTCACCATTGAGGTAGAATGGACAAGGTAGCATCTCAGCATGTGTTGGATGAGTAAACAAAACTCGGACCTGCAATATCATCACAAACTAAAGGGAATACAATTTAAAATATACCTATTATTTTGCTGAATGATTTTAAGAATGAAATATATAAAAGTACCCTCTTTTTAAATCTAAAAACAAAGAAACACTGGTGAGATTAAGGTGGATCTGAAAAACAACTAGGGTGAGGTGATTGGTATGAGAGACAGATTATGGTATGTAGAAGAGGCCTTAATTTAGAAGTTCTGAATGAATGATGAAGTGGCTGATCTGCTTCATTATATTTCTCAAGGTTCTAAGGTGATATAAATACAGTGGCACAAAATTTTGGGCCCTTTCTGTTATAGTTAGAGAATTGTGGCGACTAAATTAATGATAATAACAAGCAAATGGACTACTTTGACAGGACCAAATATCTTCCTTCTATCTTCTCTCTCTATCTTCATATTTTTTTGTTAGAAAGACACATAATGAGACTTGAGTTGAGTTCGTAAACAACAGAATCAAGCACTATTAGTTTTTAAATACCTTCAAAATTCACCTAAAATTTCCTAAGACTAGAAATCTCTTAACTATAACAGAAAGGGTGGCCACTGTAGCCGGCCACCCTTAATGCCCCAAAATTTTGCACCACCTCTATAAAATAAATTGAAGTTAAATACTTCAGTATGCAATAAGACATGTTCTAACCTGAAGGTCTTTGAACTGGTCCTCATCTTGTCGGGGCACTATAGTACTGACCATAGCATTGTATAGGCCTGGCTGACCACCCCACTTGTGTGTGTGGTATACGGCACACTTCATGCCCAACAGTGAAGATAGCTCATCCTTGGAACATTTTAGAATAAAAAATAAAAAAAAAGAATAAAAGGTATTTGGTTTGTAAGAAACAGAAAGTGGTTTAGAAATGGTTCTACACATAACTACAGTACCTACTTAATAATACTACCATCAGAACGAAAAAAGGCACTACTTTTGGAAGTGCCAACGCGGGCGGGTTTCCGGAACTCCACATCGATGCGCGTATTTTACGAATAAAAAACAACATTTTATTTTTTTATTGAGTTATTTTACTAAAATAAAATATTTACATATTCAGGCTCAGGAATATTCACACAGACCCAGATCAGGTACAATTATCTGTAAGCCATACAAATATTTGTTCTGTGAGGGGATCAAATCCGAGGCACATAGCACAGAAAGCCAATCGCTTAGCCACTGTGCCCACCTTACGATCAATATGAAATAAGTGTATCAGAGCCGGCAGTATCGGGTTAATAATTGATAGCTTATTACCTATGAGAGGTTTGCATGATAATTTATAAACATAAATATGTGTCCATAAACATGTTTATTGTGTATGGACACATCATACATCGGCAATTAGAGAGTCATAACGCATAAAAATACGAAATTGAGATAAGTATCCCACGAGAAGGGGAATAAAAAAGTTTATATGCAAAAAAATATGATTATAGAGCAATAAATAGTCTTCTCAATTAAATAATAAAGTTCTCCAATATGCTCTCTCAGAAAAATTTAAATCTCTCAAAAAAATCTACATTTTATTGTATTGTGACACTCTCGTTTCCAATGTGTGAATTATTATGCAAATCTAGTAAGGGAAGATGTAAATAATTCAAAAGTAAAATGTTGAAGATAGTAATTACAAAAACTATCAACAATACCTCTATATCACTGTCAACATTGGGAGCATCTTTTGAATGCTCAGATTTGTCTTGTTCGCCGGATTCATATGCACCACTTTTTGCCATCTCTTGCTATAAACAATAAATAGTTATACCTAAACAATTTGCTACAATTCTTATCAAATATACTTGGCAGTCATGATATGTAATCAACCTGATATTTACCATAAATAAAGCGTATTCATCATCTAGTTCATCTTTGGATTCAGTAGTTTGAACTTCACCCTGTTTAATGTCTTTAGAAACTAATGCTTCTAAGTTCTCTTTAGTTAGTAGGATAAGTTGTTGCAAATCTGACTGTAAAGTTATTAAAGAATCTCTTTCCGTCTCATCATTAATACTTTCGAGTGTACTGTTGACCATTTTTAGCTGGAAGTAAACATGATGATGATCAGTAGACAATAAAACACCAGTTTACTATAAATCTGAAGTTGTTATTAGGTACCTACCTGTTCTTCGTACTGATTCAAAGATTTTTGTAAATCATCCATTTCGTTGTTTTTAATATAAACAGAACGCTTTGTGTACGAAATAAATCAAAAATTCTCAACCAAACCAAAAAACAGACTTAAATTCACCATTTTTTGCCAAAAATTTCGCCATTTTTCACTTTTTCAGATGAAATGTCAATTGAATGCAGGGTTGCCAGATGGCGACTTTTATTTCTCGTATCAATCTCGTAATTTCAATACATTATTCCACTGCATTAATCTCGTGAAAGTATATATTTTAAATTGTTTTAAATGTTACTTTTTGCAGTCCATCCTCCCTTTTCTGTTATTTTACTAGGTGGAGTAGATGAAGATTCACTGTCACTACTCATTATGTTTAATTAACCCTTATACGGTAATAATAACTTTATGAATTAACCACTGAATAATTAGGGTGAAATTCCGAACTGCGCTGGAACTTCAGCTACTTTGAGTATCATACTCCAAGTTCAGCTACTATACGCGTACTAGCGTAAAAATACATTGCCCCACCACACCTTTCAGTTAGTGCAAAAGAGATAAGAAATTGAATCAATATAATCATCAGTGCATTAAGGTTAACAACAAAAATGCATCTCAGTGGGAATTCCCCGGTCAACGACTAAAGATACATTTTAGTGATGACTGATGAACCGATGAGGAAATGAATCTAGTGATGTGTTAGGTCCAATGACGTAAGAAGCCTGTTAGGTCGATCGTTTTTTTCTTTTTTATGTTTTTGGGATAAACATGACGCAGGCAGTCCACATTGTTAAAATCTCGTAAAAAAGTTAAATTGGACGTCGGAAAATGTACTACGCCGCCGGCCGCACAGGGTTATAAGAAGACCATTTTTCGGACATCGCATTTTTATTAAAAAAGCTGATAGATATAATCATTTACATGCAAGATTTCGTATCCCCATTTAGCTAGCATGTCTAGTTTTTGAGTAATATTTTTTTGAAAATTGTCCAGTTTTGATCCGGATATTTAGAAAAAAAAATATTACGCTTAAACTAAGCATAATACGCAATAAAGATGTTCGGTAGACTGATAGCGCCTCTTATGTTACGCCTTTGATAATATGAACGAATCTCGAAGCTTTGTTAGATTCACATATATACGCGGTTTTTTGATTTTCTTATTTTTCTCGAGAATTATGCCGTATTGGGAAAAGTTATTTATACTGAAGTTATTATCTTTACTTCCCCAACACACCACAAAAATTTCACATCCCAATTCCATGGAAGTTATTCCATATTAACCTAAGAGCATATAGAGGGAGTATATCAAGTAAGAGCAGGAGACGTATATATGGCCCTACTCTCAATAATGTATTAGCTTCGATTAGCTTTATAAGCAAAGTGAGATAGCGATAGTTTCTATGTCATCTTGAAATGCTGCGTGCCATCAGTCGAGCTGTTTTCATCCAGCTGGAGGGCTCGGTGCGTCAAGTGTTTTGCGAGATTATGTTTGAAAAAATCAAGTGTGTGGTGATTTTAACTATTTGTGCACATACAATAATGACAATCTGTGTGCAGCTACCGGCTGCAACAGCCGGATGGGTGTTTTGCCTGAAAACGGTCAAAAAATATCTTTTCATTTTCAGCATATAGATAGATGTTTCTATAGTACAAATGGCCGCATTACTTCGCTGAGCGGTAACAGATAGAATATATCTATCTCTATTACTCTTATGACGTTTTGTTTATGTAAAGAGAAATGTCTATAGGTTTTCTGTTTACACTCGATAGAGTCCCTCTATAATTTTGGCAACCCAACCCGTTATTATAGAAATACTATAGAGATCATAAACGTACCACTAGTAATAATAACTTTATGATACGAGGTAATGTATAGTACCGTACCTAGAACTCCGTCCACGACCTACAGGCTGGCCAAAACTTTTTAAGTCAATAAAGTGGCTCCTCTCTGAGGAAACTCGGTGAATTTTGTAGATATTAAAAACTCGTTACCTGTATATGAGATTTTTATATCGACTCTAATTTTCCAACAGGAATATTTCTAGTTTCCACCAAACAACCGACGAAATCGTAGGTATTGCCGAAATTGAGAAAAATACAAAAAAACCATTTCCCATACATTGTCTACTTGATTTTTATTCTATTCTATTTTTATTAGACTTATTATGTCAAACATAGAATAAAAATCACAATACTAACACACATTTAAAATGTAAATATGGCGGATTATAATAAAACTTTATAAATAAATAAAAATAATTGAATGAAAACAAAAATTATTGTTATGGTCATATTTCATATATTATTCTTAGAAGTCGTTGATGCATGTTCGTAGGTATCTATGTTCAATGTATTAAGTGTAGGTATATATATTTTAAACTACCCCCACGGCCCACACTACGTTTTCCACTGTATCATGGGTACAGTTTACAAAATTTCACTTACACACACCCAGACCCGGAACAACTAGGTAGGTACCTACCTGTAGGCCATATAAATATTTATTCCGTGCGGGGAGCAACCCCGCGGCACGCAGCACAGAAAGCCAATCGCTTACCCACTGCCTCAACCGTACCGTCAATATCAATTATATGCCTATGGAATCATAATTTTATACGGAGGGGCTCTTAGCTACCGTGCAGATCGGTCGATCAGCGAGGTTAAGCTGCGGTTGCCGCGGTCAGTCCCTGGATGGGTGACCATTTCTTCGAACATCGAGACCCCTCCGTGCCTCGGATAGCACGTTAAGCAGTTGGTCCCGGTTGTCATACGAATACCTTTGACAGTCGTTACGGGAGTCAGGAACCCAAAAAAAGTCTGACAACCGGTCTAACCTTAGGGTTTCAGTGTCTCCCAGTAATTGGGTGGCGGAGGTCAGATGGCAGTCGCTCTGTATAAAATACTGTTACTCAGCCGCATCTGGTTAGACTGGGAGTCGACCCCAACATAGTTGGGAAACAGGCCAGGCAGATGATGGAAACATAATTTTAACACTTTCCATTATTTGGATATCAAGCAAGATGTTATTTTACTTACTAACCTACATTTTGCTTTAATAATAAATTAGAAAGTAATAAATTGTTAGAGATTATTGCTTATTAGATATGTAAAGGTAAACGGGAATATAAAAGTTATGAAACTCAACCCACAGGATAGAAAAGTTATAGTTCACTTAATGTCCGAATAGTTATTTTTTTTATAACTGCTGCTATTATTTTTTTCACAGTTTCGCCCGAGTAATGTTTATTGTTATCAAAATTTACTGATATGGTTTGGAATGTATCATTCATTATATTTTTTACTTTATCTTCAGTGTTATCATCATTGACATTTGTATTACCAGATAAAGTCTCACATTTATTTGCCATGTTTGATAATTCCTCATCCTTTGCTTTTAAGTTGTTTTCAAAGCTGCTTAGCTTTTTTAATAACTCTTCTTCAATATTTGCTTGAATAAGTTTATCCTCTGCATAATTATTTTTTAAAACTCTGATCTCATCCTGAAGATTTGAGACTTCAGAGATTTTTTCCTGGTTTATCTTTTCATATTCAGATAATTTATTCTTTAACATTTCAACTTCTTTGTCATTATTAGCAAGTGATGATGTGTTTATATTTTCAATTACTTTTGTATCACCTCTTGATTTCAGTAATTCTTCATAAACTTTAATTTTATTTTCATATTCTGTAAGCAGCTTCATTAATATATCAGTTTGTGTGTTTGTAGTTTTCTTTTGTTCAAAATTATTGATTCTATCCAATACTAAGTCCACCTTATCTGTTATCCTATTCATATTTATTCTCAGCTCACTATTGTTTATTCTTTGTTCTGATATAAACATGCTCAACTCGTTACTGGGGCCTGTAATAAGACTTGTGCTTGTTAAGGGCAACAATTGCCTGTTATGAGATGTATATGCAGGAACATTTCCTACAGATTCCGTTCTAGGCACAACTATTTTGTGATGATCTTCAGCTAAATGCTGTGATTCAGGCATTATGTTTTCTACATTATTTCTCTTAATAATACTTTTTACTGGTTTGTGTCTAACGGATTTTGGTTGAGTTTCAATTTCCATAGTGTCTGATGAATCGCTGGTTCTTTCTACAGGTAGAGTTCGTGTTGGTAATACTGAATGACCCATATGAGCCATTCGATTTAAGATTGATGCCTTAGTTTTTCTATTTATTGAAGAGTCTGTATCACTTCCTTTATCAATTTTCTCACATTGTACTAAGGTATCATTCGTTTTAGTGACAACATTAACTGGTTCTGGTGGGCCTTGGTCAGTATATGTTGAATAATTTATGCTTACTTCGAAACTGGTTAAAATATCTGCAACCTTCTTCACTTCCTCTTCTGTACCATATATGCTCCAGTACTTTTTCAGATTATCATAATAAGAGATATAAGTATTATTCTTTATGGTTACCTCTAATTTGGTAGATATTGTTGTACAAGACAGGGTAGTTTTATTAGAGTCATAAAGTACAATGTTAAGATCACCAGTTTTCTGGATTTTTACAATAGCAAAGCCTATTTTTCCTCTTGATGTATAGACATTGTTGAACCTGAAAAATTCAGATGGATAAACAAAGGTTCATATGGCATGTGTAAGCCTTTCTAATTGGAACCAACCACATGAAGCTTTGAACAATACTAACGTCTGTGTTTCATCACTTGATGAGATATCAAGGAATGGTCTAGAGTTGTCACCTAACCTAGTGCATACAGGGACATTTACAAAATCTGCTCAAAGAATGGTCTACAAAAATCACTATAAATGAGTACCTAATCTAAATTCATTTAGAACAGCAATCAACCTTTACATAAATTAATTTGAATTATGAATTTATACTCAATCATCTCAAGTTCACTTTAAAATAATAATAAAAATCATATACACTTACCACTCATGTCCAATAAGGGCACATGCAAATATACATTCAGTTGTTTTTGTTTGTTCTTGTTTTGGTTTCGGTGGAATATTTTGTGGTTTCGGAGGCACATATTTTAATGTGTCATTTGCTGGTACCTCGGTAGTTCTTGACACATTTCCAAATATATTGGCCAAAGATGTGCTGAAATTGCAGACTTTTATTTCATACAATTATAAAAAATCATTTTACATAGATTATTATCAAAATATTTTCTTTCTCATCTCTCTTTTACTAATTAAATATAAGCAGTACGAACTATGAACTATTATAACTGACGAGAATTTACTGGAAACTTACCCAGCTACTGGAGTAAAGAAATCATCATCAACTTCATCAGTTTCTAACATTCTTGCGTCCTAGATCCACGTATTTAAGTAGTACACACCAAGAATTATATTTATATATATTACTTCTTAAAATTACCTACCTATTGATAAGAGGTCACTGATTCCACATTAATATAGTAGGTGGCATTAGGCAATTTTATACATTTCAAAAACCTAAACTTATCCAACTAGTTTTCTCAAGTTTTCTGTCAAACCCAAAGACTACAATAGTATATCGGACATAGACAGGCAGCTCGGCCTTTTTTTATTATTAACCTTAATATCAACCGCAACGCCATCTATTTTTTCGGTAGGGGAACTAAGGGTATAGGTACCTAGCTATAGCTACATATACCTATAGCTGTACGCTGCATACTAGGTACGTATTATATGTCAAGTGACGTAGGAAGAGTTATTGAAAATTATGAATAAAACAGTTAATATTTTAACATAATTTATTATAAAATAAATTTAACTATGTACACTGCATATTAAAGGGATGCTCCAGCTTGTGGCTGAAAATTCAATATTTATCCAGGTTTTTTGCTATTTTGCATATGTTAGAGAAATTTTTGAGAAGTATTTGGTTATTTGTGTAAATTTTTATTTTTATTAATCAACATAATATTTTTTTATGCACTTATTATGCTATAAATATCTTCTAAATTCAATCAATGGTGTAAATTTGTATATTTTGCGACTTTTATAAACATTACATGAATACTATTTAACCATGCTATTTTAAAGGCAAACAATCATTTGAATTTATCTACATAAAATGTGTTGCTGTCGCAGACATCAAAATTATATCAATATCTAATGTTTACTTATGTAAAAATACGAAAAACTGAGAAAATATTGAATTTATAGGTACAAAATGAGAGTCTAAGTACTCCTAAACTAAATTATACATTTAATATGTTATTTTGTGTTTTTCTTTTTCTTCCTTTATGTTTTAGATAGTGTCTATTTGCCTTTTCTTTCATAGGATCATTTATATCCCAAAAGGTTATTTTTCCAATGAGAACATTGTTGATATCTTTGCACCAATTGTGTATGAAAAACATTGTGCTTTTATTTATTAAATAATTACGCAAATTATCTTTATGTTCAGCACAAGTAATATATGATAAATTTACATTTACATTTATAATTAATTTTATATATGCCGATATATATTCTTTATTGCTGTGATGTTTTAATATTTCTATACATATATGTTCCACTTGGGCAAAGAAATCAAACAATGCTCTTGTAGGATAGCACAACCACCTTTTGTTGCCAAATTCTTTCATTTTTATATATTTGTGGAAACTTTGTAGCTCTTCTGCTTCCATATTGTTTCTGCAGGCCACACAGTTTTTATAAATATGCTTTTTAGCAAGTTGTGCTATCCACCCACTGCAATACCCTATTGCTGCGCTTCTTTCAACGTCCATTGGAGTTTGGCTCTGTATTAGGTCGTCTGTATTTAAAAGTTCTACATTTAAATGAGCACTGTCAATTTCCCCTTCACATTCAGTAGAGCTGTTGTCTCCTGGTTTCGCTAAAAAATATTTTAGTGATTGGAGACAAACACCGTCATCTTTTTCACAGTTTGAGCCAACTGAATGTGAGGATGAAATATTATTAATTAATAGAGTTTTGAAGGCTCCTTCAAATGCAGACGACGTAGGCATAATGTTGCTGTAACCATGAGCTCTAATTGCCCCAAAAAAGTTTTCCAATGCGTCTTGATTGAAATTGCGCAGCAATAAAGAGTTAATCCCTTTGGAATTTAAATATTTTACAATTAATTTAAACCCTTCTATGGTTTTGATCCAGCTTGACAACGAAGGCACTACTCCTTGGTTATTTGAATTAATAAATTTCATAGTTTTGAGAATAGGTAGACTATAGTTCCACAATTTGTGGTGAGGTGAGGTTGGGGTCACTGCAGCCCTGTAGATTTTTCCTCCTTTTATCCCGCTAAAACTCCCATTGACGCTGTCAAACAAATCATCGAAGAACATGAGTAAATCTGCTGTGTCGGTACTTTCCTTTTCTAGACTTCCATATCCTGCAAAGTAGATAAAATATATTAACACGACTATCCATCGGTGTGATTCTCGGTAAAGAATAGACCACCACTCTCCGTCTGAGCGTGTCGTAAAAGGCGACTTAGTTTGTTCTGGATCATGGGATATTATTAAATAGGTTATAGCTACTTATTCGCGGCAAACGCTTCCATTAAATATTTTGTGCGGGAATATCAGGTCGGCCAGTTTCCTTCTGTCTGCTAACGAGGTGATTTTATAATGTTTTAGCCTCTCATTGTAGCTGATAATATTTTCAAAGTATTCAAAGTAAATAAGTATTTTTTTACATTTATGACCTAACCTTGGGCGGGATCTTCATTCCAGTTTAATTGTGCAATTCAGTAATAGTGTTTTATATTAAATTATATACATACTTTTTGATTTCATTGTTTTCTTTCTTTTCTGGGTCCTGCGTTGAATTTGGTCAGGTTGTAACTCCACAACAACATTTTGATGTCCTGTAAATTAAATATTCATATTGTCAAGCAGTGATAGCCTAGCGTTTGAACGCTTGCCTTCCATGCAGGAGGATCTGAGTTCGAACCCGGCCCGTACCTCTGACTTTTAGCATTTATGTGCAGATCGCAATTTGATTATCACTTGCCTTAACGGTGAAGGAAAAACATCGCGAGGAAACCTGCACCCCTTAGAGGGCCTCTAAGGCCTAACCCTTCTCATTCTGAGAAGAGGCCCATGCCCAGCAGTGGGACAGTAATGGGCTGAATTTATTCTATTATTTTATTGTCAAATAGTTTATATTGTAAATATGTAATGTATGTCTTTTATATTCATTATTATAATCTATAATGTAATCCACATTACATAGGTGGATACAGAATACATTTTCTTCACATAGATTTTGATATAAGTTTATAATTTAAATTAAAACAGAATTAGGCAGGTACATGTCATTGTGCTAATAATTATGTGTTCTCATGTAAGTGAATTGTAAATTCTAATGAGAATAAATATATCTCAAACCCGATGTCATCGATCATCAAGGTATTTTTATCAATATAATTAAAATGACATATCAGAGAAATTAAATATAAATTATCATTACTTGCATTACCAGATAAGTAGTCTAATATCCTAAAAAAAATATAATTGTATATAGAAAGTTATCTTGGACGAGTGATTTGTAGATAAGAAGTCTTTTACAGAGTAGTAGCATTTTGAAACACATTATGAAGGTTCTTCAAAAATATTTTTATTTTAGGAATGTCTCAAATAGGTCTCTGTATATTATTAAATATATGAGAGGCACTGCAAAAAATACTTTCATGGAAAAGATGGTGTCTTGCTAGTAACTGTGCACAACTTATCCTAATGCTGATTTTATCTTTCAATAAAAATAAAAAAAAACCTTCAAATCATGCTTTGAAATAATGTTTTATTGATCATTATAGATTTTTGACTATTTTTATTATTATTGTTTTTAGTTAGTGGTGATTTCGACATTATGATGAATGATTTTGACATTATTTTTGATTGTGTTGACATCATTAATAAGTATTAATAATTATTACCATAATTGGCCAAATGTATGTACTAGTGTTTAAGAAGTGTATGTAATTACTAACAAATTGGATTTTATGATCTGTTAATAAATGATTTGATTGCTTAATAAATCTATAAAAATATTTAAACATAATGTATAATTTGGGTGTTTATTCAGCTCACTTTATAAAAAATATACAAACCTGATATCAAATCATCTGACTGTGTTTTTAAAACAGCTGATGTTGAAGCTAGGGCCGGCTTGTTTATTATACTCGTAGCTTCAATGATATGTTGTCCTGAAATACAAAATTAAATAACTTTATTCAGTTGAGGCTCAAAAAAGCAATCACACACCGGTTTGAAAAGAAGATAATAAATCTGAACCAAAAAAAAATTTTGTAATAAAAGACATACCTGATGTATTAAAATTATATTCCCGTAGTGGATTTCGTTGGGACTTCTCAGAGACTGACATAACCACTGCTTCACCAAGTGATTGTGCCTCCAGATCTAGAATAATATTAAAAAATTGTCTATGTTTATTATTTGCTTCTACAAAATAAATGTATTGAAGATTATTATAGTATAACAATAGTATTACCTGGGATATGCAATACTGGAATTGCTAATTTACTCAGTCTTTTCGTTGGATACTTGTGAATATCTTCAAAATGTCTATGACAGACACGTTTGTTCTCATAGACAGTAAGATGATCCAATGTAGCTATTGCACCACCAATATTCGAAATCCACGTTTTAAATCTCTCTGGCTGTGTCTCTGGATTCGGGAAATGGTGTAGAGGCACACCTGAAAAAATGACACAACTAGTTAGATGTAAATATGTATATAATTAAGGGTCCCTATCAGTTTCGAGTTCGAAAAACAGAAAATTCGACTTATTCAGTGCAAATTATTGCACTGAAAAATTATTATGTTATTATATCTATTAAGTCTATGAATTTAATTTTTTTAAACAACGGTTGCAATTCTTCAACTTATAAGACATTATTTAGATGTTTTATTACAACTAAATATTTAGTCAAAAATAAAATAAAATAATTTCATTTGGTAGATAAACACCTCAAATTTTAAAATATTCACCACTTAATTGCAATTTTCAATAAATTCTTAAGCGTTGACGTCGGTTTTGTACATGATTTTATAAGGATTTTTTTAAAGTACTAATTCAATTGTCTTTTAAAAATTAAATTGTAGGTTGCATAATAAACTATTCCCAGTACTAACGTTTTTTTTCACAGTGTTATTCGTTACCAGTAAGTTAAACAAGTGATCGAAAAAGTTGGTGTTTTGTGCTTACGTAAAAACGTGTTTGATTTTTATTTTTCCTAATTTATATTGAGTTGTTATCATAATTCCAACTGCATAGACAAATAGAAGATGTATAACTATGCATTAAAAAAATCGGATATCATAAAGTTGTTGAGAAATTTGCGCTGAAAAAGAAGTAATTTTCTGTTTTAGACCGTAAAATTGATATCCCATAATCAATTAACCTGCTGTCGTTAGAGAGTAGTATATTCCTTGTATCACTAAATTACCAAGGAGACCTTTACAATTAGTATTTACATCAATTTCAATTTAATGTAGCATTGTAGTACATAGGTTGATAAAAATAACTGTTATAACGTTGGCCTCCTTGTAAATGGTATATATTATATAATGTACTCTGCGGCTATTACAATAGCAATAATTATGTGAAACATAATGACGAATAGAGTGTAACCCTCCAGGTGAGGCGAATAAAGGTAGAAAAACAAAATTTACATACCATCTTTCCTAACCACAACACATCCTGGTACACAGCAAGAATTTTGTGACATGGTTGAAGTTCACTGTTCACTGTTTGCAATTATGGGTCCAAACTCTAAAGAGTGCCTATGCGCAGTCAGTAATCCACAGTAACTTCACAAGTTTTCTAATCCTTTCGGTATGTCGTCCCACGGAGGAGGATACTCAACTCAACACAAACTTACAAACGAAAGAAATATTGTAACGCGGCACGGCAACACGGAGGAACAGAGGCTCAACTCAACGTGGATAGCAGATGCACTTGCGAAACAATGAGACTTTTATTGCAAAAGGAAAATGCGCAGGAGCGTAAACACTCTCACACCGGCCATTTGCAATACAAGTGTGCCCATAAGAAAACAAAACTGTGCACGTTTTAAATACAAAAATATGATTTCTGTATTATTGTGCTGATGCTAATAACCTCAATATGCTTGAATTTATTACACTATTATTTTTCTTTATTCACTTTACCAATAACTTGTGATAATTATTTTATTTATTGATTTCTATTTTATGGAAACTCCCAGCATAAGAATCATATATTTAAATATAGCAACACCGTAATTTTGTTTCTCCTAACTTTTTCTTAGACGGCGCTGTTTTCAGTATTTTAGCGAAATTTTTGTATTACTCCTAGTTGCCATAGCATGGTCAAACCTAACTACCTAGTACAAATATATTAATCTGTGAACCTAACAGTCATGCTATGGCAACTAGGAGTAATACAAAAATTTCGCTAAAATACTGAAAACAGCGCCGTCTAAGAAAAAGTTAGGAGAAACAAAATTACGGTGTTGCTATATTTAAATATATGATTCTTATGCTGGGAGTTTCCATAAAATAGAAATCAATAAATAAAATAATTATCACAAGTTATTGGTAAAGTGAATAAAGAAAAATAATAGTGTAATAAATTCAAGCATATTGAGGTTATTAGCATCAGCACAATAATACAGAAATCATATTTTTGTATTTAAAACGTGCACAGTTTTGTTTTCTTATGGGCACACTTGTATTGCAAATGGCCGGTGTGAGAGTGTTTACGCTCCTGCGCATTTTCCTTTTGCAATAAAAGTCTCATTGTTTCGCAAGTGCATCTGCTATCCACGTTGAGTTGAGCCTCTGTTCCTCCGTGTTGCCGTGCCGCGTTACAATATTTCTTTCGTTTGTAAGTTTGTGTTGAGTTGAGTATCCTCCTCCGTGGGACGACATACCGAAAGGATTAGAAAACTTGTGAAGTTACTGTGGATTACTGACTGCGCATAGGCACTCTTTAGAGTTTGGACCCATAATTGCAAACAGTGAACAGTGAACTTCAACCATGTCACAAAATTCTTGCTGTGTACCAGGATGTGTTGTGGTTAGGAAAGATGGTATGTAAATTTTGTTTTTCTACCTTTATTCGCCTCACCTGGAGGGTTACACTCTATTCGTCATTATGTTTCACATATTGCTATTGTAATAGCCGCAGAGTACATTATATAATATATACCATTTACAAGGAGGCCAACGTTATAACAGTTATTTTTATCAACCTATGTACTACAATGCTACATTAAATTGAAATTGATGTAAATACTAATTGTAAAGGTCTCCTTGGTAATTTAGTGATACAAGGAATATACTACTCTCTAACGACAGCAGGTTAATTGATTATGGGATATCAATTTTACGGTCTAAAACAGAAAATTACTTCTTTTTCAGCGCAAATTTCTCAACAACTTTATGATATCCGATTTTTTTAATGCATAGTTATACATCTTCTATTTGTCTATGCAGTTGGAATTATGATAACAACTCAATATAAATTAGGAAAAATAAAAATCAAACACGTTTTTACGTAAGCACAAAACACCAACTTTTTCGATCACTTGTTTAACTTACTGGTAACGAATAACACTGTGAAAAAAAAACGTTAGTACTGGGAATAGTTTATTATGCAACCTACAATTTAATTTTTAAAAGACAATTGAATTAGTACTTTAAAAAAATCCTTATAAAATCATGTACAAAACCGACGTCAACGCTTAAGAATTTATTGAAAATTGCAATTAAGTGGTGAATATTTTAAAATTTGAGGTGTTTATCTACCAAATGAAATTATTTTATTTTATTTTTGACTAAATATTTAGTTGTAATAAAACATCTAAATAATGTCTTATAAGTTGAAGAATTGCAACCGTTGTTTAAAAAAATTAAATTCATAGACTTAATAGATATAATAACATAATAATTTTTCAGTGCAATAATTTGCACTGAATAAGTCGAATTTTCTGTTTTTCGAACTCGAAACTGATAGGGACCCTTAATTATATACATATTTACATCTAACTAGTTGTGTCATTTTTTCAGGTGTGCCTCTACACCATTTCCCGAATCCAGAGACACAGCCAGAGAGATTTAAAACGTGGATTTCGAATATTGGTGGTGCAATAGCTACATTGGATCATCTTACTGTCTATGAGAACAAACGTGTCTGTCATAGACATTTTGAAGATATTCACAAGTATCCAACGAAAAGACTGAGTAAATTAGCAATTCCAGTATTGCATATCCCAGGTAATACTATTGTTATACTATAATAATCTTCAATACATTTATTTTGTAGAAGCAAATAATAAACATAGACAATTTTTTAATATTATTCTAGATCTGGAGGCACAATCACTTGGTGAAGCAGTGGTTATGTCAGTCTCTGAGAAGTCCCAACGAAATCCACTACGGGAATATAATTTTAATACATCAGGTATGTCTTTTATTACAAAATTTTTTTTTGGTTCAGATTTATTATCTTCTTTTCAAACCGGTGTGTGATTGCTTTTTTGAGCCTCAACTGAATAAAGTTATTTAATTTTGTATTTCAGGACAACATATCATTGAAGCTACGAGTATAATAAACAAGCCGGCCCTAGCTTCAACATCAGCTGTTTTAAAAACACAGTCAGATGATTTGATATCAGGTTTGTATATTTTTTATAAAGTGAGCTGAATAAACACCCAAAATAAACATTATGTTTAAATATTTTTATAGATTTATTAAGCAATCAAATCATTTATTAACAGATCATAAAATCCAATTTGTTAGTAATTACATACACTTCTTAAACACTAGTACATACATTTGGCCAATTATGGTAATAATTATTAATACTTATTAATGATGTCAACACAATCAAAAATAATGTCAAAATCATTCATCATAATGTCGAAATCACCACTAACTAAAAACAATAATAATAAAAATAGTCAAAAATCTATAATGATCAATAAAACATTATTTCAAAGCATGATTTGAAGGTTTTTTTTTATTTTTATTGAAAGATAAAATCAGCATTAGGATAAGTTGTGCACAGTTACTAGCAAGACACCATCTTTTCCATGAAAGTATTTTTTGCAGTGCCTCTCATATATTTAATAATATACAGAGACCTATTTGAGACATTCCTAAAATAAAAATATTTTTGAAGAACCTTCATAATGTGTTTCAAAATGCTACTACTCTGTAAAAGACTTCTTATCTACAAATCACTCGTCCAAGATAACTTTCTATATACAATTATATTTTTTTTAGGATATTAGACTACTTATCTGGTAATGCAAGTAATGATAATTTATATTTAATTTCTCTGATATGTCATTTTAATTATATTGATAAAAATACCTTGATGATCGATGACATCGGGTTTGAGATATATTTATTCTCATTAGAATTTACAATTCACTTACATGAGAACACATAATTATTAGCACAATGACATGTACCTGCCTAATTCTGTTTTAATTTAAATTATAAACTTATATCAAAATCTATGTGAAGAAAATGTATTCTGTATCCACCTATGTAATGTGGATTACATTATAGATTATAATAATGAATATAAAAGACATACATTACATATTTACAATATAAACTATTTGACAATAAAATAATAGAATAAATTCAGCCCATTACTGTCCCACTGCTGGGCATGGGCCTCTTCTCAGAATGAGAAGGGTTAGGCCTTAGAGGCCCTCTAAGGGGTGCAGGTTTCCTCGCGATGTTTTTCCTTCACCGTTAAGGCAAGTGATAATCAAATTGCGATCTGCACATAAATGCTAAAAGTCAGAGGTACGGGCCGGGTTCGAACTCAGATCCTCCTGCATGGAAGGCAAGCGTTCAAACGCTAGGCTATCACTGCTTGACAATATGAATATTTAATTTACAGGACATCAAAATGTTGTTGTGGAGTTACAACCTGACCAAATTCAACGCAGGACCCAGAAAAGAAAGAAAACAATGAAATCAAAAAGTATGTATATAATTTAATATAAAACACTATTACTGAATTGCACAATTAAACTGGAATGAAGATCCCGCCCAAGGTTAGGTCATAAATGTAAAAAAATACTTATTTACTTTGAATACTTTGAAAATATTATCAGCTACAATGAGAGGCTAAAACATTATAAAATCACCTCGTTAGCAGACAGAAGGAAACTGGCCGACCTGATATTCCCGCACAAAATATTTAATGGAAGCGTTTGCCGCGAATAAGTAGCTATAACCTATTTAATAATATCCCATGATCCAGAACAAACCTAGGGCATTTCGCCGTTCTGTAGGCAATTTAAAGACATATCAAAATGTTGTGATTTGGATATTGCTCTCAGTAAAATAATGTTAATTTTACTAGTGTTTCTTATTTTTGAATACCTTGACTGCTTGGAAACCACTGGCGTTGTGTTTGCTACCCTAATAATGACGGTTTGAATGACCTAATATATACGACGTTTTTGTTGATCCGATATATTTGTGCAAGATGGGTGTTCTGAACAATTTAACAACGTAGCTCGAACTTTAATCTCTCACGATCGTATTGAAGTTTATTACTAGTGTCGATGTTCATTACCATTTAGTACGTTGGAGACCCGCTGAATATTGCCATAACCACCACCCTCGACAAAACAGATTTGTAATCGCAGTATGTTAATTTCAAACATGATGATGCTACTTCCAATCTTGTCATAATCTCTTAGTAGATATTTAAAACGCGCACAGAAAATGATAAGGTGGCCATGAGAAGACAAGCAATTGTTATCGATACAAAAAAATAATAATTAAGAAACAAAATAAAATAAAAACACTTGCATCTGAGGGCCATTTATTTATTTATTTAATTACAACGGTTGTGTTACAACCAATTACACTGCCAAAGTACATTAGCTACATTTTTCAGCAGAATCCTTTTGCTTACATTAAGTGAATAATGAGTGCGAAATAAGCCCTTAATAAGTCGAAGTGTGTGTGTGTGTGTGATCATATTGTTAATCAAACTAAGTCCAATGTAAATAAGTTTCGTTCATAATCATCATACTCGCCTGTTAAGTTCCATTGCTGAACATGGGCCTCCCAATGACTGCTACCATAAACGGTCTTTTGGGACATTGCCAGAATCACCACACTTGGTATACGGATTGCTGATTGCATGTTCTTAGCACAAATAAGGATGCTGTTGTCCATCCTCTTTACATGATCCCTAAGTCGCCTTTTACGACACGCTCAGACGGAGAGTGGTGGTCTATTCTTTACCGAGAATCACACCGATGGATAGTCGTGTTAATATATTTTATCTACTTTGCAGGATATGGAAGTCTAGAAAAGGAAAGTACCGACACAGCAGATTTACTCATGTTCTTCGATGATTTGTTTGACAGCGTCAATGGGAGTTTTAGCGGGATAAAAGGAGGAAAAATCTACAGGGCTGCAGTGACCCCAACCTCACCTCACCACAAATTGTGGAACTATAGTCTACCTATTCTCAAAACCATGAAATTTATTAATTCAAATAACCAAGGAGTAGTGCCTTCGTTGTCAAGCTGGATCAAAACCATAGAAGGGTTTAAATTAATTGTAAAATATTTAAATTCCAAAGGGATTAACTCTTTATTGCTGCGCAATTTCAATCAAGACGCGTTGGAAAACTTTTTTGGGGCAATTAGAGCTCATGGTTACAGCAACATTATGCCTACGTCGTCTGCATTTGAAGGAGCCTTCAAAACTCTATTAATTAATAATATTTCATCCTCACATTCAGTTGGCTCAAACTGTGAAAAAGATGACGGTGTTTGTCTCCAATCACTAAAATATTTTTTAGCGAAACCAGGAGACAACAGCTCTACTGAATGTGAAGGGGAAATTGACAGTGCTCATTTAAATGTAGAACTTTTAAATACAGACGACCTAATACAGAGCCAAACTCCAATGGACGTTGAAAGAAGCGCAGCAATAGGGTATTGCAGTGGGTGGATAGCACAACTTGCCAAAAAGCATATTTATAAAAACTGTGTGGCCTGCAGAAACAATATGGAAGCAGAAGAGCTACAAAGTTTCCACAAATATATAAAAATGAAAGAATTTGGCAACAAAAGGTGGTTGTGCTATCCTACAAGAGCATTGTTTGATTTCTTTGCCCAAGTGGAACATATATGTATAGAAATATAAGCAATAAAGAATATATATCGGCATATATAAAATTAATTATAAATGTAAATGTAAATTTATCATATATTACTTGTGCTGAACATAAAGATAATTTGCGTAATTATTTAATAAATAAAAGCACAATGTTTTTCATACACAATTGGTGCAAAGATATCAACAATGTTCTCATTGGAAAAATAACCTTTTGGGATATAAATGATCCTATGAAAGAAAAGGCAAATAGACACTATCTAAAACATAAAGGAAGAAAAAGAAAAACACAAAATAACATATTAAATGTATAATTTAGTTTAGGAGTACTTAGACTCTCATTTTGTACCTATAAATTCAATATTTTCCCAGTTTTTCGTATTTTTACATAAGTAAACATTAGATATTGATATAATTTTGATGTCTGCGACAGCAACACATTTTATGTAGATAAATTCAAATGATTGTTTGCCTTTAAAATAGCATGGTTAAATAGTATTCATGTAATGTTTATAAAAGTCGCAAAATATACAAATTTACACCATTGATTGAATTTAGAAGATATTTATAGCATAATAAGTGCATAAAAAAATATTATGTTGATTAATAAAAATAAAAATTTACACAAATAACCAAATACTTCTCAAAAATTTCTCTAACATATGCAAAATTGCAAAAAACCTGGATAAATATTGAATTTTCAGCCACAAGCTGGAGCATCCCTTTAATATGCAGTGTACATAGTTAAATTTATTTTATAATAAATTATGTTAAAATATTAACTGTTTTATTCATAATTTTCAATAACTCTTCCTACGTCACTTGACATATAATACGTACCTAGTATGCAGCGTACAGCTATAGGTATATGTAGCTATAGCTAGGTACCTATACCCTTAGTTCCCCTACCGAAAAAATAGATGGCGTTGCGGTTGATATTAAGGTTAATAATAAAAAAAGGCCGAGCTGCCTGTCTATGTCCGATATACTATTGTAGTCTTTGCTAACAGTCAAACTAAATGTCATTGTCAACCGGTCAACAAACCAGTGTTACCAACTCTCAGAAATATTTATCCCCAAAGCTAAAGTTAAAAACCCCTAAAATCCCCCAAAAAAAATAATACTCTGTATAAAAATAATAAATACATTGTAATGTTATATAATAATTCAAACATTTTCAAAAAAATTACAGCCAATTGCGTCACAATCATTATAAACTTCACAGTAAAAATCAAGAATAAAAATATATCTAAAAATACCCCTAAAAAAATCCCAGCCCACTTATTTACCCCCTAAATTTGGGGGGAAAACCCCTAAGTTTGGAACACTGCAACAAACCGCCCGTCAATATCCAGATGAACCTAGTGCAGTCCATTGGGCGATAAGCAACAATCGACTAAATAATCAATATAATGAACCCTGAGCTCATCTATAAATTATTAATACAACCTACCATCAATAATTATATTTAGCACGCACTTAAGAAGCATGACTATGATTAAATAGGTACCGTATCTATAGTTTTTATAAGCGGTTAACGATACGAAAAATGAAAATGTGGCTGGGCTCTGTGATGTGGGACAGGGGAGTAATTAAATCCTCCTCGAGATCTAAAAAGCCACTTTTGACATATATCATTTGAGTTAATTTGGGATGTGAAGCGTATAAATCGGTAACCAAAAATATCGATTTTTATAATAAATCGATTTAAAATTCTAAGAGTATATAATCGTTAAGCATCTGATAAGCAATTTATTAATGTAGTAGGCACCAAATTAATATGAAATCGCATTTCTGTAGGTATCTTCATAGAATAATAAAACATATTCATAATTAATTCATGCCAAAATTATTTATCCACTTGTACCGGTAATAATGGTCCACCAGTTATTGATTCACGTTCGAAGTACTCACATAGTTTCCAAACCAAGTTGCGCGATTTACTATTCACAGTACGAAATCAGACACAAATAAACTATATGAAAAAAAAAATTGTAACGGACGGCCGAAATCACAATAATAGAATCCAAGTATAGCAAGCCAAGTCAACTTAAAAGCGGGAACAGTCCAAAATCAAAGCACAGATGTCATTGTCATTACTGCCGGTGTCAAGCAAATTGTGATCATAGAGAAATTAAATTAATCATAATAATTTAAAAAAAAAAAAAAAAAAAAAAAAAAAAATTATAATGTTCGTGTGATACAGCCTTTAAAAAGTTTTTAATACCTAAGTAATTTTATACTGATATATTTCAAACGATTTTAACGATTCTAGTGATCACATCCCTTTATTTAAAAAATAATTGATTGAGAACGTAACCATTTATATGATATTTTGGCAGTACATAAACATGCATTTTAAAAATATTTCGATGCTAAAACAATACATATAAAATTATATACCATGCTAATTTATACGTATCTCAAAAATTTATAATAATTTCATAATTAAGTCAAGTTTATATTCAAAATGGTTTTTATTCACAGCCAATTGTCAACATTGTCAAGATATATTCTATCGTTCTTTAAATCTGTCAAAAGGGACTTCTTAGATCTCGAGGAGTATAGTAATTAGTAAATAAATTATGGAATTCAATCGACTATTAGAATAGGTGATAGTCAATTCAACGAGTGTACTTCACTAATGGGCCTATACATATGTGCGTATTTGGACGTATTTTGTTCACTTTTATCACCGTTCCTTCCTTTTCATTGAAAAACTAACCAAATAGTGTATTAATATCAATAACCTAGTGTTCATTTACCTGTGATAATTCATAAGTAGTGAATCGCGACTTGGTTTATTAAATATAACAATGCCAGACACATTTACTTGTATAACCTGTCAGGTAATGTTCAAAACGCCTGAATTACAACGTGAACATTATAAAGAGGACTGGCACAGGTATAATTTGAAAAGAAAAGTCGCGTCAATTCCACCTGTAACTCTGGAGGAGTTTGAATTGCGAGCTAAAGAGCACAGAGAACAGAGTCAGAATTTAAATCGTGATGAATCACAGTACTGCAAGTATTGCTCCAAGTTATTCAACACAAAGAATGCTTACAACAATCATTTGAACAGTAAGAAGCACAAGTTGTCTCAGGAACAATATCTTGAAAATAAAGAAGAGGAGCACAGTGGCCATTCAGACACAGACAGTTTCGTAAAGGTAGAGTCGAGTGCAAATGCTTCAAAGGAACCAAGCAAGTTTGTTGTAGTAAGTGCTCAAGACTCAGGAGATGAGGATGTGGAAACTGATTCTGAAATTGAGGAGGTATGTAATACAAAGCAACATTCTTATCGATAATGGCTATGATGGATTATTTTTAAAATTTAAATGCATTGTGCAACAATAGTTTATTTGAATTACATGTATAACAATAGAATTATTAAAGCACTACACACAGGTAGTAAATTACCTTGGCCCTTGAAAAAATATTCTTATCTTTTAAAATAAATGACTGACTTTGTATAGGTTCTGAAATATTTCATAATATTATTTGATAATGATTTGATATAATATTTGTATTTTTACTTTTCCTTTCAGCTTGACTCAGATGAGTGGGAGGAATGCCGTATCAAGGGTAGTGATTCTCTAATCAAGCCCCGAGATTGTCTGTTTTGTGGTCACCACAGCAAGAATATGGTCAAAAATCTCAAGCACATGTCCGAGGCCCATTCATTCTTCATTCCGGACGTTGAATACTGTGTTAACATTAAAGATCTTCTTTTGTATTTGGGAGAAAAGGTAAGATTTGAGAAATTATTTTAGGTGTCCACAATAAATTGTCAATCTTGTATTGACTTCAAGAGATATGAGAGTCACAGCTTCCTTTCCTCTCTCTTTATCTCTTAATTGTTCTGGCTTAATAGCTACTCAATTCATTGACTGTCATGCTCGAGAGATCGATGTAGCGCTAAACAATATCCAGAATTTAACCACCTGCCTGAAACTACTTGCTGCACTCTATCCACTTGCAGGTATAGCCTCTTGGGATGTATGAAGATAAATTGCATGTACGGTTGAAAAACTTCTGTTTGTGGTTAATGTCTGTTTGTCATGTGACGAAAGCCTCCTCTAACTCCCTCCATTTTTTCTTATCCTGTGCCATCCTAGTCCAAAATTTTCCCACTACGGCTATGAGCACAACTTCCCATCTTCTAAATTGGCGTCCTCATTTCCTCTTTCTGTCCCTCGGGCACCACGTCATCATGGTTTGGCTCCATATATCATGTCCTCTTACGGTATGTCCTGCCCATTTCCTTATCAGTTTCTTATCTTTACTGTGATGACTTTTATTTTGGTTATTTTCCTTATTTCTTTTTTCCTTTGATTCTGCCACTTTTTCTTTTGTCAGCATACTCTTCTCCATAGCAAGCTGACAAGTTTATAATTCTGCTACATGAGTTTTAATAAGACACTCTGTTTGGCAACCTATCTAAGAATGGGCACCACACTTGTGTTGTATAGTTTTCTTTTTATTATAATAATTTTAGTTTCTTTTATTTTCATAATTTCTCAACAAGACCTAACATCTTATTTATTACTTATTATGGTAATGATTGGAAAAGATATTTCTCTTCCAATCATTATCATAATAAATAAGATGTTTTTCTTCACTTATCAGTGTTTTGACTTGCTTCCATAATTATTACAGATTTCACAAGGTTACATGTGCCTGTGGTGCAATGATACAGGCCGCACATTTTACTCTATGGAAGCCGTTCGGGGCCATATGATTGACAAGGGACATTGTAAAATGCTGCATGAAGGTCTTGCCCTAGCGGAATATGCTGATTATTATGATTACAGGTAAATTATAATTGTGTTAGTCAATTTTTTGTTTTTACCTTATATTAAAAATATCTCATTTGTTGATCACCCTTGGATAGGATAGTTGTTATTTACAGATCTGGAAACATGAAGGGCAACATCATATTAAACACATTTTCAAAAATGTACTGATATTGTGTTTCAATAACTAGATTGATTTTTAAGAACAAATCTTCCTATCTCTAACAGTTCCCATATCTGTTGAGGGTTGCAAAACCGGTCCATATCTCGGTACCGGGAATCCCAATTCCATCTCAGTACTGGAACCGGGATTTCCTGGGAATTTCGGTACTTTCGGGATTATCATAGAAATACGTTATGGATGATATTTTATGAAATTAAGGTTAGAATTTAAAAATAAAATAAAATATGAACCATTAACTACAAACCATTTTGTCGGGTATTGTAATTTAACGTTCTTACAAATATATCGCGTTAATTGTATTCATTGGTTAATGTACCTGAACGGATACAATTCATAGACACCCATAGACTTCCACTTCCAACGGCTTTGAGCAGTTTACATCCAATGACTCACGCGATCTTCACTAGGTCGTCCGTCCATCTAGTGTCCAGTCCAACGCTCCGCTATTCGATCCACGGTCGCCACTAGAGAATCTTTTTATCCCGAACAGTTGTCAATTCACCGAGCGATTTGACCTGCTCGTTGCCACTTCAACCTGTTAGTCCTGGGAGCAATGACGGTCACTTTAGTTCTATAGATTTCCTAGTTCCGGATTTTATAACGTAAAGAAACACTAACCCGCTGGTAACACACTGACTTTGGTCTTTAAACACCGAGGTGTGTAGCATGAGAAGATATTGCAACATTATACAAAATCCCGAAAGTACCGGGAATAGCTTGCGCCAGTACCGGTGCCGAATACGCACTTAATTCCCAGGAAATCCCGCGATTTTTAGTGCCGGGATTTCCCGGGACTGTGTCCTAATAGCTGCCATAGAAATCCCTAAAAAAACTCAATCTGCATAAGTTGGTATAAAACTCAAAATTTTTGATAAAGAAAGAAAAAAAGAAAGAAAAAGTTTTTATTTCTACGCCCAATATGACGCACAAAACATAAAAATATCTAAGCTTAATACTAAAAAATTGTCATTGTTCTGAGAGGTACATTGGTTGGGTGATAACATTCTATGACACTCTGTACGAGTATGCAACAATCAAATGAACATACCAAGCGAGAACCTGTTAACAATAATCTGCTATCCATTAAGAGTGATCTACGAACTAATATTTGTTATTATATTTAGCACTTCGTACCCTGAGCACAAGGACGACGAAAGGGATGAGAATATGGAAATTGATGAAGAAGTAGAGGGTCCTGCGGCTCTGCAGGGCGATGACTTCCAACTGGTGCTTCCTTCCGGCGTCGTTGTCGGCCATCGATCTCTTATGAAGTAAGTTTGACAATACTTGTAGTTTGCAGACCCATCATTTTATTATGCAGAGACAGTGGCGTCGCTAGTGGGGTGCGGTGGGGACGGTCTGCCCCTGGTGTCACCTGCGCAAAGGTATACTTGACACTTTGTCCGTACAAATAAGTACGGAAAGGAAACAGCGGAAAAAAAAATATACGATAAATTTTTTGTCTTATGGGCGTGACTCCCTTTATATTCGCACCGGGTGCCATCCTACGCCACTGGGCACACATACTGTATATACAAAGAAAGTCAGCTGCTAGTGCAGTTGTACTTTTGCTGGACATTAGTGAAATTATAAAATTACTATAAATAAATGGTTATTAAATATTGTATAATCACCATGCTTGGCAAATTGATTGGTTTCAGTTTTTAATCATAAGATGCTTTATATATTACAAACCAAGTTGAGTATAATCAAACTAAACTTTCATTTAACTAATAAATAAATAACTGTAGCAATAGCAGGTAGATGCTGTTCAGTATTGCACATAAATTACATGCAGCTGCCTCGCCAGACTCGCTATACATATATTCTATCAAAATGGTTGTGTAGCATGTATGATGCACATGCACTTAACTTAAGGGTATGATCTTCGCATCGGAAAGTTGATTGAAAGGAAACTAAAGTTGTATGTTTGTAGATAATTATAGGCCGACCGCTTAACTAATAAGGTCGATGCCTGATTTTATGAAGAAGTTGCACGGTGCGATGTGACACGAGATTTCAGTCACAGGCTCATGATACGAACCATAAAGCTTAGCTAATACTAGGCGTACGTCACACCTCCCCCCGCATCGCGCAACTACCTCAACTTCAGACATCAATCGTCTGAGTTAAGCGGTAGGCCTGTAGTTGTTTTGTGGTTTTTCGTTTGTATTCACCATATATTCTGTATCACTGTATTAAGAACACAAGTAAAACGTACTAAAACAGTAATTTTAATCACGGCCTTTTCTATTGTATTTCAGATACTACAAACAAAATTTGAGTGAAAATAGTCAAGCTCTTGTGAAGAAATCGGACCGGAAACTGCACAGGCTCCTCGGTGTATATCGAGCCCTTGGCTGGGCACCCAAAGAGCAGGCGTTAGCTGCCAAGTAAGTCTCATAATTATAAAATATTATAGTTTAAAAAAAACTATAGAACACGCTTTAGTCATCCCAACTGAATGTGTATGCAAAATTTCAGCTCAATCGGAAACCGGGAAGTGGGTCAAATTTAACTTCCAAGATTTTCTTACATAGTTAGTTACAGGTGAAGCTATTAAAAGCGTGTTAAAAACAAATTATATCGGGTTTGATCTAGTTACATAACAATAACAATTGTACAGACAATACACTAGTATTGCGATTATTGTTCATTTGCAATTAGTTCAATTGAGGATCTCTTGTGATACTCTTGAGATGCTTTCTTGTTAGTTCTAAAAGTAAGTTGGAATCTTTACCATCTTATAACCACAGTACTTTAGTTAATTAGAATTGATGTCTTATGCATTCCTTGTAAATGCTCCGTCCCAAGTTGCTATATGGCCGCTCGGGACGAAATCCTGCACAATACGTATGTACAACAAGATTACTTCTTAAATGCTTGCGATAATCAAAGTTAGATACAGCTCGACTGCTCTTACCTAAGAAATATATTTTTTTATTTAATAGTTATTATTTTAATTTACAGGAAAGCACGGGACATCCACTTCATGAAACGCGTGCAGGCCAAGTGGCAGATGAAGATGTCTTTGAAATCTAACAAGTTCCAGAAACATTACAGAGCTCAAGTCAACTTCTAATCCAGTGTTCATATTCTTAACTATGAATTATTTCTATTTTGTTTCATTAGTAGTTTTATAATCGACTTTAGGACACCGATTGATCGCATACTATTAATTCAGTCATCATCAAATTAGCAGAACACACGGCTACATGACAAGCTATACATTTCCAGTATTAGCTGACCTCGCATTGTATAGTCTTTCCGTACTATGAGAGGTCAGGTTATACTAAAAATGTATAGCTTGATATGTAACTGTGTGTACATGAATTACTGCTGAACGTGGTCATCCTAATTTATTAGATTTATGGCCATAATCAAAGCCTCAGAGAGTTTTCACAATAAAATATGTAAAATATAAAGTAGGTATTCGTAGGTGTCTAAAAATTAAAATGTGCGCACGCGCTTATTGAACATCGAGTGAACATCTTTTCCATCGAAAACGCGCGAACACTATTTTCATAAATTTTTGAACAATAGGAATACTGTATAGTTTCTATATGTTATTGTCAAAACTTACACGAGGCATTTGACTAACAAGTCTGTTAAGCAAGTGATAATGGCAATATTCCCTGATTGGCTGTCATTAGCGCTAAGGAAGTCGCGGCTACACGACACCCACTAGAAGATAGACTGGCCTATTCTTCGCCGGGTTTCACACGGTGCTCTGTTCCGTAGTAATCCCAAACTTGATTGTTAAAATATACCTATTAGATGAGTAGATAGCCACATACAATACATTTCTCAATTATTATTAGTATTTATGTATAATTTCAGTGGATGTTCGCTTTATTGTAGGGTAGTGCAACTTTCGACTGATATTGATTCTAAACTTAATTATGTATAGTGTAAAAAGATTCGGTTAGGGTGGAAAATCCTTAACCGTGACTTATCTACAGGCCTACCGCTTAACTCGGACCGTTGGTGTCTGAATTTGAGGTAGTTGCGCGGTGCGGGGAGGGTCTGACACACGCCTACTATTGGCTAAGCAAGCTTTATGGTGCGTATCATGGGTCCACCGACCGTCTCAGTTATGCGGTAGGCCTATGAATCCAATCAATTATACGTTAACTTATGCTTGAATTTCTGTAATGAATTTATTTATTTATACTCTTTATTCTACATCGGTAATAAGACAGGACTGAGAATCACTTAAGCTAATGTACAGTGGGCGGTCTTATCGCGCACAGCGATCTGTCCCAGACAACCTTTGGATGGACATAACAGAAAATAAATAGGTAATGGGCAGTCTAGGTGTACAAGTTGGTACATTATTGTACTTACATCCTTGTATCACTTGTGATGTAAAATGTTACGCAAGGGATGTTTAGATCCGCAGCGGGCCTAGCACGGCAAAAAAGGGGACACAGGAAACTGGGGATAAAACAGTTTCTTAAGCGTTATCTCTCTCGTTTTTTCTTCTGTCAACCCAGACAAAGGGTGGAGAAAACCGGTTTGGCTACCCGCCGTCCCAGCCCTACAGGAACTCAATATGAAAATAATTTTATAATAATGAATAATGGATTCTTCATTATTTATTACGTATTTATGTACATTATGTATTTTTGTTGGTGCTGTAAATAATTCACAGTGCTAAACAAACTAGTTATTAATTAATTTGGTGCAAGTGTATTGAAAATGTAACTTTTGCTCGTATTATGGGCCGTTCGGCTAATGTTTTGCTACAATAGACTCGCGTAAAGGCATATTGGCCTTTGTGATACCAACTATATTCCACAAGACACGAAGATTTAAAATTCTGGCTTGCCGAGTGGAAAGGGTCCACGAAAAAACCTCAAGAGCGCGTTGGTCAAAATATAGCTGAATAACTGGTGAGCTTGGCGAAGGCTGGCACTTACAGCATTTCTAGCGCGATTATCTGTATAGTTCATGTTTGGGTAATAATACTTTATATTTATACTGTAAACTCGCGTAATTTCGCATTCACCATGTCCTTGACAGAATTAAGTTACCGGCAAATAGCTTATATTGTGATTAAAGCTATATTTTCAGATAAATATTTCAAACATTCATTTAAAAATGTGTTCAGCCAGTACGATCTAGACGAAATACATTGTTAGGGGGCTTTCTGTTTAAGTTGCTGTGAAATTTTTAGTTTTAATTTTAGGGTCTTTTTTTACGCTATACGATGAACTGTTAGTTCCTGATTTATTATAATATGTTCTGTTAAACAATGCGCAAAATATGTGAATTGATAATACATAGATAAGTTACAATACGTAATATGCCTATAAAATGAAGGATTGATAGTTTATCTATTGAATAAAAAAAAATATCTTTCCGATACGATATCATAAGCCCGCCAATAACGTAATAATGTTTCATATTTGATGATGTAATTCATTTTAATACAACTATTGTGAGCCAGCATGTAAATATGTAGTTACTGAGTATCGTCAACACGTCGATGTTGAGTTTAGTACTGTTAGTACGTAAAAGTGAAATCGAAAATCAACAGAAATAAAAAGAACCAATCAATTGCGTTGTTTTATTTCTCTACCGTCGTTGTTGGCGTCGCTGTCGGCTTCGGCGACAGCGTCGTCTCCAGCGTTGTCGTCGGTGTCGGCGTCGTCTTTTCTGTCGCTCGTTTTGTGGACTTTGCCCTTGTCGCCCATGCCGGCACGTTCACTTTGTACTCTCTTTGTTTAACACGATTTTTATCTTGTTGTTCATCGAGCGATCTTTGTATAACATTTTCTTGTCGCTCATCTACGGCGTCTAAAGTCCAAGGTATCTTCACTGGATTCCTGTCTATCGTCAAACTTATCTTGTACAGTGGGAACGTAGTTATCTTCCCCTTAAAATAGTGATTTATCACCTTGGATAACGCGTCGTTGATAACGTACCGTGATTTTATGTCTGGTACTTTACTGATGTATTTGCCAATTATATTTTTTATGTCGTTATTTATATCATTTTGTACCAAAGGTTCTAGACAGTTGGCTACTGTAACCATAGCTATAACCTGTAAGTATTAATAAGATAAATATAAGAAACTGGTGCCCTCGCTAAGTCGCTCAAGCACGGCTCTATATTTACATTCAGAGACGACAGAAACGAGTCTATGCGTGAACTTAAGCTTCCATGTGTCAAAATTTGTTCGTAAGTTTGACAGATGGAAGCGTAAGTTCACGCTTAGACTCGTTTCTGTCGTCTCTGAACGTAAGCCTATGAGGCTGCCTTAACTCCTACGTTGTCTCTACGCAGGGTACTTACCAGAATCACAATCATGTTGAAAGGACATTTGGTTAAATAAAATGAGTGCCTAGAAAGTCAATAGGAAAACTCATAAAATGCAGTTTACGATTCCAATATCTACATGTGTCCGTTACGCTGATTAAAACTTGGCTCTTTGAATGCGGATTGATCGTTAGCAATAAAAATACCTAGACTTCTCTTTAATACTTTATTGTGAGTCATTGGCATAATATTGACGCTTGTTCGATATTCCATAAGAACAAAGTTTCCATTATTCATAAAAAAGATAAACCGAGTTTTGTCTTGTCTTCTTTTCGCTGATACGAAATGTCTCGCACCAAAAAGAAAACAATTAAATAAAAATAGGTTTGTATATTATGTAGGTTTGTAGGACGTTAGGTATTTATAACTTTTATGAATAAGGGGGTTAAGTTTCCATGACACAGATTCTATACAAATACTAAGTGGCTTTAGTGTTTATTATTCTTATTCTTAGCAGTCAAAATATAGGTACCTAGGTAGGTACCTAATATTATTAAAATTCTAGTAAACCTACATTTTAAATAACGTTCAGTATTCAGTAAGTACCTACCTACCTATGTGAAATTGGGTCACTTACAGGAGAGACAAAAAACTGATTAAATTATAATGTTCCTACGCTTTATTATTTGTTACATTTACGATTTCCTACTTGCGGTAATGAGGAAGCGGGAGGGTAGCTAGTCACATTCGCGGTAATAGTTATATCGCATTTTCTCTATTTTAGGCAGCTTTTTGGTAATATTTCAAATACACAATAGCGTATTTGATTAAATACTATCGGTTAAAGAAAAAAGATAAAAATGAAATATTTTCACATTTGCGGTAGGTAGATACTGAATGCCGAAAGTCGATAAGTAAGTTTTCTAACGTCAGCATTAATATAATAAAGTAGACATTGTGGACACTTAAAATAATAATAATATACATAGGTATCTACTTATTAAAAATTAGGTAACTGTGTAAATATTTTGGTCAATATAGGAACATAGTGTTATAGGCAAGTAGGACCTAGATAAAGTGTTTAATCATCTGGTTTTGTGTGATCTTGTATGGGAAAGTCCAACACTCCCCTAGGGGCTGTGCCTCGCCTCGAGAATCCCAGCGCTGCCTTTAGGACACACATGCCAGCCTCGATGGTCTGCTTCCTGTCGTTCTCGTTGCCCAGCGCAGGGTTGATCTCAACAAGGTCCACCGCGCGGAGACGCCCGGTTGCATGCACTATCTCCATTAGATTGATGGCTTCGCGAAGTGATAGGCCTCCACGAACTATAAAATAAAAACATAATCGTATTTACGTTTTTGTTACTGAAACAATTTTATACCGGCCTGGGAGATAAACCCAGGATATAAAAACTCGCAGCAGCGCTTGCTAGCACTGGATCTGAATGAAATAGTAATATTGAAATGCATAACTATTGGGTGTAAAAAGACCGACTGGTTATCGAAAATCTTATACAAGGTAAAAGATACGGTTTTTTACGATAACAGATATTTTAAGCGTCTATAGGAACCCATCCCGTTCAACAAACATTACACAGTCACACACAGGACAGTCTGCTGCGCACGATAACAGCTGTTTTTAACCGACTTCAAAAAAGGAGGAGGTTCTATGTTTGTCTGTATGTATTTTTTTTTTGTTGTGTATTTTCTTCGACAGTTTCGCCAATTGTGAACCGATTTAAAAAAATATTTTTTATTAAATACCTAAAATAAACCTTGTTTCCCAGTTATTTTTGCAAAATGTTACTTGGTTTGATGTACTGAATGCGTAAACTTTGTCTTCGTTACGGGTCTTTGTACATCCTGTATTGGTATTATTGAATTGGATGAATAAAAAAATAATACAAGTGCCTATATGTATGTAGGTAGTTATATACAAGATGACTACTAAGTATTGTTTTACTATTGATACTGTACAATGGGTCTTATTATCGCAATCAGCGATCACAATAGCTAGTCAATAGTGCCAATACGATATGCTCAGTATTGATAAACCCACTACACCTAACTATCCGTGGGTATTATAAAAGTGACTAACGCGAATCCGCTTGTGTAGCGTGCTGATTACAGCAATACCTATCCTATAGGACTGATCTATATTAGCTTTATGGGGGACGCTCCAGCGGTTTACTGGATTAGTCAGGAAGGGTATAGTTTAAAGCCGAAAGGGGGTTATTACCATTGGACCAAATAATTTCGGCTGTTCTATACATGTAGTCGAGTAATATTGAATTATTTGTATAGGACGAATTATTATTTTCGCGATTTCGGAGTTGTTTCCATAGTAAAAGTTGTTAGTAGTTGTAGTAAATGATGAGTACTATAACCCCCTTTCGGCTTCACGGCGTATCCTTGCCGACTAACCTTGTACATGCTCCACGCCTCAAACAATTAACCAATCAAATCTATCCACTATCTACTCTATGCAAAGCGAGTTTGAGCTGGTTTTAGTGATGGTAATTATGAAAAAATAAAAACTTATCAATACGAACCTGGAGTACCAGTGCTAGGCGCTTCGAGTGCGTCTAGCGCATCGATGTCGAAGCTAACGTGGATCGGCCTACTGCCGGTGGGGTCCAGCGAGTGTAACACGTGGTTGATCGACTTCTTCATTCCATGTCTGAAAAACATTTTAAAATGTTATTAAGTACACTGTGGGAGTCGTAAAATGCGAAGAAATGTGTGGGAAATTGATGAGCAGCAGAATAGGCATTCCTTTGTATTGATAAAAAAAATTACGATCAACAGTCCGTCTCCCTACATAGTACCTATGGTGCAGCAACTGCCTTGTGTTCTTTGTAGCAGTCTTTATATGGACTATTTTTAGTCAGCAGTGGATGTTTATGACTTGTGACGTTAATAACTTTATTGTTATATACCTAACTTTACAGTCATAGTTTGTTAGAAGAGTTCAAACTTTTGTTTACTAGCGACCAGCTCCCGGCTTCGCACGGGTAGGTAGGTACTCTTTCTCTACTATTCATTAAATATGAAAGTACTATACATATTAATCTTCCGTGTAAAAATTATCTAACTGATGGCGAAAACCCCATCAAAAGCCGTTACGTGGTTTAGGGTCAGTTAGCGGATATACAGACAGACAGACGCGGAAAGCTACTTCAGATTTTATATAATTATTATCTATTTTAAACTACTATGTAGTAATAGAGATACTCACTCTTCAACGTCCTCCATAGCGAAGGTTGGTACTTTGTACTTCTCTATCGCAAGCCTCTCATAATGGTCGACGGAACGAAGGCCTATGTATCCCAAACTCTTTATCGAGAATCTGTAAGGGAACTACAATTTTTACGAAAGAATCATACGAATATCAATTTTGCCAACGATTATTAAGTTGGAGGTAGGTACAGTACTACCAACTTATCTGTAAAGGGGCAGAAAATGGAACTACAACAAATTCATACGATTTGACAGTAGTCAGAAGCAGTAGTCAGAAGTCTTGTCAAAAATACTTTTTCTTAGCCAACAGCGCCATCACTCTGTTCACGGATAACGTGGTGTCACTGTATGTAATTTTTACGTGGACATCTGTCTACGAATTTTTAAGACTTAGACGCGTTATTATGCGTTATTGCGATATCTGTTGTGTTATAACTCGACTGTGTGGGGTTTGAGGAGAGGTGTCTTATGAGCTTCGTGTTCTGAGGAGGCTCTACACATGCGTATCGCGACAAGGCATTCGCAGCGTCGCATTTCTTCAAATGAATTAACAATATTGAGCCGGCTTTGGTTCTTGATGACATCTCGAAAGATTTTAAGCTGACATTAAACTTAATTAAGTAAGTATGTAAATTTTCTTACACGGGCTCTTGCCAGTCCATTGTGGGTAGGTAAGGCCAATAATTGCAGAATTCCTTGACTAGAAGAGCGACGGGCATTCCGTGCACGGAGCCAGAATCCGATGTCTTATTAGTGTTAATGTCTGCATGAGCGTCTACCCAAATGAGTATCATGTCTTCATTCACTTTATAGTGACCGTCTACTGTGCCTGGAATTATTAAACAAACGGTTTGTATTCTTAAACATCTTGGGATAAAAATACATATATGTAGGGAGAGGTACCTAGCAATGACATACCTACAATTGAATGAAAAAAAAAAAGAAGTGAGTAAGTAGGTATTCAAATTGCTGAAAGTTCAGTATCGCTTCTTAAGTTCTTCACCTTTGTAAAAGATATACATAGATCAAATTCAAAAATAATTTATAATAATGTGTTTACACAAACATTATGGAGGTACGGATGATGAAACAAATTGTAAATACTGCGATAAAAAGTCGCTATTTTCTTACCGACTCCAATGGAGTGGTCTCCACCTATGGTGACAACAACCCTATCGTCCTTGAGGACTTGCGAGACGCGCTCCGACAGCTTCTTGTTGCAGGCTGACACCAGCGCTAAATGCGCCATGTTGTCCACCTTCACCTCCTCGATGTCCGGCGTGTCGATGTCCCCATAGTCTTTCACGTCGAGGCCATCTGAATGGGAGCAATTTTTATTGTAGGAACTGCTTTAATAATTTCTTATATTGCATGACGTATTAATAACGCATGCGAAGCGAACTCTTAAGTCGCGGTCGCTCAGAGGCTAGAAAGGTGTACTGATTACCTAACCAGAAGGTCACTGGTTCAATTATTGATAGGGTCGATAAAAAAAAATGTATTTATTGTTTTGAAAAGCGATACGCTTTTCTGTAGGTATTTACACTATAAGTACCTACAGCTCAGCATATCACAGTCCATTGCTTGACATAAGCTTTTCTCATGCCACATGAATCTCCTCATGTGCCCATCCTGCGCCAAAGCACGCAGATTCAGCCTCAGCATCCAGTCTACCTTAGCCACTTTTTCTGGTCTTCGGTGTACCGGACTTGAGGGCCACCCACGCTTGCACTAGTTATTAATCCAATCCATGACATCCCACTCCTGGGCACGGGTCTCTTCTCAAAATGAGAAGGCAACGAAGACAAGGCATGACTGTTGTCTATAGCAACAAGTTGTTTCTCCTAAATACTCTTTGCGGGTGGAAGTAACAATTGTGACTTATTATTACAATATTGAGAATACGAAATTTTGTAGTCTTATTAAGAATATAAAATATTAATAAATACTTTTAACATATCTGTGGGTGGACTGAATTTTTCGGAATAAGTTTACTTAAACTTCACAGTACCTATTTATGTTCCACCATAATATTCGAAATGCTAGATAAAGGTATTATTTAAATCAAGTTAGGTTATCAATATAAAAGAACTGGTGATGCCGGTTTTATATTAAGTTGAACGACCCAATAAAGCTACTTGGTTGTTCAAATTAGCATCATTCCCAAGCCACAGATGTCCAAATATTTTTCAAAAATTATGAATAAAAATATAATTACTAATTTCTCGTAGTTGCTCAAGCAGGCCGGCGCACCGGAGCGCAGCGGGCGCGACGCTCACTCCATACTTCTTCTGCCCTTTCTCAAAGGGTACACCAATGATCCCAACCTTGTGTAACGGTTCCCATTTCTTCCCTTGGCTCATGTTTCGCACAAACACTCTACAAATATTCATTTTTGTTTACAATTATTTCTACATTCACTATAAGATCTTCCTGAACGCATGTGACACTGAGATAACTCACTGGTGACTAAAATAAAGTGCCTTATCATTGGGGGGCTAAAGTCAAAAGGTTAAATTCTTGTTTTAATAGGTACTAGTTTTTAATTACATCACTTCGTCAATTTATCTTTTTGAATATTAGATAATAAAATAGTTAAGTTAGTGATCATCGATAAGTTATCAACTTTTGATTGATTAGTTCTCATTAATTTCCGAACACGTTTAAAAAAGCTGTTCCCCACACCGAGAACCTATAACCTAATGCAAGTTCCAGACAGTATTTTTGTGGTTCCAGAGGAGTTGGCTGTAGTTTTTTCAGTTACTAATAAATAACATTTGACCTTGATAAGATTTTGTTTATATATTTATATTTGAAAGTAAACGTCACTCATCCTTCAAAAACCATCCAAAAATAAAGTTTATCAATGAAAAAACACAGGATAAAAATAAAACAAAAAAGTTTTATTAGCCATCCGTCATGTGGCGTGTCCGGGAGTGATGGTCTTGCTATTAGAGCAAAGATGGCCAGTTCCAGATTTCCCTTTGGAGATTTCCTAATTAATTTTGCTTTGTTTTTATTACACTCAACATCCAATTTAGCTGGCCACATTGCAATAAGGCTATATTAAATTATTATTATGCATTCCAATTGAACTAAGTACTTTCTTAGTCTAAGAACTTACTGGTAATCTCTCCTGAACTACCGGAAGAGATGTCCTGATGGGCATTTAGAAAATTAAACAGTGATGCCCACTTTATAATAATTATCGCTGAGAAATACGGTAAATTCTGAGTGGAACTAGTTGTCTATGCATATGCATGATGCATTGGGTCAAAAATGTTGGTGCATGGGTCTACCAGGTAGTCTGAACAGAACAATAAAGTCACAGGACTTTATTCTGTGACTTGTAGGCCCAACAGGAAGTTATGAGCAATCTTAGATGCAGAAAAGTATTGAGGAATTTTTATAGGTAAAAACAAATTTAAAACATTAACTACCTTGAAAAACTGTAGTTAATGGGTTTAAATTACGGCTGGATTCACCTTTACTTGATAAGAAGGTAAATTCATGTAAAATGCTATCAGACAACAATAATAAACATTTAAAAAAATGTAGGGAATTAATGCATCTCTATAATAACGTAAGGCCTCGGACTCTACTAAATAATGTCACAATAAATTAATAAAATTATGAATATAATTACTGATTGTAGCCTGAAAGTCACACATACCACTAGAAATATGTTTGGGATTAAACTTGCTAACACAGAAGCACCACTGTATTTGTTACCTAATAAGTTGTTGCTGTTGACACATTTATTAAAATAAGATCCACGATGTTAAATTATGTTTGAAATTTAAGAGCAGAATATGTACTTACAAGATCTCGTTCAAACTATGTTTGAGCTACTAACTTCGATTTTTACCTGTTTATTATTTTGTACCTGTGTAATATCAGTCGTCACTAGTTCTGGGTCGTAATACATGCTAATTTCCGATTGAATATTAGCGAGTCAATTTCATAACACGCGCTAATTTACCCTTTTTAGTTCTACAATTCGATAAAAAGAAAAACTAGTAGACCTCATACAAGTGCTTTACTAATCACTAATAATATATAAAAATGTTTAAATAATAGATTTCGTGGCAAGTTGGCGTCACTAGTAGTAGCACGCATTTCAATTATTACGGTTGTATTCCTTTGAGATTTATCTATCCACGGCAGATACGGTCCGATGACGGTAAATATGTTGTACTTGATTCCCAAATTTTTCATTGAAAGAGTCCCACAAGGAGTGGCGGTGATGCCAACAAGTTCAGTGCCGTACAAAACTGGAGCCCCTGTACCAAATTCATAAGAGTAGGTCCTCATGTAGGTTGAATATTCGATGCCACATACGCAATAGTACCATTTGGGGTTCGTGCATGGTGTCTGATGATATGCTTGATGCTGTAGAGCTACAGTGTCAGACGTACCCAGTCTTCCATAGCCGACTGCTACCAGTTTCTTTGCTTTTAATTCCGAAGCATAATAGTTTCCGATATCAGCTGCGTTAACGAAAAGTTCCAAGATGGGGCGATTCACAAACACCAGGCCTATATTGCTGTGCATACGAGTGACGTTGGGATCCGATGTCTTCAAATCGAATATGTAGTCTCCGTGAAGCTTGGTATAGGCTACATCAAATACAGTTTTGTTATTTATGTTTTTACTGTACATCGCTGCACTAATTACGACATATTTAGGGTCGTATGAAACGCAGCTGCCTGATGTGAGTATCGATAGTTTGGTGATGATACTACCCGTGCAAATATAATCTTTGGTGCCGCTTAGCAGGGCGACCACATAGGGATGCTCCTCTGCCAGTGATTCTATTACTCGCCAGTCTTGAGGACTCGATATTGGAATGTCCTGTATCGACAACGTCGGATGTGCAAATATTATAATTATAAGAACTTTGGTAATATGAAGCCATGTCAGAACCATAGCAGGCTACAACGAGCATTGATGATTATATTTTATACTAACATTCAGTAAATCATTTCTCAAAACAATACTATCAAAATATACTTAGTTGTCAGATGGCATGACATTTCTTTCAATTTCTTCTTGACATAGACTCAAACTTCTTGATGATGAAATGAAATACCCAATGACTAAAGAATCCTCTACTATGCCTCCTCTCCTCCCTCCTCTTCTACCATGAGCATGACCATGACCAAATACGACCAAATTGCTTTCTGCTTTACATTATTTTTAGAGTAGATAATAAGGTCAGACTGTTGCGCTCTTTGTCTATTATTGCGTAGGTATTTAAGATCTGATTTTATCAAGATATCTGTAGCATTTAATGTACTTATTTCTCTAAATCGAACTGTTCAGCTTTGTATGAGCTTATTATAATACGGACATGAAGTTCATCCAGTTATTGAACCAACCTTCTTATTTCATACTTTATCTTTAACGGAATCATGGACAAAGTACCTTCTACGAAGTACTTATTATTTCTATGAGCGGAATTAAAAAGCCTAAACGTGAAGGTCAAAGGAAAAATCATGGATTTAGGACGTAAAAATATTCTAAGTTTATGGGAAAAATAATATTCTTTGCTGACCGTACAAATAACATGAATTGAGCACAATTATGTAATTTGTACTAATAAAGTACATTTTATTGTTTCTTTCCTAATTTGAATATTCAGACCTTGAAGAATTAAGGTCATACTTATTTGTAAGCAGGCATTCCGACGTGAAGTGTCCTTGTATTTGCATTCCGCCAGTCAGCACGGGGTGGAAGACCGCGTGCTCTATCTAGACGATCTCGGGCTGTAAACATCTTGCCGTGCACTCCACAGCAAAACTCAAGTTGATTTGTCCTAGTGCTACCGCGATATGAGAGAGGGCGAAGTTATATGCTGGTTCATGCCTATCGGAGGAGATTTTAATATTCAGATATCTACAGATTATCTCTATTAGACTGTCGTTATAGCTGTATCTACTTAGCGTCTACTTACATTCTGACTCTCACAAAGAAATGCGTCTATAGAATAGAATAGAATAGATCTTTATTTCATGTAAACCAGATACAGGCACTTATGAAATGTCGAGACTCTAGGTGCATGGTTCCAAATAGTAGACCCTATGGAGAAGAACCGGCAAGAAACTCCATGGTAACTCTTTTCAAAAAATAGATTATAATCTTTATCAGTACAATGTTGTGGTAAGAGCTGCGAGAATAATGTAATTTAATGTGAATAAAAATAAGACTAGGATAATAATGATTTGCCTGTGAATAAGATTGCCATGGCAGTTACAAGCTGACCAGTTCCGACAGACGGCACCCGTTCACGAGCATGACGAATGCGTCAGCGTCGCCAAGCTCGACCACAATGAAGGGAACTCAACGGCCCGACACACAACGCCACCATCAGCGAGACATTTTAGTGAGCATGACAGACTCATAGTACCAGACAACAGGTAGACAACAGGTATTTAGAAAATATCTCTAACATTATTACTTACATCATGCTCACATTTCACAAATTTTGTATGCATTCAAACTTTCAATTATATAAGATTAAGCAAAATAAGACATTTGGTACACCAAAAATAACTTCCAAGTATAAAAATGTATAGGAAAATTATAAACAATGTCACAAAATAAATTTGTAAACAAATTAAATACTCAATTTAATCTAATATAATAAATTACTCCATCGTAATAATAATAGTAAAGATAGATGCGATTAATCGCATTTTAATTATGTAAATACCTACATACAAAAATTTCAGACAGTGCCAGAGGGTCGCAGTGTGCAGGACGGAATTACGTAGTATCTCTAACTAGTCTGTGGACGGAATCGTACGCCAGACATCTTTATCTTCGATATACTGATTGATGGTGTAATAGGCTTTGGACATTAAAATTTGCTTAATAAATGCTTTAAACTTTATATCTGGTAGTTCATTAATACTAGTTGGAATTTTGTTATAAAACCTAACACTGTTTCCCATAAACGACTTGCTGGTTTTGCTAAGTCTAGTACCAGGTACAACAAGCTTGTTTTTATTGCGAGTATTCAAATTGTGTATGTATAACTATGTTTTTGCGGATATACATAATGTTTTGTAAAATATACAGTGACGGTAGTGTAATTATATTTATTTCTTTAAATATTGCACGGAGCGAGTCACGTGATCTTAAATTATATATAGCGCGTACTGCTCTTTTTTGTAATATGAAGATAGTATCAATGTCAGCAGCAGATCCCCACAGTAAAAGACCGTAGGACATGATACTTTGAAAGTACGCAAAATAAACTATCCTAGCCGTAGCCTCATCTGTGACCTGTCTTATTTTCCTAACTGCAAATGCAGCAGAGCTCAGTTTGCTTGCAAGTGCCTTGATATGTGGTCCCCATTGCAGTTTAGAGTCCACTGTGATGCCCAAGAAGACAGTTGAGGCAACTAAATCTAACACTTTGCCGTCAAGTTTTACATGTGTATCAATATGAGTTACATTTGGAGCCGAAAATTTAACACATTTCGTTTTCCCTGCATTTAGGAGAAGGTTATTCACAGAAAACCAATTTGATACAGTATTCAGTGTATTGTTAGGTTCTACAAGATCCCTATCCTTTCTATTTACTTTAAATATGAGAGATGTGTCATCGGCAAATAGACTATATTTGACATTGTATCCTTGATCATGTGAGGGAGGTCATTAATATAAGTTTGCTTGTACGAATCATGAAGACCTGTGTTTTATCCCCATAACAGGAAAGGTCCATTTGGAAAGTTCGAGCTAAAATAAAGTAGGCAATGAGGGTAACACGGGGATTCTATGATTTTATAGTTGCCTCTAAATATTGGTTGATAACAACTAGTTAACTTCTAGAGAATTACCTACGTCCATTGTTTCATTACCTATGTTTAGAGTGTCATCAAACTAGCTAGTAATGGAAAGATGTTAATTAGTGTTCGTCGACCAACTTCTAATAACTCAGCATTGATTGCGAACTATACATACTGCATAAAGTTCTGTTTATCTTGTAAGATATGTACCTAGATATTAGTCAACCTCGGATATTTGCCGCATCTGGGTGGAATGGAAACCAACCCCTATATTTGGAAATTAGTAATGCTGATGATGAGATTGAGCCAATTGGTAAGTTTGATGCTCGGCTTTACCGAATGCGCACGTCTGCAGCGCAGCAAGTGTACATCTTCCTGATATAAACTTAAATACCCCCATACACCCCTTAAAGGTTGATTTTTGAAACCGAAAGTAGCATAGCGCAAGAAATTATTTCAAATTCGGTTGTGTAGGTCAGGAAATTACCTCAAACTTGCTAACAAAATGTTTACTGCTTTATAATATTACACAGTAAACAACTCCTGCTGAGTACTGCATCACACACAACATAAGCTGCATTAGTTTGCGTTAGCCTAAAGTGCTGATTTATATTCAACGCGTTTTCTCACAGACAACTTATTACGTAGGCAGGTACAATTGGGTGCTTATTGAGAAAATACAATACGAAAACAGAACAAAGTGAGTGGTTGAATTTCCAATGTCGGTTGGGGGTGGTAAGTGCGGGTGCGCGCGACTGTATCGTTTGGAAGGCCCTCCAGGAAAAATGGTAAGTTTGGAGAACCCGTCGAGGTGGGTCGAACGATCACATATCAACTTGTTGAGGATTTTCATATGAGTATAGACCAATTTTTTAGTTATTTGTTTGAGAAGCCTTTAGGAATAGGAACTTGGAAAAATTTACGTCATCTTTGTTTGTTCAGTATTTAGATAGGGCTCAATATATTTAAAAAAAAAAAGTAGGTAAAGCTTATTATTACTTGTATGATGATGTAGTTTGTATGATCCAGTTAGTTTACCTATCTCGTTTTGTTAGTATTAATAAACCTACAAGAAATTCGTGATATAACTTGGTAGAGCTGCAAACCAGAAAAGTGTTATCGTGATGTTGTTCTGATTATTTGATCGAGCGTAACCCAGTATATGAAAATACCATAAAGAGATCATAGGAGATACAGACTATAAAACAAACAAGCGTAAACTAGAAAAAAAATAACACATTTATTGCGAGAAATATGATTTATTATTGACTTCGAATTTTCTTTTACCAATAATTTACTTTGGTTGTGGAAAATCTGACAGAGATTTATAAATTGTAAATCTGCTTGGCTTGACTTCAATCGATTGGAAATTCTAACGGTAATGAGTGTACATACCTATGTACAGAGAGAAAATTCTCGATGACTAAAGGCACGAGCGATTGAAAGAGGAAGGAAATAAATAAAAAATTGGCAATACAATGACAACCGATATAATTCTCTATGCAAACGATTCCCACTATACTGAGATTATAACCTGAAACGAGTGTATAGTACGACACAACTAAGAAGTTACATCGATGTACCTGATCAAACAACCAATGGCAGTCGCTTGCTTAGATAATTTTACGAATTATTGTGTCACCGTAAAGATAATTGTTTACTTCGTGATCGCACTCAGTTCGGAAGTGGTCGGTTGTACAAAGTTTGCCGAAGCGACTTCTTAGTTGTGTCGTACTATAGATACCTGTGTCCAAATGAGGCATTTGATTCTGTCTAGAGTACTTTCAAAACAGTTTGTGCATTCGACTGTCGACGAATCAATGGTGTACAGAAAAGTCTAATATGGTTTCTGTGTACACCTAAGTGAACTGTCCGTTATGTATATTTTTGTCCGAGTAGATATTAATAAAGAAATAAATACAAAATCGCAGCTTTATTATAACGATCTACATATTTACATTTCCCTTTCCCTAAATGTTACGCATCCACAATGATGATAACATACTAAATTGATAATGAAGTCATTACGAAAAGTAACTACTTAAATGCATGATTAAAAACATACGTACCTACTCAGTTAATATTTTAAACATTTCAAGGGACTAAGTAGGCAAGCGTTTTAAGTGTACCTACCAAGTGAGCTCTTGAATTTACACTTAGCACTCTTTAGGGGCGACGAATTTTTTACTAATTACGTTTAGCTGCGTGCATCACGATGTTTCTTTAAGTGTAAATTATATTTCAAGTACATAATTTAGTTTAACTTTGATCTCGGACTTCTGTGGAATTTAATATTTCATTTCCAGAGACTATCAAAATGTTTTCTCTCTTTTATAGACCTTGCGATAAATCATGTCTGTCTGGCTTGGTGCTAAAAATCAACCCATAAATAGGCAGTATTATTTCTATCATAAATTCTTGATCGATTGTAAAGAAATCGAAGCGATTTTGCTCCATTAACCTATAGTGAGACCTTTTTGACTTGGTTAAAATGTACAGGAACATACTTTAAGCAAGTTGACATAGATGTAACTGTACCTATGTGTCGCCTAGGGTACGCCAGATTAATTGCTACATAGAAGTATACCTATCTTTCTATATTTTTAGATTAGGTCTTCGTTTCGGTTATTTATTTTTACATCATAAATATAAAACATAAATTCTATATTGCATTAAAATACATAACATAGTTACGCCAATATACACCGAATATGCTGGTATTTAGACCGCGCGATGCCGCGCCATCTGTCCATTTGTCGTAATTTTATTTTACTCTTCGGTCATAAAATTGGACATAAAAGGTATACTAATGGAATTAATTTGGGTTCCATTCGTGCTTTCGACAAAGCACTTTATAATAAAAAAAAAACCTCTAAGTACATACAACTATGCCAATGTTATTTTTGTGAACGACATTGTTCGAAATTTCGATTTGTCAAATAAAATTGAATAATTAGTTTGATTTGTTTACATAACTGTGAATCTAACGTAATATAACCTACGGATAGGTTTTAATAGGGATTTACAGAAACGCATAATAATGCTATATTTTTATTACCTATTCTGCGACATTTACGTACGTCTTTATGACGGTTGAGACTTAAATATACATATAGCTATAATATATTTTTTGTAACTTCATACCTATTTTCCGTTTACGAGATTAGAATAACTCTAAGCAGTGTAATCGATCGATCAACAATAGTATTATTGCAGTATTGTTGTTGTATTATAGTAGGTAGTAGGTATTAGCCCAATGCGGATCGTAAGTAGATCCAACGCTGGCAAACACTAAAATAATATATACATATATATCGAATATATAAGAATCTCATACATTAAAAGCCCGACCGATAGGTACCTAGATACCTACTAACCAACAACAATATTTTCAATTATATTTGTATTAGTGCCTGGTACTCATATCGAGTCGGTGTCGGGAATTTCCGGCTAATGGGAGAGCGCTCATTGAAAACCCTTAGCTCAACACAAAAATAAAGAAAACAATTTTATCAAAACACTGTAAGAACCTACGTAATATTATGTGTGTTATGTATTCACGTGTTATTTTTATGAGGAGTCGTGATTATTCAATAAAGTCTCGCCATGTTTGTGTTGCCCTATCATAATTTGTTAATTGTATGCGAAGGACCTACAGTGGAGGATGTGAATAACACATGTTCATTTGACAATGAATAAACAAGTATGTATTTTGCATGTATGTATTTGAGTCTGCTTTAAATGCCCAAACATTCGTTGGGTCAGCCTCATTAGCATTATCAATGAAGCCTTTATTTAACCAGTTTATCGTAGTATGTCCTTTCCTAAGTATGAACAGGGTGCTTCTCCACCTGCTTGAACGGCCTCGATCGGGCATAGCCGTTTCGTCATGGCAATTTAGTGTAGCAATGCGCACTCGATCGACTCCGATCGATATCGATATAGATCGATACCGTTGGGATGGTATCATAAAACACAAATCATGCCCGATTGATTGAGTGTGTCTGGCCAAACCACTGATATCTTTACGATATTGTCACTATTTCAATGAAAAGTTAGCTTTGAAAAAAGGTACAATCAGCGAAATAATTGACATTTCTCAAATAACTTAAGTGGGGCTCAATCGACTCTATTTTCCAACAGGAACGTTTCCTCCAAACAACCGACGAAATCATACATAATATAATAGTGCATTTTAGATTACGTGCATATGAAGCCGAAGGTATGTTTTCATAGAAAATGTAGGTATGGGAAATAGAGTCACATGAGAAATGTCAATTTTCGCGCTGACTGTACCTTTTTTCAAAGAACTAATAATAAGGTGGATTTTTAATATCTCCAAAATTCACCTAATGTCTCCTAAGACAAGAACAGAACTCTCTAACTATGACAGAAAGGGTAGCCACCCTTAATGACCCACAATTATGCGCCACTCATATTTATTATTATAATTAACTAGTGACCCGCCCCCGACTTCGCACGGGTGCAATTTTTCTACTACGAAAGTATTATAGAACATTATATAAACTTTCCGAAAGAACTGCTCAAAATGAGGGTGAAAACCGCATCAAAATCTGTTGTATAGTTAAGTAGTAGTTAGCGAACACATAGACGCGGCGGGCGACTTTATTTTATATAGAAAGAAAGAAAGAAAAGAAAGAAAAATAATTTTATTCCGTACGGGATAATGACGGCGCCACATTCACAATAGACAAAACACAACAAAAAAGAAATAGGTACACTAATTCTAATAAAAAATTGAAAACATGCCGTCGAGCATGCCCATACCGAAAAGGTTACCAACTCAGCATATGCTGGATTTGAGACACCCAGCGCTGATTTTCAGTTGGCACCCCCTGCAGTGACACACGGACGTAGGTAAGTGAATAGATAATAAGTAGATATAAAATATAATATATAGCTTCCGCCAGCAGCTTTGCCCGCGTGTTATCTTTATAAATTATACCCTATGTTACTCAGTGATAATAGGTAGGTATAGCATTCTGCTGGTGAAAGAATTTTTAAAATCGGTCCTGTTGTTTGTGAGTTTATCCATTACAAACAAACATACAAAAAATCAAATCTTTTCTCTTTATAATATTAGTTTAGATTATATTATAGTGATGTATCAATTTGTATTTCTGGTGGTCAATAAAGTTTATTGTGTTAATTTTATTGTATTGTAATGTAGTACAGTTTATAGTTCTACTAGCTTCCGCCAGCGGCTTCGCCCGCTATCTTTATAAATTATAGCCTATGTTACTCAGTGATAATATAGCATTCTGCTGATGAACGAATTATTATAATCGGTCCCGTAGTTTTTAAGGTGATCCATTACAAACAAACAAAAAAGCATACAAAATATCAAATCTTTTCTCTTTATAATATTAGTTTAGAATCTATGATTCTAGATAACTGTACTGATATATAATTCGAATGAACCCAGAATTTCCTGAGAAAACTTAATCTTTATCTGGGGGATTACCACTATCAGACCATCATATTTTAGGAACGTTTTGTTTCAAGCTGAAAGTAATGTCAATCAAATTCATACACTGATAATATTTCAAGCACAGACAAAAGAAGAAGGATTTCAAGAATAAGAATGTTTTGTTTATTCTTTGTTCAAAGAGAAAACGAGACGAATGATTTACGATGACGTCACAAAACTAATTAGCAATACAAATTAAAGGGTTCTTCATCTGAGATTAAAGTAAACTTAGGTAGGTACCTACTTTGAGGCGGTTATCTACACTAAACGCATAATATAATAAAGAGAAAATATTTGTATTTTAGTTCGTAACGAATAATCACAAAACCTATTGGACTGATTTTAAAAATTCTTTCAACAGTAGAAACCTATATTATCACAGAAAAAGAGAATTTATTTTATTTTCAAAAAAGAGGTGGTGGTATGCTCCGGGGACCCTGTATACCTATTTCTTTGGTCGACTATCGAACCAGTAAACTAATAAATTATGCTTGATTTTATCGTGTCATTGTTACATTATTATTTTAAAGTTGCAAAGGAACGAATCTTAAATTCTTTTTCTCGTTATATTCATAAGTATACCACGGAAAATCGGGGTTGTATGCAAAGAAAGGTTAAAAAAAGGTAGATATTTTAAAATGAACAACAATGTGAGGCTGCAGGCATCTCCGGCGTTCCCGAGTCGCGTCGAAGCTTTTAAACTGCAGGCATTTGATTTTATTTTATTTAGACGTCGAGAGCTTTCACGCCGCTCGTAGACACAACACGACACCTATTATAAACGGTTGATCTGGAATATAAACTTGCTTTTGTTCTTAAATACTGTTTGAATTAAGAATATTTGTTTATGTTTCATCTATTGGTAAAGATCATAGATATAGAATATAATAATTAAAGATGCAGAGTAGGTAACAATTCTGTTCTGTGGCTGAGTTATATTCATGAGTTGCATGCATTTCTAGAAACGTTAAGTTAAGATTCTTTTTCCATGAATTTTCTCATTATATTCTGCATTAAGTGACGCTTTCAGTTGAATTTATACATAATCATGGTTCTGACATGCATATAATATCATTTAACGGATATTCCCGCCTTTAAAAAGCACTTGAGCCTTTCTCTCCAAAGCGCTCAAGGAAAAGGCTTCGGGTTATCATAATACACAAAAAGAACCTTTTATAACGTAGCACAATGAAGCCCAAATCACACACGTGCCTATCTTAGGAGGGACAGGCACTCGATTGTTCTCCCATGGGGTGCCCGCAAGATTTTCACAGCTTTATATGTATCCAGCCTCTCCCCCGGCACCGGGAACAGCTTTCATTTGAATGGGTCGTCAGATTATAATATACGTGTGTGGACGAGGGACGCAGACGTGATAAACCTCGCAGAATAACTTTTTGAGTCCACCATACTGCCGCGAGTGGGCCTGTTTAGGTCTGGGAAGCAATAACGCGTTCGCTATGAAGCAAAAAAAAAGGATAAATTAAATTGTTAACGCTATGATTGTTTGTGTAATATATGTTTCAATTATAAAGATAATATTATTACCGAGTGAGATCATTATAGGCGTAGGATAGCAAAATAATAATTAGACCGCATTTATATAATTTTTAACCCGGCTGATAAAATTAAAACTAAAAATCTCTGTCTGTTTTCATTGCCTAAATACACACCATTTTCCAAAGTGTATCCTAACCGTTATGAACCTTTATGAAACTCAGTCATTCGTATGGGTAAACTTTTGCTCTTTTAAGATGCAAATATATGGGGCGTTCGTCATTTCTATATACGGAGGGGCCGAGCCATTTATACTTTCATATTAGACTATACTTATGTATGTATGGTAAAGGGTCGTTGAAAATTTTAATGGAATTTTAGAATTTATGATGAAGTTGAGGTAGCTTAGACCTTAACTAAACCTGTCAAATAATTCCCTGAACATCAGCAAAGCTTTTTATCTTTTCAACGCTAAAAAACTTTAGAGGTTAGAGGCTATTTAATTTTCTTTCCGCTGTCCGTCGGGATCTGTCCACATTTAAATAAGAGGACGTTTCCCTAAGAAAGTCGGGATCGGGAGTTCGGCGTGTAATTTTAGTGAAGCACGTAAAACAGAAGCGGTTGAAGGTCATGATGCGAAATGTGAGTGACATAAATGCAAATTGCGCAACAGAGATTTTATACGCAGCCGAAGTATCAGGCTTTATTGAGATTAGTCTACGAGTTTCCGAATTTAAAGTATGCCAATGTTTTCGGGACCTGGTAACTACGTATTATTTTTTCACGTTTTGGAATAAAATTAGAATTGAGTTTGGCTCATTTATGACATGCTATCTTTTGGAGCTGCGCTTGAGATTTACGAAACAATTTTGCCATGGTTCCAATGTACACATAACATGATGCTCCCCTATATGCTGTCATAACGAACAATATTGGGGCTATATTGCTGTAATAAACCTCAACACATGCCATTATTTGTGCCCAGGTGGATGCTGTTACTCTTTGCATCTTCCTCTTATTATGTTTAATTTTCTAGCAGTATCTCACAACACTGTTTGTGTGTGAAATAGAGATTTAATTGTAACCTAGCATGCGGAATCCTGACGACTTATAGAAATTTCCTTTAGTCGCTTTTTGTGGTAATGATAATGACATACTTTGGTTGAGTATTTATAATTTGTTTTTTTTTTTTACAAAATATTGTTTCCATCTATGCACGCTATCTCCCTCATACGAATGCGCATGAGAGAGAAAAGCAACATTAATAATTATGTTGATTCTTCAGAACCCTTGCAATGATATCGAGAGTATTGCTTTGTTTGATGTTCGCTTATTGCCAGTGTTGCTGCGTGGAAGGTTTTACAGTCGCAATAAACTTCGGCTTCGGCGAATAAACTCTCTTAATTCTTAAGGACTTTTTGGAACTGGGCCATGGGAGCAGAGAGGAAAGTTTATTTAGAGCGTCCTCCCTATTTCAATACTGCGCACGTGACACGTCCTCAACCGTGAACGTTGTGATTGCTCTCGTTAGAGAAAAGGACGTATCACGTAAGTGAGTAGGCGACTTCATGCGATTCTGTGAAAGGGTCCGTTGAATAAATACACAACTGAAATTTGATTTTTACTTGACAGAGATTGTCAAGTAAAAATCATACTGATACCGCATCGTTTTTGTTTGTGAACGAAACATCAAGTATAACACCATTCATAAGATAAGTTCATTATAATAATATATCACAATTATGAGGTGACGTAACTTAATTATAGTTACAAATCTGTTGAGCGTTCCTAAAGTTGGTAACCACAAAATGGTAAATACTCGTAATAAGTCTTGTGTTAATCAGCCAAAGTTAAGAGATTGATAACGCCCTGAGCTCTATAAAAAAGGAAATTAACTTGGATCCCATTTCTAATTAAAGTGGAGACGATGAAAAAAGGTTAGGTATGTAAGTAGGTTTGGTACTTACGGACAAGGGGAGATTTAAATGAGAGAATCGAGCGTTAGCGTGGCAATGAGAAATGAACGCTTCGATTAGAATAGGATTTATGGCATCACGTTCCAATCGCTGAAGAGGACAATTTATGTTACCTGTTCGATTCGCTGCAGGCTGCAGTAGACTAGTGTCGTTGTAGTACAATGAAAATTCAGAAAAGAGATCCTAAGTGGAAATGCCTTTTTTTACTTTACTTTTGATATAAACAGAGAAATAATGATGAGTCCTAAACAGTCTGTTTCGTCTTAGTTAATTACATAGAGATAGGTTAATTAAAACTTGCGTAAAAATATGGAAGCAAGATACGATTCAATTACACTTTTTTGGATAAAATCAAGATAAAATATATTCAGAAAATGGGACTGGCTTTACAGATACAAAAAATATTAAGAAAAAGATATGATAAAAAAATATGGCCACAGATAGTGGTTACATACTCTTTGCTTTGGCCACAGACACTGAGATAAATAATACAAGCCAGTGAGCAGTGAGCTCTCGCTAGCGAGTAGTAAAATGTTCTGTGATTTTAAGGTCCTTCACGAAAATTAAGAAAAATGACCTGCTAGATAAAAAACATATTCTATATTTTTATTCACCCAGTATTGTTTTAATATTTAAATTATCTTCCATTGGCTGTTACTAAGATTATATTGATCATTGAAAAAAATAACAATAATAAGAAAAATCTAGGTTTGCATTACTGAATGCCTAAGTGACTCAGTGCTTACGCAAAAGTTACAAAAGTGACTCACACTTTAAGAGTCTTGAAAAAAGCATCTAGCCGTAAAAAGGTAAACGTCATTACTGGAGTAAATTAAGTCAGTGGTTCCGAGAGTTAACGCGAGTTTTATTAGGACACTCCACACTACCACTTTTTCTTTAGAATGTTGGGTAATGTGGTTAGCTAGTAATTACTAGACAGATTCGATTAAGTCAGGAATTAGAATTATGATAATATCGATAATCGTACGGTTGTGGTCTCGGAAAGTGCGAGGTTTAATTATGTAAGATGTAGATCAATGAATCAGCACCTAGGCATTGTTTGTATTTTATGTCATTGATTTTATGATATTGAAATTCGTGTTTATGTTTTACTAATCCCTGATTTCTTTGTTGCTAAACAATGTAGAAAATGGATCCCTCCTCAAGTAATTATGGATGAAGGGTGTGACTGTCATAATGCCACATTAATCATTCATTAATCTATTAGGCCCACTTGCGTCAACGCGGGTTATCTTTTAACTTAGAGTTAATCTGATAGAAGTGTTCTTTTCTATGAAAACCAAAGACAATTTAGAATTTTAACCCTGGCTTAGAGATAACTCGCGTTAATTCAAGTGGGGCTTATGTTATCACCTATCTGTAAATATTTTTATTTTTCAGTGGTCCTCAGTGCTATTTTGTTGGTGGACTTTTCCTGGAAGAGGAAATCCTTGAAGCGAAAATGCGTGTAAGAAAAACAACAAAGTTTGAAGCGCGCTGCGTGTAACTTTATAATTATTGTCAAATTCAGTGTGTGCTTATACATATAAAGCTGAATGTTCTTTATTACCGCACTTAGTGAGTAGTGGTGTGCACAGCGGAGTATTCGCAACATGTGGCTCACAACTCGTTCACTAGTGACTTAATTAAGTGAACACTGAGTAGTGAGTACCCCTGCCTGAATGCCATTAGCTTCTGGTTACGATGAAGTGGCTTCCACTTCCATGCCGGTTCCCGATTCCCGATTCTGTTGCCGTGTGTACTCTGAAACATTGTTTAGTGAATTTTGGGTAATTTTAGTACATGACTGAATGACTCAGAGGGAACAGAAATGAAGATACTGTAAAATACTTGTGTTTAAGATATGATATTGTACAATTGCCCATGTTAGCGTCCAGATCTCTCTCAAATAATAATAAAACGGGTACCCCATTTTATACTGCAAAATTTTGAACACATTTTTGAATAAGATGCATTGTGGTTTCAGAATGAAATTCTTCTGTAATTCACCAAATTCGGAGACGACAATATTATTATACAATACGATATTCTCAACGCTTAGTCAGCTGAAAAATAGACGACATGGCCCGGGTTGCCGGACCTGAAGACCGGCTCGAACTGTTTTATTATGAATGACTTAATCATTCATAATATAAAACAGTTTGAAAAAGTCTTCGAATCTTACTTTCAGACAGGGAAACAGGATTTAGAATTATTTTTTTATCATTTCCGAGGCATGCTCTGCATAAAAACTTAAACCCATTAATTAATACTACAATTCTATACTTTAAAACTATTAAATTACACTTTAGTATTTTCTTAAAAGTATACCCTACGTGGACGTGTAGATTTTTCAGTTTATTAATAATAAAAATAACCCTTGCACAAACATAGGGTATGCTGCAGTACATACGTATGCAAATACGTGGACATGACTTACAGCTTGTTATAAATCAAGTTCAATTTAACATTTTCATATAAAGTGTTAAAAGGCAGTGTGCCGGTGCTGCACGCTCGCGAGATCTGTCATCGACTGTGGATTTATAGCGCATCGTTCGTCGGGATTTGCTTTTGCTTCACGTAATGGATTGCTTTAGAATTCCAACGGTTCCGCTCGAATATATTTTTTGTCCATTTCCCATATGTCTACTTCAGTGTGAAACACCAGGGTTATTGTTTTCCTGATGTATGGGATCGTTGGTTTTATGGAGGTAAAACGACCTTATATTTTCCTATTGTATTTTTATCAAAAAATATTTTTACGCATGAAGCTTGTTTCAAAATGTTACATTCTGAACATGAAAGAGTAATAAAACACTCGCAGTTTAAAAAATAAGATGAATATTGAACATTTAGTGAACATAGGAGTTATATTTTGAAAGAGCGCACTTTTTCAATCAATTACAGTTTTCCACTTACACTCGATACGTATCTGAACAAAGTTGGCGTGCAAAGGAAAAAGGAATGTTTATTCATGTAGTCGTAATTGAATTCTGTTGGGAGTGCGGTTGGGCGCAAATTGAAGTGGAGATGCAGAAGGGCGGCGGCCAGGCCGAGTCGCCACTCGCCGGCCGCTACAGGCGAGTGGCGACCGATGCGCGGCACAGCAGAGACCGCCCTCGATGTTCTAAGTACTGCTACTTTGTAGTTGCCTCTGTTTTTAGCACGACGTTCTTTTTCCTTGTATAAAATGTTGTTTATTTTAAAAATGTTTTAAGTATTTTCTAATGATTAAAAATTTAAATAACAGTGAATGTTATTATAAGTAGTACCTCTACCTGCCTTATAAGATTTAGGGTAAGAATTGAAAACCGAATGCCTCGGACATCATGGCCTGCTCTACAGTTTATTTATTTATTTTATTTTAAAGACATCTTATTGCTAACAGTTTTAAGTCCATGCACAATAAGAGATTACAATAATTTAATTTTAAAAACAATAATAAGTACATTTGAAATAATAAAAAAACAATTTCCATTTATAGTCAATATAGAATAATAATAAATTAATTAGATCAAGAAAAAAATCATACATGTCAAAAAAAAATCAGATTATGCTGCTGCCAATAGTCAACGTCTCGATATAACGGCCTGCTATGGTAAGAAATCTGCTCTCGGTGCATGAGAATAAGTCTAACGTTGAGTCGTATGTTAGGATTTCATTCATATAACGAAGTGCTCGGGGCAGGGGTGCGAACTGACCTAAATTAGTGCGAGCAGCCGGTACTGCCAGTAGATATTGTCTGCGCTCGCGCACCGCATGCGTTCCATGGCGTGGGACATGGAAGCTAACCTGCGCCAGCAGTGACGGGTTATAATGTGAGCCACGTATTAAGCGGAAGAAATATGTTACGAGGGTGATATTGCGGCGAACTGCCAACATACGATATTCCACCATGCCTACGATGTATAAGGTTGGGTATAAATATGGGTAGTAAAAGTACATTTTTTTGTATAAATATCGTGCAAAGGATTTTTGTATTTTTTCGATCTCCTGCGTGAATTGTATTTGGTATGGGTTCCACACCAAAGCATTCGTCTCGAGAGTGCTACGAACGTATGCATTGTACAACACACATAATGTTGAACGGTTACGAAAGCACCTCGACTGTCTCAGGACAAATCCCAGACTCCGTCGTGATTTCGCACATACGTTAGTGACATTGTCGTGAAAAGTCAAGCGGCTATCGAACCATGTCCCTAAATCTTTGATGGTAGTTACTCGTCGTAACGCGGAATTAGCTATTTTGTAATTTTCGCTGATTGGTGTGTGTGCGCGGCTATATGACATAACCGCACATTTATTAGTGTTTAGAATTAAACTATTATCATGACCCCATCTTAAGACATTATTAATGTCAGTCTGTAATCGCACGCAGTCTGATGGTGTGTTAATAGCGACTGCCAGTTTTACATCATCGGCAAACATCAGACAGGTGCAATGTTCTATTTTAGATGGTAGGTCGTTTATCAGGATAAGGAATAATAATGGGCCCAGGCAGCTCCCTTGACCTATGCCAGAGTTGACAGGATACTCGTTTGATTTAAAATTATCGTATAAGACGTATTGTTTACGATCTGCTAGATAGTCGGAAAAAAAATGTACAAGATTTCCAGAAAAGCCTATTTTTGCTAACTTGTAAAGTAACACATCACTTTCCACTTGATCAAAAGCCTTTTGGAAGTTGGAGTGCAGGTCGTATAAGCACGGCACGCGTACATCTTCCAACATCATCCTATAAGCGATAGCCGCCGGGTAGACAGCTCGCTTGTGTGGGCGTTACCCATAGTCATCAAGTACTATCATAAGCTAAGTAAAATGTACTAACATGGTGGACCTCATAATGCAGTCTGGGTGAATTTTATTATTATACTCGTCGTAGATACTCTTGTTACGCCGGCGTGCCAGCTGTATTAGAACCAAACGGCTTGGCATGTGACGATAGGAAGAGACCGGACGGCATCACATTATCGCCATGGAAGTTGGGTAGGTTTTTAGTGTCGGACCCACCAAGCGTTGACACCATTGCGCCTTTTCATCTTCCTAGCTGGGCGAACGGTGCTGTTGCTGCTGCTACATGTGCTGAGATCCTCAAGCGGCGAAAGTATAACAAATTGATGAGTTGTTATATTTTCGAGGCGCACTTGGAACACTTGGGTCAAGGGATCGAAGTCCTCGTCTCTTTTTTAAAGAAAATTCAATGAATTTGGTCGATTCTATGCGTGACCAGAGGGTTGGCCTGTATTTGATCAAAGAATTAGCATTGTCATTCAGCGTGGCAATGCTGCCGTTCTTCTTGGCACATTCCTGTTTGACAACTTTATGGAGGAGAATTTTGATAAGTTGTTTATTTTGTATATATAAGTAGTAGAATTTATTATTATCCAGTAAATTCTTTGTAAAACATTTCTTAAGTTAGAAGTAGGTAAGTACTGAGGTGGCAAGCAGGCAAGATATTTAATTAAGCGCTCCAGCGTAGTACGTAGTGGTTTTAGTTCGCTCCAGCTGCTCGGCGTCGTCGTTATTAAGATATCTTTGGATCTCCGCTAATGGTCACTCGCTGCAGATGCTACTGAAATTCGTAGTAAGCGCGAATTCAGACGAGAATGGCTTGCATATATAAATAATCAGCAAGACGTAAAGACGATTGTATTTTCCATATGCATGACGCTTATTGTTCATGCTGTTCTTATTTTGCCGCTGCGTTTGACAGCTGTCATTGTCAGCTTATTGCTGTGTTTATTGCCTACTTGCTGTGTATATTTTTGCATCTTTCAAACATAACTTAAGTTCTTGTAATTCTTGTAGGTACATTATGTTTTATATCTATAACTATTTATTGACAAGTTATGTTTATTAGGGGTAGTTGATAGTAGGTGGATAGCTCCATCACCGGTCATGAGCCATGCATGGGGCCATGTTAACTTGCTAGTACCTTAGTCGGCCCTACCATCATCTATTTAGCAGTCTTGGTGTACTTAGAAAGTGCAGTGACTGAATTACTTATGTATAGTCTGTCTAGTGGGTATATCCCATGGAGATAGTAGATATATATATATATATACCTATAATGTATATCCCTTATTTCTGCGAATAACAATTAAGGGTTGCTATTTCAGTCAACGAAGATATCATTCTTACTTCAAATTCACTTTTATACTTCAAGTTTTCAACATATAAAAGTGTCACCTATTTTGTTGAAAGCGGATTTTATTAAGATTTAAAAAATATAATATCAGTACAGTACACAAGTAGTGTAATCCTTTAAAATGTCTAGAAGGCTTCCCGTGCCGGTCCCGTTGTAAAGAGATAAGCCGCTTGGAGCTCCTACATTTTTCCTACCTCACAGCTTTGCGACAAGTGCAAAGCCAATGAGACTCTATATGTATCGTAATAGTAATGTAGCACTCGGCATTAGGTTATTGAAAATTCGCATACCATTACTTATGATCAACTATAAAGCGATTCTAAATATTGGTTTTCTGTATTTTACTACTTTTGATGTTTCATTACTATGTATCTCTATACTATACGGTGTACCTGCTCTATTCATGTTGTTCTTTTTCTGGCTGGTTTTTTTTATGATTGTTTATTAACAAAATTCTACGACAGCTCTTACGATAACTATTGTAGAATTAAAAACTTAGCATAATAAATCTTCAGTTAGGTACAACCAAAAAAGCCAAAACTTATTCACAAATGAAATTTAATGAATTAAATTTATTATGTTCTAATGTTGTAACACTTCTAAATTTGGGCAAAGTCACAAATGTACAGTAGTACTACAACGACGGTCACCTAGGGAGCAGTCCTGCGTTGCGTGACTTGAAAAGTAAAACAAAGTAAAGATCTGTCAGTGGATAAACGAGCATCCGGCTGCTTACTTTCGCGAGATCCCGCGTCGTTCCTTAATCCCGTAAAGCCAGCTAAATGCGGGACTCAAATAATCCCGGGGACAGGTGAGCCACCGTGCTTCACTTCGAGGATTTGAGGTCGATAGTTTGTTTACATTCTACGCCTATATAAGCTACCGCCAATATGTAGTGTAAATAGGATTCCAACCAATTTATAGTTGGTAAACTATGTTGTCAAGAGAACGATCTTCATGGTGAAGTTTGGAATGTCACTCTATATTTATATCTGGTTAGTTAAAGTAAGAAAATATGTAACATGTAATATTTCTTGGGGCTTACCACCATTTTTTACAATCCCAAAATGTATCTTGGACGTTTTGTGTCAAGCTTAAAGTAATGTTAATCAAATTCGTACCATAACCATTCAAGAATTAGAATGCTAGGAGAAAACGAGACGAATAACTTACATTGACGTCATAAAACTTATTAGCGATACAATATTAAAGTAATATTTAAAAATAATAAAATAGTACTTTAAGGACATCATAGTACGAAATTTCGATGTAAGGTTAAAACAATACTGCTGTAAGAGATGGTGGTACGCCCGGCCCTTTATCACTTGCAAATTAAGTGCTTGTTGCGATAATTACAACAACTTTTAAGTTCAACACGTTTAATATAAGTAAGATGTTTGTTCCACCGCAACTTTATTAATATCTTAAGTTTATTCACCTCAGGAATTCGGTGTGCTGTGACAAGTTGTTTGGAGCTGTAGTGTAGTGTGGGAAATGCAATTTTAGTTGCGCGTCCAACTTCGAAGACTCGAGGTGTTGCGCTTGCGACTAATAAGGTATGCTGGACTTGAGTGCAGTTTGCAACTCACATCAAAACGTGATATCGCTTCCAAGCGCGTCTTAATACTAATAGATTCATCCTGTTTTATTATGTTCGGAGTGCTTCCGTTGCTTTAGTTTTTTATTAAAACTAGTTATAGTCTAAGTAGTAGATCTAGTATAGTAGTCTAAGGCCCAAGTTCAACGACAACATAAAAGAGGGTTAGAGCAAAATTTTCCGTTTATACATGAATTTTTGTGTCGGTAATCGGCCGATTTCATTTTAAACATTTGTTATGTTATCGGTGAACTTGGGCCTTAGACAATCTTTGCTGGGAAAATTTAACATTTCTGTCCTGCTGATCTGTGGAACGGGATAACTGTAATAGCCTTGATATCATCCATTCCATTTTCTCCGAATTTATTTAAGAAACTGTTTTTGAATGGTAATCGAAATAACAAAAATCTTTGAAATTACATCTGATTCCCGTATCTGTAATGGTCATTATTACAGAACAAGAGAGATTATATACTTTGAATCTTACTTTGAATTGTATTTTTTATTTTTATTGAAATTGTATGTTTTCCTACGGGGGTGACATGTTCAAATATGAACAAACCTCCATTAATAAACAAAGATTAAAAAAAAGAGATTATACTATACCTACTATATTCTGTGACAGTTATGTAACACGTGTGTTCCAAACTAATTACATTATTTCAGTCACGTTTTAATCACATCTCCACGTTAAACCAGTGTTTAGTGGTCCTCGATGTTACAGGAAGAACTACGGTCGACCCATTTCCTATGCAGATCAAGCCAGTTGGTCGCCATTGTACATGATGAATTCAATGATTGCAGTTGACATCGTTTGCGGCGGAATCGGAATAATTAAGTCAGAAATCAAGCAGAGTGTAACGTTGAAATGGTAATTTGTTTATCGTACTCCATAGTAATGTTAAGTATCTTTTGTTACCTACGTTTGTATTTTTCTACTTGGGACATTTACATAAATGACATTGAAATTAAAATCTTTTCCATGGAGAAGTTCAATAGAACAATAAGTATTTGACCAAATACATGGAACCAAAGATTTAATATGGAACAGCAGGTTTCATTTTCACTTCAATTTTCTTAAAAGGCGTGCCATATTAATCTTTAAGAGAGCTCGCATGTCTACGATTTCACTTTTACACTTTATTAATTCTATAACTTAGCTAATAACTTAGCTAGCTGTGGTAGATCGACGTTGCGGTATAAGTATATTCAATTAAATTCTTTCACATAACTATATTATATTCAAAACTGGAAAACTTTCCAAATAACATTCCACCTGGTTATTACAGACATTGAAACTTTTTAATATCCGGTATACTTGAAAAGATTTATGTAATGAATAACTTAATTGTTCTTTAAATTATTAATTAAACAAATATAAAAGAACATTTCGTTTACATGGCCAAGTATTTTCATTTCTTTCGCTGGTAATAAGTGTTGAAAAATGTCAGAAGAAGAAATAACTGTCGCTCGGAAAGAAATTCATGAGACGCTGAATCTGTGCAATTTTTGCATTCGCATACTAGGCCTATCTTTCATAGATGAAATACCGAAGACTTTTTACGACAAGGTGACGATGTATCTATATTTTATCGTATCATCATCTCTGTTGGTGTTGATGCTAGCCGGCGAGATAGCGTATGTGGTCGGCCAGATAATTAATGCTGCTTCTATAGAGGAATTTGTCGGTAGCAATTTACACATCATTGGATACGGCACTATGAGTGAGTAATTGAGTAATGAGTATGTTGCATTCGATGTCGCAATCAATGTACGAATCATTATCGTATCTGATAGTTATTAGTGGAAAAGGATGTTTAATTCAGTCCGATTTGGTGCATTAGTAGATCTACCAATAGAAAATGATAAAGTAGGTTTGTATCCGTACTTCATTTGAATCGTATATTCACTAACAACTCGACGATGAGTGCTCAAAGTCAGAGGGAATGAGTAAGTAATATTTAAAGTGTAAAGGGTGACCGTCGTAAAATCGGGGCGTCTGAAATATATCAAGCATGAAGTACGAAATGTTATTTTACTTATCGCTGACCTATTTCAAACCCCTTGCATATTAAGGTCGGACCAGATTTCTTTGTCTTTTGAATATTAATCGAAAGTAGTAGAACAAAAGTTAGATTTGAACATCACTTTTGGATGTTTTTTGGCTTTCATACAATTTTTGACGTAGTAAGATCAGTATTGCATTAGAACAAACTAATTTTTCGCCTGACTGTAAAGTGTGTAAAGTTTCTTGAGTGATTCTCTATTTTACTGCCTTATACTTATTGTGGGCTTACCAGCCCAGAAACGAACTGATATCGAAACACCTCATTTAAATTTCAGGCTTTGGCAAATTGTTAACCATTTGGCATAAGAGGCAAACATTCAGGCAACTGGTGGGTGAGTTGGCAGAGATATGGCCGGTTTCAATCAAAGATAAGGAGGCTGTTGTGATAAAACGTAACAGTCTCTCAGCACTCAAACATAGGCAGTTCTGTAAGTATCAATATGTCAATTTATACTGACGGTTAGGCATCACATTGGCATGTGCTCGTAGCAATGCATTTACTTCTCGTGTGTAAGCTTTGATAATGTTAAATGGTTATAACGTGAAGTTTTCTGTGATGGCCATAGCACACTAACTACCATTTGCAGCAAAATCACGCGTTTTCGTGTTCGTTGGCTGCCTTTTGCTTACAAAAAGTGAATAACGAACGCGAAAACGCGTAATTCTGTTGCATAAAGTAAATGGAAACAAATCGATTCAAAATTCCTTCACTTTTACTTAATTGCAGTAGTTACCATTTTGTTAGATTTTTACGGATTTCGGGCATCGGGATGTTGGGCCGAAGTAAGAGTTCTCTGTTTCAGTGTATGTCTTTTGGAATGTCTTGGGAGTATGGCTGTACGGCTTGACGCCAATCGCCGTGCTTATATACCGAAGAATACGAGGAGTACCTTCACCTCTGGGCTACGTGTGGCAGGTGTCTTACCCTTTTGACAAAACCAAGCCTGTCACACATGGATTGGTTTACATTTTGGAATCATATTCAGGCTAGTAACTAACCGTTAGTTTATATAAAATAGTAATAACATTGTTACCATCGGGTAGAAGGCTAACAAGACAGGTTGCTATTTTGAATTTTCTATTTAATAAAATATTATAGTTTAAAAAAAAAACTATAAAACACGCTTTAGTCATCCAAACTAAACGTGTATGCAAAATTTCTGCTCAATCCGAAAGCGGGAAGTGGGTCAAATTTTACTTCCAAGATTTTCTTACATAGTTAGTTAGTTATAGGTGAAGCTAATAAAAGTGTGTTAAATAAAGAAAAAAATCCGTTGTGTACGAGGTATAAAGCCAAAAGGGTGGTGAAGTACATAGGGTACCTACCTATGATAATGAACAACTTTTGTTCTCCAACTTTCTCCATTTAATGTTTGGTTACGACATGCAATTCTGCATATAAATTATAACAATTTTTTGGTTTTTTTCTTTTTGGATGATCGTGTTTGTAAATAATTTTATTTTTAATCCAGGTTGCATTTCCGTGTGTTGCATGCTGGGTTCCGACTTACTATTTATGACCATGGCCAGCCACATTAGCATGCTGTTGCGTCTACTGCAGGATCAAATACGTAATCTGGGTCTAGAAACCACTGACAGAGAAGATACTTCATCGGAGGCTGAATATAACGACTGTTACAAAGATATAGTCGCCGTTGTTAAAATACATCAAAGACTTATCAGGTGTTAACAATCAGTCATTTTGCGGGACTAATTTATATGTAAATTTAATCCGACATTTGAATAAAATCATTTATTATTTTGTACATTTTAGATACATCAATGATTTGGAGGACGCGTTTTCAGTAGTGAACCTTATAAATGTATTATTGAGTTCAGTAAACATTTGCTTTGTTATGTTTACAATTGTGGTGAGTACTCAAAGGAATACAATATGAAAATAGAACATGAACGTATCAACAAAAAAAATTCCAACAGGGGAGCTATTCTGTAGCAACATACGAATCTTGATTCGAATCTCACTCTTCTTGTCGGTTGATATTTAACGAATGCACATGCGATAATAAACGTGTAACTTAATAACAGGAGCTGTGAACATGACTAGAGCATGTTCACAGCTCCATCCGTCCGCTCGTTTCGTCGTCTCAGTGCATATTTGTTCAATCCACCTGCAGTTGTTACATTTTATAGTAGAAGTATTTTTGGCTCTATTTTGGAAACATAGCTATATTTTAAAGATTTTTGATTCATAGGGCACTAAGTATATAATTAAAAGTTCAAAAATCTATAAAATGAAGCTTTGTTTTCAAAACAGAGCAATCTAAGAACTGTCTCAAACGCACATTGTTTTGTGAGAAACACAGAAATTCACGAACACTTGGAGATGCCCACTGTCAAAGAGAAAATTAGTAAAAATTGCAAAAGCTACAAGGAAAGATTCAACAAACATACAAATGAATTGGCTAAAAACCTACTAAACACAGAAGAGAACGTTATAACACGTCTGAAAAGATGGCAAATACTAGAACTAGACCACAGAAACTAAATATGTAGTTTCTACCAAATCATCCGGTGCGGTTTAAAGAAACTGCAACCTAATCACACACATCGAAGAAATTATCTGATTATGGCTAAAAAGCCAATTGAAGATTAAGTACAAAAAAAAATCAGAGCAAAAATACTAGCGACAGCTATAAAATGTAACCATTGGTGGATTGAACAATTAAGCACTGAGGCGACGGTATGTTAATTCGTCAAATATTAACCGACAATAAGAGTGAGATTCGAATCGAGATGCGAGATGTTCTCAGAATAGTCATGCTCGCTTGAGAAATAAAACTCATATTCTTATTTTATAGATTCTCGATCCGTGGATGGAAATGAGTAATAAGTTTTACCTTGGAGCGGCTTTGACTCAGATGGGGATAGTCTGCTGGTATGCAGACGATATTTACAGAGCGGTGAGATATTATTGTCTACGCTTTTATTGACACATCTATTGGAATTGTAATAATAGTATTAATAGCGGTCCAATGTAAATATTAATTTTTAAATAACACAGTTCGCTAGTTTAGTAAAAAACAGCGACTAATCCGTAAATTGAATTATAACGTTGTTCTGAAAGGTTTGAATATTTCAATTTAACGTTTACATGTAAACTGCTGTAGAAGGGGAAGTATTTTGAGTGTGTTCTTCAATATTCTACAGAGCATAGGTGTAGCAGACGCGGTGTATGAAAGCGGTTGGTATAAAAGCAACACGCGCTGTCGGCGCGCGATGCTCGTGGTGCTCCAAAGGTACGCTCTTTGAGTTTGTATTGCCTTATTTGCTTATTAACTTAATGACTCACGTACGCCACTCCGTTTGTTAGTAGAATACAGTTTCTTGACACTTTCATCTTGTGTTTTGTTTATTACTGCTACGCTGTGGTGTGAAGTAATTAATTGCTTGCAAACTGCTGGCATTACTGTACCTAATGTAGTGCTCGAGTATTGAAGTAAAATAATAATGAAATACATTTTACATACATGAAACATTGAGTGACAGTTTACGTGTTACGTGGAATTTTATACGTAGACCTCATATCCGCTTACAGGAAATAGTGGTTTATTCAGCGAATAATTGTAGATTTTGAAGTGACTTTGTGTTTGCAGGTCACAGAGGCCCTTGTACTTCACAGCTCTAAAATTCAGAGCTATCACAATGATGACCTATAGTTCAGTGAGTATATAGATATATTTTGTAGTGAACGAAGAAAGATAACTAGGTATAGGCACGTATAGCTGTCCAATTATTCTATTATTATTGTCGATTCCGTTGCGCATTTTGAACTACGAGTAGACTAACCGGATCTATCACTTTCTTTTTAACAGAACAGAAAGAGATAAACACCCTTAATTTAGTTCAGTGTGCAAAAGAATCGACACCATTATCAAATTATTGACATTATCTCATAAAGTTAAAAAAGTTTAGTTTAGTTTTAATTTTTAATATATTAAATTCTCCTGCCTGAATGGTAAAATCATATTTCCATGCATCAAAACAAACGATTATTTTTCATTTAAAGTAACAGTATGCCGTAAAATTATACATCAAACTCTCGAATTTCGATTGCTTGAATAGAATAGAACGTCATTTTTTTTTCTTTTTGTTCTTTTTTTCCTGTTTGACTGTATCTTTGTTGTTTATGTACATATGTAACATTTTAACGGATACTAATTATTGTTTCAGATCCTCTCGACTGCGTACTCATATTTCACGTTACTGTACACATCTTATCGTAGTGATTAAATGCTTACAAATATGGCATCAGTCTATCAATTCATACGAAATAATAAATGAAGTTAGTTGCAAAAGTGTTGTTATTTATCATTTTTATACCTCTCCGAATACTAGTCTAGCGTTCTAAATAATATTTAGAAATAATGGAATATATAACATAATTTGTAAATTATGTTTTATATTCCGTCTTAGAACCTGAGAACCTATTGAATCACAAGGGAAAACGTATATATACGTACGTATACAAGGAAGAATTTATTTTCAGGGATATCCTAATTTACAACGTGTATCGGAAATGCGTGGTTATATTTAAGGATGTGGATCAGACCATCAAACTGACAAATTTCTCTATGGGACCAACATCGTAATCGCGAAAACTACAATACCTACTCGACTCAAAAGTTAAGGGACAGCTGATAATTTTTTCGCAATTACGATGTTGGTCCCATACACAAAGTTGTTCAGTTTGATGGTCTTCTCCACCCCTATAATATGACCACACATTTCTGATACACGTTGTATATATTTTTGTCTTCAATAAATCATGAAATTGGAACCTCGTGGGTTTTACGAACAAAAAGCTGTACGTACATACATATTTCCCAAAAATACTTTAAAAATGCTGTTTACTTATGACTGAAAGACTAGATAGATTTCTAAGAACAAATCTTCCCATTTAGCATAGCTGCCTTCGAAATCCCTAAAAAAACTCACCTGTATAGCTACGATTTCTTTTTATAATACTGCATTCCACGTTATTTCTCATCTTACTGAAGGATCATCTTACTTGCCTTGGATGGGTGTGTTGAGTTCCAGGTGTCATAATTGTGACAATTGTTAGGGGGATGCAGAAGCCTGACTATACAGGTCTAACCAATGGATATAGGTCTCCCCGAGTAGAAAATTGAGTTTTTAAAGTTGGGTGGAAAGAATTCATTATTTAAGGAAGTTTTTAGAACATAACAATTACTTTAATTGATTAAAAATCTTTTGACTTTATATCTGATTGGCTGCTTGTGTCAGTGACACAATCTTTAATTAAAAATAGAGCCAATAAAAACCTAACACCATTTAATAAAAATATATTACGACTGTTATCTATTGGTAAAATAAAAGAGAAAATTAATAGAACATATCGCATTTTAATCACATCTTTACAAGCTATTGTTCGATGATCCTCGGTGTTACTGGAAACACTACGACCGTTTAATTTCCATTGCAGATCAAGGCAGTTGGTCGCTATTGTACATGATGAATTCAATGATTGCAGTTGACATCGTTTGCGGCGGAATCCGAATAATTAAGCCAGAAATAAAGCAGTCTCGTCGCTTTACATATGACACCTCGTAACTGCAAGAAGTGGTCAATTATAAGTTTTGATACAAAAATGTCCATAATTTAATTTATCATTTTTCTGGATATACCTTGCAAGTACAGGAGGCATAATTCACGAAAGAACTAACTGTTAGTGACCTCTCGTAATTAACTAGACTTAGAAGCACTTTGTACGGTGGGACCTCGTAAATCAAACTATATTGACATTTAGTAAAATATCAGAATTTGTATATACAAGAAAATATACGGTATTTTATTTAATATTAAATAAAGTTATCAATACCATGCAATATATCTACTTAATTGCCATAATAGATATTTTTGTCTGTCCTAGAAAATTGACAGGATTTTAGATATATCCGACGTCTTACACCTCGAGCGACGAGACTTTAACATTGAAATGGTAATATGTATTTATACCTACTACGGTAGTATCATGTCGCATTGTTTATTAGTTTTATGCAATACATAGAAATATTCAAGATAATTATTACTGGAACTGTCAGCCTACGCTACGGGTCTATATTTACAGTATTAAATAACTAACAGCAGTTAGGTGATACGTCACCCAACTACATAATATGTAGGTAACGAAACTGGGTAATACCTATACATGCATTTAGATAGTGTTGTGATTGTAATGAAAACATTATTAAACTCACAACAGAATACAATGTATTCTGTTGTTGTCATTATTAAACTCACAACAGAATACAATGTATTCTGTTGTGAGTTTAATAATGTTTGAAATTAAAAGCTCAACGTCACCGAAGTGTTGATAATGCTGAGCGTTGTGTAACGCGTTGTTACACGACGTGTCGTCGTATTGAAGAAATAAGTTCGCTGGATAAATACCTAGCTTGCGCTGTTCTTTTTGCAACACGTGCGAATCATAACATAGCAAAAATAAAATAAAACTCTACTGGCCAAAGGCGAACGAAGACATTGAAGCTTATGAAATTGCGCCTTATTATTATGATTTTTAATTTTATGGACATTTTAAATCTTGTTTCGATAGATAATGTATGTTGGTTGATATATTATCTTCTAGAAATATATGTTGTAGAACTTTTAAACATATTTTTCTTCCTTACATACAAAAGAAAACCTGAATTTTTTATAGAAAAATACAGTTATTAATTTGATAACTTGTCCGTTGATAAAGGTATAATTTATGTCTTAAATTACTTCACGAAGGTAGGAAGGTAGGAAAAGTTTGTAAGAAATAAAATTGTTTGGAAGATTGAGATTTGGGAGTGACAGAAAAACTTTCCAAAGAACCTTCTACCTGGTTATTACGGACTTTGAAGGTCGCTAGTGTACGGTTTACTTTGAGGGTTTTTTGTACTGATTTTACCTATTTTCGTAAATAATATATTACTATATTAAACATAAAAGAACATTTACTTGATGAGTCAAAGTATTTTCATTGCTTTCGTCTGTGTAAACACATTTGTTAGGAAATGTCGGAAGATGAAAAAATTGTTGCTCGAAAGGAAATCTATGAAACGCTGATTCTGTGCAATTTTTGTATTCGCAGATTAGGTCTATCTTTCATAGATGATACACCGAAGACTTTCTACGACAAGGTAACGACGTATCTATCTTTCGCGGTGGCGTTATGTCTATTGGTGTTAATGCTGGCTGGTGAGATAGCGTATGTTCTCGGCCAGACGATTAATGCTACGTCTATAGAGGAATTTCTCGGTAGTTATTTACACATCGTTGGATACGACATTATGAGTGAGTAGATTGTATACGCTGGCACTGTCATATCAGCAGTATGTTCTAAATACTCAAAGGCCCATTATCATAACATACGTAAATGTTCTGTGTAAAGCAACTCGTTATGGTGAATTTTAGATGATCAAAATAAAGATAGAGTTCCCAATATACCTAAAAAAAAAACTATTGCTGCTTTGATTAATTGGGCTTTTTGTGAGTTAGATACCCAAACTCTCACCCACCCTACTCTACCCCCCCCTCTACTCTCTACTCTACTCACCCTAGACTCTACTCTAGTACCCCTCTCTCGTCTCGTCGTCGTCTGTCGTGTGGGGACTCTAGAGACCTCGTTCCTCCTTGCGGAGGATGCACCAACATTTAATTAAATACCTGATATGAATTTCAGGCTTCGGCAAATTGTTAACTATTTGGTATAAGAGGCAAACATTCCGGCAACTGATGGGTGAGTTAGCAGAGATATGGCCGGTTTCAATCAAAGACAAGGAGGCCGTGGATATAAAACGTAACAGTCTCTTAGCACTGAAACACAGGCAGTTCTGTAAGTCAAGATGGTAATAAATACGAGTAGGTACTTAATGCGTTTCAGGTACGTAGAAAACAGATAGACGGGCGCTATATTGTGAATATCGGCTCAGTTTTCTACAGCAGATATTTACAAAATGGCGATCCCTGACCTCTTTTCTTATTTGAAACGCACAGTTATTATGCATGTCTACTTAACACTTTGAGTATTTTTATCATGATGTTAAAGTAGGTGTTACTAGGTTCAAAAATTCCACATAAGGATCAACCTTATCGGTATCGAAATTCTTTTATCTTTTTTACTTGCTGCAAGATTTTCACATAACCTAACCGCGGTAGTTTCATTTTCAGTAGAAACAATTTTGTTCAGTTTCGCACTTTCAACGCAGGATTCTTGCTTGGAAGTTATGTATTTAAAAACTTTTTCAGTGTATGCCTTTTGGAATGTGTTGGGAGTGTGGCTGTACAACTTGACGCCAATCGCTGTACTTATATGGCTTAAAATACGTGGGCTACCTTCAGACTGGGGCTACGTGTGGCGGATGTCATATCCTTTTGATAAAACCGAGCCTATCATCCATGGGTTGGTTTACATTTTTGAAACGTACTCAGGTTAGTTCGGTATACTATAGAAGGTCTTTCCATTCATACACGAAATATTTTAAGAGATAGGGGGCGGGGGTTTGGCGTGGGTACAGGTAGGTTGGGATTGGTAACATAGATCCATAAATGCTTTGAAGCATGCTCTAAGTTTGAAGCAAAAAGTTAATAATTATATCATACTGTTTTTCGGTGCGTGTAAAATCATTCACGCCACCCGCTTTAATGATAGTAATGGGTAGACATTACGTTGAAACTGGCGTAATGGATTATGTAAATAGTTTAAGATGAAATAAGTTTTTTTATGTGTCAAATAATTATAAATTTATTTATTTAAAAAAAGTGTACTTAGGTAAAAAAAAAGAACGTTTATATGGCATATTTACCACTTATAGATGTACCTCCTACAATTTTTTGTGTATGAATTGAAGGACCATATTATACTTGTGAAGTAAGTAAATACGCCAAAATATAGTGGTCAGTTTCAAATTATAATTGTGCATTTGGGTCATTTTATTTGAAATACTTCTATTAATGTTTTTATTTTATTCAGGTTGCATTTCCGTGTGTTGCATGCTGGGTTCAGACCTACTGTTTATGACCATGGCCAGCCACATTAGCATGTTGTTGCTTCTACTGCAGGATCAAATTCGTCATCTGGGTCTAGCAACTGATACTGATAATGAATATAATGATTGTTACAAAGACATCGTCGCTGTTATTAAAATACATCAGAGACTCATCAGGTGCATAACAATTATTTTTTACCAAATACATTTAAATGATATACAGGGTTACATAAAAAAGGGTAGCTAAATTTTAAAATTAAGATTTACATTTCAATTCACAGTTTTTAATATTATTATTTAAATCATAATCATTTTGAAATGACATTCATTTGATCGTCTTCATTTAATTTTCAGGGTCGGTTGCCCCTGAAAATTTGGCTACCCTTTAAAAAGTAACCATGTATAATGTATATATAGGGTAGCAACGACAATACGACAAGAAATACCACATAATTAGATATATAATGGGCCCGCATCGTGAACCTCTCTGAGAGAGGAAGGGTAACTCCTAGCAGTGAGAATATAATTAGGCAGATGATGCTGTCAATTATAAAATATAATTACTTATCAACATTTCATTTTAGATACATCAATGATTTGGAGGACGCGTTTTCAGTAGTGAACCTTATAAATGTGTTACTGAGTTCAGTAAACATTTGCTGTGTTATGTTTACAATTGTGGTGAGTAACGTAGGGTAGAGACCTGTTTTTTGTAATATTGGTGCATAAATCAAAATAAATATTATTACTTCTACAGTTTCTAGATCCGTGGATGGAAATGAGTAATAAGTTTTACCTTGGAGCGGCTTTGACTCAGATGGGGATAGTCTGCTGGTACGCAGACGATATTTACAGAGCGGTGAGAGATCTTTGTCTATGTATGGCAGCTTTTTTATATTTTGTGCATATTTAAGTCATATTGATTGAATATAATTAAATAGATACATATTTATGGAATGGTAATTATATGTCCGATAAAATATGCATATGAACTTATATTAAACAGCAATGAATTAATAATTATGGTACTATGAAACTGATTACTAAAACTGATACGTCAGTTGAATTACATAAGCACATCAACAACTTTAGTAACACTCGTTTGGTTTCAATGTAAAAACTGAAAAGCACGAGACGTGGAAATATTTTGAATGTGTTCCTCAATATATCTCGCAGAGCATAGGTGTAGCAGACGCGGTGTATGAAAGCGGTTGGTATAAAAGCAACACGCGCTGTCGGCGCGCGATGCTCGTGGTGCTCCAAAGGTACGCTCTTTGAGTTTGTATTGCCTTATTTGCTTATTAACTTAATGACTCACGTACGCCACTCCGTTTGTTAGTAGAATACAGTGTCTTGACACTTTCATCTTGTGTTTTGTGTATTACTGCTACGCTGTGGTGTGAAGTAATTAATTGCTTGCAAACTGCTGGCATTACTGTACATAATGTAGTGCCCGAGTACTGAAGTAAAATAATAATGAAATAAATTTTACATACATTAAACATTGAGTGACAGTTTACGTGGATTAATGATATTGTTACATGGAATTTTATACGTAGAACTCATATCCGCTTACAGGAAATGGTGGATAATCTGGGATAATCAGGAATCTGTGAATAATTTGTGTATGTTGAAGTGACTTTATGGTGTTTGCAGGTCACAGAGGCCCTTGTACTTCACAGCCCTAAAATTCAGAGCTATCACATTGATAACCTATAGTTCAGTGAGTATGCATTTAGAAGTGATGTTACGTTAAAATTTGTTTTTATTTTATTAACTATCGAGCGGACGCTTGTGGCCGAGAATAATACTAATGTAAAAAAACATACTGTTAAGCAATGGCCAAGTTCGATAGTCGTAAAAAGAAGGGACATCTAAAGTTCCCAAGTTCATAGTTTTAAATTCGAAGTGTAGTCTTGAAACTTTGTTGCATTGCATTTCAGTTTATATACCTACAACATAGATGCCTATTTGTATGCATCGCATATGCCTACAATTTAGGAGATAGGTAGTAATCGATGCAAATCAGATTAGTTTCAAGACTATACTTCTGTTAAATTGCGGACTACGAACTTGGGAACTTTAGATGTCACACTCTCAAGTGTGGATTTTTTATTTTTTTATTGTTGCTTTGAGTTTTTACTGTTTTTTTTGTTTTGTTTTATCCTTATTTGTTTACTTTATTTCATCCAGATGTTGTTGAACATAACCCGCACCCATAGATAATAATTTAAGTAGAGACTAAGGAGCGGGCTGAAAACCAGTGTTGATCCGTGCTGTAGCCATGCTGCAGACGGATCAACATCCGCTGAGCCCAGTCCTATTGCCATACTACACATTTTTAAATTTAAGCCGTTAATTAGAGTTTTAAGTTTTTTGTTTATGTTAATGTGGCAATAAACATATTTTCTTTCTTTCTTCTTTAACTGAATTTCAACGTATGTTGATTGTTTCAGGTCCTCACGACTGCGTACTCATATTTCACGTTGCTGTACACATCTTACCGTAGATAATGATTAAATGAAAATATTTAAAACATTATTAATTAATTTTACAGTTAAAGTATTAATATACGAACTTGAAAACGTGAGAAAACTTCAGAAAGACACACTCGCACGACCAAAAACACGCACGAAAAAAGTCTTCGCGAAAGACGATACCGCCGATATTATATTTACGAATGTATCGACACTAAAATTATTATCTACGCCACGGTATTTTCATCGTTTGGAATCATGACTGAAAACGTTTTCGTGTGTCTTGCAATAATAATTTACGTGCTCTTCTATTAAGAAAAAATGGCATCGCGGTCGGTTGCATTACGTGTTGCATTCGTTAACGTGATCATTCATATGATCATCTATGAGCTAAAAAAGAAATTACACGGAAGAAAACGTCGATGGTGGATTTGGAACTGGCTCAATAGATGAAGTTTGGGTGCACATGCTTGGACAAGAAATGATTATTTTCAAGATAATATCGCTTGGTACGCGATTTTAAAATAGTCCTCGCGAAAGTACGAATGTTACGCGAAAATAATAGGAAAGTACCGTCGCGACGACGTTTTCGCGATGATATTTTCATAAATGTAAAATCGGCTAAGTACGACTAGGCACACCTTCGTCATCTAGCTTTAGGGTTGTCAACTGTACTCTAAAATAGATCTATTTTATGCCGGTGCACTGTATAATCTATAACACTAATAAAGTACGTTAAAATACTCGATTTACACTAACTCAGACATTTTTGGCACAAAGTTCACTGGTGCCAGCATAAACAACAAAGAAATGATATTAAAAAAAATACTCTTTAGTGACTTTCTGAAATAAGATTCAGGTACCTACTTAATTACTTCTGAAAAAAGTTGGCAACCCTATCTAGCCTCGTTGCAATTTTTTTCTGAGAGGCAAATTTTTTTATACCACGACATGAGCTATTTCTATGTGAAATTAGCTCAGGCTGACTTCAGAGAAGGCTATTGACGCATGTCCGTAATAAGTACCAAACACTTTTATAAATCGAAATACTAATAGTAAAACTAAACCATTTATAAAACTTGTCCATAGACGTGTCCATGCATGCTATAGAAGTATGGACGCTATGGTTCACATTTTAACGTAACGTAATTTATTCTAACTTAAAACTTTTACTAAGCCTAGCTCTATATCCAAATCTCATTTGCATGCCAAGGCATCTCTGTAGCTACGCAGCTGGTTTTTATACCATCTATATTTTATAAGTGTATAAAAAATAAATTTTAATAAAAGTTTCTTTTTGAAGAAAACGGTTCAGGCGCTCGAAAATATTTTCATTTTAAAGATCATAAATTATGAAGTGCTTCGTTTCACTGTAATGGGAATCCATAAAGTGCCGCCAAAAATTACAAGCACTATAATAAACCTTAATCTTATCCAACGTTTTTATTGAGTAAAATTTTTAAACCCACATTTTTATTAAATATAATAATTACAATTCAGTATTGACATGATCACATAAGCCATCTCAAAACGAGTTTCTACCAAAACGAATGTTAGTTAAATATGGGGTAGGTAATTAGAATTTTTCGCGAGTTCATAATTGACTTTTCTTCTAGTTAGTAGTAAGTTTGACAAGATGATCTGCTTCTGATTTTCTGCAATTGTGAATTATTTTTTTAGAATAGGTTAATCATCAACTACAGACTATCTTTATATTACTCTTTCGCCAAATTACACTACGCCTATTAAATGAGCATCGAAACTTGGTGGGCTAGAACAGTTCAGGGGCGATCAGCGGCGTCGGCGCGGGGCGACGCGGCTTGGCGCGGCAATCACTCGCCGCTAATGTCCCGGCCTCCAAAGTTAACGTCCACCCATAAATCAGCGCGTCCTTGCCCATTGCCATCCACTCTGTACGACGGAATAATTTCCTACTCTCGCAAAATAAATACGAACGCACTAACGACACGAAATCGTGTCCCCAAATTCGTGTCCCCAAATTCCCATCCCAAGATAAATGTGTTATCATGCTGACGAATTGCCATTTTAATTAAATTTTTAACGTAAATCTCTTGTGCGATCATTAAAAAGTAATTCCAATAACACGGTGAGTCGGAGCCACGTTTATACAACCGTGACTGTATTCCAATAGATGTTAAAATTTATCGAATACAAATGAATTTAAAAAATGTTATTTTCATGTTTGTTGATGAGTAAGTATCTATTTTATGTTTTGTTAAAATTACATAGGTTTTATACTTAAGATAAGAAAGTATGAGATGCTAGCATAAGTACAGATTTTTTTTATACTGGGCCTTAATAGTACAATTGAGTTATTCATCGTTACTGTCAAATAGATGATTGCTGAATAGTACATATTAATACTTTTCGCAAATCATAATTATTATGAGTCGTCAATTATTTCCATTTTGTTATTTTTGATGCGAATCATACTAAGATTAATTTATAACGGCCTTTTTAGAACCACAGGGCTTGGGGTTGCTTTGATTTCATGAACCTATAAGTCTAGCCGGCGAGGTACCTATAGGCACATGTATAAAACGTAGATTTTCTTTATCCTAATAAGATTATACCGCAAATTTTCTCTACGAGCATTAAAAACTCTCGCGGCGTCAGCGCACGTAACATTTTATGAAAAGAATAATCTAATGTTCTCACGTTTGTTGCTTGTAGAGCAAATACTACGTAATGACTATAATTTATACTGAATCGGAAGTTAGTTCAGAGGAAAAAGAAAACAAAAGAAATCTCTTCAGAATAATGCTCAACTTATTTTCAGTGTTGATAATCTCGGCATCAGGAGAAAATTGTGACGACATTATGTGTGCAAATGTTTTTGACGACGTATGTGGAATGGCGGAGTTAAAAGATGGCACTCAAATCATAATGCAATATCAAAATATTTGTTACATGAGAAAAAAAGCGTGTGAACTGGAGTCTATCGTGGGTTCGTATACTTCGTATTAACAATTCACATTTTTATATGATAAACGAGTTAGTATTCAATTGGATTCGGAGACAGAAACCATTTTGTTGGCAGATTTTATGTCGAGATTTCCATATACTCAAATTGGAACCGATATTCTGAGGAGGTAGTTTTTATGATTCTTGCTTGCGTTACTGAAATGTATTACTTTCTATGTGGATGTGTTTTATTGGAAATCGTTAAAATCCAGCTAACAAAATGATAGGTACTAATGTTTGTCTCAAAATATGAATGTATTTTAGGAATAAAGGGTGTAAGATACTATGGATACATTCTGGATACCTCAAAGGTAGAATATGGTACTTAAAAAAGAATTCCTTAGTATATCTAAGAGTTCAAAACGGGGTATTTACCATGTTAAAGATGGTAAATACCCCGTTTTGAAGTCTAATACTAATGTTAGTGACCATGGCAGTTTAAAAGAATTCCTTACCTACATTCTGCATAATATAATGTCTTTTTTTAGAAATGAACCAAGTATCAGACGAGCTATGCAATATAAAAAAACCGAAGCAGAAGATCAAGCACGACAACTACCAAGGTGAGGGTCGTCGTGTACATGACTTCAGCATAGTGGGGGCTCACCAGGCGTGCAACCACTCCTGCCCCACATTCTGCACCGACACTTACGAGCCGGCGTGTGCGCAGATCTGGAAGGCAAACATGTACTCTTCCACCTATAGACCCATGATAAACCATTGCCATATTGACTTGTTTTCGTGTGCTGCTGGAGTAAGTAAGTATATTATGTACAAAAAATATGCACGCGAGCATAGCTAGTTTGTTATGCAGGTGTAAAAACAGCAAAGGCCGTTTTATATGGAGGGGCCAATCTGATAGGTCCGAACTGCGTTAGATTGGCCTAAATAGAAACGTTGACTATACACGATAGAATCGCCTCATAATTAAATAGTTAGTCGCTGCGGCCGCGAACGCGTCATGATATCTATACATATCATATATTGGCCGTTAAAGATTCCGGTATGTCGGTGGCAGCTTTAGGTAATTCTGTAACGAAATAGCGGCTGTAACGAAATAGCGGCTGTAACGATAATAGCTGAAAATATTAGTGTTGTTATCTATGTTGCGTCAGTTTTGTTACTGTCTAATGTGAAAACATACGGTACAGATATTATCAAGTAAAAAAAAAAACACCACAGAAAAAGTTCCTATAATCGGATTATATAGAGGCCTGAACAATTACAGAAAAAAAATATGTGTTCTTATTAATGAGTAGATAGTATTCTATATATTAATTCGTGAAGAAAAAACTTTGCACTCATTTTATGCATATTGCGGGAACGGAGGAGTGGGAGATTTGGCATAGTTAAAGTTTATATGGAGAAGGTGTGCAGAAAATTTAAATTTTTATATAATATTACGGTCAAATTTCAACCCCTGGCCGACCACTAGTATAACTTAATTCTCATAAAATATGGTTACAATCGGTGTTAGGTAGATAGGTACAAGATCTCATATTTTACCACACGTATTTTTACAAAAATATTAATGTTCTTTTTTGTCGTAGATGTGACTATACAGCCTATAGCTAAATGCTACAGGAACGGAGGCGCACTTATGTTCATGCAGCAAGTTGCCGCCATGAAGACCCTCGGACTGTTGCCCGAAGATGCTTTAGAGGAATATAAAAAATCCCGGTCGAGACGTAGAACAAATGGCGAGATAAAAGTCGACCAGACAGAAGCCGTTGATGTCGTTGATGTTGCCGATCCCGATATCGATATCGATGCGGATGTCCTTCTCAAAGAACAGTTGCAGGAAGTAGTAAGAAGAATTTTTGACAGATATCGTGAAGAATTAAACTTCGAAATGAACGAATAAATACTGAGTTTGTACTTACATTATTGTAATGCCTATTTGAATTATTTTGTTACCTTCTAAATCATGCGACTGAATTTGCTACAGTTGTAACTGGTCTGGGTGTTTTTCCATGTGAGATTTATGTCTGTTATCTGTATCCACGATACAGGAGAAATCCTAGTGCAGGGAAACGTTTTTGTAAGAGAAAAAAATAAAGTAAAAATATTGTTGAAACTTAGAACAGAATGAGTTCTGTATTCAGTGGTTTCCCCGAACACATGATATGGGGACCTTCAAGAAAACAGCCTACACCATCCTAAACGGTCGGCAACGCATCGGTGACTCCTCTGGTGTTGCGGATGTTTATGGGTGGCGGTTATCACTTACCCTCAGGTGAAATGCACGCATACCTCATGCATAATGCACGCAATTTCCTTGTCAAATTTAAACAAGATCGGTTCAGCCGGTAACAGGTAGCAAACAGACATAGAGACAGGTTATTTTTACATTAGTAAAAATTGTGATAAATAATAATGAGTGAAAAGGTGCCTAATGTTAAAATAGAATCAACTCATTTTAAAAGGTAAATAAAGCTCGAGGACCTCGCTCACCTATATGTAACAAGCTACAAAGTGAAATGATCAGTCGCATACGGTTTACGAATACGTACACGTACACACGTACACGTATACGTACGTCGTACAGTAACTGTACAACACAAGCTAGATGTTCCATCGGCTAATTCCGTCACAGCCGAAATTTGCCGTTTGAAATGCGAGCTTTCTAGTACAATTATTTAGCTTAGTATAAAGGCAAAATTGATATTAGCAATTAGTTCACTGGCAGTAAGCACGTTCGCTAAATTGTCTTTGCATTTCGATCGGCAAAATTGGCTGTGACGGTATTAACCGATGGAACCTCTGGACTATGTTGTACTATCCATAGCGATAGTTTCTACATTGATATTCGCAACGACCGGACGTTAAACCGTGGAGCGGCTTAAATCCTCTACCTCGTGATTAATGCTCCCGTCCGTTCCGATTTACAGCCCGCGGTTTTCAGGGCCAAATTAGCCATCGTGCTCATAAATCGTCGAAAGGTTGCTATGATGTTTACCTAGTTGCTGCCCATTCTGTTTTGCCGGTATTGCAATGTGGAACTCTACTTGGAACTATACAATTGATGGATTAAACACGTTGGGTAGATTTTATGAAAATTGTATTCTTAATGGCTAATTAAGGGTAGAATTAGCACAAATTAGAGGTGCACGGAAAGAGCCTGCCCAAGTAGAATATGGAATGCCTAAGTAAGTGGGCAGTCAGGCCCACCACGGCACTAACCACTATGGTATAAGCAATTATCATGTGAGAATGCCGAAACGTTAGAAGAACGAGTAATGAACACCCAATGGTATGAAGATGAGCGTTTGTACATTATTGTAGAGATAGTTTTACCAGATTTTTGAAATATTAATAGGTAATGTAAAGCCTGAGTTCATTCGACCTATGAAGGGAATGTTAAACAGTTTAATACAAAATACTTGTACTAACGAGTAAAATAATAATTATTAATTTCATAATCCGTGCGTTCTCGTTCCGTTGTTACTCTTCTTTATACAAAACAGCCAATTTCGAGGTTTAATTAAATTTTCGTACTAGAATAACATTTAAAAACGAAAGCTTTAGTACGTGGGTTACACTGAAATTTTTTGGAACTGGCCAATTTAAAAATAATATTAAAAAAAGAATATTACATTCGAATATTAGAACTCTTTAGTAATCTATCTACTAATTTGATAGACTTAGCATAGCATGTCGTGCCACCGTCTACAACATAAAGTTATTATTACTAGTGGTAATAACTTTATGGTCTACAACTAGTTTAACGAATTCAGGCGTGGTCGTACGAATCTCAGTAATGATTAACGTCAGTGACATCATTCAACAGCGACGACTGAGAATAACATCAATGTCACCTCATGATAGAGTCTGACGAGAGAGTGACCTCCTATTAGATTCGGGCAAGTTTTGGCACTGGTATGAGCCAAGAACAAAACATCTTACATGAACATTTGGGCGTTAGGAAACTTTGTGCTTTGTGCACAATTATAAAAAGCCGTGGGAGAGACCCCCGTAGAGGAGTGCTCCTCTGAATGGTTCCATGGAAAGCAACGATGCATAGATTTTAAACGAGACTATTTTGAAAAACAATAAGCAGTAAAATAGTTGCTACTTTCTTTTTCTTTTTGATAATCTAAAAACTTCCTGTGTTACCCTCGTCTGCTGCGGCCTCCGGTAAAGAAAAGATTAACGTGTTTGGACATGACTCGGTGGAAGAAAACATTTCCAATTATTCCACTGTTATGTAATGTTCATGTTTGAAAATTCTATACCTACTAATTAGGTTCTATGAACGCTATTAGCTACCTTTTTTATATTGGTTATATTTACAACAAGAAAATGATTATGTAACTCATTTATTGACTTAGAAACATTAATTTACTATTAAGTACAGTCAGCTAAAGAATTGGTTTACCACCCTAAGGTTGCAGTTTGTTTGTATGCCATAAAACAAAAAACAAAACTATATTCTCTTATCAAAATAATCAAGTTTCAACTTTAATGACATTTTCATTTGATAAAAAGTTCTGTTAAAATTGATAGACCATTTTTTTGGCCGACCGTACCTATTCGTGTCACTTCGTTGTTTGGCACTTTGCTATTAGCTGATCTCAATATTGATCTTAATATAAAAAAATATTAATCCCAATGCACAATCAATTTAATCGTATCGCCGAGCAACAGGTACATACGTTGCGTACCTTTATTTCTTAAAAGACGCCTCCATTTTGCTAATGGACTTCCCATGTACTTCCTTGTCTCAAGCTCGATAAAAAAATCCAATCAATCTGTCATACCTTTAAAAATTCTAATTGTGCTACTTGGTATTCAAGGATGACTCTAATGGAAATGTTTAGGGCACCTTTCTACGAATTCTTCGTAAAATTCAATCGAATACCAACCCTTTACATTTGGAAGGGAAAAAAGGTTGGTATGGTTGCAGAAACGTGAGAATATTTAACAAAATTGATAATAAAGGTGAGCCTAAGTAATATAAATGCTACTTAATAAAATATACTGGGACTAATATTAGGGGCTTTTTCAAACCAAAAGCAGTATTGAACGAAAAGATTATCATTAATAATTATAATATTATACAAGGCGGCCATGACAGTACGCCGTTAAATCAAATCATGTATTTGGTATCATATTCTATAGTCGTACCAAAATCTCTCTCATTCGTGTATAGGGACTTCGATGTAGTTCGAAACTTATCTCATCTTTATATTATGTTCTACACGTGTAATTAAAAATACATTTTGGTTAGAACATTGGGTCTACCGCGTAACTAAAATGGTAATGTGCAACGACTCTGGTATAAACTTCAATACGATCGAGAAAGACTTAACTTTGAGTTACCTTGTAAAGTGAAATACCGATTATGAAGACGGGATTCCCAACAGCATGATCGGTAAAAAAATTAGGTACAAGGCAACTCGAAGCTTATTACCAGAGTGAATGTTCATTACTATTTTAGTAAATCTCCAGCGTGGTAGCGGTAGACTTCAAGTTAGAGATTTTTCAAACTTTGCCTGGAGATCGTGAAAAGTGTAAAATTAGGAAAATATTAATTATTTCCTGAGGCTAAACTACTGATTGGATATGATACATGTGTGAACGGTCACAAAACGTATTTGGATCGACGTTAGTCATATCACAAATTAATATAATAGTTACTAGTCGTTCTGTCATCGCCACCTTGTATATAATAAGTAAGTACAATAAGAAAATGTTCTCTCAATTGTGACGCAACCCCTAAATGGACAAAATTTGTCGCACGTCCGTTCCGTGATCTTGTGGTCACAGAGTGACATTTGATTGACTGCTCTAAATTATTTCCGTCCCTTTCAGTCACAGGCTCCTGTTCATTTGTGATTTATACTTAGTACTATGTATAATACAACATTATAAAATTGACATTTGGTACCGTGGACATTTACAGGTATATGTAATACATAATAAAAATATAAATATAAAAAAATAAAATAAAAATAAAAACGGCTACGACAAAATGTGTAAGAGAAAAGGGACATTTGAAATCATGTGAAAAGTTTGTGAAAACTATGATAATGATTCGTTCGGAAGATTCGAAACAACCCGCATGTACTACAAGTGGAACAGGTACAAACGTAAGCGGCTGAAGTTTTGCACAACTATCTGTAAAGCCATCGCACGCACCCCTAAAACTATTCCCGGGTTGTTTATCTAAAGAATCACAGGTATGCGAGACATTACCCTGCCACTCACTCCGTGAATGCTCACGCCTAAACAACGTGAAATAAATTGTGCTGTGTAAATACAATATACGAACATTTTACGAAAACAAGTTAGAATGTGTTCCTTATTTAAATGGAAAAAAATGTTTCCCAGTTTAGTGTAACCTCATGTATAAAATACGAAAGTGGCAAAGGATGAATATTTTTACTAGGGAACCCGTCCAAAAATAGTTTGGTCAGGCGTGCCATATGCTGTGTAGTATTAATTTAACTGTGGCTTGACCTCATGTAGCAACTTACCTGCCTTCACATATTTATTAATACATGATATTGATACTATACTATTGATTGATGATTGATACTATACTACAGGTGATGGCCACGTAACGGGAAGGCGATGAGAATCGTGTTATATAGATTCTTCGCCACTGCTATCTATATGAATCCAAATTCAAGGCATTCATATTTTCTGGCTTCTGTTCACATTGGTGACTATGCCAACCTCGTACCTAAGTTCACTCTTATAGATACATTATATAACAAAGCTTAAAATATACCTACTTATAGTTAAAACAACGTTATTTGCGTTCCTAATAATATTTTACGTAATGTTAAGTCCATTCGGTGGCCTAAATAGGTATCAGTTCTACCCTCCGGGGTTGACCCTTAGAATTTTAGTTTAGTTAGCTTAGTTAAATCTAGTTTACCTAAGTATAAAACGGTAATCGTTAGGTCAAAGAGCCTTAGTCCAGTTTCAGTTTGATGGAGTTTAGTTATTATAGGATTTCTAGGCATTTATTAGTCTACAGAACTTTATAATAAGTCCTTCGATCCAGCTGACCTCATATAAATTATGATCGCAGGCTTTGTCTAAAAGGTTCCTAATGTTCTTATGGCTACTTGAATAATCTATTAATAATAATCGTGATGTGAAACTACACCATAGTCCTTAATATAATACATACTACAAACAATAAACATACTATATTATTTTTGTGATTTTTCTCATCTACTTTTCTTTCTTCTCTTTCTTTTTTTCTTTTGTGCAGTGTTCAAATGTACTATATTTAGGCTGAAGAAAGTTGGCAACCCTAGGTTACAGTTGAACTGTGTCAAAAACTGGAAATCCTATGGAGCCGGATATTGTCATCATCAACAACATTACTCTTTAAAACGGTAACAAATATAAGATATCCGTTGGATTCTAATAACAGTACGTTGCACCATAAAAAGTAACTATTTATTATAGTCTAAGTCACATGCTTATCGAATCATACGACGATTTGAGCAATGTCCTTTATGGCAAGCAATTCAACTAATAATATTGTCAAATATTAATAATAGCCTACATTGTAAACACTAAATCAATCGTGGTTGGCATCATTCACGTTTTACGGTTATCGTTAAAGGGAAAACTGATTTTGCAAAACTCTGCTGAACCAGCCAAAAAACTAGTTCGGTGGTCCGAAAACTATTGTGTCCTAAATTCCGGATCTTCCGATAAAACCGCCCGCATTTTCCACATATTTATTACACTGACCAGCCAAGAGGGTCTACATTTCTTCTGAATATTATTTTAATTGAGCTGTTTTTTAGCTACGACGACAATAGGCCATACTAATAATAAGAAATATTAATATGATACAGACGACCAATGGGCTAAGCTCACGAGGCAGTGGGTCCCTCTGCGTGGCAAGAGCGCGGCAAACCCAAACGGAGATGGCGGGATGAGCTAAGACTGGTTCAGTAGTTTAAGATAGAGAGAAGTGGAAAGATTGAGAAGAGGGACGTCATTACCCTGCAGTGGAACAATACAGGCTACTAATAATAATATAATATTTGATATATAATATTATATACATGTTTTTATTTTTTATTGTAAGATTATTTTACAGTATCTGTGTCTAAAAGTATGTAAAAAATTGAATAAAAGGAATATAATATTTGAAAAAAAGTAAAACATAAGAGAAACCAACGGCCAAGCACACTATTTTCGAGATATACCGACACGTTATCGCATCTTCGTGCATTATCCTCTTTTCCACTTCTAATTGCTGTTACTAATCGGTTAATCAACTGGAATAGCTCTCATTATCTCGGATTCTGTGTAACCATGTCGGTAACAAGGTAGATATGCGTTATCTCAGGAAGAAAAAGTTCGATCCTTACAACAATATTCGGTGATAAAGCGTGTGAAAGTCCGGAACATCAATTTGCAGAACAATGCTGTGTCTGAATGTGGAAGTTTCGCGCATAAAAGCGTCCTAATACAATTTAGTGGCAGAACAATAATTCTCGGGACGACAATAACTTGGGCACCTACACTGCGTTCATCTATTCTAGGATAGACGACCGCGGTTCTGTTCTTTTGGGAATATCGCTCCTGAATATACGGTTATGATATGTGTTTATAAGGTATTCATGAAAAAGCGTAGATACTTTATGTTTTAGATAATTTAACGAGAATCATGGCACAGTACAATAATATTTGTTCGGTACTAGCAAGGTTTTGTAATCAACGCGCTCAGCTGAAAAAAGCGATGCACGCAGATTTATTTTTTGTAATTCCTGAAAATAATGTGTAAACGGTCCTCAATATTATATCTAGAGCACGGCGCGGCGGCAACTTTCAAAAGATAATAGCTTAATTTTCTCATAGCTACAAGGCTATGAAAATAAAGAAACCCAGTGTTTATAACACACAATATAAAGAATGTGTTAAGATTATGCAGCTTTAGTATATATTACGTCAGTAAAGCAGCTTAAATCTCCCTTCGTGTTTAATAAAATGTCTATTAGCATTATGGGATTTTACTTTGGCATAAATTGCAACTCTGTTTGACCCATACTAAGTTGATGGTTTAACCCCTCCGGTATCATCATTGCGATATTATATGGATGTTTATGGATGCTATAAGCAACGTTATGCTGTTACAGGTATAGAACCTAACAGATCATAATATATCCCCTGGGCGTTGCGGTGTAAACGGTAAAGCGAAGCAATGTAGACACAATAGAAAATCTACAATTATGTAAACTTACACTGATACTGACGGTTCCTACTTATAGTAGTAAAACTGGCATATGTGCATTGGAAAACATCACCTGCAGCATGGCAACGACTGAGGAGGAGAAGTGGCAATGTAGGAGATATTGCCTCTGAGTGAGGAACTAGCAATAACTACTTAAAAATGGTAGAATCAATGACATTGGTAGAAATTAATAAATTTATATTAAAATTAAAGTTTTTAGACCGTAAATTGTTGCTACGACGTAACCGATGCAATGTCTCCATTACAGTTACGCTGTCGTAGCGGAATCCACTACGCGTCGAATCAATGTTCTTTAAAAATATTATGCATTTGGTACCTATGTTTGTTTTTTAAATAATAATCATTTGACGTTTGGATGAGTGATTTTATTGTCAGACGATCCTATTCTTTATTAGTTTTTAAATTCAGATAAAAACGTAAGTATGTACGTGAGTAAAATAAGTTTTCTATTTCCATATTTCCTTGTATGTAGATGCTTCCGCAGTCTACAAACGAGGAAATGTGGAAATAGTAAAATATATTTTGTATATTTTTATTTATCAAAAGGAAACCTTACAAATCCCCGCAGCACCATGGTTATCAAGTTTTTTACGCAAATATGAACATTTAGAGCGAATTTGGTACGTATAATGTATCTAACTTTATTTGTTACGACGTGTTGTGAGGAACATTCGCACTTTACCTTTGAGAAAAATTTAATTTACTCGGAGACACCTGGTTGAGATCACAGGCGCGCAAACATCCTTTATATTAATCAAAGTCGGTTTGATTTATCTGTACGTTTCGTTTCAGTTAAAAATAACTGGTTGTATTTTAGCCTGAGATTGTGGGTTTTTGGAAAACTGTATTTATCCATAGAGCTGATATTTAAGCGAAGGAAACCAATATATTTGATCATCGTAAAAAGCCAATGTGTGTGATATCGTAAAAAGCGGTAGGTGCTGTCATGTTGGCCATGAATCATAGGTGTGACGTGAAACATCGAGTGTCAAGTTTTCACATGATTGATACTCTTGTGGATGCTTACCCAGTGGGGAATATACTCGTATAAAGGTAACTGTAGAATATACATTGAAATAAAATAAAGCACTTCTAAATCTACAAAAAGGCCAGTTAGTGTTAATTATACAAAACATAGCATCTCGTCTGTATATCTCGAAGGGTAAGGAGGCAGTGTTGTCCTGTTGTACAATACTATCTATCGGGCACAATTTCAAACTCCGAAAATCTAAAAACATATACCCTATCGGGGAACCGAACTTAGAACTTCAAACTCAGTAGCTGTGCTTTCGATTATTTGACCAATGAGACAGTTAGTGTTACAATGAAGTCGTGATGTTTCTAAGCAGGCAGTGGGTGCTCGGACTAATAACGTAATATAATTATTATATTAGGTAGGATGGGTGGGTGGATATGACTTGAATGTAAGTACGTTGAACACTGTAGATCTCAGAGCAGATTCACGTGTCCGTCAATTATCAAATTGGTCAGTGCGCTCGCCTCATAGGTCAAGTTTTCGCCAACGCATAACCCGAAAAAGACGAACGTCCCGCGTTAAAATAATAATAATAATTAGGAGTTTTGTGAAGTGTTCAGTTACATGGGAGACCGCACACAGGTGAAAGGTTCACTTATGACTTATATGGTGTAAGTGGCGTGGTGATTGGTAAGTCACTAGATATAGTTTTAATTTATTTTAATATATTTATATGGAGAAGGAGTGCAGAACGCTAAAATTACGGTCAAATTTTGTCCAGTGGGCGACCACTAGTTAGGTTAATTCTGCGAATGGTTACCGGTAAACAATAGATTTTATATTGTCTAAGATTTGTCTCTTGAGAAATAGAATTAACAATTATTACTGATTTCAAAGGAATAGCATACTTTTAAGTTTAAGTTATTTAGTTTTAAGTGCAAGTTAAATAAAAGTGGCTAACGCAAAACATCATTATAGGGGATCATAAGTCTCATCGCTGCACAATAAGCACTAAGAATATTCTCAAACAGATTAAGAAAATTAGGTGTCTGCTTCGTGCTGTTTTGCGAGCTTTCCGGAATAGGTTTTTAAAAAAAACGATTTACTTCCCTAACTAAAGTTTATTGTAAAATAATCACAAACAAACTTTTACACAACATCGATCCCGAACTCAGGAAACTGAAACTATGTACCGGCGAAGAGATTAGGGCTAACTAGTGTAGCGATTTAGAAGACGGAAGCTAACTAGTGTAGCGGTTGAAAGATGGGAGCTAACTGACTGTCCGCGTGGCTTGAAATAGTTTTATATAAAATAAAGATGCGGATGTCAGCAGATTAGACAAAGGAAAGGCTGGGTATAACACGTCCCCCCTAAAAGACGAAGCTTCATCTTAAATAAGATGAACGCGGAGTAGAAAGAGATTGAGGATCCTGAGTTACGAGATCAATGTTTTACAATTGATTAGATTAGATTTAGAGAGTAAGTATACATTGAAAAATAGAGATTTTAAGATTTAGTCATTAAGATACAGTGAAGATATAGAATTTTAAGAGTTAGTTATTAAGATACAGAGAGGATTTAGAATTTTAAGAGTTAGTATTATGTACTAAGAACTAAGATTATTATTATCATAAGAACTTAATATTTAAGATTATATTGTTTAATTATAGGAACTTAAACATAAGATTCTATATAATTAAGATATTAATTATTTGTTAAATTTCTGGATGAGCGATAATCTGATCTATATTTAAGTCGGCTTTGAGATAAGACAGGTAATGATGTTATTGACTTATTATCGTCTTCAGAATTAAAATGACTCATATCATTGAGCTCTATCTGAGTTTGTTCATTAGCAGATCTAGTAGTATTATTACACTGGTTATAAATTTGAATGCATAACCCATTATTATTTTTATTATTTTTAAAATATCTGTATATTTTATACACGGTAAATAGAGATATAAGTGCAATTATAATATAAGTGATTGTGGAATAATAAGAACCATATTTAATTATATGAGGCTGATCTATAATTTTATTTATTTCGTGTTCCAATCCATCTAATTTATGAGATGCTAGTTTAAGATTTTCTAAATCAATATTAGTTAATGTGATTGGAGATAACAACGGCAAAGTTTTATTATAATTAATTTCCTTTTTACAACAATTATCATTGGTTATGTCAAAATCAAGTATGAGTTCATTAGGCACTTGCAATTGTAAACAGGAACTTGATGTAAATTGCATTGTCTTACAGTAAGCGATACATTGCTCAGGCAAGCTTAAAATGCCTGTACCGATAATAGAATAGTCTTCGACTTTATTAGAACATTTAATAGTTAACTTATTAGATTTAGATTGTACAAATATCCATTTATTATTTTTTAATTTCTGCCATATGTCTATAGTACCATAGATTAGTTTGTAATTACAATCAGAGGGCAGAGACAAAGATATTTCAGTTAATAATTTTGTTTCGCAAATAGGATGACTTATAGTTGAAAATATAGTTTGCAATGGGCAAATTGAATACATGTTATTCACTAGATTACATTCTCCAAGAGAATTAAATACAGCGTAGGTTAATCTATCATCTGTTATAGCTAAATACAAATTTGAGGGATATATGAGAGCAAAGGTTTCAGGAGTTTCAGGGTTGTTAGGAGTTGGTAGAGGAATAACCTTGAAGACATTGAACTTGGTAACAGAGATAAGAGGAATTCGTAACACAAAGACTATCTTATTGTTATAGTAATATGATACTAGTTTAGATACATCTATAATTGCATGTATATTATTTAGGCTAAGAGGAATAGGAAAGTCCAAATTTCTTTTAATAGAATTTAAATGTCTTTCTAGTTCATTTAACAAATTAGTGGGTGTGATAACAGCTGGATGTAGTATATTAACCTTGGAAAAGAGAATAGAATTTAAGATTGTGTCTAACGAATTTGATATGACTAAAAGAGAGCTTTCTATAATGTTTGCTAAATTATTCATTTTGATTATGTGTAAATATGCGTTATTGTTCTTATTTATATCTATCAGAATACTTTCTAATGTTTGTATTCTTTTACTTAATTTTAATTCATTATTATTAAGCTTATACATAGTTAGGTTAAAATTATTAATAGAAGATTTAATTACGTGTATATTTTCTTTCATTAGATTTAATATTTCCTTTTCATTAGACTCGCTAGAGGAAATTGCGGCATCATATTTCCTTGCGTCATCTGCGTCGAGAGTGCCAAAGAAAAACTTAAGGATTTCGCCTCCAAATTCCAATGATCTTTTGGAGCGATTGGTAACTGAGTCAGCATTAATGATATGGGAAAGAGACTGATATTTGAGTAGATTTTGTTGATATATTACTTCTAAAGGATTATAAAAGTCTTTACATTCAATGATTGATTGAATCGTAACTATGCGTTGACAAAATTCTAAAGTGTTATCTAGCATAATTTTTACACTATTAAGATGTGGTCCAAATGGTATAATATTCAAGTTTGTAATAATATTCCAATAATCATTATAGAAGTAAATAGTCTGTTCCGGGTCATAGTACAATCCGGGACTATGCAATATAGGACTAATTGACGGCATCGCGTCGCATGGCGGCGATCTAGAACAAAACAATAATAAAGATAATGTTGAATGGTATGTAGATTGATTATTCTTTAGCGGGTTTGATTTCGTTGGTATGATATTTGATATTCTTGCGACCTACTGCCAATGTGACGTTATGTTTATTATGAACTTTGATAATTTTGTAAGGACCTTTCCAGATAGGTGATAAGGCCTTTCTCAACCTATGGTGATGTTTTAGATAAACTTGATCACCTGTTTTATAAGATGCGTCCTTGGTTGATTTATCATAATATTTTTTAGAGGTTTCTTTGCTTTGCAATATGTTTTCTAAAGCTTTTTGACGACTGTATTTCATTCGGTATTGTAAAGCACGGACATATTCGTGATATGTAGACGTATTAGATTCATAGATAGTGTTAGGTATGTAAGGTTTATAACCATATAGAAGTTCATAGGGAGTATATTGAGTAGTACTATGTGGAGTAGTATTATAAGCTAAGATAGCAGTTGCAACATAGCAATGCCAATCATTTTGGTTTTCGTTAACAAAGGATTTTAAGTATTCTTTAAGAGTAGCATGGCTACGTTCTAACGCGCCATTAGTTTGAGGATGATAAGGTGTAGAAAATAAGGGTTTTATTTTACAGAGATCATTTACTTGTTTAAACATTTCAGAAGTAAATGAAGTACCTAGGTCGGTAAGGATAGTTTTAGGAAAACCAAATAATGAAATAAAATGAATATAAGCGCGAGCTATCTCATCGCTTGTTGAAGAGGTCATTGGATAAGCATTTGAGAATTTTGTTAGATCGTCTTGAAGAGTGAGTAAGTATTTAAATTGCTGAAAACCAGCGTCAGGTAAGGGACCTACGATATCTAGAGCCAATCTTTCAAATGGTCTTGTACTAGAGGATGTTATCTCCATTGGAGCTTTATTAGAACGTCGTAGAGGTTTGTTTACTTGACATAATTTACAATTTTTAACATAGTTTTCTATGTCTGAGCGCATGGACTTCCAATAATAAGCGGCTTTGATACGATTGAACATTCTTTTCATACCTGGGTGACCAGCAATTGTGGAGCCATGATTTTCTTTAAGAATTTGGGGAACCTCGAGAGGTGTTGGATAGATAATTTGATTTTTGTAGATGTGTACTTTAATATTAGTATCGTGAAACACAAAAGAAATCATATTATAAAGTTTATTATAAGCAAGTTTAGAGAATGGTTCAGTGAAATCAGATATAGCAAGATCAAGGTCAGAGCTTGTGATATTTTCAATTATATTATTACGTAATTTCATTAAAATATCATAAACAATTTTGAAATTCACTTCATCATAATGATGAATTTTAGTGAATAAGAAATAATAAGTTTTATTTTTACAAGAGACAGACGTCACAGTATTAGCTTGACGTTCTGAATTGATTAAATCTGTTGAGTTTTCTATTTGAGATAACAATTCTTGCGTATATGGAATTGATTCATCAAAATCTAGAGAAGTTGGGCAAGCTATTATCTTGCATTTAGAAAGATACAATGCTTCTGAATGTTCTATGATTTCAGTGTTACTTGGTTGCAATGAGTTAGTAAAGCGTAATTTAAAATACTGTTCATAAGATTCATTATTGAGAGAGTCGAGATTGATAGCATGAATTGGAAAGCGAGATAGTGCATCTGCGTTTGAATTTAGTCTACCTTGTTTATAAACTATCTCGTATTCATATTCTTCAAGTTTAAGACGCCAACGGATAAGACGACTACCGGGGTCTTTGACATTGAAAAGCCAAACTAAGGGCCTATGATCTGTTACGATTTTGAATTTATATCCATATAAATATGGACGGAAAGTTTTAACACCAAAGAGAATAGCGAGAAGTTCTTTCTCTGTAGTTGAGTAGTTGCCTTCGGCTTTATTTAAAGTGCGTGACGCATATGCTATTGGCTTGTCTTTACCGATTTCGCCTTGGGATAGAATTGCTCCGATAGCATAATTAGAAGCGTCGGTGGTGAGAATAAATGGTTGAGTATAATCGGGATATTGTAGCAACGGTGCTGAAGTTAGTTTATCTTTTAAGATTTGGAAAGCTAGTTCTTGTTCTTGAGACCAAAAGAAAGTGATATCTTTCTTTAGAAGAGACGTTAAGGGTTTTGTTATTTTAGAGAAGTTTTCAATGAACCTGCGGTAATAACCTGCAAGGCCTAGGAAGGACTTAACATCTTTGGGATTTTTGGGAGTAGAAAGGTCTTGAATAGCCTTGACTTTTTCGGGATTCGGTGATACACCTTTATCAGTAATTACATGGCCAAGATAAGTAACTTCACGGCGTAAAAACTCGCACTTATCAGGCTGGAGTTTGAGATTATGATTGCGAAATCTGTCAAAAATTAGTTTTAGTTTTGTCATATGAGATTCAAGGTCGGAACTATATAAAATACAATCATCTAGATATACATAACAATGGAGACCTTGGAGTCCGGATAGAACTGTATTCATAAGACGTTGGAAGGTAGAAGGTGCATTTTTTAATCCAAACGGCATCCTTGTAAATTCGAAATGACCGGAAGTGTCGTTTGTACCTATAATTGTGAAACCTGTTTTTGATGCGTCATCAGGATTTAGACGAATCTGATGAAAACCACTAACAAGATCAAGGGTTGTAAAATATTTAGAATGTCCTAATTGATCAAGTATGTCTGTAATTAAAGGCAATGGATAGATTTCAGAAACAGTGACATCGTTAAGACGACGATAGTCAATTACTATGCGCCATTTTTGTTTTCCTGATGCATCTGTTTTTTTAGGGACGACCCATACTGGGGCGCTCCATGGCGATTGAGATGGACGTATAATATTTTGTTCGAGCATTTTGCTAATTTGTTTGTCCACTTCTTCCTTGTGGCATTCTGGAAAGCGATATGATTTTACGTGAATTGGAGGAGCATCGCCTGTATTAATAGAGTGACTAAGAGTATCAGTACATGTAAGGAATTCGCCTTCAAGATGGAAAATATCTGTGTATTGTGAACAACAATCTAATAACGCTGTTTTTTCTTCTGGATTTAAGTGAGAAATCCGAATTTGATTTAGGACTTGATTTTGTCTATTAATGATAGGAATTGAGACATTATTTATATTTGCGATATTCCTATTGCATGGAACATCAGACTGAAAGAAATTGTTATCTGTAGGAGTTAGATGTACAGAATAGTTATTAATTTCAATAGGAGATTCAGTGGTATTTAAGATAGAAACATTTACTCTGCGATTCGATTTTAGAGTTACTATGCAATTCGCTACGTAAACACCTTTGGATATTGTATGATCAAGGACTAAGGCTTCTTTAAGAGATTTCAGCTCATCGATTTTATTTGATATTGCACACTCGATAATAGCTTCTGAGCGAGCAGGAATTATGTAGGTTGGTAACTTGAAATATAAAGGTATAGTGTGATCTTTCATAGATAAACATTCATTATTATAATCGACAATAGATTTAAGATGTCCTAGACAATCTGTGCCTATGATACCATCATATGCGAGATCTATGTCATCACTTACGACATGGAATTTGTAAGAAAAGATTTCTTTTTTTAATATAAATTCCATTTGAAATGAACCTAATGTTTCGCAATAAGTTTTATTATCATTAATACCTTTAAGTCGCACGATTTCTGCTGAGAACTCAGGTTTATTGTGTAAACATGATTCCTTTACTAAAGAAACACTAGCTCCTGTATCTACTAAGAATACAAGTGCTCTATCAGCATGATTAGTGTTGAGAAAAATATGTGGAAGAGTTACTTTTCTAATAAATGAATTAATTTCATAAATTGGAATATTTGATGTAGATTTATTTTCTTCTTTGTTTTGATTTAGTGAACCACTCAAGGGAGTATTATCAAGATTTTTATTCTTATAAGGTAAAGTATTAGGATAAGAATTAGTATAAGATTTAGTATCATTTGTATACGATTTAGGATAAGATTTAGTATCATTTGTATACGATTTAGGATAAGATTTAGTATAAGATTTAGATTCATTTTCATGAGATTTAGTATAAGATTTAGATTCATTTTCATGAGATTTAGTATAAGATTTAGATTCATTTTCATGAGATTTAGTATAAGATTTAGATTCATTTTCATGAGATTTAGTATAAGATTTAGTATAAGATTTAGATTCATTTTCATGAGATTTAGTATAAGATTTAGTATAAGATTTAGATTCATTTTCATGAGATTTAGTATAAGATTTAGTTTCATTTTCATGAGATTTAGTATAAGATTTAGATTCATTTTCATGAGATTTAGTATAAGATTTAGGATAAGATTTAGATTCATTTTCATGAGATTTAGTATAAGATTTAGATTCATTTTCATGAGATTTAGTATAAGATTTAGATTCATTTTCATGAGATTTAGTATAAGATTTAGTATAAGATTTCGTGTCATTGTAACGTTGTGATTTCGGCAGACACGGGACCGAAATCTTGTTTAGTTTAAACTTTCTTTGTTAGGAGATTCATTTACTGGCACATCACTAGTATTGCAACAATGCAATCTAGCATTCCTATTATCCGATGCACCTGGGACGGTGTTCGGTTTCGATTCACACGTCTGAGTATCCTGTTGCACATTGCGACGTTGATTATTGTATTGCCTCTTACGACATTCATTAATTGTATGACCTATCTTTTTACAATATGCGCAGGACTTTTGATGATTTTGCTGAAAATGCGTGGGAATATTTTGATTATTATTAGAGTTAGTATTAGAGTTGGAATGATTGACATTATAAGTTTTAACATCTTTATTTTTATTTTTGTAACATTCTGACGCTACATGTCCTTGTTTGTTACAGAACGAACATGTTTTTAGAATTTTATAAGAGATTTTGGAAAGATTGAATATCTTTTCTTCTTCAGTTGCATGAGTAACTGCCTCATTTAACGTTTTTGGATTTCGGCAGCGAACAATATGTGAAAAACTGGTATTTAAACCCATAATGAAAGTATTGAGAGCCAGATCTTCGATACCGGCAATCCTACCGACGAGTTCGGCTTTGTTATCACAACTAAAGTGTATGTCAGATAGAAGACGTGTTAAACATGCTTCTAATCGTAAAGAATATTGAGTAACTGATTCAGAGGGTAAATTCTGTTTACAGTTTTGTAATTCTAATAAGAGATGAGAAGAATGCTTCTTTTCACCAAAGTTTTGCCTAAGATATTGTTTTAAATCTGACCAGTTATCAAAATGTTTTAATGAACATGCTACTTGTGCTTTTCCTTCTAATTGTGTAAGAATATATTTACACAATATAGCTTGCTGTTCGACACTGGCAAGGGCGATAGCATTTTCACAATTAGTTAAAAATGCTGGGAGGGTTTCCCTAGTACCATTGTAAGGCTTAATAAATTTAGAAAGGAAATTTAATGTGATAGACATTTTCTTATTGATTTTCTTGCTGTCTACGTCAGAGTCAGACATTGTAATATAAAAAGATTTAGATTTAAGATAAGTCTTTAAGGATTAGGATTTAAGATTTATGAATAATATTTAGGAATAAGATTTAGGAATAAGAATAAGATTTAGGATTTATGAATAATATTTAGGAATTAGAATAAGATTTAGGATTTATGAACAATATGATTCCGATATCTACGGAATTTAATATATTAGGTATCTTCTATAATAATGAAGATATAATAAGAATACGTGATATATTCACGAAATAGAATAAACACAAAATAGAATAAAAACGAAATAAAATAAGCACGAAATCACTGGTTTTTCACTTTGCACAAAGAAATTGTAGAACAATTTTGACTCACAGTGATCCGATGATGAAGATGAAGAGAAGGTGAGTTAGCTCCATAACCGAAGATGTAGAAGATGTAGAAAAGGATGTCAGCTCGAGACACTCAGGGAGATTTTGTGAGAGCTGCACCGATGAAGAGTAGTCGCTGAGACGATGTTGCAGATTTAGAGTTGCGGCGCTGGCTCACGTTTTAAAAACGGAGGCTTATAGTCGGCTGCGAGGTGCTGTACTTGTGATGCGGGCTCACGCTGCGAGGGAGCGGAGACTTAACGTCGATCACGTGCTGTAGCTCTGGTGCGGGCTCACGCTACGAGGGAGCGGAGGCTTAACGTCGACCAGGTGCTGTATGGTGCGGACTCAAGCTACGAGGGAGCTGAGATTTACCGTCGACCTTGCACTGCTAGCACTTATACACACACTGTTCCGGAAGGTTCAGATGCTGGGCTTAGGACACGGGTCTGAAGCTTACAGCATCCCACTTCTGACACCAATTGTTTTGCGAGCTTTCCGGAATAGGTTTTTAAAAAAAACGATTTACTTCCCTAACTAAAGTTTATTGTAAAATAATCACAAACAAACTTTTACACAACATCGATCCCGAACTCAGGAAACTGAAACTATGTACCGGCGAAGAGATTAGGGCTAACTAGTGTAGCGATTTAGAAGACGGAAGCTAACTAGTGTAGCGGTTGAAAGATGGGAGCTAACTGACTGTCCGCGTGGCTTGAAATAGTTTTATATAAAATAAAGATGCGGATGTCAGCAGATTAGACAAAGGAAAGGCTGGGTATAACAGTGCGCAAACTTAGTAAGCCTGCAAATTGTGCACATAGTTTAGTTTTAGTTTCAAAGGGTAGTTGGTTATAGCAATGTACATAGTAGAGTGGCACCTGGCGGCCATGCCGTGCCGGACTTGCAATATTGTTAATATTCCTGGCTGATATTGTTACAGTTTGCATCTAGGGAGCACGGAATGACCTCCTCAGCTGAGTTTGTCGGTAACTAAAACATTGTTGTGTGTTGTGCATAAACAAAATGCGCTTCACAATGAAAATCTACCAACGTTGTTCATACATATTTAGTTTTTATTGCATGTTAGGGTTTTCAGCGTTTTAGTTACTAACAATTTTTGACCTAGGTATAGTTTCTATTTACAGAGCCAAACTTTAAGGAAATGATATGTTAAAAAAACCGTATTTAGAGAAGGTTGAATTTTTTTTAGGCTATCGACCTTTAGGTCTTACTTAGAATAGATTAGAAAAAAAATATTCGATATAGGACATACATTTTCAGCACATAAAAAGAATAAAATAGTAATAATAATAGTAATAGTTAGTTATATCTTGTCTTGGCACACGAGGTTGTCGACATGTGGGATGTGGACTCAGCAGTCATAGCGCCGATAGTTGTGACTGCCAATGGTTTAATTTGCCAAGACCCTCGACCAACATCTTATGAGGCTATCGTGGGGGGGCTGGATCAAGGGCTTGATAAGAAAGCGCTATTCCTTGACATGTCACGCATTTTGAGAAGCTTCTTTTCTCTGGAGCCCTAGAAGTGGCTTGGACTCTGTTACGGATACCGGTGAGCTACTACTACTCTTTTATATTTTTAAATGTTTTTACATTTTTTGGTAAAAATATTTATAGATTTAAAAAAGTATATAAATAATTGAATTAAAAAAATAGTAATAGTACTTAGTAGGTTACTCTTACATTCCTCAACTGGTTTGTACTAATATTGAGTCACTTTACTGATAGCAGAACTTATGGGATAAAATCACTCTAATCCTGGATTATCCAGATTAGACGCGCTAAAAGCATAACATGAACACAGGCAAAGTTGCATCAACTTTAAATAGTTCTAATGGAACCACTAAGAGATGTGTAGTACTTAGGGACTTTTGATGTGCTTTTTTTTAGATTTTCCCATCGATTAATGCTGGTTAAGTGGCTAGTTCGTGCCTCGGTTTCTAGGAAGTTTTGCAACATGGCTCGTAATATAAATTTACATTTTAACGGGCAGTTACTGTGCAGTCGGGCGGAACGCGCGCTTGAGATATAACCCTATAGTGCTCGACATGCATTTAAACTGCCTTATGAACATTTTTAAATTATTATCATATCCATATATTGAATACGTGAACAGTTTTAAGTTTTCGTGCGGGTATTATTCCAAGAGCATCGACTGATCGATTAAGTATAGGATATTGCAGGTTCAAAGAGAAAAGTTTCTTTAGCACAAAGGTACTTCAATTTAAATTGCATCTCTTTGATATAAGTAAGTAAAACGACTTTTTCTAACTTAATTTGAAATAATGTCAAGTTTCCGGAACTTATTTCAGTAGTTCCTCTACAAAGAACTTTTGTGCTACGGGGCATATCAGCTTCAGTGCAGAAATAAAACAACGCAGACCCTATACAAATGCCTGTTTATACTTTTTCTTAGTGTAAACGTCAGTATCTTAAAAATCGCTGAAAAAAATAGTCGGAAACACTTTTAAACTTTTTTAATCTGTAACGAAACTTTGTTCTCGTTGTCAGTGAACGCGAGGCTTCAGATTTCTCTGAATCGCTTTTAGGAAGTTCAATTTTTAACTTTCCGAAATGAAAGGAACTTTTGTAGTTGGAGAACGGGTCATCTAGTTATCAGCTTTAAGTATCTCATTGCAACTTGGCGCAAGGAAGAAGTGTCGGAGAACTTCTTGAGTAGTTCTCACTTAGTTCAAATAATAGGTACCTACGTAACTATTAGTTGCTTCTTATACTTTTTAAAATAAAGTTATGCCTTGTTTTAAATTTAATTTAACTTGAAGTCGGTGCTGGGAGCAGTTTATTTTGTTAGAGAAAAATGGAAAACTTTGAGGTTTGAATGGGTTTTTATAAAATTTCTAGAAGAAAATTTCCCATTTGTTTTGAGAGCGAATTCTGCATTCATATCGAGCAGTTAGCGATCGTTCGGGCGATGCTGGAGGGCTAATTAAAACGTCCCCGGGGTGAGGCGCGTCGCGGCCGGCCGCACTGTCCGTCACTGACTCGACTTCTGCCTCGATAATAGCACCGGACCTGGAAATTCACCGGCTCTCCAACAAGGATAAAACATTTGCGAGGATTTAGTTAAGTGTACTTACACGAATGTATGTGATATGTGGTTAAATAAATTCGCCACTCGCATTCGTACAACACTGCGACGGGAACGGTGGTTGCACAATTTATATTAGGTATTTGAGACATTTTTGCTGAATCGAGCTGCTGTAGGGGAATAATTAATGTTTATGTCATTAATAAGCATTTTTACTTAATTTAATAATGTCTGTGTCTGTGTGGAAGGTTCTCGTCTTGTGCTAATCTACTATCATCCTAAACCTCGAAAAAAATCCGTTCTATCATTATTATGCGAATCAGACTTTTATTTAATCATATAGGTACTATATATAGTCCCAGAATTGTTTTATCCAACTTATCTATACAATAACGATGCATGTGTAACAAAACACGACATAATCATATTTCTTCGAAAGCTGTTAAAATTAATAATGCGTAATACGCGTTACGAGTTATTAGCAATTGAATAGGTGCTACGCAGCTTAAAAGTGAGTTAATGACGTCATATATCTGTAGCGGTTATACAGCGCGCGCAATAAAATGCGATGTTACGATATGTGCTCAAGGAATTACGAGCCGAAATTAAATTTTTAATATCCACGCAGTAATAACATCCTAAAATTGTTACGATCGTCGTATCATAGTACCGTTTTTACATTAGTCGAGAGCATTAATCACTAGGGCCGGGCGAGATCGACGGACGGTAAATAATTTACTGCTGATATCGAGCCTTCGCTCCATAAATCCTCGTCATGAAATAGCAACCGGATTGACAGTCACTCGATTATAATCTGCGGTAGCGGCCCTCATCGGTTATTTTATACTAATCTCTAGCTAAGATCGTTATAGACGTGAGGGCTTTCTGTTAATAGTGAGGATTACCATGATGACCAGGGTTAGTGTGGCGTAATTTAATAAGACGCTGCATTGCTGTGTTAATAATAACATGCTCATAGGACTTGTTATAACAACGGGGTTAGGGATCCCCATGTGTGCGTTCCTCTAGGCCGCCTCACGGTAAACTTAGCTCTACCAACACGACGTCTGGGTCATGAATTTTACGCATCGTGTACAGACAGCATCATAATGTTAATGAAGTAGCTACTTCGATATAAAATGTCATAGAAAGCAATAATAATCGGTTTCTTTGACATATTTATATTGTTTGGTTTTATACTTAGAGTATTCATATATAACCTCTATGGTTTTATATATAGCAATAACATAACAATAGCGTCTGACTTTTCTGCCACAATATAATTCGTTACAAAAATAATAATTATCAAGTCCAACCGAACCAATCTTTTGTAGTTAAGAGCCACTTTTGATTTAACAATAATATACACTGTTGCAAAATCCCGAACGTGAGGATGACAAGCAAATCCTTTGCTTGATTTTGAAATTAGAATGTTGCATTTTTTAAATTCTTCTATGCCATAGACTAATAACTATTTCTATAGATTTCTATGCTCATCCCACTTTTTTTATACCTGCCTCGTACACACACTAATATACATGCACAGAGATAGCGCCAGATTTCCTCGTTCCCTGTTCCCTGTTCTATTTCAATACAGATTATACATGAATTTTGTTTACAATATTCTCGCTATTTACCTATGTATAGTAAAAAGAAAATAGATAAATACTATCGTCTGTGGAATCTAACAGGAAATTGTGCTGTATATTTGAGCGATACAGAATTACTTATATTCGTAGATTCAGAATTTTATTCACGTAGGAAAATCGTAAATAGTAGGACCCTTTCTTCCCTGAATCATTTATAGTCCGATACGATTAAAGTGGGATATTATATTATTTATTTGTTTTATATTCTTGGAGCAGATCAGTGATATTTTACTGCTAACTTTTTGGCGTTAGTTTGCCTCAAACAAGGAATTCTCCTGTATCGTGAGTATAATTTACAAACGCACATTGCATATACACACTCTTCCAGACCCGGAACAACTATCAGTTCACCATATAAATATTCGTAGATACGTGCGGTAATCGGACCCGCGACATCAAGTTTCATCGCAAACCTAAGCTGTCGTCATTTCTTAATTATTGTCTACGTCTTTCCGCTCAAAGATTGCAGATGCAACTAATATTTTTTTATAATGGAACTACAATCTGTGTAACCGCTTAATAAATTCCATTGTCTGCTGGAGAATGTCCATGTAACTTCTAAACCATGCACTACTGGACGTTTCACTTTGCTCCGTCATAGCACTTATTAGGAGCAATCTTGGTTGCTATCTCACCGCTTATATTGTTACGTAGAAGATATTACAACCACTTTGTTGATGACATATCTACAAGAATAAACCACCACAGCAGTTTCTGAACACAATTAACGAATTGCTACAGCTTCAATCGCATTAAAAGGACTAAGATCATTAATTTCTAAAAAAAAATCGTTTCAGAAAAAAATATATTTATTTATTATTTATATAACGTAGGTACAGGTAATAAAAGTAATTATATGGTGTAGACGACTGTTAGCCCATGGGCCCTCCAAATTAATCATAATACAGGAGTAGTGCACTTTATTTAGTGCACAATACGTACTAATAGGTACCTACTTATAATTGTCCTAATATCATATTAGGTTTAAGACCTGTAAAGATACTCGTTATGGAGGATCAATAAATAAACAAATAATCAGAAGAAATGATATTGAATGCTAGACTTTTAGCTACACGCTTAACTTCGTTGAAACTTATTTCTAACTTATACGGAAAGTTAAACAGTTGATACGCTCCATGTTTTCCTTCGTTCCCAGTTCTATAAACATTAAAGTTTTATGTCAGAACTAACTATGCACTTACGTCGTTTTAATTGTTTTTATGTGAAGATTTTGTTAGGTAACATTCAAGGTCGTACTCAAGTTGTTATTGACAGACTGTACTTGATACTTTCATGAGAATCATGATGAGTTTGAAAAACCTGAAAAATCTCGCTTTCACGGTCAAATTAGTATACTTGCGATGAACCCTGCAACTAAACGAAGAGACTTTATTGACGGATATTTGGAGAGATATCCTTTTTTAATCCCCGACAAAAAAGAGGGGTGTTAAATGTTTGTAGTGTGTTATATCTGTGGATCTGTGTATCTGTGTGTCTGTGTATCTATCTGTGGCATCGTAGCTCCAAAACGGATGTACCGATTTCAATGCAGTTTTCTTTTATTAAAAGCTAGTTTAATCGGGTATCATCTTAGCTATGTTTCATGAAAATTGGTTTAGCCGTTCAAAAGTTACAGCTCTTTTTCTAGTTGAAGTCGGGGGTATGACGGTTAGGGTTTTGTAGCTAACACAGGACAGCGTTGCTGCAGTTATAGTTGCCAACTTTATTTCTAGGCATTCTGATGTTTCAGACTCATTTTGGAATTGCTCATTGTTACGTAGATCTGTGTGACACTCAGAATTGTAGTGGAAAGAGCCTAGATACGTTACAGGGTTGACTGCCTAGGGTCGGATGCACCGGATGTACTTGGATATCGTAACGCTGACCTTGTTTCTCATCATCTGCCTAGCCTTTTCCCAAATATATCGGGGTCGGTTTCCAGTCTGATGCGGCTGAATATCACTAATTTTAAACAGAGCAACTATCATCTGACCTTCGCCACCCAATTACTGGAAGACACTGATACCCTAAGATTAGACCGGTCGTTAGACTTATTGGGCTGCTGACTCCCGTAACGACTGTCATAGGTATTCGTATAACAACCGGGGCCAACTACTTAACGTGCCCCGAGCTACGGAGCGGTCACGAAGTTCGAAGAAACGGTCACCCATCCAAGGACTGACAGCGGCAAGCGCTGCTTAACCTCGTTGATCGACTGATTTATGCGGCAGTTATGAATTTACGAGCCTCAACTCTGACCTTGTCTCTACAAAAATTTATATTTAAAAGCATTTGAAAAATCGTCCTTTCCTTTTCCGCCCTAATCCTCTTGTTTAACCGCAGGAGAGCTTACAGTAAAATATAGGTACACATTTTATGAAATAATTAAAACATGCAAGCAGTACCACAACCAAAAATAGCTCGCAGTTATATTTAGCTATATCGTATCTATTTACGTACGCGTTCCCTCGTGTATTTATATCACTATCTAAATTTACGTTGAAATTAACTGCCTCCCCGGCTGGTTTGTAGGTCAGAGGCTTCGAGCTTCAATTTTGCATCCCGTTTAGATATTAAGGTGTGAGGGCGTAACTTAGCGAAGTAGACCACCTGAGATCGTCGTACCTTAGGCGGCGAGTAAATAATAGCTAAGATTAAATAGTAATAGAATTGCCTCGGAGTGGAACGCAGGCTTTGCCGGTGGGACATTAATTCTCTGGACATTGTAATGGAAAATAATGCATAATGATATGTATGTTTACTTTTATTTATTTTTTAGTAAATTGAGCAGGAATTAATGTAATAAGATAAATCCGAGGTATTTCCCTGAGTAGCTTGAACTAAATTATTACATTGATATTAAATTATGCGACATATAGTTCTTGGAATGTCATAATACTGCGAAAGCTATAAATTATAATCATTAACACACACACACTGAACACTTGCCAATAAATAGCAAAATTAAGATAACGTTTCTATATTGCTCTTACACGATGTACTTGTATAATTGGACCTGAAATGTAGCGTGCATGGGTTTTACAAAAAAAGAAACATTTAAAAGCGAATGTTCTGCATTCTGCATTTGAATCTCGTCTCCGCAAAACTGGCGGAAATAACAAGCATGTCTAAAATTACGTTTTTCAATACGTTACCAGTTCGAATATATTATATTCAGTGGGATTTACGGGCGAAATGCGAGGCACATGCAAATGCGGTATAAAGACCAGCATATCATGATACAAAAAGCACATAGCTGTGGCATACCTTGTTGGGTGAAATGTTTAGTGATGCCAGTATCCCGGGAACCGTGTTCACGGAATTTCACTGCAAGTATTAAATACTCGAATTATTATGTGGTCTGTAACAGGATAGAGAAAATTGACTTGTACAAATTTGAGCATATATTTCATACAATTACGTCAATCAAGCTACTCAAATAGTAAACATGTCTGAGCATTATTGTAAAATATGGACCTTAGTGCGCGTAAAACGTGTATATTGGTTTCCCCGTGTCCTCAACTGGTGACAAAGACTTAGGTACGAAGTGCATTAAAAGAGTATAGGTATTGCCTAATATTGAACTTGGTTTAAAGTAAAGTAGTTTATGCTGTGGAAACTCTGGCGTATCTGCTGCCTCGAAACTTTCGGGTACAACTTATTATTAAATAAGTAATAAGCTACTTTCGGTTTAATTAAGAATGTAGTACGTAATCTACCAAGATTACGTCTTCGCAGAACGCTAAAATGATGCATTTTAATTTTATGTAGCTGTTAAGTTTCATGCTATCACTGTCAGTTTGAGGTGGACAGTAGCGACGGATAACTGAAACACAAGCGGCCGCGGTGGGCCGTGAGAAAAAATATATTATTATTAAATTAAGCAAAGCAATACTTGAAATTGTTTTAAAGACAACATCCTGGTGTGTTACTACTGAACTCAATCCAATTCCAATGTCATATAGGTCAGTCCATAACCGCAAAACTGTGGCGCTAGTAAAGGTACCATCTGTCAAAAGTCAAATACCGCCATAATAAATTATTACCTATCCTAATTATTTTCTAGAGTAAAGGCCCTGTTTACCGCCAATTGGTGTTATAATCCTTGTAAGTAAACATTTAACTTCTTGTAACAAAATTCCCCATATCTTTAATTCCGTTCCCGGGTTTAGTATGCTAATCGCAGCAGCACTATGTGTATCGGGCGCGGGGCGTGTGGGGCACGCTATCGGTGGCGTTTTCGCGCTCCGCTGGATACAGTGAAAAGCGTCCGTTGCAATCTCTGGCCACGCTTGAACACTTCGCTTCTCTGCGTATATTGTTTTCCGCTATCACTTAGATATATTGTTTTATAAATGTAATGTACCGCGTTCCACTTCCCTATGAGGAAAAACTTCGACCTATTTTAAAATGCAGCAATATTTTTTTTCAGAATTTATCTGGAAGTGAAGGAAAATCGAATAATGGAAAGGCGGCGTTTGTTTTTCCGCCCTATAAATGTCAAATGAACAAAGGAATCTCTATGTTTTACGTGCGACTAAGTTAATTTTGTTTTTGTTTATTTATTTGTTGCAATGCTTGTATGTATTATCTGCGCAGGTTCCAGTGACAAAGGGGATTCTAGTACCCTACTTTGGGGGAAGCCCAATTTATTATCTCAGTATACATTTTTTGATAATACGCGAATCATATGACGCACTCTGTGTTTGCATATGGTGTATTTGCACGAATGTCTATCCACGTACGTCAGACGTTGCTGTACAGAGTAGAATATACCTTTATTTCGTGTAAACCAGATACAGGCACGTATAAAATATCGAGACTAAAGTGCGTGGTTCCAAATAATAGGTCCTACCGAGAAAAACCGGCAAGAAACTCCATAGAAATTCTTTTAAAATAATAGGTTACAATGTTGATTAGTACAATGTTGTGGTAAGAGCTGCCAGAATAATCTAATATAATGTGAATAGGATAATAATGATTTGCCTCTGAACAAGACTGGCATGGGACGGCACCCATTCACAAATGATTAGTTATTGGACTTATTCTCTTATAGGTGTGTATAGTGGGTTTGAAACGCATATCATTAGTCTCCATGTGGAGTCTAGTCGGAATTCAATCGTTTTAGAGATATTACATTATTTATGGGTTCATGAAAAAGGCGATATCTAAAATAAATCAAACAAATGAGAAATAAATAATACGTAAAGTGACGTAAAGCTCATACGTTTCAATATCCAAGACGTGACATGTTGGAAAATAAATCTGATAATAATGTTTCGTATTATCCGAGGCATGTTCATCATTAGTGGGATACAGATGAGATCAGCCGTAAAGTTTTAACGAGCGGTCCCAGATTCCCAGGACGGTAGCTACCTTATACACGTGTAGCAAGTGTGTCGTCACCGTAATATCATTGTAATCAATATGTTTATTATAAAGCTATAATCGACTACTAATCTATACATATAAAAATACTTGTCCTGACTGATTGACTGATCTATCAACGCGCAGCCTAAACCACTGGGGCTAGAAACTTGAAATTTTGACAGTAGGTTCCTTTTATGACGTAGGCATCCACGAAGAAGGGGTTTTTGGAAATTCCACCCCTAAGGAGGTAAAATAGGGGACGAAAATTTTGTATTAAAATCCGTCATTTTTAAAGTTAGATCCATAGGTACCTATTTGGCGTTTCGGTTAAAATTAAACAAACACGTATTTCAGGATTTTCGAAAATTCTGCCTCTAAAGGGGTAAAATAGGGGATAAAAGTTTGTTTGAAATTCTGTAATGGTTCAATGAAATTCGTAACATCGACTTCAACGCGAGCAAAGCCGCGGGATACAGCTATTTCTGTATATAATAACTTTTCTTTATAAGCGTATCAATATTCTGTATACCCGTGTTTCTCGGCTAAAACCTATTTTGTTAAAAAAAATCTTTACTGATTAATAACTGTTTGCCTTTGCATATCAATTTTATTGTTATGTTACGGTTTTTATATTCTCCTACTGTGATACAGTTTTCACTAGTGTATATCGTAACGTGACTTATATCCAGGTGGCCTGAATTCCTTAGTGTGACATAGTTAGGTAATAGTTTATTATGTCTAAAAGTCAAAATTACCTAATTACTGTACTTATACGATAACCTTAAGGCAATCAAGTAAATAAAAATTTATTTACCGACTTCTGTTAGTTTTTGTAAGTGTTCTTATGTGAAAGCTTGTAAATGGCCTTCATTTTTGTATGTTTAATGCAAGTCTTGTAAAAACTTAGGTTCTAAGATAGCCTCGTCTCTTTTTGTTTTATGACGTTGGAAACGGACGGATATGTTTAAAATTTGGGTTATAGAAAACTTGCTTTAAACCATCTTTTGTAATCTATGGGCTTTAGTTGCCTGAAATAAAGAAGAAAAAAAATATGTTTGGGCTAATGTTATGTTATCAAAAGATGTGTGTAGAAGCAATGAGCTCTATGCTATATCAATCCTATAGACAAATCAAATGTTCTCTAGTATTATTTATCGGCAGTTAATGAAGAAATATCTTTGCGATTAAGTGTAACCGACAATTAGTCGTTCACACTTAATTGTGGCGTCGGTTAAGAGCCCATCCCTTGCATCGCATCAATCGTTCCGAATTAGATTCGGGTAGAGGCGGGCATCGCCGAATTACGACACTATCTCTACTCGTTTCGATAGAACAGAATATATTTCAAGTTTATACGGCGACGCGAGATAGGGAGAAAATATGAAGACATTCCCAAATACAGATCAAATATCTGAGAATATGAAGCATTGATGTTCATAGATGTGGAGATATTGTAGCAATAGGTAGGAGTGAGACTAAAAGTTTGTACACAAAAGATGATTTTTATAATAATAATGATGTGGGGTTACACAGATGATAGGAATTTTCCTGACATCAGGAAATAAGGCCCTCTGTCAGGAAAAATAATTATAGCAACTCATGGTAATCCGCATAGCTCTCACAGAACATCATTAGCATGTAGCAAATTTAGTTAGGTTAAGTATAGTTACTAAGTATTAAAAAAGAGCGCGTCTCGCCCTCAAACTTAAAAGTTTGGCGAGTATATATAGATATAAACAAAAATATTGTAACATGGAATAAATAAATTTAAAAGAAAAGGATCCCCCCCCCTATAAAGATTGTAACCAATTTTCTGAGTACACTGGTTTAGGGAGCCAGCAGCACCATATCATCGATGTAGCTTATGCAGTTGCAGCACAACCCATCAATATACCAGCCCACGAGAACACTAGTGAAAGTGATATATCAGTTCCGAATGTTTTGTAATTCCTGAGAAAAATTGAGATCCCTGCCGCCAACATTTTCAATTAGACGCTTTAATCATAACTTTATTCAGTGTTTATTTAGAATAGAATAGAAGAGTTTTATTTGTCTTTCAAACATAGGTAGCAAAGGAATACATCATACAAGAAGGTAAAAGAAAAAAGGTCTTAGACTCAGCATAGTAGTTGGCAACGCGAGGCTTGCTCAACTGCTGATATTCTGTCCAAGCCAATCATGCGTTGAATAGAACGCAATTTTTATAGTATTATGTAGGTATATCTATATGTACAAATACTGTAATATAATGTAAACAAATACATCCAAGGATAAAATATGCCCCAAATTCAATTAAGTCCCAGAAACCAATTATTACTTCATTAATAACTATTTGTAGAGATAGCAAATTCGAAAACAAAAACTTGGTTATTAAGCTTTTCTAAAAAAGAATCTTTTAATTTGGCCATTATTACAAGTAATTTTTGGTCTATTTGAACATGGGTACTTGGTACTTGTGGGTCTTCTTTATTCAAAGTTAGCTTTGTTACAAAGGAAATGTTCATCCGAACGCTAATTAATGTTCAACCAGTTCTTTCTCATTATGATATGCCAAGATTTTTGTTTAACATGGCGAGTCTGATCTTCAGAACCTTTTGGGAAATAATATATTTTAGAGTAGAAGGAGGAATGGAATGGAACAATCTTTTACAATTTTAGTGTTTCCAAAAATGTAGATGCGATTTGTTTGTTGTTTTCGTTGCGCCTCGTAAAAATATTCTTTTGAGAAAGAAAAAGAAACATTTAAATGTTTTATTATGTAAATTAATGCTATAAAACTTTTTCCAAGGATTCGAGTTCCTCTGTTCAATGTCTATTTGATTAATATAAGAAAGTAAATGGAAGTGAGGGGATAGATGTTTAAAACATGCAGATATTCGGATAAAGTTAAAAAAAAAACGAAATTTACCTAAAAAGCCTAAATTTCGGGCTTCACCTTCAGTCAGCGCTTCCGACCGCAGTGCAGTTTCAGCTGATGTGCGGTCAATGAGGTCGGCTTAACCGGTCAACTTTTGATCTATAACATTATTTTTGTACTTTCTAGCAAAACTGATAGATACTGACTATCCTAAATTATAATTTTACAAGGTCCTACCTTTCTAGTCCCGATCCCTTTAAGGAGTTATAGTACTCATCATTATGAACAATTTTTACTATGGGACTAACACTGAAATCGCGAAAAAGAAACAGCTTTTCTAATTCAATATTACTCGATTAATAGAACTGCAGATTTTTTTCCGCGGTTTCATGTTTGTTCCCATTAGTAAAAGTTGTTGGGTACATTAACACGTTAACGGGACTAGAAAGGCAGGACCTATTAGAAAAAGGATTTTGTTCCACACTGTATAGAGTAGATCAAAGCATAAAATTAAGTTCATTATTACTCAAAATTCCACGTTCAACTATTTAACTAGTTCTACAATGAAGACTTGATGTAAACCAACCCAGATCGGTACGGGGATTGGTTTTGCACACACAAATATTTGTCTGCAGTGTTCAGCGAGCTTTGCTACCGAATGGCCGCTATAAACATACAATTTAATCTAAAAGCTGGCTATGAATTAATTTCAATGAATAAGAATTTACTTTATACTTCTTCTTCTGTCGTATCCCATGTCTACAGAATTATGTTATGTAATAGTAAACTATTAAATAGAATCACTTTTAGATAGAATACGGATCTTTTTGTATATCGTTAATGTCTCTTTGATAATCATGAAAACAGTTGAGAGTTATCTGGGGTACAGATTTTTATTTATATCTTTTAATTACTGTATTAAATCTATATAATATTACCAAAATGATGTCAGAGACATGATAAATGAAGTACCTATATATCTTTATTCAATATTTGACGATCATATCAAGCCTTCCCGTCCCGTCAAGAGGTTTGGTGAAGCGAACAATAATGCCCGTTTCCAGTTAATGCTCCGATGAATTGGAGAACGCTACGCGTTAGGAATTTGTGGGAACATGCTCAATGGAAATACCACCAATAAATGCAAATTTTATGGCGAAGGTATCTGTTACCTTTTCTTTGTGAAAGAACTTCAAGCAAATTTTATCTTTCTCACAAGCAAGCTTATTGCAATACTTATTGTTTATTAAATTAGGTACGCAATTTATAAAAGCTATCCAATATATTTCTTAGAAATAAGATCTTGTTAAAGCCTGTCTGAGGGCATTTTAATCTCGATTAATATTCTACTTTTGATGGAGAGGCCTAAACGATGTCTGGATTGGTTTTGAGTCCATAATTACTGAGGCAAGCGAGGCGAAGGCAAGGATAAATTGATAATATCTTTGGATAGACGAAGGTTCTTGGGGTTGTTTGCGCGATCAACTCCAGCACAAAACAAACGCTAACAATCTTAGTTAAATTCCAACGTTTTCTTTGCTCTTTTATCATTTACTTTATTTGTTTGATCAAGATTGAAGGGATTATAATTGAATTTTGCCTACGTAACTTTGGAATAACAAAATTCAAGGAAGGCTGTATCAATCTTTATTTACCGATAATGAAATGATTTTATCAATTTCATTCGCGGGGGCGTCGGCGTCGCCTCGTCTCACACAAAAGCCTGACGTGGCAAGTAATTGTTTATCACTCGCTGGCAGTAGGTACTACAGTCAAAATCAATTACGTGGGGATTGGTAGTTGTCACGCTAACGCACACCCTGTCACCTGTCAACTAGCAAAAATTGCTAAAGAAAAGGCTCAGCCGAAGGTTTATGGCGACTCACACCTATCGATTAGGTGAAAACGAGTTGGCGGATATCTGCTTTTGAATAATGGTTCGTAGCTAAAAGGCTCCGGCGTAGATCGATTGGTCTCAGAGGTCAAGTAATCATGACACGGTCACTAGAACTGTTGTTTACAGTTCTAGATCCCTTAATCTTAAGATAGCGGCATTCCCGCCAATTGGGTTGTAAAGTTCAGAGGTTGTCAAACAAAGTGATCATCCTGAGATCATGATTTATATTAAAACTCATAGGACACATTTTTGTTTTTAAATAAGAATCCAGGCTTGGTTCATATAAAAAAATGGAAAAACTCAATGCTGTTTCAATCATAATTAGCCAAAGAAACAAACTTTTAAGTAGGTAATTACCCAAGTTTTTGTTCTAACTGTTCTTTCTTATCGTAAAATCTACAGATTTCTTACGAAGCGTGAGCAAAAAGTCACTAAATCCTTTCTTATATTACGTTCGCGAATGAACAGATGAAAAATATGATGTATGAAGTGAGTGCTATGATAAATGCGAGGCGAGGCCAGCCTCTGACCCGGGACGAGTCTCCTCACGTAAATTCAGGTAGGTATGCAAGTACTGAACTCAACATAAAATGTTTTGGTCCTTCTGTCCGCGAAAACGCATTTTATCCCTTCTACCCCACTTATGGTTGAATTTGCGATCCTTTCTCGGTGTGCGTCGGCATTATAAAAGGAAAGTTCTCAGCTGACGCGTTTCAAAGCCACGTTCTTGCTGGCGAGAGGCCTGCAAAACGACAGATACACGGCTGTGGACTGCATACTTGTTAGCTAATGATATTACACTATACTCCTCGAGATCTAAGAAGTCCCTTTTGACAGATTTAAAGAACGATAGCATGTAACTTGACAATGTTACTATAGGCTGTGAATAAAAACCATTTTGAATATACACTTGATAATAATTATGAAATTATTAAAAAAAATTGAGATACGTTTAAATTAGCATGGTATATAATTTCATAAGTATTGTTAAAGCATCGTAATATTTTTAAAATGCATGTTTATGTACTGCCGAAATATCATAAAAATGGTTACGTTCTCAATCAATTATTTTTTAAATCAAGGGATGTGATCACTAGAATCGTTAAAATCGTTTGAAATATCAGTATAAAATTACGTAGGTATTAAAAACTCTTTAAAGGCTGTATGACACGTACATTATATCATTATAATTAATTTAATTTCTCTATGATCACAATTTGCTTGACACTGGCAGTAATGACAATGACATCTGTGCAGATTTTCGCGATTTTTCCGACTAATTGTTCGTTCTCTCTACGAGTATTTCTCGGATACCTCTGTTTTTGTGATCTGGCTTTGATTTTGGACTGTTCCCGCTTTTAAGTTGACTCGGCTTCCTATAGGTACATGGATTGTAATACCTACCTACTGTGATTTCGGCCGCCCGTTACAATTTTTTTTTCAAATTGTCTGTTCGATTTAGTTCTGTGAATAGTAAATCCCGCAACTTGGTTTGGAAACTATGGGAGTACTTCGAAAGTGAATCAATAACTGGTGGACCATTATTACCGGTACAAGTGGATAAATAATTTTGGCATAAAATTATGAATATATTTTACTTCTTTCGTCTGTGAAATTTTATTATTCTATGAAGATACCTACAGACATGCGATTTCATATTAAATTCGGTGTCTACTACATTAATAAATTGCTTATCAGATGAATTTATCGATTTTTTATTCATAGTTTTAAACAATTATATACTCTTAGAATTTTAAATCGATTTATTATAAAAATCTATATTTTTGGTTACCGATTTATACGCTTCACATCACAAATTAACTCAAATGATATATGTCAAAAGTGGCTTTTTAAATCTCGAGGACTATAGCAGTGGTGTTTTGTTGGCAATAGGAGGTCATATTCTGCAAGCGCTAAAGGATAGAAGCAGTGTCAATGTATTTCATATTATTTCACTCGAATATTTTGAAATGAGTCAATTTTTCTGTACATGTATTCTTAATGTAAAATAATATTGAAAAATATATATTATGTAATTGTTATATATTTAAATACAGACCTACCAATATGTAGGTGTGCCCTAGCCGGGTTCATGTTAGAAACTTTATATGTGGTATAAAGTTTCTAACGTTCCCCCGAGTACCTATGTAACATATTGTATACAAGATTAATGTAATAAATAAATAAATTGATACATTGTCATCTTCTAGCATGTTTGTTTGTCGAGTGGTATAAGTTTTGAACTTGCAGGAAACGTTACATATGTAGATTATATTCAGGGTAAGACAGTGATGTATATGGCTAAATAATATATATTTTTAAATTAAATTTAAACATCGTCTAAAACTTATTTATCTACCTTTTGGAAAACTTTAAAGAGCCGTTGCATCAAAACCTGCAATTCCAGTTTCCAGTCTACCTTAATCTTGTCTGTAAGAAATTGCCATTGCGATAACCATAAACAACATATATTTTTAAATTATTGGTATTTATAATTTGGTGTGAAAATCCTACAATTCTATCCGAAGAATTTCACAATACACTAAATTCATCTTACAAGCATCTCGGCATTGATCCGGATAGGTTTCTAATGTACTAATTCAACGCTCCCGTTGGGAAGTTCTGTCATCATGAATCACGGGGCGGGTCATAATTATCCGCTCGTTCTACGGCGATTTTCCCTCGGCACTGCTAAATATAGATCGTCTCTAATGTGACTGATGAATTGTTTAGTCAACCGAGATTGTGGTGATTTTGTGCTGTTTATTTAGTAGGCAGTATATATATATATACGTCTGTATTAGATTTCTAAGGAAGAATATTTATTATTGTTTTTTTCTATTAGAACAGTATTGAATTGTGCGAGTTGGGGTTTCAAAAGGTTATTGAAAGAAAGCAATAGTCTTCAAGCTGTTAAAAAAAATACCTATTAATATGTACCTTCATGCTTATTTCTACCACAATATAATTATATACTGTGTTACTATTAACCTTTTATGAAGCTAAATTGATAGACCTAGGTATCTAATAATTTTAATTAATATAAAATGAATTAAAATTATACAATACCGAATGCACCAAATTTTAATGCCTTTAATTGCCTGATTCATAAAAACTTGTATTATTTAAACATTGATTATAATTATTAAACTTGTCATTGTCATTTATATGCCTATGAATAGAAATGGAAATAGACTTACGAGGTAGTTTAGTTAAATAACGTTTAATCATTGGGGTGAAATAATATGCCGTAAATTAAAGAAATATAATCCAAAAAGTTTGCTTGCCACCCAGCGGCAACCACAACGTACCTGAATTATTATCATCATCTTTGAACACCATAAACAATCTCAATACCTACTTCTCAGAAATCCTTTTAACTTCAGCTGTTCGTTTTCAAGTAGTAAACAGCTTCCAGCATCAGCCGACTTCGACTGCTTAAGCGGCTGATGTTTGGATCACAAACAAGTTGAGCTGTGTAACTTACACAGACTGTGGGGTGAAAAATATGTACGCCATGTGCATATATATGTATTCTTGTGAATAAGTAGTTGTTCTGAATGTTATTGTTAAGTTATTCAAATTGGAAAGATAGTATCTCTCAAACCCAATTAAAGTTCGAGTGTTAGTTTTAAGAACATTGTCATTTTAGCATTTAAGATTACCTTTGTACTTTCAAATTAGATTACATTAATATTTTCAATCTAAATACGCAATCTCTATAGAGATTTGAAATAACATATATTATTAGATAGGATAGAAGTAGTAATAACAAACTAACATTATATGGAACTGAAAATTATAGAAATAGAATTTGGCGTTCTGCCAGGAACAACACTCGCAGGCCGGATTGGTGATTGCACAGCAATGTATGGTCACTCGTATACGTATATTGGCGTAGTCGATACATATACAGCTTCTGCTAAATGTCACGAGTTTATACGGTGGAGTTACGGAAGCATTCGTTTAAATTAACATTACAATACTTAAATTGGAAGAACGCATTACGCCTGGAAAGCGTTTTTTTTTTGTGGAAATTAGTTCTCGTTCCTGTGATCTTCTCAGTTCAGTACATCAGCCACTCTTGCCAGTTGAGCGACCGCGATCCACGCTCGCAGAATCGAAATTTTACTTTAAAATTTTATTCGGCGTTATGGAAACGGTGACGACATCAAATTAGAAATAATTATTAAAAAAAATAACATTACAATGTTCAGCAGCTCGGTTGTTACTATCGAAATTCTGTGACCAGTAATAGGGTTGAGTTGAGATAAATGAATATCATAACATAGCATATGCATGACCTGGATTTGATTTCTGGGGAGCTTTTAATGCAAATATATGGGATTTTAGAAAATATTTTTTGGATTCTGAGGGAGGGAGCTCTTACCCTGCTGGTGAAGCGAGGCGGTCTGGATGGGTTGACAGTGGCTACTTATTCTTTGATAAAATTTATGTGAAAATAATCTAAATGAAGAAGCACCGATTACAGATGTACTTGAAGTTCCCGGGTGAAAAAGAAATTCTTCTCCTAACTAAAACTGCCGAAATTTGAGCAATTGCGGTGCGCCGCAACTCAATGCGCTCATGCCGCAATGCACTGTAATATAGTTTGCGAGATTTATTCCTTCAATCTCCGCTCTTCACCCGGCGAGCGGTGCGGCGCACTCACTCACTCTAATGGGGTAATAACTACACTTGAACGTGCCAATTTGTACTACATTTTTTCGCTAAAAACTTTTTCCTGTTACCAAGCTTTGAGCTCGGAATGTTGTGTTACTGCGACATAATCCCGGAAAAATATTATATACAAGCTTTTCCTCTCCACTTTTACTTTACTCTGATTATAAAATATGTTTAAATGCTCCTTGAGGAGGCTCAGCTTGAATAATTTGCGTTTGTTTTCTTAATGTCGGCTTTAATTAACATCTTTTCACAAAGCAGCATTAGAGCAGTTACTGTAATGAAGTACTATTTCAAATTACTAACTTAAATGCTGGTGTATTTAACCTGTGGTACAGTTATAGGGCGTGTGTCAGTACATTTGCTACCATCTAATTTGCATCCATTACTTTAGTATTTAGACAATGTGCATCGGCCCGAATTTCCATTAACCCTGTTACATTAATTTGTTTTGACGAATTAAATTTTAAAACCGACACCGAATACAACATGTGAGGGAATTCGAAATCTCCTAGTACATTAGCGCTGACGGGTGTTAAGAGAAATATTCTAATGAGAATGCAAATGCTAGCGCACTAAAGCTTGCTCTATTTTCCTGAAACAGAGCTGAAGTTTAGGCAAATTGAAACTATAATCAGGTATTAGAATAAATCCTGCTTGTAATCCGCCATTATGTATATTAGTGCTATCTCGGCTAAGTGGTCGGAGTTCACCCAGGGATCCTACGCGGTTATAGTGATTGCCTTTTGCAGTGATAGTTTCGCGTATTCTTAAGTTTATGAGCTGACTTTAGAGCGCTTCAGAACTCCTCATTTTAAAAGCCAACACTGTTCAGTAATCATTATAATAACTTTAGAGGATATTATTGTTTGTTTGGTGTTGTTATGTAGAAAAGTATTCCATAAAAATGCTTAAGTACATAAAATAAAATTATGGTTAAATTGATTAATTGATTAAATTGATTTATCGTTAAACAAAAAAAGTCATGAACCATTTAAATCAATCACATAGACTGATTTTAGTACATGGCTAGTACAAGTTAAATAAAGTGTAATCCTAAACGATTATTGCATTGACCCGTCATCATAATAAATGTTTTAAATTACAATGATTAAAATGTAAATTATGCACAAACATTAATTACGGCTTATTTGTATTGCTTTGTTAGTATTCAATTTCATATAAAATTGAATAAATAGCTAGAGCTTAAACACCACCACCCCATCCCACCTCAAAAGGTTGGCAATGCATGAGCAACCCCTCTGTTGTAATGTAAGTGTGTGTTGTGCGGATAAGCCCTATTTTCCACTAAGCGGCTAGTTGCGGGCGGCTGGCCGCGCATTTAGACGCGCGCGGCTCGCCGCGCTTGTGGGCATTGCGCAGTAATTATATGTGGATGTTGAGTCGCGTGTTTACTGCGGTCGCTATGGGTATGGCATACGACTCATTTGATTAAACAGAAAACGCGTGCGGCCTGCCGCCCGCGACTTGCCGTTTAGTGGAAAATAGCTCTTACAATGAGCTGATCGCTTACCATACGGGTCCCATCTGTTAGTGTGTTTTACTTTCCTGTATTATAAAAAGAACAATAATATTTCGTCTCATAAAATAGTTTCATAGACTTCAGTACAGTATTATTGCTAGTGATCGTCGCTCATAGTAGCCGACTGTTTCATTGCTCCGTACACTAAAGCCCTACATTGCTGTGTTATGACAATGAGAATAAATAAAACACGTTACGACTACATCTTGCCAGTGTTATTATTTCGTTTAGGGTTTATGAGTATTTCTCATAGTGAAAAATTAAAATTATACTGACGTTTGTATACTAAGAAACTTCGTCGTTCATTTCAAATGCATACGCAGCTTTAGGTATATTTAAAACTAAAATAATTGCAGGTACGAGTTTCGACTTCATTTAAATATAATAATATATTGTAGATACGAATAAATTGTAAGTTTTTTCTGATAGGTGTGATGTATAACGCTCATAGTGTTTCAACCCGTATCCGTAGGCGTACGGCTACGTACGTAGGCGCGCAGCTACGTGCGTAGCAGGGCCCTGTAGCACTGAACTGCACGTAGCTGCAGCGCATTACCGCACTTAGGGCTCAATTACGGAGAAAGCGGATTTGCGGAAAGTCGCGCGGAGCGCAAAGCGGCGCGCACTGCAGTGAATGACGCGTATCTCCGTTCATGGAGAGCGAGCGAGAGAGCAACGTTCCGCTTTGCGCGCCGCGCGACGCTCCAAGTCTCCATAATTGAGGCCTTAAAAGATCGCTTGCGAAAATGAAACACGCATTGATATGCCGTAAAAATTTCCGCTAAAAATACGCTAACTTTTGAATTGTGGTGCACCACTGACGTGTATTCGTCAAGTCTGAAATTTTAACATTAATTACGAGTGTTGTAGTCGGTATCAGCTGCCTTAACGAAATAGAACAAGTGAAATACTGAGAGTCCAATGAAACTTTAGACTCAAAATTATTTGTAGGTATGCCTAATATACTAAGACATACCACAAAAAAAAATTGGGTAAGAGAGGTGTAGGTTGGTATATACGCCTCCTTAAAAAAGATAAATTAAATTGCAACTAATTGCTATTTATAAATTAATAACGAAACCTTGCTGTATTGCATACAACTAGCTGTTCAGACAGCACAAGGAAATGTTATGTTCTTTGTTTAATAAAATAGGTAGATAGCTATTGTATCACCGTAACACAATGTAGACAACGAGGAAATAAAAATAATATAAAATTCTTCAAAACCTTCAATTCGTTCTGAAATTTCGCGCTTTTGTATATTATCCTTGAAGGGGTATCGTGTTCGATCAATCACCATATTAGTACCTACGTCCGATGTGGAAAATTGTTCCTTGTTTCATATTATTTGGCCCGTATCAAAATACATCAACGTGATATGACGGTACAGCTGTTACATTATGTATGCATACGTAAATTCATACCAGCGTAAATATTTTGATATTCCTTGTCGAATGACAAATTCCCTCATTTTTGTTCCTATAAGGTAGGTAAGTGGATGTATTTCCTAAAATTTATACATTGTTTGTTTGTTTGTCGAGTCGGAATGAGCTATCACATGGTAATCGCGCATCCCGTAGTGGTAAAATTAGCCCTTCAGCAATGGTGGTGGTATCGAGGCTGACTGCCCAGGGTGCGCCAGTCGGTCTTAGGTTTCGTCACTCGTGGAGGCTCTTTCCTTGCAACCCAATTATACATTGATAACACGGAAATAAGAAAGATATTTATTGGCCAAAGATATCCAGGTGCAAAAGAGGCATACGAATATTTTATTAGTTCTAGGTTATACAAAATATTTAATTTATACTATTCTTTGTTAAGTAGGTACTTATTTAGCGTTATTATTACACAGCAAAATTCAAGAAATATGTAGGTAAAATATACATTATTCTTATATTACTTAAATTATCATTGATTATTATTATTACCCATTATTCATAGTAGGTACCTTTTTTTTTTTTTAGGTTTAAGAACAACTTTATTTCTCATAAAGAATTGCATACATAATTCACTTACTGAGAAATAATATCTAAAACTAAGATTAATAATTAATTAAAGCGCACAGATGTACGTATATAAAATAACACAACAAAATAATAAAGAGAAAGTAAATAAAAATAAAATGAGGGTGAACGGATAACATATCGATATACGTACCTACTACTTACATCACAGTATTATTTATTTTACTAATAATTAATACATTATTATAGGTACATTATTAATGCATTATACCAATGCATTATACCAAAAATAAATTAGTAAATTTAAAGAAAAACAAATTAGGTCTTATTTATTATAATTATCTATGAACTCCTGTGTTGTATAAAAATTATTTTCAAGTAACCATTTCATTAATAGGTTCTTGAATAATCGCAATGGTTGTTTTCTCATTATTTGTAGGATATGGTTGTAAAGTTTAATTGACATAAGTAACTGTTTTTATACTGGAGAGTGCTTCTGGGAGGTAGAGTTTGTATCATTATTTCTTAACGAAAGCGCATGGAACCGCGCGCCTAGAGTCTCGACATTTCATTTCATTTCACAAGTACCTGTATTTGGTTTAAAGATCTATTCTATTCTATTCTAAAGAACATAGGAACCCAGGTTAGTTCCGTAAGGAACTACGTAAGTTATTTATCAAATGTAAATACAAAAACAGTAAAAAAAAATTAAAGCTGCATAATACCACGCTTCAAATATGCGTAACCTACTTCATCTACCTTAACTTAATCAAATGTTTTCGCACGGTGAGTCCCAAAGGCAAGGTAACTTACCAAAATCGGGTCGTACATTTAAAGGTTATCGATAAAGGAAACGATTACAGCGTCAATACCCACCGGAAGGAATCGATTGGCTTTGAATTAAAATTTATAGATGGTAGGGAATTTCAACATCGATATGAGAATACTGTCTCGACGAAAATAAGCCGGTATCTTGTTTGAAAATCTTTATTCATGCAGAGAAACTTGGAACCTTATAATAGCGTTCGAAGAGATACGACCTGAAATTTCTGCGGGTCGTATGTTCCTGAAATTCTGAATAGTGCCTACTTTTAATTACACGTAGGTAGAGAAATGTTACACATACACAGCCCAAAATGTCGTAAGTGAAAGTTTAATATATTTTTTCTCTGTAATTAATAAATTAGTTATCATAGTTATGTAACAAGAGGACACTGGATCCTGTAACACAGTTTTTAGTAGCGCATTGTGTTTTATGCCAATAAATAATTTTATTATGAATTTTAATGTTTATTTTAGGATTCTATAGTGAAATCTATGTGCAAACAATTTATGTAAGCTTGTAACGAGTAACCTAAAAAAAATGCATACTAAATCGAATTGTCCCAAAAACTGAATAAATTAAATTATCATTGTTTCAGTAAATAGTTAACGAATATAGTTCCGTGGTTGAAAATCATCATGCATTTGTTTAAAAAATATATTTACAGGACTTTTTCGCTGTGTGACCATACCGTCCACAATAGCGAAGTTCAAAGAACCGAAAAGAAAAAAAATGGCCCTTTTTATTTCTTCGTAATGAGCTCCATTTTGTTGTATTCAGTTTATCTCATCTAATTACTTTTGTATAATGTCTCCAGAACAGCAATAATCCGCCATTAGTCGTCGTAGACAATATTTTACCAACTCTCGTATTCGTGACTTGATTATTTCACTCGAGCATTAACTAGGTGGAGCTAAAGCCTAATCGATAAAACTACGGGTACGAGCATACAACATTAATTCCGATATTAAAAACATTGTGCGGATACATTAGCGTTTATTACTTCTGTTTACGACGCGAGCAAGGGCCGGCCGCGCTCAATGGCCGCCTGGATTAATGGCGCCGGCGAATTATTGTTCTACTACTAAATTATCCATTGGTAGCCGTGGCCTGTCCTTTATGTGCACTCCAATGGATCCCTTCGTAGGTTCCCAGTCTCATTTAGCGATATGAGATACGATTTTGCCAACCTTTAAAGTCAAAATGAGAATAGTTAGCCGACATTAGGATAATGTTATAGGTCTCCAATTCCGATGCTTTAATGTCTTCCGTAATAACTGTACAATAATTATATTATCTATTAATATCTACAGTAGAGTAGGTACTTTTTTTGAGTAGTTATGTTAGTGCTTGTAAAGGTTATTACTACCTTGTACTATCAAACGCATAATTAATAACTACTCAGGAGTTCATTCTCCATAATCTTCGCTTTAAAGAAAATGAAGAAATACCAAATTTTGTCAACAATCGTTCGCAATTTAATACTCTCCTATGAAGCTTTTAAGATTACCTTTAATTCCCTTTTAGTAAAACACGCGCTCCCCAAATAAGTCACTTGAGTCGGTACCTACTTATTTCAGCAATTTACTTTTCTTTTCTTTTCTCAATTTTAATGTTTTTCCAATATTCCCTTTGTTTCCCCAATAAACATCAAAGCAAAAATTATGTGAAGACACGATTTCGGCTGGAATAATTTATATTCGTAAGGATAAGCTACGCGCGCAGTTTACATTATGGTAATGTATTGCTGGGCCACGCTGACTTACTGTGTGCGTACGAGGTGATAGATCGAAGGTATTTGACAAGGGTCACATTATACAACTTCCCGGTTTCCGATGTTTGATTAAATATTAGTTCGGCGAGTTTCAAAGCTACTCTCGCAACACTTTCATTTCATGGTACAAATATGAAGGAACGGTCGGAATTCAGCGCAGTTCAGAGAGTAAAATGTTACCAGTGAAAATTCTTCTATAAATATTTTATACAATGAAGAATTTTAAACAATAATTTCACGGCTTTAGGATGGCATTGTTCGTGAAACAAATTACAATTTTGACGCGATGTTGGAATAGAATGACGGTGGTCAAGATAGCGATATGACAAATATCATGTCTGAATGTGATGAGGGTTTCGTGTATGTCGCTTGTCATCTTTTGAGGGACATTTAATGAGGGATATTAAACCTTCTTGATAATGATAACAATACGCACTACTTAGTAACTTATGAACGGGTGCCGTCTGCTGGGACTGGTCAGCTCATAGCTGCCATGGCAATCTTATCAATAATTAGTTATTCATTTTGTAATCAGGCTTGTTTAGTTTAGACTTTGTCCTAAATTGTCCTCATATAACTTTTCGAGAACAATGTACATTTATAAATATTGTACTGTGAATTTAAAAGAGTAATCATGAAGTTGCTTGACCGTTTTTCTCCATAGGAAGTCTACACTTTGGAACGTAGCGCCTATAGTCTGACTATTCTTAATCACCTAATTGTATCTGCTAGCTAGAGATTGTTTTTAACCCCTGACAAAAAAAGGGTGTTATAAGTGTGTATGTTTGTATTAGTGTATCAATGTATCTGTGTATATATTGTGTATTTATGTATCTGTCTGTGGCATCGCAGCTCCGAAACGAATTGACCGATTTCAAAGCAGTTTTTTTAACCGAGAGCTAGTATAATCGGGTATCATCTTAGCTATGTTTCATGAAAATCTTAAATTAACTTAACTAATTAGCCGTTCAAAAGTTACTGCTCTTTTTCTAGTTGGAGTCGGGGGTTTTTGACGGTTAGGTTATATTAATATAATAAAATAGATAATCCGTTAAATATTTCTAACATAATACAATACAAGTTCAACTACACGCATAGATACTTACTAGATCATAGATAGCAGACTTTTTAGTACATTCAGTGTAAAAGTGTTAAACAAAAATTATTCTTTCAGCATAGCGAAGGAAATTTAATTAAACCTGGCTATTTAGATAATGGAAAGCGCCATCAACGCGTCCGGCGGCGCGCAGATTATAAAATTATCACTAACCCTTTCAGCGGTGACAATTGTTTTAACCAACCCTATCAATGTAATTTATTTTTATTTCTCAACATTGTGAATAGCGTGCTGGCAGGCCCTCGAGAAAAAATATTTGTACCACACTGTATAACAATTGACAACAAGCCGGTAACGAGATGAGAGGAGATAATTGTAACCATTTATTTTTGTATTTATTAACTGAAATAAACTTATTTTTCATACAATGTTTGCAATAAATTCGGATCAAACATAAAATAATCGGCAAAGAATGAATATGGGTTCATTTTTCATGAATTTGTGGATGATTGCTTCATTTTATATAATGGTTCAATTATTAATCTTTTAACCGTTTATTTATTTTCAAACCACGAAGCTACACGCATATTCTGGAGGGCTATTATCAAATAACCATGCTAGGGTCAAAGGATATCCAATTAATATTCATAATGAGTTTGTATAGGAAGCAAGCAAGATCTTTACAAAATACATGTTATAACTTTATTCTCATTTTATACAGAAACTTCATGGATCTCCATTACTTGCAGCAGCATTACTTGAAACAGCTCATATTTTATGAATTTATGAAATGAAAATTTCTCTTTTGGCCGTCATAGGGAAACTTTAAGCTATTAATGAAACAAGGATATTCGAAAGCGGGATTGTGCCTATTAAAAATTTATCAAAGGAGGCCTTTGGATTAGCTGGAGCGAATAAATTGTGAACATATATTATGTCTACTTAGTCCTGAGACAGGTAAGTACTTACGCAAAATCATTTTTAGAATTGAGTAGAATAAATGAGTAAGTTGTAAGTGATTTCGTATACCTACAACATGTCGTAAAACTCATTTAATACACATTATGATTGGAACTTATTTTAATTTTATGAGTATCCATATTAGAATAGCTCGTTAGTGACAAAACGCAGACATTTGTATTGTTCAAGGCTTTAGGGCGCCGGTTGCGTATTGAAAGTAAGTGTACAAGCGAAAAATCTAACTTAGTTGTCACATTTGTTGGCTGTGTCGTCTTAATACGAGTGTAATGTGAGGCAAGTTGGGTAGCTAATATATGTAAATGAGGGCGGTTAACTTCACATTGGGTGGCGGTGTGGCAGGTGTCATGCGGTTACACCGGATGGCGGCCGCGATCCGGCACCGGCGCGTCGTTTGTCGCCGGCGACGATTTGTCAGTGTCGCCTGATGCGATGTTACTAGCCAACGACCTACGTGTCACATCCACCGTATACTGACCGAGCTTACATCAGATTTCAGAACAAATTTTCCTTCCATTGATAAAGGAGGCACTACAACATCTCCGAAAACCTTTGACGTTCTTAGAATATGGAACCGTACCGATACTTCACTAAATTCATTCTATATTTCTGTGAAGGTATGTATTCGATTTTATGTAGCAGAAGAGACGTCGGTCGGCAGTCACTAGGTGAAATTGAATGGAACAGGCTTTGATCATATCTGGTTCGAAATTGATTGCGGCTGTTTTATCTGACGGTATTTATTTTTTCGTGCCGATGCGATGCAAGAATAAACGAGCAAGGTGAGAGCGATTTATCTAAATAAATTTAACCTTAGAAAAGCCATATAGCTGCCGTTTTCCAATGTGACCTCGATCTCATAAATAAGAATGAGGAACGGCGAAGGAACAAAGCGCCGGCGAGCGGTGCTCAAAGACGATTTTAAAATCTTATCTAAGTCTGAGGCGTGATTGACAAAAGTTGGGCGGAATTCGATACGACTGTGGATGTTTGTCGAAGGCTTTTTTGTGGGTGCGACAGAAGACGCCTTCCGCCGCGGAAGTATACAAAGAGAGAGCTTTGGGCCGATCGTAAAATCCATCGTTACCACGCGTAATAGCAGCTGGGCCTTCGTCGCAGAAACGCGGAACCTGAAAGTTTTCTGCAAAATAGAATTATAAGGATTATTTGTTTGTTCTCAACTTGGGGTAGAGATAAATGGTTCTTTTAAATGGATTACTGTAATTATATAGTTAATTATGCGGCTAAAAAATTATTTGCCGAGGTTATATACCTAAATGCGACGATATTCGGTAAAAATTCTAAGAAAAATTCCACCAAAAATGTTTGACGATTTCATACAAATCAATAACCCAAATGTCGAGAAATCAAAATGATTAAAGCCAAATGAGCGTAACGAAAAAAATATATTCGCACCATTAAACTTATTTCACGATTTCATCGCGAAGATAATGTCATCGAAAAAAGTCGTCGGAGCAGTCATCAATCAGTTGGACGCTCGAGAGCCCGAGCAGAGAGTGTTTTTGTTTGTCCAACAGTCGCGGCTCTCGGAACGGTAACGCCACTAAAATATATTGTGTTCACTCACTAAACAAATTGTTTTAAAACGGAAGAACGCTTCAGTTCGTTTAAAGTCTAGCACCTACTATTCTTTATAAATGTTCTGGAAATAAAATGGCTTGTGTGTGACAGCTGTTTGTCATCAAGCGTATATGTTACAGTTAGCTTTTGCTATGATATAAAAACACTTATTTCGTATGTTCCTACTATCATAGTCTCAGTTTAATTTGATCTCTATAAATGTACTAATAATAACTTGTCAGAACCAAGCATCTTGTTAAATTGTACTTGTAGCTTCAAGCGATACACTATTATATTATGTCGATGTATCTCAATTATTATGAACAACTGAAATACAATTATCTATTGTACATCACAAGTACGCCTAACAATTTCACCAATATTGAACGATACTCCATTCGTATATTATTACTAAATTGAAGGCAATCTCAGTATGTATTTTTTCAATAATAATGATGTAAGAATACGAATTTTATATAAATAAATCGTACCATCCATGAATATCATAATAGAATAAAGTTACGTTCATGTGTACAATGAGTACGAGTACCTAACTAAACTAAACTATAGAATTATTGAGAGACATAAAATTTAAAGACGGAACGAGTTTGCCATAATTTTGCGGAGTTACGCAAACTTCGTAATAATTGGTTTGTTTTTAGCTACGCGTCATTACATTCAGTATTTTTTTAATGTGACGGCTCTCTTTTTTAAAGATATATTGGCTTTTGTGAGGTGTGTATGTCTGAGAGTCATGAATGTGTGATTTTAGCAACACCAGTTCTCGTAGAAAGAAATATCAATTCCTATCCTATTGCCTTTTACATTCCATGATAACCCACCACGTACGGTTGGTGATTGGTTGGCATAGGAGGGCGCTCTACTCATAACAACATCACTAATGCCTGTAACAATAGCCAGTAAAGAAAACATATGGAAATAAGAGACATGTTTTCTCTTAAAAATCCTTTATTTATCATGCGCTTTAGTCAAATCCTTAGTGAGTGAAACATAAAGACTACAAGTGAGCATAAGTTTAAAACTTATCCGCCGGTCTAGGAACTCGACACGTGATTTGAATACGCCTTTATAAAGACGAGTATTTACTAGACGACAAACTTGTTGCCAGTAAAACTATCTGCGCATATAGATCATATACCTAACAAGAAAAAAAAAGTAATTTTGTTTTAAAAATGTTGCCCTGTGCTATATTTTCTCCTGTATCATGGGTACAGTTTACAAACAAACACACATCACACACACACAAACTCAGGCACATTTTTCGTCCTGATAAGGATTTACTCACCATTATTTTCTGTTGACTGGCAACATAGTCAGACGGTGCAGGCAACTTGTGTTTGTCAAACAAGCTACCTAGTGAAAATTCAGCTTTAAAATATCTATCTACTGGTGTCGCGTCGTATACAGTCAGTATTGCAAGGATGTGTTGGTTTTAGCAAACTTACTGTCACAAGAAAAGCGTAATTAATTTTAAGTTAGACGACTAGGTCGCAACTTACATGTTATGTATGGCACTTTAAGTGTCGCGTCGTATACAGTCAGTTTTGCAAGGATTTGTTGGTCGTAACAAACTTGCCCTCATAAGAAAAGCGTAATTACTTTTAAGTTAGACAACTAAGTCACAACTCACGTAGGTTAGACAATTAGGACATAACTCTTAACTTCAACTTTGTATCAATATCGTTTCACTTCTAAATGTTGTGAAAGGGCCCAGACCAAGTTTATAGTGAAAAAAAAAATTGAATTCGAGGACCCGGCCGGGAAGGAAATTGTAATATATATTTATAGCTTCCGCCAGCGGCTTCGCTCGCGTGATATCTTTATAAATCATAGCTTATGTTACTCAGTGATACTATAGCATTCGGCTGGTGAAAGAATTTTTAAAATCGGTTCGGTAATTTTTGATTTTATCCATTACAAAAAAACATACAAAAAATCTAATCTTGATCTTGAGGTTGATTTTTGATCTTTTTTTGTCTTTCAATTTCTCTTTATAGTATTAGTATAGTATCTATACTAATATTATAGAGATAAATTTAAAAAAAGAACAATTATTATGAATCGAATTATCTATACTAATAGATAATTCGACTTATAATACCTGTCACATATCAAATCCACAAATTCACTGTAGCCCTTCTGATGACACCCCATTACTACCAAGAGTTACAGCGTGATGATATCTTTTTTATACCCACTAAAGCGAATATACAACTTGGTTTTATTCGTGCAATCTGTGCCTATAATTTGTTGCAACCCCTTAAGCTTTCCTACTATGGAGGAAAAAGTTAGAAGTTACATGAGATACTCTATAATATTTTTTCGTTAATTTGTATTTACCATACTAATAGCACAGTGCATAATAATATAATATTGCATAATATTTACACTTAATCCTACTGAACGGGGAACAGACCTTTCAAAGCAAGACGTCATATCAGTAACGGGCACGCAACGCGATATTCATGGTTCGGCAATTTTCGTAAATCTCTCGGTAAGTGAGCTCGTGTTGCGCTACACAAACAGGATTAGACTAAGCTCTGAGAACTGTTTTTCTCTCGACGATTCATTCGAGAGAAAGTGTGCCGGAAATAAATAAAGAACCGGGGGAATACGAGACAAGAATAAGGCCTTAGTACAAACGAAATAATTTTCCATAATGATAATATGAAAAATATTTGACCGCCTTAAGAAGATACACACGAGTTTGCAATCATCTTAATAAAAGTTCGAGCCGTGCTCCCGAGAAAATGTTGAATTACACATCGACACAAAGGAAGGCGCTTAGACAAGCGAAGTTTTGTTGAAAAATTACTTTCGGAATGTAAAGGAATATTTCCTTTCTTTTATCAACGTTGAGTACATTCGCTCTTGAAGCCGAGATAAGTCATCAAATTATGCGAACGCTATGTTGTTTACAAATTGTTTCTGAAACGAGTCACGTTTCCATTTATAGGTAGGCGCAAAAATTGGCCCAATTTAAATAATGTTCAATGCCTTACGCCCCCTGCACTGTTTGTTTGTATTAGGTGACAAGACGACACCCGCCAAATTATCATAATACAGTTACATAAATTGTCTTTGATTTGTGTCTGCGTTGAGGGAGAGAAATAATTTTGGAGGCACGGATATTGCGTTGTATCAGCTGGTTTATTTCGTAGGTTCATGTAATTGGAAATTTTAAAATACTACAGGATAAAAAAAATTGTAGTGTGCATAATTTGTAGAGTGATTCAGTGTCTGTTCCTAAACACAGCCGCAGTATTGGGATACACTTTCAAAAAACGAAAATTCGATTAAGTATGGGGGACACGCTTGACTTAGGTACTAGCGCAAGCCATTCAAAATTCAAATTTTTATTTTGTTTTGGAGTGAATTTTATTGCTGCGATTGCATTTGGGAACGGGCACTGAATCACTCTGCAAATTTTGCGCACTACATAAATAATTATCCTGTATATATTATACATAGGATAATTTTTTATGTAGTGCTTAACAAATACCTACGTCACTATCCCTTTGTAAAGTGACATATTAAGTGTCTATTAATTATTCACGGTTCCGAACTTTTCAGAACCTCGCCATTTTAATTCTGTGAGCTGCGCATTGTTTAATAATAAATATGTATCTGCATAATGACAGATTTATTATACCATTGGCAAGAAACTCGATCGTGGAGAATAAATTTCATTCGTAAATAAATCAAAGGGCTTTTCAAAAGGTTATTCATCACTGTAGCACTGTGTAATTGTATTTATGGTTCCAATGTCCAATGTTTGTATGTGCTAGAACAATATGGTCACTTCTGGATTCTTTTAACGAGTACCTAATTAATTCTAAATACAAGCATGATAATTCTTTTTTCAGAGTAATAAAAATGCTAAAAAAGCTTGTTCCTTTAAAGGCCTTGTTGGGGACGGAACTGTCACATGTTCCACAAATGTCCGACTTGGGTTCAGGAACTTGTCAAGGCCTAGAAATATTACATGTTTCGGTGGTAATGGTAGCTACATATATCTACAATCTCTGCCCTATCGCTTAGCTAAGCGATAGGGCAGAGATTGTAGATATATGTAGCCATATTTTATTATTCAAAAGATCACATATGACAATACACAGTCATCCAATGTATTTAAAATAATCAATGTTTGAAAAATGCCAAGTTCCATAATCCATATGTCGTTTTGCCTGAAGTATTTCTTGACGGCAGTATTTAGGTACTTTGTTATTGCTGAGAAGGAGTAAACAGGATTATAAATGAAACTATTGCACAAACCTAAGTATTACCTACAAAATTTTAGGATTGTAATCAGTTATGCGTAGGTAAATAGGAGTTGCTTTGCGGTTTCTTGTTTTCCTCAACGCCCATTGCATTAATGACTATAGAATGGAACGCGATCTGGACAGGAGTAAAGAGTTTTTCTTGAAAGTTGGTTTGTGTTGAAGATAGGTTGGCGTTCTGCGCTACCGCGGCGGCCGCATGTTCAACACCTGCGAGGAAAAAATATTTGTATAGCCAACGAGACAGTTGGTCTGAGTCTTGTACGTGTGGAATTAATCAAACTGTTCACGCAATATAGGAGAAATCCCAGTGTATTGTTTTTTTAATAAAAAAGTATTGGTAATAGCTAGGTACTGAAGTATCCTCTCAATTGCTTTAAAGCAACTATAGTTTTAAAAACATTACGTCTACTTTGCTACGAGCAACCATGGATTATACAGGGTTATTTGTAAAACACCGGCAATGCTATAAGGGGTGAAACTACTCATCAATATGAACAACTTTTACTACGGGACCAACCATGAAATCGCGAAAAAAAATTCAAACTTTTCATACAAAAGATTAACCTTGCTCCATCAAAATGTATGAAAAATTTGATTTTTTTTTCGCGCTTTCATGGATGGTCCCGTAGTAAAAATTGTTCATATTGATGAGTAGTTTCACCCCTTAAAGCATTGTCGGTGTTTTACAAATAACCCTGTATATTTATAAGCTAAATTACCGAAATAAACTTTAAAGTCGGATGAAAATTGTCTTAAAATTTAATTACAAGCGAACACTTAAGTTTACACGACTAACTCCATACCTTTTGTTCCACAGACAAAGCGGGGCGTCTCGACTGCTTTTACATTATGTCCCTCGCTTTACTTCCGACGCAAACGGCTATGGCTAATGTATGAAAACATACGACCTTATATTGACTTTCCGGACTTCTCCCGCATTTTGATTCATTTCTCTGATTGTATTCATTTGAGATATGAGTTGTGGAAAGTGAGTGTGTATATTGTGTTTGTAGAGTTTCATAGAAATACAGCGCTGAAATATTATTTCAATCGAGGTTAAACAAGTAATCATGTAATATTTTTTGTACTTCTTGTATTTCGAGAAAACCTTGTACACCTTTTAAAGCATATGGCGCACACGGAGGAGTGTAAGATTTGGCATAGTTAAAACTTAAATGAAGAAGGAGTGCAGATAACTAAAATTACAGTCGAATTTCGACCACTTTGCGACCACTAGTATTAATAATTTTGGTAGGTTTAATAATTTATCAGGGTAGACAGTGTCTTCTTATTTATATGGGATGCACGCCATTGTAAAATAAATACACCCGCACCAATAGAGTTTACCCTTTCAGTATTTTGTGGTCGCCGCCGACGATAAAATGAAATTTTGTTAAAAAACCCCGCTCACAAACGTTTTAATCAAATAGTAATCAATTTTGGAAGTTATTCACTTTGTTGGAACGGAAATAAAAATTTATTTTATCTGAGTGCTCGTCCCATCTCCCCAAATCCATTTGGTAAAACCACTACGTTGAGAAATCTGACAATATTCGAGAGTGAATTTCATAAACGTAATATAATAGAGCGTTCATTTGTTATCTTTGAGTCACACATACATATGTAGGCACTAAGGGTAGCTGGGGGTACGGTATATACAATTGATTTTATATATATTATAAGCATCATATTTTTCCTATTATTTGAACAAAACTGTAAAGCACGTCAAATACCTCTAGAGTTAAAAATATTTCAGTCAATTTATACAGAAACAAATATTAATTGTATGGCCTACAGATAGTTGTTCTGGGTCTGGGTGTGTGTACATGTGACAATATGTACCTAGGTATGTTTGTAAACTGTACCCACGATACAGGAAAAATCATAAAGTGGGCAAAGTTTAAAAAAAAAGAAAATAAATTATTGCCACGTAAGTAGATACATATAAGACAGATAACAGCAAAATCTAACAATGCAACTGAGTTTATAAGTAGAGGCGTCATGTGTATAAGTGTATTGTAATCATAAACCAGATTGTGATGAAAGTTAATTAGGTACTTCTGAAAAGAATAAAACACATCCGTTTCTTTTTGACAGACAAAAGGATCTATTCTAGAAACACTTCAATACTAAATAAAAGTATACATAAAAGGAATCATTAACATTTTACATCAGGCTTACGCAGCTGTGTTTTAAAAGCTTCTTCGATGCTAAAATATGATGACATCTAATCTCCGCTCCATTTGCGTTGTTACCTATTATTCTTATATGATGAGCCTGTGGGGAGCCAAGTGTTGCAAACCGAATATTTTTCAACCAAAACGTATCTACAGTCATTTATCCTTGAATTTATCATGCCAACCCCGCCGTTTAACTTTTAGGGCTGCTAACAAATTCTGAAACAAGACAGTGAAATAAGCGAATTTATCTAAAGCAATATTTTATTTAGACAACATTAATTTATTTATCAATATTATCAAAGAAATAATTTTCACAATGAGTGAACATTTTATATAAACGTAGGTATATAACTTTGCCTCATAAACGTGTTTCGACAACCCTAACTCCTAAAAGCACGATTCTGGCGCAGTCCGTAGGTACGTACTCAGGCTTGTCTAACGAACCGTGTTTAAAGCCTCGTTAGTATCACTTGTCTGATGATGTAGGTACTAATACGGACCGCAGTTATTTGCGTACTGAAAATGTACCGACTAATTTACAAAACGTACTAAAAGTTTTGGGCTAGACTTTGAGTATTGACTCGGTGTGAGTGGAGGACGTTTAAATGTTTTATAGTGGCATGCGGGATTAGCGGTCGACTGTTTGACGTTTGAAGTTGCTATTTGTAGAATAATCCTTTGATGGATATTTGTCGACTTTGTCTGTGTTTAGCTTTACTACAAGAGCTACAAGTAAGTAGGTACATAACATTATGTATGGCATAAATATGGCTATGTACTTAGTATGGCCTAGCCAAGATATATTTTTAAGACCACAGGCTTCAGGTAACTTAAATAAATCATCATAAAATTACTACAAAAAATATACCTTGAACTCATTTGAAAAAGCTCTAAAGTAAACAAAATTAATAATCTTCCCAAAGCTATTAAACATCAAAGTATTCGATACATTTTCATTACCAAAGTTAATAAATTTATTTATAAGGAATACCAGTATCATCGTCGATCCAAGAAAATAATATCATTTCGCATATTAAATATTAATATTTCATAAGCCGAATTGAAAATGTTTTTTATGTTTGGATGGCGGGCATACGTGTGATTTATTTTTGTATCAACGATCTAAGGAACTGTTAGCAAAAGCATCTTTTGCGTGAAAGCCATATATGTTGTCAATGAACAACATAAGCCCTAACTATACACCGGACTCTTATACTTAGGTAATTGCCAAAATAATTATCCGGACTTAAAAACAAAATGATTTAAAAGAAACCATAACTCTGACTTTGCTTCGGCGGTTCTTCCTAAGAGGTCAAATTGCTGGAATGTAAGGGCCAATGTGCCACCTAGCCTAGTAGATATTACTCTTCGACCTAGCAAAGTAGATAGGTACTACGTGTAAAAGAGTTGTAAATAATCAATACAGAGTTAAAATAAGCAATCAATTGTATCTTTATTTGCGTAATATGGGTACATTTTAATGTGAAGCTAAGTTTAAGTATCACCTTAAACAACCTTTCGACATGTAATTGTTGGCACAGAATAAGAAATTACAAGCATTATTAGATTAATAAAATAAATCATAAGAAATTAATGTCAGGTACCTACATGTTAATTAATTAAGTAATTATTAATGTAATAAATAATTCAATGTCAATTTTAAATATACCAAGAGTAAATTGTATAATTTTTTTATTTGTACTGATACTAATACCAGTTTCTTAAAATAAAACTCACTCACAGACAACTCACGGGCTGGAGCAATATTGAATTCTTGTGTATCAAGTCAGATTTATTAATTAAGTATGTGATATTGGATTATCTGCTATAAATTTGTTTTATAACATCACCACATCAAGTATCCTATCAGAAAACCTTCCAAATTTTCGTTGTCTAATGAATATAAGAGTGACTAAAGTTCAAAGGCTGTGGCTGACAGTGTAAAACTTTAACAATAATCTTCCCTCTTCATTAGGAACAAAAACGCGGAGGCTGGCTCATTGACGCCCAACACGCTACTCAAACTGGCCTATTGAGATTAACTAACTTCGACAGAAAACAACGTAATTAAGTTTAGCGAGTCTGAGGTCAACTTAGTGATGTTTATTGGATCGCCACCTTACTTATTGATTTTCCCAGCTTTATGCCCGGGTGACACGAGGCGAGTAAGTAAATCCAAGATAGTATTAGCACGTTGGCAGATTGGTATAGATAGATTTTTCTGCTCTTAAGCTACTTATAGCCGGTATTTCTACGGTCACTACTTTACACTTACTTACTTTATACTTAGTAGCTCTAATTGTTCAATGTATTTTTTTTAAATCGATTCACAATCAATTTCCAACTTATCAATTTAATGGAATAATCCTAACTTATATTAAGTACCTTTTTTCTGTTTTCTTTATAGACGCGCATACTAGAGTTATTATTATTGATAGTATGTTGTATCATAATTATTGTATTGTAACCAAATTTCGAATTCCATAGCTCAAAGCACAATAATACTAATCAAATAAAACTACGTACCTACTAATCAATTATTTAGAATTATAATAATATAAATAGTTAATTATACAGCTGCTAGTCCTAAAGAAAAAGAAAGAAAGAAAGAAAATACATTTATTCAGCATGGACACATTGACAACACAAGAGAGAAGATTAAGGCGCGTCAGTTAGCAAACGAATTTGTCGATTTCGCTTCCTCCACCCGCGCAACCCTCGCGACCCCCTGTAATATTACGGAAACCGCTCGGAGCATGTCAACGCGAGCATCGCGCCAGACACTAAAAAACTATATAATAAATAGAGGTGGCAATGTAAAATATATATTTGTACATTGTTTCACTTATGGTCTATATAGTAACAGAGTTACTACTAGAAAATTAATACCAATAACAGTGGTACAATCACTACAATGATGAATGATTTTATAAAAAAGGGAAATAAAAAATTTATGCTTCGTCAACGAGCTTCCGAGCAAAAAATGCCCATTACACTTGCCAAGTTGTTAGATGATTTGGTATTAACTAATTATAACTTGCTCTTTTATTTGAAGGATTGCTTGATTCATTTAATATTCACTCATATAAATATATCACGATTATTAGATATTAATACCTACCATTAAACTAAAAAGTGTAAATAATTTTCTTAAATTCTTCAATGCACCTAGCTTGGCAGTGGCAACGACTTCAGAAGCTGATAAGTTTTTTAAGAAAATTGTATGTATACTTTTTAGTTTTTTGAAGTCGGTTTATACTATTTTTTAACGTTTATTTTATATTTCTATTTTGAGTGGCTTAAACAATTCATAATCATGCGATTACAGAAATCGCAAGTGACATGCTGTTATTCATTCAAGAGTTCCATTGTATATCTCCGAAGTTCTTCATCAAATCTTCAACAAATTTAAATGCCATCTTGAGAGTACCCTTTGAAATAAAAAAAGAATTTTCAAAATCGGTATGCAATTGGCGGAGTAATAGCGTAACAAACATACAAAAAGAAACATTCAGTCGAATTGAGAACCTTCTTTTTTGGAAGTCGACTATAAATGGGATTAATAAACACTTACTTCATATCTTTGTTTGGTAGCAGTGTTGGTGAATAGTAATATATAAAGTATAATCGATAAGTATTAAAATAAAACTAGGTTGGTACCTACGTAGTATTTATTATTATATATAGTAAAGGAATAGTATAAAGAGAAACAACAGTAGGACGACGCCTTTGATCTCGCCGACAACGTCAAGACATTGTGGCGATAGTGCATGGAGGCTAGGGTTGTTACAAGTAGTGTAGTGGTTTTCTACGCTACGTGCCGCGGGTTCGATACGCGCACGGAACAAATATTAGTCTGGGTGCGTGTGCTTGTGAGATGTATGTCTGTAAACTCTACCCACGATACAGGAGAAATCCTAGTGAGGGACAAAATGTTTTATTAAAAAAAAAACAACATTTATTTATTTTAGATCAACATCGTCATCAACATATTATTACTTACTATTTTAAACGTTGATTATGGCAAATTATCAATTCATTAATAGAAGGTAGCTCTGAATTTTGGTCAAGTAGTCACGTGGTCACGGTTTATATCTTTTTATGAATAGACCTCACCAAAACATGAAGTTTGAATACCAACATGATGGGACTGCGTCCCATAGTTTGGGAGATATAAGCTTTCAAAGTTTTGGTGACGTGGCCACATAGATCTCACCAAAACATGAAGTTTGAATACCAACATGATGGGACTGCGTCCCATAGTTTGGGAGATATAAGCTTTCAAAGTTTTGGTCACGTGGCCACATAGATCTCACCAAAACATGAAGTTTGAATACCAACATGATGGGACTGCGTCCCATAGTTTGGGAGATATAAGCTTTCAAAGTTTTGGTGACGTGGCCACATAGATCTCACCAAAACATGAAGTTTGAATACCAACATGATGGGACTGCGTCCCATAGTTTGGGAGTTATAAGCTTTCAAAGTTTTGGTCACGTGGCCACATAGATCTCACCAAAACATGAAGTTTGAATACCAACATGATGGGACTGCGTCCCATAGTTTGGGAGATATAAGCTTTCAAAGTTTTGGTGACGTGGCCACATAGATCTCACCAAAACATGAAGTTTGAATACCAACATGATGGGACTGCGTCCCATAGTTTGGGAGATATAAGCTTTCAAACATTCGGTCACGTAGTCACATACTGAATTTGAATTTATGTTTATAGAAAACATCAAAAAGATGGTACCTATATTTTAGACGAAGTATTTTAGAAGATGAAACACAATTTGTATTGACTTGACAGATAACGTGACAGATCAGTAGACTCTATCTATATCTGATTTTACTAAAATAATAATATTTCAAATATGTACTCAAAAAAAATCAAAACATTAGAAGTACATGCCATACTACTGAGGCAAGTTATATAGGTTGCCCCCTCTACACAATATTGTGTCTAGATAGCAAAATAAATTCTGAATTTATAAATCGAACGCGTTAGCCTCGATCGACACGGGTATCCCGTCCGAGAGCCAGCGGCAGACTGCCGCCCGTCGCCCGAACACGACCCTTCAGCTGAAAATTGGCACAGATTTACGTTTAAATTCATGGAAAAATTGAAAATTGACTTTTTTTTTAATGTTAAACGTTGGACTCATAAAGAAAAGAATTATCTATCTATTGCTGAAAATCAGAAATAAATTAAGCTCAAAGTTCCGAAGAAGATGAAGGTTTAAATTCTGATTTAGGTGTTTTATAAACGCCAATTACCATAGTATAAACTAATTTTAAAAAAAATTTGAAACGTTGGATTTGAAGTAGAGATCTTGAACTTTAAGACTGTATTTTTGTTTTATTTGTATATGGTATAACTAGAGGTCGCGCGGTGCGCGGGCCGCGAGCGGCCCGCGAGGGCTTTTTAGGTGGGGTTTGTAACATGACGCAAAATAAATATGATATTTGATTTTGTATGGCAGCCATGTTTTTTTGTATGAAAGCCATCTTTTTTTACCAGCTTGTCAATCGACCCAAGGTCCTACACGTTTTTAGTTCGGGGAGTATGGGTGTGCGACTTCTCATTTTCGAGATCCGTGGGGTAGTTCCGGTCAGCGTTCCACTTTTAGGTTATTTCGGTTTTTTGCTGAACTCCCTGGACCTCCCTCTATACGTCTCCCATACATCACTTTTACCCCCCGCGGCTCCTTCCGGGAGAACAATTGAGTGAAAATCCAAAAATGAACACTTGTATGGCGGCCATGTTTTTTTGTATGGAAGCCATCGTTTTTCACCGGTTCGTCAATCGTCCCAGAGTACTCGACATTTTAATTCCGGCACTATGGGTGTGCGACTTCTCATTTTCGAGATCCGTAGGGCAGTTCCGGTCAGCGTTCCACTTTCAAGCCATTTCGGACTTTTCCTGGACTCATAGGACCGCCTTCTATACGACTCTCATATACATATAACTTTTACCCCTGACGGCTCCTTTTGGGAGAACAATTGGGCGAAAATCCAAAATGAACACTTGTATGGCGGCCATATTTTTTTGTATGGAAGCCATCTTTTTTCACCGGCTCGTCAATCGTCCCAGGGTACTCGACATTTTTAGTTCAAGCACTGTAGGTCGGCGACTTGTAATTTTCGAGATCCGTAGGGCAGTTCCGGTCAGCGTTCCACTTTCAGGTCATTTCGGACTTTTCCTAAACTCATAGGACCCCCTTCTATACGACTCCCATACATGACTTACCCCTGACGGCTCCTTCTGGGAGAACAATTGAGTGAAAATCCAAAAATGAACACTTGTATGGCGGCCATGTTTTTTTGTATAGTAGCCATGATTTTTCACCAGTTCGTCGATCCACCCAAGGTCCTTGACACTTTTAGTTCTGGCAGTGTCTGCGGCTTTCCGTTTTCGAGATCCGTAGGGCTGTTCCAGTCAGGGTTCGACTTTCAGGTCATTTCTCACTGGGCCTCTCTCTGTACGACTCCCACACATGACTTTTACCCCCCATGACTCCTTCTGGGAGAACAATTGCTCCAAAAGATGCGTTTGTATGGCGGCCATATTGAAAAATGGCGGAAAAAAAAGTTGGTCCCGGATTATGAATCGGTGCCCCCGAAAACCTCAGGACGCCAATTTTCAGCCAGATTGGACCATATTTTTTGTTAGCCGCCATTTTGAATCCGCCATCTTGGATTTTTATCACGACCACCGAAAAGCCCCTCTCGTCCTCGATGATATTTGGTCGAGCACCCCCACTCTATCTCTAACGGTTTCGAAACGGTTAGGGTCTAAAAAGCTTAGAGGTCGCGCGGTGCGCGGGCCGCGGGCGGCCCGCGAATGTTGTGGTGGTACTCTTAAATTAACTTAAAAAAAATTAAAACACGATTTGGAAAGTGCTTTGACTTTGACATCGACTTTGACTTTGAATTCAACTTTGACTTTGACTTTATTTTTCGATTTATTCCCAGCAGACCCTTTCATTTGATACCCATATCAGGTTGGTAGATAAGAAAATCTTGTCTACCATCTTGGGGCGTCCGCCATTTTGAATTAAGTGTGACGTTATTTTATTTTCGTACTCTTCTCAGCAAACCCTTTCATTTGATACCCATAATATCATGGTATTGCATAATACATAAGTAGTCCGCCATATTGGATTTAGAATGACGTCAGTTATCTAACTATGCATTGTCATCCTATCTAAACGTGTGACCAAAATCTCACCTCAATCGGAAACCGCGAAGTGGGTCAAAAACTTCCAAAATTTTCTTACATAGTTACAGGTGAAGTTAATAAAAGCATGTTAAGAGGCGTTTGTATGGCAGCCATGTTTTTTTGTATGAAAGCCATCTTTTTTTTACCAGCTCGTCTATCGACCCAAGGTCCTACACATTTTTAGTTCCGGCACAGTGGGTGTGCAACTTATAGTTTTTGAGATCCGTAGGGCAGTTCCAGTAAGCGTTCCACTTTCAGGTCTTTTCGGACTTTCCTGAACTCATAGGACCCCCTTCTTTACGACTCCCATACATGACTTTTACCCCCGACGGCTCCTTCTAGGAGAACAATTGAGTGAAAATCCAAAATCAACACTTGTATGGAATAGTGTAATAAATATATTGTAATAAAAAACTTTGACTTTGACTTTAACTTCGACATCGACATCGACTTTGACTTTATTTTTCGTTTTCTTCCCAGCAGACCCTTTCATTTGATATATATCATGATGGTAGATAAAAAAAAATTGTCTACCATCTTGGGGCGTCCGCCATATTGAATTAAGTGTTACGTTATTTTAGTTTCGTAGTCTTCTCAGCAAACCCTTTCATTTGATACCCATATCATGGTAGTGCATAATACATAAGTAGTCCGCCATATTGGATTTAGAATGACGTCAGTTATCTAACTGCATTGTCATCCTAACGTGTGCAAAATCTCACCTCAATCGGAAACCGCGAAATGGGTCAAATGTAACTTCCAAGATTTTACAGGTGAAGCTAATAAAAGCGTGTTAAGTATCGTTTATATGGCGGCCATGTTTTTTTGTATGAAAGCCATTTTTTTTACCAGCTCGTCAATCGACCCAAGATCCTACACATTTTTAGTTCGGGCAGTATGGGTGTGCGACTTCTCATTTTCGAGATCCGTGGGGCAGTTCCAGTAAGCGTTCCACTTTCATGTCTTTTCGGACTTTTTCTAAACTCAATGGGCACCCCTCTATACGACTCCCATACATGACCTTTACCCCCGACGGCTCCTTCTGGGAGAACAATTGTGTGAAAATCCAAAATGAACACCTGTATGGCAGCCATGTTCTTTTGTATGGAAGCCATCTTTTTTTCACCGGCTCGTCAATCGTCCCACGGTACTCGAAATTTTTAGTTCCGGCACCGTGCGTCTGCAACTTGTAGTTTTCGAGATCCGTAGGGCAGTTCTGGTCACGGTTCCACTTTCAGGTTATTTCGGATTTTTCCTAAACTCACTGGACCCTTCCCTATATAACTCCGATACATAACTTTAACCTCCCACGGCTCCTTCTGGGAGAGCAATTGTGTGAACATCCAAAATGAACACTTGTATGGCCGCCATCTTTTTTTGTATGGAAGCCATCTTTTTTTCACCGGTTCGTCAAACGGCCCAGGGTCCTTAACATTTTTAGTTGGGGCGGTATAGCATTGCGACTTGTAATTTTCGAGATCCGTAGGGCAGTTCCGGTCAGCGTTCCACTTTCAGGTCATTTCGGACTTTTCCTGAACTTATAGGACCCCCTTCTATACGAATTCTATACATGAGTTTTACCACCGAAGGCTCCTTCTGGGAGAACAATTGAGTGAAAATCCAAAATGAACACTTGTATGGCGGCCATCTTTTTTTGTATGGAAGCCATCTTTTTTTCACCGGCTCGTCAATCGTCCCAAGGTACTCGAGATTTTTAGTTTCGGCAGTATGGGTGTGCGACTTCTCATTTTCGAGATCCGTAGGGCAGTTCCGGTCAGCGTTCCACTTTCAGGTCATTTCGGACTTTCCTGAACTCATAGGACCCCCTTCTATACGACTCCCAAACATGACGTTTACCCCCGACGGCTCCTTCTGGGAGAACAATTGAGTGAAAAACCAAAATGAACACTTTTGTATGGCCACCATCTTTTTTTGTATGGAAGCCATCTTTTCTTCACCGGCTCGTCGATCGACCTAGGGTCCTCGACATTTATAGTTCCGTTACAATGGGTGTGCGACTTGCCGTTTTCGAGATCCGTAGGGCAGATCTGGTCAGCGTTCCACTTTCAGGTCATTTCGGACTTTTCCTAAACTCACAGGACTCCCCTCTATACGACTCCCATACATCACTTTTACCCCCCACGGCTCCATCTGGGAGATCAATTGGGTCAAAATCCGAAATGAACACTTGTATGGCGGCCATATTGAAAAATGGCGGAAAATAAAAGTCGACCACGGATTATGAATCGGTGTCCCCGAAAACCCCCGGACGCCAATTTTCAGCCAGCTCGGAGCAACTTATTTTTCGGCCGCCATTTTGGATCCGCCATCTTGGATTTTTATGACCACCACCGGAAAGCCCCCTCCATCCTCTATGAAAATGGTTCGAGCACCCCCCCGCTATCTCCAACGGTTTCGGAACGGTGAGCGTTTCAATTTTGTTTGGCCGCCATTTTTTTTGTATGGAAGCCATCTTTTTTTCACCGGCTCGTCAAACGGCCCAAGGTCCTCGACATTTTTAGTTCAGGCGGTATAGGTTTGCGACTTGCCGTTTTCGAGATCCGTAGGGCAGTTCCGGTCAGCGTTCCACTTTCAGGTCATTTCGGACTTTTCCTAAACTCACAGGACCCCGCTCTATACGATCCTCATACATCACTTTTACCCCCCATTGCTCCTTCTGGGAGAACAATTGGGTGAAAATCCAAAATGAACACTTGTATGGCGGCCATCTTGAAAAATGGCGGAAAAAAAAAATCGATCCCGGATTATGAATCAGTGCCCCCGAAAACCCCCGGACGCCAATTTTCAGCCGGCTCGGACCATATTTTTTTTTGGCCGCCATTTTGAATCCGCCATCTTGGATTTTTATGACCCCCACCGGAAAGCCCCCGTCGTCCTCTATGACATTTGGTCGAGCACCCCCCCGCTATCTCCAACGGTTTCGGAACGGTGAGCGTTTCCATTTTGTATGGCTGCCATCTTTTTTTGTATGGAAGCCATCTTTTTTTCACCGGCTCGTCAAACGGCCCAGGGTCCTCGACATTTTTAGTTCCGGCAGTGTGGGTGTTCGACTTTTCATTTTCGAGATCCGTAGGGCAGTTCCGGTCAGTGTTCCACTTTCAGGTCATTTCGGACTTTTCTTAAGCTCACAGGACCCCCCTCTATACGACTCCCATACATCGCTTTTACCCCCGACGACTCCTTCTGGGAGAACAATTGGGTGAAAATCCAAAATGAATACTTGTATGGCGGCCATATTGGAAAATGGCGGAAAAATAAATTTGATCCCGGATTATGAATCGGTGCCCCCGAAAACCCCTGGATGCCAATTTTCAGCCGGCTCGGACCATTTTTTTTTTTGGCCGCCATTTTGAATCCGCCATCTTGGATTTTTATGACCCCCACCGGAAAGCCCCCGTCGTCCTCTATGACATTTGGTCGAACACCCCCCCACTATCTCTGACGGTTGCGGAACGGTGAGCGTTTCAATTTTGTATGGCCGCCATCTTTTTCTGTATGGACGCCATCTTTTTTTCACCGGCTCGTCAAACGGCCCAGGGTCTTCGACATTTTTAGTTCTAGCACTATAGGTCTGCGACTTTTCATTTTCGAGATCCGTAGGGCAGTTCCGGTCAGGGTTCCACTTTCAGGTCATTTCGGATTTTTCCCGGACTCACTGGACCTCAAGGTTTACGACCCCCATACATGACTTTTACCCCCCACGGCTCCTTCTGGGAGAACAATTCTGTCAATCAGTGAGTGAGTCAGTCAGTGGTAATCGAGCTTTATATATATAGTCAACTAGAGGTCGCGCGGTGCGCGGGCCGCGAGCGGCCCGCGAGGGCTTTTCGGGTGGAGCTTGTAACATTACTCAAAATAAATATGATATTTGGTTTTGTATGGCAGCCATGTTTTTTTGTATGGAAGCCATCTTTTTTTCACCGGCTCGTCAAACGGCCCAGGGTCCTTGACATTTTTAGTTCCGGCGGTATAGGTTTGCGACTTTTAATTTTCGAGATCCGTAGGGCAGTTCCAGCAGCGTTCCACTTTCAGGTCATTTCGGACTTTTCCTGAACTCATAGGACCCCCTTCTATACGACTCCCAAACATGACTTTTACCCCCGACGGCTCCTTTTGGGAGAACAATTGAGTGAAAAACCAAAATGAACACTTTTGTATGGCCGCCATCTTTTTTTGTATGGAAGCCATCTTTTCTTCACCGGCTCGACGATCTGACCAAGCTCCTCGACATTTTTAGTTCCGGCAACCTCGGTCTGCGACTTGTAGTTTTCGAGCTCCGTAGGGCTGTTCCAGTCAGGGTTCCACTTTCAGGTCATTTCGGACTTTTCCTGAACTCACAGGACCCCTTCTATACGACTCCCATACATAACTTTTATCGCCCATGGCTCCTACTGGGAGAACAATTGTGTGAAAATCCAAAATGAACACTTGCATGGCGGCCATGTTTTTTTGTATGGAAACCAGCTTTTTTCACCGGCTTGTCAATCGACCCAGGATCCTGGACATTTTTAGTTCAGGCACTATGGGTCGGCGACTTGCCGTTTTTGAGCTCCGTAGGGCAGTTCCGGTCAGGATTTCACTTTTAAGTCATTTCGGACTTTTCCTGAACTCATAAGACCCCCTTCTATACGACTCCCATACATGAGTTTTACCCCCAAAAGCTCCTTCTGGTAGAACAATTGAGTGAAAATCCAAAATGAACACTTGTATGGCGGCCATGTTTTTTTGTATGGAAGCCATCTTTTTTTCACCGCCTCGGCAAACGGCCCAGGGTCCTCGACATTTTTAGTTCCGGCGGTATAGGTTTGCGACTTGTCGTTTTCGAGCTCCGTAGGGCAGTTCTGGTCAGTGTTCCACTTTCAGGTCATTTCGGACTTTTCCTAGACTCAAAGGACCCCCCTCTATACGACTCCCATACATGACTTTTACCCCCCATGGCTCCTTCTGGGAGAACAATTGGGTCAAAATCCAAAATGAACACTTGTATGGCGGTCATGTTTTTTTGTATGGAAGCCATCTTTTTTTCACCAGATCGTCGATCGGCCCAGGGTCTGTGACATTTTTAGTTCCGACACAGTGGGTGTGCGACTTATAGTTTTTGAGATCCGTAGGGCAGTTCCGGTAAGCGTTCCACTTTCAGGTCATCCTGGACTTTTTCTAAACTCTTAAGATCCCCTTCTATATGACTCCCATACATGACTTTTACCTCCCACGGCTCCTTCTCGGAGAGCAATTGTGTGAAAAATCCAAAATGAACACTTGTATGGCGGCCATGTTTTTTTGTATGGAAGCCATCTTTTTTTTACCAACTCGTCAATCGACCCAAGGTCCTACACATTTTTAGTTCGGGCAGTATGGGTGTGCGACTTCTCATTTTCGAGATCCGTGGGGCAGTTCCGGTTAGCGTTCCACTTTTAGGTTATTTCGGTTTTTTGCTGAACTCCCTGGACTTCCCTCTATACGTCTCCCATACATCACTTTTACCCCCCGCGGCTACATCCGGGAGAACAATTGAGTGTAAATCCAAAAATAAACACTTGTATGGCGGCCATGTTTTTTTGTATAGTAGCCATGATTTTTCACCAGTTCGTCGATCGACCCAAGGTCCTTGACATTTTTAATTCTGGCAGTATAGGTCTGCGGCTTTACGTTTTCGAGATCCGTAGGGCTGTTCCAGTCAGGGTTCGACTTTCAGGTCATCTCACTGGGCCTCTCTCTGTACGACTCCCACACATGACTTTTACCCCCCATGACTCCTTGTGGGAGAATAATTGCTCCAAAAGATGCGTTTGTATGGCGGCCATATTGAAAAATGGCGGAAAAAAAATTTGGTCCCCGCCCGCGGCCCGCGGAGGTTGTGGTGGAACTCTTAAATTAACTTAAAAAATAATTAAAACACGATTTGTAAAGTGATTTGACTTTGACTTTGGCTTTGACTTTCACTTTGACTTTATTTTTCGTTTTTTTCCCAGCAGACCCTTTTATTTGATACCCATATCATGATGGTAGATAAGAAAATCTTGTCTACCATCTTGGGGCGTCCGCCATATTGAATTAAGTTTGACGTTATATTAGTTTTCGTAGTCTTCTCAGTAAACCCTTTCATTTGATACCCATATCATGGTAGTGCATAATACATAAGTAGTCCGCCATATTGGATTTAGAATGATGTCAGTTATCTAACTATGCATTGTCATCCTAACTAAACGTGTGTGCAAAATTTCAACTCAATCGGAAACCGCGAAGTGGGTCAAATTTAACTTCCAAGATTTTCTTACATAGTTACAGGTGAAGCTAATAAAAGCGTGTTAAGAGGCGTTTGTATGGCAGCCATGTTTTTTTGTATGAAAGCCATCTTTTTTTTACCAGCTCGTCAATCGACCCAAGGTCCTACACATTTTTAGTTCGGGCAGTACGGGTGTGCGACTTATCATTTTGGAGATCCGTGGGGCAGTTCCGGTCAGCGTTCCACTTTCAGGTCATTTCGGACGTTTTCTGAACTCATAGGACCCCCTTCCATACGACTCTTATACATGAGTTTTACCCCCGAAGGCTCCTTCTGGGAGAACAATTGAGTGAAAATCCAAAATGAACACTTGTATGGCGGCCATGTTTTTTTGTATGGAAGCCATCTTTTTTCACCGACTCGTCGATCAGCCCAGGGTCTTTGACATTTTTAGTTCCGGCACAGTAGGTGTGTAACTTATAGTTTTTGAGATCCGTAGGGCAGTTCCAGTAAGCGTTCCACTTTCAGGTCTTTTCGGACTTTCCTGAACTCTTAGGACCCCCTTCTATACGACCCTCATACATGTTTTTTACCCCCGACGGCTCCTTCTGGGAGAACAATTGGGTGATAATCCAAAATGAACACTTGTATGGCGGCCATGTTTTTTTTGTATGGAAGTCATCTTTTTTTCACCGGTTCGTCAATCGACCCAGGGTCCTCGACATTTTTAGTTCCGGCAGTATGAGTGTGCGACTTGCTGTTTTCGAGATCCGTAGGGCAGTTCCGGTCAGAGTTCCACTTTAAGGCCATTTTATTTTAGATTTTTCTTAACCTCACAGGACCCCCTTCTATACGACTCCCATACATAACTTTTACCTCCCACGGCTCCTTCTGAGAGAACAATTGCTCCAAAAGATGCGTTTGTATGGCGGCCATATTGAAAAATGGCGGAAATAAAAAGTCGACCCCGGATTATAATTCGATGCCCCCGAAAACCCCCGGACGCCAATTTTCAGCCGGCTCGGACCATATTTTTTTTTATTGCCGCCATTTTGAATCCGCCATCTTGGATTTTTGTGACCACCACCGGAAAGCCCTCCCCATCATCTATGAAATTGGTTCGAGCACCCCCCCGCTATCTCTAACGGTTTCGGAACGGTGAGCGTTTGAATTTTGTATGGCGGCCATGTTTTTTGTATGGAAGCCATCTTTTTTTCACCGGATCGTCAATTGGCCCAGGGTCCCTGACATTTTTAGTTCCGGCGGTATAGGTTTGCGACTTGCCATTTTCGAGATCCGTAGGGCAGTTCCGGTCAGCGTTCCACTTTCAGGTCATTTCGGACTTTTCCTAAACTCACAGGACCCCCCTCTATACGACACCCATACATCACTTTTACCCCCGACGGCTCCTTCTGGAAGAACAATTGTGTGAAAATCCAAAATGAACACCTGTATGGCAGCCATGTTCTTTTGTATGGAAGCCATCTTTTTTTCACCGGCTCGTCAATCGTCCTACCGTACTCGAAATTTTTAGTTCCGGCACCGTGCGTCTGCAACTTGTAGTTTTCGAGATCCGTAGGGCAGTTCTGGTCACGGTTCCACATTCAGGTTATTTCGGATTTTTCCTAAACTCACTGGACCCTTCCCTATATAACTCCCATACATAACTTTAACCTCCCACGGCTCCTTCTGTGAGAATAATTGTGCGAAAATCCAAAATGAACACTTGTATGGCGGCCATGTATTTTTTTTCGAAGCCATCTTTTTTTTACCAGCTCATCAATCGACCCAGGGTCCTCGACATTTTTAGTTCGGGCAATATGGGTCTGCGTTTTGCCGTTTTCGAGATCCGTAGGGCAGTTCCGGTCAGGGTTCTACTTTCAGGTCATCTCGGATTTTTCTTAAACTCACTGGAATTTCCACTATACAACTTCCATACATGACTTTTACCCCGCACGACTCCTTTTAGAACAATTGCTCCAAAAGAAGCGTTTATATGGCGGCCATGTTTTTTTGTATAAAAGCCATTTTTTTTTACCAGCTCGTCAATTTACCCAAGATCATACACATTTTTAATTCGAGCAGTATGGGTGTGCGACTTCTCATTTTCGAGATCCGTGGGGCAGTTCCGGTCAGCGTTCCACTTTCAGGTCTTTTCGGACTTTTCATAAACTCATAGGACCCCCTTCTATATGACTCCGATACATGACTTTTACCTCCCACGGCTCCTTCTGGGAGAGCAGTTGTGTGAACATCCAAAATGAACACTTCTATGGCCGCCACCTTTTTTTGTATGGAAGCCATCTTTTTTTCACCGGTTCGTCAAACGGCCCAAGGTCCTTAACATTTTTAGTTGGGGCGGCATAGCATTGCGACTTGTAATTTTCGAGATCCGTAGGGCAGTTCCGGTCAGCGTTCCACTTTCAGGTCATTTCGGACTTTTCCTGAACTTATAGGACCCCCTTCTATACGAATTCTATACATGAGTTTTACCACCGAAAGCTCCTTCTGGGAGAACAATTGAGTGAAAATCCAAAATGATCACTTGTATGGCGGCCATCTTTTTTTGTATGGAAGCCATCTTTTTTTCACCGGCTCGTCAATCGTCCCAAGGTACTCGAGATTTTTAGTTCCGGCAGTATGGGTGTGCGACTTCTCATTTTCGAGATCCGTGGGGCAGTTCCGGTCAGCGTTCCACTTTTAGGTTATTTCGGACTTTTCCTGAACTCATAGGACCCCCTTCTATACGACTCCCATACATGACTTTTACCCCTGACGGCTCCTTCTGGGAGAACAATTGAGTGAAAATCCAAAAATGAACATTTGTATGGCGGCCATGTTTTTTTGTATAGTAGCCATGATTTTTCACCAGTTCGACGATCGACCCAAGGTCCTTGACATTTTTAGTTCTGGCAGTATAGGTCTGCGGCTTTCCGTTTTCAAGATCCGTAGGGCTGTTCCAGTTAGGGTTCGACTTTCAGGTCATTTCTCACTGGGCCTCTTTCTGTACGACTCCCACACATGACTTTTACCCCCCATGACTCCTTCTGGGAGAACAATTGCTCCAAAAGATGCGTTTGTATGGCGGCCATATTGAAAAATGGCGGAAAAAAAAGTTGGTCCCGGATTATGAATCGGTGCCCCCGAAAACCTCAGGACGCCAATTTTCAGCCAGATCGGACCATATTTTTTGTTAGCCGCCATTTTGAATCCGCCATCTTGGATTTTTATCACGACCACCGAAAAGCCCCCTCTCGTCCTAGATGATATTTGGTCGAGCCCCCCACTCTTTATCTAACGGTTTCGAAACCGTTAGGGTTTAAAAAGCTTAGAGGTCGCGCGGTGCGCGTGCCGCGGGCGGCCCGCGGAGGTTGTGGTGGAACTCTTAAATTAACTTAAAAAAAAATTAAAACACGATTTGGAAAGTGCTTTGACCTTGACTTTGACTTTGACATCGACTTTGACTTTGAATTCGACTTTCACTTTGACTTTATTTTTCGTTTTCTTCCCAGCAGACCCTTTCATTTGATACCCATATCAGGTTGGTAGATAAGAAAATTTTGTCTACCATCTTGGGGCGTCCGCCATATTGAATTAAGTGTGGCGTTATTTAGTTTCGTACTCTTCTCAGCAAACCCTTTCATTTGATACCCATATCATGGTAGTGCATAATACATAAATAGTCCGCCATATTGGATTTAGAATGACGTCAGTTATCTAAGTATGCATTGTCATCCTAACTAAACGTGTGTGCAAAATCTCACCTCAATCGGAAACCGCGAAGTGGGTCAAATTTAACTTCCAAAATTTTCTTACATATGTAGTTACAGGTGAAGCTAATAAAAGCGTGTTAAGAGGCGTTTGTATGGCAGCCATGTTTTTTTGTATGAAAGCCATCTTTTTTTACCAGCTTGTCAATCGACCCAAGGTCCTACACATTTTTAGTTCGGGCAGTATGGGTGTGCGACTTCTCATTTTCGAGATCCGTGGGGCAGTTCCGGTCAGCGTTCCACTTTTAGGTCATTTCTCACTGGGCCTCTCTCTGTACGACTCCCACACATGACTTTTACCCCCCATGACTCCTTCTGGGAGAACAATTGCTCCAAAAGATGCGTTTGTATGGCGGCCATATTGAAAAATGGCGGAAAAAAAAGTTGGTCCCGGATTATGAATCGGTGCTCCCGAAAACCTCAGAACGCCAATTTTCAGCCAGATCGGACCATATTTTTTGTAAGCCGCCATTTTGAATCCGCCATCTTGGATTTTTATCACGACCACCGAAAAGCCCCTCTCGTCCTCGATGATATTTGGTCAAGCACTCCCACTCTATCTCTAACGGTTTCGAAACGGTTAGGGTTTAAAAAGCTTAGAGTTTGCGCGGTGCGCGGGCCGCGGGCGGCCCGCGGAGGTTGTGGTGGTACTCTTAAATTAACTTAAAAAAAAAAACACGATTTGGAAAGTGCTTTGACTTTGACATCGACTTTTACTTTGAATTCGAATTTCACTTTGACTTTATTTTTCGTTTTCTTCCCAGCAGACCCTTTCATTTGATACCCATATCAGGTTGGTAGATAAGAAAATCTTGTCTACCATCTTGGGGCGTCCGCCATTTTGAATTAAGTGTGACGTTATTTTAGTTTCGTACTCTTCTCAGCAAACCCTTTCATTTGATACCCATATCATGGTAGTGCATAATACATAAGTAGTCCGCCATATTGGATTTAGAATGACGTCAGTTATCTAACTATGCATTGTCATCCTATCTAAACGTGTGAGCAAAATCTCACCTCAATCGGAAACCGCGAAGTGGGTCAAAAACTTCCAAAATTTTCTTACATAGTTACAGGTGAAGTTAATAAAAGCGTGTTAAGAGGCGTTTGTATGGCAGCCATGTTTTTTTGTATGAAAGCCATTTTTTTTACCAGCTCGTCAATCGACCCAAGATCCTACACATTTTTAGTTCGGGCAGTATGGGTGTGCGACTTCTCATTTTCGAGATCCGTGGGGCAGTTCCAGTAAGCGTTCCACTTTCATGTCTTTTCGGACTTTTTCTAAACTCAATGGGCACCCCTCTATACGACTCCCATACATGACCTTTACCTCCGACGGCTCCTTCTGGGAGAACAATTGTGTGAAAATCCAAAATGAACACCTGTATGGCAGCCATGTTCTTTTGTATGGAAGCCATCTTTTTTTCACCGGCTCGTCAATCGTCCCACGGTACTCGAAATTTTTAGTTCCGGCACCGTGCATCTGCAACTTGTAGTTTTCGAGATCCGTAGGGCAGTTCTGGTCACGGTTCCACTTTCAGGTTATTTCGGATATTTCCTAAACTCACTGGACCCTTCCCTATATAACTCCGATACATAACTTTAACCTCCCACGGCTCCTTCTGGGAGAACAATTGAGTGAAAATCCAAAATGAACACTTGTATGGCGGCCATCTTTTTTTGTATGGAAGCCATCTTTTTTTCACCGGCTCGTCAATCGTCCCAAGGTACTCGAGATTTTTATTTCCGGCAGTATGGGTGTGCGACTTCTCATTTTCGAGATCCGTAGGGCAGTTCCGGTCAGCGTTCCACTTTCAGGTCATTTCGGACTTTCCTGAACTCATAGGACCCCCTTCTATACGACTCCCAAACATGACGTTTACCCCCGACGGCTCCTTCTGGGAGAACAATTGAGTGAAAAACCAAAATGAACACTTTTGTATGGCCGCCATCTTTTTTTGTATGGAAGCCATCTTTTCTTCACCGGCTCGTCGATCGACCCAGGGTCCTCGACATTTTTAGTTCCGGCAGTATGGGTGTGCGACTTGTAGCTTTCGAGTTCCGTAGGGCAGTTCCGGTCAGCGTTCCACTTTCAGGTCATTTCGGACTTTTCCTAAACTCACAGGACCCCCCTCTATACGACTCCCATACAATACTTTTACCCCCCACGGCTCCTTCTGGGAGACCAATTGCTCCAAAAGATGCGTTTGTATGGCGGCCATATTGAAAAATGGCGGAAAATAAAAGTCGACCACGGATTATGAATCGGTGTCGCCGAAAACCCCCGGACGCCAATTTTCAGCCAGCTCGGAGCAACTTATTTTTCGGCCGCCATTTTGGATCCGCCATCTTGGATTTTTATGACCACCACCGAAAAGCCCCCTCCATCCTCTATGAAAATGGTTCGAGCACCCCCCCGCTATCTCCAACGGTTTCGGAACGGTGAGCGTTTCAATTTTGTATGGCCGCCATTTTTTTTGTATGGAAGCCATCTTTTTTTCACCGGCTTGTCAAACGGCCCAGGGTTCTTGACATTTTTAGTTCTAGCACTATGGGTCTGCGACTTTTCATTTTCGAGATCCGTAGGGCAGTTCCGGTCAGCGTTCCACTTTTAGGTTATTTCGGTTTTTTGCTGAACTCCCTGGACCTCCCTCTATACGTCTCCAATACATCACTTTTACCCCCCGCGGCTCCTTCCGGGAGAACAATTGAGTGAAAATCCAAAATGAACACTTGTATGGCGGCCATATTTTTTTGGTATGGAAGCCATGATTTTTCACCAGTTCGTCAATCGACCCAAGGTCCTAGACATTTTTAGTTCTGGCAGTATGGGCTTGCGACTTCTCGTTTTCGAGATCCGTAGGGCTGTTCCAGTCAGGGTTCGACTTTCAGGTCATTTCTCACTGGGCCTCCCTCTGTACGACTCCCACACATGACTTGTACCCCCCATGACTCCTTCTGGGAGAACAATTGCTCCAAAAGATGCGTTTGTATGGCGGCCATCTTGAAAAATGGCGGAAAAAAACAATTGATCCCGGATTATGAATCGGTGCCCCCGAAAACCCCCGGACGCCAATTTTCAGCCGGCTCGGACCATTTTTTTTTTGGCCGCCATTTTGAATCCGCCATCTTGGATTTTTATGACCCCCACCGGAAAGCCCCCGTCGTCCTTTATGATATTTGGTCGAGCACCCCCACTCTATCTCTAACTGTTTCGAAACGGTGAGGGTTTAAAAAGCTTAGAGGTCGCGCGGTGCGCGGGCCGCGGGCGACCCGCGGAGGTTGTGGTGGAGCTCTTAAATTAACTTAAAAAAAATAAAAACACGATTCGGTTTCGGCTTTGACTGTGACTGCGACTTCGGCATTGACTTTGACTTTGACATCGACTTTGACTTTGAATTCGACTTTGACTTTATTTTTCGTTTTCTTCCCAGCAGACCCTTTCATTTGATACCCATATCATGATGGTAGATAAGAAAATATTGTCTACCATCTTGGGGCGTCCGCCATATTGAATTAAGTATGACGTTACGTTATATTAGTTTTCGTAGTCTTCTCAGCAAACCCTTTAATTTGATACCCATATCATGGTAGTGCATAATACATAAGTAGTCCGCCATATTGGATTTAGAATGACGTAATTTATCTAACTATGCATTGTCATCCTAACTAAACGTGTGTACAAAATTTAATCTCAATCGGAAACCGCGAAGTTGGTCAAATTGAACTTCCAAGATTTTCTTACATAGTTACATGTGAAGCTAATAAAAGCGTGTTAAAAAATAAGGTGGAAATAAATTACGATCCCGGATAATGAATCGGCGCCCCCAAAAACCCAAAGACACCAATTTTCAGCCCGATCGCACCATATTTTTTTTGGCCGCCATTTTGAATCGGCCGTCTTGGACTTTTATGAATACAACCGGAAAGCCCCCTTCGTCCTCTATGACATTGATTTGAGCACCCCCCCGCTATCTCTAACAGTTTCGAAACGGAGTGCGTTTCCATTTTTTATGGCGGCCATGATTTTTCTATGGAAGCCATCTTTTTTTTCCAGCTCGTCAATCGACTCAAGGTCCTACACATTTTTAGTTCGGGCACTATGGGTCTGCGCTTTGCCGTTTTTGAGATCCGTAGGGCAGTTCCGGTCTGCGTTCCAATTTCAGGTCATTTCGGACTTTTCCTGAACTCACAGGACCCCCCTCTATACGACTCCCATACATGACTTTTACCTCCCACGGCTCCTTCTGGGAGAACAATTGCTCAAAAAGATGCGTTTGTATGGCGGCCATGTTGAAAAATGGCGGAGAAAAAGTCGATCCCAGATTATGAATCGGTGCCCCCGAAAACCACCAGCCGCCAATTTTCAGTCAAGTACGACTTGCTGTTTTCGAGATCCGTAGGGTGGTACCGGTCAGGGTTCTACTTTCAGGTCATTTCAGATTTTTCCTAAACTCACTGGACGCTTCCCTATACGACTCTCATACGTAACTTTTACCTCCCAAAGCTCCTTCTGGGAGAATAATTGTGTGAAAATCCAAAATGAACACTTGTATGGCGGCCATGTTTTTTTGTATGAAAGCCATCTTTTTTTTACCAGCTCGTCAATCGACCCAAGGTCCTACACATTTTTAGTTCGGGCAGTACGGGTGTGCAACTTCTTATTTTGGAGATCCGTGGAGCAGTTCCGGTCAGCGTTCCACTTTCAGGTCATTTCGGACTTTTCCTGAACTCATAGGACCTCCTTCTATACGACTCCTATACATGAGTTTTACCCCCGAAGGCTCCTTCTGGGAGAACAATTGCTCCAAAAGAAGCGTTTGTATGGCAACCAATTTTTTTTTGTATGGAAGCCATCTTTTTTTCACCAGCTCGACGATCTGATCAGGTTCGTCGACATTTTTAGTTCCGGCACTATGGGAGTACGGCTTGCCATTTTCTAGATCTATAAGGTTGTTCCAGTCAGCATTCCACTTTCAGGTCATTTCGGATTTTTTCTGAATTCACTGGGCATCCCTCTCTACGACTCTCATACATGACTTTTACCCCTGACGGCTCCTTTTGGGAGAACAATTGAGTGAAAATCCAAAATGAACACTTGTATGGCGGCCATGTTTTTTTGTATGGAAGCCATCGTTTTTCACCGGTTCGTCAATCATCCCAGAGTACTCGACATTTTTAGTTCTGGCACTATGGGTGTGCGACTTCTCATTTTCGAGATCCGTAGGGCAGTTCCGGTCAGCGTTCCACTCTCAGGTCATTTCGGACTTTTCCTGAACTCATAGGACCCCCTTTTATACGACTCCCATACATAACTTTTACTTCCCATGGCTCCTCCTCGGAGAGCAATTGTGTGAAAAATCCAAAATGAACACTTGTATGGCGGCCATGTTTTTTTGTATGGAAGCCATCTTTTTTTTACCAGCTCGTCAATCGACCCAAGGTCCTACACATTTTTAATTCCGGCAGTATGGGTATGCGACTTCTCATTTTCGAGATCTGTAGGACAGTTCCGGCCAGCGTTCCACTTTCAGGTCATTTCGGACTTTTCCTGACCTCAATAAACCCCCCTCTATACGACTCCCATACATGTCTTTTACCCCCCGCGGCTCCTTCTGGTAGAACAATTGCTCCAAAAGATGAGTTTGTATGGCGGCCATCTTGAAAAATGGCGGAAAGAAAATTTTGAACCCGGATTATGAATCGGTGCCCCCGAAAACCCCAGGACGCCAATTTTCAGCCTGATCGAGAACACTATTTTTTCGGCCGCCATTTTGGATCCGCCATCTTGGATTTTTATGACCACCACCGGAAAGCCCCCTCCATCCTCTATGAATTTGGTTCGAGCACCCCCCCGCTATCTCTAACGGTTTCGGAACGGTGAGCGTTCGAATTTTGTATGGCCACCATGTTTTTTTGTATGGAAGCCATCTTTTTTTCACCGGATCGTCAACCGGCCTAGGGTCCTTGATATTTTTAGTTCCGGCGGTATAGGTTTGCGACTTGTCATTTTCGAGATCCGTAGGGCAGTTCCGGTCAGCGTTCCACTTTCAGGTCATTTCGGACTTTTCCTAAACTCACAGGACCCCCCTCTATACGACTCCCATACATCACTTTTACCCCCGGCGGCTCCTTCTGGGAGAACAATTGGGTCAAAATCCAAAATGAACACTTGTATGGCGGCCATCTTGAAAAATGGCGGAAAGAAAAATTTGATCCCGGATTATGAATCGGTGCCCCCGAAAGCCTCCGGATGCCAATTTTCAGCCGGCTCGGACCATTTTTTTTTTTGGCCGCCATTTTGAATCCGCCATCTTGGATTTTTATGACCCCCACCGGAAAGCCCCCGTCGTCCTCTATGACATTTGGTCGAGCACCCCCCCGCTATCTCCAACGGTTTCGGAACGGTGAGCATTTACATTTTGTATGGCCGCCATCTTTTTTTGTATGGGAGCCATCTTTTTTTCACCGGCTCGTCAAACGGCCCAGGGTCCTTGACATTTTTAGTTCCAGCACTATGGGTGTGCGACTTGTAATTTTCGAGATCCGTAGGGCAGTTCCGGTCAGCGTTCCACTTTCAGGTGATTTCGGATTTTTCCCGGACTCACTGGACCTCAAGGTTTATGACTTTATGTATGACTTGTACCCCCCACGGCTCCTTCTGGGAGAACAATTATGTCAATCAGTGAGTCAGTGGTAATCGAGCTTTATATATTAGTGACTAGAGGTCGCGCGGGTGCGCGGGCCGCATGCGGCCCGCGAGGGCTTTTTGGGTGGAGCTTGTAACATAACTAAAAAAAATTAGGTTTTTTGATTTTGTATGGCAGCCATGTTTTTTTGTATGGAAACCATCTTTTTTTCACCGGCTTGTCAAACGGCCCAGGGTCCTCGACATTTTTAGTTCCAGCACTATGGGTGTGCGACTTGCCGTTTTCGAGATCCGTAGGGCAGTTCCGGTCAGTGTTCCACTTTCAGGTCATTTCGGACTTTTCCTAAACCCACAGGACCCCCCTCTATACGACTCCCATACATCACTTTTACCCTCCACGGCTCCTTCTAGGAGAACAATTGGGTGAAAATCCAAAATGAACACTTGTATGGCGGCCATCTTGAAAAATGGCGGAAAGAAAAATTTGATCCCGGATTATGAATCGGTGCCCCCGAAAACCCCCGGATGCCAATTTTCAGCCGGCTCGGACCATTTTTTTTTTTGGCCGCCATTTTGTATCCGCCATCTTGGATTTTTATGACCCCTACCGGAAAGCCCCCATCGTCCTCTATGACATTTGGTCGAGCACCCCCCCGCTATCTCCAACGGTTTCGGAACGGTGAGCGTTTCAATTTTGTATGGCCGCCATCTTTTTTTATATGGAAGCCATCTTTTTTTCACCGGCTCGTCAAACGGCCCAGGGTCCTTGACATTTTTAGTTCCCGCAGTGTGGGTGTTCGACTTTTCATTTTCGAGATCCGTAGGGCAGTTCCGGTCAGCGTTCCACTTTCAGGTCATTTCGGATTTTTCCTGGACTCACTGGACCTCAAGGTTTACGACTCCCATACATGACTTTAACCCCCCACGGCTCCTTCTGGGAGAACAATTATGTCAATCAGTCAGTGAGTCAGTGAGTCAGTGGTAATCGAGCTTTATATATATAGTCAACTAGAGGTCGCGCGGTGCGCGGGCCGCGAGCGGCCCGCGAGGGCTTTTCGGGTGGAGCTTGTAACATTACTCAAAATAAATATGATATTTGGTTTTGTATGGCAGCCATGTTTTTTTGTATGGAAGCCATCTTTTTTTCACCGGCTCGTCAAACGGCCCAGGGTCCTTGACATTTTTAGTTCCGGCGGTATAGGTTTGCGACTTTTAATTTTCGAGATCCGTAGGGCAGTTCCAGCAGCGTTCCACTTTCAGGTCATTTCGGACTTTTCCTGAACTCATAGGACCCCCTTCTATACGACTCCCAAACATGACTTTTACCCCCGACGGCTCCTTTTGGGAGAACAATTGAGTGAAAAACCAAAATGAACACTTTTGTATGGCCGCCATCTTTTTTTGTATGGAAGCCATCTTTTCTTCACCGGCTCGACGATCTGACCAAGCTCCTCGACATTTTTAGTTCCGGCAACCTCGGTCTGCGACTTGTAGTTTTCGAGCTCCGTAGGGCTGTTCCAGTCAGGGTTCCACTTTCAGGTCATTTCGGACTTTTCCTGAACTCACAGGACCCCTTCTATACGACTCCCATACATAACTTTTATCGCCCATGGCTCCTACTGGGAGAACAATTGTGTGAAAATCCAAAATGAACACTTGCATGGCGGCCATGTTTTTTTGTATGGAAACCAGCTTTTTTCACCGGCTTGTCAATCGACCCAGGATCCTGGACATTTTTAGTTCAGGCACTATGGGTCGGCGACTTGCCGTTTTTGAGCTCCGTAGGGCAGTTCCGGTCAGGATTTCACTTTTAAGTCATTTCGGACTTTTCCTGAACTCATAAGACCCCCTTCTATACGACTCCCATACATGAGTTTTACCCCCAAAAGCTCCTTCTGGTAGAACAATTGAGTGAAAATCCAAAATGAACACTTGTATGGCGGCCATGTTTTTTTGTATGGAAGCCATCTTTTTTTCACCGCCTCGGCAAACGGCCCAGGGTCCTCGACATTTTTAGTTCCGGCGGTATAGGTTTGCGACTTGTCGTTTTCGAGCTCCGTAGGGCAGTTCTGGTCAGTGTTCCACTTTCAGGTCATTTCGGACTTTTCCTAGACTCAAAGGACCCCCCTCTATACGACTCCCATACATGACTTTTACCCCCCATGGCTCCTTCTGGGAGAACAATTGGGTCAAAATCCAAAATGAACACTTGTATGGCGGTCATGTTTTTTTGTATGGAAGCCATCTTTTTTTCACCAGATCGTCGATCGGCCCAGGGTCTGTGACATTTTTAGTTCCGACACAGTGGGTGTGCGACTTATAGTTTTTGAGATCCGTAGGGCAGTTCCGGTAAGCGTTCCACTTTCAGGTCATCCTGGACTTTTTCTAAACTCTTAAGATCCCCTTCTATATGACTCCCATACATGACTTTTACCTCCCACGGCTCCTTCTCGGAGAGCAATTGTGTGAAAAATCCAAAATGAACACTTGTATGGCGGCCATGTTTTTTTGTATGGAAGCCATCTTTTTTTTACCAACTCGTCAATCGACCCAAGGTCCTACACATTTTTAGTTCGGGCAGTATGGGTGTGCGACTTCTCATTTTCGAGATCCGTGGGGCAGTTCCGGTTAGCGTTCCACTTTTAGGTTATTTCGGTTTTTTGCTGAACTCCCTGGACTTCCCTCTATACGTCTCCCATACATCACTTTTACCCCCCGCGGCTACATCCGGGAGAACAATTGAGTGTAAATCCAAAAATAAACACTTGTATGGCGGCCATGTTTTTTTGTATAGTAGCCATGATTTTTCACCAGTTCGTCGATCGACCCAAGGTCCTTGACATTTTTAATTCTGGCAGTATAGGTCTGCGGCTTTACGTTTTCGAGATCCGTAGGGCTGTTCCAGTCAGGGTTCGACTTTCAGGTCATCTCACTGGGCCTCTCTCTGTACGACTCCCACACATGACTTTTACCCCCCATGACTCCTTGTGGGAGAATAATTGCTCCAAAAGATGCGTTTGTATGGCGGCCATATTGAAAAATGGCGGAAAAAAAATTTGGTCCCCGCCCGCGGCCCGCGGAGGTTGTGGTGGAACTCTTAAATTAACTTAAAAAATAATTAAAACACGATTTGTAAAGTGATTTGACTTTGACTTTGGCTTTGACTTTCACTTTGACTTTATTTTTCGTTTTTTTCCCAGCAGACCCTTTTATTTGATACCCATATCATGATGGTAGATAAGAAAATCTTGTCTACCATCTTGGGGCGTCCGCCATATTGAATTAAGTTTGACGTTATATTAGTTTTCGTAGTCTTCTCAGTAAACCCTTTCATTTGATACCCATATCATGGTAGTGCATAATACATAAGTAGTCCGCCATATTGGATTTAGAATGATGTCAGTTATCTAACTATGCATTGTCATCCTAACTAAACGTGTGTGCAAAATTTCAACTCAATCGGAAACCGCGAAGTGGGTCAAATTTAACTTCCAAGATTTTCTTACATAGTTACAGGTGAAGCTAATAAAAGCGTGTTAAGAGGCGTTTGTATGGCAGCCATGTTTTTTTGTATGAAAGCCATCTTTTTTTTACCAGCTCGTCAATCGACCCAAGGTCCTACACATTTTTAGTTCGGGCAGTACGGGTGTGCGACTTATCATTTTGGAGATCCGTGGGGCAGTTCCGGTCAGCGTTCCACTTTCAGGTCATTTCGGACGTTTTCTGAACTCATAGGACCCCCTTCCATACGACTCTTATACATGAGTTTTACCCCCGAAGGCTCCTTCTGGGAGAACAATTGAGTGAAAATCCAAAATGAACACTTGTATGGCGGCCATGTTTTTTTGTATGGAAGCCATCTTTTTTCACCGACTCGTCGATCAGCCCAGGGTCTTTGACATTTTTAGTTCCGGCACAGTAGGTGTGTAACTTATAGTTTTTGAGATCCGTAGGGCAGTTCCAGTAAGCGTTCCACTTTCAGGTCTTTTCGGACTTTCCTGAACTCTTAGGACCCCCTTCTATACGACCCTCATACATGTTTTTTACCCCCGACGGCTCCTTCTGGGAGAACAATTGGGTGATAATCCAAAATGAACACTTGTATGGCGGCCATGTTTTTTTTGTATGGAAGTCATCTTTTTTTCACCGGTTCGTCAATCGACCCAGGGTCCTCGACATTTTTAGTTCCGGCAGTATGAGTGTGCGACTTGCTGTTTTCGAGATCCGTAGGGCAGTTCCGGTCAGAGTTCCACTTTAAGGCCATTTTATTTTAGATTTTTCTTAACCTCACAGGACCCCCTTCTATACGACTCCCATACATAACTTTTACCTCCCACGGCTCCTTCTGAGAGAACAATTGCTCCAAAAGATGCGTTTGTATGGCGGCCATATTGAAAAATGGCGGAAATAAAAAGTCGACCCCGGATTATAATTCGATGCCCCCGAAAACCCCCGGACGCCAATTTTCAGCCGGCTCGGACCATATTTTTTTTTATTGCCGCCATTTTGAATCCGCCATCTTGGATTTTTGTGACCACCACCGGAAAGCCCTCCCCATCATCTATGAAATTGGTTCGAGCACCCCCCCGCTATCTCTAACGGTTTCGGAACGGTGAGCGTTTGAATTTTGTATGGCGGCCATGTTTTTTGTATGGAAGCCATCTTTTTTTCACCGGATCGTCAATTGGCCCAGGGTCCCTGACATTTTTAGTTCCGGCGGTATAGGTTTGCGACTTGCCATTTTCGAGATCCGTAGGGCAGTTCCGGTCAGCGTTCCACTTTCAGGTCATTTCGGACTTTTCCTAAACTCACAGGACCCCCCTCTATACGACACCCATACATCACTTTTACCCCCGACGGCTCCTTCTGGGAGAACAATTGTGTGAAAATCCAAAATGAACACCTGTATGGCAGCCATGTTCTTTTGTATGGAAGCCATCTTTTTTTCACCGGCTCGTCAATCGTCCTACCGTACTCGAAATTTTTAGTTCCGGCACCGTGCGTCTGCAACTTGTAGTTTTCGAGATCCGTAGGGCAGTTCTGGTCACGGTTCCACATTCAGGTTATTTCGGATTTTTCCTAAACTCACTGGACCCTTCCCTATATAACTCCCATACATAACTTTAACCTCCCACGGCTCCTTCTGTGAGAATAATTGTGCGAAAATCCAAAATGAACACTTGTATGGCGGCCATGTATTTTTTTTCGAAGCCATCTTTTTTTTACCAGCTCATCAATCGACCCAGGGTCCTCGACATTTTTAGTTCGGGCAATATGGGTCTGCGTTTTGCCGTTTTCGAGATCCGTAGGGCAGTTCCGGTCAGGGTTCTACTTTCAGGTCATCTCGGATTTTTCTTAAACTCACTGGAATTTCCACTATACAACTTCCATACATGACTTTTACCCCGCACGACTCCTTTTAGAACAATTGCTCCAAAAGAAGCGTTTATATGGCGGCCATGTTTTTTTGTATAAAAGCCATTTTTTTTTACCAGCTCGTCAATTTACCCAAGATCATACACATTTTTAATTCGAGCAGTATGGGTGTGCGACTTCTCATTTTCGAGATCCGTGGGGCAGTTCCGGTCAGCGTTCCACTTTCAGGTCTTTTCGGACTTTTCATAAACTCATAGGACCCCCTTCTATATGACTCCGATACATGACTTTTACCTCCCACGGCTCCTTCTGGGAGAGCAGTTGTGTGAACATCCAAAATGAACACTTCTATGGCCGCCACCTTTTTTTGTATGGAAGCCATCTTTTTTTCACCGGTTCGTCAAACGGCCCAAGGTCCTTAACATTTTTAGTTGGGGCGGTATAGCATTGCGACTTGTAATTTTCGAGATCCGTAGGGCAGTTCCGGTCAGCGTTCCACTTTCAGGTCATTTCGGACTTTTCCTGAACTTATAGGACCCCCTTCTATACGAATTCTATACATGAGTTTTACCACCGAAAGCTCCTTCTGGGAGAACAATTGAGTGAAAATCCAAAATGATCACTTGTATGGCGGCCATCTTTTTTTGTATGGAAGCCATCTTTTTTTCACCGGCTCGTCAATCGTCCCAAGGTACTCGAGATTTTTAGTTCCGGCAGTATGGGTGTGCGACTTCTCATTTTCGAGATCCGTAGGGCAGTTCCGGTCAGCGTTCCACTTTCAGGTCATTTCGGACTTTCCTGAACTCATAGGACCCCCTTCTATACGACTCCCAAACATGACGTTTACCCCCGACGGCTCCTTCTGGGAGAACAATTGAGTGAAAAACCAAAATGAACACTTTTGTATGGCCGCCATCTTTTTTGTATGGAAGCCATCTTTTCTTCACCGGCTCGTCGATCGACCCAGGGTCCTCGACATTTTTAGTTCCGGCAGAATGGGTGTGCGACTTGTAACTTTCGAGTTCCGTAGGGCAGTTCCGGTCAGCGTTCCACTTTCAGGTCATTTCGGACTTTTCCTAAACTCACAAGACCCCCTTCTATACGACTCTCATACATCACTTTTACCCCCGAAGGCTCCTTCTGGGAGAACAATTGCTCCAAAAGATGCGTTTGTATGGCGGCCATATTGAAAAATGGCGGAAAATAAAAGTCGACCACGGCTTATGAATCGGTGTCCCCGAAAACCCCCGGACGCCAATTTTCAGCCGGCTCGGAGCAACTTATTTTTCGGCCGCCATTTTGGATCCGCCATCTTGGATTTTTATGACCACCACCGGAAAGCCCCCTCCATCCTCTATGAAAATGGTTCGAGCACCCCCCCGCTATATCCAATAGTTTCGGAACGGTGAGCGTTTCAATTTTGTATGGCCGCCATTTTTTTGTATGGAAGCCATCTTTTTTTCACCGGCTCGTCAAACGGCCCAAGGTCCACGACATTTTTAGTTCCGGCGGTATAGGTTTGCGACTTGTAATTTTCGAGATCCGTAGGGCAGTTCCGGTCAGCGTTTCACTTTCAGGTCATTTCGGACTTTTTCTAAACTCACAGGATCCCCCCCTATACGACTCCCGTACATCACTTTTACCCCCGGCGGCTGCTTCTGGGAGAACAATTGGGTGAGAATCCAAAATGAACACTTGTATGGCGGCCATATTGGAAAATGGCGGAAAGAAAAATTTGATCCCGGATTATGAATTGGTGGCCCCGAAAACCCCCGGACGCCAATTTTCAGCCGGCTCGGACCATATTTTTTTTTGGCCGCCATTTTGAATCCGCCATCTTGGATTTTTATGACCCCCACCGGAAAGCCCCCGTCGTCCTCTATGACATTTGGTCGAACATCCCCCAGCTATCTCTAACGGTTGCGGAATGGTGAGCGTTTCAATTTTGTATGGCCGCCATCTTTTTTTGTATGGAAGCCATCTTTTTTTCACCGGCTCGTCAAACGGCCCAGGGTTCTTGACATTTTTAGTTCCAGCAGTGTGGGTGGGCGACTTTTCATTTTCGAGATCCGTAGGGCAGTTCCGGTCAGCGTTCCACTTTCAGGTCATTTCGGATTTTTCCCGGACTCACTGGACCTCAAGGTTTATGAGTCTTATACATCACTTTAACCCCCCACGGCTCCATCTGGGAGATCAATTCTGTCAATCAGTCAGTGAGTCAGTGGTAATCGAGCTTTATATATATAGTCAATTACGGAGGAGATGGCGATATAAAACGGCGTTTTGGTAGGGGTACTGCCTTAAAGATAAAAAATAACACACTACAAAAGTTGACAAATAAGAAATAAAATATTTTTAAAATATATTGGTATGCTGTCATTGCTGTCAAGCATGCCATGCCGAAAGGGTAGCCAGCTAAGCATTTGCTGGGCGCGGAGAGCCCAACGCTGATCCTACTGTGAGTGTCGTGCATACCTCTGAATGACTTATTTGCAAAGGATCACATACTGAACATTACCACTCTGTAAACTAACTGTGAATAAATTGTAGAAATGAAATTAATACGATACGATACGATACAATACACGATACGATACTACGAAACGATACGATTCTATTTTTGGAGCTAGTGACGTCAAAACCTATTTAATATTCTGGCTTTGTGTGTTAGCTACGCGTAAACAGTTAAACTAGAACGACGGCAAACACGAGAAGAAAATTAAACTTAGTATCGTGTAAAAAATATCTAACTGGTTTAACTAGGATTGTGTCCAGACAGGATAGCAAGCCAGAATAGTATGCTGGGTACTGTTCTAGCTTTATTCTTGCTTCGTGTCACCCGGGCTTTAGGTGCTCCCATAATGTAGGTACTCGAAACTTGTTCTAATTTGCCAGTCACCCAAAATATTCCGTCGTCTGCCCCGAAAAATAAATTCAATTCTAGTTGCCTATATCGCTGTACAAAGAGATTCTCCGAAAAGGATTTATTTCGATGGCGATACTTGTTAATGATTTTAGCTGAGAAAGCAAGCTTGTTTGTCGAGCAATTAATTTCTCTAGTTAACAGAATATTTGGAATTATTTAAATAGGTGCTATTCGTAGCTTCACGAATTTTAAATGTTGACGTAGTTGGTACTTAGTTGACTTGTTGAAGTCTTTGTACTTTAGCAAGATGGCACGTTTCTTGTAACTAATTTCTTAGTAACTCGATTAGTTCTCCCGTTTCATGTTCCAGTGAAACTATTTATCCTTTGGAGGTAAAACGTGTCTTTTTGTGACGTCTGCGTCCTTTGTGCAAAGTTTCCTTGTTGTCCGTTGAACGTGATTGAGTAACAAACAAACAACCGTGGAGAGTACCTAAGTAGCTACAGTTTGGATCCATGAGCACTAAATAATATTGTAGTGTGTATTAAAAGTTTTCTTAAATTTTTTTAACTAATTATTTATCAATTTTTCTTCACTTTTCTTTTGCATTGCTGTAACATATAGGATCAGTAGGATACAATGGGCGATCTTAATGTTAATGGCGATCTCTTACAAACGATAAATTATGTTGGTGTTGTTTCCATAATAGACACTGTTAAGATTATACCTCTTTACCGCTTTTTCTGATTCACCGCCCACCGGACAATATAAATGTAATTATAAACAGATTGGATTTAAATATTTTTATGATAGCGAGCCTTTTACAGGAGGTTTTACCAAATACCAGGCTGCTCTTGAGAATTTCCTAACAGAAAAACCCTATTTAATTTGCCCTATCTGGGAAACGAACCCTACACCTCTGTACGATCAGTAGCCGTGTTTGCGACCACTACACAAATGAGGTAGCCTGTGGTTATGTACGTACACGGTTACATATTAAGCTATACTTTCCAGTATAAGCTGACCTTGTATTTTATAGGTTTTTCGTACAATGAGAGGTCAGTTTAGACTGAAATTTTATAACTTGATATGTAGCCGTGCGTACGTATCTACTTAAGTGTACCTTTTTACACGATGTTTTTTCTTCTTCACCGGACAATATATTTCCGTACTGATATGATCCGAAATCTATTTACCTGATCGCTGTTCAATTGTTTACGGTACAAAAAATAGAAACTCAGTAATATATTTTATGCTTGTGGACCCTCTTTTAGATACCCAGATATCTTATAATGGCGGATCCACACTGGCCAAGCGAGCGCGAACGAAGGCATCTCTCTCTCTTTCGCTTCCGTTTGAGAGATGCCTTCGTTCGTGGTCGGTCGGCTGATGTGGATCCGCTATAAGGTGCCCTCATCCCGAGCATTTGTTAGCGAGCATTCGGTAGTGTGCTGCGAAATGGGAAATGCTCGTTGCAACGTTCTCTCTGTAGGAAGTTCGTGCGAGCGTGCGATGTTAGTAACGCTCGGCTCAACGTGATCCCTGCGCAATTACTCGTATTTATAGTTGAATACTGATTACGCACGAATGTAAGGATGTAGACGCACCTTTACGCAATAATACGTTACGTATATTACGATAAATCTTTACGAAAATATTAACAATAGCTGTTTCCTGCGGTTTCAGGGGCTTCTTTGGTCATTGGGTTTCACACGCGTGTTTCGTTTTTATCAAAATAAAAATTTGTCTAAGTACTAATGCTTAGGGATACTGTTTTCAGTAGTGTTTTTAGTATTGTAGTTTCTTTTTTTTATCTGTAATTTGTACACATGAAAGCAATACAAAGTTTGAGTTTGAGTATTATTACCAGCTGTTACGTTTTCCTAACATATAGTAAGTAATTTCGTATTTATTGTTAATATTTTCGTACCGGGTTCACTACGGTGCGCAGTGGGGCAGTCACGGGTAGTTAGTTAGTTTTTAGTTTGTTCTCCTGTGACCACGAACCTTGCAAAGTTTCCCTCTACGCGTACACGGCAAAACAGGGCCTGTTTTTTTATACGCATTTACGGATACCTTTCTTGTTAAAATATACCTTAGAATGTACTGATTTCAACTGGCTTTTGCACAAGGGGTTATAGTCACTATTATTAAGAACTAGATGTTGGCTGAGGGATCCCAGGGCGTTTTATTTCTATCAAAATAAAATATAGCCTAGATATATTACTCAAGGATAGTGTAGCTTTCCATTGGTGAATGAATTTTTAGAATCGGTTTAGTAGTTCCAGAGTTTACCCCCTAGATACACAACAATACCATTAATGATCTTCTTCTATGAGCTTTGTATAAAGTTTCAACTTTAGTTCCCTATTTCAGCATCTCCCAAGATGTACTGGGCGTACCATGACCAATACGTTCCTGCATTACTTGAAGTTTGTTTGTACGTATAATATGGATTTCCTAAGAATTGGTATTGCTGAAGTACAGGGGGCTTACTACGAGCTCTTATAGCAAGGCAGAAATTGAACTGTCCAAATAAAAATAAACTCCAGTATAAATTAACCTTTCATTGTACGAAAAGCCTATACAGTGCGAGGTCAGCTCATACTGGAAATGTCTGGGCAGTTCAATTTCCATCCTGCTATAAGAGTTCGTAGTAAGCCCCAGCATACTTTTTGATTAACTTACTACGTAGTTGTATAGGTAGGTATGTAAGTACACGTTATGCTCGTGAGGGGCAAGGCCGTAAACAGGGTTTCGTTCATAAGGTGAAAGTTGATGACTTTTCTATAAAAATAGGAATAAAAATAATCTAATCACGGTTGTTTTCCGACTGCGTTCCGAAACATGTAAAGAACAATATACATACATATTGAACCACGAGGACTGATTATGTACTGGTCAGTCGGATTCCAATCATGACCCCGCTACACCCAAGTGCCCTTTGAGGAAATGCTTTTTCTCGACAAGAATTCGTAATTTTTTCGACGCCCGGAATGATTTCCCCACTGCATTCATGGATGAGAAGCCAACTAGAAAACTCACGGAAGCCAGGGTAAATCTACTAGATTTAAATATTTTAGGTTTGACTTTAAATATTTATCTACACAGGGAGCCGCATTGTGGCTCTTGTCTGGTTAAAAATGTATGTGTTCTTCATTTAAATGCTAGGTTACGTGAAAACAACCTGCCCGGTAAAAGGGAATTAAGACTTTTGGTAAAACAAAGTATTAGAAAGAAAAGTTATTCATTTCTGCATGAAAATAAAATAAATATTATCAAATGAGGCTTCCTATATCGGCGTTTTATGGATCCAAAATGAAAGTCATGAAAAAACATTAACGGCAATGGCTTACTATAATGGCTAAGTACCTTTATGTACCTACACAAAAGTGGCAACATGAATGATGGATTAAATTTTTATTAACACGGGAACTTTTATGAATAAAGTTTGTGAAAGATTCATAACTGTCACTTTGACAGATGTACACAAATATTGTTGTTTTAGTAACTGTTGTGAATCTCATAGATATACACGTTATACAATATAATAAGAAAAGTTTTTCGTAATAAACCAAAATGTTATTTCGTACCCGAAATGCGTATCCATCTTCTTCATCGATTCCATTTGCTATCAAGCTATTTCGCGTCTCGAAAGAAACAAAAGCGGTGTGTATGACATTTGTCAATTCTTATAAAGGATAGGTTGCTATTTCGCAGAATAAAAGACATTTCCCGGATACGAATTATATTTCGATATGGGTTATTCACGGATCTCTTTTCTGTGTTATATGAAATCTGTCAAAATGCTATCCTCTTTGTGAAGGCAATAGATGTTCGAGATGTCAGTCGATCGTATATTGAAACGTTTTAGTAAAATGTTGAAGTTATTGAAAAGTGATAAAGCTTGTGCCACAATATTTTATATTATAATTTAGTATAGGGTGTAAATATTGCATCGTTTTATCAAGCATAAATTATTTTTAAATCGGTTTAAAATTATAAATGCCTTCAGTCAGCGTTAAAACACTAGGTAATTTATTACTAAACTTTGTCTTGAAAAAATTGCTCTAATTGGTGGCAAATATAGACGGTCAGATTAAGGCATACATTGAAATAGTGTTTGTCTGTAAAATGACATAAAAGAAAACAATACTAGGAGTTTTAGGTACACATTAGCTACTGGTATTCCAGAGTATATATTTTAAATTTTTATTATGTTTTACTTGGGTTCCAGTGTATAGTGAGACTAAATTAATTTAGTTTGTAAACAACAGAATCGGCCCCATTGACAGGCAAACTAAAATAAGCTTCTATATTTATTTCTGAAACCTTACATTGTTTCGTTTTCCTCCCTCGATCGTTAGTTTTTTTTTGTGAAACCATGGCCGCAGGTAATTTACTTGATGAATAACACAATCTTAGTTCGGTGTTTTGATCATAAATTGCGTACTTTGTATTCATAAAAATATCATTGGAAATTTTGTTTTCTTAACGAATTGGACTATTCCCTGGAACCCAATATTATTTGTCATAATTATTACAATGTTTACAATATCGTTGGTCCAATTTTATTCCCTTTTGCCCTTATAGCTAGTCCAGTATTTATTACACGTTTAAGTCATAAAGTTATTTATGACTATAATTAATGTTAATTATGAATATTTTTATTATTAATTATGAACTTGGGAGCTTATCACTATATTTTATGAAACAATCATGTTTCAGGAACGTTTTGTTTCAATATTACTTAAATTTCTACCTTTGAGTAACAAAATTATGTAAAATAATGAATGGTTGATAATGAATATATCAATGTCCCAAACTCACCTGTTTTATTAAATAAGTATTATTTATGTTGAATCTTGACATTATTTTCATCTTAAATAAATAATGTCAATGATTTATGATGACATAACAAAACTTCTTGGACATTATAGTACGAAATTTCGATGTAAGGTTAAAACAATACTGCTGTAAGAGATGGTGGTAGGCCCCTGTATAGAGAAATTGTATAATGTAATGTAATAGTGTAATGTAGAATGGGGAAGTATTTAGATCATCTGTTTACTCAATGACAAGCCACACCTTCCATAACTTCGAGTGCATAACTTAACTCATACCAATCGTCATCATCAAAATCTAGACTACTACTCGCAGAAATATAGGTAGAATTGGTGATATTTAAGTTCATAAAATAATTAGCCATACATATCAACCATTGCCATCTTCTGCCTGTTATTGGATCCCACTGTTGGGACTCAGGCTGGGACTCTCAAATCGTAGCTGTCGTTATTTCCGCAGCCAGCTTATATCTGAAGGATTTATCTGTTCGAAGTATAGGCGGGATCCGAAATTCGGGGCCCGACAAAACAATCTCGACTTGACAAATCCTGGCTAATAATCGACGCTCGTTATCCGCACACGTCCGGCCCCGTCCGGATAGATTCCAACGTATTTGTTACCGGAATTTAATATTGCTAATGTTTTATTGACAAGCAGTTATGTTTATGTTGGCTATACGTTAACTGTTATACCTCCGTCAGGATCATACATAAAAATGGTACGAAAAATACCAATCCAGATTGCCTAATTGGCCTATCCCCCCTTCCCCTTCCCGTACCCCTTACTAATAAACGATGATTGTCTTTGTGTGCTACGAGCCGCGAGCACGATTCCCGCGAGAGACAAATACTTGTATGATCCACAGGTAATTGTTCTGGGTCTGGGTGGATGTGTGATTTGTGTTTGTAAAATCACCCATGAACATGATACAGGAAAAAACACAAAGCGGGGCAACTTTAAAAATAAATAAAGAAAGAGGTCTTTCTTTGTTTGTTTGTACGTATCATAGATATCCGGTACGTATTCTCTGAAATCACTGACCCGGTTCTAAAAATTCTTTATCTTATAGAAAGTTACACTATCTTTGAGTGAAAAAAAGACGCGCGGATGAAATTGCGGGCAACAGCTAGTAAATAATAAGTAGAGGTCGCCTAGTGGTAAAATTCAACCGTAATTTTGGTTTCCTGCACTCCTCCCTATAAACATTATCTATGCCAAATCTCACACTCCTCCGTGCGCGCAATATGCATAAAAAGGGGTACAAAGTTTTCACTTCACGTATTAATATATAGATACCGATGGAAGTTACGTCGTTACATTCGTTCTGCAATTTTTAAAACGAGAAATCAGTCGATATTAAATGATAAACTTATCTTTCTATTCACGCCTAAAACCGCAGAATATCTCTCGGTTTATTCACGTAAGTGAAGCTTTTGTTTGTGCCAATTAAGTTTATTGTGGACGCAGTAAAAGATACGTTGAACAAGTGAGACAACTTCTACGGGTCACGACCTACATGATAACTGCTTGCTTACTTTGTTTTACCCACCGTCGTCTCTTTCTTGATCTTTATTTGATCGCCTTACTGGGATCCGATTCGAACTGACAATATATTTTTTGTTCCAAGTATTGTGTCTAAGCTAAAGTTATTTTAGAACTCTCAAGGCACCTTTACTATTCTGGAGTTCGGCACGTCGACGTTCTAGTTCTTAACAAATAGATATATTACATTAACTTCTACATTATACATATTTTTGTCGAAAGTGCTCCTAGTGTATACAATGTGCGTCTACAATTGAAAGATTCGCTATCAGGTCAAAGTGACACATTTCTCTTTGCCGACTATCTTTTCAGGCGGTTTACGTAAGTTCAGAGAACGCCTCATTCAATAGGGGAACATGTGTGTTGACATCTGATTAATGGTCGCTTCCAGCTTTCCCCGTTTGGCTTCCAAGATTAAAAAGAAAAACACGGGAAAATGTTTTTCGCGCATTCCGTTTGTACGCAGTTAGTGTGTTGGCCATCAAGAGATGTCCTTTGTTGATACCGTTTATCTATTTATCAGCTTTTCTTTTAGATGTATAAATAAATTACTTCTATTTTTATATGTAAGTAGTTTCTTTATGCGTCTGGAAGGATATGGAATCTGTGAACCCAATTTTAAATCATCGGGCGGCCATCATACAATCATTGACAATTAAAAAAAAAAAACGAATATATATTTGTTAGTTGTAGGCCGCTCTGATAAGTTACTGACATTCCGGATATTATACATGCAGGCAGCAAACAAGCGCAAAATTTAATAATTCTTTATTTATTTGGATGTAACTGCGTCCATTTGTCCGTGTCGAACATTTTGGACATTGACTGCGATGGATATAACGATATAATTGTGACTAACAGTACCGAATCATAGGCATTGTGTAGCGATGACGTCACTCACATGTATGTTGCCAATTAGTTGCTGAAACAGGACGCATGAAGAAAAAACATTGCAATCATGGTCCATGGACAACCCTGACTAATATTGTCATTTTTCCTTATTTTTAGAAGGTGGCTCGTGTATCGTGCTTTTCACGTGTCCATTATTGATGTTTTTGACAGTTGTTAATTTTATTATACGATCAATTATTATCGCTAGTCGAAATGTCAGAACAAATTATAGTGACCTTGAGACTTTTAAAATAAGGTTTTTTATGTGGACTGTTTCTCTACTTTGGGTTTAGAATCATTCATAAAATAATATCTATTCATTATAGATTAACCCTGATTTTGTATTCATAAAATCTAAAATAACACGTATTTTATTTGAACCTTTCGGCCATTCAACGATGTATAAAATGAAAATGAAAAACAGATGCTTTCAGTTGAATTATCTTTTTCAGGCGCTTAAAAAGAAAATAATTATAATGCTCTCCACAAATTCACAAAATTTTAAAGCCGAAATGAAAACCAGAATTGGTTTTGTTTTCTGAAATGTTATTAATACTTTAATGCATTTGGGTCTGGTATTATTTCTATGCTATACAATATTTAAGGTTTGTTACCAATAAATTAAGTAACATTAAATAAATTTAAAAAAATTACTAACAATAAACGAAATTGTAAAATTTATTTATGGTTAACTTTATGCCTGTTATTTATGATGCGAAGCTCATCGATTTGGTGGAAATACAAGCAAAATAGCTTAATTTATATTTGAATAATATTCGCCTTTTGATTGCGGTGTCTGCGGTATGCTGATGCAGATACCATATATGTAGTCGTGTAAATGGGGCTTTTTTATTTTTTAATATATTTATATTTATTAAACAAAATTCTTGCAACGTTTGTCAATGACTGTCACCGATCGACATCATACAAATCAAAAGCAGAAACAAACTTTATTTTCAACAGCAAATACATACATACATATCTGAGTAATGAGTCTGACGGGAGTTTGAGTAACTTTTGACGACGGAGTTATTCTTCTTACTATTTATTTATTTATCTTATATTGTATTTGGAGCATAAAAATATATTTTAAATATACAGGCTGTTTAAGTTTTAGCAATTTCTGAAATTTCTAGTACTCTAACCTCAATTAGTCCAGTAGAGTATTTTTTGATCCTTAAAAGAACCAGGATCGATTGGCATCAAAAAAAGTTTATGTGTAAATTGCCCATTATCTTGCTGACTGAACATTTTTTTCCAAAATCTATGAATGCAGGTCAATATATCTCCAAAAGTTAAGGACAGGCTCCTAAGAACGTTTTCCTTTAGCTACAACGGAGAGAGTAATTGAATTAAAATAAATAAATAATAATAATAAATACCTGCCCTTACGGCCCCGTCTCAAACTTTTACTCTGTATAAGATATATAGCTTATTTGTAGCCAATTAGCCATTTGAGCACGGTGATTATAGCAATATTAAATTAGGAATGTTCATTGTAGCGCGTAGACTTTTATTGTAGGTAGTGTATTGTCAGAAAGCACTATGGCCTTACGGAACCTGCTGCATCTAGTCGTTCTTACTGCAGCTGTTGCAGGAAAGCGCGTCTTCCGATGTGTGGCCAAAATCGCTTCGTGTGAAATTTATCGCAAAGGCTGCGTGCTCGACCACTGTAGGGAAGCGGGGCGACAGCGGCGTCCGGGCGGTGACTCTATACAAACGTTAGCCGCTGTTTGCGCATTTGTATGGAGCCACCACACCCGTCGTCCCGCTTTTCGCTGTGGTCGAGATCGCGGTCTAAGGATAACCTGCTGCTGGAATAAACTCTTTTTAAAATATGTCCCAGGTTTAGGTATACCTACTTTAGACGTTTCAGACTTATTCAACTCATTAAGCTATAACAGTGGTGACTTCAGATCATCCAACTACTTTATTCATATAGAAAAGCAGAAATATATTCTTGCTAGTTGAGCTTAATCTTTAATTTTGTCATTCCATTTCTTCAGTGACCTGCACTGAACATTTGAGTAGGGATGGGATTTTTAACAAAACGCTCCCCGAATTGGGACGATATCGGAATATTTTTCAGATTCCAAATTGGGTATCTCCGCCTCATGGCCATTGGTATGTAAATACAGGAATTTATATCGTTCCAAAATGTCTGTCGCGACATAAAAAACTTTTCTCTTCTTACAATTGATGTTGATCCTTCATATTTCTCCAATCCAAATTGAGCTTTTTTATAAGTAGAAAAGTAAAGAGATTTCTTTTGGAAGTGTACTTTTGGGTTATGTACTCTCGTAAAATATTCATAGCTCCGAGAAAGGTTAATTACGTTATGAAAGCCATGTAGTCCCAGTAAGATGGTTAAGGCTATGGAAGCCTTTTAATACCTAAAGGCAATAGTTTAAGACTGCAGATATATTTTTAATTCTAAAGATCTTTTCAACAATCTATTTGTTCTTAGTCTGATTACAGAGTAACCGATGGGCTTCTTATTTTTATGGTGTGGCTGTACCTGTGTCAAAAATATTTATTTATTTATTTTATTTAATCATTTATGTACACACAAGAAAAGACACAGCAAACATTAAAAATAGGAGAACAAAGTACAAAGGTACTGCTTATTTCACAAAAGAAATCTCTTCCAGCAGACCTGCGAGAGGAGAATTTAAAACATGAAATGTAGACAGCGATGCACAAGAATAGATCAAGATACAAATTAAATTTATTAAAAAAGAGAAAAAAACATAAGCAAAATACATACTTCAAACAAATACACATAAATATAAAAATATACATAAATAAATACAAATACATACATACATAAATTGCAAACAGAAGATATTATGACATGGAGAGATAATGTTCTTTTACACGTTTCTTAAAGGATGAGATCGTTTTACAGTTCCTTATCTCAGATGGAAGTGAGTTCCACAACCTAACCCCATGCACAGATAGGGAAAAGGAATAGTAGTCAGTTTTGTGGGATGGGAATGTAAGAAGAGTACGGAGGTGTGGCCTGCAGGACGAGTCAGGAGAACGAGCGTAGGAAAAGCGTTCCCGCAGGTAGGAAGGAGCTGTCGGGTTATGTAGGATATTAAAAAGTAGACACAATATCCGAGTGTTCCGGCGAAGACGGATTGGGAGCCACTTGAGAGTTTTGCGAAAGCTGGAGACGTGATCATACTTTCTGAGATTAAAGACAAATCGGATACACAAATTTTGCAGTCTCTCAAGTTTATTTAATAGCTCCTCGGTAACATCCAGATAGCAGGCGTCCGCGTAGTCAATAATGGGCTGAATGAGCGTTTGAGCAAGAGAAATTTTGGTCTTCAAGGGCAAGAAGCCTTGGAGACATTTCAGCGAATGAAAGGCAAAATGAACCTTTTTACTAACGTTAGCTACCTGGGCACCCCAAGACAAATTGGAATCGATAATAACTCCTAGGTTCTTAGCGGAATCTGCATAGGCAATCTGAACACCATCAAGACAAAGTGGAGAAAGAGACGCAATATTGAGTCTGTTACGGATGTACCGACTGCCTATGATCATGGCCTGGGACTTAGCAGGATTGATGCGCAAGCCGAAGGACCTAGCTAATATATGAGAATGTCTCAATGTTTGATAAATGTTAAATTTTAGATACTTTTTGTACCTATCAAGTTATGATAGGGTATACAATTATGTAAAGACGAAACGGTTGGCGCAGTGGCTAAGCGATTAGCTTTCTGCGCTATGTGCCGCGGATTCGATCCCCGCACGGAACAAATATTTGGATGATCTACAGATAGTTGTTTCGGGTCTGGTTGTGTGTGATATTTATGTTTGTAAACTGTACCCTCGATACAGGATAAATCCTAGAGAGGACCAAGGATTAAAAAAAAAGACATGTAATTTATGGATTTGGTTTAAAAATAGAACGAAATAATACCTATATACTTATGATGGTAACTGTACTTCGTTGATTCACGGACGTATTTTCTAATTAAATCGTAGGTAGATTATGGTGTTAATTAACTTCTTTAAGATTGAACGCAGTTTAGTAGATGTAATGATAAGGTGGTATTGTACCACCACGTGCAGATGAAATTATGTCACTCTCATTAAACTCACAATGGTCAGTTACAACTTGTAGGTCATGTATTATTTCATAATTAACCAGAAAAGTACATGAAGGACCCAACTGATGAAATCAGTTTTGGGTATTGATTTTCCACCACAGTGCAGTACCTCCGTTATGAAATTACACTTTATAAGTCGATACCACAATTTATATTTTAAGGACTTGCATCTGTTCCATGCAGAAGTGGATATCTACCTAAACGGGTCCAATTCATGGAGCAGTCTTTTTATCACGATTCAGAGTTGATACCATAATAAATGTTGTGTGGAATGATGAGCAGAGTATGCCTTTAAAAATAACTGGTAATTAAAATTGCCATAGGAATCTTATTCAGAGGAAAATCATTATTATCATAATCTTATTTTTTATTCACATTAAATTACATTATTCTCGAAACTCTTACCACAACATTGTACTAATCAAGATTGTTTAAAGAGTTTCCATGGAGTTTCTTGCCAGTTCTTCTCCATAGGACCTACTATTTGGAACCGCGCACCTAGAGTCTCGACATTTCTTAAGTGCCTGCATCGGTTTACATGAAATGAAGACCTATTCTATTGTATTCTAATATTAGGTTTTTGATAGTCGCTATAGAGACTTGTACTAATAATAATGTTGTAGAAAGCATATAGGTACTTATTAATTATCTTTATTGATATAAAAATAAGTACAAAATCTTTATGAAGTCCCCGACTCCTGAGCTAGGTGCAAAGACCTGTGTTACAGGAGACAGTGTCTTCTCCTATTGTTGTTGACTCATAATAGAGGTATCTACAAAACAAAAATAGACGCACTATAACGTCTGGTCTTTGACTAATGCCCAGAAGTCCAAACTCAAGGTTTGCCAAAGAGCAATGGAGCGCAGTATACTCGGTGTTAAATTAACGGATCGAGTTCGAAACACCTTACTGCGCTCCAGAACGCAGATAATTGATGTAGCTCAGAAGGCCGCTCAGCTTAAGTGGGACTGGGCAGGACATGTCTGCCGTATGCCGGTCGAACTGTGGGCCCACATAGCACAGAATTGGTGTCCTGAGACAGTAAGACGGGGTCGCGGCAGACCACGAAGGAGATGGCGGGACGAATTGAACGCCTTCCTTAAAGACTGGCCCGATACAGCGCGGGATCGCGAGAAGTGGAGGAAAGGGAGGGAGGCCTTTGCCCAGTATTGGGACAGCATAGGCTTGTAATAATAATAATAATAACGTAGCTTTATTCGGATTGGTCTTAGTTCAACCAAGCAGCTCATCGCGCTGGTTTTTCATTCGCTTTTAGTAACCTTAAATCTAATTAATGAAAGTTTTCAATAGAGTATACATCATTCCACTATGTTAGGTTTTCGTTGAGCTAGTTACTTTAACTTTGAGTTAAAAGTCCCTTTTTGAAAGGTTTGTTACTTTATTAATTTTAAGAACTATCGATTTTTTATTTTAATTATTAAAAATGCAGTAGGAGGTACACTTAATAATAATAATAAACCGCACCGGTGGTGCTCAGGGCCCTGACCACCGGTAACTTGGACCATGTTCCCGATGCCGGTGTGGGCCAATGTGTGGGCTACTACATTTCTATATTTATAATGTTTTTATTAATTTAACAAAAAATATTTAAAAATATATAAAAGTATGATATAAAATTGAATAAAGGAAATAATAATTTATTTATTCATTACCCGACTACGGAGAGGGTTATTTGATAATGTAGTAATAAGTATTGAATGCCTCCGACTGCTTTTATAATTTTTCCTAGTTTCTATCTTTTCACATAGTCGGGTAAAAATAAATTGCCTTTCTAATCAATTTTAAGTATTCTTGATTACTCATGAATACGTTTAACTCAATTTGGATTTGTTACTACTTCAATATCTAACATGTTGGTTCGATGTCTATAGAAAACTAAAATGTTGGTTATTTGTAATTTTTCTCAACCCTATTGCATCCATTGACAATTCATATTGTCAAACAAGCTAAAGGATTTAATGGCATCCTTAGCAACTGTGTTGTCACCGGACCGCTATTATTGTGAAACAATTTTGTCGCGTTAATCGTTCCCGTGAACAATTTGCCGCGCGACTGTCGTCCGCACGCGGTTTCTTATTGTTTTGTACTGAAAACAGCCTTTTTGTTCCCTTTGTACTATGGAACTTTATGAATAATATTTCTGTTCAGCTACAATCATATTTGTCTAATTGGGAAAATAACTTGTGTTATGAACGAACAAAGCCAGCTAATGAACATAAGAGTAGTTGTAGGTAAGTATTTGTATTAACGTGAATATGTTTTGTAAATCAGGACCAATTGTAAGATTATTACTGAAGAGATTTTAAGTTGTATTATGTACACCTACCGATTATGGTATGTACTAACAACATGATTGCTATCAACCGGGCACAATATGGAACTTGCATCTAAATTATTATGAGAAATTATGTAAAAAAAAACAATAATAAAAGTTGTGAAAAATACTTTAATGAATGATTTATTAACAAAAGGTTTAGTTATTTAACGCATTTTCGTAATATTTTTTTTAAATTCTTATTGAGGATTTGGGGATCATATACCTACACTTAAATAGAAACTCACGCTAGCTATTGAGGCGGCAGTTGTGTAGTATTTATTCCGCATAAATTGTGAAGTTTCATTTAGTAATTAAGCGTCATCTAAGGCGTCATAATAGTTATCATTTGTCAGTGTTGCGGTTAATTAGAGCCTGGAACTCCTGTAAGTAACTGCTGCCATGAAATATTTTGTCACCTCTACGCCTTAATTAATTGTTTGTGTTGCTAATGTTACTAGCTTTGTTGATGTGGGCTTTGTTTTAATATTTCAATTTTATTTATTTACATAATTAAATTGTTGACTAAGGCCTATCCTTTCTCATTCTAAGAAGAGGCCTGAGCGTAGCAATGGAACAGTTGTGGAGGAACGAGGTATGGTGTTCCTCCATTGAAAAGGGAGGATCCTCCGACCAGGCGAGGTGATATTGCCTGGCGGGCCGAAGCCCGACGGTTGATGTCGGACAGTTGTATATATGCCAGATACGAATATCTTTTTCCTTGCGCGATGCAGGATTCGTAATCTGATAGTAGTTATTCTATGTTGCGATAGATGTCGCTACATCACTCCCCCCCCAGACCGGAGGTCGATATTGATGAGTCTTGAAGTTGCTTGCCGGGGCCAGTGATGGTTCCAGTGAGTCGGAACTGAATGCCGCGTAGTTCACGGTGAGTCGGAACTGAGTGCGGTGATGCTGCGAAGTCCTCAGTGAGTCGAGGTAGTGTAGTGAAGCGTAGTGGCTGGCTGCTGCGTCGACCAGGAGAGAAGGGCTCTGCTAGTTGACCGGCCGAAGTGCAGTGTGCTGTGCCAAGGTCGCTGATGAGGCCGATGGGTAGAACCAGGCTTGCGCGGTCGCTGCAAGTGTATGGTTACCCCCGTTGGGGCCGAGGATGCTGGCTGGCAGGAAGAGACTTGCTTGAATGCTGCTCGAAGAGGTGCTGGGGGGTGCATGAGAGGAGTGAAGGCGATGATGCCGAAGGTTGCGTAGATTTTCATTGTCAGGGGTCACCACTGTGGTGGAACGAGGTATGGTGTTCCTCCATTGAAAAGGGAGGATCCTCCGACCAGGCGAGGTGATATTGCCTGGCGGGCCGAAGCCCGACGGTTGATGTCGGACAGTTGTATATATGCCAGATACGAATATCTTTTTCCTTGCGCGATGCAGGATTCGTAATCTGATAGTAGTTATTCTATGTTGCGATAGATGTCGCTACACAGTAATGGGCTGGATTTATTTATTTAATTTAAATTGTTTGACTACAGTTCTTCAAATTTAAAAAATGCCTTTTCATAGCTTTCAAAGACAGTCAAAATCTGTCAAACTTTTTACAGCTTTTGATAGGCTTTGATAGCTGTCAAAAGGTACTTTTTAGATTTGAAGACCTGTAGAACGGCCGCAGCCCTCTCACACAAATTAAATGCACTTAAACTAATCAAAAACAATTTGAATTGATTAAAGTCTGTCTATGCAATTTAGGTGTAGGTTCCTGAAGGTATCTGTGGCATTTAAAATGGCAAACGACAACGATAACCGTTTAATTAGTGTAGATAACAGCACACTGTGATTAGGTACTTTTCAGTGGTGGCTATGACAATGTTCAAAAAGCCTATTTATAATAGCCGACTATGCCCAACCCACTTCCCATCAAATCTATTGATTTACCCTCTCTTATTTTTTATTGATTTCACCTGAATACATAACTCGGACTCAGATTTAAACTAATTTATAATAGGTAGTGTGATTGTGTTTTATTTGGATAAATTATATCAGAATAGTTTATGGCAATAGGTTTTTGAGGACAATACTGCAAAATATTCTCGATTCTATTGCTCGATTCTATTGATTACTATAATTCTGTGGCGTATCTATAAAATATGCACATACCATACATTCGAACAAATAGAACTCGCATTTAGACACGTATTCGGTAAAACAATCGCTTCATACATAAAGAGTTTACAGCACGTTGAATTGTTCATACAGAACGGCCCCCGGGGAGCATTCTTCGCGCAAATCCTTTGATGGAAAATGTATGTTGCGGCTGGATACCCGTACTGTACAATTAATTTCACCTAAATCTGCCACCGCGCTGAATTATTCACTGGCAGGCCTTAACGAAATATGCTAGGGACAAGCGATATATTAATGGAAAATATTTAGTCGGGTATTGAAAACTAGCTTAAATTTTCTTTATTTTAAATATACTTTCACAACAATAGGGTACGTTTTTGAACAAAGGACATAATATTTCCAGTATGATATGGTAGTAATTGCTTACCTTTTTAAAATAAAAGTGTTAAAAATAACAGTCGAGGATCGAAATGATAAATTACTGGAAGCCGCGTCAACATTTACCCACCTTATTGAAAAATTGTCGTCTCTTTTGTAGAAAAAATAGTTCTTGAAAATCATTTTGATCTATGTATGAGGTTCGTGAGTTCATCGTCTGTTTGTCCTTCAAAAGGCACACAATACACACGTGAAAACCTACATAGGTATAATGTTATAATTATGTAATTTTTTATTGTGTGTTCTGTGTATGTACTCAGGTACAGTATAGGTACATACCTACACTGTACCTAAGTATATATAAAAAGGGTCATCAGTCCGGTACTTTAACGAGCTTTATTAATATTTTTACTTTAGCAATTAAAATATACGCGCCCATGTGATAATTGAAAGGCACGTTCGCATTTTATTCGAGCCAATTAAGATCGGTTGACACTCAATGAGATGCGTGCAAATGAAATCTCCGCCACGTGACGTATTTACTGTGTTGAGGACTTGATTAACGGGTGACCTACTCTTGTCCTGCGAGGTTTTGTTAAGAGTCCTTGTTAAAGTTGGTTGAAGTCCTTGTTAAAGTTGACAAAGTTAAAGGATTTGTCAAGTTTTGTACGAAAATCGAACTGTCGAACCCGTGAAGTGAAATTGGAATAGTTTATAAAGGAAAATTTAAATGAATATACTAGAAGGTATAAAACGAAAGTTTTGCCCAAGCTCTTATACCAAGGACGCATTATGAATATTTTTTCGAATACTGGATTTAGGATAGGAAGGCGTCTGGGCCACGGAATATAAGAAACTGGGCACAGATTACTGGTGTCGTGAAGCTATATTAACACTCAAAATTACACTCGAAGGCTTTCCGATTAAGAGGTTATCTACTTGGCTAGCAGCTTTATCTTTTACATGGGGAAAGGCCAGTGTGATGATAACCCAGGTGCAAGGAAAGACCCTTCACGAATGACGATATCTGAGATCGTCGGGGGCACCCTGGGCAGTTTACCTCGCTATCATACTTAATGCTGACTGGCTAATATTTCCACTACTTCATGAGCGACTCCGACTTGAGAGCTCGTGCCGATACGACAGAAGAAGAAGAACCTGTAGTCTAAAACGTAAAAAAGAGTAAGAGTGAAAAAAATAACAAAAAGAAGTGGGTGGGTATAATCCGACCGAATTAAGAAATACTCCTTGCCAATGGCTATAAATAATAAAAAAGTCACTTTTGTAGTACACTATAAATGGTTAGGATTTCTAGGTTTTGATTACATTTTATTTTGAATCTTGGCTAGAGTATAGGTAACTGTAACATATTGAAAGTTTTTGTTAAACCTGATTTCTACGTGTACAAAATGTAAGGTAAAAAATATTTTCGAAAGAAAGTCGAGGATCGTACGAGTACCTATGATATTAATGTTCATAATGTTGATTTTTGTTGACATCTAAATCAACTGACGCGGGTTGAAGGTGACTAAGTATTCAAGTTATAATAAGGGAGTGGGTAGTAAATACCATCTGTGGCCCAAGTAAACATACCTATTAGTGTTTGTAAAATACTAAGGTACGCAGGCCCGCCGCTAGCTGTTTGTGCGCCCGCGTGCAATACCGATTATGCCAGAAGAAAGAAGTGATAACAAAACAATTACAGTCAGTGGCGGAATTACACATTTGCCGCCAGTAGGTTGTTCAAATTTTGCCGCCCCTACCGACCTCTACAATTCGTTACCCTAGCTAGTTCATCACAATCATATTATTAATTTCAATTTTTTGACAATGAAATTGTAACTTTATGATTTGTGCACTGTCGTCCTAATTACCTACACCACCTTTTTCCCGTAATCAGTATGATTGTGAACTAGGGGCTCGATGTGTCAGTTCCTAAATTATTTTTACAACCTAACGATTTAAAGATTGCACAAGAAATAGTTCTTGGGTAGATATATTTCTGAGCTAATAAAAGCACAATCATGTATCTACTACAAATAAGGCGGGGTAAGGTATGCCTTAATACTACCTACTTACACAATAATTTACATTCGGTAAATCTAATTAAATAATTTTTATTGCGCTTACTTATTGTTTAAAAACAATAATTATAAGTATAGCTATTAAATTATCTGTAACAATCCGGCTGATGATGACGATGAAATTCAATTAATTAAGTGAAAGTTTTACAATTTTTTTTTGCGCAATTTTCTATTCGCAAAATCATCATTATTTCGCTGTATGAAAACTTGTTCACTAGTTCTGACTCTAGTCCCGCTAGACTCTGGCCCCAAATTTGCCGCCCCTAAAATCTGCTCTCCAGCCTGCTGGTAAATCCGCCACCACCACTGATTACAGTTAGTACGATAGTTCTGTTCGAATCCGTACAAACAAATAGTTAAGTACAGACTGAGAAAAAATTTGGTGGTGGCGACTAGAGGATTCCCTGATTTCACGAAGCCTTCATGCCATAGAATACGACTACGGGTACTGTGTAACATGCTTATTTGGGCGCTGTTGTTTACGAAACTGCTTCAATTTTGTGCGGCGCATGTGCTGTACGGGGTTTATTCTCTGATATTTTCTCTCTTCTCTCTAATATTTTTTTATCAATCTTTTTTTTTTCTTTTTTTTCGATCCCTCAATTTGCCGCCCCCTAGACGTGCCGCCCGCGTGCGGTGCACGCCTTGCACGCCCGCTTGCGGCGGGCCTGAAGGTACGCAGTGACGCTGAATTCTCAATTGATCAATAATTATTATGTTTGGGTAAAGTTGGAGCGTTCGAGCTTCGAGCTGTAACTAACTTAAAGCAAACTTACCTAGTTACTAGGTATAGTTAAGTTTATTAACATGGTAATATAAAACATTTCAATTCAACACACGCAAATCGAATTACCATCCATGACAAGTTTGTGAGTAAGTACCTAAGTAAGTACGTTGTCGCAACCCGTAGAAACATGTAGAGATGAACAATAATTCCAAGGGACAATAATTCCTAATCAAGATTCATTTGCGAGTATTCAAGGAGCGGGTTTCGAAATTAAGCTTTATTCATAGAAATATGTGAATTCATACGCACGATACCTACGTAGAACATCTGAACTGAGTTATGCGACGAGTTGTTTTCTAGCGAAAATAGTGACCATGATGTTGCTATAATATGATTTTTGTGACCGTACAGACACGATACGTTGCGGTGATACATTTCGCAAACAAAATGCTTTGAATGACTACGGCCCGCTTAGGATTAGTAACTCTGCGTTTGGACGCCGCCGCCGCCGCCGCGCCGGGCGCAAATGATGGTCTACCGGAAAAATTAAAGAAAGAAAAATTTCCGATTGTACCTAATTGGCTTGTTTACTTTTGAGGTTGTTTTTTGTGTTTAGAGAATAGAATAGAAATACTCTCTATTGTTCACCTTTTTTGCAAGAGTAATGAACATAATAATTACAATATAAATTAATTAGTTAGGTATTGTGCTTATCCTGATAAGGTATTGCCTTTATTTAGCAGTGTGGTATCTATTTGGATAGGTAGGGCTATTTTACCAACGTGTCGGACTGCAGGTCGGTCGCCGTCAACGTGCGCCTCGTGCAGGTGAGCTTGACATTTGGGACAGCTTGTTATTCCACTCCTATAAAGGAACAGATATGTATAAATTGTATAAGGTATTCAGCTATATGGATCAACGACCTAAGAGAAGGTAGCTGGGATGCGCTGGATGCGGAGAATTGAGGCGCAACTTGGGAGAGGCATTTTGTCCAGAAACCTATTTATTCAGTATCTTGAGATTTGGAAACATACATGTTTATTTATGTGTGTATGAAATTATGTCCTACTTAAATTGTGCTAACTTAACATATTTCATGTAAATCGCAGACGCCGCGCCGTAGTGGAAAGATTATCCTATCAGCAATGGTGATTTCGAGACTAACTGTTCAAGGTGCACCAGGCGCTTTCGCTACTAGTGGTGCCAGTTTACTTGCACCCAAATCATTTATAAATTATCCTCTTGAGTGAACAGCGGCCGAATTGGAATTTTCCGTTGAGTGTTCAGCGGTTCCCGGGGTTCGAACGCGCTTTCTATACTTACTTGCGTGTAACCTAGATTTCTCGATATTTTACTATGGAACTTACAATGTAGAAGTTATGGGTTTACAATTTGGAATAAATTCCCTATCTGTTAATCTAATTTTCATGTTATTTGGACGATTATATATGCTTTTATAATCGTCTTTATCTTTCCCTGTCCTCCGCCAAACGTGGCCGATAAAATAGTTCGGAAGGCTCCAAAGTCAGGAGCTACGCTGTCTCCAGTGTATGAACACGCTACACGCTCTGGATCGTGTACCGACCACTGGAATTAGAATCCAAGTCACGCTCCACAACGAGTATTATTATTCCATTATAGGATCCGGGGGAATGGTGTGGATAGCTTAACGGTAATTATGGAGACACACGTGCTGGGAGGAATGTCTCATATTCGTTCGCACGGGAACGCTTTAATTAGTCCACGTGTGACAATAGGCCCTTAACTTTAGAAGTAGGTACATGGTTTATGTATATTTCTCAGCAAGGATAGGCCATCCCATTTCTTCTCCTGGGAGTTTACGACTTACCTAGAGTACAAGTATAATAATGAAAATGAGGATGTGAATTATAAAATTACTCATCTGACGAAACACAGACATTCATATGTCATTGCATTTATAATACATATTATTATATTACTCAAGGCCCACCGCGACCGCTTGTGATTAGAAAGGTTATTCGCAAGAAATATAATTATAAAGAAAAAGGTGGTAAAAAAAAATTGTATTCAAATGATTTGCCAGAAGCTGGAATGCAAAGATTTTAACAAAATATAATATGCATAAATTAAAATTAAAACTAAACACCATACATAATTAATAACATTAGTATTTAAAATTCAATACAAAATATAAGTCATTGTTTTAGAATAACATCAAAATAAAATATCTTGTAAAATATAAGATTCTATGGCAATTATAAATTGATATAAAATTGGTTATAAATTGGTTATGTCGAAATCTACTTTTATACGAAAATCAATGTTCTTTTCATCTTCGCTGCCATTTCTCTTCTTTATTTCTCCAGACGTCTTTTCGCAGAAATGGTGGTATCGAGGCTGCTACTCAAGGTGCGCCAGTCGATCTGTTTTCGTCACTCGTGGAGGCTCTTTCCTTGCAACCCTACTTTTCACTAAGACATGATCGAGTTTCGTGCGTCATACTGGGCGTAAAAATAAAAACTTTTTCTTTTTTTCCTTATTTACATGTGATACTCGAGCCTACTCTCACTTTAAGGTAGGTATTCCTCTATCTCACTCCTGATAACTTTATAACTTCTTTTACTTTAGAAGTTTAGATATACAACGTGTATCAAAAATGGGTGGTCATATTTAGGGGTGTGGATCAGACCATCAAACTGAATAACTTCGTGACTCGTGAAAATCGTATCAGTACTTACATCGTAACCGCGAAAAAATAATCAGCTGTCCCATACAAAACTTCAGTACCTATTCGACCCAATTCGGACAGCAGATTTTTTTTTCGCGATAACGATGTTGGTCCCGCAGAGAAGGTTGTTCAGTTTGATGGTCTAATTCACAGTATCCACACCCCACACATTTCTGATACACGTTGTATAACCTCCCACTAAACCCACAATAATCTGGGATTAATTTTAAAATACGAAGTTCCTAAATGAACGCTCAAAATGAATTCACCCGTAAATCTCTACGTGTCAAATAATCTCTATTAACTATTTTAAAGTGGAAATTCTCCAAAAAGGTTCAAAATTAATTATAACAAAACCCATTGGATACCTTTGGATACAAAGGCTACGTGAAAATCCAGTAAAGAAAATTGTTTCAATAAAACCGGGATATGGGACCCACGTTAAAGTGTACCTATGTGGAAGAATTCAATGATCCCTATGTACATCTATGGTTTATTGATAAAGTAGGATGATTCGGGATGCGAACTTACACCTTGTTGCATGCTCAAGTAGGTATTTTATTTAAAAAAGTTATTGAAGGATTAGACTAGAGAGTTAAGCGGAATTTGTCGCATTTTCCCGCTGTTTTCCAGAGTTCTTCGTTCAAGTCTGATGATGTTCTTAATTCAAAAAGTTTAATTTGTTCCCGCTTGCTTTTGTTTCAATTTTTCTTGGCGATGTATTTCTGCTATTATTTTCCTTTGTTGCTGGAGGGTTGACGTAATAACTCGAATTTACGCCGTCAAAGATTGCATAATTATTACAGACAGACATAATACACAGTTTCTGAGTTGTAAATGGATATTCCATTTTACCCAATAGATAAGCGGATGATGTTAAATGTAAAAATAAAGTGAATTGACTATTGATACACATAAGTGTAAAATCCGTAGTACCTATCTACTAGCAGCCTGTACCTGTACTATTATATTATAGGATAGGTGTCATAAAATAAATACAAAATAGTTCACAATAAAAAGTAACTTATTTCAGAATTAACCCTAATGGCCTGAAACTGAATTGAGATAGCGCTTAGTGTTTATTTTTTATTCGCTGCTTCTTAGAACATGACGCCTGTCTAGTTAGTCTAACTTTTTGCTCTGGTAAAACGTCAGGCGTTCATTATGCTTTGCCTTCATCTTGAAGCAAAGGAACAAAAACAAATGTTGTGGTTTTTAGTGAACTGGTAAACATTTATTGGGATTGAAGAATCGATGGATTAAAGTAATTTAATTTTATATTATCTAATTATTTATATTAGAATTACTAACAGTGATAGGCTAGTATACATATATTACAGTGATAGATAGTACTAGATAAATCTAAGAAATTACTAAGCCAGGCCGAATATATCACATTATGAGTAGCATAATTATTGCTGTTTAATTATTATAACTTAGTTAACACGCTTAGTTCATTCAGAACTCAATCCAAAGCAATAACTATATTTCTGTAAACTGAGGCGAAATCCCTGTTTAATTACAAAACATAATTAAGTGATACAAAACTAAATGTGTTTGTTATCTACCTATGGAAACTTCTCTTTTACTCGGCCCTTAGGGTCTCTTCACACGTGCGTTGGTTCATTTATTTTTTGTAAGTACGAGTACCTACCTATATCAGTAAAATGTTCATAACCATTTATACCTACGTGTCAACGATTTGATATCACAGAGTTCATTTTCTTTTATTAAATGTCAAATCTGGGAGTGACAGCGTAAGCACTAACGCTGATGCTAAGGGCATCTACACACGGGCGTTACTGTGTACTGGCTCTATCTACAGTTACGTTTGTAACCATCTACCCTTATTGTTAGCTTGAATGTAGTCGGGGCTTTCAGATTACTTCACGGTTCTTGGAAGCAGCCCATTATTATTGTACCTAGTCTAATGGAAAGTGTTATGGCGTCCCCTTTTATTATCCCTTTTCTTATTATTGTGTGGCCGTCCTAGCCACTTTGCTTTGAAGGAACTTGCAAGATCAGGTATAAGTATGCATACCGTTTTGAGATCGTTTGTACAGAGACGTGTAGACACTTCTTTCTTAGAGGTAAAATTTTCTGTTATGGACAGACAATTGATCATAGATTGAATTAAAATAGAATGTGAACTTAGCTAGATAGTTATATTACCTATAAATCTTAGTTGAATTATCATGGACAGTATTTTTACGTCTCCACTATTGACGGAACCTTCGTCTGGCGCACCCTGGGCAGTCAACCTCGGTACCACCATTGCTGACTGACTAATAGTACGGTAACGATAGTATATAGTAACGGTATGAGCGATTTCCATTTGATAGCTCGTGCCGACTCAACAGGAGAAGAATAATTGACGGTAAATTCTGCATTTATACAACGAGTAACATAGGTTTTGAAATTTCAACTATAGTGATATTTTCATTTGATAGAAAGTTTACTTATAATAATTGATAGACCACTTTTTTGGCCGACCGTACACTGCAAGTGGGTGTTATTATCACCTTACCTAATCGTCAAAAGCCCGGAATTCAACTAGAAAAAAAGAGCTGTCTTTTTTAACGGCTGAACTGATTTTCATTAAACATAGGTAAGATGATACCCGATTAAACTAGCTTTCGATAAAAAAAACTGCATTGAAATCGGTCCATCTGTTTTGTAGCTACGATGCCACAGACAGATACACAGATACATAGACTCACAGATACACACTATAAACTTATAACACCCCCTCTTTTTTGTCGGGGGTTAAAAACTGAATAATATTTTGGTGACTATAAAAAAGACATGAACTTCCACGATAAATATTACTACAGTTTAACGCTTCTACTTCGACCGAAAGTACTTAAGCTTTGCCAAACCGCAATATTCATCATGATCAAGTTAATTTCAGAGCGCATGTAGTGTAGGCATTTCAAGTTTCAAAAGGGCACTTGAATAGACAACTTCGAAATCTATATAACCATTACTCATGAGCACTTTCCCCACTTTTACTGCACTTTCCGAAGTATTAATGGCACTTGATGAAGTTTCCCGTGTAAAAACAGCGCGGGGTTGCTACAGCGACCAACTTGCTGCCTGGCTTGTTGTTGCTCATTCCAAACAGCCCATTATAGAGTGACTAACTTTTGACCCAGATCTTGTATTTTCTTTTTATAGAACTTCTGTAAGTAATTGTAACATATCATAGCATTAATTTGTTACCTATAATACACTTCTCATCAAAAAAATCGAAACACTTCTCAAATTTATGTTTTTAATGGTTTATTAAAAAAAAATGTTTTATTCGGAAAAAAATGAAAATGTCATTTAATAGTAGGTAGTACAAGGTTTCGAATTTCATATGTTAATGTTCCAAATTCAAATTAAATATGCTTAAGCTTCTTGTTATGTTTAACAAGTCATTTCTAACCCGTATGGAGATTTTATGAAATGCAATAAACAAAACACGTAAATAAAAAAAAGTTTAAGTAGAATTTATTCAATAATTTGTATTCCCTCCCCGGACCCTTAGGACTGCTTCCATATGTTTCTTCATGGATCGGATGAGAGTCATGACTTCATGTTGTGGAATGTTATTCGGTTCTTCTTGAATTGCGTTTTTGAGCTGGCCAACAGTATCTAGAGCAAAATCTCTTGCTTGAACCCGTCTCTTTAGTTCATCCCACAGGTGCTCTATGTGATTCATGTTCGGGCTTCTTGCTGGCCACTCCATAACGAAGATACTGACTTCACTGAGATAATCTCGTACGATTACTGCGGTATGGGCCCTGGCATTCTCATGAATGAATCTTTGTATCTGAATGAATCTTTGCCAATGAAATGTGCATACGGAACCACATGAGCCTCAAGACATTCTTCGATGTAACGACGACCGTTTGGTGCAGCCAGGCGTGGCCCAGATACGAAAGGAAGTTCTGTTTTTCCGTCGGTACTAATACCCCTCAAAACTGTCCATGAACCGCCATCATAGCTTACTTTTTCGTCATTGAAGAAGTGTGCATAACGTTCTCCCTCTCTTCTGTATGCCTTCTTCCTTCTATCATTAGCATACAGAATAATTTTACTCTCGTTAGAAAAGCGAACCTTACTCCATTGTAGGTATGACCAATTTAAGTGCTCACTTGCAAACTGAAGGCGCGCTCTTCGATGGTCTGTTGTTAATTTCGGGCCATTGGCTGCCTTGTGTGGTACCAATCCACGTTCCTTCAATCTTCGTTAAATTGTAGAGTCACTCACAGTCTTCCTTCGAACAACACAGAGCTGTTGCTCCGGTTCAAAAGCGTTATGGCGTTGATTTCGCAAAGAAACTGTTGCAATAAATCAGTCATCTCGCTCAGAACTGACCCGATTCCTACCAGATACTGAACGGTGCGTGAGAAAACCAGTCTCTCGGTAGCGTTTGTACACTCTAGGAACAGACGAGAGGGTTAGATGTAGTCTTGCAGCCACAACACGTTGACTAAGACCCCAATTCAGCAACGCCACGATTTGGGCGGTTTCTACGGGCGAAGTATCCTTGTGTGGTGACAAAAAATCTTGATAACAGATGTCACAGAGCCTAATAATCAAATTACCAAAAGTAAGTTTTAAAATAAATCGTTATTTTGTGTTTATTACACACCAATTAACTGTACTTCGATTAAATGCGTTGCCTCAAAATAATGTTCCATTTCATATATCGGACGAAAATTCAAAAATTTACTTTCAAATTTGGAACTCTCATACACCACAGAAAAGGCCAAACTGCCAGCTATAAAATGACGTATTTTTTTTTAAAGAATTAATCCTCTTTTTTGGTTATTTGTTGCCAGAAAGAAAATCTTGGTAGTGTTTCGATTTTTTTGATGAGAAGTGTATATAGCGTTGCTTTCACGTGCCTTTGTCTGAATATGATCGTGCGCTCTGTTTGCAAAACGACCTAGGTAATAGTTTATAGGGTATTAGTGTGTTATAAGATAACAATACGAGTTTCTAGAATATTACACCATTAATACCTTTAACACGTCAATACAAGAATATATTTATGTACTTAATAATAATTTTTTTTTTTTTCGGCAGGCCCAAAAGGAGATGGCGGGATGAGCTGGACATTTACATAAAGGATTGGCCCCAGATCGCAACTGACCGTGACAAATGGAAAGAGGGAAGGGAGGCCTTTGCCCTGCAGTGGGACATTACGGGCTCATAATAAAATAAATAATAATAATAATTTTATTATATATCTGTCATCCATATTTTCAGTCGCGGAACTACTAGAAGAAATTTCGTGAGAAATAAGTAGTTCTATTTTGCTCTTATATCTGTAACATTTTTATTACCATGTGTCCTTGTGTGTACATAAATAAATAAATATATATAATAATATTACAACAGAATATTCGAGTAACTTAATAAATATTTAACGAACAGAAATGAAATATTATGGAGTATTTACGTATATATGTCAATAAAAATATAGGTAACCTTTATGATGCACTGAAATGCGTTTCATCGGCAAAATACAAGCAGGATGATTTTAATAGTGAATATTTTATGTCAAGCCTTTGATAAAATATGGAGTGTACGAACGCGGCGCCTTCAAAAATATACATAAATAATTTGGAATGTATTCGCTCTGTTCAGATACATAAGTCACGCTTGTATTTTCAGAAGGGGTCGACAGAGATATAATGTCGATTACCCACAGTTCACCAAATAAGGTACGAGTAAAAAGGTCCTATTTCGAGAGTAAGTCTATCGTTACCTATACCAGACATAATTTACATGACCCAGGGTATAAAATTCTCAAAGATAAATATTCAATCACACTGTAGCAAAACTGGCTATCGAACATTATTCCTCATGCTTGGCAGCCACCCTTAGGTACTGGGCCGATGAGGCTTTATTGGTTTATACAAAAATATGGTGTATATACGTACACGAAAGGTTAAAATCCCATTATTTCAGGCCTACTCTATTGTTAAGTCAAAAGAAAACAAAAGTCTTTGTAATACTGCGCACGTGTTAATACATGTAACAGATTGTTGTCACTGTTAATATTGTATTCGATTAACATATTTGTTATATTGATCAGCGAGATGAACGCTTACTAGAGCACAAAGGGCAGGACAAAGCGGGACTTTCCGCTCAAAATTTGAGCTGCCCGACTGGGGAAGTACCTCCTTGCAGAATATCGTAGCCAAATAACACTGCTCTTTTGCTGTGATGTTTTCATAACGGTGAACAAGGTCGCCAGTGCTCTTTGAGGAAGCGTCGTGTTGGCAGTAGGGGTTCCAGCTACTGCCAACACGACGCTATAGTAGTAGGACAGCAACGCGCGGGTGGTGCCCCTGGTGTTGCAAGCGTTACGGTAACCGCTTACCATCAGGCGGGCCGTATGCGTGTTCGCCATTATAGTGGTATAAAATAATAATAATTGTACAGAGAAGACGTGTGTTTGTAACACGGGTTGGAAACTCTCCCCGTATCATCTGCATAACCTTTTGCCAACTATGTTCGAGTTAGCTTCTAGTTTAACCCAATGCGACCGCCATCTGACCTCCAGTTACTGAAAGAAACCGATACGGAGAAATCCTGGTAAGGGCAAATTATTTTTTTAAAGACAGAGTTACAAAATATAAATATTTTTTTGAAAAGATTTAATAATTCTCTGGGACGGTCGTATTTGCAATTCTAATCGGCACGTCAACATTGAGTTGACCTTTAGTCCCCAATCAACGGCCAGTGCCGACAGAGATGTTCATTTCTGTTTGTAAAGGTTAGTAGGTAGGTAGGCACCTAATAATAATTACAATGAAGCTTCGAAATTAATATTAGAAATGTATATGGGAAATAAATGTTGCCAAGAAACCATGAGGGTGCTGCGTGCTTGGTAACCTTTATTTTGCCTGTAGACAAGAAACGGGCATTTCTTTTGAAATAAAAAATGATAAGTGAAAGTGAAAGAGATTTTCAGAAAATCTAAACAATTTTTTAAGAATTCGTTATCCTTCTATTCGGTTTTTTTATTTGCCAGATAAAAGAAATTGTTTGGAGATTTTTCATGTATTAAAATTTTATTATTTATCCTCTCGATATTGCTTGTACAGCCTGCTTAAACAGGCATCCTGTCCGGTTTACTTGAGTACCTACCTAGTTTTGGTCGTCTTCGAATATGGGTAAAACTGTGGTTGGTGAAAACAAATGAAAATCACAAAACCTTTTTTTTTTACCCCTAAGGCGGCAAACAAGCATACGGCTCGCCTGATGGTAAGCGGTTACCGTAACCTATGGACGCTTGCAAACCAGGGTCATCACTCGCGCGTTGCCTGTGGTGCTAATATAGTGTGATGTAATATAATTATGATCACTGATTGAGAATCTGTAAAAAAAACATCTATCTATCTAATCTAGTGCATTGGGGTACTGTGTATGGAGAGAGGTTAAATTATCTAGAAATATTTCTTTCATACAAATAAATGCACTTCTCTTCAATTTATATTTGCCAAATGTACAAGACTGGTCCTTCAAACTTACGAACCTTAAAAAAATGTGAGATTGGCTCCTCAATATTTAATGATTATTTATATACACTGAGAATATTTTTTTTAATATCTGTGGTATTATTAGTATGATCAAAGACTGGATGAACATGTAAGTAATTTAATTCGAAATAATCCGGTGAAGTGACACAAAACAAATGTGGATAGGTATAAATGTATGGATAAGTATACTTGTTACATCAAAGATCGTTTTATTTTCAAGATAAAAGGAAAACCTTGTGCTCTTGGTATGAAATAGAATAAATGTGATACTGAGACATCCGCAGTACCGCGGCCTCACTTTCCCTAAACAAACATTCGGGCTAGTTTTTATTTCGATGCTAATGTGTGTATAATTCCGGGCCCCTACAGCTACATGCCACCGGGTGGGAATTGGGAACCTTACACAAATCGAAAAGGAAGAATTTATATTAATGCGGGTTGGGAAGAGAGCCTTTATAAGTGATGAGATCTAAGTTCAAAAGCTCCAAATAAAGGAGATTTTACGATTTATGCCACATTCGCCTAACGAAGTTTTGCCTTACATAAAAAATCCTTGTTCGTCTCATAATTTATTCTGCAAAAACTATTATTATGCATTATTCATTATTTCAATCCTGTTTTGCCCCATTATTTGTTTCTTATTCACCTCGGGATTGTGCCTTTACAGATCTTTCAAATCTCGAAGTTTGTTTGATTGACATAAACTGAAATCAGCTGTGTTGCAATACACGCCGTTAGATTTTTTTTCAAGTAAATAATGAGTATCTTACTCATCAATATGTTTTTGGATGGTTTTATTGTATTTCCAGATTCAGCGTGAAGTTGGTATTCACGTATCCGGCTATTACACATCGAAAATATCCAACACAATTATATGAACGAGATATACGACACATGTTTGTTGTTATCTTGCCACGACCAAATACGTAACAATCCTCGCTCAACCATCTGTCTTCCTTCAAATATTAATTAATATGCAATAGGTTTGTTATTCCGAAGGTTCCTCAACACCCTTGTAATAATATAATACGAACCTGCTTAATATCAACAGAAGATGGGTGCGTGGGCTTAATACACCCTTTGCTTTGGTTAATGAAGATTATGTGGAGTTGAGACTTCGTGCGGCTGCAGCTTATACAATGTTATAATATTCATTGAATTTTAAATACGTAATCCGCACACATGCGTAGACGTATCAAGCTTATCCATAGATTTCAATCGTTTATTTTTGCTACTTATTTTATGTTTTTGTGAAAGCGTAAAAGCCGAATAATTGATCGAAGTAATGGAAGTACTTACGTGTTTTTAAGTTTTTATTTTGGCAGCTGATTAGTCGCCACAAGTAATATTAGAGTTCTCGGAAACAGGTACGACGATTTCGATAATATTTGGCATATTATTAAAATAACATAATTTTACAAGGAATATTCAATCTCTTTCTCAAGATAAAAATAATGAAAACAGTACCTATATTTCTTCAATTTTGTCGATTTTTTTAGGATGGGCAATGAGGTTTGTAGGGGGCAAGGCTGGGTCCCTTGCCCCCCCTAGCTACGTCCATGGTTATCTTGTTATTATTGCGGGGTTTGATAAAGTCGAGGTCTGATTTCGTATTCAAACAAAAGGCTGCACAAAATTGTAAACTGACAAGCGTGCTTGACAAGCATTGCAACAATATACATTTTTATGTAAGGTTCTTGACATTTTCATTAAACTTTGTCCAGCATGTAGTTTGCTTGCTAGGCATCTCAAGCTTAATTCTAAACGGTTAAAATTGCTTGTCAAACACGAAATATTCACTTGCTTGGCAAGCAATTTTGGGCATCTAGGGAGTCCTTAATGCCGGTTTCACGAAAGGACGAACAGGGTGACATTATTGTTCTGTTGCAACACTTGCAGCACACGCGTTCAAATAGTAGCAGTGCTGTTCTGCTCAATACCCTGCCTCATTATCCTGCCCTTGTGTGAAACCGTCATAAGCAATTGACTGTCTGCGCAACGTATAGCGGGTTCGATCTCCGCACGGAATAAATATTTGTATTTCTTACAGCCTGGGTGTTTGTACGTGTGATATTTATATCTGAAACCCCCGACACAGGAGAAATCGTAGTGTGGAGCACAGACGAAGAGAAATGTGGCTCTTTTTATTTCTACTATTTCCCTAGCCTAGAGTAGAGTCCAGTTATTTATTCCATGATATGGCTATAAACTTTTGGTTCACCGGAGAAGGACGTTCGTTAGATCTCCACTCCCCCTTTGGGAATCCAAGGGTCGCGCTGTATGTCATTGTACCTAATATTGTTATCGACGGACTATGGATGTACGGATGTGTGTGGTTGCCTACCGCTGGGGAAAGCTTACAGCTCCTAGCACAGCTTACAGAAGCAACGGTGGTATTTGGTAATAATACCAGCCTCTATTTCAAGGTGATAAATTATAAATATTTCGAGTTTTATGTTTATAGAATTAGAAAACTAATATTGTGCACAGTGATCAACCAGTAATGGGAAAGTAAAACAACCATATACATTATATATTTATCTATATTCAGGATCTTAATGGTTTACTTTGTCACTAACTAATCAATAATTAAATTAAAATCTACATGTACAAAAATTGTTTTATATACACAAATTCATGCAATTACTATACTTAGTCTAATTGGTAGGTACATAATGACCGTGACGCTCGTTACTCGAGGAATTTACAAATACAATTAATATAATATATCTGACGAAATTCATCATTTTGACACATTCAAGTAAATCCAAGTTTTAAAAACTTCCATACTAATTAGGTTGTTATTTATTTTAAGTAGCTAATAGCTATTTATATTTAAATTACATTTTAACGTCTTTGTGAACCTGTTTGACGATTTTTGCAATAATTAAAATTGACGATCATCAATTACATTCTTAAGATTATGAAATTCATACATGAAGATCGTAAACCTAATGCGTTTCAATGACACTGAGAAAAGTGATCGAATAAATATTATTTATTCTTGAAAATGGGAACACACAATATTCCACGACAATAGTTCGCAACCAAGCACTCGCGGCGTATCAATCCAGCCTGTGCAATGGCGGTCCAATATCTATACCCACTAAGAGTTACATGATGTATCTATATGAAAGGAATATTATGTTTATATTTACACGCACACACAGACGCACGAACATTTGGCACAAAGAGGCGTTTCACGCTCACACACGGGCCACTGCACGGTCCACTACAGGTTCTGAGCAAATATAGGTATGCGGAGAGATATCTACACAAGTACTTCGTAGCCTCACCTATTAGTCTCCACTTATAATATTGGTGAGTTCTTATTCTACTTATTTACATCTCACAATCAGTCGTAAATAGTTAATATTTTGGCAGATAATTTCCATTTAATAACTATTATTTAATTACAGAAATATTGTTGTTACAAAATAAATATCAAACGCGACATAACCATCTGGGTTGGCACTGTTAAGTCCTAAATAGGCCGGACTAAAAGCTGCTAAAAATATTATGCAAAATGTAAAGTCGTATCGTATAAATTCTGAAATACGAGTCTAATTTCGATCTAATAATGTTCGGTTTCATAATGATAAAATTATTTTACAACCTGTTACAGTATGTTTGGAAGTTAATGACTAATCTACACAGAATGGATGAAACGTTCTATTCGAATATTATAAATTAGGTTCGAGATTAAAAAGGAGATATTGTCAAGATTGTGTCAAGTCTCAGTAGGTGAATATAATTGTAGAAGGTTCTAGAAGTTGCTGTCGTAGTCGGAGCGGCGGCGCGAGTAGTGCGAGCGCGGGTACTCGCCCGAGTAGCCGTACACCTGCGAGCCGCCGCCGCCGCCCGTCTGCCCGTACAGCTGCGAGCCGCTGCCGCCGCCGTAGCTGTCGACACAATACAGATACATACATAATACGTTCTTATATTGAAAACTTTAACGCCCAGTAGAAAATTTTCCATGAAACATGTTAGGCAGAATCCCGCCACGGGAAAAGTTCGAGGCGGAAGTGTTGCTTCTCTCTGGCGTATTTAATACAATATTGAACAATACAAAAATTCCACTTTGCTGCTCGGGTGCGATAGTGAGCCTTTTGATTGAATAAATTAAACATGGTTATTTAAATAGCCGATGCTTATACAGTGATAAAAGAGCAACTGTTGGAGGCATTATACACAGTACCATTCTAATAAAGAAGTGTGGGCTGGATTTATGAGCGTGTACACTGTACATGTTTTCTATTCTTTAAGTATCTAGCAAAAATTCTTACCCATAAGCATTTCCAGCAGGTCCGTAGATCTGCGAGCCCCGCCCGGAGTCAGGCGTGTAATGCTGCATGTACTTCTGCAGCTGCGGCGTCCACTCCGACCGCCACGAGTCACCCGGGTTGGGGTAAGCCAACTGCTCAATGAACGCAGTCGACATACGCTGGGAAAACAACGAACATAAAAATAATTAATAATAAGAATAAAATAGAGCTAATGGAGTTGATATTAATGCTGTAATTGAAATTAAGGTAAAAAAGTGATCACCTTTCCCGAAGGAAGATATGGCAACTCCCGTTCTTTCAGTTGATGCACGTCATCAAAGCCTCCCATATGACTTTTATCCAAATCCCGAAGCATTTCTTCGCTAAGAGGTATTGGCTGTTTTGCTTTGGCGCTCTTCTGACGGTTAACCAACTATAAAAAAAGAGTAATGTTAATACCTTGTAAAAAGAATACCTTAGATATTTTCAGTTATATTCTGGTTTACTTACTACTGTAACTCCAAATATTACGACGAACAGAAGAGAAGCCATTGCAATGACGATCACAGCGATGCCCCATTGAGGTAAGAACGATTCTTCATCGTGCTCTACAGGCGTTGGTGCCGCTCGCTTAGGCAAAACTGTATTATAAAAATAAAATAGGTAAATATTGTAATTTCTAATAAAAATGGAAATACTTTAAACGATATAATATAGTATATACAGTACCTATAAACTCTGTATACGCAGGATCCATAACAAACTTTCCGATTTCTAATTTTCCAGCGGACTTATCTATTGTCTTAGTCATTTTCTCGTTGCTCTTCTTCATCCTTTCTTCATCAGGTTGATCACCTAACATCACATCTGGATCAAAGTCCTCATCTTTTGGTTCCTCTGTTATGTTCTCAATTACAGATCCGGGCCTGGCATCATGTAGAGATTTGTGGAACATTTTTTTCAGATCTAACGTGTTTACTCTTTCTTCTACCTCTTTGAGTTCAATAAAGTAGTCAACAAGAACGGATCCTTCAGTGAATCCGTCGATCCGAATACCTTTGTACCATTTACGTAGATAATCCGATTTGGAATAGACTGAGTTCAACTGTAAAATAAGAAACACACCTTTTTAAAAGTTTAAACTAGAAATTTGTTTTTTACCAAACTACATAAGAAGAAGTGGGTTCGCAACAATAGTTTAAGGATGGTGTTCTCTAGTTCGCCAGTGGTCCTATTATTACGTCACTAGCTTACATTTTAAAGGATTTCTAACTTACCTCTTCTTTTACATCTTCAGCAAGCCGCTGCCATTCTTCTGTATGGTGGTCTAATAATTCTGGCACCCATTTGACTCCTGAAAATTTACGCATTAATGTTTTAATTTTAAAAACCAATAGTAGGATGTGGTCAGATTAATAAAATATTTTTGAATTTGTATTACCATGTGTGAGTAAGAAATAATAAATTACCTGAAACTATTTTGATTGTGGCAGCTATATCACACTCTCTTTGGCATAATCCAGGAGTGGTCGATGGAGGGGGAACTGGTGTCGTGGTGGTCGTGGTCGTTATGCGTCGTGTCGTTGCTTCAGTACTAAATTCTGACAGTGGACTAGTGGCAGTTGCATTCCTTTGAGCTTCTAGAAGTTTCTCAATCGAAAACGGTGTTGTAGACGGCGATGGCCAACCAGTGAATTCAGTAGAAGCCCTGGAAATAAATAATACCAATATAACACAACATATCAGCACGGCTATATTCCCCGTAAGGTTACCAAAGGTGTAGTGTTATATATTCACATATTGTGGATACCGTTATCGAATCCCTCCGGGTACCAACTGAGTATTAGGTAACAAAAAACCCGATAACACTTTGCCCTACCCAGGAATCGAATTCAGAGCCTTAGCAGCCACACTTGCAACTACTAGACCAACCGAGGCAGTCGTGATTTAGGTAAATGTAAATTAAAAAGGGTATAATAAACTCATGGGAATAAAAATAAATACCTTGTAGGCCAACCCTTTTGTATTTTCGGTGTAACTGGAACAGGACCCAATGGTTTCTGTGTAGTTGTTTTTCTCTGTACCTTACCGCCTGGTCTTGAGGGGAAAACTAATTTTATGCCTCCTGGAGCTTTTGTTGTACTACTGGGAGGTGTTTCTTCACTTGTTTCGTTTAATTTGAATCCAGGTGGCAATAAGCTTGAAATATCAGAAACTTTGAGCTTAACTATAGGGATTTCCGCAGTTTCTTTTTCTGTGTCGTTTAGTTTGAATCCTGGTGGCAATAAAGCCGATACGTCTAGTGGTATAGCGTGGGCGGGTACATTAAATTCAACCTTTGGTTTATCTGTTGTAACATTTAATTTAAAATCTTTGGGTAAGAATTTGTCTAATATATCAGCTTTCGTAGTTGATTTACTTTCAGGTGTTTCTGTACTTGGTTTATAATTCGTTGGCAACAATTTACTAAGATCATTCTTCTGTTGCTTTATAACCCCATCATCTTGGGGTTTATTTTCTTTGGGCTTATATTCTTTAGGTTGTAAAGATTTGTAGTCTAATACAATGACTTTATTTTTCGCGCTTATACCGGATGATCGTCCCTGTGTACCATTTATAATAGGGATCTCACTATATGTCTCTGGTGCACTAGTAGTCGTTGTAGTAGTGCTTGTGGTAGTTGTACTGGTTCTTTTATCTTTGAAAGATAGTCTTGGTTTGTAGCCTGCTGGTAGTAGCCCAGCTATGTCGTCCATTACCGTCACTAAAGAAGGCTTCTTTCTCGGTTTGGGTGTTGTTGATGTGGTTACTCGATGAGCAAATTTTTTGATTTGAACAGGTAAAGGATCAGGTGCCGATCTTTCTGGTTCGGGAGGAGACAAAGTAGTGCTCTTCAACGTAAATACTTTTATTGGAGATGGAGTTGTAGTAGTGGTAGTAGTTGTCGTTGTGGTTGTCGTACTTTCCGTAGTCGATTCAGTAATCAACTCAATATTTTTATTTTCGTTATTTAATGAACCAGATAAAACGTCACTTGACAACTCAGATTGAATACTATCTAATTTATCGTTAATGTTTTCAGTTGATGACGGAGAATTTATTAGGCCACTTGTTTCCTGTCTTGGGTCTTTTGTTACAGATTCTTCGTCTTCGTCATCTTCGTTTTCCTTCTCATCGGTCAATACTTGTTTCTTTTCCTCCTGTTCTACTGTAGGGAAAGGTAAAAATCGAGCACCGGATACACTTCTGCTTGTTTGAACTGAAGCAACAATCCAATTCTCAGTTGTAACGGGCGCTGATGCATCATCCATTTGATTGCTAGTATTTGGAACACTTTCTGTGGCTGCACTTAGTTTAGTAGTACTAGGCGCAAAAGTTACGTCTGGAATAGATATAGTACCATTAACGACACTCTTTGTGGTTACAACTGAAACAGTCTCTTTTCCTAGAATTGAAGGCGTTTCTAATGAAGTGACGTCTTCTTCTGAGGCAGGCGCACTATTATTAGGGACGGATGGTTGCTTTTCATCTTTATGTTCAGTTTGGTCTATTACAGTTGTATCTACAAATTGTTTAAAATTGTCATCTTTGACCATAGTACTTTCTGGTTTCATTGCAAGCACATCAAAAGATTTCGTAGTATTTGTTTCTAATTCATCAATTTGTTTTTCAGGTTCTTCTGTAGTGTCATATTCATCGTCATAAATATCAGTTACATATTCTGTCGAGTGTGGTTGATGAGTAGTATGTTTTATTTCAGTACTTTCAGCGTCATCATAATATTCTACATATTCTCCCTCATCTTGAGCATCCTCGATTTCATGGTCGTCATTGGATTGGATACCACTCTCTGTAGTTGAAGTAGTAGTTGTTGTTGACTCAACTAATTCTTTTTTGGGATAATTATCAGCATTCATAGAACTTGCATCAGGTTTACTATCATATGCTGACTCAGAATCAGAACTATTTGATTTAATAACTTCCACGTCAAATGACCCTTGAGTATTTTTCATGAGCTCTCTAAATGAACTAATATCGCTAATATCCTCTTCGAGTAAAGGCTCTATATCTAGGAGTCCCTTATATTCGGTGGAAGAACTGTGATATAAGTTAGCATTCGTTTTGGGTACATTGAAATTGTTGTTTCTATTAAATGCCTTGTTTGGTGAATTCGGTGTATTTGGAGAATTGGTATTTTCATTTAGAGGAGGTGAATCTAATTGAGGGAATCTTGGTGTATTAGGTTTAATATTCAGTCTTTGTTTGTTTGCAAGTTTATGGGGATTATAAGTGGTCACTCTATGATGATCAAATAAATCTTGATTATCATTTTCAATGTCTTCGTCGTGTGGAATGTGACCAGATTGTCCGTTGCTCTTTAAGCTATTACCATCGAATGGCATGTTTTTAAATCTGTTGTTTTGTAAGTAGTCAATATCAGGGTTGTTCAAAGTGATTTGACCTAAAAATGTTTCTGGTTTTGACGGATCATTTTGATACGCCACAGAGTGTATATTTTGCGGAACATCAGGTCTTTTTGTTGAGGCTGGATGAACTAATTGGAAGTTAAAAGGTAGAGCTGGCCTAAACCTTTGTCGCTGTGCGGTAAATTCGGGTTGGTTTACATAATACTGAGTCCCAGCTTGACTCCTGCCTGTTGGTAATTGAAAAGGTGATGGATTTTGGTTGTAGTTAGGGCTAGGAAATCTGGTTTGACCCTCGTTATAGAGCGGCTGTTGTGCAGTTGGCGCAACTCTGTAGCTTTCGCCATGTTCGAAAAGTGAAGATGGACGAGTGTTTGGAAATATAGGCGGTTGAACTTGAGCAAAACTTTTTTCTACCGGTGAAAAGTAAAAGTGGTTTTCATCTGAAACAAAGAGATATTTATTTTAGTAATCAATGTAAAGCTTATTTTGTTTTGGATATTAGAATGAAAATAAGATTTAGTTGGCCCTGCAACGTGCGATGGTGAAATTGGTATTGCCAGTTGATAATCGTAAAACAATGTGAGGAATGTATTGGGTATTTCCGCTGAATGCAGATGTGTAGAAGGCGGTCGATAGAATGCAAATCACTAGAATATATTGTTTTGTTGGACATTTTTATTGCAGCATAAATTTTGTTAATATAAAACATGATAAAAACGATGGACCCTACGATGTCATGATTAAAGTGTAAACCGTTTAGGTGGAATTTAGAACTTGATGATAATCCCTTAGCCGAATTTTTATGGAAGATCATGGGAAGTGTTTGGTAAGGCTATCATGTAGACAGAAAACACGCTTGAGCCTGGGACCACAGGCATCACTAGAACTAAACAAATTGCACCAAACATGCAATTAGTTAAATACGCACGTTTAATCTGACGTAAAATATGCGGGAATATTTCACACGTTACACCATTCGTGAACGTTACATACGTACGCAATTTTTACAACTGTACCTAACTTGAAAATACGTACTGCTCAATTTAATGGAAATTTGTGACGTATTGTTATGAGTGGTACCATCCTAGTTACTATAAACGTTAATAAATACAGATGTAAGAATTAATAAAAGTTGTAACCCATGATTCTATTTTTATTAATCTCTAACTAGATATATTTTTAATTTAATGCTTCAATTTAAATAACATGGATTTTCCTACAACTTTTCTATACAACGTCAAAAACGTTTCTTTCATTAACACATTCAGAAGATTCATTGAATAATACATCACAAGTCACTTGGGAAGATATTAATAATATTATTATTAATAAAAGTGAGTGAAAAGTAATCCTATTATTCGTCCATAAACTAAGTTAGTGTACAGAACAACTCCTCACTTGCGGGGAAAACAATATCGTAATGGGGCCGGAGTTTGTTTTGTGAGAATTTTTGTTCTAGCCGGCTTTACTTAATACAATTTTGGGAGTAAAGGATAGTATTCTTATATCAGCTAAGTAAAAATCATCATCAGCCTATTCATTTTCCCACTGTTGGGACAGAGACTACTGAGTATGTAAATATCCTACTTTTGAATTCAGAACATTCTATTTCATCTTGTCAGTCAACGCAATCTCGGTATGTTTCGCTATAAAATAGTACGCACGTAGCATTTGTCACTATTATATTAGATTTGTTAACTTAAAATAATAAGGACGAAAGTACAATATATTATTATACTGGCATTTATCGGTTTGTGCGAAGCCACGAAACGAATAATAAAGTGATAAATGGACATTGTGTATCGTAGAATAATTTAACCTTCTCTTTGTTCTAGATACAAGGATCTACGATACGCATTTGTCGTATGTGGCCCAATTCTACCGTAAGTTTATTTTGATCTCTTTTAGTTTTGATAAATGCTAGTTTAGAGATATCTTATGCAGCACTTAACTTATGAGATGATGCATAACTAGCGTTTTCAAAAAGTCAAATCAGTCTTATTAGATCGTGTTTGTTATAAGTTGATAAAATGTATTCTAAATAACTGTTAATACCTAACTGAGGGGCCGCATCCCTATCAATTAGTATAGAAAACTTTAAATTCAATATACTAGGATACCTATTATCTTTATTAAATTCTAATAATAATAGAACATATCTTTATTAAACTCTAAAACGTCACTTTAATATAATTTGAGGTTAATTGTACGTGACGTTCAGAGTAATAAATAATTTACACTTTTATTGAAGTCAAAATCAATCCACCATCCAACAGTCTTCTTTCGAGGAAGTACTCCGACAAGAGACGAGCTGCGCAGTCTTATTACCCTGAGGCTGACATTCAGAGACGACTGAAACGAGTCTAACCGTGAACTTACGCTTCCATCTGTCAAAATTACGAACAAATTTTGACAGATGGAAGCATAAAAGCTCTTCTACGTTCAGGAGGTTCTACAACAGAGAGTCTACGCCATAGACCTCTCGGCTACGATAAGAAAACTATTAACAGAAAAAAACTAATCCTTAAAGTTTTCGTTTCGTGACGTGCACGTTCACATGAATCACGATTCACGATATGTGTACGTCACGAAGAATCATATATTATCTTAAACAGACCGCGCAGTCTAATCACATTTTACGGCTCTTCTAGTTTATTATTACGTTCTTGGTTTTGGCCTGTATATCGTTCGGAAAGATAATCTTGAGTAAATTACTTTCTTGTGGATCATATCCCTAATTAAGAATGGCGTCGGTGTTCATCAGGTCCCGAGTGGGCGTATCTTTGGGCTTAATAGGAAATCGATCAGCTGGATACCTCGTAAACTACAAGGGCTCTTCATGGAAACTGAGGATTGTTTACGTAATCTTTACTTATCTACTTATTGAAGTATCGAGTCAACATAATTTAAGCAAAAGGCTGAAGGTGTACTGTTTCGTATTATGTACTGATATGGTTGGTTAAGATTTAAAACAGATGTTAGCACATATTTTGTGCCAAAAAAAGTTCAAGGTTAGCTAATTAATTTTAAATAAGTATCATGTTATGTAATTGCTCTACTTGTTCATATCATAACAATGTATGAAATACATTTAATTAAAATAATTTGAGCCTCCAAAAATCAACATAATGTTCACCACAATTTGTCTGAAAATTTTAAAGATCCGTCGTTTATATCAAGCCAGAGAAAAATTCAAAGCAAATTAAAGAGATTTATGTTTCGATTACACTTTGGGGTACGCCTCGAAGCTCAGCGTTTTTAAATTTAATATTATGGGAGTCAAGAGTGCCATTGAGAAGTAAGGTAAATATGGATTAAAGAACATTTTTATGTTCGATGTAAAAATGGCGAATGGTTTTATTTGCATTTGAAATTACGAGGGGCATTTGTATGGAATACATAGTATTGTTTTATGGGTACATAAAGATTCCTTCCTTTAGCGTTTTATAAAGATTGTCGACTTCATTATTTCACCAAAAAGATCTCTATTGTAGGTCGAAATGTATTATTATTATGCTTTGAAGTCAACGGAGTGTTATTACTGCATCTCTTTTATACGAACATTTGGCAATGGGGCGGATTATAATAACTGATTGCCGCCTGACCTCGTGAATCCCGGAATTTTCCCGTATTTTTATCTGAACAAATTACCAACCCCTAAATATACTCCAAGGGGAACCGATGGATAAGAATAAATTTTTATGTATGTTTACGCTTCATCTTTTATGACACTGACAGAATTCTGTTTGGTATGCATAAAAAGTGCATCGAATAAAATATATCTTTATTTCATGGAAACCAGATTCAGGCACTTATGAAATGTCGAGACTCTAGAGAGGTGCGCGGTTTCAAATAGTAGGTCCTAAGAAGAAGAACCAAAAAGAAACTCCATGGAAACTCTTTTAAAATAATAATTATTTTATTAAAATCTTGAATAGATACAATGTTGTACTAACAGCTAAGAGAATAATATATTATCATTTAATGTAATGAATAAAAAATAAGAATAGGATATTTGCCTCTGAATAAGATTGCCATTGCAGTGACGACACGGTTGGTGCAGTGGCTAAGTGATTAGCTTTCTGCGCTACGTGCCACGGGTTCGATCCCCGCACGGAACAAATATTTGTATGATCTACAGATAGTTGTTTCGGGTCTGGTTGTGTGTGCATGTGACATGTATGTTTGTAAACTGTACCCTCGACACAGGAGAAATCCAAGTGAGGAGCGAGGTTTAAAAAAAAACAAGATGAAAATTGCAGTAACAAGTGTAGACAAGAGTCATGCGTAGATTGTGTGTAATACAGAAAATATGAGCGAAGATACAGAACTACAGTATTCGCAAAGAACAGACTCAGTATTTGCATGAATTCATAAACGAATAAATTCTTCTTTGACAGCTTGAAATATTTAATGTAGAAAGTGCGACTGTCACGTAAATTATATTTTATCAAGCAAGTCTGGAGATTGACCTCATGATAAGTTCAATTCAATTTAAATCTTAATTTTATTCCTTTCAAATAAATATCAACCCTTGCTCAAAAAGGCACAGAATCGACAGGCAAGTTTCTCCTGATGAAGGAAATACTGTTACATTTACAGTGCCTTCAATATATTTTCTGATTAATTCTAAGGTCGAAAGAAACTGGAATTTCCCCTGAGACTGGCCGAGTTTCGTGGCTTTATCGCTCATGTCAATGTTTATACACCACAGGGTTGATTATGACAGCAGCATTGCAATAGTAGGCGTGTGCGGTCCCTTCAAACTTTCCTTTATGAATACGGAATGACACGGATCGCTTATTGGGGCTGTACTCAGGGGGATTCGTTAATAAATTACTTTGTTTGACTTAGTCTTTTCTGAATGTATTACCGTGCGAGAATATAGTACCTAGAGGCGAGTTTACGACTAACATCTTCTAAATTATTTTTCTTTTCTCATTTTTGTAGCTCGTGATTGTGTCATTGTTGGACAACCAGGGTAAATATAATAGATATTAGTAGATAATAATATCGACTCTTAGGTATAAAAAGTTACATTTTTAATCCACTTTAAACATAGTGCTAGCTTGTGTCACTTTCGAAACTTTCTTATAAAATAATGTCCTATAATTTTTTTGAGTTTTTGCTAAATCACTATCGCAATTTTTGTATTGCTTGTTAGGTACTTGCAGTGATCATAGTATAAACTTTCTTACTATCAGGACACAGTCAGATTATATCCTCCTAACAAAATAGTCGCATACTGGTTTAGATTGTCCTCTACGCGACGCATGCTGAAACCCACACGTAATAACATGGTAATACGTTTCCATATGGGATATACGTATTCTAATTGGCTACGCTGGCCTTGCAATTAAGTTGCTGGCTCATGGTAAAATGAAAGGGCTTTCGTACGGTAAAAACAAACACGTCAAGTACACACATCGTCATGGCAACTCCCCTTTGTACTCACTGCGGTTGTACTCGCTGTTCTCACATTTGATCAAGTGATTGATACGTATGGATTAGGTAACACAGAGATGAAGTATGCAGATAGGTAGGTATGTTTTATTACTCATTAGAATAATGATGGTTTTTTCTCAGAATCAATAAGATATATAAGATTACTTTACTGGGAACTGAAAATAAATAACATGATATAGGTTACAGAAGCGTATATTTAGGTTTACAGCATTAGCAAAGTTAGATATACCTTAATCCAGGTAGATTTTGGACCTACAGCAAAAAAAATTGGTACTCACATGAAAAATTAACTCGCCTGTATGAAAACGGGCAGGATTTACGAGCCCTCTGGGACTGAATGTGTTATGTTATGGTCCCACTAATCTCACTTATCCTTTAGCTCAAAATCTATGTTTGTAGAGGTTCTCTTGGTTTGGGTACTTATAACACAAAATTGGGCCACTACTTTGAGTTGAATGTTTAAAATGATCTCTCAACTCACAAATAAGTAATATAATGTAAGGTAAAGATAGGTACCCATTGTATAAATTGGGACCTAAAATTAATTCGTAGACCCCAAAATTAGAAAGATCTATAAACCCCCACGGAACAATGGCGCTAAATAGATTCACGAGCAAAAAGTAGGTCCGAGCTTTTTGCGAGCGAATTTTCATTAGAGGGTGAACTGGGTCTACTCGGACCAGCACCAAAAAACCAGCATTCATTAGAACAATAAGTTGTAATTAATATTAGGGGCGGGGCACATGTCGTAAATCGCAGGTAATTAGGCAGGCACACGCGTTAGCTAAGGCCCGGTCTGCACGTGACGTGTGCGGAAAGGGCTTAAAAGCTCTTTGTAATATACCGGGTTGCCCCGATATGTAGCTCACTTAGAGGTAAACATTTCAGTTTTTTATTTCCACCGTAAAAAAATATTTGCATGAAATATTTTTACGGGATAAAATAAAACCCAGGTAGGTATATATTTTGTTTTCTCTTAAGTACCTATATAAAATATTATGGCTAAGTTTGGGTAAGATTATTATCAAGAGCAGAGCTATGAGTGGTCTCGTACCTTGTGGAATATAATAAAAAAATACAAAAAATATTTATTCATTCGTTATGGTTCATATTTTTTTAGTCTGTGGATAAAACCAACATAAAACCCATTGTTTGTGTTACTAATATTATCAAAATCCTCAAAGTCGTGAACGTTTATATCTAACATTAGTTTCAAAAAGTGCGCTCCCAATGAAGACGTAATGTGGAAACTGGCTTAGTCTTTCCTTACTACGGCACTCGGGGGCTTACGAAGTGGATCATTGTCTGACGAACTGTAATCCCTGGAGCACACAGCCTGTACTACACGATCACAACTTTATCACCAGCTCCAACTCCAACATTACAAGCCTTCCGAGGAAATCTTCGAGCAATTTGTAAAATTCTGCAGTAAACCCATTTATCCCTTTTAGAGCTTCATTATGGCAAAATTTATCCAATTTGCTTACGTCACTGGGACTTATTTCCCGTTTTAATCTTGAATTTAGAGGACGTTGATTAATCTATGTAAACGGATAAAAGATAGCGTCTAAATCTGGCCTGGGCAAAACTGCATATAATTTGCCACTGAATTATATTATATCTTTCTGGAAATATTGCAATCCACAATCCACATACATAAAATATAATAAATTAGTAGGTAACTATTAAAATACTGTTTATTTTCATCATTTGTTCTAATTGCCGGGGCTTGAGAGTGTCGGAAGGTCTAGTGAAAAAGATTATACCGGTAGCCAAATTGTAAATAATCTAATTCGGGATAATCATGTCGAGCAAAAAGAGAAAACAAATTATGGTCAAGCGTCGAGTAGAGTTAATTTTGCATGGTTCCATATTGTAGCTTGTATGAGCACTATTAGATTAACGACCAAGGCGGCCTCGTTGTCAAAATAGTTTGGATTGGACTAACATGTATTCTTCCAAGGCCATATAAAGTTATCAATCTTTCACACTATACAGCCATTCGCTACGCGGTTTCCAGACGAGTCAATTAGTATGCAAACTGAGCAATCAGCACAGGCACTATACACCGTTATTAGTAGATACTCGCAAAAAGACCGTATGCATCTCGCGTTTTATATAAAATCTAGCGGATCTTGTATAATGTCTTACTTTAATACCATAAAAATTCTGCAAGAGATTTCAGTTTCTTGACCCGGGAAGTTAATGGAAAATTTGTAATAATTTTGATATCATTCTAACAGAATTTAATTAAGCGACGTGTAAGGACCTCCACGAGTGACGAAATATAAGATTGTCTGGCGCGCCCTGGGCAGCCAGCCTCGACACCACCACAGCTGGCTAAGGTTTCTACCTATAACTCGCGCCGACTCCACAGAAGAAGAAACAACGTGTAACTGCCCTGCCCGTATAGCCTGTTTACTATTCCTAAGATGGTCTTCCGCTAGGTCCAAAACCGGCTTGAAAGCACTTAAGTCCACCTCATAATAAGATCTTAAATATAACGTCCTGCCAACCTAATATTTTGCAAAACCATCTCTTTTTATGACGGGAAAAAATATAAAAGGCCGCGTTCCTCATTGTTTTTATAAACATAATGTAAGTAGGTAATGAACAAAAAGAAGCGCATCAAGTTTTATAGGATAGCACAAAAGTTTCTCGTAAGCGAGACCGCGGTAAAAGTTAGTAAGTATAATATTCAGAGGGTACACCTGATGCAGGTGTTTTGCGTAGTTTTACCGTTTGGTAATATTTATGTAACTTACCCGGTCAAATTAGCGTCCGTCGGTTTTATGGTTCCCTAATGACGGGGAAAGGAATATCTTATACGGAAAGGTTTAATTGCTCGGGGCCGTTCATCTGTGGGATCTTCAAAAAGGAAAAGTAACTATCATTAGCAGAACTCTTGAGGGGAGGGTACAGTATAATAATTAGCGACATTTAACGCGAACCCTTATTTCCCGTTTCCTTATTTAATGTGAAAGGATGCTTTTAATGTCTTAAGGAAATTCTTAAGTGTAAGAGGAAAGAAAAATGAAGTGCATCGTGTAGGTATGTTTATTTGAACTACGTACAGCCAGCAAATTTTTCCGGTCGACCATTCTTAAGGCTAAAGTCGTTTGTGCTAGGCGTCCAAAAGCAGAGTTACCAACTCTAAGTGGGCCGGAGTCGTTCAAAGCATTTTGTTTACGAAATGTATCACTGCGAAGTATCGTGACTGTACGCAAGTATACATATTTTTGTGCAGATTCTTTTTCATTTCTTCCTTTTTTTAACTAGGTAGCCGAAAGCTTAAAATGTTAACAAACTATGAATGATGTCGCCACCTTCACTGTAAGATAGATTAAAAATGTGGAATGAAGGTTCAGTACTACGAGTAGGGTTTTCGATATTGTTGACAATGTTCGCTTCGAACGCGTCATTAAATATATGAAACTCAGGATGCCTGGAGTGAAAGATTAAAAATAATATTTGTTCTGCACTTAAAAATAAAAATACAAGTATCCAAAAGCCGTGTAGGTAAGTTACCTACAAAATTCCTGATATTGCTAAGTTACAATTTTAATAAAAGAATGAGAATTGTCTACTGTCTAGACTTTCTAAGGTCTAGACAGAGCAATACAGGTCTAGTGAATAAAGTTTAACTTCAACTAGAATAGAAGAGTAGATATAATAAGCCAAAGTTTATGAGTTTGTTTATTTGTAAGTTTAATGAACTGTTTTGAATTTCTTTGAACATAGCAAAGTTTAGCACTATCAAAGAACTTCATGATTTGTAAGAAATTGAGGTTATTCAAGGTTGTATGTAAGGTTCAGATTAATTTCTGATAATGGAGACAAAAGAACCTGTAAACATACTCTTTAAAAAAAAAATGGTTTTTAAATAGCTTGAAATTACAGCAATATGTACATTTATTTCGTCTTCATCTTAAATATCTTAAATTCAACGTAGGTAGTCATAATAAGTCAAAATACAATTTAGAATTTACGCGAGAAGAAACAAACTCAAAACAAAGTTTGCTAAATTACTGTTTTATTATACACAAGCACTCGTCCCTTACTTTGCTCGAACAAAATATTTTTTCTTCACATTTTCCGAGCCCATTTAGATATTGACAGGTAACAAGATGCAAAGCACTAGTAATAAGCCTGTCGAAAATTTGATATAGGTTCAATCGACTGAAATTAGCCCAGACAGATACACAAGCGAAAATATAAATCAAAATATTTTCAACGACTAGCCCATCTTCGGATAAATAAAAAACGATATTTACACAAGATAAATATTTACTGTCTTATATACACATTTAAGATATTAAGAGTCACAGACAGACGTTAAAAATAGACGTTATATAAAATAAATGTAAATAACTTCGATTAATATTCTGTACGCGTGGTAATTTTAGATATATGAGCAACATACGCAAAATATTTTGATCCACATACTAGGTGTAGTATATGAGGCTGGGTCCGCATTGAGCCACTTGATCCCTAATTAAGTAGGGCCCTCACGTACGCACCTCTCCAAACCTTTGAATAAGAGATGCTTGAAGCCCACACGATCATAGTTTTATACACCGGTGTCACATAAATTGCCTTTCAAATTACACTTCGTGTCGATATTCACATTGATTAAAATATAACATATTCAAAGTAACTTTTCATGTTCATTAGAGAACAAAAAAGTTTCTGTGAAATGTCGAATATATTATACGCATACTGCGTCAATGAGAAAATAGGATATATAACAGCTTTTAAAGTTTTACTGGCTTGAATGATGATGGAAATAATAATAAAAAATGATTTTATTTAATATCTATTTTTTCGAGAATACCTATATTTTATTATATTCTCTTAATTATTTTATTATATACCTCTCACCACAAAAGGGATTCATCAATTTATAAATTACGATCAAATTATGTGCCTGTTCTTTAAAAAACCGTAGATAATGAACATGTGCCCGCTTTATAAAATTTAATCAAAAGCTCGACCAAGTCTGGTTTCTATATAAAATTACATAACAAAGTAGATGAAATAAAAAATAATATGAAAGCATCGTTTATGTTTTATGGTACCAGTTAACAAAGGTACGTTTTCTCTCTCAGGGTATTTAACTTACGTTATAGCAGTAACTTTAAATGAACTAGGAAATTCGTTTCATTGTCTTTCTCGTATTTTTGTATTGTCAGCTTTATCACGTTTTATTGTAAATTGTTATTAGCAGTAGAAAGAGTTATTTTATTCTGCGCTCAGCGTGTTTATATAGATCAATAATATTTTGATTCGTTAGGTATTTAGTTTAGAGTGTCACTTTTGGGAGGTTGGTAGTTTAACAACAGTCATGTATGTAGTATTGCGCCTCTTGGGCTGTTGTTCTCACAGAAATATAGTTCATTTGAAGGCTCTTGGCTGCAAGGCATATGGATAGACTTCAGTGGCGTGCACTCCATAGAGACAAAAAGACACTGCCTACCCTAATAAAATAAGTATAAGTAATACGATCGTTGTCTATAAGAAGATGTCTGTAATATCAGTTAATTTAAGGATATTTGTTATTTGGATTGAGGGTGAGCTAGGCAAACACAAACATCATACGGCATAAGTTATTTTTGCATACTCTGGAAAAAATATTTGTGCATCGCACTGATACCTCTGCTGCAAGGTTAGGCAACGTTGTCTTGGCCAAGAGTTGGATGGGATATTTACATATTATGGAGATCGAGAGTGGACACCCCTTCATGCCAGTGTTGAAGACCGAAACCTAACCTCAAGATATTTGAGTAAGACTAGTCTATAACTGCGGTTTGTTAGCACTTTTAACAGCAGTGTAAATGATTATTAATAAATAAATAATTATTTATTAATACTTAAGGTGATGTTATTATTAGAGTACAGAACGGGGTATTTACCATGTTTATACTTTCTTGCGAGCTTCTGATATTTCACAGATAGCCCCCCCCCCCCCGTACCCCGTACCCCGTTCTCTGTTAGTGACCAACTTATAAGGTAATATTATTTGGAAATACACCATTATCTTTCGTCTAAACTCTAAAGTGTCCAACTTTGTCAGACGTTTGTCCGGATCAGCTTCTCGTTAAATCCTCGACTTAAACAGCAATTTTGAGAGGTTTTGAGACCCTCAACTGGTTTCGTGATCTCCTCTTTTGTCCTACGACTACGACTTGTTCTTAAGTGTAGATTTTTATTCTTTAGAGCCTTCAAATATACTTATCAAGGGTAACCTTCTACTTCAATTGAATACGGACTTTAAATCTATTGACCTACATTTAAAACATTGAGCGTGTTCCGATTAATTCAGTTAACCAAATTACTTTATTTCATGCAAATACATGATAATATTAAAACGAAAATTTTATTTGTGCCATGCATTGGGTATTGAAAAATTAATTTAATATTGAAAAAAATTCCGCATTGTCAATCAAAATAACCAAAAATCCAATAATTTGGCTTTGAAGCTTGGTGAAATGCAGTACAATAGTTATTATAATAGAAATATCGAAAATCGCAATGGTTCAATTCAATGTTTTCCGTGCGCTCACCACAGCTTTAAACGAAGTACCATGTACCATGAGTTTTCCGTGCCGTCTTACGTTCACGTTCACATGCAATATTTGTATGGGAATTTTTTCAGCGCCTCTAGCGGTATAAATATTGAACTAAAGTCACTATACAAATATTGCATGTGAACGTGAACGTTAGACGGCACGGAAAACTCATGGTAGAGGTACAGTAGTAATAAATTATTTGTCAAAGCAAGAAATGGAAATCTGTAGAATGAAAATTTAAGAAGTAAAGGGACATAAATTCTTCGTTCTCTTGGCAGTTATCCTTTGTCATTGCAGTTTTTATTGCATTATTTGATTTTTAGTTTATTCACTGTATGAAGTGGAGGAAAAAGATCCAGGCTTTTGGCCAACAATGGGTCAACATAGATATTATTAACAATAATAATTTATTAATTAAAAGCTGAGCCTGTATATCAATAGATAAATAATAATAGTTTGAACATAAAGTCATTAGCTTAAAACAAAAGTGCCAAGTTAAAAAACCATAAAAATTAAATTAAAAAAACAACTGTTTACCATGATTTTGCATATTGTAAAATGGCTGTTTATATCTGTTTATACATATGTCGAGGAACAATGTCCTTAATAGATCAGATCAGCGGAAAAACCACGCTACTCAATCATATTAATGTCAAAAAGCAAGCCTCAATCACGGAGCAAGCGTTAAAATGTCAGGTGTCTCAGCTAGTTAGTAGTATTATACTTGTTTCATATAAAAATCTTTTATCACAACGTTTAAGAGTTCATTCACAACTTCAAGAAATGATGGAAATTATCTGCATTATATATTAGATAATATATACATAATTATGTAACCGAGAAAATTAATTAACACTTTTAAAGCGGCTCTTAATATCCTTTATTTTTACCGCAAGATGTAAATAGGTAACACGCGAAATCTATTTTAAAGCTCTAATAAAATTTAAACCTTCACAACAAGTCGATCAGAGGCGGTTGGCTGTTTGCAACTCGACTGTTGAATAATAAATAAATAGAGCAGCAGTTAGTGGGTGCACGTGGGCGAGCGACATGCATTGTCCACCCACGCGCCACTGCACAACTTGCATCGCCATTTTTATATCATTTTACGCCAGTTTTGTCTTTATTGTCTGTCTGTTTATCTAGGTTACAAGCCAGTATTGACTCGAGACCTTTTCTGTATACCAAGTTTTTCAAATGACCTTATTCCGTTAGAAACAACGCAATGTTATCTTCGTACATAACATTTTCTTATAAAGCTAACTTCCTAGTTTGTGGACAACAGAGAGCTTTTGGTCTTTGTTGGGTTAGGCACCTAATAAAACCATAGTACGGTTCAGAGAACGCATTCATAACAGAATATAATACAAGCAGTGCAAACATCGCTTGCAATTTCATAGCATACATAATTATTATAGTATGCTCTACATGCATCGATTTATTTCAAATTATTCTGGTCCATAAATGAATCAGAAGGGCAATCCTATTTTGAGATCAACGCGGCAGATGAAAATGTATTATATATTATAGTTACATCGTAGAGGGATTAGTCTACATGAAATATTATTGACAATGAATAGCGTATGAGCCAATTTTAATCATGCCGGCCTAAGTGCTTGCTACTTGGCTACTATGTACAGTTACTTAATATTAAACATGAGAGCAAGTTGATTGTGCCGATATGGTTAGCACTTACCTTGACACTGCGTGTCTTTTATAACAAACAGCAAGAACGCCGTGATTGTAACAAATCTCCAACGTCGCCTCCCCATTGTTGTGATTAATTTTCACCGTGTCATTGATACTTTCACACACTTCACTAGAATGTCCACTTTAAAGTTCATCGATAGTCCCCTGGGTTTTGGAGAACGCCATGTTTGGCAGTGGAGAAATTGGAAGTTTTCGCTACGCCATGCCGGTAGCTCTGTCACATCTGGAACAAACAAATCAAGCGTGACTCCATTGTTCTTTCTAAAACTTGCTTCACATTGATCAGTTAATTAACTTTTCCAATCCCGAATTTAATGGAAAATTGCGATCTTGTCCAAAAGTTAGTAGATAAAGAAAGTTATCTTTGTCAATCTGGGCACGCAGTGCTTAAGCGCCTACTTAAGCAGGTGAACAGTTTCATAAAAAAATACTGTTATCACGTACATGATTTTAAATTCAATAAGGTAACTGGATGTGGCATTTATTGCTTGATTAATTGTATGTGTTATTCACTATTCAATTAATTCTACCAATGAATTCATCTATAATACATAATTTGCCTATAACGGATGAAACATCAAACTGTTCAACCACAAAATTTGTTAGTGTAAATTATTATCATGATAGGATATCTGCTACCCAACACTAAGCTCGCGCAATCAATAATAAACCCCTAAATTGAGTGGTATCCAATCAGCGCACCCAAGACAAGGTGTCAGGTAGCCGGTAAACTGTACAGATTGGCTCGTTGAACGCTATTGAACGGTGATACTGTAAAGATTATTAGAACATTGTCGAAAGGCGAGTTCTGACACGTTACTACGAAGTTTATGTGACAACCTTCGAAACTTGAACGGGACGGACGTGACCACAAAGATTGTCGATATCGGCTGTCATTGCGCCGCCTTTGATGTTTTGATTTGCTTTACTTTGGCGTGTTGATTCATTAGTTCCTCGCTTTAAGAGGCCTTGTTTGGATTGCTTTGAAACCCCTTTGCTTCAAAGCCCACTTTCGGATGTTAGGATTTGTCATCCAGTTAGTGCTAATCAATTATAGCCTGCATTGAGTAAGTAGCCACGTCAATTGACTCTCACTCAAGCCAATTACTGGAACCAAGAATTCAGAATAAAATAATCAGTGAACAAGTAGGTTTGTTTTGAAGACTAGTCATCAATAAGTTGTTGCATCTGCTACTCTTGGCTTCAGTAAAACTGGTTGAATGTAAGTAGAGGTGACGGAACGAATAAGGAGCGACAGGACGGAAAACATTCCAGCGAAGCAGTCGCTATAACGACCTGGTACCAACATTAAGAACCGGAAAATACCTATTTCCGTCTCTGAGGAGAGTTGCAAGTGACATTGTAAATATTGTGGTTAATAAATTATATTTATCTACCACCTGTATTCATGGTTGCGACATTGCTAAATAGTACTCCAGGGGAATGTTTCCCCTTGTAATTTTGCGAGCTTTTTGTTTCGCCAAATGACACCAACATACGTTGGAATAAACTTTTTTTCCATTCCATGATGAGTTTGACAATTAATATTATTAGTACATTCATATCGAAAAGGTACATGTCAGTACTTTACTAAACATAACAGATGTTACAGTAGATATGAACTTGGGTAAGTGAATAATATTTTAAACAAGAAACACACAGAAAAAACACCTAGTATTTTAAAATTCAACCATTGCTGGGCTTATTGAAAAAATACGTTCTAAATTTCCGAATATAGAATTAGTCCGGCCACAACTTACATGTATATCGGCAACTGCCAATAATTGACCCTAATACAAATCCTAATGGATTGGCGTTCTTTGCTTGGCTTATGGTATACCTACATATTTATCATCATCCTGTCATCTAATTTCTACAGATTTAACATCATTCAGTTATTTTCTAAACTCATTTCAATTCTTAGGCAATATGTGTGCTGAAGCCTTTTGCAAACATGTAATTATTTAAACGTCTCATATTGATACTGAGGCTGAAAACATTTTACAAACCACAAACAATTTTATTAGGTATGTGTTTCAATTCGCGAGCTTGGCTTAATTATAATTGCTTATTTATACGTATGCTTGCAACGTTAACGTCATCATTAAAGCGATACTACTTATCAATAGCACTTGGTTGTAATAATTAGGTGATTAGTGTCACTTCTGGTTGTTCAACATCTAGGTTCTTATTATCGGAGGTAGTGAAACGTGTAGTGACGTCATAGCACGTCACGTATAGCCGCTGTACGCCGGGCGAGTCGTGAAAGCGGCGCGTTCCGGCTCGACGGACAGTTTCTCGCGAACACATCGCTACGCCGATACACAGTGATGCGTTAATGTTTTTCTAGTAATTCACGTAATCAAAAAATACCTTGAGAAATGACAATAGAAAGTTTAGACGAAAATGAAATTCGAGAGTGCATGTCAAAGTATGTAGGTAAAACTTCGTTAAGAAACGTTTGAAATAAACTTACATTCTACATAATGCGCTTTAATGAGATCCCAAGCCCTTCCAATTTTTGTGACTTCAATTTTTGTGTAACTTATTGTTTAATCTACGTCATTAAAAAGTCATAGGTCATTACTTAATTAACATAATGTCAAAAATGTTGAATTGTTTGAAATTTTGACAAGTTGTTACAGTCAAGATAAAGTTTAATGCCTCAGACCTAATGGAATTGTAGATTTATGCCTAAACTCGGGAACAATAAGTTCTAATTGAGTTTTAGGACAATTAGTTTCATAGTAGGTAGGTACTGTTCTAATATTAAAATAGTATCCATTGAGAAATTGTGAAAACTTTAGTTCGTTTTTTATTTGTTTTTAACTTTTTTTTAAACCAAACATTTCTAGAATCTTATAGCACCGTCCTCAAGAGACGATTTAAATCACTCAACTTGAATTATTTTGCAGAATTGAATGACAATCGTATCATGAGAACACGTTTTCAGTCCACGAACTTTATCTTTTAAACTGGATCAACTAAAAGTTGATCAACTTGTGAGAACTCCACTTTATGCGCCCACGTTGTATCCTTCGTGTTTCCCATATAGTTAATGTATCGATCATTTAGGATGATTGTTATTAATAACTCATGGCCAACATTCTGGCCTTGTATGCCAGAATTTAGCCGTCTTTCCTTAAAATTCTAAAATATCCAATATAATGACTGTCCAATGAGCGACTCAGTTCATCAACTCATTGCCTACTTGAATATTTCTGTCAGGGTCAAAATAATTAATTTCTACTTATACTTCGTCAATTTTATTATAGTTAACTACGTCTTATTCTCTGGATAATTTTGTTTTGTGAATAAATTATCCGTCTTACAAATTCATATTAATTCTCAATATTCATGAATTTCTGTTTCATGAATTATTACAAAATAATCCAGATCTGTTATGGAAATGTCAATCATAAGAAAATGTTAACTTGGATTGAGAGGCCGCGGGCTGCGAAATTGAAGCTCTGGTATCTATTCTACTGTACCGCCTTCCTATCAGATAATTTAAATTGAGAAGAATAATCCTATTAGAATTAAGTTTCTTAAAAAACGTTATTGTTTGGGGAGCTGTTTAATATGACATAAAAAACTGCGATAAAATGAATATATTTAAAAATAAACTTATTTACATACCTATATACTGTTTAATTACTTATATAGGTACTCTAGAGGTAAATGTATTGCCTGTCGTAATGTAACTAATTACTTTGTATCTCATTATAAGCGAACTATGTATATTTTTATCAGAAAATAAATTATTTATACCTAATTGTTAGATCTGTATTATATGATTTTTTATCCTTATTCTATTTTTGCTTAAGACGATCGATAAAATTTTAACATAACCAAATTAGATAAACCGATACCAAACTGACAACGACGCGACAGACAAAGAAAAACGGAATTGTATAATTTATTTTAAAAATCCCGGTTATATTGAGTAATATCCAATTTATGTTAATAATTATAAAGCCAATGCATAAGTATTATTTGAACTTATCGTAGACTCACATTTTTTGTGATGACAGTAAAATTGACGGATTTAAAAAATCTTTATATTGAACTGTTAAAAAGGAATGATGTGTCGTAGAGTCGATCAATACCAACTATAGATGGGACAAGCCAAAAACGACCGCGAACGTCACCCTGTCTTAGATCAGGGACAATTTCACCTAAGACTGTGAGAACCAGACAATTTGCGCCAGCAGAATCCTCATCTGACGTCATTGTATCCATTATATTGTTTGACATCATCTCCGAATTCCGTGGGCGCTGTGTTCAGCAATTTGCAATTAATATACCGGATCTGTCTGCTTCGACAGAAAACTTAGATGAGCCATCAGACTACATCAAGGTCACAGAGGTATTAAACTCTTTGTTTGATCTCTTGAATTTGCATTCGCGCTTATTACCTTTTTTAAGATTTTGTCTTCCGCACAAGAGCCGGAGTGGTTTAAAAAATATTCGACCTCATTTTTCTAATTACCCTTTTTACATAAACTTTTAACATTTTACCTGTTCGCACTTTATTATGAAAAATTAAGATTACTTTCAAAAAGTTGTCCAAACTGGTTCCTAGTAGCAATTTATACATAATTGCCTACCTTAAAAAGTAAAAGAAAATTTTGAATTGCACCGGTGACCTTTTAACTTCCGAAATTAAAACCTGTTGTACGAATTTCACAAGTTCGTTCGCGGTCAGTGAAATTTCATTCCCACTTTACTTAATTGACGATTAGCTGAAATATCGGGACGTGTACGCAAGTTAATTGCGTTGTCGTTGTTATAAAGCCTTCTCGCATGCAAATGGGGAGTCCGAGCGTGTCTGAGGCAGACGTAAATTGCCCCTATTGTGTGGGTTACAACACTTCCAACACATTCTCACGGTCGACGCGACGCATTGCCGACGCGTGTGCTCAACCCATACTCATACGACTCTACTCGTTATTAGTAACTTAAAACGTCATTTCACTAACGATTTGTACAAAAACTTAAATTAACACGGAGGTCAGCGCTAACAATCAATATACGGTCAATGTGTTTTTCAAAGGTATAGCTACATACAAAACGATGGTATTGCCAAATGTAGATTCTTAATGATAGGTACTTTGTCATTGATTGACGTTAACAACATCTTTAATCGTTAAGTTTCCAAATATTTGAGTAACCATATCATTGTGATGGATTACATAAGAGTGAAATTGAAGGAATTGGTACTGAATAAAACTAGCTATAGGTAGTGTAGTGCCACAAACTGGTCATGCCGCGTCGCTGCCGTCGCTTTTACCAATGTCATCTCCCTACTTAAATGACATTTTGAAGTCATTTTTGTTCCGTACTTAGATTATGTAAACCCTAGATGAAGTGACAGTGTAACCAGTTTTATATCGGTGTTTAATTTGTGCATGTGTGTGTGAATGTTACCAGATTGAACCCTATTTTCCCATAAATAAAACTGAGATGTATCGAATAGTTTATTTTTTAATATTCATCAATTTTATGCATTATAAACTTAAAAAAAAAGTAAAAACTGACTTCAGAAACTAAAAAGTATAAAATAATTTTCTTAAAACTTATCAGCTTCTGAAGTCGGGACCTTTAAAATTCTTCAATGCAGCTAGCTTGATAGTGGCACTGACTTCAGAAGCTGATAAGTTTTTTAAGAAAATTATTTTATACCTTTGACAGCGATGCGGAGGAGTACTTTGACGCCGCCTAAGTGTTCCCTCTTTGTTTTTATTTATCTTTAATTTTTAATTTATTTGTAAATATTTAGTCTATGTATGTAAATACCTTTTGCTTGTAAGTAGATACATAATGTATTTTTAAACATAATAAATTCGTCTACCATGTAATATAAATTCATCTTAGAAATAAAATATAATGAATTCCTGGTGATGAATTCCTTTTATACCTTTTAGTTTCTGAAGTCAGTTTTTACTTTTTACTCTTCCAGGCTCTTCAACCTATATGTTATTGACCTCATAGTCGATCTTAGCAGCATGAGTGTTCGATGTCGGGTTGGTGGTGTTTGTATTAACAGCTTTAACTACGCAGACGACATGGCGCTGCTGGGCCCAACTGCAGGATCCATTGGAGAGCTGTTGAAAGTATAGACAATTAAGTTTTTGCATAAGATATTGTTAAGAGACATACCAACCTTGCCTCTTTTGTAAAAGATAATATTAGTCTAGGATTGTCTTTTAGACCTAGTTACTATGAGTTACTGTTCTTGTTATTTTATGTCTGTCAAGTTTGAAATATGTACTGAATAAAATTTCATTTTATTCTTGTAGATAATCTAATTGTTTATCTTATTACTGAATACACAGTTAATCGCATGTGGAGCGTTTACTTGCTTCACAGATATATTTTTCATGACCGGGATAAAATCGATTTAAAAGGAAAATAATCTATAAAATTGAAAAACAACTGAATTTTGTTAACAATTCTGACTAAGGTTCATAGGTTTTTATTTAATAGAAAATTCGAAAGTCAATTCAGATTTCTCGTATTTTTGGGTATTTCAAAGGCCATAAACTGAGCACACTGAATGACTTTTGATTTAGAGGTTATGGAATCAATTATTACCTATTATTTCTTATTAATTGGTAATATCGACATAATTGTATTGTATTAGTAATTTTATGTGTATAACGGACATTCACCTAATCACAAACAAAGCAATTTTAGCATATAATTACAGTAAAACGTACCTGTGAAACGTAACATTACCGGCAGCACTTTTTGTTCGGTTTTTGCATCCAAGGACACTGCAGACCACCATGTTCACATTGATAATATCAAATTATGATTACACTATCAGAAGAACACCCACAACAAGTAATTCAGGCTGTTAAAATTAATTAATTAATAACTTTTGATAGAATAACAACAACCCGACGTCAATTTTGGTTGCAAAATGTCTAAATGACAAATGTGCTCATATCAAAAAAGTTGTTACCGACGTTCATTATAGTCTTTCTCGCTCTTTCTACAGACTAATGTATAGGTTCGCCACCCTCTCACACTAACGATGTGTGCGTGTCGCTTGATCTTTAGGTTTAAATAATCTAAGGTTCCGTAGCAACGTTAGTTCCAATTTTGGTCACCGGGTCAGATAAGTTTGTGGCACTGTACAATGTATTATACATACCTATGTTGGTATGTGATTATGTATGGTAGGTATCTATGTTAAAACTGACATGATACTAAATTATTGACAGCTTCAATTAAATTCAAACTCTTTTTATAGCCCTACCTTTCTAATCCCGATCCCTATAAGGAGTATTGTACTCAACATTATGTACAACTTTTACTATAGGTCCAACACTGAAATCACGAAAAAACATCTGCTGATCCATACAAATAATTCAATATTACTCGACTAAATGTATGGAACAGCATACATTTTTCGCGATTTCAGTGTTGGTCCCGTAGTAAAGTTGTTCATAATGATTTGTACTAAAACCGATCGGACCAGAGGGATCGGGTCTAGAAAAGTAGGACCTTGTATATCCATGTATACTAACTATACATATAGGTACGTCAAAGTGGGAGCCAAAAATTATGAATTTATTAAGGTCACAGCGCCTTCATCAAAATTAATTAAACCTCGTACCTACCTAGAGCGGTCAAAGCCATAGCGCATATTTCTCAATCGAACAGTTACATAACAATGTCAAATTATAGCGACGCGGTCACAAAGGACACGTACCTACTTCAGGCCAGCCATCGTCTGTTTCAAGGCGCAGGTTTCGTGTTAATAGCTCTATGAAGGTCTATTTGACACTTAATACGCATAAACTTGTAAATAAATCGCAAGTTTCCAATAAAGTACACACCCAAAGTGATAAATATTTAACGCCTTAGCCTTACGACCTCAGTGTTTTATTACGATGATGTAAAACAATACTTCTCAATGACTTCTTATGTCGCATTAATTAATACATATTAGAATATATCATATGAACACACACACATCTATTATTATTGGAAGAACTTCTAAATATTGATATAATGGAATATAGGTAAAACGAACTCGACAAAGATAGAGATAGAATAGATTTGTAGAAAATATTTTTGCGGAAATTATAAAAATAAAGAAGTGTGTTTATTTTATTTATGCTGTCACAAAATAACATCTGGATTAAGATTCCCAGGTATGACAGGTTTACATAAAAAACGTACGTATATTATACCTAACATCAAATGAATTGAGAGTCAATTTTAAAATCTGATGAAAAATAGGAGGTTCTCTTTGAATTTATTAGTTGGCTTAAATTATAATGCGAAGCCCGTGGCACGACCTCGAATTTTTATAAAGTAATCTTATAAAATAATAATCAATCAGTTTTATTGCCCGGGGGATAGAAAATATAAAAATAAAAGCTATAAAACCAAAGGCCGTCTATACACTTAGTAAGTTTTTATAATAAATGGTTTATGGCGGTCCTCGAGAGGATTTATCAGCGATTTGCCCCACTTTCAAGGGTTACATTGAGTGGGCTATTTCACGAAAGTTAGCTGGATCTTCAAACGTCAATAGCCAATCTTCGAGTTTTATTTCTGTAATTTTTTTCAATATACATAGATATTAAATACAAATCAGGGAAAAAAAACAAAGATAAATCTTTCTAGCCTGGCACTTGTATCCTTGTTTCACATGAGAATTGAGATAGTTAAATAATTTTGAGATAGTTCGATTGAAATTGAATGGTCAGCAAAAGCTCAATTTAAGGCCATGTTCAATGACAATAAAATAGATGCACCCGTTTAACAAGAACGTATGGGTAAACAGCCGTTTTAATTTTAAACATCTGTTATGTTGTTAGTGTGGGCCCTGTTATGTCGTTCGATTTCTTATATCGAGGAAGAATGTTTCAGATTCTTCTTATAGACAATTATTTTTCTTTTGCAGCCTGGAGTTGAAAAGTAGGTATACTTAGATAATTTTGGCCCTATAGCTTTCTGATTATACATAATTAGAACCATAATCAGTGCACGGTGAGTATGTGATTAGCTACACACTTCCCCTTTTGGGACACTCAGGCAGGCCCAGATGCGTCGCCATTTCTTACTAGAAATAGGTCTACCACGGATCTTATTGCCAAAAAATAAAATCATTGTCAGAAAATTTTTATGGAATCGTGTTATCGAAGACAATTACTGGTACGAAATTATCTTGTAAAATTATTTCTATGGTAATGAAAGAATAACGTACCGCTAGTAGTTTTCTTTTCATTTAATTTATAAGCAAATTAAAAGCGTTAGCGAGGAAATAGGCTTTTAAATATTTTTAAAAGTAACTGGTAGTTCTTTTTCCAGCCCTTAAGGCTATAAGCATACTAGCTACTTTTAGCAGCACAATCGCGCGTTTTCGCGTACGTTGGCTGCCTTTTGCTTACAAAAAGTGAATAACAAACGCGAAATCGCGCGATTCTGCTGCAAGAAGTAGCTAGTGTGCTTATGGCCGTAAGCGATGGGCTTAAAAGTAATTCTTAAAAGTAATTTTAGTACTAAAATGATCCGCTGATTCCATTAAAATGTATAAATATCATCACATAACAGTTTGTTAAAAAATATCTCAGTAACAGTGGTGGTGACACGTGAATTATGATGAATGTAAATGAAGTATGAATCAGATTAATCACTCAACGGGTTCGTTACCTCGCGGTTTGCGACGCAGATGAATTAGTATTCTTTCTACGTACCATCGCTAATGCAAGCCCGGTCCCCTCTGCCAACGAATTTTATAAAAATATTTCCCGTTTTATTCCAAGTCTAGATATTAGACACGTTAATAACGTGGTTTTAGCTGCAAGCCTTTAAGTTAAAGATCAAATCCAACCTTTGCCAGGTCATCGCATCTTCGCAGTAATGAAAAATGTGATTAATGGCTTGAAAAAATACACTTATCTTGCTGGGCGTCAGGCTGACGCTCGGCTCGGAGCTACAATTTAAGATAAACCGGTGGTGATGACCTAGATTTATTACGTTTATTTTGTTTGTCTAATCATCAACTCTTTGAGAATATGTACAGAGCTTACACCTAAAGTATGTTTTATTATTTCTCACATAATTATTATCTTTTTAATACAAAACCTATCGTGTTATCGTACATTTTCTTTATCTGACTGCGCTTATTTCTCCATACATAATATTACGCAGAGGCTCCACATCTAAACTCCGCGGGATATTTCATACTTGAGTGGCTATATCCATCGAAGAACGAAATCCCGGCAGTGTTATAATTTTCCCAATATTAAATTATTATATTCCGTAACTGCCGCAAAAGTAACGCAACGTGCCACGTTTCAATGCACACGGACACACATAACTGGAGCGTAATAAATTCTCGCTTTTGAAGTAACGCCAATCATATTATTTCACAGGCGAACACAGCAGTAACTGGTGCACTGCAAGCCGATAATGTTCGTTACTCAATGCGATTATTTTGTGTGATCAAACTGATTGAACGCGATCAACTCAGCCGCAAACCGTTAAGCTTTACACTTTAACCCTTTTGTAATTAAGTCCAAAGTGAATTGGCAGTACACAAAAATTGGCCAGTTCATTTGGCAAGCGTATGCTTTCAAATTCGAATATTGACGTGAACGCCTGCCAAGTTTGGAGTGGTCAAGTATCTGGCCGAGTTTTATTAACGTGTACTGTGTTTACTTAAAATGGATTCGTAGCAAAAAGATTGGACTCTATTTTGAAACGGCATAAGTTATGTAAATAGTACGTCGGTCACACTAAACGCATAAGGGTGTCCAAGTATCTGACTGGCTATTCAAATGATTTATGAAATAGTTACTACTGAGTAGTTTTTCAAACACAGCTGTACCGAAGGCGTACTTTTTCAATAACAAAATTTATTGCCAAATTCAAAATAAAAATTAACAGGGAATTTTCCACCACTAATTCTGCAAGGTGGAGGTACTTTCCCAGTCGGATAGGCCCAATTTTGAGCGGAAACCCGCTATGTCCTCTCTTGAGAAGAGAGGAGAATTATTCCAGCTTCGTCCATCGAGTCGAGACAAGCTATCACATGGGAAGCACTCATGCCATAGTGGAAAGATTAGCCAGTCAACAGTGGTGGTGTTGAAACTGAATGCCCAAGATACGCCAGACGATCTCATGTTTCGTCATTCGTTGAGACTCGAACACTTGATAAGCAAAATTGATTAATGTAGTAGTCTCAGGGCGTCATTTAAATCAGAACTATTGACGCTAAGAATGTCAAGTTGGAAAGGTAGTCCGTGGTCTAGCATTTAGACTAACTTTGAACCTACCTATATCGTCACAAGGGACCAAAGGGTAATGCCAGTAGTTGGTCCCATGAAAATTTCTAATCAGAAACCAATAACAGTGGTTAATCAGACCAGGGATGTATCGCAAGCACTAGCGACGACGCAATGAGGAGGAATGAAGAGGCTACTAAATACCATCACCTTGTTAATGCTTAAAGTTCAACTCAAGTAACGAAATAGGTACGTTTTATGTAATTACATTTTAATGCAACCATAACTGATTATGTACGAAGAACCTGAAATAACATGTAATTTGGATGCAAAACAATTAACCTTGTTACACGTTATCTGAATAGGAAACTTAGTCTCTCAACAGCACAATGGCACCATACATCACCGAATCATTAAGGCAGCTAACGCAACGCTTATTACTTATTACTCAATATGTTGTTTGGCATGTCTAGAGCCGGTGCAGCCGGTTCGCAACCTTGTACCCCCCTCCCTCTCTTTCCACCTCCCTCTACCGCCCTCGATTCACTTTCACTAGCTGCTCGGGCCACTGCTTCGGCCTCCCTCGGCCGTCTTCGGTATTTCTGTGTACGAAGAATTTGAATAACAAAAATGTTTCCTTGTGGCAGCTTTGTGGTTTCGCAAGAATTTGTTTGCATGGTTCTACGTTCAATGAAACGAAATTCGAAAAGCGAACTCTTTTGTCGCCTCGCTACTCGCGAGGTTGCCTCCAAAACGGATATTTTTTAGAAAAGTTTGGCTAGATAATATTATTGTATTCATTTATTGTTCCTAAAAGAAACCATGTGAAATATGAGAAAGCTTTGTTAGATATGCTGATAATAATCATAAGTTTTAATTAAAAGTTTATTAATTTAATTGTGATCAAGAGATAAACTTTAAAAACAAAGGTTAAAAATCTCATTATTCATCAATTAACGTGATGTGACTGCGGTGATAAAAATATTGCAAATGTCTATTTTATTAAAAACCATTAATTTTTAAGATTTTTTACTTCCTTTGACAATTTAAATTAAGAAACTAATCGTTGAGATGAGACGTCCAATCAACTAAACGTTTCGGCCTTCTAATATGTTTCATTATATCAATAGTTTGAATTAAATTTTATTGAATAATTTTCATAATTTAGTATTTTGTCCGGTGTTAAATAACAAAGCGGCTTCAAGGTGCGGCTAACGATGCTTACGTCACACCGAAACTGTTTTAAGGTTAATCTAATTATAGGCCAGTTTAATTCTAAATAAGTATAATCGCAAATAGGAAACCGTAACATTGAACAATGATTGAAAGTAAAAACAAGTGTTACTATTAAAATTCTCTGATGACTAACGCGTTGATGTCTTTTGAATGACTTGGTGTTACGACATGGTGCTTGCTTACATCATGAGAATGTTTTTACATGACAACATCACTAATAAATTACCATTCACAGCTAAAATAAAATGTAAGCTACGAATTATCGTTCTGAAGAACCTAACACCTACTTAACAAGTTTTCATTAATGTTAATGAATGCCCAAACATAAGTAAATGCAATAACTTATTTTATTGACCTTAAGTTGCGTATTGCAATGTACAAGTTAAATAAATAATATTATTTTATTACTACAAGCAAATGCAAGATCCTATCGCGCTTAATTTTTTTACCAATTAATGTTTCATATTCGGATATTAGCTAAGGAATTTTGGCCTGTGTTATGTGCAACTAAAAACCAAGACGGCTGCAGGGACCGGTTTATGCAAATATCACACGATGCGTACCTACTTACTAAATTATCAAGCACGGAAGACAAACTAAATGTCACTTGTTCACCTTCTGGACAAAACCGACCAGATAGAAACATCGTCACATGTTCTTGTTTAAGAATAATTATTTCTAGTTGATTATTCATATTGGTTTTAGTTTGGCTTGTTTTTCTTACTTAAAATCTTTAATTTATGATTATTTTCATGTTTGCGTAGATACCTACTACCACAGCACGTAAGAACCATATGGTTCATATACGATATGGTTCTTAAACTGTGGTATACTCTAAGCAAATGCTGAGCTGGCAACGCTTTCGATATGGGCGTGCTCGTCGGTGCAGTAAAATCAACTTTATTATATTATTTATCCGTGTTTGTTTATTATTATTTTTTATTATTATTTTTGTTTCTTTCTGATCTCTGTGTTCAAATTTTATTTTATTTTATTTCTGTACTGACGATGTGTCCTTTATCGAATAAATATTTTCTATTCTATTCTATTCTAAGCAAGAAGAGGTGATTAGGGCTGGGCAATGCGCATGCCGACTATTTTTCCATACAAACGTACAAAGGTTATAAATTCACTATTTGATATTAAACGCCCAAAACTTAGCATGATTTCGATTTGTCTCGTCATTATCTATGATTATTGCTAAATCGAACAGATTTTTTTATTTTATTTGGAAGTTACGAGACTCGTAAGATTCATATTTCGACACTAATTTTAACGCAACTTTGGGCGTAAATAACATTAGAAGTATGAAAACTCCAAAATAATATAGCAATAGGCACAGTTTATTTATTCAAAAGTTCAAATAACTTTATTTTGCATAGTACATTTTTAGTTTTGTGTAAGAACCCTTTTTTAGAATACGAGAACGTGTGCGCTTCTGACTACTACTAGATCTATTTCTTTCACACACGGCGCTTGGTGAAATACCATCATTTTATCTGCACCCTATGGGGAATTCGTCTTCACAACATGTTGATCTTTGGATAGGTATGTAATACTGCTATCACCAATCAACCTGCCTAAAGTAGTTGCTTAATGTATATTGTATATCTATACTAGGTAATCTTTGAAACTATTGTGACGAAATGAGTGAGAGAATTTGTAAAATCGCGGACCGTAATAGTGTTCTCCTTCAAAAAGTTCAGTGGGCCGAGCACGAATGTTTTGACGTATGGTAACGTAAACGTAAGCGAATTTAGAACCAACAAAAATACACGTTTAATCTGTGATATTTTTTGGAAATACATAAATATTTTTACATTTTCATAAAACAAGTGTGTTTGTTGCATAAAATTGAACAAAAATGAGATAGATTCATCGTAATTTATAATCAAAATTTGCTTACGTTTCCGTTACCATACGTCAAAACTTTCGTGCTCGGCCCTCTGGTGGTTAGTGCCAAGCGCAGGGTGCATGTACGCAAAGAGAGCATGACATTATCGTAGCAGGTGGCGACCTTTTTTTGTTTTTTAAATATAACCTTTATTGCAAACCAGTAAAAAAAATACACATATAAGACTGGCATGAAGGGGCACATTAAAGGGGCGGCCTTATCGCGCAAGGTGATTTCTTCCAGACAGCCTTTGGTGGACAAGAGTAAGATGAACAAGTTATGGGGAGCAATCAGTGGTTCTTTAGTTTCAGTCTACCCGTTTCAGTCGCCTCATTTCTTTCTCCTTATGAGAAAAAGTATGTAGGTATTATCAGAAATGTTTGATCGTACAATAAGTAAAGTAGGAATTCGGAGATGACGTCACGCGGCGGCGGCCTGGCCGGTTCTTCAACGTCCTTGTGAAACGGACCCTCACCTCGCAAAAACCGACACAACAAAAGCAAAACAACTGTATGTACCTGTACTATATCTATGTAAACATGTTATCCACTTGTATAAAACATGTTCAGTTGTTTTGTACTTTTATTTATCGTAAATCTACGAATATAATGGGTAAATCGATATAGGTTTAAGAAATGTATATCTATCAGCAACTATAAGGTATTTTATCAATTTCAGATGATTTTATATTACACAGTAAATCAATCATAGACTAGGATAGTCTATGATCGAGTTCCGGTCGAACCAAAGTTTAAAGGCTTAATTAACTATAAATTGAAGCTGTATCTTGCAAATGACGGTTGCTCAATTAAGTCAGTTAACCGAGTTCATCCCTCATCGGATAAAGCCCTTTTATATGAAGTTAAACGGAATTATTCAATACAAAATGGAGATCGCGATAACTTGTATGCCATCCTTTTACGGGCTAATTTTACCTTTATTCACATAACAATAAATACTATAGTAGCGAGACATTTAACTGGCATAGTGCTACAAAAGTTGGCAGCTGTTCGCGAATTCAGCGTACGTCGTTTGTTTGACGAAATCACGAAGCGATGGCGGTGAATATCGACCATCGAGCTGTTATTACCGTAAATTATGTAAATGTTCGCGTGATTATCAAATTATGGTTTCCCTACTCCAATTAGTGGAATAACCTCTGCAATACTGGAATGCTATTCATTGGATTCACTTCAATATGAAAGGGCACCCATTCGGTGTTACCACGCTCTGTCTTCTCGGCTTTTGATCGAGCTAACTCGCGTAAAGATTTGATTCAGCTTTTAATAGCGAACCAATTAATTTAAACAATAGTGATGTAAGCATACCTAAACAGTGTGATGTATTTGCATGTATGTAGGTATTTTATTATTTGTTAATATGTGCATACCCTACATTATAATAAACCAGTCTCGAATATTACTTGAGTTTGATTGCTCACGAATCTTACAAACAGAATAAGAATTATTTAATAATACGTGTCGGTGTTGGCTGTATGGAGTTAATTCGATAATTTGAACCAATTTTAATTGTTTATTTTTTTGAGTTAGTAGGTATCCTTTTTTTTACAATTTAAGTAAATATATCGATACAACTGAAAACTTTACCAAAAAAAATTTGTGAAATTAAAACAAAAAGGTACCTATACTTAATAGTCGTGGTTTTGATAAATGACGGACATAATTATAACATCCAGAAGGCGCACATTAAATGTAATATCTAGTTATCTTTATGAGTTTCATTGAAGCCATTACGATTTCAGAGCCTTCATGATCCCTCTAATGAAATCTGTAAAGAACATTATCTCTGCAATTTATTACGACTTGAATATTAGCTAAGTTTTAGAGTTATAGCACCGCATAAGAAACTTTTATATCCGCCTCGGCAACTTGCTGTCGGCGACGAAAATCGTTATAAATCTTTTACCATTTCTCCGACAACGTCTAAAATATTTCTGGCAAAATTCGTTGGTGAGGTTGTGCGAAAACCGTTTAATTTGTTAACTTTGATATAAAATAGGTAGGTAACCGCCGGTTTACTAACAACCAAATTACATTTAGGCGCTTTCGATTGTTACGAAGTCGGAGACTTTGTAAATCAATTATCTTGTAGGTATTTTATTACTTACCTAATACGAGTATCTAAGTGTAACAGCTACCTGTGTATCTGATTGTGATTTGAAAGTTTTCATGCCATTTCCTTATTATTCAACCATACCGCTGCGTAATTGTTTATTTTTATATCTAATAAAAAATGCCTATTAGTATAGTTGAAGTGAACTAGGCTCAATGCAAATTTCGCTTCCGATATAATACAACTACGCCGTCCCTACGTTGCTTGTTCCAATAAAAACAATAAGAGCATTAAAACAACAGTTCTTTAGTTCCGGAAAATTGTATCGAAGTACCAATAATCGCAAAAGAAATAAAAAAGTTTCACTGTTCCATATTTCGTAAGAAAACATGTACAAATCGAATAGAGAGTTATTATTATATATTATATGTCAATCATTTATTATTCAGCCAACAACAATTAGTTTCTAACCATTTGGTGTCATTAAATGACACATCTTTAACGAACTGTTCCTTATTCTAACTAATTTGTAATGGCTGTTATTATACCAATTAGATGCAAATGTTTTTTCGTCAATAAAATAAATTGTAAGTGTAATAAAAAAAAATGTGAGGTCACGACTACATGTAACCTATTACAAAGCCACATGCCGCTGTCCTCGCTCAGTCGTGTCCTATTAATGCAGGAATTTCTTTTTCACTTCAGTAGCTCAAACATGTAGGTTTTGCTGCCTGAAATCAGTGAGCAAAATGCGATTTTGCTCACTGAGTGAGACAAAGTAACTTTTTAATTTTTGTTTTCAGAAAGCCGCGAATATCTTATTCAGCCTTGGGTTAATCATACAATTCGAAACATTCACACTCTATCTCTTTCCCACCATTAGAAAGAGAGAGAGACAAAGACCAGCCCTTTCGAAGTTCCGATTTTGAATTCGACCTCAAAGACAAACACGTTCGGAATTTCGTACTGACTAAAGAAATTTTGCAAAAAGACAATTATGTCCAATGACCAAAGAATCCTCTCTTAATTATGTCTTATAGTGTAATTTATTGAATTTTTAATTTATTGTTGTATTTAAACGAAAATAAGTATTTACTGCAAATAAAACTGATAATTAACCTGTAAATATTTATTTCTAGTTTCAATAATGTTACGTAATATATTTTATCTCCTAAAGTGTTCTCGCTGCTGAAGTGAAAAGTTATGTGTGTTACACGAGAGCAAAGTTTTTTGCATCTCGTGCCTTTGAATCCCTCGCCACACTCAGGATTCAACTTTAGAATCACTCGCTACGCTCGTGATTCAATCGTTGAATCCTTCGCTTGCTCGAGATTCAAAATCAGCACTCGCAGCAAAAAACGACTTTGCTCTCTTGTTGCACAAATAACTATTAATAAAGAATAAATGATCACCTATTCTAATCTCTTTCTGGGTAGGTTATGAACTCAAGCAGTTTCTAGTCATAGAATATGCAAGACTTGTGCGCGAAACAAATAAATACGGAAAAGGGAATGATTGAAAATGGATTACATTCTTATTCTGTCTGTTTATTCTTCTAAGCACCTTTATTTTAATTATTTAATTTCTATGTCGCGTATCACACCGTGTCGTCGCAGCCGATCATTTCTCCGCACTCTGATTTCGCCTGTATCGTAGGTAGTGTTAACATAACCGGGACTGGCGTAACTAGGCCATAATTATATTATATCACCCCGTGCAAAATCGTACCCGTGACCCGCTTAATGCTTACCCACTGCCAATCGAGCCGTCCACTAACAATTGTTCCGATCACATTTCTGTTCTTTTTCATGTTTTTCAATCTACAGTAAGTACATATTTGTCGTAGAAAGACGTGACTAAAGATTTACTACGCTTCGAACGGTTGTCCGCACAATTGTTCCGGTCTAGTATTCGATATTTTTCAACCGCAAATATGATGCCATAATAAGAGGGGCGAGGGATTCCATTTTCATCCCTTGATCTGCATGAAAGCAAAACAACAAACAAATAGAAAGAGCCTTCTTGAAAGGCGTCACATAAATACCTAAACTTGTGTTTTATGTTCCCTCGCTTTCCGGGTGCAATCGATCTTGTACGCGAGTGAATGCTGCCTTTATACTTGACTAGATTTTGCTTGTTACTTCATTTGCGTGGAAAAGCCAGCTTATCATGGATTGTGGTTTGTATAGGATTGCTTGCTATATTAATATCAAGCGATCCAGGCGGAACATTTCTTTGATATTGACTTTGTTATGCAACGGTGAGTCTTTTTAAAATCCGTCCTGCCGTTCTCACGTAATGCGGTACAAACAGAAATATCTAAATACGATCTTACGAAGAATTATTGTTTCATTGCTTGTTTCTTGCATTCAGTTTTCATCAAATGTAATAATTCCAATGTAAACATCATTTTGATTGAACAAAATTATATTTTTGACTGTCTAATATTCTCTTTTACGTAAATATTCTATTTTGGTTTATAGGTATTTCTTTAACATTAAAATATAATGCCATCATCCTGTCAGTTGTCAATTATCATACAAAATCGCTGAAATGTTTTTGTTTTTCTTCGAACCCATTTTTTTTTTCCAATTATTATTTTCATTGATTTATAGGCCATGAAAAGAATGGCAATTTTAATACCTATAAGAAAAATAAATGTATGGGTTTTTGTTTAACTCTATCTAAAATGCGACTGACTGAACATTAATAGGCTCAAACCCTTTTTTTTGCCATTCTTAATCAACGGAGGCAGTTGTTCGTACCCAACAGTCACCCACGCGACTAAATGACGTCATCAAATTCTAAAAATATATAAAACACGTACTTGAGTTATTTGGAAAACATATTTTAATTTTAATGTTGGTAATCTCACAAATTATGAAAACTATTATTGTTGCGTTTATAGCCGAAATAGTTTCGCAAAGCATAGACTTAAACAATAAACGTTTTGTAATGTATGTATGTACGTTGCAACTTCCATTTAGCCTAGAAAGAAACATAGCAAATATGCGAAAATTTTATATGAAGATATCTGAAAACATTGGTAATATGTTGAACCTCGTGACAAACGCGTTTCTACTCATTAAACCTACGTCCGGTTTGCCAATAAATCGTTAGAACAACTATCATATTAATATGAGGCTAAAGTAATACGCGAGATAGTATCAAAACGCCTTGAAGCCAGTCACTTTCTGTCTAAACATAGCAATACTGATACACATATTTTCTAGAAAATTCTTAACACTATAATTACTTGCACGGTCAATCCATGTGACTATAGGTGTCCTGCACACAATATAGATAGGAACAGAAGTTGCACTCGAAAAGCTCTTGCAAAAATTACAGTGAAGTGCGTGCAATGTTCGAATGCTGTGGTTTGAGGAAATTTTTCATCACACGTTCTGATCTCTTAACACCTTCCAATATAGTGCTTCTTCTTTCTTTCTGTCAATGGTCATTTCCTTCGGTTCTCGAGAACTGGTTTTTCGGCTGAAAGGTACCCACTACAGCGTCATTCTTCTTTTAGAATATCACTAAATTAAAATTGGATAACAAGTAAGTCTTATTAAGTCGGAAGATACTCGTATTCCTAGTAGAGCCACATAAGTAAGCCTTCTTTTCTCATTTTATCGTCCATGTAACTAGTTAGTTTCTGCGGCCACTGAGTGGTCGCACTTTCAGTTGCGAGCACTCGACGACCTCGGCCCACCACGCCTTGTCGCCGTTCACATGCCATACCTGCGCGTGATTCGTGATCTAAACTTGTTTATCAATACTGCTGAGCATTTGCATCGATTACGCTTTGGCAATATTAGAAACTTGTATATCTTGTTTCGGCATATATTTTGCATATTAAATTGTTAGAGGCTAGCTAGATTATACGCTAATTCTATGGATATCCGGGGATTATAAAACTTAAAAAAAAAATTGTCCGTAGATGATAAATAATAAATTATACAGTAAGTGCAGCAAGTACCAAGGATCCATGAACGTTTAAATTACAAGAAAAAGAACCTTATTAATGAGATATAAAACCAACTAATTTATTATTAACATCATAATCACTGGAATCAATAGATGCTCGCTTTTTCAGGGAAATTCCAAAATAAACTCTACGTGGGAGTATGATTCGAAAATATCACTTAATATTCTTAGAATAATTATGACGCGATATTTAGCCCTAGATAGGCAACTGTTCCATATTTACGCACGGCTGACGCGACGTAGGAGTGGATAAACTATAATATTAATAAAGGCTCTGTGGCTAACAAAGAAAACAAAATGTTTAATTTCTGGCAAATATATCACATGAAGGCTTTGCGAAAGGTCAATATGTGTCGTACCGTCTCCGTCATTTTTTTTCTACTGCTTCGAAACTTGATTGTTCCTTAGTAATAAATAGAACAAATATCGATTCTCAAATTATTATTTTTTTGTTAAAGCTTTTCACAATATTTCAATCATTGAATTTCAATGTAACGTAATACAAGTAAAGTGTCCTTATACTCCATGAAGTATGATTAAAAAAAAAAACCGATATCAGTCCTTAATTTGATATGACGCTAAAGAACTCTTATTAAACCAATGCTATTTTTTCGCGAAAAATAATTATTTACCACCGAAAATGTTTGAACGTTCCACTAAATTAAAGGCAACGAGAATTCGTTCAGTCACTCGGTCGATTTCCAATGTCATTAACAGAAGTGAAGAGCGTCTGTAGCTGGCTGAGGGCGTTCGGCCGACGGACTTGGCTCTTTGTGAATTTCTCGATTCGTCATGGGGACGGTACACCGGCTTTAATGGGAAGCGCTACACAATGAACGAGGAAATTCCGGTGTGCACCAGCTGTGTCCTATCCAATTATTTTCGCGAATCACAGCTTGGTCGCTGGTTGCTGTTAATTTGTTCTTTTTGATGTGTCTAAATGAAGCCACGGAATATGTTTTGCACATAATTTTTTGGTCTTTTATTATTGTCAGTGAACTGAGAATTTAATTTGTCAGCAGATGCGTCTATTTTGCCAAGCTTAGCTCGAAACTAGTTAACCCTGAGATCATCGGTAGATATATTGTGGAAGGTGCGGGGATTACATCATCTAAATCTACTTTTGGAGGCACCAGTATTTCCAATTCGAAGCCTGGCATTGAGTCACTAGGACCCATTGCTTGGGCTACAACTTCTTATATGAATGATACTAAAATAATGCAAGCTCTTTATTTACGACCAGACGTGTGATCGTTTTTATGGTAAACTCCAATAAAGGGTTATCGAATTAAGGTATCAGTTGATAAGTTTATATCGTGAGAAACTTTAAAGTTCGCACGAACGAAGTACAATATTGTTCTATCTAATAAATCTTTTGTATTTACTCAATCTGTACACCCGCTGGTGTATTTTGAAGAAAAGGAAATAAATAGAGCAGAACTTTTTATCTTCTAATGATGTTACGTTACCATCAGATAACTCATGTATCTTCTTGACATGATTCCCTGGTACGTCAAACTTATTTCAAAATTCAATTAGGTATACAATAGAAGAAATCTATGTAAACTTAGGAAGTCACTTAAGTTGAGCCTGTAGCTACCAACTTAAATTGACTTTTGAACGAAATTACCACAATTCAAGTCTTGAAATAACTGTTCAGATATGAAATGAATTCACAAATTGGTAACAAGCACGCTCGAAAACTTTTTTAAATTAAGTTATAAAATTATTAAATAGTTATTAAGAATATGACAGACAGTCTTGTTCGGGCTATGGATTAGAATTGAAATAGAGGGTTGTGAGTTTTATGCGGTTTAAAAGACCTCTGGTGTCCTGAATGTATTTAAAAATATTATAACAATTGGAAATCTCTATCATTCGAAATCATTTCAAGGACCGGTTACTTAACGTCAAGCTCTACAAATAATCAACATTGACCTCGGTCTACTCTTCAAGCATAGCACTGACAACAAGATATATAATAATACTATCTAATAAATGTGATATAGTTAAAGAGGCTCTGAGAGAGCCCCATGAAGCTGATATGAGAGCCAAAAATCTGATTGTTGATGATGCATAAAACTGAGCGAATTGGAAAACTGATCCTGGCAACAAATAAGAGGAAGAAAAAAAAACACTTAAATATCAGGGATCTCCACTTCAAGAATTCTTGTTGCAAATATCCACCCATATACGTTATACAACTCTCGTGAGTATATTAAGAAAGAAAGAGAAACATTTTATACTCGTTTTAAATTGAGTTTTGGGACTGAAAAAAGTATTAGATACTTAATTGAAATTCGGGGGAATTCCAGCTTTAATATAGTGGCAAGTTATTTAGAGGCTACAACAAGCTGCAACGAAATTGCTTTACTCGTCTACAAAGCATATTTCATTATAAGCTGTTTTTGTGACGGAAAACTACAAACTTTATATCACTAAGTAGCTTTAAGAGTTTATTAAGATGCATTTTACGAACACCTGCTGGGAACTTATGAGTTTCAAATCATCTTATAAAATATAGTGCTGTCGCATTCTATTAAGTTTGATGACAAACTATTGCCTTTCTATATCTAGAATACTATCTTGCAGTGGCGAAGGGTGACAGTTTTAAAAGGGGAAGCCGTCCCAAAAATGTCCTCTAAAAATTGCTGCAATTAATGCTGCAAGACAAAAATCCATACCGTCTCTTGTCTACATATAGTCATGTCTGGAAGAGCTCGACCTAACTGAATAACCAGCCTTTTTTTGTCAGTTGGATGAGTAAATAATATAATATTACGTTGGTCTATGCACAAACCAATTCCTAAAGGGAAGCCGATGGGAATCGGGTTGTATGGACTCTTCGCCACTGCTATCTTGTCATACTTAAACCCATTTCACCGTAAAATTTAAAGTGCATCATGTGGGTGTGGATAGTATCCGACAAAGTTTATTTATCCCAGTAAGTAAGAATGACTTGTTTTAAGTTAATGTCACTTATAGTTTCATTGCTAGTTGTTTTGCTACCAGAACGTCCAGTTTTCTAGACAGCAACTTTTATGTGCTCTATGATATATCAGTTTAAGAAAGATTACGTTTCTACGAATCTTATAAGTGTTTAATCTGATCAAAATGAAGAGGGAGAAAGTTTGTGTTTATGTTTTGAAACGCTTAGCAAAGTTTTTTATTTGTATCTGAACAAATATTTTCAGAGAGATCGTTTATTTAACTTCTGAGCAATTCAATTCTAAATGATTTTCAGGGTGAATAGTACATTTTACTGTGTATATGCTTACATTTAATTTGGGTAAAAATTTACAGAAAAATGGCAGATAATAACGATTTTATTTACATTTGAATAATCTTCATAATAGTTTCCATTCCAATTTGGATTTTCGGTAGTGATTCGTTTTCTATTGTAAATCAATATAAAAACGACAAAAAAAAGATATCTAAGAAGCTAAGTACTTTGACAGTACATTTGCTTGTATTTCAAACTAATATTAATTATTATTCATTGGTCAAATAACATACTCAGAATATGAGTAAGTATTTCATGTGAATTGACATAGATTTATCTTTTCAGAGCTTACGGCTGTCATAAAAGGCTAATAAAATGAAGCTCTGAAAAAAAAAAAAATGCGCATCAATAATTTCAACAGCCATGTTCTCCATCTGATTTAGTTTAAACTTACATTACAGAGAGGTCTCGATATTCATCAATAGAGCGGGCGAGGGAATTTTCAATATTGTCTCGGGTCGGCCCTCCCTGGCGCGGATTGACGCAAAAAGTACTTACGAGTAAGATATTTTCATATACGGAGGAGCCAAGGCGGGAGAGGAAGTAATATGTAGCAGAAAATGTATGCTTCATTTTTCTTGCCAGCTCTCAAAAGTTATAACACTTTGGTTTAACAAAATTGTAAAGTAACAAAGATGTTGCGCTTTAAAGTAGGTAAGTAAAGCTCCAAGCTTTTGTTTTAAATAAAAACGTGTATTTCCTACAATATCTACATAAGCAGTTAATCTACGAGGGATTAGACCTAAGCAATAACTAATTAAGATGATTGCTATGCCTTAATGCTGGAATAATTAACGACACTACATTGCATCAACCACATATCTAGCTATATCTATGAATACCTGGCACTTATCTAACTATGTTGAAATTCAAACGGATAAGAAGTCAAGCGTGAACGATGTGGAATCTAATATATAGCTACGAAATGTAGTCCTGTTAGTTTTTATAAAGATATGGTGTAGTGGTTACGACAAAATAATTGACACGAATATTCCAAATACATTATAATGTATTACCTATATATCTGAGTCTCTCCAATCCGCATAGAAGATTTAAACGTAGGCGCACGAATAAGTCCGTCCAAAATGCTTATGGTTCAACGATTTGACGAAAAACGAATGAAAAAATTGATTCCCATATACAGAGCGACAACAAAAGAAGAAAAAACTGTTTTATCCGTGGATGCGTGAATGATTCATGGGTTTTGCTGTGTGCAGTGAGTCGGTATAGCGTGGGTTGCTGGCAGATCGAGTGCGAGGGCCTGCTTACCCCCGCGGCCCGTCGCCCGCCACCGTGAGCATAAGGCATTGCGTCGCGGTCACATTCCGCACGTGCCGATGTCGCCTGCTCGCGAATAGGGCTGCCATGCCAGACCCAAACAAAATGCTGATCTTGACAGGTCGGGTGGGACACGTCTCGGATACAAAGAGGTCACGCAAGGGCCGACATGTAGTCAACGGAAAGGTGCAATCTAAACGTATTAAATTTCAAAGATAGAGTGTGCATGGGCCGGAGTGTTGAATATCACGAATCACCCCTAAGAAATCGAACCCAAAACGTGATTTTTTATTCTATTTCAAAGGACACACAAAGAATGAAACTCAAAACGATGTAATAATGCTTGCAGGAATGGGTACAGATACGAAAAAGAATGCCCAAATACAACGCCTCATCTCAGTATCTATTCAAGTAGGTACCTATATTAATTATAATAAAAGCATGATATGGTAACCGCCGCCAACAACGGTCCGTTTTTGTAAAAAAACACTACATGGATTTAATTGCTTCATTCTGTTATTTACATAATTGGTATTACATGTGATGCCGGTCCGAAATGCGCAATCAAAATGTGTTTACACGCTTATGAAAATCGTATTTTTACAACATTGCTTTATAGTTACTTGCAAAAGAATGACGGCATACGTATAAGTACCCACTTATTTAATATCACTTTAAAACTGCATAGTAATATAGGTTAGTAAGTTGAATTATTTGATATCAATCAATCGTACGTAATAAAAGGCTTGTGGCATAGCTATGTTTTACGTGATAATTAGATTGATCCGAACGATGTTATGTAATTTTTATATCGAAGTGAATATGCATGACGTATTACTATTGATTATTATGAACGATATATGCAAAATATTTTAGGGTTTCCGATTCCATAATTAGCGGTGAAAGTAAACAGACGAGTTAGAAAGTATTTGTTCGCCAACTATTGATATTTGCATTAGAAATCTGTGAAACACATGATACTTTCTCACGCGGAGATTCAACGCATCACTTAAACTCGAAGAGGACTTTTTGTTAAACGACCGTTTTTCTACCAATCTTTTAATTGTTGGGCTTAGAAATTATAGCGTAGGCGCCTATTAGGCGTAGGTGCAACGATCGAACAACTCTTCGATATTCAAAAATTTTACTCTGTACCATATTATTTTAATTATATTATTGCGTAACGGTAAAAGTCATACAATAAGTGAACGGTTCTGTATAAATTCAGACATCACTGAGTTTCCATCAATATTATGAATGCCTATTAGGCAGCAGCATAGTCAGTGCGTGCGGGAAACATTTATTATTGAGTACATCTGCCTCGAAAACACGCCTCAGTATACGGTTTTTCCAGAAGAAAATTTAGTTAATGTTTAGACTGAGCCAACTTTTATACCGAACAGGACAGATTGATACCCTCGAGGGACGCGGCGTTGTCGCAAACAAAACAAAAAGATTCAAGACGCTGTCAGGGGAGGAAGTGCTCCATACGACGCGGCGACGCGGCGACGCGATGCTCGCCCTCAACTTATTATAAATAATAGAAATTTTTGATTCGTTACATTCGTCGCTGTTATGGTGAAAGTTTTCCTCGAAAAATGCTTATATTTTCGAAATTCGATTTGGCCTTTATTTAAAAGAAAAGTAAAATCACAACGCCTACAATGTCTTCGATTTTTACGAAGCGTGAAGTGTGAAGATATCTATTAAGCGACAGAAGTTGCTTTGAGTGTCTACTCGTGTATAATAAAACATTAAAATATTTCCCTTTTGAAACAAATAAACCGCTACATATTTATGTACCTTATAAAATCATCTTTATAATTATGTATTTTCCATCGTCATCGTAAGTAAGTAAGGTTAGGTAATTAAATTATGAATAACTTAAGAATAAGGAAAAACGATCTCACCGCTCAGCTCAATCCTCAATCGAATACAAATAACGAAAACAAATAGTTAATTACAAAACGAATCCTTACTATCGTTTATTTGTATCATAAAGCCAAGTAATGACCATCAAGGGCTCCTCCCCAATTTAAATAAGCTCTCGTTGGGAACTAGCCTCAATTATCCCGAAATACGGCTTAAAAATAATTGAGTGGGACAAAATCCTCTGCGGGGGAAATTAAAAACAAGTCCACTGCAGTGTCTTCCGCAAATAAATGAGCTTTGCTTTCAAGTGGCGTTTATTGCCTTATCTCAAGGAGAATGATAGCATTATACCCCAGACAAAAAATACTTGTACCATGTCTTTGAACCCTGGCGAAACATCTTGGATTCGAGCCAATGTCATTGCGTGAGCTCGAGCCACTCTAAAAAGACTAAAAAATAAAATAAATGTGAAGATTTTTTGAAGTTTAGTTTAATTAACGAGTTGAGACAAATTTTGGTTTTACGCAGATACTTGATTACATTTAAATGAGTTCTCAAACATTTAAGTACTTGAAAATCTTAACTTTAATTATTGTGAAAAAGAATTACTAGGTACGTATTTTTTTGTATGATAAATTTTTATGTAACATATTCGTATTTACAACAGATTATACCTTAAATTAGTTTTATTTTGAAATATATATTTTATGATGACTTTGCATAACTAAACTTGAAAAACAATACATTTAACCCATTCATAATAAAAGATGACTAAATATTATTGAACTAAACTAGCTCTTAAGTCTATTGCCATCTTTATTAATTGGCATATAAATGACAAGAACAGGTACACCTATTTATTAATTATTAAAAAAGTCATCAAGTTTTTACTAGTAAGGGTAAGTTTTTACAACTAATTTCTTCCTTCAATTCCAATCCGAGATCGAAAATTTGATTATCGGTTATAATTGAGTTGTGCAGAAATGGAGAGACCGATTACTCGCAGTAGATTAATAAATCTTTTTATCCTAGCCTTTTTCCTGACCTGAGTGACTTTTAGTTCTTTTTTTACTTTACACTGAGCGATAGCTGTTTGGAAATAGTATTTCGCAGTATGACATTATATATTCAATTGAACAAGTAACATCACGTATGCAGATGCAAGTAAATAACGACTTTGCAGGCTCTTGACCAAGTTATTCAGTTGCAAATATCAATAACTTGTTTATTTCTAGCCGTTATATTTTTTCAGTGTGAGGCATGCCTTTAATTTTTTATCGATTAAAAATTATACATTAGGCCACTACTAAATACCCTTTTTATGTAGTAACAGTACACAGGTAGTACAGTTAAGTACATAGTCTCCTAAACGAATAATACATTGAAATATAGTGCATCAAATTCACTGAAATATAATATCTAACTTCAGCTTTACACTACGTCCGAAAGCCACTTTGATGTCTTAGCTTCTTGGAGAAACCGTCAGAAGGTCTCAAAGGCATGTTACATCGCGTCTGACTATCTCGCAGTCAGATTAGACAGATTGAATAAGCGGTGTCAAAGACGAGGAGAGGCAGAACGCACCGCCAAGCTTATGTACATAGAGAGGGTACTTTACTAAAGGAACTACCCTAATTCGATTTTCCTCGGGAAAAGTGTCGGGTATAATTTTACTGTGACGTGTTTTTATATCAAAAAGTATGTGGAAAATTTCGATTACCTTCCAGAAAAATGCTTTGGTACTGGTAAAAAATAAAAAATAAGGCCTGAATCCCAAACAAGTACGTGAATTGGTTCCAGTGCAAAAAACCAACCGTACCGAATATTTCAACTACTTTACAGACAGACTTTTCCTGTAATTCAAGTTGATTTGATACTTGTACGTACAAGCCTAATAAGGCAGTTTAATGGATTAATGATAGTTGAAATACTAGTTGTTTTAAAATTAGCAGTAACTAAAACCCACGTTATAATTTCACATAAATTAACGTAACTTAGGTAAGTTACTGGAACGTGTTGGACACCTTTTTACAATACTTTTTGTATAAATTACGCACTCTAATAACTATTTAGGCAAGTATTCGTATAATTTTATAATATTTTGAAATTTAAGTTTGTTATTGCTCTTTGAATAGTAATTTTATTTATCCCTCTACGCGTTTCATTCATTAGTACCTAATAAGTAGGTAGGTATTTGAATATTTCATTATATTTACATATTTCTCTTTGAGACTTTCAGGTAGGTACGTGAGATTTTACTTCATAAGAAGTAAGTAACTTAAATCAAGTTTACATAAAAGGAACCTTAGTAAGACACGAATATTAAATACCAATTTTATCTGTAGAAATGTATTACTAAATGTTTCATGAAACGAAACAGAATAAATAATAATTTTTCAAAACAAAACTGACGCCTAGAAAAATAGTTGTTATTTATTTCCATCGATAATACAAGTTAAAAGACGAGAATACTTTTAGATGCATTAAATTTATTTTAAGTCTAGAAAGTTTACAACCGAATCGGCACCATTGTCGTAAATGCATTTGTCTACTAACACCAACATGGAAGGAGAGTACTGGAGCAATCGATAGCAGGGTCACTTTAATTTACGACCAGTAAGTGTCCCGCGTCCCATATAAACAGACGTTGAGCAACGCGCCTATGAAACTGTTCCAATCAATTCACAGTTAATATTTATGCGTGAGTTATTATTAATCATATTCAGCTCACATCCCGGTCCTTCGCTTCTATTCACTGACTGAAAGTGGCTCACGTAACAAAGGAACGGTAACTTAATACGTGACAAGAAATATGATGTATTAGTTGAGACGTATTATTCTATTGTGGTAGACCCATTTACCGACTAATTGGTTCCGACTGTTCCAGAGTTATTCGTGACTTTCGCAGCGTGTCGTGTGCGTAGTGAAATCGCGGATCCGCTCAGTTAACGCCGAGCACCCAAGTTTCCACCGCTAAGCGAATTCTTTGAGAATTCACTGGAGAATGGTCTCATTTTCCACTTTTTTTGGTGTATAAGACCATAACAGCAACATAGTACAAAATGATTAAGTATTTTTTTTTTTAAATGGTTTGTAACATAGGTAGTACATAAGTATTTACTTATGTGGAAAACGTAAAATATTCTAGCCTCCTATAATTCTACGTCGAATAACACTAATTCTGAGAAATCTATTATATTTTCAATTTACAATACAATAAACTTTATTGTACACCAGAAATACAAAAAAAAACATTATCATAAATATATATTATCATAATTTAAACGGACCTTAATCGAGCGGAAAGGTTGAACACATTTTTATTAGACGTTCTCAGCTGTCATTCTGTCGCTACTGTCCATCTCAAAGTGATAAAAACAAAGAAAGAATTTTAACAACTCCTAAAATTAAAAATGCGTTTTAGTCTTAGTATTCAAAAAAACAAAAATATACGTATTCAAAATTCGAATGCAGCACATGTATGTTGGTATTTCTTTATAATTTTACCATTTTTGGTCAATTTTGACGACCGACAAGCTGTCCTTTAATTTTTATGGAAAATCCCAAAGAGGAACAAAAGAACCAAAAAAAATGTTTATGGAAAACCAGTCAACTGTTATTTTGCTCAATTTTTATCTAAAGCAATTCAGTGTAGTTCAGTGACAATCGAGAGGATTTTTCATTGACTTCAAAAAAGTAGATTGCTTTCATTAATGTCAATTGTTTTAACAATAAAGGTAATAACGTGATGTATGGTATTCTGTATACCCGAGCGCATTTGATTATTTTTTGGAATCAACACTAACGGTTTAAAAACGAAATGGAATTATTTGTGAAAATTTTAAACATTACGAACAATTATATTATTTGCTTCGACCCTACATTTACAAATTCCGGTTTTCAGTTAGCCTCGACCCTTTGAGTATCTCAAAGCCTCGAAAAAGAATTTAAGCCTGTACAAAAAGTTTGGTGTTTTAGCACAAAGCAGGTTTGACTCACACTCGACCTTTTTATATGACTGACATACACCCGAAGGAATTTAAAACGTTATTGCTAAGACAAAGCTGTGTCACTGAACGTCCTTATGCAATCACGTTGGAGGCTCGTAGAGGCACGTTGCGTCATATTACTGTGGCATATCTTCTCCAAGGGAATAAGTGTCTATTACATACTAATTACATCGAACAAGGTCGTGCGTTAATCTTTTGTTAATAATTACTTCCATAAATCTGTCCTTATAAGGTGACTACGCCTGTCAGAGACAACCAATTATTTATAAGAAAGTTATATGTTGTTAATTGCCAAATGCAAACACGTTTTTAAATAAATCAATGATTTAAATAAAAATGTTTGATTTCTATCCCATAAAATATTTTATAATGGTACCATGGTTTATATAAACTTTGAGTATCTATAAAAGACGAAGAGCAGATTGAAAGACATTGTAGTTTTACGACACAGAGAAAAGACTATTGAGTAAGTAAAATTGGTATTCCACGCGGAAACTGACATTCAAAGGTTATTTTATATTACGAATGTAAGTGTGATAAACTCTTAACATTATTTGTCGTTTGTGGCAAGCTGTAAATACTGACTACGTTATGAAATATGTCTATATCTATGTCTGGTTACTGACATCTACGAGCCTTGCGGGAACAAACATGCGAAACTTTTATGCGCAGTGTACACCCAACTTTAGCGAACAAATAAAAAATACATGGTCGTGTACAACTACGTTTAAACTTTTATTACTAAATAATGCTCTTATCTCTTATACATTTAACAAATTGCCTTTTGTAATCCTCGATTAGAATCTCTAAAACCTTTAGAACTTACATAACGCCATTTTAACATTTCATTAGTCAGCATTGTCAGGACACATCAGATTGCAGTTTTTTTACACTTACCATGCAGATGAAGTCGTGGGTGATATTTATTTAGTAATGATGCATGATAAGGCATCCGACAAACTTTGTTTAATACCTAAGTGTAAAATACAATTTAACCCTGGTAGCAGGCCGATAGGCTGTAGGGTGATATTGTAATTAAATGTCGAAATTGGCAACATAACCCATTGACCCATATTGTGTATGTATTTCATGAGTTATGAAATAAGGTCGCATGGGAACAGGTGTGCAGCTAGTTAGAATATCAACGCGAAAATTGCAAATTTAATGTTATCCAAGTAAAGTTATCCCGTCGAGGGAGCCATTCGCGTCAACTTGGAAATTAGCTATAATTCCACTAAATAGAAGAGAATTAATGTTAGTTTCTCAACCAATTTGCAATTAACTGCTGAAACAACCGTTCGGTATTTGAATACCTCGTTCTGAATTTAGATTACAAACTGAATGTTACGGAGTGACGTGAATTAACAACAAAGTCGAATAAATGATGAATTTAATTAATTACAATTAATTAAATTTATATTCTGTTTACTTGTTTCCCTGCTTAGGGTAAGTTAATACATTTCGTCGGCGGGCTGACAGCTACTCTTCTGTTTACTCAACCAAAAAGGTAGGTATATTTTTCTAGCCACCAGTACGTTTTCTACGAAGGTACCGAGAATAACTTTCACGTCAGATACTTCATACCTCTACTCGAATCTTTAAATATACAGTGATTCGTAAAACTCGGCACGTTCGTGTATAGTCACCGCATTTATCTTACACCTCACTTTTTTCGAAGGCTTTAGCTTTAGTGCGTGATATCTTTGCGCGATTAGTGTAGTGCGTACCTTAGTTGTGTAATAAAAGCTATAGGGCATCCAAGGCGGATACAGACTGGCCTCGGATCAGCTGCCACTTGTGACTCATTCGAATAGAGAATTCAATTCTGTAATTCTGCCCACACATCGACACCTTCAATGTCACGCAGACATCCAGCTCTTGACGTAGGCATATTACCTTAAAACATTGGTACTTGTCATTCGTAGCGTATGCAATGTTTTTTTTATTAGAAATGTGGTCTTGTAATCAATCAAGCACTTCACATTTCCTTTGTGAGAACTTCGCAGTCAAGTTTATTCGCAAAGATTAAGATACTTATTTTCCAAGACTGTTTTACTTGATATCAAGATAGGAACTGTAATGCAAAATTTTGTATGATTAAACAATTTACTAGTACATCACTACTACAAACAACTTTTGTATAGTAGAGAAGCTGCAGACACGTTTTTCTCCGTATACCAGTCTGGGTAATGTAGATTAACATCCACTTTACGTAATTAGGGAAACAATACTAAATCGCTAGAACAAAGGTCACGCTGATAAGTCATGTCATACTGTATTGTACCCTAGGATACGCTTACACGTCAAAGAGAATTATAGCGTATAACCGTATAGCTCTATGTACGTATCATACCTACTCGTATATGTCAGTGGCGTCGATTCCGTAAGGCACAACTAAAAAGAATGATACAGACGAAATGAAAATTTTAATAGTTGATAAATGGAACTTTAACATATTTAAAGTCTTAATATCTTAAAAGTTTAAGTTCGACAGTTCTAAAATTCTTCAGTCTCTTTTTTAGTCTATCTTAACAACATAAAAAAAACCTTAGAGTATCGGCACCAGTATTAGGACTTACTGAGATTGATTGGCACAGGAATGGGGAATCAGATATGTCCTGCGGGTCTACCGCGTAACAAAATGATAATGAACATCAGACTCTGGTAATAAACTTCAATACGATCGTGATAAAACAAACTTCGAACTACCTTGTAAAAAAATTACCGATCATGAAGATGGAAGTCCAACGTTATGGTCGGTATTTTTTTACAAGATAGCTCAAAGTTTAGGCTCTCGCGATCTTATTGAAGTTTATTACCAGAGTCTGATGTTCATTACCATTTTGTTACGCGGTAGACCCCCCGATCTGACTTCCACAACTTAATATCAGTATTATGATCCCTGGCGAGTTAAGCTGAGTTATGACGGGAAGAAAAAAGCGGCCGGTAGTTTTTATACAAAATACGCATGATAAAATATAAGACATTATATAAAAACTTCCAATATTGAACTGCTAATACGAAATTATGATGTTGAAACCCAACACGGCAAACGCTACTAATGTCGACATCATTAGGAATCTCGACCACCACGAAAGAGAAAAAGAGCGCAGCGACGCCAACGACTAATGTAATTAAGTTTAATGTTAGAAAATGAACGGACAAAGTGAACAAGATTGAATCGAGTAGTGGCTAGTATCCACTTGAGTGGAATAAAGATAGTTAGGGCGAAGAATGCGTTCTTCTGCAATTCTTAAAGCAGAAATGTACGAACTTCCCTCCAGTGGAAAACGCCTCAGTGATGAACAAAACCTTGGCATTTGCAGATGAAGTGGAGCGTTTCACAGGGTTTATTGAATCATCCTTTAAACTAAATAGACAATCTTGATATAGAATTCCACGAAATTCTATATCGTCACGCCATAAGAATATTATAGGCCTAGTTGCTCTGTAAGAGAGGTCGTATTTCAGAAATGTACCAGTTCAGTGGCTTATGGTTAACATAAGCTTAATCCTTAATTCATTAAGCTGCGAATGGTCGCGAGACCCCTTAAACAATAGATTTTCTATTGTGTCTAATTTACGTCACTCTACCTTTACAGTCTAGGGAATACCTATTACCTATGTTTCTGATGCACTTAGTCAATATAGCCAGGAGAAAAAAGTAGAGTAGAAAACTAAGTTGAAGTTAAAATCAACCGAGTAACGTGATCTTCTTATTCATCCGAGCGCTCAACCGCTATTGACAATCTGCTTAACTTAAAGGATTTTGTACGGATCTTCATTTTATGTACGTAGGGATGTGGTATGGCGCATTGAAAAGAAACTACTTCATAGCTTTAAAATTTGTAATGAAATACTTGGTAAATAGGCACATGTAACATAGGAGCTTTTCTTGAGCGATATCGTGGTAGAGTGTGACTTACAATTTTTTATGTAGTGTTGTTAATACAAAAGTCACACACAACCCTACATATAAATATAATATTCTGTTTTATGTAAAACAAAGATTCGTACATATTTATCCTACTGTCCATGCCCTTACTAGACTTCAGCTTAGCATTATACCGAGTACCAAAGTCGCCGAGCGCTGGTTTTCAGCTGAAACCCTTATAGTGAGACGTGGATAAAAAGCAGTGTAATACATAAATAAATAAAAATAAATTTTATTACAAGAATAAATGATAAATTAAAGCATTTTTATACAAACCTAACAATCATTAGGTATCATATGAATGATACCTATATTTATATTTATCTAATTTGTTAGTGCATCGATTAGGTACCATCATCAGTGGTTTCTAAAAGTAGAGAGCGCAATCCAAATATTATGTACGGAACAGTAGATATTTTTTTAGCGATTTCAGTGTTGGTTCCATAGTAAGAATTGTTTATAATGATGACTACAATACCCTCCTTCAATGTTTCCCTCGTTCAACCAGCTACCGTGTATATGAAGCACGTATTTGTGCAAAAACATAATTTTCCTTGAAACCGTTTTCAATAAAGTCAAGTCGACAATGACAAATCTAACTGCCATTCTCAACCGGATCTAGTTATCGCGTATAATATAACTCGAAACTCGTTATGTATCGTGTCATTAGAGAAAAAATTACTACCTATATATGATTGCATTGCGAAACATCGGATTGATTGTTGTAATAGTGAAATACGGAAAAATATCTGGCTTATCAATAGGTTAATAGGTGTTTATCTAGGTTATGCGTGATTGTTTTATATTATAGATTTATTCAATAATAATGGATAGTTTTCTGTTGTATTGTTTAAAAATCTAGAAAGAATATGACATCATGAATTTTTTTCAGTTATTTTAAATAACGTCTCCACAATGCCTGATTCAGTATTGTTCTAAACTTATATAAAAAATATTCCTATTTCTGATAAATCTCCCTTCGATTTGTTATTTTGTTCTATTGTCTCGAAAGTACAAACATTGAATTCATAAAAAGATTTTTAATGGTAAGAATAACTGAGATCAAACCTTTTTATACGTTTTTATCTGATTTTTCATTTTAAATGAACATTCTTTTGATTTAATTGAAATAATTTGTTCTTATTGTATTACAGAATTGCTTTCGAATTCGTTTAGCGACGTTATATAAGCAACTGATATTAGTAAAGGCTGGTTTTAATTGGATTTCGTACGCAATGTTATTTACTTATCGTAAGTTATAAGTAAACTCATCAACAATCATTTATCAATTCGCAATTATTTGTAATACGAAATATAATGTTCGTGCTTTATGATTTATTGGAAAGAATAACTAAAATCAAATATTTTTATCTGATTTTTCATATAACTTGAAAATTCTTTTGATTTAACTGGATTATTTGTTCTTATTGTATTATAAAATTGCTTTTGAATTCGTTTGGCGTCATTACGACGGTAATTAAAATGTATAATATTAGTAAAGGCTGGTTTTAATTGGATTTCGTGCGCAATATTATTTACTCGTAAATTATATGTAAACATCATCAACAATTATTTTCAATTCACAAATAATTGTAAAAGGAAATATAAGTATATTAAATACAATTTAATTTATAGTATCGATATTTTGTGACTCAATGTTAATTATCATAAATCATGGGTTTTATATTCGGGGATTTCCAAACCACTTCGAATATAAACATTATACTTGAACTCTAAAATAGGTGGTGTGTCATCAGTATAAATGATCGTTTCGGGAAAAATCTTAGACGTCCTTTGCGATATGACGAATAAAGAATAGACTAAATTCATCTGCTAGATACCTATATTCCAATTTGAGTAAGAAAAGTAAGTAGGTAAGTATTTTGTAAAATTATAAATTTTTATTTGTGTAAATTAATACGTTTGTACTAACATAGCTTGTAAGTCAATTGTAACTAAAACTAGGAGTCTTGATACTTGAGAAAAATTTATTTATTATTATTTCCTTTATTCATTATATATAGGTACATATCTTTTACATTTTTAAATACATATTCAAACTACACATTTAAAAACATAAAAAATAGGGACCAACCGCCTTCATTAATAATAAGTCTAGTTATGTGACTTAAAAATATGATAGTAAGAAACTCTGATTAACGGTACAGACAATACTGAATGCACAGAGGCTCCTTTATACTGGTAGAATATAAGCAGTCTAGTATACTAGCGGATTTTTTTGACAACCATTTTACTCTGGCATTTCTTATAGCGTAACTGTACCGATTAGTATCTGCCTCGAGAATTTACTTTTTATTCACTACTACATACATCTACTACAAACTACTAATGAGCTAGGACTCAACCGCCTGAGTAAACTACTTACTGTACCAATGTAACGCGCTCAAACCACTCATAAATAACCACGATTAAGAATGAATTGACAGGTCCCATAGAATTTAGAATCCTGAAGTAATGAATAGAATAAAATATTTCTTTAATAAAGTGACCATGACTCAAATAGGTCAGTAAAACTAGCATCTATGTTAGTAACCACTGATAAAAAGAACAATAAAAAATAATGTATCACCGCTGCGACATCCTATGAGAGACAGTAGGTACTATAGCGACCCACGTAAGCACAATACAACCTGGGGGTCTACCGCGTAACAAAATGGTAATGAACATCAGTCTATGGTAATAATCTTAAATTTACCGATCATGAAGATAGGAGTCCCAACTTTATGATCTAAATGAACTCTCATGATCGTATTGAAGTTTATTACCAGTGTCTGATGTTCATTACCATTTTGTTACGCGGTTACGCTGCCTGCGATCATACTTAGGATGCTGTTGGAGCTGGCCCGCACCCTGCGCAACAGAGAACCGCATCTTTTACGTATTATTGCGTAGAAGCAATCTACATGTGCGTGTGCGAGCATTCCCGATGCACAACAGAAGCGGGGTAGCCTCACCAGCACCCTAAACGTATGATTATTGATAAATAGGTATAGGTAGACTGATGATAAATGAGTTAGTAGTGGCTGCCTCATTGGTTTAGTGGTAACAAGTACGGCTGCTGAACGTTAACCCTGGATTTGATTCCCAGGTCAGGAAAAGTGTTACTGGATTTTTCTGTTAAGAAATTTTCAGCAGAAGCCTCTTGCCATACAGGACCTAAGGTTTTTGTTGTGTTTAATGCACTCGTAGCAAGCTTATTATGGGTGAATGAATTAATTAAATATTGTATGAAAAACGTAAATCATGATATAATTATTTTATAATATGTAGAGCTATTATACAAAGAGGTCTTGAAGTCAATAATAATTAAACCAAGGAGTGGGACAGCGTATTACAATAAAAAAGAAATAATTGGTCTAGAGAAAAATATATAAAGCTTTACAAAAGCTGTAGTCACTATAGTAGCATTCTGTAGCTATTATCTGGCAACTGTTCGACCATGCAGTATTCTCGATTTTTGTTCTGTTTGCCAAGAGAGCAATACGAGCAACAAAAGTTAGTGATGTAACGAAATCATGACATACATCTTTTAAACCAAATGTAATAAACGAATGATTAAACCACAAGAAATAAATATACATAAATTAATGATTGAAATTAATTATAATAATAATATAAATAAATGCATATCAACTTACCAACGACTCCAGTGACAATCCAATGATACAGAAATAAATCACAACAGAAACACAGAAATGGACGATACAATGAACACCACGGGATAGGGTTACAAAACAATATAATAAAATAAAATCACCAGGGTCAAACAGGATCGCACAACCAAACTAAATGTGGACGCACATGCACACTGACGTGGGGAGGTCCAGGACTCGAGCTTACAGTTACAGACGTTTCATAATCAATGCGTGACTCTTGTAATATTTACGTAATTTTTTTTTCAGCTTGTCTTTCGGTCGTCGCGATGTAGTCTAACCGCTACCAAATGTACCGCTCCCGGTGAACGCACGGGCCGCACTGCTTGCCCATAACGGCAAAAGGTCGTTCGTTACCCACATTCTCTTTCCGCGCAAGCCTTCTCAAGTTAGAAGGAGATGGAAAATTTACAGCTCCACCGGACTAGTCGCTGGAGCGAGACGGCAATAACACAGCCTCACAGGAAAACCCGAACTCGAGTCTTGATAGTTCTAACTTAAGACCGTGCTTTGCCTTTGTGAATTATTTGAAAGGTATACCTCATTGCACAAGCATTTATATGTGTAAACGGAAATAATAAAAACGTTCTAATTGTCATATGAATGAGCAGGCTTTTGCAAGGTAAATGTCGATTTCCACACAACTTCGCACAGTGCGTGTATGTCGCCAATTCCCATAACGCGCTAACTAATTATGCGTAGACCTTGGGCTGTTGGAAATATTTGCTCATTCCAGCATTAACCAACCAAATCCATAGCAAATATTAACTGAACAAGAGGCCTTGTGCAGTTAATATTTTGGTAATTATGCTCTAATTAAACGTAAACTCCTGTTATCCCCGGTATCTTCATTTTAACAGCACAATTTAGTCACATATTCAAATCCCCAATTTGATATTTTGGGTAAACAGAAGATCCCAAATCATTAATTTCGACTAACATAGTCTATGACGATAATCCCTGAACCGTAACTACGCGTTCTCGATTTAAATTTTCCTCGCTCAGTGAATTTCGGCTGCTAACGAAAGCTAACAGCAAGGCTGAATGATTAAATTAGTTAGTAATTTTCACTATTCAATTTAGATTATAATGATGGATTTTCACTATGAGTAAGTAAACTTCGACTTTTACGACCTTTTCAGGATAGCTGGTAGTTTCAATTCGAAAACCGCAGACTGTATTTCTTCTGCTATAAATTCGTTCCACGTCTCTTATATTTTATTACCTCTTTGTGATTGTAGTCGAAGGTTACCTTTTATGTTATTTTCTCTGGCCTTTGTAAAAAATCCTTGTTTTTATTCAAATATGAAGTAGGTATTGTATATTCTCGACTCTAGATTAGCAACCCCTAAATGTAGGAAAAATAAAAATTAATTAGTTCAGTAAAATGATTTTTGGGACTAGTAAAATAAACCTCACAATTTCACTAAAGACGTATTCGCAATATGTAGAGAAAGTATACCGAATACAATCGCATATCAATATAAAAATCGATTCTGCATATTCAGAGTTTTAGTTGCGATCCTCTCTCGTATTTAATCCTTTGATTCTCTGACAGTTAATACCAGTGTGTTTTTAATCTATTTTTGCACTGAAAATGCAAAATTCATCGAACAAAATTCAAACGGAAATTGTAAAAGAGCCCGTTTATTACTTATTATATTAAGTCCGAAAGTAACGGATTAATAGTTTGTTACTACTGTGCTCTATGGCAGGCTTACAATGCCTTATTGCTGTTCGTGGTTTCAATCGAGCCCAAAGCATTGAACTGTGGCTACGTATTCAACCGCTCGGAACTCTCTCCAATGGCTGTAAAGACTATAAATACTGGCCACTAGGAATAAGTGCATACCTATTACCTAGCTATTTGTAAGGTGTAAACAATGGAATTAAGAATACGATTAATATTGAATACGAATAATTAATATCTAACTAGGTATCTACCTAAATTACACCCAAATTACACTATTTACATATACCTAAATTACACTACGAAATAACATATCGTCGTTGATAGTCCCATACCGCGTAACAAATATTGCTAAATACCGCGTATATAATAAAAAAATGAAAACTGAGTTTTCGCGTCTATTCATTTTATTGCCATTCACAATCAGCTACCCACAGACACGAAAATTCTATTTAGATTTTTTTGTACATACGCGGTGTTTAACAATGTTAGTTACGCGGTATTCCACTATCTACGACGATATCCAACATAGGCTACTTTACCAAAAACACAGGTGACACAAATAAATAGCCTAGCTATTATGTCTTTGAACAGAGTTGACAAAATTAGAAAGATAAACTCGGAGCAATCAACAAACCTCGAGTACGAGCAATGAATTGAACTTTTCAAATGTAGCGGTACTTTTTTATCAGATACACGCGCTTAAAAGATAGAAAGAGACAACTAATTGTCAATTGCTCCCAGAAGATAAACAAAAACAAACAGAAAATCAACAGCATTCTGCAACATTGACGCCATCTTTGATGTCAACTGGACCTGTTTACGAATTATCGATAATTAGGTTAGACGAAATAGATGCATTGTTTAGGTATTTAACACTGGTTATACCGGTTGGTTACGGGTGTGCAATAACTAATATAATTAATGCCACTAGTGGATTCCCAGCCATAATAATTAGCGGTCGTTACAATGCAATGTGACGTTATTTAATGACGCCTCTTTGGATTAAAAAATCGCATAAACTTGTATTTTTTTATTGCTGTACCTGAAAAACTGTCCTCGCGGAAGTTCATAGTTTTCATAAATTAAAAGGAGGTAAGTAGCTTAATGTGCTGATTGAGTATATAACAACACATTTTGCCATACAAAGTTTTATCCAAATCCGTTCTATCTGATGAGTAACAAACATTGTTTTTGTTTCAATTTGATAAACGAATTGATATCTACTTTTTCTTAATTCTATTTGGTCCTGGTATTTTCCAAGTGCTTCCCGGCCTTGAATTAGCTCGACTTTAGTTACAGAAACGGTTGGTCATTGGCAAACACACTGCGATACAGTGTGTTTCTGATTTCACGAGAAACGGCTGCCATTTGATCTTCTTGACTCGAAGCAAATATCAAAATTTTGCCGTTTGTAATGCTGTCCGTAGCTGCCCGGTTAGATATAAATGGGATTACATATCTATAAATTGAAATAACAACCACTATAAGGTCCTACTTTTTTAGCGGTCCTTTTAGGGGTGAATTTATAAGTGAAAAGAAATCACATGAGCATAAAAAAATAGAAGTTTTTTTTAATGCGTAGATAACATTATTACCATGAAAATTATTGATTTACTGAGGCTTTCTAAACCGCTGTCTGTACAATCCGAGAAGAAACCTGTAAATTGATAGATACAATCGATACAATAATGAAATTGTTATTAAATCGAGTAGCCCTAAACCTACCGACGGACGGCGACGCGAAACCGCGGAAGACCCCCGCCACTTGGCTGACGACACTCCAGAAGGATTTGAAGGCGAATGAGATAGACGCCGCAACCGCTCTGAATAGATATAAGTGGAGCAGGCAGACAAGGAGAGCCGACTCCAGATAATGGGATAAGGCAAAGGAAAGAAGAAGAAGAATGTCTTAAATAAAAGGTAGTCACATAACCCTATTGTTTGCCATAATCTTAATCCTTACGAAATAAAATAGGTACCATTTCTTATCAGATAAAAAGTTTCTGAAAAAATGAGTGCTGTTTCCTTTAATTATGTTTTGAAAACTCTAGAAACGTTGAATGTTGATATTATTTCGAGATAATGACCCCTTACCTACCTCTTTTGTCTCTTATAACTAAATATGTATCCGCAATTTCCGGAACGCTAGTCGAGCCTCCATCAAAACTAAGAACAACACTGTTGTATTGTGTTCCACGTAAATATTATTTACATATTTAGTTTATTCGGGTACGTCGTTCTAATCTCACGTCCATTGTTTTAGTTTCACACGACTTGTTACGGCTGGGATACATCCTCGCCCATATCGTATGAAATCTATTTCCTTTTCATTTGTTTCGTGTCGTGTTCTGTTTCGTTTATTATTTCTAGTTGGATAACGTATTGTACACAAACAGGTCAGTTTTATTATTGTGTGTTACAAAATTTTTCAATAAGAAAAGACGAGACGAGAAGTGTTTCAGATATTGATGAAAATAGAATTGTGTTACAACTTTATGTTTAGGCTTTCATTATGAGCATCAAGCCGGCTACTCGCTCTTGGATTGAATTCTAGTGAAATACATTGCGAATTAAATAATCCATGGTCATCATTCATCAGTGTGGTTAAATATTCTACCTCTAAATTTTTTTCAATTCAACGTTCCTGACACGAAGGTCCTGACTCCTTAAGTCCTGACACGACATTAAAAATTGCTGAAATCATGACAAACATTTAAGTATGGAACCACATTCACCAAAAACACAACAAACATTTAAGTAAACAGTATCAAATGGATTCAGCAAAGTATTCGTTTCAATAAAAATTTAAAAGCTATTTTGTGAACATAAAAAGGCCACGTACTTGCACTACAATGTCAGAGTGGACGCGGAACTACTGTTGAATGCTAAGCAACCTTGCAGGGCAGCCGTGATGCAGCTCAAAATATTACACTAATGTGAGGTTAGTACACCCTCCCCCGCACTTCACACGATCGTGTAAAGTGTTTGGCAACAAAATAACATTCTTCGTTCTTTGAAATTCCGCGAGTTTGAAATAATTGTTTTAGGAAATAATTTAACCTAATGTTTGTCGGTCATGTATTGTCATGCTATTTTCTGTAAAAAAATTGGAAGAAGCAGCAAATAGGACTTGGAAATTAAGCGCTTTAATATACCTATACTTTGACTAGCCCTATATCAAAACGGCGAGGGCTGAATAAGTATACCATGTAGGTATAACAATATTATAAATTTACAATTGATATTTATGCCTGCAAATTATTGTCTTTTATGTAAAACTTGAACAGAGTAGGCAATCACTCGTAGTTTGTAAGTCAACTTATAAGTCAACGTGTATAGCAGTTGGTACCTAGTATTCTAAGCTTAAAGTAACATTATTAAGCGCTTATAAATAAGTAATCATAGCCACAAGCTAATGAATATTCATGTATAAATTTAGCAATAAAGTAAAACCCAGGCTGTTAAAATTAGTAGCTATGTTCATACAAAATGAGCCACATTAGTCAAGCGTAATAATTCACACCGAGCGAAGTATTTAACATTAGCAACGGAGTATTAGTAAAACAAAGCCGTGTCACATTCGTATTCGGAAGTAAATCAAAATCACCTTGCGTGGAATTTAATTTAAGTGATAGAGAAGTTCGCTACAGTTATATTAATCTCGATAAAGTGATTTCATTCATCGACGCAGGTGGCGGCTGGCATCGGCCCGAGCGAAAGTGAATCGAGGGCACGCCAAGGCTCCCCACGATTTTTTGCAATGATCCAATAGTACACGACGTCTGAAACGTAGCTACCTTCATAAAGTCACGTATAGTAAGGGTTGATTCGTGACAAGAAAATATAAAATAGTGTTGTACGCAGCACTATCCTTCTTTGGTGGATATTTGCGTCCTAAACGTTTTCGTAAATACAAATTCATTTCGTGAATTGTATGGCAGCTTTTCCCACACTTTTGTGTTATACTATTTCGCAGACTTAGAAACCTCTTGACTCCTCCTTGACTTGACCTAGTTAAAAAAGGACTGGTCCTACATTTAAACTCCTTACGTCATTAGGCTACTACACTACACTACACTACACTAAGCTCTACATGATTGTAGTGGTAACTATAATCTATATATTAATACGTGAATATAAAACTTCCCCTTTTTAAGCGTAGGTATTGCGCTCACGGAGTAATGTGAGATTTTGCATAGTTAAAGTTTATATGGAGAAGGAGTGCAGAAAACTAAAATATATTTATAATATTACGGTCGAATTGCGACCACTAGGCGACCTCTACTTTATGTAATACAAACAAAACATTTTGTAAAACAACGTGGAGCTCATAAAAACTAGTAAAATGGGTCAGTAGCCACACTCCACAAAATCCATAAATTATGTAGAACAAAGTAGGTACATCGAGAGTTTAAAACAACAGAATGACAGTGTCCACTTTACGCCGCACACGAACAAAACTGAGCTGTAAATATAAAGTTGAACTAACTTTTACGAGCGTCCACAGCTAGTGCAAACACGAAACCTTTTAGAAATGGCGATGAGCTCGAGGATTCTGTTTTTTATTTAATCTTCCCGTAATCTGGTCGTAAAAAGGACAACAGGCCGCAGCGCCACCTAGCGGCTGGGAGCGAGTGGTTCCGAAGCGCCGCCCGTAAAGTTTTTATTGTTTCCGGGTCACGGCGCGTCGACAATTCGGTTTTCCAATCAACATCTTTATAGTGATCGAAAGCGTGATACCAACTACAATAAAGCGTTTAGGATCCGAATAATGCTAACTGTGCTTTTATCTGCTTTACACATGACCTGGTTTGAAGATTTCGTGGCGATATTGGTTTAGGCCCAATTCACATTCAGATGGCAGCAGGCGGCAGAGAAGCGGCGAGCAGTTTCAGTTTCAAAAAATACGCAGCATTTTAAACTTTATGATAATTACTAAAATACATAGTTTCGCTTGAAAGTGCCGCGCGGCCGCTCGCGACCTGACGAGCAGTCTAGCAGCCACACGTGACCGCACAAAGCGGCGGCGTGACGCGCATCTGCACACACTATAACTGACCGCAACTGCTTGCGTCAACACGATCAGCCGCGCGCCTTTGCTTGGTGTCGATGTCTGCCGGCGGCGTAAGCGCTGCCGGCCGTTGCCATCTCATTGTTAATTGAGCCTAGTTTGTATCTACAATGGAATTATATACCAATGCTCGTTATTGAAAATGCAATTGTACCCATTTATTAAGCCCTACGTTTGAAAAGGGATTTCAGTTCAAGTGTTAGGTATAATAAAGGCTTCAGGTATTTATACTATTCTAGAAAAAGGCTATTTGACTTGACTTACATTTCACAAATTTATCTATTGAGAGTGAATATACAGAGCTGAAAATCCCCGTATAAGCCTCATTATGAAACAAATGAATTAATTTCATGCTTACGTTTGATTTCGTTATGAACAGCGGTCTCTTTTAACAAGTGGAAAATTCACGGAACGTTACACAGATAATTTAATTCCTTTGAACCGTCCTATTATACGTATTGTGGCACCAAACGTTTGCGGATTAGGATTCAGCGAATTTCGTTTAGTCTCTCTCAACCATATTAATAAAACAGCCAGAGATAATCGTGATCATTCATGTATTAAGAGCCGAGATCCACTGTTGTGTAAAGGTTTCCTTTTGTCCTCTCTGTGTCTATTTGTGGTACCCACACACCGTTTTAAGAAAGTGCCAAAAACATTTCCCGACTCTTTCCACCAAGTGGAGCGCGCAGTTAAAGTTTAAAACCACCATGTCTTGTAAACAAACTGTTCTTTCTGTGAAAGTATACTTGCTTTTTCAATTCTCCTTTTTCCCGAAAGTCGAATCACTAATAACTTTGCTTAGGTACTAGATACTATTAGATGCAGGTTTTAAGTTTTGGCAAACAACCTAAATCGGCTCGGTTCAGTAGTGTCGTTTTTTAGACGTAAAAAGCTGGAAGACTAACTCACTCCCGCATTTGTATATTATCCTAGGTACTACTAATCAAACAAAAAATTATTTATAGCAACTTAAATCTTATCGATTTTAGATTTTACATAATGATTGACAGCACTCGTTGAAAATTCATTAAAATAACGCCAGTCAGCATATCTCAAGGGGTTGTCTAATAGCCAAGATTATGGAAAAGCGCCTCCCTAAGATTTGAAGGCTATTAGGGGAAGATTTGCCGCTTTATAAATTAAGTGTCCCCTACTTTTGATATTAAAATGTAGGTACCTAGATAATCTGTGAGGTGTTTTAATTAATTACAACTTTGATGAGAATATCAATATTTATAACGTAAACATATAATTATATATATTAAGTAAGGCTTAATATTATTATTACATTATTCAGCAACGCCCTTATCTTGCTCGCATAACATAGGCGGGACTATGTTGTGTTAAATTGATTACTACATCCAATCTGGAGCTAATGCAGCACTATAGCAGTAACAATATTACCTCTAAACTCAAATCGCTATTAAATTCACAAAGGCTAATTTTATCTCGCAGCGACAGATACCCACTAACATTTCTGAAAATATCAAATACTATTTTAATACCTTTAATAACTAATAGAAACATAACACGCTGAGTTGCAGCTGAAAACCAGCATTGGGTGATCACTTGATCAGTATTACCGGTGTGCTAGGAAATCAAACTTACGGGGGGGGGGGGGGGTATGGGTGCAATCCCCCCCTGAATGGATTCTTAGCCGTTAACTTAATAACTTTTTGAAGAAAAATGTCAAGCCCTTACGGTCGCGATCAATCGAAGGTCTTTAGAAAAGTTCATGCGATTTGTGAATTGGCGTTTATCTTGGCAAGGAAAGAAAGGCAAAGATAAATATCTTGTTATAGAAGCTTTTATTGAAACTTCCCCGGCGGGAGCTTCAGATTCTTGGAGTTTTTTGAACGAAAGCACTCGATTTATTCTCAAAGCCTTATATTCGGGAATCGAGAATATAAAATTTGAATTAAGCCCTGTCAAATAAATAGAAATAGACAATACAATACGCAAATAATATACTTGTACCTATCTAATGTTTTCAATGTCATATTGAAAAGATCTTTTTCTTCTACATATCTGGTAGATTTGCGGTAAATAAAAGGCGACAGAGATTAAAATATTATATCCTTATTTACTAGTAATTGACACTAAAAGATTCTTTAATAATAGGAAATGACTTGAAAATTGAGCCCTGATTCGCAGTCATAGACTTTACTTCAAGGTAGTATACTTTGCAGGACTTTTAAAACATCGTGATTCTAGATGCAAGGTTCCAAAAGTGATAGGTCTTATGATGATACCTGGAAGAAACTCCATGTCGCTGAACGAAACGCGCTTGCTGCATGTTTTTTGTAGTTTATTAGTCATATTTTTTCACATGACGGTGATTTAAGGCCCTTAACTATTTCCAAGAGAAAAGTAAATATATATATAAATATAAGGATACCTTTTTTATGTAGTGAGCAAAAGCAGAGAGATTCAGTATCCGTCTGTCCGATCCTAAATGCAACCGGAGTAGTAAAATTTACTCCAAAACAAAATAAAAAATTGATTTTGTATGGCTTGCGCTAATAAAATATGCGTGTGGGTATACTAAGTCGAATTTTCGTTTTGTTTTAAAGAGTATCCCAATAGGTACTGCGGTTGCATTTAGGAACAGAGACTGGATAACTCTACAAATTATGCGCACTACATAAAAAATATCCTGTATATATTTAAAAAACAACCTAAACTATAAATGTTTGAATAACAAAAAGTGTACGTCACTATCGTGATTCAATAATAAATTATAACGTTTTCGGGAATTCCGCAATATTATTAACCTTTGATGATATTTATGTGCGGTATAGATCCCACTGATCCCTTGAGAACGTTGGAAGTACAAAGAGCTCCTAAGTACACTTTGGTCTTTGTTCAACACAATACATTAGAGTTACGTTGGGTATCAATGAAATAATAGGTACATTAGTAACAATTAAGTATTCAAAGGTTACTTCAAGATGCATGTGATTCTCGTAAAAAAATATAATATCTATTATTAAAAAATCGCAATCAATGGTAATTATATACAGAAAGTACGCATCTACTCACATATTTCACGCTGTAGCTGCACTCTTCGTATCCAAATTACTTCAAAATATCTGCATAGCTATTCTGTACAATCATCTCGCATCTCGATTTGAATCTCACTCTTACTGTCGGTTGATATTCGACGACTCGACATATCTACCAGTAGCGAAGGGCGTATAACACGATTCCCATCGGCTTCCCTTTACGTGCCCATTACCAATAGGTATCAATACCATGTAGGTATATTGATAAATATCTAAAGCCAAGTAAGTTGTTACATGAGTTCAAGCCACAGTTAAATTAATACTGCACAGCATGTGCCACGCCTGGCAAAGCAAGGTTTTGGAAGGATACCCTATTAAAAATATTCACCCTTCGCCACTGATACTTACGATAACTTAATAAGTGCTCTAGTCATGTTCCTAGCTTGTTAGTGTATGTCAATTCGTCGAATATCCACCGACAGAGTGAGATTCGAATCGAGATGTGAAATGTTTCTACACAATAGCTCTCCAGCTCTCTGATCGTCATTGCTTCGTTGAACCATATTACGTCCCTAAGAAAAGGGGAGAAAATGTATAATCAATTACCTATCCTGGAGTTTATCACTGAGCCAATGATGCTGAAAATGTGTATCCATTAGCAGATTCGGCTTGAAGAAAAGGAAAAGGAAAAATTTAATCGATTTAAATGTGCTTTGACACAAATAACTTTTAATTAATTAGGTATCTACTTACATGTTCATTTTTTACATATTATTATTATGTATCTAAATAAGACCTCTGCACTGGGAAACAAACTATATAAAACACGCTAATGCGTTGATAAAAAATGGCAAAATGGCATTATTATTTTTATACAAAGAGTAATTTAGTACAATTATTTATTTGAAGCCAGGCTATGTTTAATTTAAACAGTATTTTCTAAGACTTGACCTCTGATATCTGATAACTTTTGTGGTATTATTTGTGACCGAAATTATGAATGGAAAAAAGATGCCAATAAGTTTATATTTTTTATTTTGTTTCCTAATAATTTAATGGTTTTTTTTGTCTCGTGGTTGACAGTTAAACCATAGTATAGGATATCATTAGAATTATTTGGGACCCAAATATAAATTGAATAATTATTATAATTTTTGGGTCTCAAATAATTTCAAATGAAATTGCTGGCTACAACCATCGATGTCAAAAACACATAGAGATAATATTATATAGTACCCCGTAATATTTCTATGCAAAAACATCAGAAGAAATATGAGAAGAAAAGAAATTAACAAAATGTCATTTACAATTATTTTTAATTAATTCATTTCATTTTTGGCCAGTAAAATTTACATAGCCTTTTTTTTTTTTTTTAGCCTTTGTACATTGTACATGAAGCATTTTAAATAAATAAATAAATAATAAAATTAGGACTAAGGCATTGATTGGCCTATAAAAAATCTTTGAATTATTCGTATTTAAGTACAAACTCTCTGCTGGAACCGTAAAATTCAATGAAAGAGACACTAAAAAAACACAAGTATGCAAATATTCAGGCGTCTATCATACCTACCTCTAGCTTCGATAACTCTAATTTCAAGGCTTCTAAGCTGTCACGTCGTCGCTCTATCTTGATAATATAGGTAGTTTGGAAGTCTCAGGCGGGTGTCGGTTGGCAGGCAATAAGCAATTTCGCTTGCTACTGCCAATAGCCACTTGTGTCGCGTCACCGTTTGAGACCGCAAGTTATTAGTATGGATGCTGGCGATAAAGGCGGCTGTGCCAGTTAAGCCAGTTAATTTAGTATTACGTCCCTAAATACCTATTTGGAGCGTAATGGACATTACATGAGTTCTTTCGTCGTAGAAATTAATTTATCGCACTGTAGTAGGATTATTAGAAGAATTCAAAGCACCCGATGAAGTTATGGCTGCACTTTCGGTGATATTTCAGGTGACAAACTCGTTAACAATGCGACACGTCATTTGATACATCTCCGTTTGTTTAGTTGCCCTCGGGATGTATTCAAATTGAATAACGAAGTGTGACAGCCGCCCATTAGTTCCCTTGCAGCTACACCAAACGTATCTCTGAATTATGGACGAATAAACCTCGTAATGGACGGTATTGTCGTGAAATTCGGACCATACTCGGGTTCCGCGATCAATCTATAGCAATTAGTCCAGTGGAAGGGTTTACGGTTATCGAATTTTGTGTTAAACCATTATACGATACTGAGTATTGAACAGTTTGATCCGATGATTATGCTTAACCACCCGTTCATCGTCGGCATTGTATCTACTAAAATTGTTTTCGAAATTATGGTAAAGCAATAATGTCGATTGAATTTCGCCTTTGTTTAAAGTTAACGTGCATCCCGTGATGCATCTAAAACATATGTAATAGGCATAAGTAATTACTGTGGAGTAATTGTTTCCCACAGTGAAACTCATAATAAATCGATTCTCTCGTCGCGTCTCTTCAATCGCAACATCGCTCTTGGTGATAAAAACGGTTCGTGTCAACATGTCGCCGACACCCAACTGCACATGCCCGAGGCTTGTAAAACGTGAAAGATATCAGTTTACTGTGCAGCCAATAACAGTTTATCTTTGGGAACAAAACAGCGTTGTGGTCGACGCGATCCCGGCGGCACAATCAAGTTGTGAGTTTACAGTGCGGGATCGTTTCACGCGCCACCGCCATCGCATCGGGCCCTCGAGTAATGTGAGAAAGTTCCTTATTGCTTCCCACCGTATTCATCTCACCTGCGGATATTGTAATCTGGGAGTCTATCATGCGAGTGCTTCCGGAATCCCGGGCATATCGCTTAAAATAAAAAAGAATACCAAAGACGTGATCAACCGTCAGTTTAATATGCCCAGAAAGAGACAATTGGTTAGTCATTGCGTATTTTCGGGTTAGTTGGCTACATTTAAGCTTAGATTAGTCCTACGGCGGCTCTAAAGACCACGTGTTCGATTCCACTGTGTAAAATTTGGGTAAGTACCTACCTATATTGATGTTTCACATGTCATCATCATCATGAATACCATCACACCGTCGTCGGCGTCTTCCCTGATCATCGCCATCGTTTCAGTATTTATCCCCTTTATGTTGCGTATCCGTTCCTATGTTCACTCTACAGTTTTCAGGATGCAATGAGCCAAATTTCAAGCAATATTACCACTAAGCGCGTGAAACACTCGTGCAACTATCGACAGTGGCGAGTTGATAATTGGAATGCCAATTATGCATTAGTGATACGTACTAGATAATTATTATATGAGCTAATTTTATGGTATGTTCATATGTTGTATTATAACGTGGTAAATGTCACCATTGTTAGATGACTCAAGTTAGAATAAGTAAGCTGCTCAAAAGCACATGTGAGTGGTGTATTTATGGTGCAATGAATTTTAATGTAGGTACCTACATTCTTGTAATAGGTACCTATCGATTTTTTATTTTACATTGTAGGTGAGTTAAGGCGTTTTTTGAGCAAACGTCTTTTCCTTTATAACCTTTACGGGTCACAGAAGATAGATAGAATAATAACTTAGAATAATAAGGCATAGAAAGATAATCTCATACATGGTTCCCACTAAAACTGAGACAACAAACGTAAATATGTGTGCGTAAACGGCATACGATATATGGCTGCACACGCACACATAATTACATTTTTACGATTGACTTCGCCATTTATGGCTAAGTTTGATTTTCCTGACTTTGCGTCTGCGTACTAGGCTTCCATGCTTTATTATTTAAGGTAAACTTATAAACATCTCAACTTAATGCAAAGGCACGTCGCCGTCGTATAGTGAGATAAAAATATTTTTGTTTTAAAATATTATGCACTTCAATGTTTAATTTATTTAGTTGCAAAGTACACACCTTAGTATAGCTTTCGGATTCTGCATTTTATTTGAGCTTGTTGGAACAAACAATTTTAAGAAGCGTAAAAAGAAAAATATATTTCTAAAAATATTTATATTTGCCTATTTGTCGTGCAAAGTAAGGTTATGATGACTCGAGTATTGTTCCCCATTCTCAAGCCCTTTGAGATCACAACATTAAGGGGGTTGAAGAATCGCTCCAGGCGAAGCATCTCTCACAAACGTGACATCAATCATACCTTTTTGCGGCATACGTTAACAAAGCAACCCGCTGTGTGTCGTTATCAGGTAGAAATAATGGTGACACGGCTGTGCGGGCACACATATCATGCTTTAGAATTGTCATTTACATATTACAGGATACAATCTTAACTATACTTGTTTGCCTTTGAATTATACCATCTTATTTATTCGTTGAACGTGGCTTCAAGGAAATTTGACGACTCCTTACCCATCCAGGCAAAAAGCACGTCGTTACATTAAATTCCAAATTATCTTGGAACAGCCTGCACACCTACAAAAAGTTAGAAGTTCTTGAATAATATTGTAATGCTAATGTTGTGTTGCCCCATTTCGTATAACTCGGAGCATAATAATGTGCTCTAAGCTCTAATACACTCTTCGAAGTTCGGTTAACAACCTGTATAATGAGCAAAATCAATCAAAGGTGAGTAGAGCACGCCTTGCGATTGATTGATGATTTTGTGCTGAACTTAATTGAGCAATCAGTTCCGGACGCTCTTCTAGAGGCGACTATTTGCACGTACACGTAGATACATACGTACGTATACGGTACATCCGTGCTCTAATAACGTCCTCGTTAGCGACACTTGTATCAGACTGTACGACTGAGCTGTAGTTAGAACCACATGCCAAACGAAGACACGGCATCAGATCTTCAGTGCTGGCGGGGAACAGTTCTACTAAGTGAAATAATGTGACATCATTACTGGGATATTGAGTAAATTAAGTATAAAGAATAAAGTTTTTATTTGAAGGTTGTAAAATCCAGTTATAAAACAGACATACGTCTTAGCAATTTCAAATAACGTTTAATATTGAAATGGGTGACTAGGTATACCTTGTGTCGCCGAATCTGAACAGATTGCGTTAACAATGTCAGCCTTAATGAAAATTCCAAAATAATTATGTCCTTCAAAGTTCCGAATACTTCACTAAAGTAGATATTTGACGAAATCGAATCAAACATTTTATACCTACAAATATTCGAATTTGGAATAATAATCAACGCCCGTCCGACTTAGTATGAATTTGATATGCGGGAATATAATTGAGTTAATTAATGAAAATCTTGACTTACTTGACATGCGTGGATCGCGGCCGTGCGTGAAGTGTTCCCTAATTGAATTGCTGTCTTTATCTATTTATTAACATAATGTGGGGGTTTGTATGTCGGGCGGCGTCATCTCACGTGACACAAGTAACAATATTGCCGAAATGAGCCCCGTATATTTTCTGCCGAAATATTTTTTAAGAGGAACCGCGGCGTCTCTTTCCCTTTCATTGAACAACATTTGAGCTTCGTCTTAATAAATTCGGTTAAATTGTTGTGATATTCGACCCCAAATATCGTATGATTCCGAAATAATCTTTGTATTCAGAAATCCTTTGAATTTTTCCCGTAAAGTTCGTGACAAGATTATTGATCTTCATCTGCAGCCAACTACTGATAGATATCAATAAATCGCTCTGAGTTGAAAGGCCGATATTAACGATAGGTATTTTTGACAACCCTTGAGGTCCCGATTTAATTAGATAATAACCACATCACAAGTTCCCAAAAATACATGCAGTTCGAGTGACATTTAACATTTTGAGAGTCTCCAGAGATTTATTAATACAGGCCGTTTGTAAAATAATATTTTATAGAAAAATCCATCACTTTTAAAGCGCCGTCCACACCACCATGGGTGGCGGTAGCGATTCAGTTGTACCCCACCACCACCACGTGTGTTTGAATGTGGCCCTAGTAGATACAAGATAATAAGGCCCTTACAACAGCTGTCCGCCACCGCCGCTGTATACCGCGACGGTGTGGGCGGTGCTTAACGTTTTATCTATCTGTATATTAATGACATGGCTTGAAAATACACGTCGGGGTTTTGAAAAGAATTTTAATCACGATTGTTAGCCGGCAAGGAAACGGTTCACCCTCATTAACATGGAAAGGAAGAATAATTAAAACTCACGAAAAAGTCGTGTCCCGTCTTTGAAACTCAAATTACAGCTTCCTATAGAAGTTAAAAGATTCTCATACGTGCCGAAACGATGTTACATTTATTCTTAGTAGGGTTGCCAGGTTTACGCGAACATGCTCAGACTTTCGCCAGAAAGATCTCTATCACATTATAGTCTGTGGTTTTCGCAGACTGTATTGATTATACGTATAACGTACTTCAGTATTTATCTTTGTGTTGTATTTAGCATCAAATACACCCTAGGCATACAAGGCATAATTTTACTAACTATTTAGAATTAATGAACACACATAAATTGCAAAGGTCAGTCAAAGAGAAAGGGCCAGTAACGTTTTACACATGCGTATCTATGTGTAGTACACACCTACGCAGTAATTGACTTTGTGATCATCGGTTTACGTCTTCTTTCAATTAATAATCTTGTGATCTACAAACTTAATACCTTAAGTTCCTCGATACATTAGCAAGCTCGTTTGAACTGTCCACGCCCTTCTAGTCTGAACTGACTCTTCGGAGTGGTAGGATTCATGGAACACACAGGATATCATCGCTTCAATTTTCAAGACCAAATCTAAGTTCCTGACTTTCATTTACTCAAGCGTGGTCTGAAGGTAGACGCTAATCGCTATATAGCCGGTTAAGCGTTTGCAGCGCTAAATAGGTATGTAATTTTTTCGTACCGACAAACTAAAATTATTTATTATATTGTGTAAAGACAAAAATAGAATAGAATAGATGTTTATTTCATGTAAACCAGATTCAGGCATGAATGAAATGTCGAGACTCTGTGACGATGTCATCTATTATCACCTCATTTACCATTTATTCCTGGCAATCATCTTCTATCTGGCCATCTTACCTTCCAAATTTAAATTCAAAATTAAAACAATACGCCTCACATTTTCATTATTCATCAGATTCGACTCGAGACTTTACCTGAAGGTAGTCACAGCTGTGATCTTCTATCTTAAATTTATACAAGTTCCTTTTACTTTACTATTTTTTTTAATCATGTTATAACAAAGTTATCTTGTTATCAAATATTATTTATAATATATATGTGAAAGAAAACGAGATGTAAGACTTTAATCAACGCATCAAATAAACTTCTGGTTCTCCTGCGAGTCCTCTTTATTCCTGTCCACTCCTATCGTTCCTGTTCCACTTCTTATGTTGTTCCGTGAGTCCTCCCTCCTAACGACTGAGTGAAGCTGAGGCACGGATTCCGGGACAACTCTAGGTGCACGATTCCTAATAGTAGGTCTAACGGTAGCGACCTAAAAACGAAGCGAATAATAAACGGTTACATACACAATATTTTCTACAAATGAACACTCCAGCTTTTCTGCGCTAGCATGGCAACACTAACGAGTTACGCAGCCAGTTAGAAGTTTGTACTATACGCCCGAAGCTACGGCCGAAATGCACACGACTCGTGAAATCTTTTAATATAGGAAAGTGCTCCAACCGCCCGCTGTTTAACATGAACTAGTTTCAAATTTTACCTATTAGATTTTCTGCATTACCTGGTATGAGATGGGCACCCCAGTGCAAAGGCAAATGGGATTAGCTTGCTACAGGCATAATGCTTGAGGCCTGTGTTATGGATAAACTTGATTATTCTAACTATGGGTACGTGTTCAGACTTGTACAATATTCTTATGATAAGTTTGAATGTTATCTATATATTATTAGATACGCGAAGAGAAAAGTTTGTACCCCTTTTTAAGCTTATTGCGCGCACGGAGGAGTGTAAGATTTGGCATAGTTAAAGTTTATATAGAGAAGAAGTGCAGAAAGCTAAAATTACGGTCGAATTTCGACCACAGGGCGACCACTAGTAAACTGTATAACGTACGGAACTTGATGTCGAATTCCTTTAGAAATTGCATAAATCATTGCTAGGTATATATTTTATTTTAAAAATGTATTTTGGTTATAAATCGAGATACTACACAATAAGTAACATAAAACACAGCTGACAAAAAGATAAAGTTTCCAGACCGCTATTTTTCTCTAGGCATCTACCTCAAAAGAAAAACGTTCTTAAGTTCGACCTTTTTCGAAATCGAGATACACATTCACAAGAAACATAAAGTCAAGTTATTATAGAAGACGAAGGGATATTATATACTTAATACATTAACATATATTGTATTTAACATAAACAGCACAGAAGGGGACTGAAAACGTGACTTCATTAAATTCATAAGCATTAGCTTCATCAAACAATTAGTTGCGACAAAGGAAACCAATATCGGATTTGTTTACCTAAATACACTACCTAATTGAAGCAGTCTGTTACGCCGTTACATAAAATTCTACCGTAGGTACAGTTAGCTAAACAAATTTCTTTTAAATTCCTTATTGGCTTAGACGGAAGGATATTAAGTCTATACCTTCGTTTAGTCATAATTATTATAAGATAAGGTATGTGGGTGGGATAGCTAAACGATACCGACAGTAATGATTGTTCTTAGTTGCTGAAGTAAATTACTACTGAAAATGTACCTTACGAGATACGAGTAGATAGAGCAACAGACAAGTACCTATAGAAGAATCCTACAAAATACGATGCCATAAATGACAAAGATGTTCCCTAGCAACCGACTTATAGAAGGCTACTAGAAATAACGATGGTCTTGAAGATAACGATGCTTCCCTACAAATAAAAAACGGCGGTAGAAAGAATTATCCCTGTTAAAAGCCTCGTTGATTCCTTTCAGTTATCAACAGACAAACAGTACCCCCCGCCCCTACTGATTAGTTTCTGCGGACGTCCATAATCTTACAGATAAACCAATTTGTACCATCCCTGTTTGGCACTGACAAGCGAATAATTGGCTAGATGGCGGGCAAACAATCGAGATGTAACAAATATACGTACTTAATAACGATCACTGTGGCATTGTCTTCTCCTTTGTGCTGACGAATGATTTCGGTTGTTAAGACACGGGCTGAATTATTAGATACTATCGAACAACATTACCTACTTAAGTATTATTCTATTATATAATTATACTACCTTATCGATTACCTTTGTCACTCGTATGTTTCCTCTCGCACTCTACTCATGTGTGTATACAAAGAGTATGTAACCACTATGTGTGTATATACCTACTTATCGTGTGTAAAAGACATTTAGGATATATTCCATTTTGAATTAACAAAGAAGTCTAGATATCAAGGCGAAGATAATTTTAAAAGATAAAAACTATTTATTCCAGATTTTATTATAAAAAAATTAAAAATCAGCATTTAGCGATTGTACGAGAACCATAATAAGGCCTTGCGTAACTTAACTAAAATATATAAAATCTGAGATTCGTAAAAGAGCTCTAATAAACTTCCGATATTATAAGTTCCTCGGAAATTATAATAAGCTATAATCTCTTTATATCTCTAAAGTTCCTATACGAAAATGAAAACTAAAGTTTTTTGTACTTTTAAAGATATTGTAGACATCTTTAGCACAGTTACTATCTTTAGTGAATATGTCTATTAAACCATCTTTTACATAAAATATACTTACTGGTACCTCTTAACCTCTTCAAATATTAATCTGCTTATTTGCATTAAGTTCAAACGCATTTGTCGTCACGGTAATCTGCATTCCTTTTGAAGTTTGTCAAACGAACAGCACTTTGAAGAACATAACCAGTATTTTTATTAAGACCGTATTTAAATGCGAGCAGAAACAGTAATTTCGTATAATCACAAGCCCACCCGATACGACAGTTTAATTAAGACAAATAAATATACGTAGTTTTTGTAACGACAATGCGAATATTGTGACGAATCCAATTTTCGTGAGCATTCATTCGTTAAAAAACGTTCATGCATGCCTTCTGTAGAGCACTTCGCGTCCGATTCGTCAATTATTTTCCCATTTTTACGTGTTTCGCCATAAGGCTGTGCGAATATACCCAACACCACAGCTATGGTACAGACATGCCTCTCTCTATGTAATTGGAGCGTCAATATTCGTTCGCAGAACGTTTTGCATATTTCATGACACGAGGCCTTTGAAACTGTGCAGAGTAAGGTAGAACTTGGTTATAAGTTCAAATGTCAAGGGCAACAAGTTATAAATGCGTGATATTATTTTCTTCTCATTGTGTTCGGTATCTTTACATGGTGATCTGACAGAGAGACAAATACTTACTCATCGTCCATTGCAATGGAACCGACAGTGATACATTATGATGCAGGCTATAAATAATCGACGTAGTCTATCGCTGATTGCATTTTATTCTGATCGTTACACCGAAGACTTGCGGTTTGCAATTCACACTGACAACAAAACTAGCACACTCACGTTATAGATAACGAATAATGGAGTTTACGACTGAAGTTCGACGGACACTACTACGAAAGACGCAACTACGAAAAGCCTTAACTTCGACAGGACTCACTTATCCTCGACACGATTTAACTCCGATAGTCAGATACCTTGAAAATCGATTCTGTTGGAGCTACTAGCATATAAAATATTACTCTGTTTCTGGCGATCGGCGGCCGCTACTGCGGCATGCTCTTTCGGCTTCGCGCGCAGTTTGGTTACAAGAAAACCTACACAAAGGATACAGCGAAGGTCGAAGTCCTCCGCCATACGTCGGTCGGGGTGCTTTGAACTCCTTAGTTGGCTTCGCTCGCTCCCACCCTCCATACTGTATAACAGATTTCGTGATATTACTAGACAACCATATTACGTAAGTTCACGGCATTACGCGAACCTACGGTGACATACATACATATACATGAGATAAGTCTTATCGCACATGAGTCCCGTCGAAGTTAAGGCTTGCCGTAGTTGCTTCTTTCATAGTAAGTCCGTCGAACTTCAGTCATACGCCCGGATAATGTAGGTACCTGAGTTATTCATTCATACACCATACCTATATCTAAATATACAACTTCGTACAAAACGTAAATGTCACTTTATTTCAACCTATTCCACTTCCGATGGAATTGATGAAAGGGAAATAGGTTCTTGATAGATTTTCTCCGGCCCACTCAGGTCTCATTTCATTTCTCGAAATCTAATAATCCGATATCGACTGTATAAAATCTTATTTCATGTCACATTATGTTCAATATGTGACACGACGAATGGCGCAGTGGCTTTCTGCGGTACGTGTCACGGGTTCAATTCCCGCACCAAACTAATATTTTATACAATAATTATTGTTCCCACTATAAAAAAGAAATCCTAGTGTTCAACGCTTTGTTTAAAATAATAGTTAGATACATCAATTATTCCTTCATCCACATAATATAACATGATTATAAGGTATAAGCAAAAGTTCACTTAATAAAAACTGTTTGTGTATGTTGTAATCACCTTGTTATGTTTCTCTTATCAGGACCTTTTATAGGAAGATAAGATAATTATATTATACAAATGAAATTTTTGTCGTTACAGAAACGTTAACAATGATCGTACTCATGGTAATGAACATCTCTGCAAAAGAAAAATGATTTCGCCACGAAAAAATTGTCGACTTCACATACAAACTCAACCAACTGATCATACCATTATGTATCGGAAGTCGAAATTTATTTTCGCATGGAAAAGATTTTCCTTTTGCATAGTTGTTTATTATCATGAGTGCAATTATTTGATGACGTATCAGAAACGACTAAAATTTCACCGTGTAAAGCTGTTTTTCAGACTGCCCAGGCAGCGTGGTGAGTGGAATGACCGGTCATTGAATGTGATCATTACAGTGATGCCCATATTCGGTACAGATTTTTTTTAACATTTCCACGCTCTATGATTTCTCCTGTTTCGTTAGTGGGTTTACAGACACAAATTTTCACAAGCACATACACCCAAAACCCGCAACAATTATTTATAGATCATACAAATATTTATTCCGTGCGGGAATGGAACCAGCCACCATTAGCGCAGTAATCCAATCTCTTACCCACTGCGCCAACCGTTCCGTCAAAATTATGATGACAATGAGATACCTTGCTACAATGTGTATTGGTAACATCGGCATTGCGATAATTTTTCTCCCATGTTATCTTACTTATGCTACAGGGTTATTGGAGTTATACACTGGGTATTTGAAATGTTACACATGTTCCGCTTTCCGGCTACACTTTTAAAAGTACATATAACCAATTTGCCGCCCTCTAGATAAAAATTTTCAACAAATAAAATTCTAACATTCTTACAAAATTGTTTGATTACATAAAGGTTTATTTTCCTCGACTTTGTTTCAGCGAAATCGTCAATTAAAATGGCATAATTGAGATTTTTGGCTATTTCGCTCTCAATCGATATGGCCAATCCCGACAAGTGCTCTTGGGAGATTCTGGAACTTAGCTAAATAATTTTTCATCAGCATCATTTTACTGAACTTCTTTCACATAAAGCAGAAGTTGTAGGTAGGGTTACATAAATTCTAAGTCTGACGCAAGTTAGGAAATGCATCCATCCTATAAATCGTTTTTACATTTAACTTCTAATAAAGAAACAAGTTGTAATACGGAAATATTTGCATGTAAAAGTGGTCCCTGTTTTTTAAAAACTTCAAGTTCCGATAGTACAGACAGCGACACTGGCTGGCCGCCCCCCATGCTTCGCCGCCGGGGGCAAGTGCCCCCTCTCGCCCGCCCTAGGATCCGGGCCTGGCTATTTGTATTTACAGCCGCTGTGGTGCATACAGTGGCTGCGTTTGACGTGCTAACATAGAACGCTTTGTTGCGATTCGGTGTGCTAAGATGTATGCTAAAGAGCAGTTGGCGCCGTTAAAGAGTAAAACATAGAGTTATAATATTGTCTATTAAAACCTGAAATAACTGACAAGACTTGCGAATTATTTACGTAAATAATTGTTACTTAGTAATTATATGCATTTTAAATAAACAGTAGGTATTGCTCGTCTTTTTGCATTTATGTAGGTAACTCACAGTTTATTACAGTTAACTTAATAAAATCTGATTATTATCTATTATTTTTGATTTTGAGATAAAGGCATTTTATCGGGTTTTGAATAGAAAACCTAGAAACAGTTTCCATTTCTCATTTATTCAATAATTATTCATCTTACAAGTATAACAAAATAAAAAATACTGCTCCTTTTAGTACGAACAATCTACAAAAAGAACCCTTTGATAAGTGGGCATAACTAAACCCTATTGTATTCAGACGAGAATAACACATAGAATCTCTTCATACCAAGAATAGCGTATCTAACCTAACCCTTCGATTTAGGCAACACTTTGTGGACAGTCCCGATCGAAATTCAAATATTCTCCTTTTGGGTATACTTTTTGAATTATAAAAGCTATAACGATTCATTGTCCCGTGTCTTTAGCTTTAATGATTCTATTAGGAGCAAGAATTCGATTTAGCCAGCAACGCTGATCGAGTAAGTCAATATTGCCCGAAAATTGTTTCGCGATCGTCGGCCGATAATTTAATTAATTCGGGATCCAATTTACCAGGGCTGTTGTTTGGGCCGCTTACATTGGCCGCCACAGATGTGATTACCCAGTCTGGACTGGAGGCCTCTGTTTGAGTTAATCTCCAATATTGTTGTTCGTCAGTTACACTCTCGGCCCGCCGATGTGTAACATATTGCTGTTGACGAACAAACACTACATTAGGGCGAATTATTGTTATTAATTAATGAGATGTACGACAACTTCATCCTACATACTATTATAAATATTATTATAATTTATATCCTTGCGTAGATATAGATGAATGGTTCATCTATACGAAAAAATACCTCATATAAAATACATATCACCAAGAAATTTTATGATTCTTCCTTGAACGTGAACAACCCAATAAGAATAACAAAGAGTCAGGAAAATGGAAACGTGGCTATTAAAGCACGTTTATACCATAAGAGTAAGGAAGCAAAAACCGAAAGTATACGCAATCTCATTAGACGAATAGCCCTCCGACGATTCAACCTAACAATATTTCTCCCCAAACCACAAAGGTACTAAAGATAAAGTCTAACAAACGTAGGAAAAAATCCTCCCTGTTTGGGGCGCACCATAAACAGTTACCCGCGCTACCATTTAATGTTGTTTATTGTCTGTCCTGTCCCCTCATTGTCTATTCCTCTGTCGCACCGAACGTAAGCGGAATCCAAACACAACTTTTTAATTAACTTCGATTTGTACTGAAACTTTTTTGAAGTGTACCATTAAATACGGCCTGAACTTTAGTGCAATCGATTTTGGGATTAAAAGATGGAAATATAAGCTGGAAGATAATTTATATCTAGTCTTTTAATAACCAAATTGCTTATAGGTATGGATTTTATATAGGTATATGAGACGTGTAAATAACAGTTGGGGACCGTATATATAGAAATATTGACACAAGGAATAATATTGGGAATCAGATTATTGTAAGCGAGTCCATTCCATGTTATTTTTATTCTATATCGTTAGGGTGCGCTCAGTGAGGGTTAAAATCTCATAAAGGTAGGTATGTGTATGGAATATGATATAGGCACATTATTTCAGAGTAGTTCTATTGTGTTACCTATGGGTTTACCCATAAGGTAACTATTCTTTGTACCTACTTCATATTATGTCCCTAGCAAATAAAAATAAAAAAGTCTGAAAAATGTATTTCTTTATAAATAACTTTTTCAAAAATTTGGGTTTGAGCATTCAAATCTTGCGGTTAAACAAGTATTTAAAAGTAAGTATTTCATTTAATGATTATTTCTACAGTACCTCAGTAGACGAAATCTCCTTCCAATGCAATTAATATTGTTGTCCCCGCGGTTACCTGAGCTACAATTTGACGAATTACATATTGTGGTCCGTAACTAAACGGATTTGACACCCTTTCCTTTAATCTACACATAACATTTTCGTGACAAATATATTACGGTTATTTTAACGAAAGTATTGTTGAAAATCAGCGATAATTAACCTGCTACATCTGTTCTGAACAAATAATAACAATCTGTCAATATTTTGCGTACTTAGGTACCTTAGATTCAAATTATTAGAATTCCACGTACATGTCGAACAAGACAAAGCATTCTCCGAAAACAAATACTTGCCTTATAATTTTGAATATCTAATAAATACGTAATTACTACGAGCAGAAACCTAACTTTTAATAGAATAGATATTTTTATTTTTAGACAAAAAGTCCCGAGTTGAATTTACCATAAAACCAGCTTTGGCAGTTTCGCTCGTGGGCGTTGAATTTGCATAAACAGTAATTTTAGATTACGTGGATGGTATGTTTTCATGGAAAATGTATGGAACTAGATTTTTTATACTATTCTCAATTTCTGGAAATTTGGGAAATAGTGCCGATTGAGATATATTTAAGATTTTTGAGAAATGCAAATTTTCCACATGATTGTACCTTTTAAAAAAAAACTAATAATTGGGAATGTAATTATCTTGAAGATTCACCTAAAGAACTCTCTAATTATAAAAGAACGGGGTGGCGCAAAATTTGTGGCTACCCTAGTCACAAATTTTGCGCCACCCCTTACATAATAATATAATTGCACCGCATACTACAGCCAAGCTTTATCTTAGGTTCTTTCTATCTCAGTCGATGAAGATAAATCATACCTTAGATTTTAAGTTACACCATTAGCTATGCAACAATGAAAGTTCTGCCAAAAACCTTCAAGAGACATACAGAAAATTTCAAAATGATAAATGCTTGGCATTTTTGCTTTTTATTTAGTATCCGTAACAGGTCTAATACCTACGTGGAAATGTTCCTAAAGTAGACACTTTTAATCCTTTACAGTTTTTATTATATAATTATTAATTTATATTGATGCATATCTAGTTCATCATGTTTCGCCGACACAACGGCATGCGAATCAATAACATTTAACATCAATAACATTATCATTAAATGTGTAATGAATTAGAATAAATACAGAATAACATTATATGGATATTATTTATGTATGCATATAACTGCAAAGTGATCATTCAAAAAATTCATGGATATTTAAAAATAAAACTCATAAATTAAATTAAGACTTTCCTGAACGAAACATTACTTTCTTAATTCATAGAATAATTTTTTTAAGTGTTGTTAGGCCATCGACTTCTGCAAATATCTACCAACTTTAAGTTGTATGTCAGGTCCATAACAACGGTATAAGTCTCGTCCCAGTGGAGTGCACAGCACGTCGCCAATAGGACACCTCCCATGAGGACAGACTTAAGTACTTGTTCTTCTTCAGAGGTGGAATGTAGATAATATTATATTGAAACATTATTAACCGGCTAGTTTACCAAGGTATGGTACACCCGGAAATTTAAAAAATAATTATTATACCAGACTGGTCTATGTCATAATCGTTCACGATCTAGATATAAAAAGTAGGATTAGTACCTATACTTACCTAATATTGCGGTTGTTTCTGTTGTACAATAAAAAAGTACTATAATGTTGTAGCTGGTACAATAATATACTTATAGTCTGAAGCAATCTGGAAGATAGGTATAAACACATGAAAATGTTCATTCATAGAGAATGTAAAAGTATCTATGTATAGTGTATGTATGAACATTGAACAATGAACATACATACACTACATACTTTTATGTTTTTATTCAAATATATGTGTCAGCCTTCATTCCTTAATTAGTTGGATTAATCCTGGAATGCCTGGAAATTTACTTACTGAATTCAAACCACCGTTACAATATAAATATACAAACAACAACAAACCCATGCCAATACAAGTTGATGTTAATGTGGTAGTTATATCAATGCCCGCCAGCGGCACAAAGCTTGAGTCTAAACTAAGTTTACGAACATATTAGGTGCTTAAATCGCTAAGTTTATAATGCCGTTATTAAACGGGGTGCTGCTCAACAACGTAGTCTCTGTACTTAGTGCATGGCCATAAAGTACATAGACAAGGGTATTTCAAAATTTGAATTTGTAGATCTAAATAGCGCAAACGCAGCGGAGTGACGCTTTCCAATTCAATGTCGTTTGTTTGCGTTATTCCCACCACGAGATAAATATCTGTAATTCTATGTGACCTTCAGAGCCTTGGATTTCGTGCATGAATATATACTTAGTACGCACGATATCTACTTGTGACTAAGTGTAAAGGGTTGAAACTAATAAATCTCCATATTATAAGTCCTCTGCGTGCTACTAGCGCTAAGTAGAAACTCGTAGTTATTTTTGAAGAAGGTATTTTAATAACACAAATGCTAAAAAAGAAAACTACATTGTCTGCTGACTAATTAAGTCAAAAACACACTTAAAACAGTCTCACGCAATAAAATGTAAAGACAGTATTGTACAGGAAGGTGCCATCACAAAATTGGAGTTTAAATTGCCTGCAAAATGGCAATATTAAAGTCTTTTTATTGCATAACGCCGACGACGCTCACGAGCTCCGGCCCTCAAGCCAAGGATCTGAACGACGGTAATCTGAAATGACAATATTATCCTTCTCACGTACAAACTCCTCATCCTCTCTTCAACATGAATGCCTACAAAATATGCCTATGATACTTAACAGTATTTAAACCATAGATATTGAAACTTGTTAATAGAGCTAATCAATTTTAATTAGGCTTGATGAACGAGACATTCGCTCATATAAAATTTTCTTTATGTAACAACTTGACTTAAATGATGAAGGAAAACATCGTGAGAGAACCGTTTATTCAACATTGTACGTGTATGTTGTAAAACATGAACAATGATTGATTTATGTGAAAATGGCATTCATGGCCGTACCATTGAACTAGAAATGACAATAAATTAGTAATACGACTAATGTCATCCAACAGGCAATCGATCATCTAATCAATATCAATATTATAAATAAAACCATTATTCTCACTGTTTCAGACGTCGAAGAAAAATCATACTAGCTGTGGCCTGCGTATAATCCGACGCATGAGTTGCTTCGACGCAAATAATATCTACACTCGTCATGGAACTTCAACTATAGCGTACATAAAAGTTGATTTTATGTGGTATAGGAGAGGTAGTAAGAGTAAATTTTCAATAGAGCGCTAATATAGGGACGCCCTTAGTACATAATTATATTTTATAAGCATATTATGTGGCAAAAAAATTATCGGTGTACATTAAAGAGTACTGCATTCTATTCTATCCTAATATGAAAAACAAAATCTATCTATATCTCTATCTTATGGAGGTTTGTTTGTTTTTTGTTTTTGTTTGTATTTAGGGAGTAATCTCTAGAACTATAGTATTTACTGAACCGATTTTAAAAATTCTTTCACCAATAGAAAGCTACACTATCCCTGAGTGATATAAGCTATATTATATTTTGATAAAAATTAAACGCGCAGGTGAAACTGCGGGTAACAGTCAGTAAGGTATAAAATACCGAATAATATAAATTTTCCAACGCTGGGCGTGCATGTAATACAAATAATAGATATGCTAAAAAAAGTCTATATGATAGAGCTCTGCTTTATTCGGTGATGGTTAAAATTTAAGACCGCAATATACGTAATAGGTACTATCTGTCCAAAAGCACAACCATAAATATATGACTGTACGGCATTTCGTTCGGCGTTCTATCTGTGGTTCTATCCATAGTCACATACTTGCTCGTCTGAACGTCAAAAATTCTCCGAAATTCGCTATTCAAAATAAATAATATCTCCACCAGTGCTACTCTTTTGTTTTTATAACAGACATTATCCCCAGACGACCTCATCCTCTCGACAAGCTCGAAATTACATTAAAAATAAATTTACGAAAAAATGCGACCCCTGAACTGGTGTTACAACTATAAACAGCACATTAGGGGAAGCATCTCGGTACCTTTGTAGCAATTCAACTTTCATTTGGTATATGTTCACACATTAGGGCGGTACCGTTTATATTATTGCGGTTGTGGCGGCAGCGCAAACTGCCTGTTAACTGGCACCGGACAGTCCGAATACACGGACACCACAACATATAATACTTGCAATAGAATTTACTCACGACAATTTATCTTTACAACTGCTAGCGAACAACGCGTTTAATGGCTTCGCACAGCCCACGCCAACGAAGCCCGAGTTGCTATATACAGCACAGCTCCTAACATATTTTAAGTATATTTATGCCGCTATTATAGCTATTTATAGGCCTGCTACGAAAAACCAAAATACGCTACCTATACTGATAAAAACTTATTTTTCGTTTAATGTTTAGTAGGTTCTTTACAAGTACATTTGCTGCAACCGAATTATTATTTTCCAAATACCAATATTCTTGTTTTTGCATGAACGAGTTATATACCAATAACTTTCATAATAAAAGAGAAATAATAATAGGGTTTATCGTATTTCCTTTCGTATCTTTCAAGATTATCGTAGCGAATAAAAGTGGACGAAATCGAATTCGGTCCGTGATTGGGTTCTGAACAAATGGGTCAACGATACCCCACCGCTGGAAGCTACTGAAAGCTAACGAATTAGGTATTCACCTGCCTTCCTGGTTGATTACACGATTCATTTAAATAGCGAACAGGATGTAACCATAGGTAATCATCCCGTCCCTATTCAGGGAATTCCGTTGAACCTAAAATTCAGTGATAAGCTATGTAATATGTACCGTCATTTCCGAGAGCGAAGTCAATAAACGAAACATCACGATTATTCTGAATTTGGAATTCTAAGAACATGTATCACGTTATATTATGTAACATGCTGTAATCTCAATAAAGTGGTGCCAAGACCATTTATAAAGCTCTTCCGGCTAATTACTTATTGCAGCATTAATTTCCAGGATGTAGCGTCTCTTGAATTAGCGAAATGTTCCAAAATTATTATGTCATAATACCTTATATCACAGCGTTGGTGAAATAAGGCAAGGGTGTGTAAACATTTTGAACAAAGAGTCGACAAACAGAGGTCTGAAATCGCAGTTTGTTTCGCTTTACGTTGAACATACTTCGTAGGTAAGCAATTATTGCTGAACAATGTCCGTGTACGGCTGCGAGAATGTAATAATGGAGTAAGATTTTGGAGCAGGGACCGCATTATAACATAATTTTGTGACATCGGTCAGAAAATTACGAGACAATTAATTATTATGCGTATGTATGAGATGTATGTATCTTAATCATACTTAAATTTTATTATAGAATTAATTAATTTGTGTTTAGTTGTATATATAATTTATAAAGCTATTAGGTACCTATTTTTACATTTATTATTACACTGCAGAGCCGCAGACTACCCTCGTTTTATATGTATGCTGTCCATCCAAAGGTTGTCTGTAAGAAATCGCCGATAGCGATAAGACCGCCCATTGTTAATTATAATGTATAATTATGTTTATGACTTCTGAAAAATTGGTGTAAAATATTTCTTTTCTATTCTATAAAGAGTGAACGAAAAATCTGAGCATACCTATTCATTCTATCGCATCAACAATTTTCGTATTACCGATCGAAATATTTTTTTAAGTGTATAAATACAACACTAGACTTTTATGAAACTTTATTTTCTAGAGTTTTCATATACATAAATTCCCTGTGTCACCTGCAATTTCTTTTTTCGCTGTCTATAAACACTGAATCATTATTACCGAATCATTTTACCTAGCGAGTCGCATAGATATTACAAGTAAGCGAATGCGTAATGGTTTTCTTCAGCACAGTTAAAGAAAAATAAAATAACATTCATTTGGTGCGAGATTAACTCATTTCGCAATCATTTCATTCGATTAACAACAATTTCACTTTTTTTTTCAACAATTTTTGGTTAAGATAATATGGTTTTCTATCAGATTTTTGTCAGTGATTCTGGAAAGTAGTGATTATTAGCGAGCATAAGTGATATTTCGAGAGGCGTTTTACGTCTGAGTTGCTTGTTCACGTGGAGTACAGACGACTACATATCAAGCGATACATTACCAGTATAAGCTGACCTCTCACTGTACGGAAAGCTTATACAATGCGAGGTGCACACATGCGCGCCCCGCTGTGCCTGCTGTAATTAGTAACGAGGATTCCAATATGATTTCATTTTGGAGACCCTTAAATAAATTAAATAAAACATTATTGGAACTTGTGGTTAAATTTTAATTAGCCTAATTTTATTCTTCAATACGCGGATTGGCAAACGTACCGTCGTCGCATGCAACTCAGCCATATTAACGACCGATCCAACTAATTTGACAGACGCCTATATGGCCAACACTGGACAATGGTAGACTGATTTGGTTGATTGAACCAATTTCGAAGTACCTACTTATTTAAAACGCTAGTATGTAATCAAAAGTATGACAGATGTACACATATCGCGATAAAATCGCGAGACAATGTCAAGGCCAAACTCATTGTTAGTTCGCAACCTTCGTTCAACTATCCGAATGAAAGGAGTATTTTATTGCTAAATAATTATATAGAGGCTACATCAATTGCCCAATATATCTATTCTCCGGTGCCCTATTATTTCGGTGAGAATCCCGCGATATTACCCCATCTTGTGAGTGTACGGCTCTAGGTATAAATATTTACATGGTAATTCAATTCACGCTACTAGTTCAATTTAATCTCGCAGAATGTAATTTAACCAAATGTTATCCGTTGTTTCTTGCCAGGACGCCTATTAATGTGTTTCTGGTGTTTATGTCGCTCGGTGTATTCGTGTCTTTCTGTGTTTACGTAGATATTAATGGCGGATAGATTAAGGAAAGCTTTAATTACAAGAACGGTTGGACGCCGCCGGCACAACGAAACAATTTATTTCAGACGTAACTACTCGTAGCAAACAATTATATTTATGTAAATAACAAGGTCTCATGTTGAACAAAGCCTATAACGGGTTTAATTCCAAAATTAAAGTACTTAAACAGGTATTGAACCAATTACCTAAACACCTACTAAATGAAACAAATAGCTTTTCCGAATCAGGAGGCGTAACCCTACCAACTTAATATTCAACATAAACATTCTATCCTACCAAATTTCCACCTTAATGCTTGCGAACTCCAATTTACAAAGTTAAAAGACAACTCCTAAATGGGCTAATGGGGCACAGAAGACTTTTAAACTTTTCAACGCATTAATTAAACACAATTAAGTTTCTTGGCTACCTACAGCGGGTTGATTACCGTCAATTACTGCGCAATACTTTATTACCTACTATTAAATAACCATGTACTTACAAGCTACTGGTAAAACGAATCATAAATGTAACTGAATAAACTTGATTCTGTATAATTTTGGAGTTGCCAACAGTTTTCGCCCTTACCTCCGACCTTTCAACTGTTCTTAATTATAAAGTTTTCCATACAACACGTCGGTCGTTGAAAAAAAGATTACTCTCAAAGAAACTCGCCAAATAAAGAAAAGTAAACTCGTTGGCTGTCAGCTCCCGGAGGAAATGTCGGCTCTCGCCTTTAACATTTTTGCCCTTTTTCCAATTGTCTGACGTAGACTGTGTAGACCACGATCTTTAATGAATTTAAGCCACAGTTTTCACTCAAGTATCGATTTAGGTTAGTTAGAGCACGTTAGTACCGTTAGGAAGAAAGGACAACTACTTCAATCATTTATACTGAGATTTCTGGTGTTACCAAGAGCATCAAGTTAAATCTTAGCCTTTCAATCAGAATCCTGTACTTATACTTTATATGGAAAATAATGATTCCCAAATATTATACTCAAAAGGAATTTTCTCGATTTTTTAAAAAAAACATCGCCCTTTTGTTTTTCTTTGCGAATTTCTAAACGAGCAATAAAAACTAAATGCTATTTACTTTCAAACAGCGTAAAATTTTACATAAAGCCATCTTGGTTCCGATATCCGAGAAAAGTATTTCAACCGCGCAATGAATCGTCTCACAAAAAGATTTTGTTGTTCGAACAATCAAAAGATCCTAGTTTTTTTGGGATTCGTATCCAGCCACCGTTCACAATCCCATTGACACTTTATCTGTCTATCCACCTGTCGAAACAAATATAGGTAAGCTTTTATCGAGCCTTTGTACCTAATACCTGTCTATCAACAGACTCTTCTCTCAGGAGAAAATAAACGAAAGCCCTTGGGGGTTGAACATCATGATGTTGGTTCATTGTATTTAAAGAACACCGGTTTTGTTTGATTAAAGATATAACATCTTGGACTGGTATGTCATTAGCAAATAACTTAGTAGGTATTAGAGAAAAGTCTTGCAACCTTTGTATGATGACAAACAAATACGCTCAGTTGTCCAATCATACTTCGAGATTAAGAAGAACTAATATTTATGCAACATTTAATGCGACCCATAAATGGTTTGATTCGCATAACTTCGCTGCAGCAAGCCTGTAAACCGTCTGAAAGCACCTGTGTATCGTAACGAAATTATTCCTTTGAGCAATCGTGATTCCAATTCAAAGCTGGACGTGGAAATCCTTTTCCCCGATGCGAAATATGAAATTGCCGTCGGCAATACTTAGAAAATAAAAGGCAGCCCCTGCCATCTGGAAACGGCAAATGGAAGTATTTTTCACAACGATATAATTATATAAGGTAATCGATTGACCCCTGGTCCCTGCCGTTGTGTCGCTTCTGACAATATATTGCTCTTTGTTTTGATTCAGAGTCCACCTTATATTTTTCTGTTTGTAATAGAATACAATATCAAATATTGAATGCTTCAGCGCGTGAGATTTTGTTTGTTCCTCATCAAAATAAATAAATACGTATAGGTACTGTATAGGTAGGTACGTGTGACAGAGAGATGAACAAACGAAATAGAGCATAGCTTTATCCAATATAATGAGTAGGAAATTTAATTTTCAATATTTGATATAGCGTGCAAATAGCTTGTCCGGAGCCTTTATTGTCTGTCATTTTCCTTATTTTACTTTCAGCAAAAAAAATCATTTTACATTTTTAGACCTCAACGTCTTTCAAATAAATCAAATTTTTACAAAAAAAATCATGAAAGGAACATTTTGTCGGTAACGCACAATACTTTTTAAATTACAACTCCTATCACTTCAGTATTAAAGATGCTGATTAAATCAGCATAATTTCTCATTATCTACCATAAATGCTTTGACATGGTTTTATAGATGAAAGACACGTATTGACGCTGCTGGAGTGGAACTTACCCCTTTCGGGAGTTAAATCTGCAGTCGAAATAATATCTAGTATATATTTTTTATATTATAGGGCCACACGAGCTTGCGGTTCACCTGATGGTAAGTGATCACCGCCGCCCATGAACATTATAAAAGACACAAGGACCACATATCGGGCCATAAGAGTGGTGCCCTTGGCGACTGCGTCACGACAATTGCGCCATTTTTCATTCACAGCCCATTAAATACACTGTTCCCGAGGCTTATGCGACGGCTATTACCACAGTCATAAACATATACACGGCGCTTCATAAAGACATAATCTCTACCCTAAAGTCCGCTTTTCGTTGTAAAATTAATTCAATAATAGGATTACACTACAAATTATTACGTAGAGATGCTCGAATAAAATAACAATGTTTGAAGAGATTGTAGAGAATATAAATAAAGGTATTGCTTTGTCTGCGGGCAGCGACTCATAATTTTAATTCGCGTATAGCGGTTTGAGTTATAGTTGTGTGCGATCTCGGTTCAAGCAATAAAAGGCTTGCACACTAAAAAGTTGCAACCAAATCCTAGGCATAATTTTTAACGTTATCGTTGGAGATTAATTGAAGTGCAAGTTGCAACTGATCTTTATTATCTTATTAAACTTATTTGTAACTAGCGATAGTGATTATATCCTAATGCTGGAATTCGTAACAAATAACTTATGAAAGATAAAAAAAAAACCCTAGCGTAAATAAATACCCCACCAGTTTGCTATTGTTCCAAACACTGTGCGCCGCTTGTATACATTGCGGTCCTAGGGTTACATTGTGAAAACAAAATTCAACCGAGCACAGTAGCCGGAGAACAGGGATTGATGATGAATAGATGAACTACCAGCGGCGGCGCAACCTGAATACATTGGGTGTCAATCATTCGACTATTCAACAACGTGATTGACACTTGATTAATATACGTATAGGTACTGATATTGAAAAACTCATGCTGGCTTCGATTTTCGACACAGCCGATTAAAAATATCGGTTGATCATGTACATAGATGTGGTAAGTCAGAAGTCACGCATATTCCCGGGTAAAATAAAATAATATAATAAATCTATGTACGGTACAGTGATTTTACATTAGGTACGTGTGCATAGTGCATACGACGGTAAGTTTCCATAGAAAATGTATGGTTTTTTTGTTCTCAGTTTTGGTAAGTACGATTTCGTCGGTTGTTTGCAGAAAATATCCTTGTTGAGAATTAGAATCGTTTGAACTTTAGTTATTTCTGAGAAATAAAACGGTAATAAAACGGTTTTAACTTCTTCAAAATTTACCTAACGTTTTCTAAGACCATAACTCTCTAACTATAACAGAAAAGGTAAGCAAATTTTTGCACCACCTGTATATAGGATAAATTTTTATGCACTAGTATTAAAATATTAATATAGGATCTATCTTTATATGAGTGTATAAAAATTGATATAAAAGTCATCCCGACATCATTTTCAAAATGGTCTCTATAGAAATTTTCTGTACTTGAGGAAAACCGTTATCTGTATCGTAACACTAGAATAGAATAGAATAGAATAGATCTTTATTTCATGTAAACCAGATACAGGCACTTATGAAATGTCGAGACTCTAGGTGCACGGTCGTTGTGTAGACTTTTGTTATTTATTTTAGGTAATCGCGCAATTCTTTTCGTCAACACTCAAATATTATATAAAAAGGGTTCCCTTTGAAATAAACATCAAAGTAAAGGTTTGATATAGACGTCACACGAATTTATTCTCCTCAATAGGTGGTTCTGGGTAGATGGGTACTTTTATTGAGTGGGTATTATTTATGAAATTTATTATTCATATTGCTTTTATGGTTACGCAAGATTATTTGTTTTGAGTAAGTAAACATTATCAATACCTTACAAAGAATATAATAAAATAAAATTACAAAGCTAAAGAATTTCTGAACAATAAATAATAGAGCTGTGTAGACTGAAAATAATATCTTCTAAAATATACAAGTAATAGGTTAATGAAAGGAAAACCCGTTGAGGTCCTTTGTGAGTTGCCAAGTTGTCTCAAGTGGTATGAAGAGACAGAGATATTTTGACAATACTTTTTCGGGGTTACAAAGAGAGGTTTCTCTCTTGTATGAATTTCATTCTAGTATACCTTTCTTTTCTATCATTACCGTAAGCAATAAAATAAAAATATAACAAGAATAGGCATTGTTAACTTCGTTTCTATTTTCCTATAAGTACCCTACATACAACTAGAATTAAGTTATGGAATAAAGTTGAGAAGCCTATAGCGGGTACTATACCGACTAGCCACTGGCTTCATAAATAATATATCGATGGAACAAGAGCAATTTAAACTTTATCGTTTCCCTCATATTTCGCAGGTCAGGCGGGGAACAATCGGTGTTTAGTTAACACGGCGGCAATGCCTCGGAAGCTAAGATGCCGTAAAAAAGAAGGAAACGTTTCCAGCTAGTGTTCTCAGCAAATTCCCCCCAATCCAAACATGGTGGTGAACCTTTTTGGCACAATACTGGGTATATCGAGTTTTTATTTATTGAAAACTACAGCTTTACCTAACAAATAACAAACAAGGGAAGCAAATTTTAAATCTGTGTTGATTTTTCTAGCAAAACAACACAGACGTACGTTTTACACATGGTTTTACGTACGTTTACATAACAATACTGGGTTTGAAACTTAATAAACTGTTATAAATTGATGGTGTCTACAAGAGACACCATCAATTCGCACACAATTCTTTCAAAGCTTGATCTTTTGAAAATAAGAAATGAAGGAACGTATTGTTTCAACCCAAACGCTGATTCATATAAAATGTTATCGTATAATTAAAAATTGTTATCGTTACCTCACAAAAGAAAAAAATAAAAAATCATGGCTCAAAAGAAAAGTAAAAATATAAGGTTATATAATAATAGAGGGCGTTTATAACATAGGTAGGTAGGTATAGCCGTTTAATTTCACCAAATAATTCGGTGGCTTAATTAAAAACATTTCAAGCGAATTTTTGTGGCTTACAACGCTTTTAATAAAACCTTCACAATGATCTCTCGCAGAAGAAACCTTAGGAAAGTTATTAGGGTAGTCTTTTGTTATTTCAAATGCCTCGCGGGCTTTATTATTTTAGGAAACTTTTTTGCCTACATGTCTTCTGACACACATACCTAACATAATAATGTTATATGCTCATACAAATTAATGTACTTTTGTAAGGATTATGCTTCGTTTTGTCATGGTGCGCTCGGTTTCGGTATTTGGAATAAGCTTAGAATGCCTTTTAATTTGTAACGTGGATATGGTTTTATAATTTTTATCTTACTACAGTAAGATAAAAATTATAAAACCATATTACCTTCGTAATCTTTTAACCAGATATGTACTGACCAATAATTTTGCTATCACAGGTAAATCCAATGTCCTCAGGCACAAAATTATTACATTTTTAAAATTGCAAAGCTTTTCATGCTTCGTATAGAAAATCGCTTAGATGACAGTACATTTGTTTTCACGAAGTCATCCCCATCATTACGTGCACATGACGCCATTATTGTTCCTAATATGTATTATGAGGGACCAGGGTGATGTATGAGGGTCCCGAGATCCTATGCATATAGCCTTTATTGTAATACGAGAGATATTACATGTGTGTATGTATACGTATTCCATCATAACCTATTTTAATAGACTACTGGTACTGGCATTCCAAGGAGATGAGAGAGAATACCGGGATGAGATCCGGGTACTTTGGTTCGACCTTGGAGACGCCTACATTCTGCACATATATTAAGCCTTTTGTAATAGCTGAAAATAAAAAGGGGAGACCCCAAAGTCTGAGTAGGTAACCATTAACTATTCATTTTCTGTGGCCACAAATCCGCATTTGCAGCAAATAGATTGAAGATTGCAGAATATTATCTTCTAGCCGCCTTCTATGACACGTAGTTCGTAGGCGAAACTTTATATTGCATTCATAGGCCCATTCAAAGTTTATGGGTTCCGACCGGAATCCAAAAATGGCTTTGGTCTGGCCGATTTCTTTAATAAAATTTAAAAGGGTATCGGTTTGTAGGATCAGACTATATATTATCAATCTTAGATATAGGGAGCGTCGTTAGTATACATCTTACAATAATAATTGGTTTCGATAAAAAAATGTAGTCTAACACGGAAAGAAAAATTACAACTTACATAAGAAAGAAAGAAAGAAAAGCAATTTATTGTACCATAGAGAATCTTTGCCATAGAGAAACTTGTTGAGATTGATGGTCTGATCCACACCCTAAAATATGACCACGCATTTACACGTTGTATCGGGAATGTTTAATTGAGTACACGCTAGGAGACGTATTTTCCTTACTCTACAAAGAACAGAGTATTTGTTTGAGGCAGTCGATGTTGACGGTAGTGTACATTATACCAATCAGCGTTCTACTAGCAAGCCTTTTGACAACGCCGCTAAGTAATTCATTCCATGCAAATTGTAGCCATATAATAGCACCTATGAATAGGGTATTCAATTTACACAATATGCTATACAATTTGGCCTTTGATGTTGTATATTTGCGATGGAATACGTCATGAGTTCAGATTATATTCGTGTTTCAATACACTCGGCGTCTTTATTGAATAATTTGTAATTGGAATGTAGCGCCAGCTTGCCAATATAACTTGTGTTTAGGAACCCTTTATCTTGGAATAAATGATGATGATTGCTTTTGAACCGTGATAGGTATCCACAACAATTTTGTATAGTGACTTTAGTTCAATATTTATACCGCTAGAGGCGCTGAAAAAATTTCCATAAAAATATTGCATGTGAACGTGAACGCTAGACGGCACGGAAAACTCATGGTAGAGGTACTGAATGTATTTCTAAAGTAAGAAAAAAGCACTACATTCATCAAAACAAATCTAACCCTTTATTGGCTAAATGTAGGTATGTAGATACAATCGGCAATTTTCGTTTGCGTCCGGCGTTCAAAGGCAGAGTAAATAATTATATGGTTTGGTTATACTACGGGCCGCAGTCGTTCAAAGCATTTTGTTTGCGAAATGTATCACTGTAACGTACCGTGACCGTACATAAAAAGATGACAGTTACTTAAAAAGTTCCATCGTCTCGTCCTTATTATATCAAAGTTTTTTTCTATTTTAAACCCATCGAATCATAAATTAGGTACAATATATTAGACAAAAATTGTATTTACTCTGACGTCTATAAATAATTTAGTGCCTGTAACTGAAATTTGAAAATTGAAAATCTCCGGCAATTTTTTTATTAAACAGATAAGTAGACACTTAATTAATAATTATGGATTATACGTTAATAGTCCACAGGCTACATAGTACATAATATTGCGTTCAAAACATACCATTTAATTTAATATCTAATAAAACAATTCCAATAGATAATAATTGAACAATAAATTAAAATCAAAATTACTTGAGAATTTTTAACAATAATTGAAAATTAACACACAGGTATTAAAGTAAACATAGAATTTAGACAATAATTATTAGCATTTGTTAACTCGTCTACTAACTAGAATGCTCTTTGGGCAAGCAATAAGACATTCCATACAGGTGTTAATAATACAGATTTCATGCAAAACCGAAATATTTCAGGACGAAAAATTCCTCACATAATATCTAAATTCTCGAGGTTGACAAGTGCACGCTCACAACGTTGCACACCGCGCCTCTACGTGTGTGTCACATGTACTCCGAGGCACTCTAGAATGCGAAAATAAAATCAGTGTTGAAAATGTTTCAGGAAACCAGCCTAATATAATATTTTGTGCATTCTACTAAATATGACTTATGATACTTACTATATGATACTTTAAACTGACCGATCTGACTGACTGATCGGGACTGCCCGATCCCTTTAAGAAGTTGTTGTACTCATCATTATGAACAAGTTTTATTATGGCACCAACCCTGATATTGCGAAAAATAAAACAGCTGTTCCATACAAATAATTTTAAATTACTCGACTAAATCTATGGAATAGCTGATATTTTTTTGTGATTTCTTTTAGTCCCATCGTAAAAGATTTTCATAATGATGAGTACAATAATCCCGTATAAGGATCGGGACTACAATGGTAGGACCTTGTATATCTACGTATTATCACACAGAAACTGCTAGAATGTAATAATTTGCTAAATAACAGCGAACATAATGTACCTAGGTATATACTTACCTACTTCAAATTAATTTTCAGAAGACAAAGCTTTCTCGTCGTTTGGAACAGCACCTTTGAAAGCTACAGGTTGTCGTTACATGTTGCTGATGCAAATTACTCCCAATTCACTTCCACAACAGCTAAAAATCATCACTTTTTGAGGTCGCTATCTTAATAATTAATTGCTCTGAACCACAAAAATTTAAATAATAGGTCAATATTATTTATATTTCTGTGCTCTCAACATAGCTTTTTCGGAGTTATATAACTCAAAAACCTAGATGATTATTGTAAACGTACATTTAATTATCAAACCAGCATCTCAAGAGCTTTCATACAAGATTTTTTTATTTTTTTCGATTCCACACAAATTTTAATAAATCAATTATTTAGATTTCTGGGTTTGATACCGTTACGGTCATATCTAGTATGGTACGATGTAGTGGGCAGAAACCTTTATATGGTCTTCACAGCCGCAACAATACATTAACAAAGATTTAAATCGTATCTTTGGTCATTATTGAATATTTAAATTATTACTACAATTTAGTACCTATCCAAAAATCTATATCGACATAAAATACGCTCCTGTAAAGATTATAATATATGTATGTATTGGCACTATAGCCATTTTACTTTTCCAGTATCGATACCTATATGTAATAAGGAATGAGATATGATTCATTATGGACTCTGGGTGTGACCGTTAGTCTGGCTGACTGCTGTCAACATGAAAAAAAACAATTACGGGGCTAGACTATTTCAAATAAAAGGCTGTTAAAATATGCAGTGCAAGACATTATTCTACGTCTGTGAATGCACTACGCGACGCAGTACCATTCTTCGGAGACAGGCTACGTCTCAAAGAATTTGATATTTCTACTCGCTCTGCAATACACGTATGAGTACGTACAAGAACAAATAGAAAATACGATTCCAAGATAAAATGTAAAGAAAATTTAATAGCAACCCTCTGCTTATTTTAAATTTCCTTTGAAAGCTACGTCATGTGCTACAAAGCTACCTACCTACAAACTTTTACATGGTGAGTATTTATACAAGTTTTATCTTTTCCTATTATGTGCGCGTTTGTATGTTGAGTTACTCACTATTACAATCAAATTGGAAAATATAAAAACTTTCTATCGATTTGTTTGTATTCATAACAGGCCCATAACCAAATAAACAGTTCTATCCCATTCGAAAATAGTTTTACGTCTTTTTCCATAATTTTCCGTCCAATTTAATTATTTTCATAAATCTGAAATTTAAAAAAATGTGGAATTGTTTCGTTTGAGCATTTATTTGAATATTTATTCTCATAAGATATTCACATGAGATATTTAGATATAAAGGCTTTTGTAAAACTAAACACGTAAATAGTTGATAATATTTATTATCCTCATTATTAAAGCTCTATCTAAAACAGTTAGCCTAGCTTGCTTGCTTCAAGTTTTCGAACTAGCCTGCGTTTGTGTTTACACCGTACGTGGTTTACACTATCATAATGTTCCTTTGAAGGAAAGAAAAAAGATAATACATTTATTCAGCACAGACACAGTGACAACACAAGGGAGAGAAAATAAAATTGAATTCATTCACATTTACAACTTAGGGTGAGAGACAATCCGAGGGTTGCTTGTAAAGAAATAATATAATTTAACAAATAGTTCACAATTTGTAACAGGTTCAACGAATTTTGTAGCAGACAAGAGAATCTCTAAAGCCCCTTGATCTTATATAGAGAACTTCAACATCCAACGCACAATAAGTACTAAATAAATAATTCATATTCGCATTTACCTACTTGATTAAAATCACTCAACTCCTCACAGAGTCACCGAAACGAGATCCTGATTATTTGAACTGTAGTTGTTCACAAGAGAATTCTGTAAAACTTAAATATTTATTATTAGTAAATCCGTAGGTTATTACTTATTAGGTATTCAGCGAGTTGTAAACAAAGAAAATAAAAATTATAATTTTATTACTAAAGGCGAAGTTGAGTTTTAGGTCCAACATAGTCAGCAGGTTCTCAGTACAGACAGCAATAAGGCGAGAAACCCAAATACAACTACCACTAGAGGTTACAAAGTCTATACATTACAATCAAGACACACTTGAGCAAAGACTAATAGAAACTTAATACTTACACATATTCGCGTTGCCAAGCCGAGGGCCGAGACCCGAGGGCCGTAGCTCGGATCTTTGTCACGTCACTGCCAAGTAAAAGTCATCCTTTATTATTACGTGCCATATTAATTGTGTGTCGAGAGCCTCATATCACCCGCCATTGTGTGCCTAATGACAAAAAGATGAGACTCGAAACATGATACATTAAGTATTTCAGTGTGGGACATAATGTGCGTATTACTCTTATTAGAGCACCCTGCTAAACACGTAGGGTACTACAGTTTGTTTACAATTAACTGCAAAGGTATAGGATAGAATAGAATTGATCTTAATTACATGTAAACCAGAAACAGGTACTTATGAAATGTCGAAACTCTTGAGAAGAACCGGCAAGAAACTCCACGGAAACTCTTTTAAAACAATAGATTACAATCTTGATTAGTTCAATATTGCGGTAGGAGCTGCGAGAATAAAGTAAATTAATATGAATAAAAATATTAATGACTTAAAACAGTATTTTATAACGGTACTACGTTTTTATTAAGTAGAATATTACCTAACTAGAGTGCTCTCAGAAAGCATGAATAATTATTCGAATTCACTTGACACGTAGAGCTAATTTACAAACGGACCTCCTCTATCATTAATACTATTTAGCATGCCGATCATACGGTGAGATATTATGATGTACCTATACCTACCAAAAACCCCAATATCTTTGAAAAAAAACCATGTTTCTTGCAAATAAAATTCTTTATTAATAAACTTTATAACTCGCACATGATGAAAACTTATTAAATTAGTTACAAAATAAACACACAGTAACGTTAGTCCTTACCTCGCCTAGTGACAAGTAAAAAGTTAAACTGCATTCAACTCAAATGAAAGTTTTCATCAAAAGAAAGCTTTTTACTCTTCAACTCTTCATAGATATTTTTACAAAATCACTGGTCACAATCACGAGGCTGCATCCAAAAAATATATACTCTCCAAGATAACCCGTTCATAAGGCGACTACACGATGTTATAAACTTCTTACGTTACTCGAAAATACGGGCATAAAAACATAACAATAACAGCACCACATTAGGGTCATATTTTCAAGATTCCTTGCTGGAGGCGACGAACAACATGTTGCCATGGCAACGCTTCCGCAGAGGAAATTGCCTCTCCCCCGCGTTTCATAAATCAAGTCTCAGGTAAAATTTAATATCATTGCACGAATCAGGTTCGTCTTGCTAGTTGACATTTTGTTTTTGAAAAATGGCAACTCTCCAATTTTGTGAAAAGCATTGTTCGGTTGTGTTCCAGAACGTTGTATATCAATTTTGAGATATGAAGCTATTTCATTTTATGTGGTATTTGCTCGGTGTCTTTCATTTCCTCGCTCTGTGCCGGCGGCGATACTATCCGGCTAACTAGGTAACTTGATTTTTCTCATTATATCTGTACTACTGCGTCACGCTTCCTCAGATTCCCCTTTGTGGGAAGATTGTTATTGTTGTGTAAGCGCCAATTATTTATGTATGATAAACCTCTAATTGCCCATAAGTAGTAAACAATTACGACAAATGCTTATTTTATAGCTAGATATCAAAGATTTATATTATCTTCACTTTTATATTTGAATAGCAAAAACATGTAAATATCGTTGTTAGATAATGGTAGACACCAATTATTTTTTTGGCCCTTTTCTCTCTTTGGCATCTCAGGGAGCCTTCTCTGCTTAATCGGTCAAGCGGCGAGACCAGAGGGCCTCCAGCCAGGCAAGAATTATTTTTTAAACAACCACACGGCTATCAGCATAATGGAACTCGGACCTCGGCTTAGGGCGTTGCTGGGGAGACAATAAAAGGGAGAAGGTTGACACTGTTTTAAACTACATCCTTAAATAATTGTTTCAGGGCCACCATCATCATCATCAAGAACAGCCTGTCCTGTAAAGGAGAAGCCCTCTTTTCCGGCTATGGACTGTATCCATAGTTGGAAAAGAGGGCATCTCCTTTTATCGTGTCGGCTAACCAGCAAGGTTGGTAAAGGGGCTGACTGCCCAGGCTGCGCTGGACGTATGGTCACGAATACAGAAATATAAAAAAAGAAAAATGCTAATAAAAGTCACAATTTTTTTAGCATTTTTCCGATCACTATTTTTATATTTCATACGACTACGACTATCCTCTGAAAATGACTATGAATATGAATATTTTCTTGTTTCATACTTTTTCAGTAGTAGGGTTCTCGATTTTGAACCTATTTTTTTTTAATACATTAAAATAAAAGTCGTTTCCCAGCAACTAACACACAATATTTATTGTTATTTTGACAATATTATGATGTAATATATGCGTACCTACCTAGACTTCGGTTTCGTTAAGGATCTTTTTACACCCTGTAGGTATACATACATAGCGATATTCAAAAGTGAATTTTAGAAGAATCTTGCATCTCAAATGCAAGATTTTTTTACTTATATAAGTTAGTACATACCTATTAATTGGTTAGTTAGGTGCAAGTGAATCTAATAAAAGGACTTTTTGTTTTAAATGAATAAGACCTAACAATTTATTCTCCGTCCAACCGGCACGTCAATATTATTCGCGTATTTGTAGAAATCTCAAAAGTTTAAAACGTTCATAACTGAAGCTTGAAACAAAAGAAGTAACTGTTTCCGTCTAGAGCTCGAGACTGGAGTGAACTCGAAACGTCGAGAACTATTCTAGTTCGGAGACAGACTGGGTTGAACAAGTCAGCCAACGTTTCTCGCACGATAGTGCTTGAGCTGATGTCGACTTATCTGCAGCGCTCCTAACTACACACAGAAGAGTCGTTCAAACAACGTCTGAACCTACAACTTTCAAGTGCCGAGAGTATGAGCGAACTAATGAATTAAGTTAAACTAAATTATGTTGGCGGCTAAATTTAACTAACTAACAGGATTAAATTTTGAACGAGGGACACATTCCAACATATCATATTTGTGCTAACTTTTGACGAACATAATGTAAAAATAACATCTATAAACAAAAAATTAAGTGTCTCCACTAATACTAAACTAATAATAATCCAAGAGGCAGGTTCGGTTTGTTTTCAGGGGCCTCAGGCGCATCCCAACCGCAGCTACGCAACTATTTGAATTTTTCTGAGTAGGAAACCAAGATCATATTTTTTGACATATTTGTAAATAAATAAGGATCAATAACTGGATATTTCCCTTATTTAAAAGTCACCCTTTATAATATTTTTTATCGCCAACTCTTTGTCACTCATATTATGATTCTTTGTAGAAGACTGTATGTTTTAAGTACCTTCAATGATATATAGTTTGCGGAACTTTGTATCTGTATTCGTGCGTTGCGTTGCGTGCCGTCAAGCGCCAAGCGTCGAGTGTTTTCATCAGCTTATGCTCACTCACTCCGCACACTCATTCACTCCGCACACTCACTCCATGCCACGCGTATTTGAACTAGGAATAGACAGAAATACTAAAGTAGTTCAATCTTTAAACCCAAAGTTACTTACCTATTAATAATTAATTTTATATAATGCCTTATTCGGGCTCGTATCATCGTTGATTTTCCGTGTACTGACTGAGTAACCCCGTTTGTTCACACGAAGAAAAATTACACAATAATATACTCCTACGAGTATAAACTGGCTGACATTTTTACCGTGAAGAAAATAATAATATGTTGTGTCAAGTACATAGAATAAAAGCTATACAAGTATAAACACCAGAGTAATTGTTTCATACTATTGTATTTATCCAAAAATATACATGAAGAGAAACCATACTACGGAGCGTAATAGTACGTAGTAATACTTAGTATTCTTTGATAATAGTACCTATCTACATTAAGGCCTAAGTTCACCGACAACATAAGAGACGGTTAAAGCAAAATCAACCATATAAACATGAATTTTTGTATGGGTAATCGGCCGATTTCATTTTAAACACCTATTATTTTAATGGTGAAAATGGCTCTAAGAATAGGTATGCATCTAACCGATCGCTTTCATACATGAGCTATCTAAACCTAGAGATGTTTAGATAGCGCAATGAAAATCATGCCATGTTTTATTGTGAAAAAGCGGCTACATATGAATAGTGTGTATTAGTAGAATTATGTCATATTGCGTTTTCTTTTTTCAAGTTTCTATGCCATATATTTCTCTTCCATTTACCTATCACACCCTATTTTTTTCCTCGTCGTATAAAAAGTCATCCCGTACATTTCTCGCAAATAAATCACAATAAAAATAGGTACGTCACAATAACTCATGATTTTGTACTCCTCATTACATTCAACCTAAGTCAGCTTAACCTCAAAAACCAAACAACGAACCATTTTGCTCACGTATATTTTATTTACGCTTAAGAGGAATTTTTCGCTTCATAAATTGCTTCGTAAACGTACTCCTAAATAACATTATTATGATATTAGGCTTACAACGAAAATGGTAATTGATAAAAAGGAACCGACCACCGACGGTCGTTTCCGTTATAATAGATTCTGGGTCGGAACTTACGAAGCACTTTTAAATTTACATGTGTCGGATATTGCACTGGCACCGAGGCAAATGTTGTGAATCACCTTGAATTGAAGAGCAAATAGTACAGATTACTTATTTTAACTATTTACACTGACTTATTGCGTTATATTTATGATTTATGAGTATCACTATTCTCCTGAAGTCCATATTATTCAGCAAAATCATGTAACAGACACTCAGAATAAATAATAATACCAGAAAAAAGCAAGCATAACCCTAAACGAAAATTCACTCCGTAACGCTGTTATAGTCATGATTTATATCCATCCATTACACATTAAACCACAAAATCTTAAAATGAAGCGGCTCATAAAACAAGAGAACGCGAGGCGTGCCACTCCCCGATGGCTTTATTTTGTCGAATCGGCAAATGACAGTGATAAATGAACCACTCTAACAATCAAAGTAAACTGTACTATAAGCTTTTAACAGGTAGTCAAATTAATGGTAGTGTCATGTTATTAATATTTAGTCGATATTTGGTTAACGCCTGTATTATAATCAAAGGATCCATCCCTCCTTGGCGAACACATGCTCAATTGAGAGAATTACTTACACAAAAAAGTACCCACACATACAACCTCATGTTCACATGGTAGGTACGTAATGATTTTAGCGTCAACGTCATATGAAATCTTCATAAGAAATACAAAGCGTTATCGCAGTATCACCGTTGAATTGTGAATGAATTGTTTTGAGCGTTTGAGTGTTGACATACGAAATGATGATATCGAAATGATACCTCCGCTGACAGCATAAACTAGATAATTATGTAGATTACCTTAACGCTAACGCCCGTGTGAGCGGTAACCTAAAATTGCAAGCAGCATTATCTGGGTCTTAAAAAATATAAAACCATGAACCAATTGTAAAAAACTGTATTTTATATTTCTTTCGGTTAAAATCTGAAAATCTGCACCAACACGCGAATTATGATAACCAAGTTTAGTCAGTACCATATTTTTTTAACTTGTAACCCTATTATATAACATTAAAGTATTGTATGGTAGGTATAACTAACTATAATTTTACACTGACCATGTCTAATTAAGTAAATATTTTTTGTGACAAAATATTATTAGATATTATGTAAATTATGTAATTATCCCTTATATGACTTATTGGCAAGTAATGTAGGTAATTCGTTTCTCAAGTAAATTAGTTTTTTGGAAAATTCATCCCCGAGGGGGTAAAATAGGGGATGAAAGTTTATATGAAAATCCGTCATTTTAAAAGAAGTTCTTTATTCATTGTTTCGATTAGAAATAAAGACACACATATTTCAGGAGTTTCGAAAACTCTACCTCTAAAGCGATGAAACTGATGAAAGTCTGTTTGAAAATCGGCCATATTTAATTAAATTCATATTATCGACTTCCACGCGAGCAAAACCTCGGGCTTCAGCTAGTAACCCATATAGCGCACGGCCTATCATTAACCATCATTAATAATATTCCACCACTTGTTCTAAACTAGTATACTTATTACCTACATCAAACGAATACACCGGGAAAAGTGGAAGGAGGGAGGGAAGGCTTTTACCTTGCAGTGGGACAGTAAAGGCGTGTAAAAAACAAACATAATGGGTATAATAGGTACAGTCACGGGCACAGTAATGTATAATAATTATGTTAACGGAAAAGTATGTAATTCGTCATTGTATACAATCCCTAAAATAGATAGGAAATCTATGATATATTTTGTAATATGACTAAGAGAATTTCAGCCACACATGAACTCTGTCATAGTAGGTTAAGGTGCGGCAGCTAAGCCGCGAATATGAAACTGAACAAAAGTGAAGATTACAGGATTATACAGATATAGAAACCTAGGAATTGTGTACAATTCCTAGGTCACATACATTTCCAGTAATTCATGTAGTATTAGGTATACATGTAGCGATATTCAAACGAATTTCTAAAAAAACTATTGATTGTGTAATCTGCGAACACAAACCAAACATAGCAGGGTCATTTTCACAAAAACTGTACATTCGTGTTTCGGGTGTGTCCCACAAGTTTTGTATTTTTTTTAAAGAACAATTTATACTTTTTGGAAAAACAAGATTAAAAATTAAGATCTGTGATAAGTTCCTAATAATATTCTATAATGTTGCTGCTTATAAACATAATCTTAATACCTTAATTTTCAAAAATGTTGGTAGAAGGTATCTGTTTTAGCGCTGTCCCACTACCAATTTCAGTAAAACAACGTAACTTTAATGTATTTTGTTGACATAAATATACTGATGTGTTTGATATTTCGGAAAGTATAGTTAAGTACGGTTTGTTTCACAATTACAGAAATGGTGTAATGTCGACCAAAATATTTAAATAATTTTATCTTTGTGGGGGACATATTTGGTTATAGTGGAAAATTCCCTTCCGAAACCACAATTTCTACGAGATGATAGCAATAAAACTACTACTATCAATTTTATTACTGATGAGCAATATTTTTAATACCGTCAAACGGATTCCGTAGTTTGATTTGTCTATTTTGACGGCGACCGGCGAACTACCAACGCGCACCTCAGTAACGGTCTGTTTTTGACTTTCCGCAACCGCAACCAATTTCGAAGTAAGTTTATATGTTTATTTCTTGCAAATTATTTTGATATCTCTATTAGCTTCCCGTGAACCCAATTTGATACTAAACTTGTTGATGTGATGTGTTAGTTTAAAATAATAAAAACAAAATAGTACAAAGGTAGGCTTCCGTTACTTCTGTTCCGTTACCAAAACACAGGTAACGTAGAATTGGAACTAAAAAGTTTCGGAATGGAATTCTTAGGAAGGTTATACATTATACCTATTTGTGCGATCTAAAAAATATTAAATTTATGTGAATTCTTATCGTGTACAAGTGTCTTTTTGTTTATAATGAATTCAGTTTTGAGTTTGTGCGAAATTGTTATTAACAATTAAATTTCACATTTTTTGATAAATTTTAAATATCTTTTACATTAGTCAGTATTGTTCCCGTCGTATTGGTATACTGAATTATACAATATTTCAATATACTTTTTTACCTTCAAAGATGCCACTGACGCCAGCCGAGAAGAGGAAAAGATTTCGGGGAAATCTAAAAGAAGACCCCGAGAGATATGAAGAATATAAGTAAAATTATTTGAATAGAATGAAATGTAATAAAAAAAACCGAATTACCTATCAGAAAAAGAGAAAGTAGACCAAAGGAAAAAAAATGGAGAGCTAATTGCAAAATTTATATTGATTTAATTGTCTTTATATTCTTGTGAATTTTTTTTTGTAGTAACTTTATCTCATTTTCTTGTCAATGTGTAATATTCTTAAGAATTCTATTCCGTTATAGGCACAGTCCATTCCGTGACTGTCCCATTTTATATTTTGTTCGAAATATTTTTTTTAGAGCGAAATATTATATGATTGTTAATAGTTTTTGATAATTTGGAGTATAATCGTTTGATTAATAGAAATAAAAATAGAGTTCCTATTTTGTATCGTAATTGAGAATAATACCAAAAAGTATTTAACCAAGTTGGCCCAAAGAGTAACGTAATGGAAATTAAAATGTTGAATATATTTTTTGCTATTGTTGATTTAATTTTTTATCTAATTTATATTGAAGTACAAAACATCTTGAACTAATTATACTATTTGATAAAATCCAGACGTGTTTTGTTTTATTTCCATAACCGAAAACTATCAGTAACGGAATGGAACAGATTTTGTTCCCCAGGGGTAATAAATGAGTTATATTTCAGTAAATAATCCAGAATAAGACGTTTTATTTGTATTTTCCTATGATGAAAAGATTACCAATTGTAAATTTAAGGCAAAAAACGATTAAGAATAAAAAAATAAAAATCCAGCATATTTGGAATAGTGTACACTTTTTCTGAAAATGACCCAGCATATTAATTACCTGTTTGCAGGACATGTGGGTAATGTTTGTAGATTTTAATAAATATGTAGTTTTTTTTGTATGGATATTTTGCAGTCTTCGTTGATGAGAAAGCCATCACGGAGCAACGAACTTGATCAAGTCCTTGCTTACCAGTAGAGTATACTGCGCCGAAAAAACAGCAGTAGGTACTTAAATGCTTCTTCTCTCCCTTGTCATATTAAGCACGAAATTATAACAATAAAAAATGATCACATTTATAAATTCATAAGCGTATATGAGTGCAATTTCACCGTCAGCTTGGCTCGTTTCATTTCATGCCTCTTGATGGTTGGTGGCACGCATTACGTCGCCTCGTACTCACTGATCATCTTACCCTCAATTTTATTTAATGGCAACATTTTAATGCGTTAATAAATCATAGGCAAATGTCTAACTTAATTTTGTGATTGAATTTTAGTCTTTCAACAATAATATTAACAAAGAAAGGGGTTGGAAACTCAATATTAGCATAAAACACAATTTTATAAAAAAACAAGATAAGATAAAATAGTCTCATACCACGTAACTAAAATAGATAAATACCGCGTATGAACTAAAAAATCGAAATTGAGTTTTCGCGTCTATTAATTGCCATTCGCAATCAGCTATTTAAATAAAGACGTTTTTTTTTATTATTTCTTTCTTGGTTTTATCAACGTTAGGTACGCGATATGAGACTATCAACGACGATTTGTATTTATATATAGACACTCAGCACATCACTAAGTTATACCACATCTGCATTAAGTATAAGTCGCCAAAGGATACAGATGAAGTAACTTAATAAAACAGTACCTGTTATGACCTAAAGACTAAAATATTGTCGTAGCAAACAGAAATATCAATAGCAATTTGAAACGGTAGATAATAACGTACAAACTCTAACGAACCGTAATTACAAAGGGTGCACAGAGTTTCTTAGGACGGCTGCCATCTTAACCTTAAAATTGGAAATCCGATTCGTCGTTTGAACTAATTTAATTTTAGAAGCTTTTCGGGACAGCCCTGACGTAATAAAATTTGCGCCGATCGAAGGAGAAACTTCTTAATTAGCAACGGCCTATAACGAAGGGCCTTCACGTGACACCCCACCAATCCAACCACTAGACATTTTCAATTCGTAACTAATTCGCAAAGCGATAAACTCGTCCTTAGATACTAACTTTGTGAAATCTAAGCAATATTCAGATGTATCTCACGCCGAGAGTTTTGGGTAAATAGTATTGGTACGGAATGAAGACTACTAAGGGAATTTAAATTCGACAATAGGTATATATTTATTTGGATTTAAATACCTACACTCCACATTGGGAGATATGTTTGTATTCATTTTGATTTCAGCAGCTGCAGCCACAAAACTTGTTAGGACTATTCGTGGAACAAGAAAGGTATAATTTCCTGCACATCTGTGCTAACCCGTTCGTCGAATTCAGCATTTCCGTTCGTGAGCAAGGTGGTGAGAGTTCGCGGGCGCACCACACTAATCGAATGACCGACACGTTCCGTCCCCACTCAAGCAAATTGCAGCTTTAACAGCTAGAATAGGTGTCCGACACAGACATCCCGTTTACTGCTGACCTACAATTTTCTAACTGTTGAAAATTGACTTTTGTTCCAAAATCGTATTACCAACCCCTGCCAACACAGCGTTTCCTTTGCTTTCTTTCTTCATATTATTTAGCTTTTGAATTCAAAGGTTCTTGAACATAACGTGAAACTTGAAGAGAATGTTATCAAAGGAAACAGTTTGGTTTGGCATAAAAGGAATATTTTGTTTATTTCATTTTGGTTTCTGTTTTGTGTATCAACGAAGTCAATATTTGTATTTGCTATAAACTACAAACGTTTAAAATATCACGTTATTTTTTCGTATATTTTCATTAGATAATACGCGATGTCGATAATACAGGGTGTAAGTGACATCGTAACGAAAACTTATACCATGGGTTCAGTACATGATACTGAAAGACTTAAGCGAAAGAATTTTGCATCGGTCTTTTCCAAAATTTTACGATTTTGTTCGCAGTTTTTATACCTAACTAAAAAATCTGCGAACAAAATCGTTAAATTTTTGATAAGACCGACGCAAAATTCTAACGCTGAATGATCCAGTATCATGTACTGAACCCATGGTATGAGTTTTCGTTACGATGTCACTTACACCCTGCATAGAGGTTGTCCTTTTCTGCTATTTATTTGTTTGTTGATTTTACGAAAGAAGAATGAAGAACTTTGTTTGCAAGAAACATGGATTTTTGTGGATTTTGGGATTTACATCGTGTCTCACAGTATAATCGGCATGCATAATATTAATAATTAGATAGAATAAAGACTTCTGTTTAAGACCATAAAGATTCAACAAACGTCGTTAGAATTCACTGCGTCGCTCGCTTTATTTAAAGAAAATTGCATATAAACCTGATATAAACGCAATTTATCGTGAGACTACATTAAACATTTTAAACAGCAGTTAATATTAAACATTTAAAAGTCACCGAACCTGAATTTAGAATTTCAAACAGTGTAAATGATTTATCACCCACAAGCTTTTCATATTTGCAGAGTCGGTTCGGTAAAAAAGTTCAATATTAAAAAACTTTAGTGGCCTGTCGATTTTATTATTTCTGCAAGTTGCCTCTGAGTTTTCTTAAGACGTTTTCAGAAATGTTCTTAGAAGTTCACCCATTCTTTCATTTTTCAACTTGGCATTTGACATTACTGCCTGGGCCAGGTTTCGCTTGACTTGTCTGTGCCATCCATCCGTCATCTGATCTTTGCGACCTTCGTTTCATCCACAGAGACCACAGAAATATTGAAGTATATTGAGACTAAGAATAAGTTTTCTGAGATTTCTGTCGTTTTTACAGTGGATAAAACGACAAACTAAAATTAACAACGTGGGCGACTCATAAAAATGGCACGACGCGAACGATGAGCGAAGCGAGGAATCATTTTAAGTCTTCTGGTGACCTTTCGCCTACCGGACAGTTAAATTGTCCACCTTCTCCTTAGCGAGTCAATGACAATCTATATAAATAGTCCGAGCACTCCCAGCCCAGAAATTAGCCCCAAGGACATCAAAGTAGCATCCTTTAAGTTCTTTCGGCGTGCAGATGTCAGGGTACGTCGCGCAGTGTATAGAGAAAAGCTACTTCAATACGTCTCCGTAGGCTAAGACGAACTGAGTTTCAGTTATCATACTAGCGTAGGATTTCTAAGTTAATACGCATTTAAATGTACTAGGAACTCTCGTCCTATTCGACACGCTCGATTAATGTATCGGAGTTGGATTTCTAGTATTTGACGAACAAAATATTCTAAGAAAAGCTAATGCGATACGTCTCTCTTGTTTTACACAAATTACACTTGCATAGACCAGTGCCACCCTTATAGTGAAGGAAAATGTACCAAGAGTTAACTTTTCCCCATTAGGGCTGGCACTCTTGCAATCTATGTTACAGGCCAAACCCGATTTCAGGATAAACTAGTTTTTCCTAGGCCAATGAGTTAAATGAACATGTTTCATTTCAATTATTCCTATAAATTCTATTATTTCCTTCAACTACCCGTACATCTGTCAGCATAAAGCAAAGCCTTAGCAATTCTAAGTACCTACTACTACTACTAAGATACCTACTGTACCTACACAAATTGTGGGAAAACCTTATTGAATAAATCAATTCTTTATAGAACTTTCTCGTAGGATAAAGAGCGTAACCTTTACAATTATAATGTTCGGAGTCGACGTGAAAAAACCCACCTGTTCACAACAGTAATGCGAGGGAGTGTAACCCCAAGGCATTATATAACATTACCAGCAGCCTTTGCAATTATAATTGCCTGTTTTGGGGTATTTGCTTTCAAATACTCGGACCTTGGACCTGTTTAATTTTGTGGTTTAATTTATTCATTTATGGTTTAATTAGGATCGGCCCAGCTTCGTTGGGACGGATATTGGTCTTAGTAAAGAGAGCGAACGTACTTCATTACGTATCCGATATTTTATTTGATCTTATCTTTTCGTATTACAAATTCATAATTAACAACTTAAATAAATATTAAATTGAATCAGCTGTAGGTAGATATTTTTTTGAAAAACTATATATTGTTAAATACTATCCGGAAATGTTGTTTTGGATTATAATTAAATTTTCACCGTACGAAACTTGGTTGTAATCAAAGTCATTTTTCTTTTTCATTTCAACTGATAATGATCCGTGTATCCTTGCTGTAAACCATTATTTTATTTATTTTATTCTGCGTTAGTCTATTTTTTTTTTTTTATACATTTCCCCTCACTAGGATTTCTCCTGTATCGAGGGTACAGTTTACAAACATATATTTCACATGCACACAGAACCAGACCCGAAACAACTATCTGTAGATCATACAAATATTTGTTCCGTGCGGGGTTCGAACCCGCGGCACGTAGCGCAGAAAGCTAATCGCTTAGCCACTACGCCAACCGTGTCGTCACATACACGTGCACGTGCATATACGTGTCGTATTCCTTCGGCACATTGGCTTAGGCCGTTCAATATTACCTAATGTATGACACGTGACATACAGTAACACGACCGCATCTCCTCACAGCTATCTCGTTAACTCTGGTATAGCCATCACACGGACATACGCGACACTATATTTATATTAATATCGGACCTTACTTTATTACATATCACAAGAATAATAGTTGATGTGACAAGACAGCGTGACAGGGTAACCTTGTAGTCGTAATAATACGCCAGACATAGAATAAGAAAAATATATTTTACTAAGGACTACATCACATACATATAATAGAAAAACATATTCTATACGATACCAAGTTATAAATTACACATAGAGTATTTCTTTTGGTGCTATATAATGTATCTATAATTATCGCAAAACTTTATGAGCTCTCGGAAGTTGAACGCGAGTGGCTACCCAGTACGCTTATTATAGGTGCTAGAGGGAGAGAAAGAGAGTTCAGAGCTCAGTTCAGGGCTCATAAAGATTTGCGCGTACAATGGTGGAAGATATCCTATGTACGGGCAGATATTTATTTACAAGGTTTTGCATTAGGTCTTTTACTTATAGATAAATATTCAAATTTAAATATTGTCGGTTTCCTGAATAGCTATTCTTTATAAACATCTCTTATCTCGATTCGAATCTCACACTCATTGTCAGTTGATATTTGACAAATTGAATTGACATACGATAATAAACGTATAACTTAATAATAGAAGCTGTTATCGTATGTCAATTCGTCAAATATCAACCGACAATAAGAGTGAGATTCGAATCGAGATGCGAGATATTCTTACAGAATCCTCTGGAATCATAAATTATGTCAACGATACGATACTTGCTTTATGTAAATGAACGGGATGAATGGTTCCTTATACACAATGCAGTCTTTTCGGCCAAGCGATGCCTGATGTTCGGAACACAGATTGGAGGATTTTTAGAACTAGAAATGGGCTGAGTGATGATTTTACGATATCTATGCTTTATCTATGACTACACGACAATGACAAAAAATATCGATGACGGGAACTATGACAAAATCATCAATGATTTTTCTATACCTGTTACCCATAGAAATAATAAGTAGGTACTCCCCCGCATTCACGCGTCGCATGTTGTCATCTTGTCATTGTCATGTCACAGCCGCAGCCCAAGTTCACGTTCATTCGGTTATGGTCATTAACGAGTGACGATTTTAGGCATTGATGATATTGTCGTTGTTACAGCATGACGAAATGATTTTAAAATATCGATGATTTATACATGTGACATGATATCAGACTCTACTCTATTTAGAACCACATACAGAATAAATATCCAAAAAGTGAAAAGAAATAGGTTTATACAATAACAAGGAACACACCCTCCAAGTTTCAGGTCTCTACGATCAGCGGTTTAGGCTGTGCGTTGATCCGTCAGTCAGTATTTCAGGATAAAGCCTTTTATATGCATTGATTCATGTTTGTAAATGGTATGACGTTGTACGCTTGCGGCGAATTATCTGCAGTAGACTACTTATTTACTCGTAAAAAATACATTTTTCTTTTTCATAGTTATTTTCTATGCTATCGATAAAATGTTAATATTAACATTATTTATTTTGCTCGAGAATTCTTTGTAATTTTCTAACAAGCAAAAATGTTTATTGGCATTTAATATTTGATATACATATTGGTTTTCTTAGATGAAAATATTTCTCCATTTATTTTCGTACATAAACTATATAAGAAAATTGAGCTAAAAGCTAAATTAATACATTTCTGATATTTATTATGGACCATACCTACATCTTGGTATATAAACTTAGTAAATTCGGTACAATCACATAAAAAACTCAGCGGTTAAATAAACTGAATTGCACCCGAATAAAACAAATCCAGTCTAGGATCGCAGTTGCAGTTATAAAAGACTTTAATCTAATCCTATTTCCAATACTCAATTTCGTTAGTCGCACAGCCGAGGTCGAACGCGAAATAAAGTGCTTTCACGCCAGCTAAGCTATTAATTTTACTTCAAACTAACGTCCACCGTTCATTGTATTTGGAGCTATACATTTAAAGTTAAATCATGTGAAGTTTTTTATAGGAAAAACTGGATACTGTGCTTTAAAACCAGGGCATAGTGAACGCTACCGGATAGTACCTAGGTACTTGTAGTAACTAGTAACCGTCAATATTTTTAAACACCTACAAGATTATGATCGAATATAATTAAAATTCTAGATAGGTAGAAGACATGACGTGTACGCACGGCTACATAATATATCTTGCTATGTATTTTTGATAAGTTTACCTCTCATTGTACGAAAAGCCTATACAATGTGAAGTCAGCTTATACTGGAAATGTATAGCTTGTGATGTAGCCAAGTGTACATTTAAAAAAATGTTTCTTTTTTTCTTTCTGTCCTCTGCCAAATTGTTTTGCACATTATCTAGGTACACTTTACATGGGCAATTATCGCTTGGGTAGGACGCAGACAATTACCGATTCATTGACAAAATCAATTAATAAGAGGTAGATACCAAATAAAAACAATAAAAACTACAAGTACCTACCTACAAGAACTTGTAGTTGTTACCTACGTACTTGTACAAATACTGCACTGCACCTTACAGCTGCATGTAGATACTTATTCTTCAGTTATCTCAGTAAACCTGTGCGTAAACACAAGTAGTATTTATATTAAATTTTATTCAGTCTGCATCTCTTGTATGTAGAGTGGAGAAGCTTAGTTGGCTCAAAAATAAATTGAAATTTCTAGAACTTCTCGTTTCAGATACTCAACTTTCAGGAGAACATTTTCTTCTAACAAAAGAAGTTGATACCTAACTGAACAAAACGTGTTCCGAGCATGCTTATATCCTTATGAATCATGAGGATATAAGCAGTGAGAGATCATCTGTCACTGTAGCGGTTATTAGAACGCCCATGTTGAGCAGTGGAGGCTTGCAGGCTGATATTAAGATCTAGCATAATTCATACTTAGTTCGATTTATAGACTTGTCTTTTTGTCTCCTAATATAAATATTAGTAGATAGTTATTTATAGTGCCATTATCCATGACACTAGATGTTTAAAATATTTAGTAGGTGCGTTCAGTACGTAACATTATTGCACCAAGACCAGTAGAATAGGTCTCATAATCCTGCTCGAGGGCGAGATTGTCCACAACATTGCATCGACGACGACGTTGGCCTCTCCCTATGTACGAGTACGTAAAATACGAGACACGCGGCATTTATTTACGCTCCTTTTCGTGTCATTCAGCATATCACTGACGTGATTCATCGATGACGCGCCTGTCAGCGTGACGTCATACTTCCGTAACACACCCCAGCGAAAAAGAAATATCGATAATATAAAATTGCGTGCGAACATTTCTTCTCGGAAACGTTGGCGACGGAAACTTTCGATTGAACCGTCCGCTTTGGGCGAATATCGAGAGAACTTGTCCAAAGAAAGTTGCTGACAAGGCTTCGAAGTTTGAAATTTCATAAAGTCTGCAATGTAAACGCTTTCGTCTCTTAGGTAGGTAGGTACGCATATGTTTTTAGCACACGATTATAATAAACCTCGCGTTATTACTTTGTTGACACACCATTTCTCTGCTTTTATGTTTATACATGCGTAAAACAAAAGTTTTGTGTAAGAATTCGTGACATATTTCTCAATAATTTACGCGACATTACGCGAATGGAAGAATTCCGGTGAAGAACATGTGTCTAGAGTAGCATATCTTCGGATTTCTGAGTTGTAATCACAGATATAGATTTGGTGGTTGTAATGGTATTGTTCATTTTTGGTGAGTGGTTTAGATTTACATTAGGAAAATTGCAAGAATGTTCATAGAACTAAACTTTGTATACACTACACCGTAAGTTTTACAGAAAATGCAAATATTTCATCAAATTAAAATATTTATTATGGTACGCGCAAATCTTTATGAGCCCTCTGAACTCTCTCCCTCTAGCTCCTATAATAGTACGCTTATAATATAGGTGCTAGAGGGAGAGAGAGAGAGAGTTCAGAGGTCAGTTCAGGGCTCATAAAGATTTGCGAGTACTATACAAACATGTCAATACCCCATAAAGTTTTTTTCTATTGTCCTAGCTAGGGCTAAGGGACCATCCATAGAGTACGACACACATTAAAGGGGAGGGAGGGGTCGACGAAGTGTGACATTATGTTACAAGGGGTAGGAGGGGTTCTAAGTGACGTCACATTTCAAAATCATATTAAAAAATAATTTAAATGGAAATAAAAATCATTTCAGAACTGCTGTTTTAATTTAATAATTTATAGATGTAAAATTGCAAAATGTGATGTCACACTAGGGGAATCTCACAATTGTGATCAACTGTGACAAGGACTGGGGAGGGGTCAAAATATCACGAAAGTGTGACGTACTTTATGGATGACCCCTAATTACATGTAGGCGCTTTAGTAAATCTCTTAGGCTTACATTCAGAGACGACAGAAACGAGTCTAAGCGTGAACTTACGCTTCCATCTGTCAAAATTTGTTCGTAAAATTGACATATGGAAGCGTAAGTTCACGCTTAGATTCGTTTCTGTCGTCTCTGAATGTAAGCCTTAAATCCCTGTGTCACGCTAAACCACATAATCATAATTATTATTCACAGAACATCGACTTGTTTCCCCTTTGAAAGTCTCGTCGGTGTCTCGGTAGCTTTCGACTAATTTATAGGCTAAATTACATACGATTCTCTCACAAGTCTAACTAGTTAGTTTTAATGAAAAACCATTATGTGCCAACCTCATCGCCGCCAATTAGAATTAAATAGCGGTACAAATATTAACTTAAAGGTGCGTCTTCTCTGCGAACATTCGTGGGGCAATCAGCATTCCAACCTACGAGTATCCGCGCAGAGTAAATTGAGTCGAGCGTTGGAAACCACGCACGCGTGCATGAAGTTCCTACAGTGACGATGTTCCTCGTTGTAACACCGAGCAATACCTGTTTCAAATCACACTATTGAATGATCGCTAGAGAAAGCTCGCGGTGAGACCGCACCTTTAGACATCGAATATCTAAACAAAGACCAAGCTAATGGATATTAAACGGAATAATTTTAAGGATTCCTTTTGTAAGTATCGCAGAATTTAAGGAAACCATAGCAAAATTCTGCTGCTATATGTATAAGAACTTTTTACGTTATTATTAATTAACATGGGGAATTTTAATATGAAAGTAGCTAGGTATTTTCTTTTAAATAAATATGAAAATAAATATTTCACATCGAATTTAACACATGAGTCATTAGTAGCTTTCCGAGTAACTCGAATTTGACACATGGAGGTACTTACTTATCATGAAATGGACAAAATAAAGTACACATCACATTTTATAAAGCCATTCTGTCATCATGTTTGTAATTTGACATGTTCCATATATTTTATATACCTAAGTAATAATAAATATTATTTACTTTTACTTGTCTTATTTAGTAAACAATCTTTACATAACTTATGAATGAAATAATTATTATAAAATACAACAAAATAGTTTACCATGTGGTAAACGATTTGTTGTATTTTATAATTAGTAGATTTAGTAAAATTCAAAGACAAGGACAGTTAAATTTATCATGATTCTCAAAAAAATGAATAATCTTTTTCGTTAAAAAGACACGTGAAAATTGTTTACTAAATAAGACAATTATGAAAAACAGAGTATAGGTACGCACCATACTACAACGTCTACAACATAATATCCAATTTAATGCAATGAATGTATTCAGTTTAATTTGTTAGTCCACGACTCATCTCGGCTACGTTGGCAGTTGACTGCAGCAGTTGCACAAACTTTTTTATAACTACGGTTGTTACGGAGCTAGTTAAAAGTTAGCGGACAGGAGCACACATAGAAAAAACTTGTTAGTCTCTATGAACATAGAATTAGTGGGATAGCCTCGAATTCAAATCAACTGCAGCTGAATTTCAAAAATACGTTAGACATAAAATAAAAATTCTTTGGGATAATTTTTGGAAGATAGAAAACACATCTAAATTATTTGCTATACGAAATTCAATTTTTGACAAACCTTCTACTTTATTCAGTTGCAGAAAAGATCAAACAGTAATTACCAGATTGCGCATTGGACTCACAAACATGACCCACATTCATATAATTAATAAAGTTGATAAAAATAAATGCAAGTGTGGGCTAGACTTGACTGTTTTACATCTTCTAGTCGAATATACGGCCTATAGCAATGAAAAACGAATATGTGATGTACCTAATGGTTTAAAAAATTGTCTAAGTCAAATGGGTGTACAACCGGAATGGTGCGGCTCCGCCTGCCGCGACTACGACACGGGGCGCGGTCGACTCTTGTAGGTACCTAATACTCTGTAGGTTAGGTCATCCATCGAGTCTCGGCACAAGGCAATTTTCCGGTGCAATTTCCGAATAACACCGCTCCGTATGTTATTCGCCTTAGAGAATATCTCCATAGACTATAATTTTATTGTTACCATGCAGTATTAATGCTTTACGCTCTACCACTGAACACTCAACGATCCAAATCGTCTAGTAGGTATTGAGAACAATGGTTGTTCTTGAAACCCAACGTTGAGATTCATCGAACCGAAATAATTTAAAAATTATGATGGTTTTGTCCAGAAACACTGAACCCCAAAATTCCACCTCAGATAAAGAAAACTGCCCCGCTTGCATTTATAAAAATAAATGCAAGCGGGGCAGTTTTCTTCAACTGTTACACGGAAATGCACTAATATTTTGAAGGAACATTTGCAAACTTCCTCTTGGAATTCGTGAAGCGGCGTCCCCGGACTCGCTAAGTCCTATATAGTCGTTAAAACTCCTTAACTACCCTCTCCATATTCACGCGACCCGCTGCCCCTTCCGCAGTTTAAATGACCATTAACAGAATATGACCAACTCTCCGCTACGTGAGCTTGAGTAAACAAATTGATTACAAATAGCACTAAGCACAGTTCCACCACTGCACAACTACTGTTGTCATTAATCATCGGTAACAGATGCGTCCCTCAAGAATGATTACTCACAAACTTCCGCTCGCCTGGGAGCTAATCAAAAGTCTAATTTATCAGAAGATATACACCCACAATAAATGAAATGATTCTTAAGATCTATTTAAAACGCATAATAGGACCCCCGTGTAGAATTAACGAAGTTCAACAAAAATAACTCTGAGAAATTCGACGATCTCAATGAAAGAGACGAGTTTCCCGGGGCTATTTCTTGGCCAAGATAGTCTATTGTGATCGGGCCTGCGGCGAGCCGCCACCAGCGCAACCCTAATTGATATCAATTACCCGACATCTCTCAAAATCTCTTTGAAACCGTCTTAGATCTCGAAATATTCGAGCTCTCAGTTCGCGTTTAATTTTATGAAAGTTTAATAAATTATTCTCATCTTCCAAATGTGCGTCAGCGTTTTGTGTGAAAATATCTATAGATATTAGCTAGGTATCTAATTGAATTAAAGAGGTCTCGATATAATTTATTTAGAATTCTTATTCAACTTAACAATTAAATTGTCAGTCACGAATGACAGGCTTGTCGGTCTCCTCGCTCACCAACTCGTATTTATTAAATATTTGAGATAAGGTTAAGAACTTTCCTACAGCTGACGAGTTTGACACTTGAAAAATGGATATAGTATAGAAACCAATTTTGTTAGTACCCGGAAACCGTCAGAGATAGGATAATAATTATACTCATGTAACAATAAGTAAATTCAAAACATTTAGTTCCGTGCAGCAGTAGATGCGTCGTCCTATCTCCAACATTAGGAAGTTAGAGTTTTAATCCGTCTTGTGTAACAATATGACCAAAGAAACCAAAGATTAATTAAATGTAAACACTGTTACAGGCAGCAGTAAGCTTGGTTTGAACGAAGATAATGAAAACGGCATATATTTACAGCTCCTAGATTCACGCACCCACGCAGTATTTTGAATTCTATCATTTTTATTAGCCCGTCAAACGGTGCATAGTGGAAGACAGAAAATCTATTGATTCCAAATGCCGGCGACTAAATGATTCTGATATTCCAGACATTTAAGTATTTTAACCAAAAAATATTTCACGATTATAGACATAAACTAGAGGTCGCGCGGGTGCGCGGGCCGCATGCGGCCCGCGTGGGCTTTTTGGGTGGAGTTTGTAACATAACTGAAAAAAATTTGGTTTTTTGATTTTGTATGGCAGCCATTTTTTTTGTATGGAAACCATCTTTTTTTCACCGGCTCGTCAAACGGCCCAAGGTCCTCGACATTTTTAGTTCAGGCACTACATGTCTGCGACTTCTCATTTTCGAGATCCGTGGGGCAGTTCTGGTCAGCGTTCCACTTTCAGGTCATTTCGGACTTTTCCTGAACTCACAGGACCCCCCTCTATACGACTCCCATACATCACTTTTACCCCCCACGGCTCCTTCTGGGAGAACAATTGGGTCAAAATGCAAAACGAACACTTGTATGGCGGCCATATTGGAAAATGGCGGAAAGAAAAATTTGATCCCGGATTATGAATCGGTGCCCCCAAAAACCCCCAGATGCCAATTTTCAGCCGGCTCGGATCATTTTTTTTTTGGCCGCCATTTTGAATCCGCCATCTTGGATTTTTATGACCCCCACCGGAAAGCCCCCGTCGTCCTCTATGATATTTGGTCGAGCACCCCCCCACTATCTCCAACGGTTTCGGAACGGTGAGCGTTTCAATTTTGTATGGCCGCCATCTTTTTTTGTATGGACGCCATCTTTTTTTCACCGGCTCGTCAAACGGCCCAGGGTCCTCGACATTTTTAGTTCTAGCACTATAGGTCTGCGACTTTTCATTTTCGAGATCCGTAGGGCAGTTCCGGTCAGCGTTCCACTTTCAGGTCATTTCGGATTTTTCCCAAACTCATAGGACTCCCCTCTATACGACTTCCATACATCACTTTTACCCCCGGCGGCTGCTTCTGGGAGAACAATTGGGTGAAAATCCAAAATGAACACTTGTATGGCGGCCATCTTGAAAAATGGCGGAAAGAAAAAATTGATCCCGGATTATGAATCGGTGCCCCCGAAAACCCCCGGACGCCAATTTTCAGCCGGCACGGACCATTTTTTTTTTTGGCCGCCATTTTGAATCCGCCATCTTGGATTTTTATGACCCCCACCGGAAAGCCCCCGTTGTCCTCTATGACATTTGGTCGAACACCCCCCCACTATCTCCAACGGTTTCGGAACGGTGAGCGTTTCCATTTTGTATGGCCGCCATCTTTTTTTGTATGGACGCCATCTTTTTTTCACCGGCTCGTCAAACGGCCCAGGGTTCTTGACATTTTTAGTTCCGGCAGTATGGGTTTGCGACTTTTCATTTTCGAGATCCGTAGGGCAGTTCCGGTCAGCGTTCCACTTTCAGGTCATTTCGGATTTTTCCCGGACTCACTGGACCCCCCTCTATACGACTCCCATACATGAATTTAACCCCCCACGGCTCCATCTGGGAGATCAATTCTGTCAATGAGTGAGTCAGTCAGTCAGTGGTAATCGAGCTTTATATATATACTAGAGGTCGCGCGGTGCGCGGGCCGCGAGCGGCCCGCGAGGGCTTTTTAGGTGGGGTTTGTAACATGACGCAAAATAAATATGATATTTGATTTTGTATGGCAGCCATGTTTTTTTGTATGAAAGCCATCTTTTTTTACCAGCTTGTCAATCGACCCAAGGTCCTACACATTTTTAGTTCGGGCAGTATGGGTGTGCGACTTCTCATTTTCGAGATCCGTGGGGCAGTTCCGGTCAGCGTTCCACTTTTAGGTTATTTCGGTTTTTTGCTGAACTCCCTGGACCTCCCTCTATACGTCTCCCATACATCACTTTTACCCCCCGCGGCTCCTTCCGGGAGAACAATTGAGTGAAAATCCAAAAATGAACATTTGTATGGCGGCCATGTTTTTTTGTATAGTAGCCATGATTTTTTACCAGTTCGTCGATCCACCCAAGGTCCTTGACACTTTTAGTTCTGGCAGTATAGGTCTGCGGCTTTCCGTTTTCGAGATCCGTAGGGCTGTTCCAGTCAGGGTTCAACTTTCAGGTCATTTCTCACTGGGCCTCTCTCTGTACGACTCCCACACATGACTTTTACCCCCCATGACTCCTTCTGGGAGAACAATTGCTCCAAAAGATGCGTTTGTATGGCGGCCATATTGAAAAATGGCGGAAAAAAAAGTTGGTCCCGGATTATGAATCGGTGCCCCCGAAAACCTCAGGACGCCAATTTTCAGCCAGATCGGACCATATTTTTTGTAAGCCGCCATTTTGAATCCGCCATCTTGGATTTTTATCACGACCACCGAAAAGCCCCTCTCGTCCTCGATGATATTTGGTCAAGCACTCCCACTCTATCTCTAACGGTTTCGAAACGGTTAGGGTTTAAAAAGCTTAGAGTTTGCGCGGTGCGCGGGCCGCGGGCGGCCCGCGGAGGTTGTGGTGGTACTCTTAAATTAACTTAAAAAAAAAAACACGATTTGGAAAGTGCTTTGACTTTGACTTTGACATCGACTTTTACTTTGAATTCGAATTTCACTTTGACTTTATTTTTCGTTTTCTTCCCAGCAGACCCTTTCATTTGATACCCATATCAGGTTGGTAGATAAGAAAATCTTGTCTACCATCTTGGGGCGTCTGCCATTTTGAATTAAGTGTGACGTTATTTTAGTTTCGTACTCTTCTTAGCAAACCCTTTCATTTGATACCCATATCATGGTAGTGCATAATACATAAGTAGTCCGCCATATTGGATTTAGAATGACGTCAGTTATCTAACTATGCATTGTCATCCTATCTAAACGTGTGAGCAAAATCTCACCTCAATCGGAAACCGCGAAGTGGGTCAAAAACTTCCAAAATTTTCTTACATAGTTACAGGTGAAGTTAATAAAAGCGTGTTAAGAGGCGTTTGTATGGCAGCCATGTTTTTTTGTATGAAAGCCATCTTTTTTTTACCAGCTCGTCTATCGACCCAAGGTCCTACTCATTTTTAGTTCGGGCAGTACGGGTGTGCGACTTCTCATTTTGGAGATCCGTGGGGCAGTTCCGGTCAGCGTTCCACTTTCAGGTCATTCTGGACTTTTTCTAAACTCTTAGGACCCCCTTCTATATGACTCCCATACATGACTTTTACCTCCCACGGCTCCTTCTCGGAGAGCAATTGTGTGAAAATCCAAAATGAACACTTGTATGGCAGCCATGTTTTTTTGTATGGAAGCCATCTTTTTTCACCGGCTCGTCAATCGTCCCAGGGTACTCGACATTTTTAGTTTAAGCACTGTAGGTCTGCGACTTGTAATTTTTGAGATCCGTAGGGCAGTTCCGGTCAGCGTTCCACTTTCAGGTCATTTCGGACTTTTCCTAAAAACTCGCAGGGCCCTCTTCTATATGACTCCCATACATGACTTTTACCCCCGACGACTCCTACTGGGAGAACAATTGAGTGAAAAACCAAAATGAACACTATTGTATGGCGGCCATCTTTTTTTGTATGGAAGCCATCTTTTTTTCACCGGATCGTCCATCGGCCCAGAGTCCATGACATTTTTAGTTCCAGCACTGTAGGTCTGCGACTTGTCGTTTTCGAGATCCGTAGGGCAGTTCCCGTCAGGGTTCTACTTTTAGGTCATTTCGGATTTTTCCTACACTCACTGAAATCTCCACTATATAACTCCCATACATGACTTTTACCCCGCACGACTCCTTTTAGAACAATTGCTCCAAAAGAAGCGTTTGTATGGCAATCAATTTTTTTTTGTATGGAAGCTATCTTTTTTTCACCGGCTCGACGATCTGATCAAGTTCCTCAACATTTTTAGTTCCGGCACTATGGGAGTACGGCTTGCCATTTTCTAGATCTATAAGGCAGTTCCGGTCAGCGTTCCACTTTTAGGTCATTTCGGACTTTTTCTAAACTCTTAGGACCCCCTTCTATATGACTCCCATACATGACTTTTACCTCCCACGGCTCCTTCTCGGAGAGCAATTGTGTGAAAATCCAAAATGAACACTTGTATGGCAGCCATGTTTTTTTGTATGAAAGCCATTTTTTTTTACCAGCTCGACAATCGACCCAAGATCTTACCATTTTAGTTCGGGCAGTATGGGTGTGCGACTTCTCATTTTCGAAATCCGTGGGGCAGTTCCGGTCAGCGTTCCACTTTCAGGTCTTTTCGGACTTTTCATAAACTCATAAGACCCCCTTCTATATGACTCCGATACATGACTTTTACCTCCCACGGCTCCTTCTGGGAGAGCAATTGTGTGAACATCCAAAATGAACACTTGTATGGCCGCCATCTTTTTTTGTATGGAAGCCATCTTTTTTCACCGGCTCGTCGATCGACCCAGGGTCCTCGACATTTTTAGTTCCGGCAGTATGGGTGTGCGACTTGTAACTTTCGAGTTCCGTAGGGCAGTTCCGGTCAGCGTTCCACTTTCAGGTCATTTCGGACTTTTCCTAAAGTCACAGGACCCCCCTCTATACGACTCCCATACAACACTTTTACCCCCCACGGCTCCTTCTGGGAGACCAATTGCTCCAAAAGATGCGTTTGTATGGCGGCCATATTGAAAAATGACGGAAAATAAAAGTCGACCACGGATTATGAATCGGTGTCCCCGAAAACCCCCGGACGCCAATTTTCAGCCAGCTCGGAGCAACTTATTTTTCGGCCGCCATTTTGGATCCGCCATCTTGGATTTTTATGACCACCACCGGAAAGCCCCTTCCATCCTCTATGAAAATGGTTCGAGCACCCCCCCGCTATCTCCAACGGTTTCGGAACGGTGAGCGTTTCAATTTTGTATGGCAGCCATGTTTTTTTGTATGGAAGCCATCTTTTTTCACCGGCTCGTCAATCGTCCTAGGGTACTCGACATTTTTAGTTCAAGCACTGTAGGCTGCGACTTCTAATTTTCGAGATCCGTAGGGCAGTTCTGGTCAGCGTTCCACTTTCAGGTCATTTCGGACTTTTCCTAAACTCACAGGACCCCCCTCTATACGACTCCCATACATCACTTTTACTTCCCACGACTACTTCTGGGAGAATAATTGTGTGAAAATCCAAAATGAACACTTGTATGGCGGCCATGTTTTTTTGTATGGAAGGCATCTTTTTTTCACCGGTTCGACGATCTGACCAGGGTCCTCGACATTTTTAGTTCTGGCAATGTGGGTGTTCGACTTGTAATTTTCGAGATCCGTAGGGCAGTTCCGGTCAGCGTTCCACTTTCAGGTCATTTCGGACTTTTCCTAAACTCACAAGACCCCCTTCTATACGACTCCCATACATCACTTTTACCCCCGAAGGCTCCTTCTGGGAGAACAATTGCTCCAAAAGATACGTTTGTATGGCGGCCATATTGAAAAATGGCGGAAAACAAAGTCGGTCCCGGATTATGAATCGGTGCCCCCGAAAACCCCCGGACGCCAATTTTCAGCCGGCTCGGAGCAACTTATTTTTCGGCCTCCATTTTGAATCCGCCATCTTGGATTTTTATGACCACCACCGGAAAGCCCCCTCCATTCTCTATGAAATTGGTTCGAGCACCCTCCCGCTATCTCTAACGGTTTCGGAACGGTGAGCGTTTCAATTTTGTATGGCGGCCATGTTTTTTTGTATGGAAGCCATCTTTTTTTCACCGGCTCGTCAAACGGCCCAAGGTCCTCGACATTTTTAGTTCCAGCACTATAGGTCTGCGACTTTTCGTTCTCCAGATCCGTAGGGCAGTTCCGGTCAATGTTCCACTTTCAGGTCATTTCGGACTTTTCCTAAACTCACAGGAACCCCCTCTATACGACTTTCATACATGGCTTTTACCCCCAAGGCTCCTTCTGGGAGAACAATTGGGTGAAATTCGAAAATGAACACTTGTATGGCGGCCATATTGAAAAATGGCGGAAAAAAAAAATCGACCCCGGATTATGAATTGGTGCCCCCGAAAACCCCCGGATGCCAATTTTCAGCCGGCTCGGACCATTTTTTTTTATGGCCGCCATTTTGAGCCCGCCATCTTGGATTTTTATGACCCCCACCAAAAAGCCCCCGTCGTCCTCTATGACATTTGGTCGAACACCCCCCCGCTATCTCCAACGATTTCGGAACTGTGAGCGTTTCAATTTTGTATGGCCGCCATCTTTTTTTGTATGGAAGCCATCTTTTTTTCACCGGCTCGTCAATCGACCCAGGGTCCTTGACATTTTTAGTTCCGGCAGTGTGGGTGTTCGACTTGCCATTTTCGAGATCCGTAGGGCAGTTCCGGTCAGCGTTCCACTTTCAGGTCATTTCGGATTTTTCCCGGACTCACTGGACCCCCCTCTATACGACTTCCATACATGACTTTAACCCCCCACGGCTCCTTCTGGGAGAACAATTATGTCAATGAGTCAGTGAGTCAGTGGTAATCGAGCTTTATATATTAGAGACTAGAGGTCGCGCGGGTGCGCGGGCCGCATGCGGCCCGCGGGACTTTTTATGTGGTGCTTGTAACATAACAAAAAAATATGATTTTTGATTTTGTATGGCAGCCATGTTTTTTTGTATGGATACCATCTTTTTTTCACCGGCTCGTCAAACGGCCCAGGGTCCTTGACATTTTTAGTTCCGGCGGTATAGCTTTGCGACTTGTAATTTTCGAGATCTGTAGGGCAGTTCCGGTCAGCGTTCCACTTTCAGGTCATTTCGGACTTTTTCTAAACTCACAGGACCCTCCTCTATACGACTCCCATACATCACTTTTACCCCCGGCGGCTGCTACTGGGAGAACAATTGGGTCAAAATCCAAAATGAACACTTGTATGGCGGCCATCTTGAAAAATGGCGGAAAGAAAAATTTGATCCCGGATTATGAATCAGTGCCCCCGAAAACCCCCGGATGCCAATTTTCAGCCGGCCCGGACCATTTTTTTTTTTGGCCGCCATTTTGAATCCGCCATCTTGGATTTTTATGACCCCCACCGGAAAGCCCCCGTCGTTCTCTATGACATTTGGTCGAGCACCCCCCCGCTATCTCCAACGGTTTCGGAACGGTGAGCGTTTCAATTTTGTATGGCCGCCATCTTTTTTTGTATGGACGCCATCTTTTTTTCACCGGCTCGTCAAACGGCCCAGGGTCCTTGACATTTTTAGTTCCGGCGGTGTGGGTGTCCGACTTGCCATTTTCGAGATCCGTAGGGCAGTTCCGGTCAGCGTTCCACTTTCAGGTCATTTCGGATTTTTCCCGGACTCACTGGACCTCAAGGTTTACGACCCCTATACATGACTTTTACCCCCCACGGCTCCTTCTGGGAGAACAATTGTGTCAATGAGTCAGTCAGTCAGTCAGTCAGTCAGTGGTAATCGAGCTTTATATATATAGTCAATATAGTCAATTATTAAGGTATCAGTAAAAAATAAAAGGTGCTGTTAATCCGTAAAGGACCCGCATACATTCGTAGCCAGTTTTTATAGACACTCTCAGTGAACACCAAGGATAAGCTTTCACATTAGTACGCCTCATTACGCGCCCAATTTTATCGAACCGAATGTTTTGCGCCAACATTCCTGATCAAATTGCAAGGAAAGAGTTTGAATTTATTAAAATGCTTATTCGGGGATTATTCTGGAACTTTCTACCTTATGAAGAAAACAGATTTTATTACAAACATATCTCACACATTTTATTCAGATTGCTTTGAAAACACAAAGTAATACAAGGTGGTGACGACATTGTGACATTAATAATGTAGTTAATAATAATTAAATGCGTTGTACGACTATGTACGACCAAGACACTATTCTAGAATCTGTTTACAAATTACCATTAAATGACTTTAAATATTTACGGCCTTTTTTCTTGCTTGATTTTAATTTCTATTCAAGTATAAGTTATATAGTTTTGTAAAAAGAAATAAATAGTTTAAAGCCACTAAGGTACCTACAAGTACATTTTACAAATTTAATAAGTAATGATACTTCATAAGCCATAAGATAACGAATAGGTACAACAATACCTATTGTTAATCAACAGTCTGCGGCTATTTGCACAAAGTCCTGTTCTAAGGGTCATGTTCACCGACAATATATGAGAATTTATAATATGCGATTTTATTTTAAACAAATAAAATCGGCCGATTACCCATACAAAAAAATCATGATTAAATGGCTGATTTTGCTCTAATCGTCTGTTGTCGGTGAACTTGGGCCTAAGTAAAGCAGTAACTATCGGCACACCCTACATTCGACTAATCCTGATCTAATTGAATGGATTACTTCGACTGACGAATTGTTAACGTCTGCCCTCGTTAATCTCGCGTTTAAGTATAGATAGAGTATTGATTATGTTTAGCTGACAGATGTAATATTGTATGTAGAATATTACGCCTGTCTTGCTTCATAGTTATGTAAAATTTATCTATAATTTAATACTTTCAAAAAATATATGCTGCGGTTTTATGGTGCAGTGCCCGAATGTCGTTGCTCTGTGCGATTCTGTTTTCAAAAATTGACGCCACCGGCGCCGCGGCGCCGCCGCTCCGCCGCCTTCGCTACGCCGACCGCTTGATCGCAGAACTCTATTTTAATCATTACATTTACAGGACACCATTAGATTTTCCTGTTAGAAACGCAAGTGTTTGCTATCTTCTATGCTAATTTGGCTGTCGACATTTAGAGTGTGCATTTATGTAATATAGCGACAAATGTATGTTCTTCGTGGGGTTAACGATTAGATACTTTACAGCGCGAGCAGTCTGAACGACCGTGAGTGGTCCGTGCTTGCCACCAGAATTGGTTGATTCAAATCAAACATATCTTTTGTTAAATGATTGATCAACTGAAGAAACATAAACACAGTGGAAAATCTATTGTTCTCCTGCGTGGCTTAGGCTCAATGCACACGGCGATGGCAGTGGCAGACACGGCATGGAACGACACCAAGCGAAGGCTCGCATTCCCCTGAAGCTATGTGAGCGATTGTATCAGCGCGATGCTTCACCAATGCTGCTCTCGAGCAGATTTTTCTCCGGTGAATGTAAAACATTAACAATAGACTCGTGAATGGGCTTGCCAGATGATCAGGAAATCCGGAAATGTTCCGGAATTTTACGTCCCATCCCGTGCTATAGCACGGGATGGGACGTAAAATTCGTATATAAACATTATGTTTCCAAGTTTTACTGTCTACTGAAGTCGCAATACGGTTCAGAAGCCAGCTAGGCTAACATTCGCGCCGCGACAAAAGTTTCTCGTAATGAAAAGACGAGATAATGCCTCTAAAAACCTGTTACTGCACGACATAATGCGAAGACAAAATTGTGTCGCGGCGCTCATGTTAACCCGGTAGGACGTGCTGGTGAAATATGGATGTAGATTTCAAGATGATTACAATGTAATATTCAATAAAAGCTTTTTAATTCCGTATCAAATATAAGCAAAACTTACCGAACTTTGAAGCACACATAAAATTCGTCCATTTGCACCTCTTCTCGTCTTATTTGTTGCTTTTCAAAGAACTTGGTGATTACGTCAGTAAAGTTACTTCACATTGGAGTGACCCTGACTAGCCGGCTGAATAGGTGACCCTGTATCGATCCCGGCTGTACCAAACTCCCTAAAAACATTTGTCACGCGCTTTCCGGCGGAAGTAAACATCGTGAAGGAAATGTGAGGTCGAATAAGTCAACGTATATAATATATATATCCAAAGTCCGGACATTTATAGACGTTTCATAAAAAGAAATGGCGAGAGAAACGCCGAGCCGACTTTACCATAAAGCGTCGTCGACATTTTTGTGTGGACCGAATTATGTTATTCAACACGTCATCACCACTTAATAAAAGTTATACACTTGTTTTATTTGTTGTATTAATAATTAAGGACATACATACATTATATATACATAGTTATATGGTCATTGTACATATATAAATAATTTTACGACTTTCTTACTGACAATTATTTAAGCATTCTAGTACCTCGGATAAATATAAAACATAAGTATAATAGGTAATACCCAATATCATGTTCATAAGAAACTATTTTTTTAGTGTATTAGGTATGTTATATTTATATGTACCTAATACTTAGTTCAAAGCATGGTATCGCGGCAGTGCTGCCAAGTTTTTCTTTGACGCCCATGGGTTTGGAAATTGTTATGAGAAATTACTGGCTAAATAACAAGGACATATCTGCCCATAAAGTTTTGTCGGTAACAAATTGGTTCCACACGCCATGTGGCACTACTACAAGTATGTAACGACCATTAAAACTACTAAGCACATATTAATTGCCCTTAAATAGGTAATTCAGTACAAGTTAAACGTTCACAGTTGCGCGAACTAGAATTAGACCTCGAAAAGGTGCATGGACCCAAAAGTTATAGTGCGTAACCGGCGAGTAAAGTGCCTGTTAACTACACTATAAATAAACTTGTCGTTGCTACGCTTGCTACATTACGTAGGACTACATACCTACAAACTCGCCCAAGTCCCAAGTCCTACACTGACATTTCATGAAATATGTATAATAATTTGGGTGCTACTTGGAATCTTAATAGCCTGACTACTAAGTAGTTTAGCTATCTACTTTTATTAGTTTAGCTTTTTACCTACCTACTAAGATAGCCTTGATATACGGTACTCGTCGAAGGATATCGAGAAAATCATAATAGACAAGAACCATGTAAAGATCAGATGAAAAGCTGCATTCATTAGACGTCATGATATAATATTATAACATAAAAATACCAATGCTCATCCGAAAATATGTACAAATATGAAAATAAAACGGCGTTGGTAATTGGTTTCCATCTAATTCAACTTCAAATAATACAGTAGATCGACATAAAAAAACCTCGTTGCGTTATAATTGGGCCAACATTGAACACATCAAAGCGAGGAAATATTCCGATAGGCTCGATCAATGCAACGAGCAACACGGACCGGATTCGCAAAGCCTACCTACATACGAACATACTTCGCTAACCCATGAATAAAAGATAAAGTGGAAATATAAAGGCTAAGCTCTGAACGTAGTAGCTACAAACGACAGTTACCTCAATTTATGTCTTTGTTCCACCTTAAAACATATTCAGGTTTAGGAATTAGCTACGGATCATAACAAGACGAGAAAATATACTGCATTCTGCCTTTCATAAAGTACCGCAAAAGAGCTAACCGGACAATGATAGATATTATTAATTAATTATAAACTTAGAAATTATGGTAATATTAGGCAGGTATTATAAGTTAGTAATAACTTGAATTCACATAAGTTTCGAGTTTCAAACGTAAAGTTAAAACTTTTAAACTGTTTTTAAAGTACCTAGTTAGATAAAAGGATTAGATATTTTTTGTTTCAAACTTTATAGAACTATATTGAATTTTAAAATTTATATTTAACAATTATTATCTATTTCGATTTTAAGTCTCAATTCACAGCTACATGGCAGTGATCGGTAGCAAAGGCGCGAAGCTGCGGCTGACTCGGAGCTTGGTTTCCATGTCTGCAGGCACGCGGCAGACGTGGGAGGGTCACTGCCATAGTGCCATCTCGGTGTGAATTGAGCACAAATCTTGTTTAGTATCATTCATTATACTTATTAGATAAATATTAGATGATGTTGATAATACCGGCCATGCGATTATAGCAAAACTATTGTAGACCCAACCCTGATCCTGTTTGGGACTTATGTACAATGGATTGCTGTTAATAAACTGCTGACTGCTGGTTACCATGCAGCACCTGAATCTTTTTTGTTTTTTCACCCATATCTTGGGAGAACCGTGTTTACAGTTGTGTTACCATAGCAACTTAGTTAAAGTACACGTGCTGCAAGTTCAGCTGAAATGGTTCTCACAACATTCCTATTGGGAACCGTAGCGCTACCTGCCGCCCTTCTCAAGACTACACACGCTTGACATTTATTATTTATCAACATGTGGGTTTCTATGCGATGCTTTCGTTATACACCTTTTTAGGATGAAAAATAAATGGTGTAGGTACCTACATGTAGGTACGCCCGGTCTGCCAAAAAGTGGTCTATCAATTTTAACAGAACCAAATGAAAATATTACTAAAGTTTAAACTTCATTATTGTGATAAGAGAATACAGACCTTTCTTGTTTTATGGCGCATAAACAAAAATTACAACTGTACTGTACCTACCTACATAGTTTAAATATGTTTGAAAGTAAATACCCATGCAAAGAAAAAACGCTATTGGATATAGTTTTTATTATAAGTAAATACCGCACAAACAATTTCTCATCATATCACGCTAATTTATATTGTACTGCAATTTATTGTAAAAGTAAGTATGTTATGTAGGAACCCAAATATACTTTTATCGACTCTAAGCTACTGGCAAGAAAAACTTTTTAGTACTTATATCTATTAATTATTCTCTCATCTCTTGATAAATTAAATTACGCGTAGGTAGATACCTACTTTAAGAGCGTAGGTAAATCCTGAAGTTCTTCATACTCCTGAGTCATGGATATACCTACTTACTATGGTCTAGTCTAGATACAAATTCATTTATATTTATACGCTTTACTAAATCTATAATATTTTTTACGTTGACACTGGCACGCATCTTGCCTACAGGGAATTTTTTTTTGCCTGTCACTGCTACGTCCTTGTTTGCGCATCTACGTGCGTAGACCTCGTAGGGTCGACCGATATAGCTACGCACAACCTCTGCACGCAGATGTCGTAGGATGTACATAATTTATTCAATTCTAGACACCGCCCGCAATTAGTGTGGCTACGTGCGTTGTACCTTTCGGCACATTTTTTGTTGATTTTTATCTGTTATGTCCTTCATTTAGCAAAAACTGCGTTGCTGTGCTAGATTCCTAACCCAGTTGACCCATTTTTGCTGAAACAAGAGAGAGAGAGAATGGCCGCATATTCTCTATTGGACTCTATAACGGAATTAACAAGCTTCATTTACATGCAAATCGACGTTATATAGGACTGAGACGTAATCTCTTTAGCCGGCTAAGCCCAAATAAGTATATTTAGATACGATTGCTATTTGATTGCATCCTGCTCGATAATTACCAAATAATGATATGATATATGGTGGTATTAGCGGCAACATGATTAATATTTGGGTACCTACGTAACAGAATGTTAAAGATAAAAATAAAATTTATTCAGAATTCCCTACAATGGTAAAAACACAATACAACGATGTTATTTCTTGGACGAAATGTTTGGAAAACAGACTTAGTTAGCATGTAGCGAGCCGCGTTCTGTAGTTTTGTCTACTCTATGGAAACATGGATTGATGCTATCTATGTAAAAGCTAAAATATTCATTTTAAAACCCATTCCAGAAAACCTGTAGGTTTCATGTAACTTTACGACTCTCATTAAGAATCTACGGTATCTACAATTGATAATAAAAGCAAAAACGCGTCTCGATTTCCATTATGCTACTGCCTATGTAAGTAACCAATTATATCAAATTCTACCTATTTGTTACCAAAGGCAATATATATCAGGAGGCAATGTTCCTACAGTAAGCGCTTACCTACATAGTTGATTGTTTCAGCAAATTGACACTAGTAATCTCTTCGTACATCGAGACTCGGGAGCGTTACGACCCTTGTGTGAAACCATGTCATAAAAGCTTTCAGGGCGGCCAGCACGTAGGTACGGCGACGTAGGGTTAATGTACAAAGTTATGTTGAAGTTAAACGCCGAACCCACGTCACTGGAAACATCTTCAATGTTATGACGGTCCACGAAAAATATCCCAGATAAAATAGAGACTTTAGATATGTATTAAAATTATATTTCAATCCATTGGTCACCAATGGAAAATTCCTTAGGTCCTTTATACAAGATTCAGTGTAGAACCCTATGTCAAGGGACTGTAAGGGTCGTATTCGGTTGCCATGACACCTATCTCGTTGGTAACGTAATATCCCGGTCCCTGAAACCCGGCTTAGTGGAGCATAATATATCGTGTCCAAAAGACATAGATAGGTACGTACTGTTGACTTTATCGGAACAGCCTGTAAAGGACATAGGATTAATACTAGATCTCTTTATACCTATTCATGAAATCGAATTTCAGTAACTTCTCGCTTTATTCAGAGGAACCATATTACTAAATATAGGTAAGGACCACTATGTCCATCATGAACTTTACAATCCAACCATGAGAGGACGATCAATGCAACTACGGAAAATAAAAGAAGCAATGAAATTCTTCAAAATTTAACTATGACCTATGACCGTTCTAGCAATTTTTTCTAACATTATACACCTGATTTCAGCACAGCAATCAGCAAGGTAGATGTCACCAAGAAACTCGCGGAATACAAAAATAATCAAAAAGTCAATAAAAAGCATACCGTGTTTATAATGAAAGACCTAAATAATCTCGTACCCCATAGTTTTTGATAGCTCCGATCACGTACGTAAGTTACGCTATATGCACGTGCGATATCAACAAAACCATAAACATTTGAAGGCGGGCTTAGAACGGAAGTGCGCATCGCTTCCGGTTTCAGTTTCATTACAGATATTGGTACGTAAGCTCCTTCGATTCAATTTCCTCAGCTGGTTTAGCTGACATCTCAAGACTGACGTTTATATAACGAGCCATGCGGGATACGCCTCACCTACCATATTATAAGGGGTAAGCTTATCTACATGAAATTACACTGACACGCTTCTGAACAAATTAATTCTTAGATACAAGGTTAGATACTTGGAGTAAATATAATCAGTTAGTTATTAATATTATGATAGAGGGGCTCGTAGCTCTAGCTACATAGCTACCGCGCAGATTAGTCAATCAACAGTTAAGCTGCGCTCGCCGCGGTGAGTCCCTGGATGAGTGACCGTTTCTTGGAACATCAACACCTCTCCGTACCTTGGAAAGCACGTTAAGCAGTTGGTCCCGGTTATCATAGGCACGAATACCTATGACCGGCGTTACGGGAGTCGGCAGGCCAAAAAAATCGGACAACTGGTCTAACCTTAGGGTATCAGTGTCTCCCAGTAATTGGATGGCGGAGCTCAAAATACTGATATTCAGCCGCATCTGGTTAGACTGGGAGTCAACCCCAACGTAGTTGGGAAAAAGGTCAGGCAAATAATATAGTTTTTACTATGATATTTATTTTCGTCTTTTTGTATGACGAACTGATGACTTCTACTACGTATGCTTTCCAAGGAAGCAGAACATAACCGTTTTTATTTTCCCTTAAACCATAGTTAATATGCGCAATATTCTAGTTCCATGTGTACCCTCCGCTCTTATAAAATAACATCTAACCCCCTGCCGTTCGACATTGCGTTGTTGACGCCCTCAGCAGGACATGAGCTGAATAAAAATGTCGCCATTATTTATTCTACCTCTGTTGACTCGGTTCTAGCAGAACTGCCATCAAACCTACCCGTGCCAAAATTTGTCGGCAAATAGAAAATATTGACGTAGGCAAATGTTTTTTCGTTTGCAAAAGGCTGCTCTGGAGACTTTTTAAAAACGGTTTGATGGCGGCACTTTTTAGTTGCGTAAGTAAAGTGCACGTAAACGTGCGATGGAGCGCAGTATTTTAGGTGTAAAATTAACAGACCATGTTCGAAACACCACACTGCGCTCCAAAACACGAATCATTGACATAGCTCAGAAAGCCGCGAAACTCAAGTGGGATTGGGCTGGCCACATCTGCCGTATGCCTGATGAGCTGTGGGCCAAAATTGTCACTATGTGGAGCCCTGACACAGCTAGACGGCGTCGCGGCAGACCACGAAGGAGATGGAGAGACGAGCTAGATAGAACTAATAAAGAATGGTCCACACTGGCTCTGGACCGGAAGACCTGGAAGTCATGGGGGGAGGCCTTTGCTCAGCAGTGGGATGATATAGGCTAACATCATCATCATCATCAAGTAAAGTGCAACCGCGTTAGACTAACTAAATCATGTTTCGCAAAAATTTGTTCCGATTTAATAGTATCGGCAGACGTAAAAGGCAATAAACATTTCTCGCCAAATATTTTGGAACAGCTCTTTACCTTTATTAGAAAATTGCCTTCATGTTTCTGAAGGGAATGAGGGTTGACATGAAAGGCTTCGCCGTAATTGCTATTTGCGTGTAAACTCCATTATTATAGGTCGCGTCGCATGTAACAAAGGGCTATTATGTCAGAGTACTCGGGTTTACAGATAAATCTAATACTCGCATCAACTTGATATTGTGGCAACATGTTGCAGGCCAAATTGATTTAAGATTTTTAATGAAGTCAAACATGACCGTCAGGCGAGAAAGAGTCTTTTTGCTTTTTTAACTAAGTTTAGGAAGGTATATTTATTTAGCTTTAAAATAAAAGAATGATATGTGCTATAAGTTATAACTGATATATTTTCGTAAATAAGTAGTAACGATCCAAAAAGTAGGGAAAATAATTACACAGCACTTATAAAAATGTTTCCGCGTGAGTATAATCTAATAACTGATCCAATCACGTCGCGGATTTTATAACATCTTCAGCAAATAAATGCGCATCCATTACAAATCTTGTGTGCTGAAATATCAAACCACAACACACTAAAAAGCTTAGATAATACATATAGGGAACAATAAAAATATGAAGGTGGGTAAATATAAATGTATCATAGTCTGACAAAGTTAACGCTGCAGTGGAATAATGGCAACATCGCATATACTTAGTAATTCTTTGCCAGACTATAAGTACAGTAAATCTAAGGACTACAATACTTATATTTAGTTATATGCTTAAATTAATTATCCTGTTTTCACGTTTTAAAAGAAAATAATCAACGATTCAACTTGATCTCGTAGAATATTATTTTAGTATGGCAACGAAATTAAAAAATAAATAAACTTAAAAATCGCGAGTACACCACTACTTACTAAAATTCAAAAAGAGTTTAGTAGACAACAATTTTTGGTAAAGAACAACGCTTTTTCGCGAGTATTAAAGAGAGGGGATAAGGTCTCACTTAATATAATTATAACAAGTTTTAAAAAAGATTAATTGAATACACATTTCGCTTCTTACGTTAAATTTATGCAGTTTACCTAAGTCAGCGGAGCGCGGTGGCGTTATCTAGCGGCATCTTAACTTAATTGATATCTCTGGACACCCTCTAAAGGGCTTTCATTTACGCCAGCCGCACCACAGTCTAAATTTTCTCGGCCGCTAGATAGCGACACCGTTCTCGGAAACCGCAGCTTTACTGCATTACTCTCAGTCGTACGGTTTCACTTTGGCTGTTTCAACGTGTCCACACTCACGCCATCTATTGGGTAGTTTCGATACCAAGCAACAGCTGATATTTTTCTCTTACCGAATACTATGCTATCTCTTATTTATAATTAATAACCATCCGTCTATCTTTTTGTGCGGTATAGTTCCGGTGCGGTATTTTTACAAATAAGAATTATTTTCAAATACCGCTAAGATTGGCCACCCGTACTTTACAATAAAGTAATGAGCGTTATTTCGGGTAAAGGTACTTTATACTTTAAGAGCACAATAAAGTACGTGAAAATACTTTATTTATCGTATATTATATTGACTTTTCAAGGATGTGTTAAATTATTTACTAAAAGAAACAAAAGTATCAAGCGATTTCTTGCGAGTAACGTGTTATGTCCGGTGTCCCTGGCCTAAACATAAAAATAAAAACAAAAAAACACGAATAACAAGTATTTGTTAGATGTTCCAAAAACAACAAAATATACAAATGGAAAAAAATTGCAAGTCAAATAAATAATACTTTATGTTCACACGTTGTACTTAATTTTTGTACCTTACGAAAGTAAATACTTATATTTTATTTGCTAAAAAAAAGTTGGCAACCCCAAATACTGCCCAGAATAAACTGAAGCGGCATTAAATAGATCTCATCGGCCTGTACATTTTCATTAAGGGCAAAAAAAATCATCCCGGGAAAAATAGTTACGTACCTAGGTCGTAAGTTTTATTGCCTTTATAATGTACAACTCTGGGTGAAATCCTTTGCCTAACCCTTACTCCTCCTAATACAAGCGTGATGCTATGTTATGTATCAAAATGTACAATAATAGTTTTGTTATAAAGGAATAGTAATGTAATAGTATGTATGTATGAATGTAATAGTAAGGAATAGTAAAGACCGATACCAGGATATTATAAACTCTCAAAGTGTAACTATATATAAAATAAAATACGATTTTCAGTACTATTTTCCGTACTACTAGATTATTTTGGACGGATATCCTCAGACCGATTTTAAATGCGGTTTGAATTCCAGACATAATTATTCGACGTCACCGACCAAATGCACAGCTTCATTACTGCATTTGAACCAAATACCAACATAGTAAGATTGGCAATGTCCTTTAGGCAATCCGTAATTATGTTACACTGACACCTATTATCCGTGTAATACCGTGCCGAAGCGATACCGCAATAAATAAGAAAGCGGTTTTGGATTAACGTAATTGTTTGAACTCTGCATAGATCAAATTACTTTCAAACGAGCATTTAATTATAGTAATAGGGAACTTACATGTGAATTATAATGAGAAAATAATTTAAAAAATCAATAATTAAAGTTTATGAAAAGTGCTTATGTGATTTATTGAAAAAGTTATAACTTTTAAAAAAAAGTAAAACGTAACGTTACTTCAAACACCGTCACCGAGTTTATGACGTCACTCCTTTGTCTTTCCTTGGTAATCATATTCACACGCTATGAACGAGTGATGTAATGACGTCATGTCACATGACACTGCGTTTTGGCGCGAACATTTGAAAGTCATGTTTTTATTTGTGATATTTTAAATAGTGGCGCATATTTTTGGTTTTTCTTCTTTTATTTAAGCCTTCAATCTTTACGATAAACTAAAACTAAAAACACATTCAAGTTCCCTATAAGCAAAAGAATTTCACTGTAAATTCCTATAACAGCTATCTTCACACATAAATATGGTTCTGCAAAGAATAAACGATACTGCCAATATTTGTGCATTTATAACAAACCTTACATAATATATTATTGCTATTTATGTAGTCTTAAGTTGATCCAATATTTATTCAATAAAGATACACTGATTGGTTTATCCTATGAGTATATTTTTACAATTTAAAATATCTGTTCAATTATTATTTTACTGTTTAGTAACAAATTTACTGTAAATGGATATTATATATCAAGGAATTTCCGTAACGTGTTCATGTGTGTAATATTTTTTCCTTTACACGCCATATCCATGTATATTATAATTATTAGTCTTTACCGCTTATTGGAAGGTTATTCAATCTACCTCATCTAAATTACTCGTTATATACTGCCCTTAAACAGATTACTCCTCGTATTTGCCACTTATCAAACTAGTAACTTCAATGTTTATCCAAATTACTTGTTACCTACTGCAACATGTTGGCTTGTCTTACAAACAAAATAAACAAAATATATTTTAAATTACACTACAAGACAATAATAATGTGCTCTGACGAAGAATGAAATACGCTTTCTAAATATACTAATCAAACTACAGAATTAGAATATATATTATTATCTATAAGTATAACATAATGACTTATTGTAAGAATAAATGAGCGTTTTTTTGGACAAAGATACTTTCAAAAATATTAAATATATTATTACTACTTCTTTTTTATGACCCAATTGGCACAGCCCTTGCAAGTTTCCCTTTAGTTTAATCTCATCATTAATGTTATGCCACGTTCATTAAATGAACGTTTCTGCTAGGAAAGGATGATAACAGTGACAATCTCAACACGATCCACTAGAAGGCACAATCTTTTGGATTGACTCTCAATTACATTTAAACTTATTTTAGGGTGAATGTGTTTTGCCGTACAAAATAAAATTACCCAAATCTAAGATACCCATTTTCTAGAATTAAAGCTGTTTTATAACCGACTTCAAAAAGGAGGAAATTCTCAATTCTAAACGTACGCTTGTTTTATCCTTTATAATCACAAGTGCCATGCTTGGTGACAAGCTAGGTGCATTGAAGAATTAAAGGCCCCAACTTTAGAAGCTGTTAAGATTTTTAAGAAAATTATTTCATACTTTTTTTTTTTTTATGTCAGTTGTTACTTTTCTTTGAAGTTTATTTATTTTTCTATTTTGAGTGGCATAAACAATACATGAACATGCGATTACAGTAATCGCAAGTGATATGCTGTTATTCATTCAAGAGTTCCATTGTATATCTCCGATATTCTTCATCAGATCTTCACCAAATTTAAATGGAACCACACGGGAAGCACCAGCTTTCAAATGAAAAAAGAATCATTAAAATTGGTTCACCCAGTCGAAAGTTCGGAGGTAAAAAAAAACATACATGTCGAATTGAGAACCTCCTCTTTTTTGAAGTCGGTTAAAATCAGTAAATTATTGTAGAATTTAGCTTTTGTGACACAAAATATGTCCTTTTTTTATATAATTAGATTTGAAGAACATTAATGCGTGGCACAAAGACGAAACACTTCACCCTATATGGCTAGTCACAATTAGTTAATTTCTACTTATTTAGATATACATATAAATATAATAAATTTATTAACACAAACTATAATAAATTTATTAACAACATTCAAAGATTGAACCAAAGTGCTAAATTAAATTTAAGTGACTAGTAAGTATTTATATTTCAACAAGTTAATTCCATAATACATAGGTATGTATCCAGTCTTTTTTATAAGAAACAAATATTTTGTCGCTTTTATACAGTAGGTACTTTTGTATATACAAAAAGTTTACCATGACTGTGATTTAATCCAGTGAGCTTATGACTCATAATCAAATTAATATTTTAAAACTGATAAGCCACACTCGATCTTTACACAAGGAAAACTACATGAAAATGGTCAGACAAATCAACACAGTAGGTACTTCTGCTTACACTGAAACTACAAATTAATTCTGAGTACACACTTGTGATGCAAATATGCAATACATATTACTGGTAAGTACTTTGGAATATAAATAACATTATTATGTACCTATGTGTAACAAAAAACCTCCTATGATTAAGAATTCTTTCATCTGGATGGCAGTACAACTTGTTGGAAATATTTTTGGCAAATTAGAGGTTTATTTTAAAAACAGAAAAAAGTTAAATAAATCTTAGTATTGCCTAGAAAACTTCGAGGTAAACTGTGCAACATCCATTATTGTGATTCACATCATAATAAATGCAATCATGGACAAACCTAATAGATAATTATTTAACTTACATCATAACCACAAAAGGGAAAATTTGTTCCAGTAAATGCTGAGTAAATTCTTGTTTACGTTCTGTTGGGCCTCATACCTCCTGAAATAATAAATAATTTTCATGTTACATTTGAAATTTTAATAGCTTATTTTATAAATAGTCCCAGCTACGAAATGGCTAGTTCTATCATATAAGAGGCAACATTATGGGTAAAAGAGATTATTTTCAAGTTGATAAGCAACAAGAACCACTTTTATTTTTCAATCATGCTTTGAGTACCTACTAATTGCACAAAGCAATATCCGCGCCTCCGTCCTTGCTTTAGTAACCAAAGTTCAATTAGTAATTAAAATGGAGGCGATAAAGCAATTGACACCAGAGCCTAACAAGTGTCCTGATAGTCTGTTGTCTTTAAATATTTTAATGCAAAATATATAAACTAGATAAACATCTTATTTTTCTACATACCTAAAACTTTCATTTTATCATGCAATCATAACTTTGATTGTCCTTTCAATGTTGCTCCTGCACATGGGACAACACTCCATTTCTTTGTTTGCACATAGTTGGCAGCAACACATGTGGCCGCATGGTACAAATACTACTTCACTCTTAGCATCCATGCAAATTACACACTCTGCTTCCAACACAGAATCATCAGTTTGGTTTGTAGTGATCACTCCGGTACAATTCTGTTCTTCAGCAAGGTCTTCAGAAGGAGCACTTGGTGGCAGAGAAGTGGATGCTTCAAAATTATGATTTTGGCTTTTAGCTCCTACATAACAATTTATTGCTCTTATAATGCCTTCTCTGTCTGAGGACAATGAGACACCACTTGATTTAAGATCTTCTGTAGTGATATTCAATAAAGGTTCGCCAGAAAATATAAATTTAACCAAGAAAGGTAGACAGTGTATAACACCTTCCTGCAGGAGATAGTTTGCCAATGCAGGGTCCAAACTTTTCCCTATGTCCAATAAGGTTCGAGGTGCAGAGTCAATTAACTTCTGATAATTTTTTAACCAAAAATCACTAGACTTGTTTGTTTCACTTTCCATTTCTCTTAAAGTTTCAACAAGTTGTTTTCTTCTTTTATTCTGTTGACCAAAAAGATCATCTAATAAATTAACCAGTTGAACTCTTTGTTGAAGCAACTCATTATAGTTATAAGTTATTTGTAACTTTTTCTTCTCTTGTTCAATAACACTGAGACGAGCTAAATGTGAAGAAATCAGTGTTATTTCCTGGTTTAGACTCCAGGTTCTGGCATCAACTTTCTCAAGCAGTGAGGCCACAATTGCCATTTGTATATCCTGATCCTCTAGAAGTTGTTCAACCAAGACTGTGTGTGACTGATCTTTAGCATTTAATAACTCTGCCAATTTTCCACTAACTTCTAAATCTTGTAAAAGCACACTCTGCTTCATATTGTTCAGAGAATCATCATAATATTTTTTTGAATGTCTGACTGTATAGTCTTCTTCTATGAGCATTTCCATTGCTCTTAAAACATCAGCCTTTCTGATATTATCATAATTTTGGCGAGTGATCTCAAGAAGCCTGTCATGTTCTGCTTGTTCATATGCAAGCTGTTGTTGTATGATTTCTGGTTTCAAATAATCTGACTGAATAAAGTTTGTCACTAAACATTCAATTTCTTTTTCATCATCTTGTATAGCCTTGATCAGTTTTTGCCGATCTATCTCTTTCACCATATGAACTTTTGCTATCTCATTATCCAGTTCTAACTGTTCTTGCAATACTTTATTTAAAAACTTTTCCCTTTGTTCTTTAGCAGCTTTATGTAGCCTATTCTCTTGGTCCATGATGGCAGCCTCTTCCTCCTCCCATGTAAGTGTATTGTGTCTTAGAAATGGATCCATAACCATGTTTGGAATGTGAACTGTTGGCACATCATGCTCGCTAGGTAGTGGGGGACTATAGTCTACATTCATTGTTTCACATAAATATTTCATAATTTTTGCAGTATCTTGAGTGGCAATGTCTGATGGAGGGAATATAAACTGTTCACCATCTATCTCAAGCGTTATCAGATTAGCAGCCAAACATAGTTCTGGACAGAGTTCATATAAATCACTATTATCAGTGATGTTCAGTATTCTCAGATTTTTCAATTTACCTACTGCCGGTGTCAGACTTCTGAGCTTATTCTTTGATACATCTAATATTTGTAGTGATTGCATATACTGTACATTGTCAGGAAGAGTTTTAATTTGGTTATCTTGAATGTACAGTTCAGTTAGGTTAACCAAATATCTAATATCATTAGGTAATTGTGAAAATCTATTGCTACTTAGATTGAAAACCCTAATAAGGTATAAATCTGACAATTGACCACCTTCCTCTAATGATTGTAAACTATTAATGTGCAAATACAAACGCTCTTTTCTGTATACTTTGCATATTGAATAAGTACCGGACGGTACTTGACGCAGCTGACACTCGGAGAGATCAAAGTCTGGCTCTGGCGATTCTCTGGCTATGTACAACTTCCTTTCCAGTTTCGCTCGTGAATCAGCATCATTAGTTGGTCTACCAAACAACGACATTGTCGCTCGGTCAACACAAGACACAACACAACCCATTAAACAATACGTCTTATCATTTGTTATGCTGGTAAATACCCTTTACAATTCGTCACCGACTATAGATATTCATTGCAAATGGATTATTGCACAATATTACGTCGCAATTAATATCACTCTCTTAAAGCTTGCATTGCATTAGCAAGTAAATAAGGCAAATTAACCGGAAAACAATCATAAATAAAATAGATAAATAGGTATCCAGGTAGGTACCTATCCAAACTAGCGTAGCGTAGTACAGTACAAAAATGATTAATTGACAATACCAGTGTTAACAACTCTCAAAAATATTTATCCCCAAAACTAAAGTTAAAAACCCCTAAAATCCCCCAAAAAAAAAAACGCTGTAAAAATAATAAATAAATTGTAATAATATAAAATAATTGAAACATTTTCAAAACGTTTACAGCCAGCTGCGTCACAATTATTATAAACATCACAGTAAAAATCAAGAGTAAAAAGATCCCTAAAAATACCCCTAAAAAATCCCATCCCAATTCACACTTATTTACCCCCTAAATTTGGGGGGAAAACCCCTAAGTTGGGAACCCTGGACAATACTGACAGCTGACTGCTGAGTTCAGCTGACATACAAAACGTCAACTCAGTGTTGCGTGTTGCCAGAGAGCTCTAGTCAAAAGTTACCTAAATGTCCGTAAATATCCCTGTTGGTTTCTCCGTCCACGCTGAAAAGTGAAAAGTAACATGGTAACATGTCACTCTGTTTTGATTAAATTCCCAATGTTTATCCCTGTATTTTAAAGTAAATAATTATTGATGTAATTTTATGTTAAAATATTTCATGTTAGCTTTAATTACAAAGGTTTCGTGGAGCTAAACTTTTACTTTTTCAAGAAATGAAAGCAAAATTACAACGTCAGAATGCAACACAGAACTATTGATTCGATAGACTAACCAGTATTTTTAAAGGTCTATCGCCACAATTTGGCTCACGATCGGTGGGGCCGATTGGTAAGGTCCCTAACTCCCTACCAACCAATCGACAAGTCAATAAACCAGTTGAATGAGCCAACAGTTGGTAGGAACCCTACCGATCGACCTTACTGATCGTGGGCCAAATTATGCCATTCGTTGACACCTTAAGTATGTACTCTCCGTTCACTATAAACAGACGCTTGAGTTGAGCAAAAATAATCGATAATGTAATAACAAGTGAATATGAATAGACTTGTGAAGGAACTAGGTATGGTGTTCCTCCATTGAACAGGGAGGATCCTTCGACTAGGCGAAGGTGATATTGCCTAGTTCTATAAGTGTTAGAAACGATATTATTTTGCCTTGCGCGATGCAGGCTTTATAATCTGATTGGTTGAATTCAAATTTACGCGTCACCATAGTTAGCCTGCTGCCTTGCTTAGTAGTTATTCTATGTGGCGATAGATGTTGCAACAGACTTTATGTTTTATTGAACAATGACCGCATTGTATGCTGTGAATAGAAATAGTACATTAAATACTATCTCTATGATTCTGTGTGACTGTTGTAGGTTTCATACTTCAGTGGACTGTTGTCATTATTCCATTTCGCAATTCTTTTGTTGCATAAATATCTTAGATTTTATATATCAGTCATATTTTTTACTAGCAACACGTCCCCCGTCTTGGCACGCATGCAGTTTCTCTACTATCCTTACGATCCTTACATTAAAAATATGAAAGTATTATACATATATAAACGTTCCTGTTGAATCACTCTATCTATTAAAAAAAACCGCATCCAAATCCGTTGCTAGTTTTAAAGATCTAAGCATACATAGGGACAGACAGCGGGAAGCGACTTTGTTTTATACTATGTAGTGATTGTGATAGATAATTGTACTGTAATATTTATTTGTGCATATTTAGTTTTTTTTTTCTTTCTGTTTTTATTACGATATAGGTACTAAAAATAAGAATACCTACATACAAGTACCCTATTAAGTATTTCAAACTAATTTAATTATTTTTTAAACTAGGTAGTACCTACCTACGCCTGTTTCAAATACTATATTTCAGCCGTTGAAAAACAGGCTATCCCTGAGGTTACGTTGAGATGAGATGGTACCTATTACGTTGGCAGGGTAAGCTCTCCTTTTCAATCCATTCCTTTCTTAAAATGTTATACTACTTTTCGCAGTCGACTGCTAGGAGAAGGCCTCTCCTAAATAAGTTTGTGACGTAGCCAACTCCTCCGCAACTGTGACTATGTTGCCCCAGGTCGTCATCGTCACCAGCCTGCCTGAGGTACCTAGTTATTTAGGCTGGGTGGTTGAATAGTTAACCTGCCATTTCTCAGGACCTGATATCGTAGAGCCTCCTTTGTAGCTGGCAGGGGATCACAATGTGCTAGCGAGTTTGATTGTGGGACCCTCAACCCTATCAAATGTGCCTAGATCGGTTAAGATCTTAGATTATGTAAATAATCTAAGGTTAAGATTAACAAAAAATGAAACCAAAGATGTATGTAAGAATAACGAATATTTATTTTTACCAGTCTTCACAAAATAAACTTTTGCTGTATGACCGAAAAATTGTACAAAATTGACTTTGATGTACTTAAATACTAATTAACTAATTAAAACAAACTGTACAACATCTTACAACTAAACTAAGTAGGTATATCAGTTTTAACAAAAATATTTAACTTTCGTCGTTACCTACTCGCATCTTTTATTTTGTACCAGTTTTTAACCATCGGGGTTGGTACATGGAATATAGGATGCTCTTGAGTTCTTACTGAAATCGACGAACTGTAAATATTTTCATTCTTGTTGTCGTCATATTTAGGTCCTTTCGAACTGTCCTTTAAATAATCGGTGTAATAATCATGATCAGGATAGTATGGAGTATAGTTTTGATGCCATTCCTTTTCTTCCTTGTTTGGCTTTTCGTCATTATGTATTTTTGGAGAATATATACTTGTATATTCGTTTTTGTCTCTATAGTGTTCTGGTGATTCGAACCCTGATGTTGAAACATATCCATCATCATAATGTTTGTTTAACGGGAATGCCATCGTGTAAGATGAGATATATTTTCTATTGTCGCTATCAGGCGCTACTGCGGCCGATGTACCTTTTATATTCTTTCTTTTTTCATCATTTTTATATTTTGCCCTTTCCGCATCGTGTGGTTTTTCTGAACTGTATAAAAATGATTTATCCGAATTGAAGTTATAATGATTGTTAATAAACCTGATAGCAGAATTCATCTTATCATCCTCCGACTTATCTTCTTGGATTGGCGCTGAACTGGCTGGAGAAAGAAATTTTTCAGTTTCCTTTTTCATATCTGGGGTATTATAATGGTTAATATAGCGTTCATTCATTTTATAAACGCTAAGATCTGGCGTCTGGGAAGGGTAGACATGAAATTTTATAATCTTTGATAATCTATCAAAAGCATAGAGTAAATCTGGATCAGTATTTTCCGCTTCTGCACCATTATTAGATTCGTCATGTGTAGATAAATGCTTCACTTGTTTTACTTCTGCATCATTATCATAATTGTTGTTATTCTGTATCTCAAGTTTTATTTCTTTAATGTCTGGCTTTAATTCTGGCTGTATATAAAAATCAACCAGTTTATCGTTTTCTTGCGAAGTCAACGTCATGTCAGGTGGATTGTAGGAATATGCTATTTCCTTCCCAATACGAAAAGCTTCGTTTTCCGACGTCGACAGGATTTGCGGCTCTTTACTAAAATAGTCAAATACATGAAAACTTGGCACGTCAGGTAACTTATATGTTTCTGCTGCTGGTAATAGTTTGATAGCCACTGCTTTACCTTGATGGTATCCAATCCCGTGACCTTCGAATGGTTTATTCTTCCCGTTCTTGTTTTTATTTTCTGTCTTTTTTGAAGTATTCTCATCTGCTTGAACACTGTCCGAATCGGCGTCACAGTACATTTTGTTTAATTTTTGCGTATCCTTATCTGATAATCCTACTCTTTGACCGATTTGAGCACCACTCTGGAATGTAAAGAAATGCAACATTATTATAATTGTTAAGGCAATTCATCAGCAACATCAGATATAGTTGAATGTCATATTAATTATTATCTTCACAATGCAATTGCTACTGACTTCCGCGACACTCATAATGGGCGACATCAATACCGTTTCTTCGACTTTAAGAATTTTGACTGCATGTACCTAACTTAATATAGTTCTCGCAAATCTTTATGAGCCCTGAACTAAGCTCTGAACTCTCTCTGTCTCCCTCTAGCACCACATAAGCGTACTATTATAGGTGCTAGAGGGAGAGGGAGAGAGTTCGAGGGCTCATAAAGATTTGCGCGTACTATACTATCATTCGAATCAATCATCATCTAAAACAATTATGTATATTTTCCGCCAGCTCACATACATTAGGTCTATCATTGGATAGAAACAAATAGAATGATATCAATTTTATTGAAATTTTGTTTTACCCTCGTAGGAACCTAGGTACTTATCAACATTTTGTTACTACGTAAATTAACAAAATAAAAGTAAAATCTGTTGTCACCTGTTTTGGCACAATCGTGTCCTGACCATTGGCGGAGAAAGCTCGTCGACTATAATGCAGGACACTGTCATAGTCGTAGCCCACGCCGAAGTCTGACACGGAGAACGAGTTGTATTTGCGAAAGTTATGCCTTGCCGCTGGAGACAAACAAATATCGACTCATAAGCGAACAGTGAACACCGTTTGGACGATTGATTTCTCGTCTACAAAAATATACCGATAGTAGGTAGCTTCTGTTAACATACAAAGAAACTTTCAATAGAAATCGAAATTTGCTTCACACCGAACGTTTATTGCCTAGATAGATGGCGGGTTAATTTATATTCGCATTGTGTAGCGATCACAACGCGACGGGCGGTAGTACCGGTCGCTGACATTAGCAACTTGCTATGTAACAATTAATAACTTAAGTGTACATTTCTCTAAAAACACTTACGTTGTACAATATTCGACCAATTGATATTAACGTAGTCATCTCTCTCGGGGCTGCTCTGCATGTGGTAGAACCCGAGCGTGTGCAGCAGCTCATGCACGACGGTGCCGTGGCGGAAGCAGCCTCGCCCAACTGGGTGACGACCCGACAGGTTCAGAACTTGGTAACCGCCCTGGTAGCCTACTTGAGAAAAACAACCCCGACGACTTCCCTGAAATAGAAATGTTAGGGGTAGAAGCAGTCTCTCGGACATAAACATTTCGTGTATATTTTGAGAAGATGGATATATATTATTATTTAGTATATTATAAGATGTCAAAGAGAGTTTGATAGGTATTAACTAAAAGTCAGTTGTACTTTTAGCGTGTGATTATCTGCTACAAATACCTATGTAGTATGTAGACTACTCGTAGTACCGGCTCCCAGTGATGGGTGTCGAAAGTACCTAAATTATTCGATTATGAATGGTCCCTTAAGTGATAGATTTTGTTGTTTCAGAAATCTGTAAATAGTACCTGAATGACGACAGCATCACGGTCTCCCTTCCTATATGGACGGAATTTAACACAAGACGCGCGAGCAAGATCTTCTATTCCATTTTCAATAGCTTGGACTTGATCACTGGCTGGAAAATTTATAAAATCCACATTAGATGAAATATAGGCGAATAGAGGAGGGATAGCACTCAGAATAATAACACTGACAGGCCTCATAAAGAAGAAAGTTTATGACCATAGTCCCCAGAATCAAGCAGGTTGGTGGACTACAAGGCCAGTCTTCTTTTTCAATGACGCTGTCGCTCGTCAGCGGCCTAAAGAAATATATAGGCTAGCAAGTGGATAGTTCTCCTGCCATGCGTCAGTCGTAACAGCCAAGCCGGATGAAATGGGGGTTGACTTTGTGGTAGGCTGGATGTTGCGTCTCTGTGGCTTAGGTACACGAAATAAAGGAATCGGGATTACATTTTACAGTCAAATATTTAGGATATCGCGATCGGTAAAATTATACTTACTAAAGTGCTCTATTTGAATGAAGAAAATGACCTCATTATCTGGCCACCTCTTAGTTCCATCTTTAATACCATTCCTGGAAAGGCCCTCGGCAACGTTTTCTACGATCAACCGCCGCTGGCGCTCGTTGAGAATCAGGTCACCCTCGAACTTCCCACTGTCTTCCCAGGCGTGATCAGACACGGCCTCATCTTCATCGTAGTCGTCAGGTTCTACGCCTTCTAATAGATGCAACACGAAAGCTTGATATCAGTTCATGTTATTTACCACATGGATTCTGTGATTTGTATACAATTTTTTGCACTATCGATATTCTTATAAACCACATGAAAACAGGTAAAAGCTGCCGACTGCATAACATAACAACAACAACGACTTTAATTGATCACTTTCATTTTATAATTATTGTAGAACTGGTTTTTATAGAAATGAGTTAATAAGATCTTATTAAATTCAGAAATCTAAACTGAGATATAAATTATATTTTTATTAACATAGCATGGATTGGCGCCGACTATTGGCAGTATCATCTCGTGAAATAATATAGTGCATACTCGAACAACCAGTTTCTTAATCAAAATATTATGCCCTTTGACCACCAGTTCCTGGAAATCGATTATGTTATGAATTTAATCGGACCTTAATCGGGCAGAGAGTTTGAAGCATTGTATCCCGTAGCCGGTTGATAATAAGAAAATAAGTAGATAGTATAGGTAACTGCCTTTCTCATTGGACATGTTTATTGTACTCATAGTTATGAAGAATTTTTATTATTGGACCAACCCTGCAAATTCAAAAAATAAAACAGCTGTTCCATACAAATAACTCAATATTACTAGACTAAATGTATGTAAAAGCACATTTATTTTCGATATTTCTTACTTGTTCCCAAAAAAAAGTAAAAATAAAGCTGTTCATAATGATGAATACACCCTTAAAGCAGGTGTCCTATTTAAATATATCTAGGTACATTCTGAATATTATACACATACCTAGTTCTTAATTCGTAGGAATTCTAAAGGAACTTTGGCAAATTAGATGCTTATAATCATTACCTAGCTGTAACGTCCTTGAAAGATTAAACAGAGTGTAGGTATTATTGCTACACAATTTTCCATATACCATGATGTGCACTATATTTATGGATCGAGACATGTCATCGTTTAAATCTGTAAAAAATTGGGGTTTTAGCCTAATCCCTAAAACGATACCGTCAAAATGATTATTCTCGAGATTCGATTGAAACGCCACGGTAACCTATTCATCTACCTACGCTTTCGTTATTATTTAATATAAATATCGGAGTCTATCGTTCTACCTAACATTAACATAGCAATATAGGTACTTTGAGTATCTGCAATATAGCATCACTTACTTTTCAATGTTGGGCTCAGCTGCGACGTTTTCTTGAGGTGTTCCGCAAAATCCTCTAACTCGTCATAAGTCATCGCCAAACACTTCACCGCACAGGCGACGATTAGAACCACCGATAACTTTGCCCGCCCCATATCAACTTTTAAATCTTTACCCGGTTATTCTACGTAAATACATGCGATGTTGATTTCGATTTTTTCTGTATATTAAATCACACGATATCGACGAAAAAAGTGTGTCATATTAACGGTATTGCATTTTTATGGACAGTTTTGTTATTTTATTAGGTTAATGATATTTAACCTACTGGTACTTTAGTCCAGTGCCGCGTGATTTTTTCTGTAGGACAAAACCTCCCGAGGTGGGGCGAAGTTTAATATAGCTTTGGATACGACCATTTCACAAGGTGTTAGGCCGCAACTGCGCCGGCGACGGCGATGCTTGCGTCAGCGCAGGCGTTGGTGACAGCGGCAGCACTCGGCGCCACCACCCATTACTCATGCAACACCGCGTTGCTAAATTTGCTGGCTCCAGTTATTCTTAACGTTTACGTCCTCCAACAATAATACCAACTTCGCATTTTTGTAATTGAATGAGTGAAATAGTAAAGGGAAAGCAACAGTTGTCCGTTCCGGTAAAATAAGTATTGAAATGAAATCGAATAAACAGGTTCCTTTTGTTGTAACAATATTTTTTACGTTTCAATAAATAGATACCTAACTACTGAAAAAAGCATATCGAATATAATAAGTAGGTACACTTATTTAGATAGGTACCAAGAAAAATGCAAGCTAACAAAATAACTATAACGATTCTGCATTTTTATGAATTCCTAGAAATTGATCGAAGATCGGTTCCAAGACCAGCATCCTCTCGTAGCAGTCATAGGTAGAGGGCTACTAAAGTCAGGCACTACTAAAGTCGATATGATGGTGTTCCCTGCATAGTGCATATGCGCCGAATGGGCAGCATTTATCCTCCTGGAGACGTTTGACCTGCCATGAATTTACAAAAGCTACTGAATTATGATGACGATGGGATCATCGTTCGTTCGTGGTCAGTTGTTTGGCGTAGCTTTTGTCAGAATAGGAGGATTCCTATTCTGACAAAAGCTACGCCAAACAACTGCTACCTAGGTTTTGTGAAGACCATCCACTCAAATTTATCTAAACCAGAAACGCCAAAGTAATCTAGTGGTAAGTGATTTATGCAATTCTTTTAAGTAAACAAAGAACCAAGTGACTCATTGCAAAGATGCAGAGAGTCACTTAGTTCTAAAGAGTAGGTACCTTTATTTTCTTTATAATTTTTCCTAATAAGTACACAAATAAATAAAGGTTCCTTGAGTTCTAAATAAACGCTAGCTAATTTCCAAATCTCTGAAAGTTCTATTTTATCCATTCGCGTAAAACAATGGCCCAATGCTGATCAGTTGATTGATAGAGATTATACAATACAAATAAACTAAATATTATCGACTGGCAAAGTGTTCTGCAATCTTCAATGCCATTGTCAGACTAAAATGCGTGTAATTTTAAGAATGCAAAAAATATTCGATATTTTATTTATCTGTCCTTGTATCTACGTCTACCTATAAATGAGGTCGATGTCGTAAGGAAAATTGACCGTGACTGTGACGAGGAATTACGATTAAAAATAGTAAGATAATGTATTGTAACAATTAGTTAATTAAGGTGCCAGTCCCCTTTTGTTGCTCGATAGGTTTCCTTAGGATAAAAAGTTCATCGGAATTAAAATCACACCGTAAGGTGCTGATAAACCTGAATAGTCTCTTGTAACAGAACATTGATCATTCACCGTTTTTATATTTTGTATGTAACATTCGATAGAATGCTCATTACAAGTGAATGCTCAGATTTATCAGCGCCTTTAGAGGAAGAACTTTGACTCATCTGAGCCAATTGCTAACGAGTCTGCAGTTCTTCATAATAGTTGATTATTTACCAAGAAGATAAACAAGATTATTACGTCACGGGCGCCATATTGAATCCTGAGCTTAACGAAGGATTCTTGGGTTAACTCCTGATCGCAGCGAGGGAGTTTAGAGTTACCTCCAAAGCAAAGCGAAACAAAGTAAACTGCACTCAGGATTCCAGTCTTAACTCCCTGTTAAGACTAGAATCCTGAGTGCAGTGCAGCAAGGGATTCAAGCTCGCCCTAGACGAAAACACCTTTATCCCCGAGGAGAATACTCTACATAAGACACCTGCGACACAGAAAAATGCTGAAAAATAGACTAAAAGCACTGATTCATATATAGACTTGACGCCTTTTGTAGTTTTCCAGATGTAGAAATCATCGTAGGCTTTCATGTAGTTGTTTCTTTTGACTATCTGGGAATAAATTGGTAACAATGCCAACGGCTTCGGATTTAATGGATTGCTGAGTCAAATCACTGTCTCCACATTTTTATGAGAATTTGTAGTTTAGAATGTACTCGTACCTATACCCAAATAGCACAGCTATTTGCAGTAATTGCGCATTGCGCCTTTTTTTTCTGTTTTGTGTTCTACTCATGGTGGCCAGTTCAATTTTCAAATAAGTTTTTTTTGGGACAGGTTTCTATAGTAAAAATTTTCATATTACGAATTTTCATTGAGGTTACAAATTCAAATCATATTATTACCAGCGGGTTATAATAAAATTAAGTAGAATATAATTACTCTATTGACCCTAAGGCTATATCGATTACGATGATTTTATTTATATATCATGCATTTAGATTTGCGTGATATATAATTGGACATTGCTGTCGTGTTGTTGTGTGAAAATACTATAAAACCATTCCTAACTTCAACCGCCATTTTTGTATAGTCAGTAGCCACTAATCTGCGCGCTGATATGACTGCAATAGAAGCCCAAGACAAAATATTGCAAAGTGTTGCACCAAACCCAAGTTTACCTATTGTTTGCATGTTAGGTACCAACTGATGCTCTTAGTGACACTTGAAAAGCAATTTTGAATAATGCTCTTATTAGTCTGTTCGGTAGCTTCATAATGTCACATGTTTCGTTTCAAGAAACATTTATTACCTAACTATTTAGTTTCATAAAGAAAAGGATAACTTCACGGATAATTTTAAAAAAATCATTGCTTCGTTTTTGACGGCTTTGAAAGAAATAGCTTCACGCCTGCATTCCCTGAAGAGTAATGCAGAGGGATACTATTATAAACCCATATTTCGCCTTTGCCGTTATAGGTGCTGAGTCTTTCCACTGGGCACACTTCCAAACTCCGTTTCCTATGAGAGAATCGCACATAGAATCTCATGCTCAGCAGCCTTACTGGACACTCAGTAGACCAATGAGGCAGTGTTCGAAAATAAGCCGATCAATTACGATCAACACAAACTTATGATGGCCATCTTACGAAATTGTAAACCGATAATTATTATTTTTCATCATTTTATCATAAATTATTCGAATGAAGTGGCATTATAAACCTAGCTCACGCTAGCGAAATTCAATTATTTGCGTTCGTTAGCTGCCTGTTTCACGTTGAGAATAAGAACACATTATGTAACCAAACGTTTTATTTCACACTTATGAAAACACTTTACTATCGTATTTAGGTTAATAGTTAATTATTTATTTGTCAATCACAGTCACTTTATCGTTGCCATTATTCTCAATCGAAATAATTTCCTTATCTTCCGTATCTTCGCAATACATTTTATTCAACTTCAATATATCGCTTTCAGATAAACCGTTTCTTTGGCCGATTGTCACATTTTCCTAGAAAAATAATACATTTGCTAAGTAATACCTATAGGAGACAACCTGAAGGTATCAAGGTGAGCAAATGGAGTTAACGACCTTCTGTAAAGAACCTTACTTACTCATGAATATAGATAATATGTGTATGAAGTAAGTTAAGATTTCTTCTCGTTACAAAAAAGAAAATACCTAACAGGACTCGTCCGCACGTATCAATCGATCAAAGCCGTATTCAAGCTTTGGGCGGCTATGGATGGACCCGTTCAGTAGACGTCATTAGATCAAAATACAGGTTGATACGCAAAGACTGTCATGTCGGTGGAGGCGGAGCCAGTCTAAAGCCTAAACATTTTCTAATTACTGAAATTATTTCTGAAGGTGAAGTACCTTCAGAAATAATTTCAGTAATTAGAAAATGTAAAGCTGGGAGGGCCAGATTGCAATCTTTTATTGTATATTGCCTGTTGTATACAAATCCCATAAGCCGACACAGGTAGGTGTAAAATATAAAATGACGCCTTAGCTTAGAGTATCATATAACTTAACGTAATTAATTTACCTTTAACGGGATAATGGTTTTATTTCCGTTGACGGAGAAAGCTTTCTCTGGGTAATGCATCACACTGTCGTAGTCATACGGCACACCGAAATCAGTTACAGTGTCATTGTTATATTTTGCGAAATTGTGTTCGTGACCTGTAAACATATTTACAACATTACTCCAATTATACGCTTTATTGGATAAAAATGATTGACCTGCACCAGATTTTTTAATCATTTAGGTATATAAAAAGTTCTGTTATCTACTAGAAAATAAATTTAACGATGTAACGGATAGTAATATTATAAAATTAATATAAATAAATAAATAAATCCAGCCCATTACTGTCCCACTGCTGGGCACGGGCCTCTTCTCAGAATGAGAAGGGTTAGGCCTTAATCCACCACGCTGGCCTAGTGCGGGTTGGCGGACTACACACACCATCGAGAACTTTATGAGGCCCTCTCAAGTGTGCAGGTTTCCTCACGATGTTTTTCCTTCACCGTTATCGCAAGTGACAATTAAATTCTAATCCGCACATGAATCCGAAAAGTCAGAGGTGCGGGCCGGGTTCGAACTCAGACCCTCCTGCACGGCAGGCAAGCGTTCAACCGCTAGGCTATCACTAAAAAATCAAAATTAATATAACATTGAAAAATTGAGCGAATGCTAACCTGGTTTTATGTTCTCCCACTCGATGGTGACAAAATCATCTCTGTCATAAGTGCTCTGCATGTGGTAGAATCCGAGGGTGTGCAACATCTCATGTACCACGGTCCCGTGTTTGAAGCAACCTTTCGCCAGATTGAGCACTTGTGAGACTTCGCCGTCATCGTCTGGAGTGCTGAAGCCCACGTTTGAGAAACAACCACTTTTCATACCCTAGTAAAAGTTAATCACCTTGTAACAACATATTTTTATCGTATTCTCATATTTTCATTACCTAATTTATTTTGAAGATCCACATAGCTTCAGAGGATACCTAATTGCTACAATCTGTTTATGCGCATAGTGATTATGGCATAATTCCCTCACGACCGTACGTTACAGACTACAGTGGTCTATGGGGGCGCAAGGGAAATATAAAACCAATTAAGTATCTAATATTTACTTGTATAACAACAGCATGATCATCGTCCTTTTCTCTTCGGCGGAATGTGAGGCACGATTTGTTCGCGATATCAGCTAAAGCATCCTCAATTTTCTCCACATGTTGTTCATCTGTTACATGAAATCAATTATTAATTATTCAATCAATCAACTCAGCCTATATGCTAGGCTATGCTAGGCTAGGTTATGGAACCATTCCATAGAAGTTAGTGATTTTGTACCAAATCCTACCGAACAGTAGAAATATTTCTACAATCTGTCATTGTTTCTATTCTCCGTAGACAAAACATTTCTATGGTGGTCATGCTACGCCTACAGGACTATAGGTGAACCTACCTAACCGGTAAAGTTTAATCAAGAAGATGGAACAAGAACTGTGAACCTACCACCATCCACCAAAACGTAGGTATTATGCATTATCTTTAGCCTATGTAAGTATACAGCCACCTATAGAATGGTGTTCATCAACTTCATCCAACCAAAAAGTAGATATTATGCACAATTATGCAAACGTATTTAAACAAAAATTCCCCGTAGACATAGGTAGGACATAAATGTTATTTAAAAAAATATTAATGAGCAACTCGAAAAGGTGAAAGAATACCTTTGTTCATTGGCATACTCGTAGGTTGCGACTTGCGACTTCTTTTGTTTTAATTTAAGTAGGTGAATTTCACATGGTTTTAACCAATTTTTTTACGGCGACCGACGGCGTCGTTTCGGGCCCTACCCTGGGCCCAGTGTGCCACTCCCAAGCCTACTGTCTCCCATACAATTAGCTGGCTAATTGTTGTAAATTCCTGATTTCGATTCCTGATTCCTGATCCCCTTTAAGGGGTCACCTTTAAGACAAAAACTGAGTACGCCTATGCAAGGAGACGCGATTTCTTTTTGTAAAACAAAACAAAAACAAAAAGGTGTACTAAAAGGGATTTGGTGTGCATGTTCCTCCCAATTTAGAATCTACCTACACCGCAAGACAGACATAATGTATTTCATATGTATAGATAGGTAAGTAGGTATCTACCTACAGTTTGTTTCGGTGACCGTAACTGCAACGTTGACTAAGTATTTTGTATTCACGACCTAATGTATATAACGGATTACGAGCAGCCGCATGCTCCCTCCGTTATAACACGTCATTATGTGAGGTTTTGCATAATGTCCGAATCACACGACAATTTACAAGATCGCACTCGTATTTTTTCCTCATAACGATGTTGATGAAGAGTGAATCCACAAAAAACATATTATTATCTTTTCTGTAGGTATTTACCTAACTTTGTTAGCCTTTGACGTCCAAATTGTATTACAACGTATTACAGCAAGGCAAGATCCTCAGAATTTTTGCCAAGACGCGGCAGCAATGTTGGCAGACCAGCAACCAGACAGACATGACGAGAAAAAGCCTTTCATTCAATGCTATTAATGATCTTACCTGTCACCTTATGAATAGAGATAAATTGAACCTCATGCATTTCACGGTAGGTAGTGTAGGTACTCTCAATATATAGGTATACTATTTAAGAAGAGGTGATGTACCAACACGTGGTTTTCGGGCTTGAAGAGTTCAACTAAATGTGAAGACATTGTTATGGGCTACGTGGAAACTTGTCAGGCATTGCTAAAACCATGCATATTATAAAACCGATATAAGCAGATAAATTCTAATAAAGTAGGTATAATAATGTTTGTTAAAAATTACCAACCAAAGTCCTCCTCATCAATGTGATACACGACTGTGCGATTTGGCCAACGCTTGGCAGCGTCCCGTAGCCCGTTGCGACTACCTGGCTCCATGGCGTCGGATATTGCTTCGCGCTGGGACTTCGTCAACAGCATATCACCCTCGAAGAAGTCTCCGAATTCATCTAATTAGTGACATTCTTTCTCTAAGTAACCATAGTCATCTTTTAGGCAGAATTGGAAAGACCCGCAAGTGATACAAGAAACGTTTTTATAGGCAATAATTTATTAGTAGATAATTCACCTTCATACCCATTGCAAAATTTGCTAATAGTTAATAGTTAGTTTTGTTGTTTGATATACAAAATTTAGGTAGGTAATATTAAGTAAGATCGTTTATTTACCATTGTATTCGAGATCCGTATCCTCCAATATTGGTGCAGCTATGGAAGTAACTACAATTTGTACTTAAAAATAGCAGTAGCATATGAAATACCGTCATATTGCAGTACTAAGGTTACGGTTCGACCGCCCACTAAAATGAATCACTAACGCACTAAACATCGTAACATTTCTCCACGCCTATTTAAACGAATGCTGGTCCTACTCTCAGTAGGTAGTTAACAACGGGACATCACAATCGATCACCTAATTAGATAGTCAGGTTATCTTTTGACGCGTTTACTTACGAAATGGAGTGCTTTTTATTTCGCCACTCGAGTTATCTCTAAAGAACCCTGGTGAGTTCTCATCAGGACATTGTTAAGTTCAACCAACTTACAGGTAGGTACCTACGCATTGCATTAGCTGTAGCTGTAGGTAAAAGTCAATGACACATACGGAACAATACCTACTCTCTAAGACGATAGTAGTCTTTCAATGATAGGACCTACTAAGAAGCACCTATTGTTGTCTTTGTGACGATTTTGTAATGTATAAATTACATAAATAAAATTGGCACAAGGACAATAATAATGGTCTATGGTAATAAACAGCAGTGAACTGTGCTATAGAGATTTGAATAACAGTATAACAGGATTCTTTAGTCATTGCAGTATATCTATAAAAAAAAACGATTGCGTACAAGTACATGGCAAGCGATTACCTTAACCTCTGCTTAGCCTACGGATGCTGGCAATACAGCGTAGTGTTGGCAGCAACCCCAACCAACACGACGATTCCCCAGGAGCACTGGCGACCTTGCTATGCTCAAAGACCGAAGACGCTCATTGAACAAACAATCTCACAACGCATTGAGGATTTCCCAATTCAGCCACAACGTGGGTGTATCTATACAATATAACTAGCTATTCGACTTATATATCGCTGCCTAACTCTTCGGAGATCACGGGCTAATAGGGCAGGCTATTTCAAGAGCATCTCTAATCCTGGTATTGTTGCGCACCTGGTAAGAGGCAATGGATTACATTACTTTACATTACATTACTTTTTTTTCACATATCGATTTTTCTAAGTATTTAGGTACAGACAAATCCTACAGGCATAAAACATCTATTTTTCTGACAAGAATCGCTTTTACTTATTCATTGTAACTAAATTTTTGGGCGTTCCCACGGTAGCATCCCCCGCATGACCGTTGTCTTACTATCCACTTGGCAGTGCTGGAAGACTTTCTATGAGTGCGTTCGTGCGTCCATGCAAAAAACTTACGGCCAATTTTGCACAAAATACAAGAATGATGTCACACCAAGTTTCGGGATAAGTTTATTACAGGAACTATGGGAACGGGAACGGATTATATTATTATTATAAATTATGAACATAAATTATTCATGGGTTGTTGAAATTTCAGCTTCAGTTTCAGTTCATAGATTTAGGGAACCGAAAATATTCTAAGTTTATGGTTTCAGTTTCAGCAAAGCTTGGAATTCTCACGTTCAATAGCACAGGTAGGTACTCTAAAATCGTTCAGAAAGAAACTAATAATCAATTCCCACGCCAGATGGCGTCTTTGCCATAACTACCTACTACTCAGATAGAGTGCGATATCTTTGATACCTACTCTTATTCTTTTGAGTTAATATAATTATGATTTTATGGTATTTTAATTTAAAAAGTGCTTACTGGATTATACATGGTTTTGGTCATTTTAATTTAAAATACTGTGAAGTCATAAATCTTTATACGTATTTAAATAGCACATCCTGCCAGCAGGCAGGATTAATCACGCCGCGTCACCAGCTAGGCGAATTGTGACACACATGAGATTGCCTATAAAAAAATTGCCAATTGCGATAAGATCACACATCGTACCATATTGCAAAATATGTATTACAGATTTTCCTCTCGGCAGCTCATTGCGATTTGATTTGGTCTTTATGGAGGCCCATATCTCTTGTCACCTTTAGCAGCCGAGATGCTCGTTACTAAATAGGCGTAGGTCGATCGATCAAAATACGCACTATACAAGATCCCCCTACCTTTCTAGTTCCGATCCCTTTAAGAAGTTATTGTACTAATCATTATGATTTCAGGGTTGTCCCATAATAAAAGGTGTCCATAATGATGAGTACAATAACCCCTTAGTTATGTGAATAAAAATTTATGGAACAGCAATTTTTTTTCGCGACTTCATGGTTGGTCCCGTAGTAAAAGTTATTCATAATGATGAATAGAATCAACTCGTTAAAATCACCACGTGTATAAACTTTTTTTTTTTTTACTTTGAACATTTATATTTTTGTCTTTCGAAACGTTTAAATTTACATATTGTTGTCGACCCAATCAATACTCTATATAAATTTAAAAGGAAACGGCAGGCTGGTATGTTTAAAGAAAAATATAAAACTGTTGTAAATAAAGTGCTATATTTATTTTACAAAATAGTTACAAAAAGAACTTGACACACAAAATTTTACTGTACACACTTGCAGTTCTAAATAATGATTGAAACCAAGTAGGTAACTCAATCAATTTAAATGTACAATAAAGTTTAATAGAATAATACAAAAAAAAACTTAAAGTAAGAATTAAACTTCTTAAAAAAACGGACCCAAAAGAGATAAAAATATTTTACTAATATTTAATTCCATTCATAAGATTATGGCATTTCTTTAACGTAATACTGAACTTGCTAATACAACAAAAATATGTACGCTGTTCACTATATGTGATCTTTATACTTCTTATGAATATGTTAATAATGTATGTAATAAATATGAACATTGTGACAAATTATCATTGTGTATTGTAAAATTAAACCAAGGCTACATAGCTTCGCGATTATAATCTCACACATAAGTGATTGCATCAAAGTTAATAGACTTCTTGTTACGTATTTAAGTGGTGTTTAAATCAATAATACATTAATTTCGATGCAATTCCACCTTTATAAGTCATCCTTTGGTAATACATATAATGGGACATTAAATCAAAACTAATTTATCATAATACAGTGAATAATTAATTTAGGCAGTCTTTAATATACTTTAGATAATAATAATATTCGTTAACCGTTCCGTATTTTCATAATACACTAAATAAATTATAATACCAGATAAATAATGGTAACGTACCCTAATAACTTAATTAACAATCAAAATATTTTACATACAAAATACAATATCAGCACATAATTCAGTAAAGCACTGTAAAACATTCTAAATATTGGTCTAGTTATTTATTGCATGGAACGTTGATGTTCCTTTTGAATACACGAACTACATGATCGATGCAAATACATTATAATTCTTAAGCCTGTATTAAAAATGGTATTGCTTGTATAATATTTTTACTATTGTTACACAGATACTTTATGCACGAAACACGTAATGTGTGTTCGATCGCAAGTCGCAACAAACGACGCAGCTGGCGGCAACAATCGTGCACGTGAATAACATACGTGCACTCCTCAGCAAGACTATTATATTGGGGTTTATTACGCTTACTACTAATATTTTTCTAATACAATTGCCTACGCGTACAGGACGTCAATAAGACCGAGTAGTAAGCGGCACGCTACATGATTAGTATCACAAATTGTGCAGCAATTCTAACAACAATTAAATTTTATTGCTATTTCACTGAAGACTCGATCGTCTTAAGGCAAATAAACGTTGATTATATTATACTATTCAAATTTGACCTACAACTATTTTTTAAATGCGATTACTGTGATCATGGGACTATCGAGTGTTTTTTTTTTTTTACAAAGTTTCATACAATGCCTAGCTTCAGCTTCAGAGCTAGCAGTGTTGAATCTAAATCTTACATTATAGTAAAATTACGCAAACACTGAAGAATAATGTAAATAAGTATACATCTCAAAAGTATTTAATTCGTTAGCTTCCTTTCAGGTAGCAACCTATAGGAAAAATATAGATTTTGAATATCAAAAATAAAATATGCATCAAATTCATATTTTAAGAGTATGCACAAAATATTGCATTAACAGTAATACAGTAATACTTTCATTCGAATGACATGGCGTTGACGCGTTTTTACTAAATGCGTCATATTATTTTTCATAAAAATATAAGTGACTGGTCTCATTTACTCAAGAATGCAGTACTTATTATTACACGGTTTTAATTTTCTTAGTTTTAATTTAAATCTGCATTTCATTGCGTTCACAAACTTTTAATAGACTCCAATTTCTCATCAACGTTTAACTATCGGCGCATAATGTTGCAAGACGATATTTAAAATTTACATTTCTTATCATTTAAGCAAGTACTAAGTGCTAGTTTATCTTCCAACTTTGTACCATGAGAACATTTCTACAAGTTTCAGATACGCAACGTTTTCACTTAGGTACTTATCGAGTAATTACTTGTACTAAGTATCGAAATGGGACACTTCTATTGATTTCAAAGTTTGGCACACGTTTTGAAATGATATGTTTTTGTTTTTATATTTTGCTGAGAGGAGTGTACTAAATACAGGTGTGTATAAAAATATACATGTATTTATGTTAAAATTAAGTCACGGCACGTCACGTATCGGGGATTAAAAACTTCTCACTCCATATAAATCTTATGGAAGCCCCATGCAAAAATTATACTATTTGAGGCGTGCACATTAACTTTCTACTTGAATTAAAAGGAGATGTCCCATTTCCTATAGGTACTTACTTATCCTTAAAATGTTATTCAAACAAGTGATCAATAAACGACGTTAAAAATGAGTACACTCGAAATGCTTAATATCGTCTAAGTCACTATGATCAAACAGTAGTTCGGCTACCATTCCTAAGACTTCAAAAAGTTTCTCTAATTCGATGTATAGAAAGCTAACTTCCGAAGCTGGCTTATACAATTATGTATACATTATAATGACATCAATGGCAAATACAACAACAAGATGATTGAAGGACTTTACTCTAAACACCCAAGGCGTCGGTCGTTTTATTAGTACACTATGCAAGTCACATGCTGATATGTAATAGACGACAGTTAATCGATTTAAATACTGATAGAAAGAATAGTGATTCGATTTTTATTATTATTTGTTGCACATGAAAAGCATTGAAGTCGTAAGCGCGCGAAACGCAATCCTCGTCGCATCGATCTGTCCATGCATCACACTCGCACTCGGTCCAATCACAGTCGAGAAAATCGCACAATTAATAAATACACTAATATTAATTAGGCCTTTTTAGGACAGATAATCACAATTCATCTAAATTAATATATCTCCTCGACATACAATTCAAGCAAATTGATTAATATCCTTTTCCTTCGTCTTATTCTTTGGATTCAAAATTTATCTGAAAAAACCAAACATGACATTATTTTTCAGCGTAAGTCGGGTGAACTAGCGTAAGTCAATAATATAACATACAAGTTCAGTTCGTGGAGTGTCTTGCATACGTACTGTTAGGCAGCCGGCGAGCTTGGCCGCGAGCGCGCGGTCGGGCGGCGGTCAGGCGGCGGCGTGCGCGGGCGGCGCGTGGCCGGCGCCGGCGCGCGCGCGCCCGCCCCGCGGCTTGATGCTCTCCGACACCTGCCACATGGCCTCCTCGCTCAGCACGTCGTCGAACTCGTTGAACATCGCCAGGATGCGCTCGTTCTTCTTGAACTTGTACTGCCTGCTGCCGAAATTAATATTAATTTATGTATGCCGCCACTGGACGGCCGGTCGATGTCAATTAGTGAGTTATGGTGAGGTCAATAAGTTAGTAACGGAGAAGTTGTATGCTACTAAATTTTTTAAACGATGATGTATAATATGTCTTGTTATTATTCCATATCACTGCATGGAAAAAATTACTTAGTGAATAATTAGAAATATATTTTGGACTTTCTTTAAATTATTTGAAGCAACTATCATAGAAAAGAAAGTCTGGCTCGTGATAGTCTTGTTGTCAATTTCTCTGATATATTGAGCCGACCTATATCGCAATGTGGAGAAAAAAAATTGTTAAATTGTTGTGACGATTTTCTGTATTCTATTGGCTCAGTTCTAATTCTACATATAAACCACTACTATGAATAAATCGTTAACCATTACTGCGACAGAATAAAACATAATCATGTTTAAGGTTAAACTTGCTAATAGCAGATTTAAGAATAATACGCACTCTTTGTGGAACCTCTTCATATTCTCCATGATGTGGTACTGCTGCCACCGCTTGGTGAAATTAATACTGCCCTCCGGAAGGAGATCCTGATTGCCGATGTGGACGAACGTCAGATCTTGAAGGACTAGACCACTGGACAAATATCATCATTAATGTAAAGGCAACTAACATTAGCTAGGTTAAACAATGCCAGGCAGGACAATCGGCATTCATAAACGTACGTTTACTCTCTGGCTAACGATACTCTCGAGTCTGAAGTCCAACATAAAGCGCGATAACCATCAACTCCGCGGTCATGTAATGACTGTGGAGTAAGTCCGTGATTGTTTCCACGGCCACCAATCTATTTGCCTAGATTGACGACTCCTATAGCAGTAGATTGTAATAGGATCAGTATAATGTGCATCATGCATCCAGATTACCTTTTAATAGTACTGCATGCGGAAACTGACTCGCCATTAAATAGAGTGACCGTGAGGATTAGCTATGTTTACAGTAAAATCAATACGTACATGTACGGGATGCAGGGCGGCTGCGTTTCGGCCAGCGCCTGGCGGTAGGTGCGGAAGGAGGAGGACGAGTCGATGATGGTGCAGTAGTCGTGCAGCGCGTCCACGATGGAGCGCGGCCAGCCCAGGCGCTGCACGGGCGGGGAGTCCAGCGCTGACACTAGCGCTAAGTACGAGTTGAAGTTGTTAATCTTGCGCAAAGCCTTCATCACTTTCAGGAACTTGCTAGCGTACTTTTCTCGTTCGCGAGCCTCCTCCTGGTAAAATAAGAAACGTTATAAGTCGTCGTTCTTAAGATTTCGTTAAGGACAATCAACAGAGCTCATCCCTATCTTGCGATAAAGTATTAAACTAATTCGCAACGTTCGTAACATATTCAATTCCACAATAGCGTAGCGACATTAAGACGTTTATTTACCCACCTGTTCTAAAATCCGGGACCGCGCCCAATAACTCATCTTGTTGAAGTGTTCGGTGAAACGCGTGAGGTTCGGGGAACTCTCTTCCGATTGGTCGCGCGGCCACAACAGCACTTCGGCGGTAGTGAGTCGGACGAACAATGCAGCGTCTAACAACGTCATTTGTTCGGCCAATTCCGTCGCCTTGAAGTCAAGGAGTGTGTCGCGCCGTGTCGATACGCTGCCGTAACAAGGCGTGTCGTACTCGTATCTGCTGTTTGTCTGTATCAACAACATATTGTATTTATTTACGAGATTACGCAAATATGCTTTCGATAAAAGTATAAAAAAGTTAAACATTCGCTATAACGAAAATTGTCAAGCTCACCTGTTGGAAGTGCAACTGTTTCTGTTTGTCGACTAGAATCTGTCTAAGCGCCTTGGCTATCGGTAGCTCCTCGGCATCCACCAGCCAGTAAATAAACACCATTATCTCCTGCATCAGGGGGCAATCCAAGTCCGACATCCTAAAGTTAAAAGGAACATTGTTATAAAGTAAATTGGCGAAAAGCTTAGAAGTTCGGGGCAATAATCATACCACAAGTCGTATCGTGACGTGACCTTATGAATATTCATCGAGGACGAGGGTACACAAGCAATAACCGGCTTGGGTTTTTTACGAATAACTGTGCACGCACAGTTGTCCACTGAACAATGAAGCTCGGATTGCCTACAAATGGCGGGATAGCCATTAAACTGCACCTTGAATTATCGAGGTCAACGACGACGAAAACTGTCTTAGTGTGGTGATCAGAAACCTTCTAGTTAAGGAAGGTTTACTTCCGGAATTTACTTTTTGGGAATGGTCAAGTATAATACACGAAATAGAAAACAGCCCAGTCGGGACTGCCATCACAAGCACGTTCATAGAGAAATATTTAGTGAGCTGGCTTATTTCGATTCTTTGAACCACTAAATGGAGTATATATTTATTTAATATATAATATATTTGAATTGAGATGATATAGGATACTAACGTGAGGTCGGCGACGACGCGCGTGAGCAGGCCGAGCGTGCAGCGCAGCTCGTGCGGGCGCGGCCGGTAGTGGTGCGCGCGCCGCACCAGGCGCGCCACCAGCCCGCCGGGCGACACCCACGTGCGGTACGTGGCCAGGAACGCCTCCTGGTACGTGAAGTCTGCGCACACACCGCACAACGTCACACTCCACACATCATACATCATAGAAATATAACAAGCCTAGAAGAGTAACAATTTTTTGACATATAATTGAACTGTAACGCGCTAGCGTGACTTTTCTATCTAATATGCAGCAGAGTTAAAAAGAGACAGATATATATATAATCTCGGCACTCGTCAAATAGAACAGAATCATTATGTAGCCGTATTACGATATCAATGGTCGCCAGTCTGGTCACCAATTCCTAAGGAAAATCTCTAAGTCCTGACCGTTATGACATTTCAAAAACCGGCTTCATTTGGACTTGAATGACAAGTCGATTACAGTTAGCTGTCTCTATCAATCTCATAAGCACGTGTATTTGATAAAGTAGTACCACTACATTTGAAAAGTTCAATTAATAGCTACTCTTCTAGGTCTATCATATTTCTATGTCATACATCGTGCGACGCAACAAGTTCATACGTAAACATAGAGTACGTAATGTTCACGCGCATCTGCGGCCCCTTCGATAATGGTGCTGTATTTGTTTTTGGCGATGCACATTGTGTCGTATCTATATTTACGTATAAACCTCTTGGTCTGATAACTACTTTATTTTGAGAGCCCAGCAACGTATTATCTCGTCTGCACTCAAAATTAGTAGTAAATATACATCAAAGCTGTATATAAGCTGCTAATATAATTTGGGTGGTAGATATTAATGAGATTATTTTAGAGAAAAAGCGAGCATTTTCCTTTCGAATAATTTTGAGTATCCAAAAAGTATGTTACGACAACATATTATGTTGCTAAGCCAAAACGAAAATCCAATAGCGCAGCGCTTTGACTACGCCTTAATGTGATTAAATCATTGTGCAAATACAGAGCGCGTGCAGCATAAGTTTTTTTTTTTTTTTAAAGCAGTATCGACTTACGTTTGCGCAACACATTTCAGCTCAACGCTACTGTAAGCAACATTCGACAAGCTTCTAAATATTAGTAAAAAATAAAAACCAGCGCTTCCAGCATATTAAATAATGGTTCAACCACTTACACTCGTCCGTTTCTGTAAAGTGAAAGCATGAGAGTTGAGAGGTTAGAAGCAATGATAAGATATTCTTTAACTGAGATAAACACGAAGTTACAATTTTTATGGAGGTGGTTTTTTATGTTCGTTGAAAATTAATCTGAAATCAGTTTCGCTATTCGCTATTTTAGTTATATTTAGAATAAATAAATTAAAAAGTATATCCAGTAATCAGTTATCCAAATGCATTCATGCCACCTTATTAATGAACAGTAAGTAAGATGAGTAAAGTACTAGAATTTTTTCGCAACCAGTTGGGAGATGCAAGTTGCCATACAAGTTAATGATCCCTCATCCATGATGAAATAAGATATTGGTGACGAACCTTTGGTAGCTTTGGTGGCGAGTACGATGAGCGCGTCGGGATGTCCTCCGCGCACCTCGGGCCCGTCCTTGCTGGGTCCCTTGAGCACGAGCCACGAGCTGATATCCGTCTGTAGCATGATGTCATCCGCGTCCACTGGAGGCGGATCGCTGTTATTCTCGGCTGTCATCTGCGCGGGTTCCGTACTGCCTTCGCTTCTCTGAACACGATTATAAATACCCTAATCAAAAAGGTAACTCGAAAACGCTTATGTTGCTAAATATCAACTAATTCGATTAATGCTTTATTTACTGGGAGTCTGAACTCCTTGCGGTTTGCCACACAATTTAAAAAATGCAGTGGTTAAGGCAAAAAAAAATAACAGTCCTTGACTCATAATACCAATTTATCAAATAGGATATTGTCTTTAAACATTCGCAGTGAACATATAGAGAAATTGAGGAACTGTATTAAAATTACCTGCGATGGCACTGGAGAAGGTGTAGGTTCTTGCACAAGCATTTCTAACTCATCTTCAAGGGGAAACTTCCCGGGTGCTGTGGTACTTGTATATGATTCATCTGAATTCTGAAAGCGTAATCGATGCATATTGTTATACAGATTTGTAATCGTACTTTTTGATCGATTTATCGATATTCACATTCTATGAAAATATGTCTAAATAGGTAGCAATTAATGCAATCCTGTATGTGTATCCTGTATGTGTATCCTGTGAATATAATAAGCCTCTCATTAATTGAGGACAGAAAAAGCTAATAACTTACATTGTTCAATATGGTTTCATCAGTGGAGCTGTTGTGAGATGACGGTCGAGGCGAGGGCGGAGGCAGGAGCTCGATACTCGAATTCACGGAGAGCTGCGCAAATAAATAAATCATAGAATAATTGGGAACATGTGTGTGACAGTGTAAGAATAACAAATTAGAACATGGACCTTTTCCGTAGACTCCCCAAAATCGTATTCTTGTTGAATAGATTTTGGAGAGTTACGTGCTGCGAACTAAGGCAAAATTATGAACCTTTGCAAAATATTTAAACCGCACGCAGTACACAAAGCAAGAATACCACTTTTATTTTAATGTTGGCCAAACCTTTATTATTAATATGTTATAATAAAAATAAATAAAAGCTACCTGTTTATTCTTGTTCATTTTAGGCGGCAGAGCCGGAGGTGGCTCAAGCGGGATGGGACTAGTGCCGCTCGATGTAATCATGTTAACGCTGTCTTCTGAACCACTGCTAAACAAATATTACAAAATCAATACAGTTCATTAAAAAATATACTTAATTATTATTTTTTACAGAACTTTCATACCTCATTGGCGGGTTGCCAAAGTGCTGGAGAGTTAATGACTGCGCTATAGAGCGCTGAACTTGTTGACGTTGCACGCTCATGGAGCCGTCGGTGATTTGTTTGGCACTAAACAAAAATTAAATCGTAGATTGAAGATATTTTGGTAGAGGAAAAACATCACTGGATGGTAAGGTAGGCCATTGAATTCACCAAAAGCAGTAATAGCATTTGCAACCACAGTACGGATAGAAAGGTTCCCCAACCAAACTGTGGTTGCAAAAACTCACTGGTACTCTTACTCGTATCAAGGAATTTTATCCAGTTTCATCAATTTATTTTTGGGGTTTTTTGTTTAGTTGTTTTCGTATTTTCTAGTTTAGTATAGCTTTACCTTGTTACCTTATCTCGAAAACGCCAAAATAAAATAATGCAATTACCTGGCTAAATTGTAAGTATGAATGGAGTGTCGGAACATATCCGTCGGCGCCGCGGCGCTGTTCGGTGGATGACTGCAGTTCCCAAACATCTCCATGTACGCCATTACTAAACAGAAACCCAGCTCATTTATTTCGCAATACAATCCTTTATTGTCAAAGGGTGTAGTTCCACTAAACACTGTATACCACTTTAGGATTACCAGTTATAACTAGTTATTAAAATCTAATGCCCGTTTTTTCTTAGCTGTCTGATAATGTAAAAAACATGTTTTCTTTTTGTACCAATTGAAGGACTAAACGAAATTAACAGAAAGCAAAATACCATTTACACTTATTTAAAATACATAGCAGTTTTTAAGTTTGTGTTTGTTTCATTTACTCGTTAATGTAAAAACACACAAGTAATTAAAAATATTGATAATTTATACCATCATAAGGCAGATAAGAGATTTATTTACAAGTTGGTATTGATCTAATTCCCCAAAATGAATACATGTTTAGTTAACACACCTTACAGTTAGTCAAAAAGATGATACACTAAGAGCGAAGGCGAAAAATGTATGTCTTTCTAAGAGAAACAGTAAAATGAACATGAAACAGCAATACACATGGTACGTAATGAAGCACTAAATACATTTATCATCTTTGGTGATAATTAACTACGGCGCGAACCGAATTCTGCTGTTGTTAACGAACGCACGTAAGCTGCATGATACTATTTTTTCATAAATGGCGTAATTTTGCACGTGGAAAGCAAGCTAGGCTTCTACCATAACCAAATTTAATAACCACATCACTTTAAATTAAGTAATATTATTAAACGAGACCTTTAAATAAGGCTACGTTCAGATATAACGCGAATTTCAAAGGGTCCAATTTGATAAGCGCCAGTCCGCGAATACTGACGCAGCGGATTGTCACGTAAGTTTTGTTCGCACATGAATTATAAAAGCAACATGGAGAATGTAATCGCACGCATTGGGTTCATCCAAGCAATCCTAGGTCCGTAAAACTAGGCACTCGTAATCTATATTATTAATTTTCGTTATCTGATCGTAGCCGTAGATTCACGGTAGAGCCTTCGAACATAGACAGTGAAATTGGCACTTATTTCTCTAATGTGAGTGACAAGAAGCCTTCTTGACCGCTAAAGCACGTCTGATGAATCTCCAATATGTCCGTTCATGGAGTGGGCCTCTAAAGTCTTAAATATAATGAAACACGTATGCTTGCGTCTTCAGAAAACGTGTTTTTTATGGAGCTAAATAGCGCTTTACATGCATAGATCCACTCACCGCTGTACGCGACGCTTTGGAACACTGCCGCGCCGCACCGGCACAACAGACAAACATGCCGTTATAGCCCCACACATAACATATCATTCATATACCATAGCGCCCAAGAAATATACAATGACCAAAAGAAAATTCAGAAAGTCACAGAACCATTGGAATGAAAATGGATGCATTTATAGATTCCCATCAATCACAGACAAATGAAAACAATACTTGTTTAGGACTGATATATAAACATGAGTAGTGCCAGTGACAATGTGACAGTGTAACAGAATACATTTAGTTTTCTTTTGTTGAGATAGTATTTACACATCATTATTAGTTATTATAATTAAATTGCAAAGAACTCATGCAGGCATACTAAAGAAATTGTAGCTAGCAATAAGAAAAAGTTATAATCATTGAATGTTTTTCATTCAAATCCTCGTTCCGCCACCAAAACTGGGTCAAGTAGTTAACCATTTTTTTTCTGATAGGTATATTATTTAAAAAACATAAAATAATTATACTGACTGTGTTTTTTCTTGAGTGGCAGTGGCGGCGGTCGTGGCGGCTGATGCACGGCCAGCGTGTGCGGGCGCGCCTCACCGTGCAGCGAGCATACTGGAGACGGCCTGCAAATACATACAACAGTCAAATAATTCACATAAACATAAAAAATAAATATTTATATGAAGCAATTGGCGATAGGGCGTCAAGGTGTTGTGTGCTAATCACCTGATTTCGACAGTTGGGAAATGTTGTTGCACGTCAACGCGAATGTTGCGCCGCGTCTTGACCGGCAGCTCGGGCGGCGTCTCGGTCTCGTCTGAGGTGATGCTCGCCAGTCTGGGGCAAAAAACTAAGTTACGAAAATAAACAACCAAGTTAGTTGATCCGCCAGCCTCCTTCGTGATGTAATAAATGCAGAGTTGCGATATTTTTTTAGTAACAAAATTAATGTACCGAAGTATGTAAAATTAGACGTAGAATCACCGTGCATATCAAGTTTTAAGATTTTATCTGTTCTAGTTGTTTGTATATTGTGTTGTATAAATCATGTACAGTAATGTTACTATAAAGTTTAGATTAATAAAGTAAGTCGACAAAGGTATATTATCAGAAAAAAATTAATCACATACAAAAAAACGAACAAGCAAATTCAACAAATTCCTTTATAATCTACAAGTGAATTAAAAAGGTAAGTATGTGTGGTAATACAGAGGAAACACTCACTTTGAAGAATGGTGCGTGGTTATACAGTTCATATTGGTTACATTCATGCGGCTCTCAAAGCTTTGCAGTGTGCACTTCATTTCGGTCACACAGTCTGTACTGTTAAAAATACTGCAAAAACAATAACAGGAAGCATGACACTTAAAATCCTTAATATACTTTGTTATAAACTGACTTTTAAAGATATAGATATCACTAATAAACATTTATAATTATAAATGCTATTATGTTGTTATATAGGCAAAGTATATTAAACGCCTCTAATACACAAACCAGGACAAATGAAGAAGATCAAAAAGGGTGTAAATGGAAAATTCAATAGATGTAAGTGATTTATAAAACTGTGATGTGCAAACAAAAGTAGTAAACAGTAGAAAATACGGACAAATAAGGGTTAGTGGTACAAATTAAGTTACCTGTCCGCATGGCTAGCGTAGTGATGTGATGAAAACGAAGACGTGAAACTGTGCTCCGCAGAGGTCTCGGCGTGCCCGACAGACACAAATCCAGACTCGTTGGAGAAACTTTGAAAAATAATATAATGTTTTGTTAAAAATATGGAATTACCCGTCATTATTATTACCTAAGGCTTGTGTATATTAATATCTAGGCATGTCATAGAGATATCCATACAAGTTCAAGGAAGGAAAATTGGTTAATATACAATATTTACTGTTATTACATGGAACTGGCTTGACAAAATATTTTGACTTTTAAATAAACTTGTTCAGAAACCCACACAATTTTTTAACCCCCGACAAAAAAGAGGGGTGTTATTTTTTTGTAGTGTATATCTGTGTATCTGGCTGTGGCATGGTAGTTCCAAAACGGATGGACCGATTTCAATGCAGTTTTTTTTTATTGTGAAAATCTGTTCCGCCTTTTAAAAGTTACAGCTCTTTTTCTAGTTGTAGTCGGGGGATTTTGACGGTTAGGTTATTCGTCGATGTAAGGAGCTAGTGTGGCTTGTGAGAGCTTGTTGACGCGGTATGGTTTTACAGTAACTCTGGTTTAATTGAAAAAGCATTTCATTTACCAAAAATATTTCAACTAAAATGCAAAATAAAACAAAAATGTTATTGTACATACTGGTTAACATACCGATTGTGGTTGGAATGGGTGTGGGCGTGAGTCGAGTTCATATTGTGTGACTCGTGCGACTCGACTGACGTGCGCATCTCGCTTGCGTTGTTGCAACTGCACATGCCTATAACGTAATACGTATTTTTAGTAATACAGTACACCATCTGTTAATGTTCAAAGTCCTGCACCTGTCCCAAAACTGAGTCACTTTACAAGTAAATACGTCAGACTGAGTTTTCCGACGGTGTGTTGCTAATTCAATGAACTTTACAATGGTAGAGTTTATTTAATTATTACTAACGTATGATAATTATTTCGAATAGAATAGAATCATTCATTTTGTATACAGATACTAAGTCTCATACCCGTTATATGGAAACAACTTAGGGCATTTCGGTACAACACACGTCCCCCGCCAACGTGTTGGCACCCCGCGGGACGGTCGGACACTAACTAGTCAGACTATAGTTGTGCAATAATATAAATTTAAATAATTAATGTGATGTAAGACTATGTAAAATACTTTGAAACTACACGTATAAACATGCCAATAATGTTACGCTTTGTTGAATTTCGCATATCATTATTATGATATAAAATATTGTTGAAATACTGATCAGCTACTATTTTAATCTATGAACAGCTTTCCTAAATTCCTCAGAAAGATAGTTTGTGACACCAACTGATTGATAACAGGACAAATATCTCCCTAACTATCCTTTAAAGTGACTACGGGCTACGGGCATTGCTTCTCTATTAAAGAGAATTAGTTCATGATGATGAATGCACATGATTGATAATATACTAGTGAATAGATACAAGATAATGTACCAGTACTGACCAACTAAGTCGGAGCTGGGTGGCGTGGCGAACACGTGGTCGTGGTTGTTGGAGTCGTGTGCGTTGCGCTCCTCGTCGTTAGACACGTTCAGCATCGAGTCCAACGAACCGCTACTGTGGGATTGCAGGGACAATCTGAAATTATATAACAACCCTGTTAATTTATTGCTTATTAGACCCAGTTACAAGCAAGGTTAGTGACAGGCAAGCCATGATTGGTAGTAGGTACTATATTGAATGGAGTGTCTTACATGTTACCAATACAAGGACTACAGGTGTCATTGTTATTTGTGTCATTATTATTCTTGTAAGCAAAATGGTGAACCCATACTTTATAATAAGTACGAATTACGCACGGTTTCCCTTTTATCCAATCTTTAAATCATAATGAAATTGATCTTTTTTAATTATAAGAATTAAAGAAAATGAAGAAACATGAAAGTATGTTCAATGTATCTAAAGTAGGTATGTTAAATGCGTGAAAGTGATATCAAGCTTTCGAGGCAGGTTGTTCAACTAACCTATCGATAGAGAGAGCCTGTAGGGAGTTGTCGTTTGCTGACTTGCGCTTAGGCGGTAGAGGTGGGGCCAACTCGATTTTCCTGCAAAACACATTGCACTCTCACTGACGATAACCATTTAATAGCCTCATGTACGTATTTAATTTTAGACCCTTAGAACATTAGGACATCAATCCAATATTATACATTTAACACAAAAATAATTACAAAAATGTGTAAAGTTCAAAACATACAAATACCAATAACCCCAATACAGTAATTAAAGTATTCATTCTGCGTTTCCAAACTCTCAAGTTAACGGGGTCTCGATACTTTGAAAGTGTTATAATGACGCCATAAAATTTTACGCCATCCATCAATACTGTATGTGCTATTGTGGCTGGCTTTCACAAGAAGATGACACGTAAATACTACACGTGATGTTTTTGGCACGTCGATGTTTGTTTAGGTAAAAGTACAGTCTATATAGGTTTATGTAACTCCATAGTGGATCACCGAGGAGTGTTTTCGCAAAGCTATCGTGTAAGCCAGTGAGGAGAAATGGGCGGGGATTACGTCTCGCGTTGAAGTAAGGAATTCGGTTAGCACGTTCTAACTTCAAATGCTGTCGTCTGTTTGATAATAATGCTCTATTCACACGAGGGCAAGATAGTTAGGCAGAGCAGTGAACAGAAAAATGCTGCTACCATTTAAACGTACGCATCGAGTCAGAACAGTAACGCGAGTAACGGTAAGTTCTGAACTATTACTACCTGTTCTGCCTCATTGCCCTGCCCTTGTGTAGAATAGATTATTTAATATACCTCTACCTATAGCTTTAATATTATCATGTGACGAGCCTGTGAATAAAGATGTGAACGGTCTGTCAGCATTAAGGCGATGTCAGTGTGGTACTGACCGATTGGGGCGCTTGGGCTTTGGCGGCGGCGAGTCGGGCGCGTCCAGCACGGACTCGGACGAGTGCGACGCGCGCACGCCGCTCTCCTGCCCCGCCTCGCCCGTCAGCAGCGAGCGCTCCGTGGGCGTCAGCGGAATATCTACAACACACGCACTGGCAAATTACTCATTTTATTTATTTTACAAATCGACATAATGTCGCTTCATAAAATAAATTAAGATTGACATATAACCATAACAAAGACCTAAAAAGTTGATTCCAATTAATGTACCACCTATTACTACATAGCTTTTGCTGCAAAGAATCTAAGAACTGTTAAAAGATAGTTAATAATTGCGCAGCGAATTCAATAGCGGAACTGATTAGTTCCATCACGCTGCTTTCGTAATAGAGGCTCTATTATAGCATCTCAACAGAAATATCTATAATATGAATCGTAAACGCACCTGGCAAGGAATTCCTTTGTGTTGATGGCCGTGTTTGTGGCGATACGAGTGCGGGGCGCGGGTAAAGCGCGGGGCGCGTCATGTGTTGCTGCGCTAATGATGACACTTCTTCCACAGCCGAAGTCACGCCCTTCACCACTGAGCTCACATAATCTGGCGACAAGGCATCTGCCGAGGTATCTAGTTCCTCATTACTGGCATCAGCGCGCAAGCTCACCGCTGTGATCTCGTCGCACAGTCGGATCAGCGTGGCTAATGCCGCGCAAAGACGTTTTACGGCGCTTGTTAGTTGCGGCGATCGGCTGCAGTAAGGTTTTATTGCTGAAAATATAAGTTTATAATATTATGAAGTCATATAATAATTATATGCCGGTGGCCTACTACTCTTTTATATTTATAAATGTTTTTTTTAAATTAATTGTAAAATTATTTTAAATTATCTAAAAGTATGTAAAAAACAATAATAAAGGGGATAATAATATTAGGTACTTATTATTATTCGTCAATCTTTTACACTACTTTAGACAGAGGTGCTGTGTGGCGAGTTCAATTCGTTGACTACAAAGTCACACTGCACGCCCGGCTATTTATTCCATTAATACACCCTGGAGTTGACAAAGGGGTCATTTCGACAATATATCAATAATTATTATTAAAATGGTATGCTAGATAGTCTTTACTTATCTTAAATCAGCACACGTAAAAATACGTATTACATAATATATTTAACTCCTAAAAACCGGCATAGAGTAGGTACTCCCGTATGTGTCGTATAAAGCAAATATCCCTTATTATACACAACTATTTGTCTAATTACCATCATTGAGTCGAGTAATATTGAATTATTTGTATGGAACAGCTGATTATTTGTCGCAATTACAGCATTGGTCACACAATAAAAGATCTTAATAAAGAGGGGCAGAGCAAGACCTTAAAAAAAACTGGTCATTAAAGATTAAGGATGTATACCAAGAAGATGGGCAGCAGGATCCTCTTATACGATAATAACACCATAACTATTACGAGCACCAATTTGTGCAACTATGTTGCCAATGTTTGACAATATTCCCTTACGACCTTGCATTGAACGGGTCTATGAAGGTCTAGCCTACGAATCAAATTCTAACCAATCATGTGACCTAATTTCCGTCAAATAAATTAAAAAGTAATGTATGTATGAAATAATGTAATATGTATGTACCTTTGTGTATATTTGCAATTGATTCAAAAACAATCGTGCCATTGTCGGGGAGCATCTCCAGTTTCCTCTTCGTAATAACATCCGAAAAGTGTTTTAAACCGAACGTAACCTGCGGACAATAGACGTTATATAGTACTATAAATGTGTACAGAATAGACAGTAAATTATCTATCAGTTGCGGTCAGGCTAGGTCTTACCTCTTTGACTAGCCGTTCGAGTTCTTTGGCAGGTGTGACTTCCCCATCCTCAGATGTATTAGGTTTTGTTGCCATGTTCCGAATTTTCGGGCTAAGAGGCGAGTGTGATCTGCTGTAAAATAAAATTAGATTAAGTCTATCATTGGCACTGACAAAAATGTAACTCGTTTAAACTAATCAAATAAAATGGGAACTTGAATTTTATGCATACGTTCGAATAACAAGGGCAATCGTGTTGTTTGAAAGTTTCCAAGACATAAAACAATTAATTCAATGTCTAGGCAACAGCTATTTAAACCACTTGTTCATTCTATCACAGTAAGTACTATTTTAATACATAAACGATCACTTAAAATGTCATTGGATGGAATGCGTTGCGAAAGAATCTGCTTTGCATGCAAGCCCACACCTCAGCGCGAATACAAAGCTAAGCTATATTTGATATTCAAGTAGGAGATCCCGGTTCACCTTACTCTACGCGAGTTCAAACAAAACAATATTGATAGTACGTAAGATACTAAATACTATCAACCCCATAGATATCCGGAGATATGCCTTCACTCTACATTTGTTCAATTTCAAGTGTCGCCACTTTTTCCCCACTCCTAAAACGGATGAAGGGTTGGTATAAATATTTTATCGATAAAAACTGACTGCAAAAAAGAGAAGTGTTTTTTTTTTGGCGTATTTTATAGTGTAAATATCGCTATATAGACACTTTAAGAGAGGCTAACCAAAGACTAACGATTTTAATATAATTTAAAGAATTTGAGAAAGGAAGATAGATAATACAGGGAGTTCTAACTTGGGACAAAGTACTCACCTCAATTTGTGTTTATTAGTCTATAAATATTTTAAAATATTACATAAATAATAATTAAAAAAAGTACAGAATAGTAAAGATTTAAGATTTTTGTCTACACTCATATCGTAAAGTTCTAATTATGAATTCAAAAATAGTACTTTATTGACAGACTTTATGCACATGCAACTACATAATTATAATAAAATTAAAAAGTTTTATAATGACAGTTCTTTTTTTAAAATTATGCTATAAAAGAACTTCTTTTCAATTTTCTTTTCTTTTCAAAAAAAAAAAAAGTACATTTCGGTTCTTCCAAGAAGTTTTCATATCAATTTTTATAGCAGCCGCACATTATCTATGATGGGCTAGGGCGCAATTGTGTTAGATACGATAATATTTTTACTAGCGCGATGCAGGCCTCGTAATCTGATTGGTCGAATTCATCTATCATCCATTTATTTTTTATTTCTGCATCTTTCAGGAAACTAAAATAAAATGTATTCATTCTTGTAAAACAGGGTTCTCAAGATGTTCTCAAGTATAATTACTTATTTAAATCCTTTTCAAACAATATAACTACAAGGATTAGTAAAATAAAAAGAAAACTATAAAATCTTTTAATTTAGCCTAATAAGCAAATACTACAAAAGTAATAGATAACATTATTTTTTATTATTAAGCAAATGTTAATAATAATGAAATAATTCCGTAAGAACAACTATCAATTAATTATATCGATATCCCTCAGCGCTGTGCAACACTAATACCCTGCGGTCCGAATTGCGCTAAAAGTGATATCGCGAATCCGACCAAAGTCAAAATTATTATTATTACTTAATAGCCCTTATATTTTGTGACTATTAAATTTGGTCGGATTCGCGATATTATCACTTTTATCGCAATTCGGACCGCAGGGATACATTGATTTGACAATTTTGACATGGGTCACTCAATAAATGATTAGCCTGACGCATGTCAAAAATAATTCACAACTAGATATTTGTAAAATCTTTAAATAATATAATTAATGCAGTGATGTTTTACATACCGGTGGTAGGACACCCCACTTGTCTTAAGGTTTGTTATAATTGTCCTATTTTTGCAAATAAGAACGGAACAATTCGGCATTTTGTAAAAATACGAAATCACACTACACGTTCGGATGCAAACATATGACTAATAGATGCTCATTGACGTCACACGTACTTTGGGTCAATCCGAGCTGATGGAGGCGACAAGTGTCACGCCTACAAGCCATATCCCTCGATATCCGTGATCAACCCGTTTCCTAACTCTGACACAATATTTTGTTATAAACACAAAAGTCACATAAAACTAGCTAGTATGTAGATACTACTTCTACTATTGTAGAATAGTAGTATATAACATTGAGTAGTGAAACCGCACTACAATGAAAATGTTCAATTGATTTCAGAAACGTCGCGTCAAAATATTGTTTGTTTAATACAACATTCAAAGCAGAACAAGTAAAAGGTGAACAATAGGTAACAATTTATAAGCAACTAATACCATGGTTGCGCATGTTTATAATTATTTAATAACAACAACAAACCAAGTAATGACAGCTTTTGTTTTTTGCTTAATTTATAACTCCATTTCGGTTGCATAGTTGTTTGTACTAGGTAGTTGCATATACATATATAGGTACATTTCATCGTTTCATGTATAAAATATCTGTTATGATAATGAAGTAGCTGAATAATGATTACTAATTAATATGATATTAAAGGTGAAGAAATTATATGTATCATATTTGTAAAAGGACGCCTAAAGTTTAACGATCCGAATTTCATTAAACTCGTACAACAACCAATTCGTACCGTTTTCCATTGTTAGCAAATCTCCGCTGGAGTTTATTTGTTCGTCTGTTAAACCAGTCGCCGACAGGCGAGCGCAACGCGTTCGACATTAAATCGGAACTACAGAGTGCCACCACGCCTGAACCGCAAAGAACAACTATGTTCACAACTTCACACTGTTTGCTCTAAGAACGTCTTGGATTGAGAACTACTTTCGAACAACCTCACTGGGACATCACAAAAACTTGTGTCTACCGGACGGTCAATAAATAAAAAGCGATTCGGTCACGCTGACAGCCCGCGCGCGGACATTAAAATGTAATCACTTAACATTGCACGCACTAAACTAATGAGATTTCAGCGGACAATGTACTAATGAGTGCGACAGTCGCGGGTCGTGCTCGTGACTCATAATTACTGCCACATTTAGTGCGATGTCCACACTAATAACAGGCCTAATAGTTGGGCTCGTTACTACTACACAAATCCTTTACAAATTACGACACAATACAACTATTTACGTGACTATTTAATTAAAATAATCATAAAACTTTACACAATAACATTGTTCCTGCACTAGTGGCAAAGATAATACTGTTAATATGAGCGACACTTTCTTATGTCGTTGTCAGTCTAAAGATAGGAGAGGTATGAATGTAAATTTATCAATATAGATAACAAGTAATATATAGTTTAAAGATTTAATCGCAATGTAAACAAGTTACTTGATAAGGTTCATACAGTGAGATGTAATCAACAAAACATCTGCATTTAATAAAGATAAGGTTTGTGACAAATAAGGTAATGAGCAAAAACATTTTTTTATTTTAGCATACTGTTCTACTTCTGGTTCTAGACAAACTTCTCACTGTGTCCCAAACGATATATAATTGGAATAGTCTTAATACCTCTACTGAAATGTAATTACAATTATTTAAATAGCTTATGTACGACCTTTATTCGTCAGTGCCCAAAAATAAATCAAGGTCTTTACCAGTCTTATTATATTACATTATTAATACTGTGCCTTTACTCATACTAGTAGGCAATCAAACTATGTGTTCTAATTTTTTATAGATATGTACCTATGTATAATACAGTGTGATCTAGATGTAGAGTCAAAAACCTTTTTAAGATAGGGCTTCTCCAGGTCTCTCAAAATAAATTAAAATTAGAGGTAGTATATTTTACCTTGCAAAAAATATTTTGACAATTATAATTCAGAAAATAAAGAGTTACGAAATAGCGTGAATTGAAGCTATTTTCTCCAATGCAAGAACAATGCATTATCATAGAAACGGATGTGGACACTGATGTTGACCTGATGTTCGACGAATGATGCGGCGGGTGGTGCTGCTGCGCCGGTGACCGCATGTTTGAGATGCGCTCGAGCAGGTCGTCCTTGAAAGATCGCGCGCGCCTCGCCAACTTGTTGGCTCCGCGCAATGACCCGCGGTGCCCTGAGCTCCCCTCGCTGCCCGATTCGTTCTCTGTAATTTTATTGAATCAATTACTACAAATTGCGACTAACAAATTTAAGGAAAAGTGCAGTCATCAAACAGACCCGTGCGTTGAATTAATCATAACAATGTAATAGGTACATCCATCCTTACTCATTCTCATACCATCAATACTAATCAATGTTTGCACGCCGTGTTTGCAAATAAAATCGCACTAAGTAACACGAAACGATACCATACGTATAAAATATAGAGCCATACGTTAGATAAAGAAACTAGTGTGATCAATCTACAAACTGAATGTTACTTAATATTACATCATCATTTATCATCAGTAACGCATCATTATCATAATTCATAATTATTGAATGGGGTTATAAGTACAAACAACTACTATTATGGATGGGTAAACAGAAACCCAGAATGTAAACACATAGCCATTTTTTCGATGACCTTAAACATGATACGTAACTTGCAGTTACGTCATCATGACATTGGGCATCAGAAATCACCTCCACTTTGGTAAACTATATACTATTAAAGGTCAAAAAATGGCCATGAGAAATATACTCGTAGCTGCAGAGTATATTCTTTATCTTCACTCACTCTGTGCTATAAAAACAACAAATTTTGATGTAGTACATAGATAAGTTCTATATATTGTGTTCTGTATGTAACTATGTATTACAAAGCTAAAGAATGAAATGTCTGGATTTATCCCGCTAAGGTCCACCACCTTGGTAAAGTAATTTTTGTATGAAGAGATGCCAGTAAAACTAATGTCGAAACCAAATGCATTTCCATGCCTAGTAGACTTAATATTATTGAATTTAATTTGTGGGCTACGCGAAATTTATTTTGGTACTACAGACCCGATCTTGTACGATCGTAAAATAATATTCAAGGTAACTGTTAAATCTAATGAGCAACCATCAGTTGTAGCATTCTTTATCATCGTCATTCGCAACATTTGTCAACCACTGCAGGGCCACAAGCCTCTTCCCAATTACGCAATTATATACAATTAGAATATAAGATACTTCGTCCAAATGGTATGTTGGCGTCTTATTTAGTTAAATGTCAGTAGATTAGTACTCGATATCAGTTGCAAATATATTTTGAGATTGTTCAAAATTTTAATTTGCTTTCATGTTATATTTTGAAAAAGCAATTATCATTGACCCAGACAATTGACATTTTATCAATACAAAATTCCATAAGAAACATTGTACTAATTAAAATTAAGTAAGAAAGTTCTCAATAATAATAACCTCTTAGTCGATTTACGCTACAGTGACCGCTATATTGGACGACTGTCACGGAGGCTCTATTGTTCTGCCCTCTCGTGTGCTCGCATGTGGCTTATGTAGCCTATCTTAGCGAGAAAATTTCTGTGCCACTTGGAACAGGACAGGACTTCATCGCGATAATTATTATGAAATAGCCAACGGTGGTCTGGCGTTTAGCTCATCGCTCTTAGCGTCTTGCTCTTGTCTCCGATGTTTTGCTTAATGAAGCATCTCCTTTCTGGCCGATCATTAGCGAGCTTTGCTAGCGAGTAGCTCCCATTTTGAAGGGTCGATGTCCCACTAGTAACTATTAGATTAATCTGCGTTCACACTTCTTCATGTGCCTCTTTAAAACATCCATATACCGCAGATGTCCGCCTTGCTTTCGCTTGCCTTCTTGAAGCGCGCAGTAAAATATGCGTTTGACCATCCTTTCATCGGGCATTCGCAATACATGGCCACACCAACATAGCTAGCTCTGCATCAGATACACCTTTATGCTACACGTCTCAGCGCGACGCAGAACTTCCGTATTTTTAACACGTTCGGACCAGAGAATGCCCATGATATCCCGAAGGTATTGCATAATGGAACCGGTGAAGTGTGCGTGTCTGTTTACGGTACAGGCACAGGCTAGGCATAGGCTGGTCTCAGACGAATAGAGAAGATTTGCTAGGACGATAGCCGGCCGGGCACACAGAAACTTTTGTCATTATCTTCAGATCCTGTAGGCGGAACACCTTAGATCTGAGTTTGCCGAATGCAGCTGAAATAACACCAATTCTGGCATTTTTTTCGGCATCAACATCGTACTTTATGTTATAATATAATGATATGCATGACGAACTGTCTGTATTCTATACTCCCGACAGCTATCGACTCAGTAAAGTCACAAGTTGTTGGGTGTACCATCATGTCGCACCGTGGCCCACGCCAACTTGCCCATACCGCGCACCCTCTCCGCGCTCAACGCTCTCTGGATGTCAATCCTCACTGTGACTAGTTTGCAGATGGATGGGTGCTATTATCAGAGTATTTTCGGGTTTTGGTGAGAGATATGTATGATTGTTATTTTGTTTACAAGTGTAATGTAATTTTGTGTATAATGTGTACCTGTAATTATTATTATTGTAATTGGTTCTGTACCGTTTAATTATTTAAAGTAAATAAATAAATAATTATTATAGCACTTCCCAAGTACTTTTTCCCTACTGACTTCAAAACATCCTAACCGAGACAGATTTAAATAGGCTCATCTTGTGAACCCATTACTAGCCATTACTTCAGTCTTGCTCACGCTGATCTTGAGACAAAATTTCTTACATCACTGGTCAAGACCGGTCATCAGGCTTTGCACAGCAGCTATCCAGTCCGCCATGCAATACAAATCATCGGCGTACATAATTTCTGCTACTGTGTCACATGAAACTGTTGAGAGCCCTTAGTCTGTCCAAATTAAACATATTTCCGTCTGTACGGAAGCGTATACGGATTCCTTCCAGAACGGTAGCGGCGCGGTCTCTGACGACCACCTCGAAATAAAGAGCGAACAGTGTAGGCGCAACGACGGCACAAGTGACCTTTGCTTGCCATTAAATATGACGCAACAGCTCATGTCATCGTGCAAAAGCTGCATCAACCGTACAAACTTCTCCGAACAAACTGGTCAAAATGTGACCAGTATTGCCCATAAAGCCTCACAAGGACCGGTATAAAAAGCCTTAAATAGATCAATGAAACAAAAGTGGCATTCGCAAGCTCGACCAATGTTCTTACATTGCTTGACCTAACTCACGGCACTTTTCCTGTAGCCAGTTGACGATAAAGATTGTTTTACTAGTTCCTCTTTCTGGACGAAATCCAAATTGGATCTCTGGCGAAAGCTCTTCTGAGACTATTGGGAAGATAGTTAAGAAGTACCCTGGCAATTAATTAGCCGGGAACAGAGACGAGCGACACACGATAAGAGCTGCAGTCAGATCTGTCATCTTTACTTTTGTAAGTACAGGTGCTATTTTTTCAGATTTTAGTCGGTTCGATTCCCGGGTGTTGGAAGCGTATTTTCAAAAATAAATAAAGGCAGTTTTGTTTCTTTTTAAAAATAAAGGAATGTTTCCTTTGAGTAAAATTTGCTGTCTTCAGTATTGAGGGTACTTTTCCTCCACGTACACTTCGAAAATTCCACCCTGTATAATTATTAGTATGTCCCACATCTCCTAATTACATTTATACAGACTGGACCAGCTATAGGCGTCAAAACGAATTCTAAAGATAAGAAATGAACACTTTAATAAAATATTTAAATGAGGAAACAAGGAAAATTATTAAAAAAGACATGACGTCAACGCTAGATCTCCCTGTTATAATTCTCCTTGAATTTAATAAATTAAATTACTACAAAAGTCAAATGCACCGGATTGTAAGAGAACACTAATCCACTATCCCTTTTAAATAATTATTAACAGGTAAATTTCAGCGTTAGCCTTCGCATCGCAAACTAGTGTATTTCCTTGGTTATTTAAACAGGATAATCAACATTATTGTTTCATGATATCCAAAGATTCATTATAAAATAAACGCATATAAAATAATAATTTCAAAATTCAAAAAATACCTCACAAATGCGATGGTCCCGCTTTATGACGTACAACAGGTCTCCGTTAAAACTGATCACACACCATCCAGACGTAGTAAATAATTACTAAGTATAGAACATGAACTAAGGGTCACAATAAAGGGGAAGATATAAACGTAGTAAACATCAGTTTATCAGTTATAATGCCGATGACGCGTGATTTTATAAATAAACGAAGGCGACAGGAGGACGCGCCCAAAGTCGCAGTGACGACTGGCGTCGACTGAACCAGTGAACCTCCACACTCGCACCAACCGCGACAGACGGACGCCGCGGTACATACTAGCTTCCCAAGCCCGAATGCGTCATACATACATAACACATCACAAGCACACACACTCCTTGCCTTGGTATAATTCCTACTTAGCATGCGACTTCGGTATTACACGGCTGTCCTGTCAACGAATCCCTTTTGCGTTCAGGATCACTGCTTACGGACGCACTTCGAGCTTCGGCTTCGAAGCGACAAAAAATCTCTTGGTTTTATTTGTCTGTGCAAGATTATATTTATGCAACTTGCGTTGTACGTACCTACTGGAAACGGCATTGAAATAACATCTGTAGTATTACTAACATTAGCAACATCTAGGACACTTAAATATTCATAAATGTTTAGAATCTTGAGTTTATTTGGTTTATTATTATGTGTGTACTTCAAGTCTTTACAGGGTCACCTATCATACTGGCGAAATGCTGAACTCCGAATATTATTTTCCCGAAAACGTTTCACTTTTTATGGTTCACTTTTTTTTCGTTTACCCGAAAACACAATTTCCATATTTTCAAAAGTAAGATTTTTAATAGTCCTTTTTTTCTAATCACAGATCAGTTTAATTAGGACTAAATGTTTTTTCCGTGGTTACAAAAGACAGATTATTTAATTTTCCGTATGTTTGCTTTTCCGTAGAATCATATTTCCGAAATTGTACGGACTGTTTTCAGGAAATTATTAAAAATGATCGGTTGGGCTGTGATAAGAAAACCTGAAATCACGAAAAATAAAATCTGCTGTTGCATAAAATAATTCAATATTACTCGACTAAATGTATGGAACAGCCGATTTTTTTTCGCGATTTCCTTGTTGGTCCCATAATAGTTATTCATCGTAATGAGTACAATAATCTTTTAAAGGAACCTGGACTAGAAATGTAGGTCCTTGTATAATAATAATAACAATAAACTTGCATTCCCAATAATTTCTCACGAATTAATATAGAAAAAATCGTGCACTACCATTTATTCATATCCGCCATTCATAAAATAACTAATACCATTATAACTTCACTCGAAAATTGAACGTGTGGCACATTAATATTACGTTTTGCTGCCTCAACTTATACGTATTCCCCGATTTTCTCTTTGGATTTGCTTTTTTTATTTTATATGATAATTATCTATCATGTCCCTACTTTTAGCTTTTTTGATTAGTTACTTCCTGTAGGTGAGACCCCCCCAAAAATCCATAAAATTGCCTAGTTTTAACGCCATCATCAGACATTTAAAATGCAAAGTTTGACAGTGTATTTTAAAAAAACAAAACGAACACGCATAGAACAATAATTTCGGTCCACTTTTGGACGAGGAAACAGTGGAAAACAAAACTTCGATTTTGATGATTTTATTTAGGTTCGATCAATCTGAGGTGCAGTTGTCCCTTTCGCTTTCGCTCGATGACGAAATAGATACATATCTTCAAATATTTACGCGACCGCATTTCCTCATAAGGCTGAAAAAATTGTGCTCATTCATGAGCTATAGTTGCTGAAAAAGCAGCTCTTTAGCTCTTGTAGAGAAATTTTGTTCAGCTTCAAGTATAAACAAAATCCATGGTTTAGCTGCTTTACAACCTTTGTGTGCTACTTGGTTTATAGAAGGAAAAATAGAGCCAAAAAGGAAAGGGGGAAGACCAACAGGAAAGTACTGTGATCAACTGAAACAAATAAATGTAGAGACGTAATAATATAGAGATTTAAAAAAAATACCCATTAGAGTAAGATAAATGAAATTTGCTACACCGACAAGTGCCTGGCACTTGAATTTTGGATGGGATGAAGGGCATTCCAGTCCGTTAAATTACAATAGAGCCTGTACAATTTACATGCTTCAATATGTGTATGTACGAGGTGCATTCAATAAGTACCTAGCCTCATCGCCAGAGGGCGCTGTAGTTTCAAAAGAGTTTTACCACAGTGTAGCACATTCTTTTTAAATTCTTTTTTCAAATTTTCATTCCAATCCCTTCATTTGTTTTAATTTGACAACTTATGGAAGCCAACGTGTCGATCGGTTTTACAAAAATGGAAAAAGAGCAATATCGTTCGGTGATTCGATTCCTATTTTTGGAAGGGAAAACGCGCATCGAAATCAAAGAGCGCTTGGATGCTGTGTACGGTGACTCTTCTCCATCGATGGCCACCGTCAAGAATTGGTTCAACGAGTTTGCACGTGGCCGTACGTCGGTTTTTGATGAACCACGTCCAGGTGCACCGAAAACAGCTGCTACGGAGGAAAACATTTAAAAAATCCATGATCTCGTATTGGCAGATCGCCGATTGAAGGTTCGGGAGCTAGCTGAGACTGTAGGCATTTCAGAAGGAACAGTGCATCATATTCTTCACGAGGAACTCGGCATGAGAAAGCTGTCGGCGCGATGGGTGCCGCGTTTACTCACACCAGAAAACAAGCGCAACCGTGAGACCACATCGGAGACGTGTTTGGCGCTGTTTAAGCGGAATCCAGCGGAGTTTTTGCGTCGTTTTGTGACCGTCGATGAAACCTGGATCCACTGGTACACACCAGAGACCAAGGAGCAATCAAAACAATGGATCCAGACCGGGGAACGTGCTCCAAAGAAGGCGAAAACTGTAAAATCGGCCGGAAAAGTTATGGCCTCCGTTTTCTGGGATTCACAAGGTGTGATCTACATCGATTACCTCGAGAAGGGTAAAACAATTACAGGGCTTTACTATGCCGATTTATTGGGCCGATTCGACGCCGAATTAAAGAAAAAACGACCCCATCTGGCGAAGAAAAAAGTGCTGTTTCACCACGACAACGCACCGGTTCACACGTCTGCCGTTGCCATGGCCAAATTGATCGAATTACGCTACGAATTGCTGCCCCATCCACCGTATTCTCCAGATTTGGCCCCTTGTGACTTCTTTCTGTTTCCTAATCTGAAAAAATCACTCGCCGGGAATAGATATGGATCGAATGAGGAGGTCATCGCCGCCACGGAGGCCTATTTTGCAGAGTTTGACAAAAACTATTTTTCGGACGGATTAAAAAAGTTGGAGCATCGCTGGGCTAAGTGTATCGAACTAAAAGGAGACTATGTTGAAAAATAAATTCCCACTTTGCCAAAATTTTCGTTTACTTTTTGTAGGCTAAGTATTTATTGAATGACCCTCGTATGTATATTTGTTGAAAGGCAATTTAAATTGCAACTTAACTCTTTGACCACCAGTTCCTGGAAATCTATTATGTTATCAATTTAATCAGACCTTAAACGAGTCGATACTGAGACTCCAGATTTTCGCAAATACTGATAGCCACGTCATTGGTTTTGACTAATATAGATAGATATTTTAGTTTTGAGATATCCATTAAAATAAGTCGAACATAGACATAATGGTAATAAGAATTAGCTATATTTTGATTTAAAATAAAATACGCAGAAAATGAAAGTTTAACTAATAAATATGCAAATAAGTGAGATTCGCGTTTCAGAAATCAATCTGGAAACCTACTAACCTCATGAATTACTTTTGGAAAACGAAAGTTGTTTTCAATAATTAAATTTGAACACAATTATATTACATTAATTTCAAAAAATATCCGACGGAACTACGATATGTAAAGTAAAAATAACTTAAAACAATTATGTTCATTGAAAAAACGCATAGTTTTATAAGTAGTGATTAGCATAGTAGCAATGTAAAGTAATTATTCAAACTTTTTTTTGTCAATGGCCTTAACATTAAGATAACAATAGACACAATGGTGCGGAGTTCCCGCGTCTCTTACACCTTGTTACACAAGATCGGCACTTTATAAGATGCACTATCAGTTTAAAAAGCGCAAACATACTTACAAGGAAGAAAAATCGAAAGCTTGGCAGCTTCTCTTCCGTTTCGCATTGTGGAAATGTCACACGACATATGATATCCCCTTTACATTCACTTTAAATTTTGTAACATGAGTTTGTGGTAGATATTATGTTCCTTTATAAACACCGTAAACGCAGTGAGAATAAAATTCCTCGCGATTTTTTTCTGTTCTATATAGTTCTCGGCCGATACGCATGCATGTATTAAAAGACAAGACAACCAGAACAAGGATATCTATGACCAGAACTAATTAAGTAATGGTTATGTCTATAATTAACATTTTCTGGAACTGTCGCTGCCGAGGTGGGAGATAAAGAGCACGACATCCTACTACGAACGAAAAGCGTCTTATCTACGATGAGCGACATACAAATTTTTATTGCCCAAAATGTTCGCGCGGATTAATCACACCGCATCGCGTCAAATTTGTATCAAACCACTGAATTTTTCACCGCGTGAATTTTAAATCGCCCGTTCGTGGACATACTTATGATTCCATGTGTTTCAGAATAGCGATAAAGAAGCCGTACGGTATTTTTTTTCGCAATGCAGGGTACTTAGTGGTTAATCGGGAAGGTAAGAAATAAAAACTTTTTCTTTCTTTCTTCTTTCTGTATATAGCCGAAAGGGGTTGTTGTACTCATTGTGATGAACAAATGGCACTAAACCTGAAATCGCAGATAGAAAAATCAGCTCCCCTATACATTTTTCTTTTTATAATGTCAAGTATAGTGCTTCTAACATAGTCCTAACTCCTAAGCCTGATTTGCCAACACAATTTTGTATTTAACGAATGCATAAATGTTTCGTCAACCACCACCAAAGTTGCCCAAGATACAGAACTAGTCTAGTTTGGGACCAATGGCAAGTATTTTATTGTAAATATATATATGGAAATAAATAAATTGAAATAAAATAAATTTAGTATAGTAATATTTAATTAATTTACAAAAAATTGTTGTTAATCAGACGAAAGAATAAGATCTTATTATTCTTTACTCTGAGTATTATTTGGATTATTTGTACCTTTTGCTATTTTACTGATAAATTTTATTTTTGCTAGGAATAAAGTGAATCGCATTTTTAATAACATACGAGTCTACTGATCTGTCACCTTTTTTGCGATTTGATGATTGACATCGTCAGTCGTCACCTTATACGAAGATACTCTCAATCGTATGACTGGAAGAAAGAAGATATGGTTTCATCCTTGAAAAATGATCAAAAGAAAAAAGAAAACAAGAAAATACGCGAACAAATAAAACTGTCGGTCCATACCTTTTAGAGCAGGCCATACAAATAATTCAATATTAGGTACGCGACTAAATGTATGGAACAGCTGATTTTTGTTTCGCGATTTCTGGGTTGGTTCCATAGTAAAAGGTGTCTTCGGTTGGCGGTTGTGTTGGTGTTTGGGTTAGTTTCGTTCATGTTGTACAGTCATATTATAAAAAAACAGAGCAATAAGTTGTATTCATTACATTCCTACTGAATGATATATAATTGTTATCGTACCAGTTTTTCCAGTAACGCCTTCGTTGTTAATTTGGCGGTACACTCCAGGTCCTGGTGCGGGAGTGTTTCGAATAGTTCGCCGATGTACTAGTCGATTTTGGGCGTCCACTATAGAATAGAAGTTCCTTGCATCATCTCTGTGTGACACAGATGCGTCACGATCCTCCAATGGAGATGCAAAGTGCTTTAATTGTCCGTCATCCACCAAGTTTTGGAGACTGCTTCCGTATCTTATTTTATCTTTATATAAGTAATTTTTTTTCGACGGTTTCAATGTCAAATTGTCAAAACTTTTACATGGTGTTAGGGAATTGACGTTATTGTTTCTTATGTCATAATATTTACTGGGATCGAACACTGTCATTCGTGGCCTGTGATCTATTATAATATCAGGGGTTTTATATTTCATTGGACCAATACACTGTGATCCATTTTGGTTTGTCACTGGTTTATACCGATTGCCACGGCACTTAATATTTCGAATGTTTTGTTTAATAACAGAAGATCCTCTCCCTTCTAGAGCGTGTAGCATATCAGTGGTCTCTATTAATCTCAAGGGTGTCAACCCATTTTTATAAACATGGTAGCTTCGCTTATTTCTTCTTTGATTTAGGTTATCGTCGTGAATAAAACTTTCATCGTAATGAGGCATTTTCTTGTTTTGGTCTTTGTTTCTATATATATTTCTAAACTTTATTAACTTGACACTTCTCAAATATAGAAATTTTTAATTCTAGCTATTTCCAATTGCTTATGACGTCTGGTTCATTTCTAGTTGGAGCCACTCGGTGCGGATATTTCCATAGCAACCGGTGAACGCTACGAAGCGGATGCTAGTGCCGCCGCCGCCGCAGTGAAAATGAGGGCCCTCTAGAAATCTAAGAAAGTGGGCAATGTAGGTAGCTCCATTAATGTAACTGTTTGGCTAAAATATTGCCATTTAATACATGGTTTTACATTATCACCTCAATAACATATCGGTATCAAGCTATAGTCAGAACCAGAAATAGCAAATACGTTGGAAGATACAATTAGATCATTATTTATTTACAGTATGTGCTCGTCGTCCGTGTACATCGCGACGGCCGTCATACTGAGTATCACGATCGCTTGCTCCACACTGACTGATGTCCAGCGTCCAATGTCAACTTGGCACCACAAATTCGAAAGCAATTAAACGAAATTGATTTAACATCAAGTTCAACACTGAATTATTTTCATGCATTAATGCTCACAATGCAGTTTCAAAACAGATAGACAAATTACAAGATGCAAATTTTTATGTTTATAGATTATTAATTAATCACTCTTACAAGTACTGCACGAACGTATTTAAGAAAGTAACACAATCAAAACATATCGATAAACACTTTACACCAAGAGGAAAACTTGAAATCGGAATTTATATACTTTCTCTACCTAAAAAATGAATGCCCGATTTTGGCCACTGATTACAATTTTCACCTTAACAATATTTGATTACCCCATTCAATTCAAAACTAAGATATTTATCACATAATTTCATGTAACAACACACGACCGAACAAACACCTAATCTAAAAATATCTGTGCGCTTTTTCACAACACGATCTCGATATTCAGCAGAGCAACGAGTGAGCGAGCTCATGCGCAGCGGACCATAGTATTGACACAGGGTGTCGATCGGTCGCGGAGCTGGGCGGCGCGGCCGGCAGCGGCGAGCACAGGCGCGGCACCACTGCCAGCCTGTGACCGGTGGTACCCCGGTGCTGTCACACCGGCGAGAGTGAAAGTGCAGCCACCGCCGCACATCTCCGCCGTCTAACCATTGCACACCTGTCCTAACATACACCATTCCTACGCTAATGTGTGCCCATTGCATAACAACCGTAATCTCTTCTTTTCTGCCTTCAGACAAAGCAAATTATGTATGCCTCATATACGTACAAATGTAGGGCATTGAAGAAATGCGATGATGAAATTAAATCGATCGAACTTTTAATAAATTAATTAGATGCGTGCATATCGTGATTGATGCGTTCTCAATAAAATTGTTGTAGGTACCTAATTAAAGTCACAAACTTTTTATGACGTATCAAAGAAAGTATTAATTGGTTATACTCTAGTAGGCTTTACAACTTTACATCATACCGGCGGAACACACGTTTTCTCTAATATTATGTAATCAATTACCAAACCAAGTCTGTATAAGTATACCAAAACCTGATTGGTCCTAATAAGTGTATAATTTTAAAGGGATTTAGTATGAATTTTTAGATCAGTCTCAGACTGGGGTCTTGTAGCAGAGCCCGCCATGTTAAAAAAAAGTAAGTTCAAAAACTAAAACCTGACTACTGAGAAAGTATGATACAAGAAAATATTAATACATAAATACATAATGAATATTATTCATTGTGATGTTCAGAGGATAGCCGTGGTCGTATGCCACTTTGCCCTAAAGCTTATGATCGCTTACCACTGTTAGAATGTATTGTTTTGTTAGGGTAGGTGCCATACGACCATGGCTATCCTATCATATTATGTATAATAATATATGTACTTATACAATATTTTTAACATTTCACTATTAAATAAAAAAAAATAAAAAAATCGGGTTCCATACAAACACATAAACCAAAAAAATATATATTACAAAACATGTTAACCGTCAATGTACGCAACATGTCTGCCACAGCAACGCCGAATGTAATGGCAATCCCATCTACCAGCGATCATCGCCTGGACGGTATTGGTCCTGGCCCGCACTAAGGACGCACAGCGCTTGCGCATGGTGCTGTGAAAAGTCGGTGTGCGCCTCCGCAAACATACCCGCGGCGCTGCAGAAGCGGGGTAGCTCCAGTACCGTCCTGAACGTTATTGTACTGGACTCACAACTTAATAATTAAGAAGAATTCAAAAGCCGCAGAAATAGACATTAGAAAAATATCTAGTCCAAGCATATCTACCTATACGGAATGTCACCAAAATTCTACATGTAAAATGCTTAAAATTACGGATAAATGCTTACATGCGGCGAACATTTCTTAGGGCATTCTTATGACTAAATGTTCGGCTCGAGGCCCGACTCTCAATTTTTATGTTCACTATGAAAAGCCTGAAATGAACCCAGATAAAGACATCGTAAACGAGACGCATGGAATGGAAATCCAAAGAGATCTATAGAGCATACCCAGTAGTGAGACAAAATGGGTTGAAAAAAATAATTTGAATGGTTTGATACATAGACGATTTTATAACATAGATAAAATAACAGTACCACCGTGATTCAGAACACAAATAAAAAATGCGAGTCACGGAACAAATTTAACCGCAATTGAATTCTTTTACTGATTTGAAGAAAAACAAAAAGAACTCGGCAAACTGTTGAAATACACAGAAATTATATACCTATAGAACCTGAAACGATTTCTCATATAGCATACAGTAATCTCAGTAATTATATTGGACTGAAAACAATAATTTATTGCTTTAACGGTCGGATTAAGCTTTTCTTCCGACAGCAGCTAGCCACACGGGCGCACGCGCACTCAGCCACCGGCCACGGTCCGTGTAACTCACTTTCCAATAAACTAGCCGCGGTCGTGATACCTAGCTAACGGGATCATATACTTCGAGGTAGATTGCAGCCTGATCATTACACTCAAGATAATGTAAGGTACGCGCTGTCGTCCGTTAGCATTGAATTATTATGCGTGCTCAAATGCGATTCAATATCATCCGATATAATGAGTTCACATTTTGAACATCAAATTACTAACATCGTTCTATACGTAGACTATGTGATAATTTTATCACGACTTGATATTCATTCTATTCTTTGTGAATTATCATTACAAAATCGCTCATTTCGCCACGTCTCGTGATGGCTGAGTTTATTCAGCATTGCGGTGACGACCACCTCATCACGACTCAACGCAATAAGAAACCGTAATGATAATGCATATTACACTGCAATCGAGGTAGCAACGCTTCTTACGACGATCGCAAATAAATTATTTAAACACATCGAACACAGCGTTTTCGGAATTGAAATTTGGCATTTCCAAACATAAAATATAGTATAAATGCGTATACGACTGCCGATATAACATAAATTTATATAATTAAATACAAAATAACGCAGGGCTAATGATAGCAGAAGGTAATTATTACTCTCGCCTCATTATTCTAATTATACGGATTCTATAAGGTAAATTCTATAATATACTATCCGCAAAATAATTCTTCAGTTTTATTTCATTTTTTTATTTATTTCAACCAAAACTTACATCTATCATTACAGGTAGAAAACCTAATGCGATAGAGAAGCTAAACACCAAATTTACATTAAATAAAAATAAAAATAAAATACACATTCAAAATAAAATAATAAAAATTACAACTGCACTACTCCGTAGCATGACAACCAATAAGTAGCCTTTGTGAATTCGTTCAATGCACACGAAAATAAATCAATATGTTGAGCTACTACGTTAAGTGTGCGCAAGGCTCGCGTCAGAGGCGCCCGCTGTAGCAAGTTGGTGCGCGCGATGGGCACCACCAACAACTGCGGCCGCCGCCGCCGCCCCACATAATCATCCGGCACGCATAGCCGAAGTTCTAGCAGAATGGCTGGATTATTTGTTTTTCCCCGAAACACCTTAAACAAATAAGTGGCCAGTGCTACCTCCCTTCTAATTTCTAATTTGTAGTATCCTACCATACCAAGTACAAACAATGTTGGATAAATCGAGGGATATCCTGGATACACCCTATATAATTTCAGGTACAAGAATCTTATAAATTTGTTTTGAATACGTTCCAACATTGTTTTATACTTGGCTTCATTTGGGCTCCAAATAACCGCATTACACTCTAAATGACTCTTTACTAGAGCCTCGTATAAAGCCCTTAAAGCGCCTATATTAGTAAATTCGTTTGCCTGGCGCAGAATAAACCCTAGATTACGGTATGCCTTTTTACATACATTTACGATGTGTTTCCGAAAAGTCAAGTCTACTGTAAAGGAAATACCTAGATCCTTGGCCTCTGTGACTCGCTGTATTGGTTGCCCCTCCATCAGATATCGGTAATGGCAGGGGGTTCGTGAGCGCGTGAATGATATCACCGAGCACTTTGTCAAATTAAAATATAATTTATTCTCCTTACTCCATTGAATCACATTGTCTATATCGCGCTGCAGTAAGCTATGGTCCACAATGTCTCTCACTACAACAGACAGCTTAAGGTCATCAGCAAACAGAAGGCAGGTTGTCTCCCTGACTACCTTAGGTAAGTCATTTATCATTAAGATGAAAAGGAAGGGTCCTAAATTACTTCCTTGACTGACACCAGATCTCGTGTAGTAAGGCTCAGAAAGACTCATGTTTCTTATTGAAATGATTGGTGTCAACAATTCCAATTTTAATATAGAATATAATTATTTATTGTATGTTCAGATCTGTTGGTAAAAATTAAATTATAATATCTAACATTTGAAGGTCAAAAACCTTTCAACAGTGATATGTCATTTCGTGTATGTAATTGCCCAAAATTGGCGTATAGTAATTCACACGCAAGTATTCACACGTTCACACTGCACTGCAGTATTTCCATAGTATTTCGGAAATGTCTATCTCAACCTACTCTCATTTATTAAAATTGCACATTTCTTAAAACGATATGCCACGTTCTTTAATTATAACGAAATTATACACCAATAAACAACATACATAATATAATAATGAAATACTGCGAAATCGAGCACACAATCATTAGTCATTACGTACGTTGCGACAACACCATCCTATAATAATTGCGTAAATACGTAAGCTGAGACGAAGAGGCGAAGTACACCTATCTGAGAATTCTGAGATGCAATTTATAGTTTATACACAAATAAGTAAACATTAATGGTTATTTGGAGCTAACAAAAATTGAATTTTATTCTAAGAACTAAGATAAGCATCAACAGTTTAAATGTTAACTTCATTAATAAAATAAGACCACGGTGACAACGCCACAGCCACAGTATATGACACTCAGAGCTTTCGAACTTCATACGAATTTTCATACTTATAAAATCCAATTTTATAAGAGACAACAATAGTGTACTCTAGTGTACTTATATATAAAAAATATAGGTAGGTACCTAGCTACATGATGGGTTATTTTGGAGGTATTCCACGAAGAGCACTGATTTGAACGGCACTGAAACGAATAGCACCAACGCTATTCTTCCACGAACGGCACTGATCCAAATTTTGGTTTGGTGCGCTTCGTGGAACAGTAAAATAATATTAATTTTATTCCACGAACGGCACCAACGTAAAATCTTCTTCTAGTGGTGGGAACTATTTTTTGTTCAGGACATTAATAAATAAAACATATCTATCTAAATCAGCAGTAAGTATGTTTATTGATAATATTATTATTTTTTTAGTTTTGAACTATTTGGTTTAATTGCAAAATCAGCCTTAAGTCATTTATTACCTATATCTATATTATATAAAACTGAATGACGTTTGTTAGTCTCACAAAAACTCGAGAACGGCTGAACCGATTTGCCTAATTTTGGTTTTGAAAAGTTTTTAGAAGTCCAAGGAAGGTTTAAAATGTGAGAAAATATAAAGAAAGTAGGTAGGGTAGGCAGAGATCAAATCGTTCAAATCAGTGCTCTTCGTGGAATACCTCTTATTTTGTTTCAAATTTTCGATTTGCCGTTTTACAAATTACGTCTACTGGTACCTAATTTGCAAAAAGACAAATTGAAACTTAACCGGATCGAGAATAGGCCCGCAGGTTTTGAAGGAAAATTTACAAAAAGTGTGGACATGGACAATGATTCCACAAAAAGACAAATTCTGACCCTCGCATGACGATTACCCACTGAGACACTTCCAATTGCAGTAGAAGCAAAAACTTTTACAAAATCCGTTAGTTTATTTGTGTTTACTTCTTTCCTTTCACTTTCATCAAAATATGAATTACATTGACCGCTGGAATTACGCTAACCTGTCAAACTTAGAACTTTGTGAGAACCGCCATCAACATCAATCAAGTCTCCGAGGAGAATTGAATTGGCGCACTTAAACAAACATTTGCATAGAAGACGTTATGTGAATAGCTTTGTAATCGAAGTAACATGTGGCAAGTGCAAATGGGTTCCATATAACGGGTCTCTATATTCAGAAGAGCATTATGAAATAGCTCGGGTAACTGTCGAGGTGTAGTACAGACACATAATATGTGAATAAAATTGACGCCGTAATATTACTCCTTCGGATAGTTACTGTTACAATATGTTTTCTGTAGAATATTAATGAGGGACGATCTAGACAAAACAAGGAATGATCCATGATCCAGGCAGTCATGGGATGAGGCGTTTGCTTAGAAGCGCAATGATATGGGCTGACAGTAACAGTACTAATGATGATGAAAATACAAAATTAATTAGTGTTGCGTGTTGCTTCATTATATTTAAGGTTAAGAATCATTGTGTAAGATCTTAATGCTAAACTAATTTAACGTAAGTCTGTTATATTATTAGTAAATCTAAACAACACTGGCTTATACGATTCATAGTACCTAATATATCTACTATTCCCCAAGGAGCACTAACGACCTTGCTCACCGTTAGGAACAGAACACTACAAAGGAGCAGTGTTATTTGGCTACGATATTCTGCAAGGTGGTGGTAGGATTAACCCTATCGATTGGTGCCATAAAAGAACAGGATGCTATTTTTTCGGATTTTAGTCGGTTCGATTCCCGGGAGTGGCAAACGTATTTTCAAATATATTTAAATGCAGTTTTGTTTTATTTTAAAAATAAAGGAATGTTTCCTTTGAGTAAAATTTGCTGTCTTCAGTATTAAGAGTACTTTTCCTCCAGGTACGCTTCGAAAATTCCACCCTGTATATTATAGTACGGTTGGCAACCCTAATTATAAAGGCGTAGTCGAGGTTTTTAATAGTACCTAACACACGAGCGTTATAGTACCTATTTTTTTAAAATTTCATACAATACTTTATCTATACTTATGCAATAGGTAGTTCCTATATAAATAAAGACCAAGAAAATCGTAGTGTGGCTGTGTCGTGGACGGACATGACCGTGTGTTGTACGTGAATACGTGTAGGTACGTAACGGGTAATATTTTCTTTGAACCTATTATATTAATCAATGTCATAATAATTTTTTAACACTAATAAACACCTAACTATTGCACACTTATGTTTTATATACGCAATCGATAGATCTTGTCGAGAGCTGACGATTAAAACTCAAACGGACGTCGTTGTTTCTTCGATATTATTGTATAGGCCAAGTAACATTTAATAGAGTTACAAAAAATGGATTGTTGGAAAGATGAGCTAATATTCCATATTAAATAACTGCGTCAATTAAAATGAATGTTAGTTTAGTTCAGTTATATTTTATACATTACATAACATGCCTTATACATACGTAGACATAATGGCATGGGAAACAATGACTTATAGTACTGATACAAATTCACAGATGAGTCGATAAGCGAATCTAAACAATGTGGGACGGAAAATTGACACAGGGTCACTCTGCCAATAATAATAATAATCATTCAACTACACTGCGAAAAAGATGGGTAGGAATTTAATCTTCTCACTGGGTAATATTTTTGTAGGACAATAAAGTTATTTTTTTTATATTTATAACGACCTGTGCCCGGCCATGCTTTGCAATTGCTTTTTTTTGTCAGAAAGAAACCTTCGCGGCCGCGTGTACAACAACTCATCAAAGTTCCATCGGAATCGGATGGATGGTATAGGAACAAAGTGCATAGAAGACGAACCATTCATTTTTATATAGTTATTAGATAAAGGAACCATAATATGTAGCTTTATGAATTAAGGACTGGCCCCAGACTGTTGCCTTGTGGTACTCCCTACATGATATCGCACAACAGTGAAGTTAAAATATTATTATTATGTTTCAACTCATAATTACTTTGGAGAAGTACCACCTGAGCATGTGGAAAAAGGAATGTGGGGATATTGATTTTGAAAGTCAGGTTTTTATGCCAGACTTAATTAATTGACTTGTTTAATGTCCACACCAGCAGACTATAACATATATGTTCTAGTTTTAAACAGATATTATCAACAATACAATGCATTTGTTGTACAGCTTCCCACAAGGAAGTATGTATGAGTGTATGAGGTGTGAGTGAATTCTGGTAAGCACAATTTTATCTAGAAACATACTGCTTCTGGGAGCTATTTACATACCTTTGGTAAATGCTTCTATAGTACATAAATCAAATGATGATGTATTTTAAAAGCTTTCCTCCTACTTGATATTATTATATGTATATTATCCTTTTATTATTTGATTTAATTGTTCACATAATTATATGATGTTACATACTCATGTATATACTATAGGTATTAGGTACATATAACTATCAAAAATTATACAGGGTGCTGCAGATATTATGACATCATATGAAACCGCGTATTTAGTATCATGTTCTGTAACCATACACAAAAATCAATCAAATCCAATCTGTAGTTTAGCCACAAGAACTATGTAAAAATTGCATAATTTTACACTTATCATGATCTTTAGGCAAAGTTTGTAAAGTCTCCAACATATTCTAACCAATTATTTTTCATTTCATTTATTCAATAATTTTCACACACTTTGATCAATAAGCCCCACCAACGAAAACGCAGGTTTATCTGTGGTACATGTGCAGAACTGATAAATGTGACATAAATTTTTATTTTTATGTTCATTCACCTAGTCGAATGATAGCAAAGTGAAATATGATGCAAAAAACTTGCATAAGAATCCAAGATTTTTTGTGTGAGGCTTCGGAACATGATAGCAGATATTTGTGGTTTCATTTAATGTGATAACATATGCTGCACCCTGTATAACCCTCTGTTTTAGAAACTACCAGGTTTAACTTAGATTAGAATTAAAAAATTAAGATAAAAAGGAAACAGATAGCTTCCATAAAAACTTTGGTGATTAAGGTGGTATTCCCTCATCTCTGTTCTATGTACTGTTTACTGAGGATGCCCATGATTAATATTATCAGCCTATATGTCATGTAATTTTTATTTCTTTAATTTAAAAGCTTAGCTCTTGTCAGTGAAGCAATCGCCAAATGATATGTTATGATTATTTTCCTTTAATCTAAGAAGCATCTTTTTTCAGTATCATTTTAGAATATTAATATTAATGTATTACTGATAAGTATAGGGGATTTGTGCCTGTTTTCCTTTTCTCGTTACCTGGGAACTGAGTTGATACCGATTTTAACAGTTATAGATAGGTACCTATGCAGCAAGAACAATAAAATGAAATCATAATAATATTATTAAGATGATTAATCAGTCATGCATGATAAATTTATATTACTTTATCACTACCTACTGTAATTGTTACAAAGTTTTTGGGTGTACATTTGCACCAACATAACATTGGTATGAAAGTCTAATTAAACTAATTGTTATCACGGTTTTATGAGGAGTAGTTTGAACTGGAAAACGAAAGCCCAGCATGGCCATGTCTATAGCAATACATACCAAGGAGAAGAATTTGTTTATCATTAATCAATATTGTGATGGATACAGTTCAATAACCTTTGAGTACTTACACAAAGCACACACAATACATACTAATATCACTGAAAATATCATGGAAGTAAAGTTGGTAGACGAGGAAATATGTACCTATTGAATATACCTAGGTAGTGAACCAAAACACTGTCACAAAGTTGGCATTTATCTACATTAGTGTTAAGAGATTCAAAACAGTGAATTACGTTTGATGGCAAATCGACTGATTAATAATATTTTTTTGTTAGAATTTGCTACAGTATTATTCCAGTAGGTAAGCACCCCACAAACTATAATTGTACCATATTTTCTACACAAACCAGACTCAAAGATCTTACACGAAGTAACTGAAAAGTTACATTATAATATAATTGAAATTAAGTAAGATATAACGGTGTATAAATATGGTGTGGATCGAGTTGAAAATATAAATAGAACTAGAGAAACAGATGAACAAAAAATCTATAATAAATTACTAAAGAAATACCTAAGAATGAAGAACATAATGTTACGCATAACTTACCTTGTCCGCATTTCTCAGTCTTTGGAGTGGAAGTCATTTTAACTAAACTAAAACCACTATGTCATATTAACAGAAATGACTAAGTTTTTATTTGATATAAAATTTTAATAAAGGGAAAAATTCACAAAACTATCATTAGACTCGACCGGCAGCCATGTTTAGAAAACAATTTATAATTTGTTGCAGTTAACGCCACCTATCATTATTTTAATGCAAACTTACAATTTTATTATCATAGCTTGATGCTAGATGGCATGAATCTAAAATACTCATAAAATGACAGACCTCATAAAATGCCTTCTCTGCATTTCTCTGTCTACGCCAGTCGCCAGTGGTCTACGCCAAGAATAATATAGGTACTATTCATAAAATTAATTACACAGGCAAAATCTTCTCTGATAACAAGTGAAAAAATTACAGTGATCCAATGACCTTTTTTCCTTTTTTGCATCTTTTGTCCCTCTTTGGGACATGACCCAATGACCACTTATCCCTTGTTGTAACTTTAATTTATTTTTATACCTTTCTTTTTTTCTTTTCTGACCCGGTGACCAAGATTGGAACTAACGTCGCTACGGAACAAAAATGACTTCAAAAATCCCTTAATAGTCTGTGCATTTAACCTGTGAAAAACAGCGTTGCCAGACGTACGAGAAATCTCGTAACTTTACGAGATTTACCAGATCTGTACGAGATACGAGAAAAATAAAAATCTCGTACACTTTTTTACGAGATTTTAACAATGTGACTGCCTGCGTCATATATAATCTAAAAACATTATAAAAAAGAAAAAAACGATCGCCCTAACACATCACTAGATTCATTTCCTCATCGGCTCATCACTAAATCATGTATCTTTAGTCGTTACCGGGGAATCCCCACTGAGATGTATTTTTTGTTGTTATACTTCATCCACTAATGATTATATTGATTCAATTTCTTATCTCTTTTGCACTAACTGAAACGTGTGGGTGTGGTGGGGCAATGTATTTTCACGCTAGTACACGTAATAGCTGTAGTTCCACCGCAGTTCCGAATTTCACCCTAATTATTCAGTGGTTAATTTAACATAATGAGTAGTGACAGTGAATCTTCATCTACTCCACCTAGTAAAATAACAGAAAAGGGAGGATGGACTGCAAAAAAAGGAGGTAACATATACTTTTACGAGATTAAGTATTAAAATTACGAGATTTTTGGTAGCCCCGGTACGAGAAAATAAAGTCGCCATCTGGCAACCCTGGTGAAAAATGGCGATAACAGGTTATGAGTTGTTGGCAACACTGTGGAGTAGAGTTGTGTCACAAATGTGTGTTGATTTTATTGATGCGTTTCGCATTAACTTACGATGAATACACGAATGGGTTTTTATATTCATTCACAGTTGTGATACATTTTGAATAAGCCATTATAATTGTTGTCTGTAACACTATTTTAAAACATAATAATAATTAGAAGTGAAAACAGTGCAGTGAATGAAGTAGGTAATCATGGCGGACCCGCTGAGTTTACTTCGCCAATACAACGTAAACAAGAAAGAAATAATTGAACGTGATAATCAAATTATATTTGGTGAATTTTCTTGGCCCAAAAATGTCAAAACCAACTACCTCATGTGGGGGTAAGTAACACTTCATTAGTTCTAGTTCCTACTGATGGAAAATTGACACAATATGTCTGATTTCATAACAATATTTTCTTTTAGTTCTGGAAAAGAAGGCAACGACAAGGAATATTATACTTTGGAGTGTCTCCTCTTTATCCTTAAAAATATACAGTTGACGCATCCAGTTTATGTCAGACAGGCAGCCGTAAGTGCAGCAACTTTTTCTAATTGAATCTAACACTTGCATAGCATAACATAAATTAAGTTATTAAAATATTTTTATACAGGCTGCAAATATTCCTGCTGTACGTCGTCCAGATCGTAAAGAACTTTTAGCATATTTGAATGGTGAAACTGCCACCTGTGCATCTATTGATAAAAGTGCCCCCCTTGAAATACCAACACAGGTAAGATATTTGTATGATGTTGCTAATAATTTTCCATCAATTTTATTTTATGGATAAATCTAATGTTGTCTGTTAAATCATGTGTCTTCAGGTCAAACGTACACATGACCATGATGGAGGTGAATCTGCAGCAAAGAAACCTCGCATCGAAGAAACTCATGTGCAGAAAGTACGAGAGCAACTTGCTGCCCGTTTTGATGCACCCAAAGAAGCCTCCGTAACAGTTGATAATATCAAGTGAGATTTAAGCCCAAATATTTTTTATATCTTTTGTCATTTAAATTTATAGAACCAGTGGTGTGCACAGACATTTCTTACAGGGTAGGCAGTAACAACTTGGTGTTTATTGTCAAGTTAAATGATGTTTGTGATTGACCACCTCACCCTTTTAACTTAAATTAGCAGACATTACAGACATAAATAACATTTGTATTACTCAATTTGTAAGAGTAGTAGGCAGTGTATTTTTGTGTTTATGGAGTGCACACCACTGATAGATACCATTTTCTTTATCTATAATTTGATCTTAAAAGGGTTGTCTTGAGAATGGGCAGTAGCAGGCATCCCATGCAATAAAAACAACATACTGAGTTCACCAAGTGTAGTTATGGCAATATTCCATCATGATGATTTGTGATGTTGTTACGTTGTGAATTTGTGATACAGAAAACTTTAATATTAAGTTTAAGATTGATTGAGTAGTGTAATTATAAATATAGAGATGAGTTATTGATGTAAGTATAAGTATATTTTTTTACTTAAAAAAAGCTGTATCTTTAATTGAATGCTATTCGACGGGACTTATCTTTGGAGATAAAGGGCTGTAAAACCATCTCTGGATTAACCTAGACATCACAATGCATGCTCAGCAAGGCCAATCCATTGAGCCGCGACTCCCATGCTGTTTCTCAAAAGTTTTCAGTCTACTCAATGAGCTAAAAGTATGCTCTGGTGTTAGATTACATATAACATGTTGATCGGAAAGGGTACCTATCTAAAGCCGAAAGGGAGTTATTGTACTTATAATTATGAACAACTTTTACTATGATGAGTACAATAACCCTCTTTTGGCTTTAACCCTTTACGACTAACCGTGTAGATTGATTTCTAAGAGCAAATCTTCCTATCTCTAATGGCAGCCATGCTGAGCCCAGGAGATCCCTAAAAAAACTCTAATCCCGTCGATGCAAATTGGGCAGATTGGGCTAACATCAAGACTTACCGTTTTTATGTAAAAGCATGATCAATGATGCTTAAATACTTTTTAATATTTTCTAAAATATGCATTCCTTGAATCTTCTATGTCAATTAACTACTGCATTTCATATTTATCTTTAAAAAGGTCCTTATCGGAGGCTATGTCAGTGGAGAAGATCGCTGCAATTAAAGCAAAACGTTTAGCTAAGAAAAGGACCACAATCAAGAGCAATGACTACTCTGACACACTGGGTGTAGTTGGATCAGACTTCAGAGCAATTCTCGACTATGATGTAGATCTTACCAAAGATATTATCAGTCGAGAAAGGCAGTGGCGTACTAGAACGACAGTATTACAAAGTAACGGAAAAGTAAGTAACTTTAAAAGTACAAAACCGATTACTATATCAAAGCAATGTTTTAACCCTTTTCTCACGTATTGTATTTATAGGGCTTATGCTGCAGTATGCTGTATGCCTAATCGCATAATATATTGCTTAAGACTGATTTTTTGGGTATTACGCACGGAGCGCCATCATTTTACTTTTATTTTGGTCCACAAGCTGGGACAGGGTCATATTTATAAAGCTTTTGATATAGGAATTAACATGTTTCTCAAGTTAGTGGACATTATAAACAAATATTTATTAAAAATTAACCTAGATAAACTTTTGCTACACCTTCAGTAAGGAATTTTACTAACGCAACGGAAACGTAGCGGATTTTTTTTTTCGACATGAGGTGTCGCTTGTTTGTGAGCCCTTATTAGTGCACACTATAACGGCTTATCCCGTTGACATGTAGCTTGTGATTCTATTAAGAGTTTCTTTACATTAACACTTGAATGTTTTCAGATGTTTGCAAAAAGTATTCTAGCCCTGCTGGGCAGCATCCGGGCGCGCGAGGAGGGCCGGCCGGGCGCGCCGCGACCGCAACCCGTCGTCATGCCGCAGCCCACCACACTGCCCGCGCAGCAAACGCAGTACAACAGATACGATCAGGAAAGGTTTATTAGGCAAAAAGAAGGTATGCTGTTTTATTTTATTAACTCGACCAATTAGAAATGTTCTAATGGAAAACGTAAAATATAATCAAAATATTATGCTGATGTTCATGCACCAACTTTTAATTTGTTACAGAAACGGAGGGCTTCAAAATCGATACTATGGGAACCTATCATGGCATGACATTGAAGTCGGTGACCGAAGGACCTAGCGTCCCTACCGCGGCTCGCGCGCCTCAGACACCAAACCATCCACGACAGATGCTGCGTAAGTATAGCATTCACACAAATAATTTAAGAAAATGTTTTATGTGAGTTGTGGACTGTGATAGGTTTATAAGAACGCGCCATCGGTTACTTACCTAACCAGTAAGACATAGTGTAATCGTTGGGTGGTCCAAGGATTGATAAAATAAATGGATATTGTCATAAACAGAGAACGGTGCGATGAGCGTGGGCGGAGTGGGGCGGCGCTCGCTGCTGCCGGCGGCGGCGGCGCGCCCCCCGCCCGGCGGCAAGCGCCCCTCGCGCACGCCCATCATCATCATACCCGCCGCCACCACCGCGCTGCTCTCCATGTACAACGTTAAGGACACGCTGCAGGATCTAAAGTGAGTTCATTGTAGCACTGTGCCCCAGTTCCTTGACTGTTCTATTCGGTACGGCTTAACTACAATTCGTGTTCAAATTAAATTACTAAATTATCTATGATACACTCATCATTCATCATCATTCTCCTGCCCTTATCCCATTTTATTTGGGGTCGGCGCAATATGTCTTCTTCTTCCATTCATCTATGATACACATATATAAATATGTTTTAAACGAACGCACACACCATTTCTATGCTACCATTATTTTTCCGTGCTCACATTTCATTTGGTGCACCTTAATCCTATTAGCACGTTGAACGCAATTTGTCTGCTAGGCTAACATGCGCGCCGCGACAGAAGTTTATCGTCATAACAAGACGAGATAATACCTCTAAAAACCTGCTTCCACACGAGATAATGCGACAACAAAATTATGTCGCGACGTACATGTTAGCCCGGCTGGACGCAGAATGTGTCTGCGTTAACTAAGCTAATAAGAAAATCCTAATAAGCTACTTAATTAGTAAAATATTCCCATTATACATCTTCACATTGTTTTCAGATTCGTTACCGTGGAACAAAAGAAAGCAGAGGGCGCAGCGCGTGAAAACGAAGTGCTGTTACAAAGGAGGAAAGGACCCTCCGGAGACTTACCTAATAACGCTACTACTATTACGGTACGTATTTTACACATGCATCAAGTGTACTGTGGTGTAGTGTTTGTTTGTTTTACTATTCTAGCAATGCAAGAGAGTTATGCCGCTCTCTGTAAATTCAGATGTGCAACAAAGAGGATTCCATTATATTCTCATCTCGCCTCTCAGTCCATCTTCGGTTGGTGGATAAAGGCCACTTTCCACGTAAGTGGAGATGGAAGAAGGAGAGAAGAATTGTGGTTTATAAAACACCAATATGGTGTGGCGATGCCAACGTAGCAAAAATGGAAGCGTCCCGTTGCAGCGGCGGCGACTCATAGCGCATACACGTCTGCCCTGCCCCCAGCTCCTTCATTATCACAGTTTCATCGTCATCTCTTAGAGCTCTAACTGACTAACTATTATCATACAGAAAACCAAATAATACGGTCCCACAGTCCCGACATCATTGCCGACGGCCACGCTTCTGAATAATGATGCGTTTACGTAAATATGTATTGATATGCATCAATTTTTCCAGGTACCTTATCGCGTGGTAGATAACCCGGGTAGACTGTCGGCGGCGGAGTGGGAGCGCGTGGTGGCGGTATTCGTCCAGGGACCCGCTTGGCAGTTCAAAGGGTGGCCTTGGGACGGCAACCCGGTCCAGATATTTGCTAACAGTGAGTGTTTGTCAGTTATAAAAATAATGACACCCCCGCACAGACGGAAAAAGGACCGCGCGGTCAAATAGTCACGACGATACATCGTACGGCAATGTACAGTAATTGTACGCGCACAGGGGGCTATTTAACCGCGTAGTATTTGTATGGCGAGTTGCAAACCGTATCGCTAAGAACCGCGCAATTTTTTTTTTTTTTTTTGTTTTATTTTGTTAGTTCCCCAAATAGAATAGGCTTTGTTATAGTTTGAAATTAGATATTAATTAGATTTTTGAGCCCTACAGGTAGTTAATTTTACAAATTTTATTAACAGTTTGCGCGTTCCACTTGAAGTTCGACGAGATGAAGTTGGACGCGAACGTGGCTCGCTGGGCGGTAACCGTGCTCAACCTCAGTCGTACCAAGCGGCATCTGGACCGTGCCGTCTTACTCGGCTTCTGGGAGACACTTGACAAGTACGTATTATTGTGCACAGTGGGCCGGGAAAATGATATACCAGTCTTACCTATGCAGGTCTCAACTACTATTATCGAACTGACGTTTTCACCCTTATTATACTCCGTTTGAAATAAGATTAGACACGTTTAACAAACCCTTTTACAGTGTATTCAACCGATTTTGACTTCTATTTCGTACGCATAAGGATGGCATTAAAAGCAAAAACGTATTTACGATAGCAAATGTTTACTGCAGCTGTAATTTGTCATGTCACCAACGTAATAGAAGTCAAAATCGGTTGAATAAAGTGTAAATGGAGTTATTTAAATTTCTAATGTTATTTCGAACGGAGTATACATAATTATAAAGAAATATCTGGAACCACAGAATCGATTCTAAAAATTCTTTCACTAATATAAAGCTTGTGATAGCCTAGCGGTTGAACGCTCGCCTTCCATGCAGGAGAGTCTGAGTTCAAACCCGGCCTGCACCTCTGACTTTTCGGATTCATGTGCGGATTAGAATTTGATTATCACTTGCGACAACGGTGAAGGAAAACATCGTGAGGAAACCTGCACATCTGAGAGGGCCTCATAAAGTTCTCGATGGTGTGTGTAGTCCGCCAATCCGCACTGGGCCAGCGTGGTGGACTAAGGCCTCACCCTTCTCATTCTGAGGAGAGGCCCGTGCCCAGCAGTGGGACAGTAATGGGCTGAATTTATAATATAAAGCTTCATTTTCTCTGAGTTAATAGGCTATATTTGATTTTGATAAAAATAAAAAGCTCGTTTCCGCGACCAACAGCTAGTAAATTATAAAGGACGTCTTGGAAAAAGTGGAAAACCATTATCTGGCCTCCAGATACGTTTTTTTAGATTTAAAATAGATAGTTTGAAATAGCTCATTTGATAAAATTTAATAAAGTACAATCATGTGGAATACAAACTGTTCCAAAACTGATCCAGCAGAATTTATTTATTTATGTCCAAGTGGTCTTCCATTTCTGGATCATAAGTTACCTGTTTATCTTTGGCTGTTTGTGTCTCTGGGACAACATCGTCCCTCTATTGATGCAGTGTTCTTCTTCCCATATAAGTTGGTTGGTAATAACCACCTCTTGTCTCGAATAATATGTGGTCCGCGATTCATCTGCCCATTTTGCTTAAGGTTTTGAGGTTATGCAAAGTGCACATCGCATTTATTACATTGATCTTTTTTTTCATGTCACTCTAGATACAACCGCGTTTTTGCCTGACTTCATATCATTTTATTATATAAGTTCTAAACCCCTTACTAATAAAAACTTGTAGTTTTTAAACACTGAATAAATTATACCTGTCCTTGTCATTTGTACTTAACGCAATAGACATTAAGAGCTAGTTTAGTTAATTAACGTTTAATCATCGTTTATTAGTAAGGGAGATAGCCTTCACCAGGCGACTAATGTCCGGTATTATTGATTCTTCTGTACTTTTTATGACTATTCATTTTCATTGTTCCAGGCACATGATGAAGAATAAACCGCACCTTAGGTTCTAAGTTCGTTGTAGTTATATAATTTTATCTAATAATTATGAGGTCCTACCTTTCTAGTTCCGATCCCTTTAAGGGGTGTACTCATCATTATGATCGAATTTTACTGTAGGGCCAAATCTAAAATCGCGCTAAGATAACCAGCTGTTCCATGAATTTAGTGTAGTAATGTTGAATTATTTGTGTGGAACAGCAGTTTTCTTTTTCGCGATTTCATGGCTTTTCCCATAGTAAAAGCTGTTCGTAATGATAAGTACAATAACCCCTAAAAGGGATCGGGACTAGAAAGGTAAGACCTTCTATAATGCCATGTGAATATCAGAATGCCTTCAAAGCAAAGCGAATCTAAGTCAATTCATACCATTTAAGAAATATTTTGGCCAATTTTCATAGTGAACTGATATTATTATCATGTATAGGGATATAACAATTGTTATTCATTATAATATTTACAATAATTATGACCATTCGATATACAGCATTTTCTATTTATGTAGTGAACAACATATCTTTTGGACTGTATGGTAGTTGAACCATGTAATAATATTGTTATTGATTACAATTTTGACATCACTAATTTTATTATGTGCAATATGTTACATGTACAATATTTTATTGTATGTATTCAAGGAATTAGTTTGTTTTGATGAGCTAGAAAAATATTTATGTGTATAAGTACTACGTAAAGTTTAAATAATAAATTATATTTACCATACTTTTTTTACTTTGCAAACCCTTTATCTATACTATACTAGGCTTTTTAGTATAAATATTCCATACAGAAACAATAATATAAAGTAGGTTTGTTCCTAATGTATGAAGATTGACTACTGAACGTAATTATGTACGTTTTGCTTTTTCCATGTCATCTCATGCGTGCCCACCCATTCTTTACTATTGTAGACTTAACGCCAAAATATTTCAAATGGTATAGAACTGTTCAAAGATCTGTGATCTTTGTTTATTGACAACAATAAATATTGTTGACCATAACATGTCTTTTTTATTATTTACTCTTTACTTATTCGTGGTAAGTCAGAAAGAAAAGGCGACTTGGTTTATTTGTCTTTATTTAAAATTTCATTTCAATGGTAGTCGTATATAACAATAAATAATTCTGATCTCTTTCAGAGATAAGTACACACATATTTTATAATATGTAAGTATAGGTATGTATTTTACGATATTTTCTATACACAAAATAAAACCATTTTTTTACCCATAACAATATCACATCGTTAGGTGTGTACTTTCTGTGTGCCCCTTTTTGCTTAGTATTTAGAAACTACAAATTATGTACTCTTAGAAATGTCCGAACTGCTAGATGATACAATGGAACAAAATGATTGGGCAAAATATCGAAATAAGCATAGTCAAAATAATTCTTAATTGTAATGTGAGTATCTAAAATGTAAGATTTTTCAAACGAATAAGTAATAAAAAACACATAAGTATCATAATATCATCAATAAAAATAAAAATATCTTCAATAACAAGTCGATAGTATCGTTTGCCCCGGTAAGGAATGATAGGACCAAATTTTACCGGTCGCAAACATCAACCATTGAAATATTTTATAACTATTGTTTAACACACACTTTAGTCTTTCAAAAGGGATAGAGAATCTGCCCAAGATTTATGAGATTTTTCAGTTGTAAATATTATTCTTATAACCTTTTGTGCCTCCATTTAGAACCTATCTTGTACAATCAGCGATATAAACATGGTTGACTTTGACTTAGGTAATGAAGTACATGTTGTCTATGATTGTACAATTTGTATCAATCTACAGATAAGTACTTGCTTTCGGGTAAAAAAACTAGCGTATCAGCACCATAAACACATAGGTACGTCAAAACTAATAATTATCCCCTGTAAATATTACACTTAATGCAAACCGAATATAATTAAATATGTATATTGTCAAAATAAAACACATTGCTATACCTACAACAATTACTTCTAAGGTTGGCTATTAATGAATGGATGAACTACAAACTATGAGTTTAGCACAATCACTCATAGTGATGCGAACAGGGCTCGAGTCTTAACGAGTACTACTGCATACCACGTATGTTACATCATTCTTACTACCCATTGTGTAAGGTGAGACTTAAGGACACTGGCCACATAATACCTATATTCGAACAATGTTGTCAATATGATGCCCTAAAGTTCACGGAGGTCGAACGGCAGTCACTTCGCGTCGAACCTCCAAACGCTTAATGTTGGAAGAAAGAGCAGCGGGTCTACCGCGTAACTTAAATTGTAATGAACATCGACATCGGTATTAAACTTCAATACGATCGTGAGAGCCTAAACTTTGAGCTAACTTGTATTTTTTTTACCGATCATGAAGATAGGAGTCCCAACTATATGATAGGTATTTTTTTTACAAGTTAGCTCAAAGTTTAGGCTCTCACAATCGTATGGAAGTTTAATACCGATGTCGATGTTCATTACAATTTTAGTTACGCGGTAGACCCGCTGGTTATGCATAATGAGCACACGACCAACTTATTGAGGCAAAGTTGAGCTCGGCCATCGACCGGAGAAACCTATAGGTTGAAAGTTATAAACAACACTAGTTTAAAACATAATGATCATATCATAATCATTGATAGGTAACAGCCATCCATTAATGAATGGCCTTCGACAAGGTTTTTCTTTTTATACAAGGTAAAATAGTCCACGATGGGAATCCGCATATTGTTCGGCCAGACCGCTATTAAACATAAAAGCTACCCATCATAAAGTAATCGATAGCGGTCGCGAGTAGTATGTTATTCCAACATGTATCCTTAACCCTCACCTTCCACGTCACATTGTCGATATTACCTACTGCATTGCATTCATGATCTCCTAGCTTCAATACCAACATGGTGCAGTTTCAACACCTCGAAATGCATGTCCCCATAGGAATGATTCGTGCAAACTAATGAAATGAACGATGTATTTACTACCTAAGTTTTAGCAAAAAATATTGCCATTTGGCTTTCACATCTTTAAACACTGCATTATTACCAAATATAGGTATTTTATAAGTACAACATTTATTCTTAAAATTCAAAAACAAAAGTGTAAAAAGCTTTACGCTGCAACAACATCAAAATACCATGTAATTTTAAGTCATTAATATAACACGATATTACACAATAATTTTATTCAGCGAGTTATTTATTGCATTTACACAATATTGTGGGCAATAATTTTGGACAAGGAACATACCTATCAGTCAAAAATTATATCATTTTTAGGAAGGAACTACATCACCGCCTCCAAGAAGTCAAGGTATTCAACAAACTGTTTCAATCAATATTACTTTTGATAACATTACTTATGTACCTATTTAAACTTTCTCGAGGTTAGGTGAAACAGGACCCAAAATTGTTAACAATGTACGAAATCCAAATAATACTTAGATATGGTACAATAAATCGACGATTTGCTTCTTTAAAGTCCAGCTCAGACTTCTCTCTTAGTATTCGAAGGTTGTTGAAGTTGGCACTACCTCCAGCACCATTTGCAGTAAAACTGTTATTTTATCTGAAACAAAAGTCACGGTCCATTACCAAGGGTCCCATTGAGAAGATAAATTATTTTGGTCCTACACAGTTAATTATTTAGATACTAAATATTTATTTAATCTGTAGCAATCATTCACCACTATCTAGAGTTACAGACGAATATTAGCATCGGTGCCAATCATCTATGGGGTAGGCTGAAGTTTAAAATTGTACGATACATAGTTTATAATATGGTTCATAATTCTTACCCATGAACGGCAAAGAGTAGCCCCACTTTACGAAAGGCACGTACACTAGGAGGCCGGCGAATATGAACGCGGTAGCGTATAGGTACTCCCACTGCGGCTTGTCCACGATCGGCGCCACGACCAGGTACGTTGACACCAGCAACACTACGTACGGAATTATTATCGGCACCTATACAAAAATACATATCTTGAGGAATGAGGTAAGAGATCATAACAACTTAACCCAGCTTCACACCACAATATAGATAGGTAGGTACAGAAGGCCGGTATCATACAACGAGCGCTAACAGGCACACGCACTCTTAGAAGCGTACGTACGGCGATATCAAACTAACGTTTGTTTGACTAGAGTTGAAGTCTCTAGTCAGAGTTTATTTGTACTAAGGTGAGATCACCCAGCTGACTTAAAGCTCCTACACACTTTTCTAGCGGCACAGTCGCCGAGCATGCCGCCCGCTAGCACGGCGGCATTGCCGCGGTGGGTTACCCAACCCGGCGGGTTTGCTGCACATACGACACCATACCGCCGCAGCAAAAACCGCCGAGACGTGCCGCCGGCATGTGTGTAGGAGCTTTTAAAGACAGTGTAAATAAGCAGTCTTATGACAGTTGAAAACACTGAATCACACGAAGTTCTGCCTTACCTTATATGGTCTGGGTGCATGCGGCTTCGTACGCCTCATAACAATCAGAGCGAGCATGGCGCCGCCGTAGAAGATCCACGCAGTGAACGAGAAGAAGTCGATCAACGAGTCTATTGTCCCGTATAACACCATCGCCATCGCTATCAGAGACTGAAACGATACAGAAATATGCGCTGCATATGCATGATTTGGTATATCTTTAAGTAGTCTTCTTTTCCTATAGGTAGGTGTCGAAAAAGTAGCTAAGGATTATTATAAGAGAAAAGGCACCAGCTTCCGACTTGCGCACAAAATCAACTAGCCGTTTGCAGAATCGCTGGTTATAGTCACGACCGATTATTGTAATTGGAGTAGAGAACGTAGGTATAGCGGTCTGTTATGCATGGTAATCAGTGAAATTTGCGTGAAAATATAATTATTATAATTATAAGTATCTAAACCTACGCTAAAAAATATTTCAGTGTAGGTATAGGTATCACTTACGTGGAATATCAATCCAGGCGCTGGAGTGAAACGGCGAACATGGACGTAAGATAGGATGTCCAGTAAATGACCCTCCCGGGACGCTGCAAAGCACAATCTGAAGGAAAGGAGAAAGAAAATGGCTTTGAAACATTTGACATAGGTAGATACTACCTATGTCATATGTTTCAAAGCCGTGAGAACCTACTAAATCACTTGTAGGATTTTAAATAACATCTGTACCTTCCCGCAACGAACAGTGTGCCATTAGCCGAGCCGAACGTAGAGATGGTAACAGCGAGCGGCATGAGCCAGGCCAGGGGCCCGAGCAGGCGGTTACCGAAGGTGACGGCCACAGCCTCACTGTCCGCCATCTCACTGACCGACATCACCGCCAAGTACGACACGTTCACCAGCGCGTAGCACAGCGTCACCAGGGGAATGCCGATTATTATGCTCATCGGTAAGTTCCTAGAATTATTATACATTTTTTATCAGTAATATGTTAGAAGGTAGTCTAGGTGACTATGAAAACGTGTCACAATTTCCCCCCCCCCCTCTTCCATATCCCGTGCATGATATTGCATGACATTGATAACACTCAACAGCAGACTACTCAAGTGACTTGATCAACTAGTAACTTATTATTTCAATAAAGATACTTTTGCGCAGTAAGCCCAAAGTGCAATAGGAAGGTTTGTCTCTTTAAATATTTATTAGTGAAAAAAAGGACAGAAAACGATTTTCGATTATGCTAATGTGTCCGTTACAGGCAAACTAAATATTAAGCACTTACCTGGATGGATTTTTTATTTCCTCAGTGACGTAGTTCAGATTATTCCAACCGTCATATGCCCAGAGGCCCGTGTAGAACGCTGTGGCAATGTTGCCCAGCGTCGCTGTACTACTTGCGAAGTTGGGCTCCTGTAAATGTCGCGTATTACCTGCACCATATCGAACAACCAACCGTCAGTGTTTGGACTAATTTTACAGGTTAATGGATGTGTTGAGCCTGAATTACGGTGATTCATTTGTTTATGGACGAGACAGTTTAAAAAAGGTTAGCTACTTAATTATTATTTTTTGCGCAATAATATAATAGATTATTATTAAAAGAAAAGCTTTTAGGAGTATCTGAATATGGGTTGCATTACCTAATATTAACTTATAAGCTCCACCGCCCACGATGATAGCAATCGCCACCAGTTTAGCTGCCGTGAAGATGTTCTGAACATTTGTGGCTAAATTGACGCTGTAGCAATTAACTGCTAATATCATCACTGTAACAGAGAAGTTTTAGGTTAAACATACCTAATTATTTATGGCTTCCAACGGACGACGTCTTATTGACCCTAATCGACATTAGAGGTATAAATCAATTAAAATTCGTCTATTTCGATTCTTAATGAAGCATGTACAAGGCTATCAATTGGGTGATGTTCGGATATCGTTTGACATACCAATAGAAATGACCGCGACAAGTTTGACGAGGCTGTGCGGCGGTTCACATTCCGATACAAATGGCTCCACTGCGTATTTTGCGAAGCTCAGACATATTATAGCCATCTGCGATGGCTTCAGTACTAACGTCGATACCTGTAACATTAAAATCATCTATTAGCGCGCCTTCTCTTTTCTTAAGTACTGGTGCTGACTGATTGGTAGCCCATCTGTTACAAACGTTACATAATCACCTACGAACTATGACAGTATTTACAATAGGCGGTTAAAATAACCATTTCTCATTATTTACCCATGAAAACAGAAACGCGGGTGGTCCTCCGAACGCATCCATAAAGTAGGCGTACTCAGCGCCTGACGACGTGTTCATCGTTCCCAACTCCGCGTACGCGAGCGCCCCTGATTCACAGAAATAAGTTGAAACAATTAATAGCAGTCGGGAAATCATAAAAAACAGTGACTTATCTGGTAATGTTACAAATAATAATAACTTATACAACCCATATAATGCAGTAGCACGCAAAGGCAACGATTTGTAATTAATGGAAGGAGCTACCTTTCTAGTCTCATCCCTTTAAGGGGTTATTGTACTCAACATTATGAACAAGATCAACTGATTTTTTTGCGATTTCAGTGTTGATCCCATACCTAGTAAAAGTTATTCATAATGATGAGTACAATAACCCCTTAAAGGGGATCGGACTAGAAAGGTATATAACCTTATATATTAGTGCCATACCTACCAAATACAGAAGGCTGAATCACTACGTGGTTACATCATCGATTTCTATAGATATGCTTAGTGAACTCAAAAAGTGAGACGTGTCAGGTACTCCATTTTCAGAAAAATGGAGTTGTTGATCACCAGTCAAATGCCGTTTACAAACATAATTATTAATTTGTGTATTGAATAAAAAATATATAATAACAGTAACTATTCCATTAGTGCATGTATCGCTGTTCTATTTAAATATAATTCGAAAATTGTCGAATTTAGAATTTGACGTCTTCAAAAAATACGTCTCATTTTTTTAGCTTCCCTTTGTATGACAGAGCGTATCTATAGACATACCTACTGCAATGTCTATGTATAAAATTTAATCTTGGTATTGATGGCAACAAGAAATGGAAGATAGAAGTTGTTAGGATTCTTCGATCTATCATTAGCAATCTCATCCGTTCGTCGTACTCAATGTTATTATTAAACTTCCCGATAGAAATACAATTGCTTACTGTGGCAGTTAACCAATTCGGATGATTGAAGTACATCGACGGGCAGCGTCTCGTAGTCACGCGAGTGATCGGTGGCTCGTTAGTGTCACTTACCAAGCAGCGAGAGCAGGCCACATGCCATCCAAATGATGAAGCTTATGCCCACTGAGCCTGTGCGCTCCAGAAGCCCAGAGGGCGAGACGAATATTCCAGAACCTGTAATTTTTTTAAATTTTATTATTTGTTAATATTAACCTAATAATATTTTATTATTTATTTTCGAACATAATGAGTAGGTATATCCATCAACTAAGTCATCTGATTCTACGAAAAAACAATCCTATAAATTTCGATATCCATACTACGAGGTAAAATTGTTTGTTTGTATGTGGGTCGATAATATTTAGATCTACAGAATTGATTCAAAAAATTATTAATCACTAATAGAAAAATACACTATCCTTGAGTGATAAGCCTAGATTTGATTTTTTATAAAAATAAAACGTGCGGGTGAATCGGCGGACAAAAGCTAGTAGGTAATATTATAATAGAGCTTTCATAATAATCATAATTTTTTGTTTGTAAAAGCATGAATTTGCTATTATTTACATCCACAAATCAGCGTTTGCTTTTTTCCACAAATCCATTTCACTATATTTAGTTCTAAAGAAGAATTCTATGATTTCATGCTTTCATGTCTTTACAAAAATTTCGAACAGGTATTCGAATTTAATATCTCATATTCCATCAGCGTGAGATGTCGTTAGATTCGACTCGCGACTGGCATAGAATCTATAACTATATCTATAATAAGTATTAATACGTGAAGAAAAAATATTTTATCCCGTTTTACGCATATAGCGCGCACGGTGGAGTGTGAGATTTGGCATAGTTATAATTGATTTATGGAGAAGGAGTGCAGAAAGCTAAAATTACGATCCAATTTCGACCACCGGGCGACCACTAATTACTTATCAGATAGGTTACTTTTTTAAACATTTCGGCACTATTTCCAAACTACCGACACGTGGTGATAGCACTTTGGCACTGTTTGGCACTACGTTTAGTGTTGACGTATGAGTTTAAAGATTACAATTTTCTGATCGAATGACAGATCGCTGGCCCAAAGCCGATTACTATCAACAAGTTACAATTTTCTCCCAATCCAATGCCACGTTAAAGAGTCGTATGAAGAGAAGATACAATTCCAGAAAACAAGAAGGAACATTTATTTTTCAGTGCGTTCTTTTCAACAAGTAAAAGATATTTTCCGGTAGAGTGTATTTACAGCAGTTATAATATACAGGAAACTCAAGAACATTTTCGCCGCGCGTCGGATTTAAATTCAATGCGACGGGTACTAATTATATTTTATTTAGATTAGGAATAATTAATTACGTATCTTGCGTAAGTAAATGTTTATCTTGAGCCAGATGCACATCTGAACAATTTTTCGGCGAGCCAATATAACTGTGACGCTGGTGCGGTAAGCACGTGTCACGTGTGACGAAAACATGTAATAAATTAAACAATCATGTGATAAAACAAATAAGTCACGGTTTCCATAATATTCGAAAAATGCTTTACTTTTTGTATACCTACGTAACAAATATGTGTATACATTATTAAAAGTATAAGATTAAGTTGTACTTGTAATATAAGTATAAATCATTGATGACTCATTCAATAAAAAGTTTTTCATTTAAGTTAATATGTAGGTATGTAGTACCTTCTATTTTTTAATAATAACTAAAGAGGTTTCCGAAAGCAAATCATTACAATCCATCTCGAGAAGAGATATTATCAAAATGGTTCCAAATAAGTAATCGTTATTATGACTATCAAAAGGTGAGTAAAGACATACCAATCATAGTGCCGACGATTAGAGCCACCCCACTGAAGAGTCCCACCCGTCTCTTGAGGTGAACAGGGTCGTCCGGAGCTGCGTCCGACCCCTCCAGCTGCGTAATCCAATAAAATCAAACGTTACTCCAAAAATTAAAGAGTTGGTAGGCAGGACATCCGATTGAATATCGAGTCTGAACATTTTAGTCGTATTATAGATAATGTACAGCTACAGTCTAACCATGCTATAATTTTAGTTTTCCCTCTTCTCCATATGGTAATATACTTGTAAGTAAAGTAGGTAACCATGAAAAGGCTATTAGTATAAGTTAAATTAGGTACTTTGCAAGGTACGATGCAAGAACAATGTCAAAAGGAGAATAAGAATAAAAACTAAGCCAGTATTTCAAATTTTAGTAAATAGAGCTCTCGACTTGCCGCTAAGAAGATCGACTTCAACACAGAAGAACAAAGTAAATAGTGAAAGCTTTATTGAGTTTGTCATGCCTTTCAGGAATGCGCTGGTCCTCAGGAGACATTTGCAAATAAGATTTTCTCTTGCAAATAGTTTGAAGAATTTATATGTAGTTAAATCCGCTGCGGTAACGAATTTTCTATTTGCTCTTTGCGTCAAGACATAAGTCAGTTTATGATTATGACCCTTACTTAATAGTTTTTTTATGAGAAGAAAACCTACGTACTTGATACTTGGCTTGAGTATGAACTCCAATGGTGGAAATGAATCTAACTCAACATGTTCGTTTCGGCCTAATACAGTCTTCTCCTGCATATTATCCACTTTCAAGTTGTGCTGCAATAACCTGGCCTCGGTTTCTACATCTACCCATTAACCCCCGCTGTTTTATGTAGATGTAACAGTTCAGAGAAGAGTTAGCGTCAATTTGATAATGAGAGTAAAACTTGTCTATTGCTGAAAAGACGTAGTAGGGTACTTTAAGGATATTTGTATTTCATAAGTTTGAGACAGTTTGTTATTGGTGCCTAAATCCTTAAATAAGCGCATATGTGGCTACTGGGGCGCTTACTTTTCAAGTTTTATTTTCAATACAGAGTTGTTACAAGGTAACTTTGAGTGGAAGCGTTCGGAACTGGTGTACCTTGTCTCCTGGGTTGGCGTTGCCGTCGGCGAGCGCGCCCGCTGCGCCGTCTTCTGCGTCGCACTCGGCGGAGCACCCGCGCCATACCAATCCGCCTTCGCGTGCACTCCCTGCACACACGAAGAAAAATATATTTAACTTATGTACATATTCAATAATGTAGGTTTTAATTTACTTAAGCTCTAAGTAATAACTTGACTTAACAGCTATATCTAGTTACATTAGGTATTTTATTTATTTATTTTAAGACATGTATTTATTTATATTATACCCACAGAACACAGAAAGACCTTTTTTCTGTGTTCTGTGGTTATATCCGGTGATAATGTAATAAAATAAACAAGAAAAATAGTCAAGTAACACTTTCACGAATTCCGCCAATGTAGAATTAAAAATGTAAACATTTTGTAAGATAGGTAGGTATATTCACAAGGTCATTTAACGTAAACTGCTTATGGTTAAGTATGTTGGGACAATAATTGTCAGTGGGTAATTCCGATTTGTACTTTGCTGTTGTTTGCTGTAGCCAATGCAAGGATTGTATTTCCCGTTGGGTAAATCAGAGGTGTAAATTATTGTGTGCAGCTTCCACTGTTGTACATTCTATACACATTTGTCTGATGCCGTTATTAAATCCTATTAGTAATAGGGGGTCGCCTATTGCAATCCAATGGGCACTGTCACTGAACTACTTTATCCACCCAGATAAAAAGTATTCGTGTCCTAAACCATGGTCATGGTCTACCTGTGTGCATCCGTTAAGCCATTTAATTCAAATTCATTTATTTATTTCAGACTCATGTTCATACAAATGTTATACAAAACATTGTTAGTAACACTTAAAAACTATGTTAGTATTCACAAATGTTTGAGATGAATGTGATAGGCAATGATAACACATAACCCACTACACTGAGGTGCAAAATGCCAAACTTTCACATTTATAATATTAAGAGGAAATAAACACCATTAAAATAATCAATAAAAATATAATATTACTACAATTTGATAAAAAATTAAAATTATGTCACATTAACATTATCATTAAAAATTAATGTATACGATGTAGGTATAAAATCATAATAATGTTCCGTTCTGTTTTGTTCTAAAAATAACAAAACAACCCAGTTAAAATGACGTGCATCGCAAAAGGAAAATAATGCACAATGCCTGTATTGCAAAAAAAAAAAATTACCATTACGTTTTTTTAAATCCATAAAAAGTACAATATAAGTATTCAATCACTATACTATGAAAAAAAAAAGTTAAAATCTGAAATGCGTTTACTATATTTTATTTTATCACTGCACAGTAAACTCATGTAAAAGTACGTTGACCACAAGACACGTTATATTTGAAGAACAATTTCTAATGAACTGATCTGTTTGGCGAACGTGTGCTTTAGTAGAAGGCAGACATTATACAGAAAAGAATATAATTAATTTAAGGAAGGTGACTAAAATAAACATACGTAAGTCGCGGTGTAAAACCCAGAAATACAAAAATATCCTGTTTACACTTAGACATATTAATTATAATGTAAAGGTAAATCTGTGCATTAAACAATTAAATTGTATAATTTTCTTGAATATTATATTATAATATAATGTTACCCGTAATGAGCGTAAATCAGTTAGAGTGCAGATTAATTTGTTAATCTGCAGATTGTCTGGTTGAGTCCGTTATAGTGGAAAATATAATAATAGTAGGTGGTAGATAGTCTGCAGACTTCCTTGGTAATCTGCAGACTAACGACCAAGTATACGTTTAAGTTAATAACACCAGCTCTTTGCTTGAATAAAACATAAAAGGATTTGTGCCTCGGTCGTCCCACAGAGTCTCGTCCCACATAAAAAATTCCCCACTTGTCCCAATTTGTATGCCTCGCTCGTCCCAAAACTTAATTTTCAATATTTTATTCCCCGCTCGTCCCAATTCGTATGCCTGGCTCGTCCCACATTTTTTTCATATGAGTTAAATTTGATTTAATTGTACAGTCAGCCTAAAAACCTGACTGACCAGAAAGATAAATAACCTCATGATGCGGAAAATTTGATGAACTAATTCAATCCGAGACTCCACTATAATATAAATTATAAAATTACAAGTTACGCCACCATGACAGTTTTTTTCTGATCAAACTTTAGGTTTAGATTGAAGGCATTAATAAAGTACACATAGCCGACCCTAAGTACAAACCCTGTGCACCCCACTGCTTAGACCACTACTATTATTATTAACCTAGAACAAGTTTTTGAATGTTTATAGCTTCGGTATTTTTGTGCGACCGGATTAGAGCTTGCTCTCTCGCTCTGCTTTCTTTGTATTAATCAATTGACCAATGACGTGGCTTTGCGTTATCAGCGCAATCGGAGCAAATGCGGTTACAAAGTGCATCTGCTAATTTTTGGGGGGATATCTACAGAACAAATAACCCAGTGGAAGGCAGTAACGCTAAATTAAACAGAACATATTCGGGAAAGCTGAACATCATTAGCTTTTTGAATGTGATCAAAAAAAAATAAAAAATGTGATAAATATTACATGTGTAATACATATATATATCTTAACGTGGTACTTCTATAAGATAAATACAAATGTGTATATTGATAGGTGTAACTAATAGTACTGTGATTTGGATTTGATTGTGATACTAAATAATAAAGATTTTCCTAAATTGCAATAGATCTTTTAATTATTAAAATTAAAAACATGCATCGCGGATGCATACCTAGAACTGGAAGTATTTAATATCTTTATGTTATTAGAAAAAACTATTATTTCAATTTATTGGAAGATATAGTACAATATTTTTTGTCAACTGTACTTTGAATTTGCCAGGAATGTGGGACGAGTGGTGACTTTAAAACTCAAGTGGGACGAACGAGGAATTCTTTGGAATGTGGGACAAGATAGTGGGACGACAGAGGCACAAATCCATAAAAGTAATAAAAAAAAACAAAACACACATGAACTCTGCCACAGTAGGTTTAGGTGCAGCTGGGGTGGCCTGAGGGCCACCCCAGCTGCACCCCAGCAATTTACCAGGCGGTGAATAATGAAACTGAACAAAGGTGAAGATTACAGGATGATACAGATTGCCGTTAACATCTGCTACCAGAATGGCATGTATTTACTAGGAATTGTGTACAATGCCTAGGTTTCATACATTTGCCCATCCAAAAGCGTTTTGCTAACTGTCTTTCGCGATTTAACAGTGTAACATTCGTTAATATGCAAATTAACTAGGTATAGTGCAGATATCTGCTACTTTAAGTAAAATTTCACACTTTATCGGAACGTAACCGGGAACTGGCAGATTACCTAGTTAATGAGTATTATTATCGTATTCCGTATTCTAACGGTAAGATATATACGAATATATTCAGGTGTACCTAAAATAAAGTAGGTAGTGTAATAATCCACTGGTACGCAAGTAATTGAATTTTGTCAACAAGTAGATACGTAAATATGTAGAAATGAAGAGTATAACTGAAATGACACAATTCTATTAACTTGTTCGGCGATATTCAAATTAAATTGTTTATCGATCTACATCAGACGTCTTTTACTACATTTTAAAGTATTTTTATTTTATTTAAAGTAATACATGAGTAATAGTTACTTATTATGTCTAATTATTACTAAGGGTAAAATAATGCTTATTATATCTCATTAAATGTGGTGAAATGCTACTGAAATGATGTATGGAAATCCAACATAATTATTGACATGCGGGTAATCTCAAGTTGAATGCTACGCGTGGCTACGCTTCTGAAAAATTTGTCAAGCAACATGTCAATGTCAACGTGTCTAATGCTGGGAAAAGGTTATCTACCAAAGTTAGCTATCCATTCAATCTTACTAAAATTATGTTTGTAGCCAAATCTACAGTTACAAAGCATCTTTACCATGCTTCATAAGCTACTGGTGAACTTAAGTTTATTTATAGCTCTACATTTCCTTCTAGGGGGATACAGCTGAAATTACATTTACCCAAAGCTCTACATTTTCCTTAAGGTGGTCCATCCATCCAAAATTTAAGTGCTAAGCACTTGTCGGTGTAGCAATTTCCATTCGGTCCTATCTAATGCCAAATCTTTTAAATCTTTATATGTTTGTATATTCGCTTTTTCTTTCAGCTGATCAATGTAGTTTCTTCTTGGTCTTCCTCTTTTTCTTTTTGCCTCTATTTTTCCTTCTATAATGTTGGTAATGAACTTATCGTGCCTAATCAAGTGACCAATCATGTTTCCTCGTCTTTTTTCTATGTGTTTCAATATCTGTCTTTTCTCATTTACTCTTCTTAGTATCTCTTCGTTGGTCACTTTTTCTGTCCAGGACACTTTCTCCATTCGACGCCAACACCACATTTCAAAAGCTTCTAACCTTTCTCGATCTCTTTTTGTGAGGGTCCATGTTTCACAAGCGTATAGGGCTATGCTCCATATATATGTCTTAATTAATTTTTTCCGGATGCTTTTATTAATTTTAGCTGATAAAAGGGATCTTTTTTTGTGGAATGTTTGCTTTGCTATGGCTATTCTTGTTTTTATATCAGTTGTAGATCTTGCATCCTCTGTAATAATGCTACCCAAATATTTAAACTGCTTTAATTGTTCTATAGGGCTATTGTCAATGGTGATGGGATTTACTATTTTGCAGGGGAACTTTGAAGGTACAACTATTTTAGTTTTGTTAATGTTAATTTTCATATGAAAACGGCTAAATACTTGGTTCTAAATACTTAAGGTGGTATACTGCTAAAATTACTTTTATCTATACCTCTACATTCTCTTTTAGGCGGAATACTGCTGAAATTACGTTTATCTAAAGCTGTCCTTTTTTTAGCGGTATCTATATTGCTTAAATTACGTTTATCTATAGCTCTACATTTTCTTTTAAGCGGAATACTGCTTATTCGTATCCTATAGCTCTACATTTTCTTTTAGGGTGGTATACTGCTAAAATTACGTTCATCTAAAGCCGTACATTTTGTTAGACGGTATACTGGGTTTGCTTTGTTCCAACCTGGCCCGCACCTCTGACTTTTAGAATTTATGTGTGGATCAGAATTATATTTGAGTATCACTTGTGTTAAAGTTCAAGGAAAACATCGTGAGGAAATCTGCACGCCTGAGAGGGCCTCATAAAGTTCTCGATGGTGTATGTAAGTCTTAACTCTTCTCATTCTGAGAAGAGGCCCGTGGCCAGCAGTGGGAAAGTATTGGCCCGTTTAAAAAAAATATATTTATACTGCTTAAATTACGTTTATCCAAAGCTCTATATTTACTTTTAAGTGGGATACTGCTGAAATTACGTTTATCTAGAGCTCTACATTTTTTTTAGGCGGGATACTGCTGATATTACTTTCATTCAACGCTTTTAAGTTCCATTTAAGTGGTATAGTGCTGAAATTATGTTTATCCACAGCTCTACATTTTCTTTTAAGCGGAATACTGCCAAAATTACGTTTATCCAAAACTCGACATTCTTTAGGCGGTATACTGCTTAAATTACGGTTATCCAAAAGCTCTATATTTTCTTTTAATTGGTATACTGCTGAAATTACGTTTATCCAAGCTATACATTTTCTTTTAGATGGGAGACTACTGAAATTAGTTTTATATCTATAGCTCCACATTTTCTTTTCGGTGGGATACTTCTGGAATTACGTTAATCCAATACTCTACGTGTTCTTTTAGGCTGAATACTGCTGACATTACGTTTATCCGATGTTCGTCGCATTTCTACCACAAGGTGCTAACCTGAAATAGTCGCAGGCACGCCCCTCGGTGATATAAGGGGCAGTATAAATTTTGTGTAAATATACTACAGTTAGATACCACAGACACAATCACAGATATACTTGCCAAAATACCCAATTAATCTGCGGTAATGTGACTTTATATTGTTACTAGACTATCAAGTGATGTGTTAAAATAAAATTCAAATAATGTAAGAATCTAATGATCTTTTCACACTTATGCCGACTATTGAGTGAAGCTATTTTAGTTGTGGAAAGAATTTAATTCGCGAAGGCCACACATAATGCACCGCACACTGATATTTTAAGATATTTATGTAATAAAATAACACTACAGGAGAAAGGAGGAAGATGATGGTGATTATTATCAAAAAGAAGCGTGTGTTCAAATATAATATACAAAATGAATTGAAATAACAATAAAAAAAAAAAATTACCTTACACATTGAAAATATCTGAAATAACGTTGTTTGTTTGTCACGTTGAATGTTGGAAGCGAAAATTTCATTTGCACTAGAAAGGTGAAATAAAAATCGATTCAAGGGCGTGTATATTTGTATCGATTCATGAAGCAAAAACCGCCAATCACATACCACGTAATAGTATGAGCTCCAGGGCACCAATTGTGTATTGAAAATATTACCCACATTTATGAGAGTTCCTCGAACACTTGACGTAGCACAAAATAAGAAAATAATATTGTGGAGCTATCGTACGTGATATGGAAAAAGTATATAGCTCCGAAGACAAAGGGCGATTATCTTTGAACAGTGTGTTGAAAAAAAAAAAACAAAGCAATAAAAGCTTCAACAATTTAAAAAACACGCGGAACATTAGACGTTTTGCCAATTTTAGTTATTACGAGTATAATGACAGGGTTTTGCGATGTCAAGACATTTAATTAAGGACAGAAAAATGTCTTCTAAGGTGTATCACAAGGTTCTACCAATACTGCCGTGTCAGTAAACAACAGAACCCAGGAAGCTATCTCCAATTACTATACCTAGTTACCTACTATCCTAATGACGCACATACATTGAGCATCACTCAATCGATTCATTTTATTAAGTAATCTTATCTTTAATGTTATTATAGAGAGCTGATAATGTCTCGATCTCTACAGACAGGCCACTCAGGACTTCATATTGCCAATACAATTATCCTTAATGTCTTCTTTCAGTCGACTTGGAAATGCAAGAGTTATGTTGATAATAATTGGATTTATTGCAACTTTGATCTAAATTACTCACAGTAATTTTATCTATATACTTTGTATGTTTGGAATAATTCCTAACCGTCTGAGTTTTGGATGACATATCATATATTTATGCAAGCACCGCAAGAACTTAAAGATACGTGAATACCTATTGAACAGTTCATGAAATGGGATTGTATTTTTTCACCCGTTTAGATAAGTATAGCAAGAAAAACTAACGAAAAGTTTACTCAGAAAGAAAATGACACCGGAAAATTAGTCCGGACATTCGACATGACATATTAGCTAGAGCATAATTTGTACCATGTAGTTCATGTCTCAGATTCTGCTAACTCAAGTTCGAGTTTCCATTTTGATGACGCATACAGCTGTGTTACATGACACACCGGACACAGGGTAACCAAAACACACCGTGTGCAGAGCATCACGTACACCAGTACTTATTACCTATTGTATGATTTACCTCATTTCATTCAGGAATTTGTGTGACTTTTAATAAAAATAACACATAACTGTGCTTATTTTTAAATGCATAAGATCACTTGTGGTCAAACTAAGATTTAATTCCTAGTACTATACACGTATTTTCCTTTATAAGGAAAATGTTAATGGCTTTGTTGTCTCTGTTAAGTAAGCTTCTTGTAAAGTACACTAAAGCCGAACCGAGTATTAATTAATATACATAATATTACAACATTTCATAAGTTTGTGCCTAAATCTCGTTTACATGAAATAATTATATTCTATTCTATTGAGTCTCCATAATTCACGTAAATGATTATTTGAAAACTTCAATAATGAAGTAGTTAATACTTTTATTATATTTCAAAACTCTCTTATGTGTTTATAACCTTTAGTTTTGACCTAAATTACCTGTCATTATATTAAATTACATTTAAAAAATTGTTATTGTTACCAATGATAATAAATGACACACGAAGGCTGTTTTATTCCATGATTGTAAACATGGGATACATCCAATATCCAAAACTATACTATGTATGTACTTAGTAGAACACTAAGCTAATACAATCAGTGTAAAACTTTGTTAAGATAGTTGAGACAACATTTACATAGAACGACTCTTGGAAAACAATGCTACATCATAATATTTATTACATAGGTATGTCTGCAACAATTTGCTTCGATACGTGTAATAAGTAGGTAATGGACATGAAGATATTTTGTTAACGTAGTGACATTATAATATAATTAATTAAATTATATTTGTGCTGCAATTTTTTTGGTAGGTATTTGATCGGTTGAAAGCTTATTGGAATCAGTTAGATGGCTATTCGGTATCATGAATTATTTGAGAGGAACGTACAGTCACAATCACAGAAATGTATACAAGACACTTTTTTTTTTACAAAATTTATTTGTTTGGGCAGTATTTGAAGTTTTGAACACAAACCAAGCATTTTAAATCGTGTTCAGGTATTATGGTATTTAGGTATTATGTGAACAATGACTGAACATATATAATCACCAGTTCTTCTAAAATTCACTTGTGAATTCATGTATACCTACATTTCTATGCTCGAGTCGTGACTGTACAGTGTACACCATGCAACATCAAAATTTCCAACTATCAGCCGACTATCTTAGGGGAGGGGAATTGAACTCTGAACAAGAAAGGCAATTAGGAACAACTTTTTAAAACCTGTTTTATAGACTTTAAAAATATTGTAAAATTTAATTAACGGCTACTTTATTAAACATAAATTCAATAATGAGATATCCTACATTTAAAAAGTAATTTCACTGTCTGAGGTTTTGGGGTGGTTTGAACACCCTAACCACCGCCCCTGGCTACGGCCATGAAGAATCGGATGTATTTTTCAAATCATTGACGATCTATGACGTTAGTGGTGGCACGTTTTTCATTTTAGACTGCAGTAAAAATGTAACAGTTAGAATAGAAAGATTTATCGCGAGCATGACGTAAAAGCCGGCCCCTACTCGTACCACATCACGAGTCGCGACTCGCGCTTCGTAACAGGAAGAAATAATATTCGCAACGTTACGTAGATCATGAGTCTTGTCTAAATATTTATCAAAGAGTGCGGGTATTTAACTGTCTGGAGAAACAAAATAGACATTTCCGCGTTCTTATTTCACAAGGAAAACTTTGATGTATCTATTTATGTCTTCTTGAAATAGGTTGAATTGAAAGTAACGACTCAGTCTAATAAGTAGAGAAAATAATTGGATGAATCAATATTTTTTTTAAATCATTGCAACTGCCAGTAACTACTAAATTAATGTGTTGTTAAATTAATTTAAGAGGTACATTGTTTTTTGTAGTTACTGCAATTCAGTATGTTGTATTTTTTTTTGTTATTTTTAGGGTTCCGTTCCAAAAAGGAAAAAAGGACTCGTTTAATGGTGCGACTCTGTCCATCCGATTGTCTGTCTATCCGTCTGTCACAGCAGTATATTTCTGCAACTACTAATAATAAAAATAAAAAAGCCTATAAGTTGTTTGCCAACAGTTTACAATCTCTTGACATCCATTTTGAGAACAAAACAGATTTTTATTAGTTTTTAAGCCGCGTAGTATTCGATTAAAGATGAAAATTTTCCAAAAAATAAAATACCTTTCCCCCCGTAATCTGGGAAATTAAGTGAAAAATCAGAAATAATTTTAGTTGATAAAAGTTTATGTAAATATTACGGTAAAAATAGAATTATATTTCTATCTATCACAGATTTTTAGAAACCATCAAAAGTCTTTTATAATGTAACTTAGTTATGCGGTCAGAAACTAATTAACTTTTCATACGTGTAAGGAATATACGGAATCCTCGGTGCGCGAGTCCGACTCGCACTTGGCCGTTTATTGTCTTTTGTTCTTGTTTTTTATTTTATAGATTACAAAAATTTAAAACAATTAATTTCTATAATTTGTATTCCAAGCAGTCATATGTTTTCTAACTTATCAAGCCTTTGTTGCTTTGACGTCACAAATTAGTAAGTATGAAAATTTCGATGCTTATCGCACACAAGCCAAGATGTTTGTTGCTGAACACCAATTTGACGATAATTGCTAAATTAATTGTTTCTGTTTCTATGAAAATATCAAAAGTCAAGACTTTATACAAAATTACCTCAACTGTTTCATTGGACTTTTGTCGACTTTGCCCGGGTGCGGGACGTCTCCTTTGGGGTCATTGCCTCATTGACCATGAAGGAAAGAGTAGCTATCAGGTTTACTGGGTCTTGCTATTCTAGTATATGAACTCATCGGACAAGATGAAAACTATGACAGGCTCGTATTTGGACATGAACAAAATGAAATATTACAGGGCACTTTGTATGAGCTGTTTGAAGACATCATTTGACCGAGTAAATAACTGCGGTCATATTTTGTATAAGTATAAACTTACACTGGCATTGAGAGTTCTGATGTTGATGTTGAGAGCATAAGCTTTCGAAATCAGTCATTAAGTTAATAATATAACTGATGTTGTGTGATTGTCTGTTTATAAATAAGTTATACTTGTCAAATTACTGCTTTCTTAGACCTTGGGTTTACATTATATCACTTGTTATTCATCTTTGTTTTTTGTTCTTATGAAGATAATTTCTTTACATATCTCGTTGTGAAAAAACATAATTATGGTTTCAAGCTGTTGTTTGTGTTTACAAAAATGTTTTATTTTCAATATTTGTATGCCCTTGACAGGTAAAGTTAATTTGTAAACACACTCGACGTCACGCAAATCATTAACTGTACACCTTATTTGTACGAAATATTTGAAATATATTCATTTTTGCTTTTAATTAAATATTACAAGGCACATAGCTAGCTACACTGAATGACATTGCAGTAGGCGGTGAGTTTTTTAATGATAATGATATAGTATGTAGTAAAGATAGGTTATGACGGCTACGCCAACTTCTACGACCTTGTCTCCTTGCTACGAGGACCATCATAGTTTAGTACTTCATGGAATTAAGAAATGTATTATTTTGTACAAAAATATCATTCCTATAGACATCCACCAGCTTGTGGAAAAAAATGTCCCTAATGTCTACGATATGGCTACGAAGGCTACGAGGAAATACGGCAAACAAAAGAGAATGAAAATTGCTTATTTCTTCATAAGCGGTATTTTATAGGTACGTAAGAAATATAAATATATTTATATTAACCTTTCAGCTAAGAATTTAAGTTAGTTACGACTTATATATATACATTTGATGTATCAATAGAAATAGATTTGTAAACGGCTAATGGCAGTCAATGGGCTGAAGAAAATTTATTAGTACGTTAGAACAAATTGCAGGTACAATAACATATAATGTACTTATTGTACTAATCAAAGCATAGAGCAAGAATTTCAAACACAAGCCATGCATTGTTTTCAAAATATTAGATGTTACGTGTAGATGATGATAACATTATTAGCACAGCAGATTAAATTATAATAAATTACATTCAAGGAACATTTGTGATCAAGTGTTTAGTTCTAGAATAATGTTCATCAAAGACAATGAATTTTTAAATATGGGGAGCATTAAACATTTAATTTAAATGACTCGATGACCTTAATATAGAGAACGTGAAATATTTAGATATAAACCTTCGTCTGTGAACACGAGAACTGGGCCGAACGTGCCATTCTGCAGCTTGTCGTTGTTAGCGTGTGCGGGCGCATGCATCGAGCTACGCAACAGGGCGGCGAGTTTGTCACGCATCGCATCGCACATGCGCCTAGCGCACCTTGACACCTCTCGCAGCGCCGGCGCCGACGCTTATTCACCGCGTCTATATCAGCGCACAACTCCACCGAGCCAAAATCCGAACGTATACTAAATTCAAAATACCACGTATAATTACTAAATCGTTGTTGCACACCCACGAACGATGCTGCACAATTCAATGTCAGACCAACAGACACTGCACTTATTCCAACAAGGCCGGTTTTCAATTTTTATATCACACACTATGAACACACTCGTGACGGTACAATATATTATTACGAACACCTATATTGCTTACGTCCACAACACGACCTTTGGTAGGTTGACACGAACACGAGGGAGTTTGGTTTTAATTTAAATATTACAAATTTAAACTTAACAACGTTGTAATTAGTTTAATATATTATCACAATTAGATTGACTTTGAAAAATTCGTTTAATATGAAACGTCTTTTTACAGTTTAACGATATACTTATAAATGTTACAAACTTTTTGAAGCTATGAGAGATGTGAGCTGAGAGCAGTTGCGCGGGGCAAACTGTCTATTCCGGGCTTGAGCGAACACGTGGGCGCGCCGCCCGCCCTGCCGCCGCCACCGCGCGCCCGCCCACCGATCAATGGCCACGAGATTTGATATCTAGCCGTATCCACATCTCTGTACTTGTCACAAAATGACCAATTCGATAAACAAAATAGTTTTTAATCAATATATTCATGACCTACATGAACCTACATTTAGTACTAATTAATCGATTTGTTGTCAACTAACAATCTACGATCTGATAGGATTCCTGTTACAGTTGACCTTAACCCCATATACACGCAAAACTAATCGATTCTGTATATTTACGTTCTAGTTGGTAACTAGTCTGCTTTTATGAAAAATATTAGACATTAAAGTAGAGTAACCTAGTAAGACATTATGATAAACAAGTAATAAAGAGAAATACGAGTAGGACAAGAAAAACAGCTACCCTCTGTACCTTCTAACATAAATTTACAAGTGGTTACTCGTTATTTTGTCGCACAAAAACAAGAGGGTAAAAAAATGTTCGGGCTAGTCCGTCAACCGATGATGCAACAGACTACGCTTGTTACGACTCGCCAACCACACGAATATTACCGATCGTAAGGCTTCAATACAACCAACTCGTGTAGACGCACTGTATACCCAATCACTAAATAAATTGAAATTCTTATCAGCCTAGTACCTACCTATATTTAAATAAAGAAACCAATACCAGAACATAGCGCTAATAAATTCCACGTGAGTAATTAATTTACTTGAAGGTGAAGCTCTTGAAGTAATGTGAAATAACAGAAAACCTATTGATCATTATTTATCAAGAGGCAGATTTATTTATTTAGAAGTGTAGCCTGTCTTGAGACTAGCAAAATATTAAGTGAGATAAATAATCAGAATTTGCTTTTATCATGATAAGATTTCATTTTAATTTGACGTGATATTATTTAGGTATGATTTTACGAAGTTTGAAACAATGTACTTTATATAAGTTACATATTTAAGTTTATATTTTATGGTTGTATAAAGTTATCTAAAATAATTCAAAAAATTATCTTTTTCAATTTAAAAAAAAAGTACATTATTATCTTATATTTATTGAATACAATGTATTTGTACAACGTACAATAAATACATTGTATTTGAAATAACATAAATTTATTTTAGAGTGAGGATATATCTTTAGACTTTATCACTAAGGATCACCTCCAATTTTATCTCTGTTAATAAATCATAAGATAAATATTTCAATTACTCTATAAATGTTCGCTAGAGACTGTGATGTATGCTTTCGGGTAATACTGTTTATATTGCTTTATTCCCAGCATCTTAATCAGTCTTACAGCACTCCCTGGTAAGATGGCTTTATAGAATTGAAACTCGAATTAAAAATATTTAGAGACGTAACTGTTTTAAAATGTGGTGTGAACGGCTCCTCTTATAAATCTTAGGAGAAACAAAGCTTATTTAGACGGTCTCGGTGCGATACGACGATTATTTGGCACACGATACAATTATCACAAATGCCAGCCGAGTAGGTACCATGCGTCTTATAGCATAGCTGCACAAATAAACTGCACTCCCGTTCCTTTCGTCTCATTGAATATTAAATCTTAATACAAAGACATACAGGATTTAAAGCGATTATATTTCTGTAAATAATATTTGGTTGTTTAATAAATGTCGCCGCGGTTAATACATCGGAATTCGGAACAATGTCTTTGAAAATTTAGGGTTGCTACAAGTAGAATCGGACAGTTATTAAAAATATTAGTAGCTACTACTACTTGGATTACTATTATGACAGAAATTAAATAAAGTAGAGCCAAGAATCTATCTAATATAATATTCTTGAGTAGAGCGGAAAAATCTATTGGTCTATTTCAGTACCGACTAAGAATGAAAGTTCTTTATTGATTGAATATCATCGCATGTCTGTGTTCACATAACACACAGTTTACACACCTATGTACTTGTACGAACGAATTTACAGATTAAGGTCATATCTGCCACGGAAATTTTTATCATAAAAATATAAGTATAAATTTAAAAATTATAAAAATGTAAGTCATATTAGCCATTTTTAGGCCACCGTAATACATAGTTCAGGAACCTGAAAATTTGCTAATTTAAGTTTTCATACCTATAATATAACCTGTTTATAGATTAACTTTATAATAGGAACTATGTGAGATAATTAATAATACTTTTGATCTTGCTTTCTAATGAGCTTTCTTCAGGTGGAATTTTAAGTACTTAGGTATCAATTAAGTAGATAAACGCATAAGAAATCTTGAAATGTTATAGTTGGAAGGTAAATAAAAATAGCTTTTCATTCCGTATTTTGAGACATTTAAAAAGTAACGATAACAGATAAATTATGAGACACATTAAACGATGGACAGACAAAACACTTCTTCTGCGAAGGTCTCACAATTTCACAACATCAATATTATCGTAACACACTCGTTAATTACAGTATGTAAATTAGCAAGTAGCAATTTATGAATAACGCGTTAATTCATAATTTAATGAATACTTAAATATTTGGCAAGAAACCAATATTAGCACAACGAATCAATTTAACTATCATAAAACTTTTTGTATTAAAATAAATCAATCATGTTACAATATTTTAGAATACTATCTATTATAAACGAGTGCAATTCACAGCGTCAAAGGTATTCTTTTGGTTGCTGACCATAAACAGAAAATTTATCCTGGATGATGCAAGCAAATGGATATTGAAATACCGCACGTAACACTATAAATAAATTTTATCCGTACACTACTGTATTTAAGTTGAATTTTATACACTTTAATTGGCTGGAGGTAAATGAACCTTAGCTGTGACAGAAACATTCAGACATAGTGTCGCCTGCGTCCTGCGCACCCTTCAAATGACCTTCTCACATTTTCTCAAGGGACACTTCCAATAGGCGTAGCGTGTTTGTTTCGACTTTTCGTTTCAATTTAGTGACAAGTAAAAGATATTAAAATAAAAATATGATTTGGAAATGAAAAAAGTCATTGGGTATCCTTTTTCTATAGCATATTTTTTAACTTTAACATATATAACATATTTATACAATAACATAAAATATAAACATATGCTATAATGACAACACCATGTTTAACAGTGATAATAGTTTTACAGAGTGGGTTCATAAAACGTCTTCAACGTAGAGGCATACTAAGTACTTAACTAAGCGAATTTTTATTTATTTACACAGTGGTATAGAATAGAATAGAATTATTAGATATTATTTTCAAATACACCAAATATTATGCCCTTTTGAAACGAGGTGTACGGTTCCAAAAAAGTGGGACCTACGGAGAAGTACAGGCTAGAAATTACACGGATACTCTTTTAAAATAAAGTAGGTACAATTTTGTAAAGTACATTTATAACACATTTGCTCGTAAAGGGTCTCTTATTTCACCAATTTCAATATCGTAAAGTATCTCATTACGCACTTGTGCGTTATTGTACATGTAAAACGCACGGTTTATCAAGATGCTCCGTCTAATGCGAACGGTACTTTTTTAAATCTTAGCAAAGAGTTTTTATGTCAGAAAAGTGGTCAACATTTTATGAATAAAATTAACTTTGGGAGATAAAATATAAAAAATAAACGTTTAATTCTTTAATTTAATAATTTTTTACAATAAATTACAACCATTTATCTGTAACAAAAACAAAAAAATATTAATTTACTTTACTTTACTGGCTGTTTTTATGCCTTTGCCTTAAAAAAAAGGGCTAATGCGCGCGCAACGCTAATTTGTGAACAAGTATAGACACATAGAGTATAGACATCGATGGTAAAAATTATTCCGCGCGCTTTTTCTTCGTTTAAGAAAGTCCGAGTTGTATTTATTTCCTCGCAAATATGTTATAAAACGTCGTATGACATACGTGCGCTTTGATAATTACAGCCTCTGCTTTCTTGTAGCCCTCGCCTCGGCTGTAATTTTCAACTTACCGCACTTATATCTTATTGTACTATTATGTAGAAAAAATATGAGAGACTCGCTCATAAAAGCAACTAGGAATGCCTGTCGGTGGTTGCCGTTGCCAGGGAAGCCACATAATGCAGAAACAATTAACATTAACGCCACGCACCCTATCGTCGACATAATGGTTAATTTTGTAATATGCTTTCTTTATAAAGATGGATTTAACAAATGCTTTAATTTATTATTATTATTTATTTATTCATTTGAATAGGCTTATCAAATCAAATCAAAACAGATTTGAAACAAAGTAAACGCCCACTTCATAAAACTAAAAAGAATAAAATAATTTTCTTAAAAAACTTAACAGCTTCTGTAGTCGGGCCTTTATTTATTCAATGTACCTTACCTCGGTAGTGGCACCGACTTCAGAAGTTCATAAGTTTTTTGAGAAAATTATTTTATACTTTTTAGTTTTATGAATTGGGTTTTTATTTATATTGAAGTTTATTTTATTTTTCTATTGCGAGTCGCAATAGAAAAAGTACTTTTTATTTTTATTATTATTATTAATAGTCACAATGAAAAATCTATTGTTTGTGTCACGGGTGATCTACATGGCGCTCAAAGGGTATAAAACTTATCTCGGTATATATAACAACTTTAGTAATACAGTACAAAAAAAAATCAACACAATTGCTCGTAAAATGGCTCTTATTGCACCGCTATTGGGTTCACAATGCGGCTTATAAATAAAACACGCGTGCTTTTTACTTTACATTTTTTTTAATCTCAGCGGTTTTTATTTTATGGTTTAAAAATAGTAAACATTTTTGTGAATAAATAAACTGTCAATCCATTAACATTAATTTGTGTTATAATTTGTGTTGTGTTTGTGCGCATAGCTGGACTTTCCGTGGAGCTGCCCGACTGGGGAAGTACCTCTACCATACAGAATATCGTAGCCAAATAACACTGCTCCTTTGCAGTGTTGTGTTCCTAACGGTGAACAAGGTCACCAGTGGCTCCTTTGGGAACGGGAACGACGCTAGTAGTGGAGTCGGCAACGCATGAGTGATCCCCTTTTCTTGCAAGCGTCCATAGGTTACGGTAACTGCTTACCATTAGGCGGGCCGTATGCTTGCTTGCCACCTTAGTGGTATACAAAAAAAGTTTATTAAATTTTCAATAATAAAGGCAGTTTGGTGGCTTCTTTAGTGCCTCTCCTTTCACCTGCGCGCGCATACTCAACTAAACCACATGCAAAAATATTTGTCTATACATAGTCGTGTTTGTGACTATTTAAAAAAATATGTTTTCCTCGCAAATGTTTTGAAAATTTTATTTTTATTTTATTTATTAAGGGATAATAAACAGCTACAATAAAGATACATATAACATAAAAGGTAGCTACATTATCCGCATATTAATAAAGTGCCACTAGATTAGCATTACTAAACAAGAAATTACAATTAAATTAACATGACTAAATAAATCCTAAAAATGTAGGAATAATTCATAATAAAATAATACATTAAAAATTAAAATCATAACAGGGATTCGACTATACAATTCATTCATACATACAATTCATGTTTAAATAACTAAATCAATGGAACATAAAAAAGTTAAAATGTCATATTATACGCGTCAGCATTCGTCATTAAAGGGTAGTTGGGTAATCGACTTTGGCAAAGCATTATTATAAATTAAATATTCATAGGTAATTTATAATTTGGATGAAAAACTTCATTATAGTACCTAATGTCTTGTTTCGTAATTTCGGATAATTCGTTTAAATTGAGATCTCATACAATTTTAATTAGATAGGCTTGTCAACCGCAAGTTAGATACGGGCAGCATACGCCGTAAACACTAAAACTTCAACACTTCACGGCAGTTCACGGCATAATATCAAATGAGTTATTTGGAAACGCGACGATATACACCTGGAATCTAGATATAGGTAGCATGGATTTGACCAACGCCTTTATACTTAGGTATAAGTATATCACTCACAAATATTCACAATATAATTTTTTATTACGATTTGAAGAATTCACTATTGAGTTATTCAGACATTTCAAACTCTACATACTACAAATTAAAGTAAGATTTTTTAACAGATGTAATCTTTATAATGGAAATATAATTAAATTGAAAAGATTTATGTAAGTAGGTAACCGTTATTGCATAAAATGTGTAACATTTAGCCGACATGACAATGGCACGCTTTACAAAAATAATAATTGATGTGCCAAGCATAATCACAGCAGAACGTGACACACTTTATCCGATACATATAATAACAACCATAACCATACTAAACTGTGTTAACTGTAAGTTTTCCTAAAAGAATAAAATAAAATAATAAATAATTTATTGAATCAACGGATTCTGGACAGACTTAGGTACCTACTTAGTATCAATTTATGTTTTTAGTATTCTATCAAGGAATTGAGAACAAGAAAGGGCGAGAACTCTTATATCCACATTGAATAGGTATTGTTTGTCTACACAAATGGGACAAGCAAACTTTAAAAGAGATACCTAAGCAATATTATGTATTCTATCAGAAACTAATTAAGTGTAATTATGATATACCTATATGATGTATTTAGGTACCTATTAAGTTAGTGCCATACACTTTATTATACCTACCTATTATATCCAGGATCTATTACTTTCTATAAGTTGAATTTTTTCGAAATTAAATGCAGTGTGATTTTGAAACATAAAATCTGATAAAAAATCATAGATATTTGAAATATAAGAAACAAAAATATTTAAGATAGCGTGGATCAGTAGGTATATAAGTAGATTAAGCCGGGAGAGCCCCTAGAAGGACATACACTGATCTCGTTTGTGATGTCCTTCAAAAAGGTCAGGGGCGTAGCACTCGCAACCCGCGGCCATGAGAAAAATGCATGAATGTGAAAAAATATGAAACAGCACGTGGCGTTCTGTATGTACCCACTTTAAGAGTAATTTTATACATACCTATACTACGGAGACTGTAGTTTCTGCCGACTGTCTCCACGGGGGTGAAGTGTGATGTTATTTAAAATCTCGATGTTAAATACGATTGGAAAACCGATAACGAAAGACAGACAACATTTTGCAAAAAATATTCCAAGGGATACAAAACGCGGAGTAACTTTTGCTCTCAAACATATTATCAGTATCTATACCTACATCACAAAGCCACAAGAATCAAATGTCGGTCGAGCTGCATGTAAGTAAGCAATAATACCTTGATATTAATATTGTAAGAACATCTGTCAGCGATCTCAAGATATCAACGAACATTTTCATTTTATGGACGAAGAACGCTATTTTTCACACCGCGTGTTATAAAATCAAGGTAAAATTGTTACAACAACGGGGCGTTACACTTGCCTCTATTTACGCATTGTTCTGTTAATACCTCACGTTATTGGCTCGCTGAACTTGATATCAGTGTATTGCTTGGTGTTTTGTTCACCCCATGTAGCAGAAGAACGGATATGTACAACAAAGATCTTAATATGGTTTATTATGCTATCCTATTTCTCAGTTCTCTGAATTTGGATGGATATAAAAGAACACCGAGATCCGTATTATAATTAGACGCGACGGTCAGTTATTCTGAGATTGCGAACGATGTCATGTGACATGGCCTACAGCATGAGCCTGCTCTATCTGGAAGCATTATGTTACTAACATCATAAAATGAACAATAATACAAACTCAACAAGTATTTTCGACTACGTTAATAATGTAACACAAAGTTTTCCGCTCATACAATAAGAGGGTTCATACTTTAACCAATTAATACGAGGATGCTATATATAGCAAATAAATGTCCATCAGGCACTCGCTTCATATATTCATGACCCTAACGAATGTTAGTACGAAACCGCTACCTACTCAAGGTCATGTCACCATCGTTATAATAACATCGTGAAGGTTACGACTCATCTAAACTTTTAAAAGTTAATAGGTACTTACACAGATACAAGATGAATCTTTGAGAGCATCATGAGAGAACGAAATCAACGTGATACTAATCAATATATTCCACGCATGCGTCACAAGTCACAATGACTTTAAACGTCTTCGAGTACTCGAGAGCCGTAGTCGGGAGCGTAAGCGATTGACGTGTTTTGTTGTTTCTCATAATGAAATTGTCACCGAATGAAATATTATACACCTACACTCTACTGTCGTGATCACTTTAACATATAATAACATTTTTATTGCGAGTCAACCCTACTCCAACTGATTGATATGCCCTTCATACAAGGACAACAGGTCGTCACTGAAACTAAAAGGATTTTTAATACAAACCAGTGTGCCAAACAGTGGTTCAGTAACACCACCACGTGCGGCCACGTGTAACCTAAAAAAGGGATAACTCTCGAGAATTTTAAGTTGACCTTCTGGACCAAAATTAAAAGTGACTTTTAATAAAATTTACTTTAACCTCAAAGGAAGGACCCGACAACTCTACGTTGATTGATTAATGCTTACCTTATATTAATCATTAACTCTAGGGCGTCGACTATATGCACAGAATGTAACCTAACATAATCTGAGATTTAAACAGGCTATTTTATTTGTTCTTATATAAACCATGCGTTATACGTGTTGAATGTTGAGGTAAGTTCAGTGAGGTAAATTAATCAGTAAGTTCTTACTTGCCATTATTGAGGGTCAATTACGGCCGCTGCCGGGAATACTACTTCAAATCAATAAAAGTTAATAAGTTATCTTGTTGAAACATTGAATGGAAAATAAAGTTCTAAGTGGAAATTAAATCACTTAGGCCGCGTCATTACTTGAACCACTCCGGCTAAGAACCCTCAGTAGATAGGTACCAGGTACCTACTAATAAAGCAATGTTCTGTGAGTGTTCATAAAATATAAGTACCTACCTACATAAACCTGAGCTTTTGTGAGACCACTAAGTGTACTAGCATGTATACAGAAAATTTATGCCTGTTTAAGTATTGGTATTTAGGGGTTGAAGACCTGTATTGATTAACGGCCATAATCAATAGAGTTTCCAAGCCTCACATACATACCCTGTACAGTAGTGAAAAGCGTACATGCTGCTATAAAACACAAAACATTCAGAAGCTTTCAGAAGGTACGGTCGGTACCGTTGACAAGTCAAAGTAATTTAAAATAGTTTAGGATGTTCTCACTCTGATTGGAATGAGAAACATTATTTTCTACATAGACATAGCTACAGTAAAAACGTCTTAGAAAATCTAATAAAATGTGTATTATTCTTCTAAATGTAAGTTTTCCTGCGAAGTTTTTAAGGTAATATCTGAACTACCTACCACGTAGACAGGCCAACATATGTGTATTACAAAACAAGCTAATAAACGGTTTTAAAAGTACATGCCTATTGCCTACTTCTGTCCTTTATCTTCTAGAGACATTTTATCAAGAGACAAGGCTATCAATTGGCTATCAATGCTATCTATTGATACAGATTAAAGTTATAAAGGTAAAATAGCTTTAGATACAACAGATAGCGGTAGGTTCTCAAAACTAATGAGTAACTTAATCACAGCAATATTGATAAGAATTATCCTTGAAGGCGTATCAAATTATGAAGTCCGGTCCGTTCGAGTAAAAAATCGCTTACTTTATGCGGTTCCCAGTACAAGGCGTGCGTCATATGTCATATCTGTAGCTGATCGTACAGATCTTGTAGCAGACAAACCAACAATTTAGTACCTAAGTCATATATCAATTTATATAGTCCTCCTCATCGGTTTCGATGACGGCGACCCTACTATAAATTATCTTCTAGCGTGAGCCCTAATATGGCTCGCTAGACCAAACTTAGTTTTAAAAACCCGATCACAAGACAGGCAATATAGTTGGCCCGCAGAGACCTAAGCTCTCCTATACAGTGGTAGGTAGCATACACCAGTCCTACTCCCAAAAATAATGTCAATGTCAGGCTCGGCCGGCCCAAGCAAAACGGCGCTATAAAAAAATATTACAATATTATAAAACAATAATAATGTAAAATCATGATAAAAATCAACACGGGGGGGATCGGGCTACCCTTGAATGCGATACCAGCACCGGATCTAGAAGCCGCCCGGCCCCCTAATATACTTTGCTTATATGAACAAGCCCCTGATGTCAAAGCAATTCTAAGGCCTCTTAGTTGCGTGAATATCCGCAGATCCCCTCAAAATTAAACAAATAGTGAAGGTACGATCTGATATAATTCCAAAACCGATCGATCAGAATTATTTTTGAGAATAAGGCCCCTGTACTGTTATAGATACTTACATAATACTCAAAGTTCTAGTGAAACAGAAATATTATTTGCAGGTAAAATGGTTACTGGTTGTTAAAATGTTGTTTATATAAGTTAGCAAATGAAGTAGATTCGAGACTATTACTTAATTTCTCAAATTTTCAAATATCTACAAATGTGGACGACTCAAAATAATGAAAAGTCGCAAGCTATACATTTTCAGCCTATAAGCTGACCTCTAATTGTACAAAAAGCATATATTGTATAGGCTTACCGTACAATGAGAGGACAGCTTATACTCGAAATGTATAGCTTATTATATAGCCCTAATACCTACCTACTGATAGTAATAATTCTCTACGTGGTGATATTTGCCCTAAAGAAATCAAATTTATAAAAATCTACCAACCGCCTACAAAAGCATCCTAAACCTTATTGATTCCGGACAGTACCCGCTGTACAGTAATCGTCAGTATAGATTATGATTTCAAATAAAATATATATACCTAAGTAAATTAGATACCAATTTCTTGATAAAGTGAATTTAATACATACTTAGCACTTGATAATATATCGACGTTGAGCCATGCTCTAGTGACAAAAAAAATATAAAAAAGTATTACTATTGTTATTCTTAGATTTCATTATTTTATCACGCATTTTTCATAAGAGATTTACGTCTTGCAACAGCGGCGACGAGCTATCTTTTCTACTTTGACACACTTGTTGTAATTTAGGAACAATAAACCGTAGTCTTTCTTAGTTTTTCATACTCCTGAATTTAGGTCACAGCCAGTTACTCAATAAAATCTAATTATGTTATCATATTCAAATAATTCAAATATAATCCCATCGCTGTATCTTCAAATCCTTTTATAAATCTTTTAATAAGCATCCGAAGAAAATGAAATTTTATGTATCAAGTCTCGAAGTACGAATTCATTCATACATGTTATTCAATTGAAAAAAAGAGAACTATAAAATCTAGCTCAATTAATCAAAAGGCCATAATAAAGATATAACCTATCTCATATATAGATTTGTATGGTAACCGTAAATGGTGAAATGTACTAAATACGATATAATATTTGATAGTAGTGTAATACATGTATTATAAAACTTATGTATGACAATCAATGAGCAAACATTTATTACGGACAAAAATCCATAAGGATCTGTGTTAGTAATACAATGAGAACAATTTACAATTTTTATAATTTCCCCGTAACGATTCCCACCCAGTGTGCCAGTGTGGGACAATCTTTACGGGATGCAATCATTTGCAACAAAATGAAAATGCTCTAGAAATTAGTCTGACAGGCTGCACAGTGCACACCCATCCATATAGTAGTTGACTAAGTAAGTGTAGGCTGTCTATAAGATGGGTACGAGTTACTACCACAGACTTCTTCGGTATTACTTGACTGCTATGACCACGCTACGAATACTACGAAGACGCGGAATAAGGAGCGCCTGCTACGCTGCTACTTAATTTCTTCATGCTATTGATCGTGTAAGAAAGTCGTAGAAGTTGCATACGAAGCGTAGCATGTGCTCTTCATTTACGAAGGCGCGGAAAGAGGAGCAACTGTTACTGTTACGCAATTTCTTTATGTTATTGAGAGTGTAAGAAAGTCGTAGAAGTTGGCTACGCAGCGTAGCAGGTGCTCTTAATTTACGAAGGCGCGGAGTGAGGAGCACCTGTTACGCAATTTCTTTATGTTATTGAGAGTGTAAGAAAGTCGTAGAAGTTGCCTACGCAGCGTAGCAGGTGCTCTTCATTTACGAAGGCGTGGAGTGAGGAGCACCTGTTACGCAATTTCTTCATGTTATTGAGCGTGTAAGAAAGTCGTAGAAGTTGCCTACGAAGCGTAGCAGTGGTCTTCATTCCGTGCCTTCGTGAATGAGGAGCATCTGCTACGCTTCGTAGGCTTCTTCTACGACTTTCTTACACGATCAATAAATAGCATGAAGAAATTGAACAAATAATAATTTATTCAATGTATGTTGCTATCTCATTAAAATATTACTGTGTAGGGCTTCTCCGAATCAATTAGGCATCGTCTCGGTATGCAAATTCGCAGTAAAAGTATCAACATTTCTACTACTGACAATAACTAACCTACTGAATATGAAACACGATAAATAAATTATGGCTCATTGAAGGGTACAACATAGGTGTACGATCCACACACTAACGATCTCTATGAAAACAATAGTAATAAATAATTTTAATTTAGCGACGTTGCCCATTTGGCTCGTGTATTATTAATGTAACGTGACCAACACATATATCTACTATTTAATAGATGTGATAAAAGACATCAACTACGTATTAATTATAGGTATAAGTATATTAAAGTATAAGATTATTATCTCATTGGGTCGAGTGTTTAGTCGCAAGCGTCGTTTACTGAGCGGCCAGCGTGAGGTCCTGGGGTCGATGTCTACGTAGGAAACTCGTGTTAGAATATTCAGCAGTGCTACGGAATTTTTAATTGAGAAAATAGGCTTGCTCCACATTACATAGGTTCGTAACGGTACCGTAAATGAGAACCATGGTTATAAAAGGTTTGTAACCACTTCACTATATCCAGATATTAAGATAAACTGTGTTTATAATAATACAGTTTACCGATTAGGTCTAAACTCTAATGCAACTTAATCCTTGGTAATTTCTAAATCCCACCAATTTCAATCGTCATTATCAAACATCGATTTCCTGATTATTCTCCTAATCTTAACAGAAGTAAATGATAATTGATATAATAAAGGTGATTATTTAATTTTATATGCCTGAATACCTTGATAGGCATTTCCCTGAGACCTAACGGAACGATATAATTATCTTAATACCTACCATTAACACTATGTAACAATCTGTTAGTCAGTCGTCCAAAAGTAAGTATCTATAATACAATTCAGCCATTTGACTTGCTGCTGTTATTGTCTATTAAAGCCCTTCATCGCTATCCTAAAAGTGGCTACCAAAATGTAAAAGAGATCTTAATTATTTCATACTCACATTTGCGAAGATTACTCAAGAGTCATAAAGGACAATGCAACTAACTGGCCCAATTTTTTTAAAGTAGTTGCCCAAATTTGAACCCAATGGTAATTGACAGATCTTATTGCCACTAGTAACTTTTACTATGGCAACAAAAAAAACTACCCGAGTAAAAAAAAGATACGACCATCATAAGGAAAATATATTATTTATTATAAAATTCGTTAAACTTGTTTTTGATTCATTTATTATCTATCATTATAAAATTCATTGATCAATGAGTGTAATTCATGTAAACATTGACTATTAGTCAAACTAGGAACTTTAAATAGTTTCACCATGTCTTTCTGTGTATAACATCCGTTTACTCGCTAACCATTAATGCTATTTGACACGGTTATTTAATTATATCTACATATCTAAAACGTCTACCTACAAAGTTATGAAATAAAATGCGTAGACGTTTTTAGGGTACCACCCCTACTTTTAAACCTACTACCTATTTTGAACCGACTTCAAAAAAGGAGGAGGTTCTATGTTCGTTTGTACGTATTTTTTCTTTTTTGTATGTTCATCGATATTTCTGCCAATTGTAAACCAATTTTTTTAAAACTTTTTTAGTTCGAAAGAGTATACTTCCGAGGTGGTCCCACTTAAAATTGGTGAAGATCTGATGAAGACCTTCAGAGATATACAATATTATAGAAATCTTGAATGAAAAACAGCACATCACTCGCGATTGCTGTAATCTCATGTTTATGTATTGTTTATGCCACTCAAAATTGATTAACATAAATAAAATAAACTTTAAAAAAAAGTAAAAACCGACTTCGAAAACTGAAAAGTATAAAATAATTTTCTTAAGGGGGTATTTTACAGGAATGCCGCAAAAACCGATTTGTATTTACAATTTTTTGAATAGAAATTCTTATTTCTTTGTCCCGAAAAAAATATATATCAAACTTGAAGATGTGACAATCTCTGCACGGTTGTCCGATACATGATTGGATGAAGTTGGCTCGATAAAAAAAAATCGCAAAGTTACCCCTTTTAAAAAAGTGTTTACAAGATTATTTCTAAAACATGATATTATTTCAAATAATTTTTACATCACAATATTGATCGCAAATATACCAACGAAAATCGGTTGTTATTTTTTTAAAATATTACGTATATTGGTCACAATTTGATAAAAACCACAAAATTCGTGATTTCTGTCATCTCTGCCATCAATCAGTCGCGTTTCGGCGCGCAACGAGGTCGGACCTGTGCAATTTTTTTTGACTTTCCTGCGCTTACACTTTATTCAAAACCAAAAGAAAGAATGACAGTAAAATCATATTTTTTATTATTAAAAAGCAACAGGAAGTATAAGTAACTTGCCTTTTATTCAGAAAATCGAAGTATTTCGTTTATAAAAATCAATATGCTAAAATAATTTCTTGACATCTCCGTCAAGAATTCATTTTAAATGATGTAGTATAGAAAAATCAGTACGACAATTTGTAGTGTTGAGAACAAAGAGTATGAAGTTTTATATACACCATGTCCCAAAATTCAACGATAAGCGGGCACCAGAGGGTTGACCAGCTCATGACTACTCGAGAACAAAAAAAAATTAAAAAAAATCTCAATTTGGACCAAAAGTAAAAATCTTTCAAAATTTTAGGGTGAAAAATAATTTTGATTGATTTTTGTGTCAAATCTACAGGCATTCTGGCATTTTTAAGGATTGTGGTGGATAGCAGTGCTACTTAGGTTGCCAGTACAAAAATAAATTCAGAAATATCTGAAACATTTGTGGTCATGGTAATTAAAAATATCTTAAGGGGTGTAAATTTTTGAAGGATTTCAATTATTTTATGTAACTTCTTAAAAATTGAGATTTTCTTTTAATTTTTTTTGTTATCGGGTAGTCATGAGCTGGTCAACCCTCTGGTGCCCGCTTATCGTTGAATTTTGGGACATGTTGTATATTCTATTTACCTACTTTTATAGAACAATATTCATAGTACTTATATCATTTTGATATATTGTCTGATACTATTAAAAATCTCGCCTGCTGCGGCTCGATTTTTAAATACACTGATGTTTTAATACCCCCTATTATGCAACAGTTTGATAAACTACTATTATTTCGTATTGAACTGATCTACGTTTCCTTAGATTTTGTATAATTTTGTTCCTTATTAAACGCTGACATTTTAAAATGTGTCGGTCGGCCCTATAGGTACCGATTTGCCGTTGGCCAAACCTAATTTTACTTCTTTTAATTTTATTTCTTTATGGGCTTTGCAGTCCACTAGAAAAATAATTCACCAATTTAAATTATAATCTTTACCTTTATTTATGTATTATGGGTTATCGTGGTTGTCCGTGGCATCATCACGGTCCTATCCGAAAACCAGCGCTGCGGTATTTATTTTATCTGTCAGGATATGCTGAGATAGGGACTTTCTTTGGCCTCTTGCAGGACTTTTTTAACCCCCGACAAAATAGAGGGGTGATATAAGTTTATAATGTGTATCTGTGTATCTATGTATCTGTGAATCTGTGTGTCTGTCTGTGGCATCGAAGCTTTAAAGCGGATGGACCGATTTCAATGCAGTTTTTTTTAATTGAAAGCTAGTTTAATCGGGATGGTTCTTAAAATCTGTTCAGGTGTTCAAAAGTTACACCTCTTTTTGTAGTTAGAGTCGAGGGTTTTAGACGGTTAGGTTATTGTTATCATTAATTGAATTTTTTGTGTGTTTATGGAATTTCGTGTGCGAGTCCGATTTAAATGTTTTTTCTTTCTTTCTTTCAATTTTGAAGCTCTTCATCTGCATACATAGCGAGGAATCTGAACTAGGAATATGGTTTTGAATATGAATATGCAATTTCTTTTTTGGTAAAAAAGCAACCCTGTGAACATACTTAAGTAGGTATGACTACGGAAACGGACGACACCTACAGGTGTGGGTGAGAGTAGGTTATTATCTCAAGGCATGGATTTGAGTTGGCTTATTCTTCTAACATTACACACACATTGGCAGTGTCATCAGGTTTGTCATGCCGATATATCGGTTTCGTTACGGCATTATTGGCTTAGTGTGAAAATGCCCAATGTTGGTCGAGACAATTATGTGCACTTGCATAAACTCATACACAATAGGTATGACTGATAGTTTATAAGTAGATAGTTAAATAGGTATAAAATCTACAAATACAAAACGGAGGAACAGATTTTCTAGCGTAATATAGGACACTGGGTATACGATATTATGGATTTATATTTTTCAAGTATTTGCTGGTGTCATACTGCATGTTGCTAATTAATATTGCTATTCTGTGACACGTGTGTCACACAGTCTGATACGTCAATTGCGTAATTGCGAGAACAGAGCTCCCCTAGTGGGTGGGGCTTAGGCTGATACTTCACCCCCTCAAAAGTAAGAAATCGTCGTAAAATACAACCTTAAAAAACTTAACAGCTTCTGAAGTCGGGGCCTATAATTCTTCAATGCACCTAGCTTGGCAGTGGCATCGACTTCAGAAGCTGTTAAGTTTTTTAAGAAAATTATTTTATACTTTTTAGTTTTTGAAGTCGGTTTTTACTTCTTTTTATGTTATTATTAAATTTATTAATTCGTTCTGTAAACCAATACCTCCTCTCATAGTTAATAAATAATCACTGCGACGAGTCATTCAGTAATAGGAGGTACATGTCTTTTCATCTCGAGCACCATGGCAACAGCACAATTGGGGCAATGACCATAAAAGACGAATGTCGATACTTACGACAGACGATGTCAATTTATTTGTGTGGCTCATATTTTGAAACGTTTTAAAATTAGTCTCATTGTTACGTACTCTAGTAAGTTCTTACGTGAAAATATCTAGCTAGATGAATTTAATTTGCGAAAAATGGGCATTGTAATAAAGTTACTGTTATTAGTTACTCCAATTTACTTAGTCCTGTTTAGTGTTGTGTGTTGTGTTTAGGGTTGTCACCATTGCACCTGCAGGAAAATGGTACATACGGTCATCTAGAAAAAAATATTGACAATCTCCTAATAACGTTCCCCGCCTGCTCACGTAGCTGCAATGGATAAATAGCTACCTTTACTGCCCAGTCTCAAATTTTCACCCTGTATTATTATTTTTAAAAGGAACCCTAGTATAGGAACCTAAGTATACTGTCGCTGCCTTTACCTATATTTCGCTAAGTTAAATACCGTGGCATTAGTTGTTAAAGTGGATCGACTAGAAAAATAAATAAATCCAGCCTATTACTGTCCTACTGCTCGGCACGGGCCTCCTCTCGGAATGAGAAGGGTTAGGCTTTAGTCCATCACGTTGGCCTAGAGCGGGTTGGCGGACTACACACATCATCGAGGACTTTATGAGGTCCTCTCAGATGTGCAGGTTTCCTCGCGATGTTTTTCCTTCACCGTTATCGCAAGTGATAATCAAATTCTAATCCGCACATGAATCTGAAAAGTCAGAGGTGCGGGCCGGGTTTGGACTCTGACCCTCCTGCATGGAAAGCAAGCGTTCTACCGCTAGGCTAACACTGCCTCCCACTATCGACTTTTAAAGTTTTTTGAGTTTTGTTTAGTTTTTTTTCATAAAGATTCCATTATTTTCATTTAAAAGCGACGCGATAAACAATTTATCTGAAATCGGCTCCATATAAAAACGCTCGTGAGCTAGCTTGTGCATATTGAGTCAAAACAGTATTTTTATAAATTCCAATCACCATATTGTATATTACAAAAAAAAATGAGGTATACACAGGTCTCGTATCCCTGTAGAATGAAAATCTCTGATTTAAAGGGAGTTTTTAATATATTTTCTCTGCTGTAAAAGTTAACCAGTCATTATAGTTTTATTATTAAGTTCTCACAATTACCAAAATGATGTCAGAGGACATTATAAAAGGAGTACATAAATATCTATGGAGTATAATATAAACATCCATAGTATCCATGGAGTTTCTTGCCGGTATCTTCTCCATGGGAACCTTGAACCGTGCACCTAGAATTTCAAAGTATTAAGGCGACGAATTGAAAATGTTAGCTGCAGGGACCTCAATTTTTCTCAGCAATTACAAAACATTCAGAATTGATAAGTCAAAGCTTTTTAATTCAAATGGGCTTTTCCAGGCACTTTTAAAAAAAAACCGCTAATGTCCACTCCACGCCTTATTAAGTAGGGTGAACTCATCCAATTTCGTGATAAATCATAATTATGGAATAAAATGTCTCATTTACTTAGAATAATATCTTTTTTTTTTATTAGGAACATTAATCAGTCTTCTAATAATATTATTTAGGATACAAAACTTATTTTGGACAAATGGTCCTAAACTTAAACCTATTTATCTGAACACTGTTATCTTTGGCAATTATGTGACAGTCACTTTAAGTCCGTGATACATACTTGGTTAATTAAGTTATCACGGAATTACCCAAGTTTTTATGTATTTTCTATCACGAAATTAAGAAAGAACTTATATAAGTAAGTAATATTCGATTGTGACACGTTATTGATCGCGGATTTTAATGTTGCTTCAATGTATTTTCTGTTTTTTTATTGGGTTCGGTTTCCTCCATTTTAACTGTAAATAATAATGATAAAAGTAAAAAAAAAAACTCACTTAATTTCGTGATAAAATAATAAAAATATTCATTCAATGGAGCCTAAAATTGCACATTTTGTTCCAGTTAACTTAAATGTTCATGCCTGCGTAATAATTAGTAATAAATCATGAAAAACAACTGTTTCTAACTTATTTTCATACATAGGTCACACTTAACTACGTTAATTTCGTGAGTCGGCTTTCATTCAAATCTTGAAATTTCGTTAACTTTTCGAGGTAACAAAATAAGAAATTATTCACAAACTACACAACATTAGCTGAAATCAATGAGTGTAGCACAAAGTTTATGATTCTAGCACTAAACTGTGATAGTTTTAACGCAATCCATGCACATTTACTATTTAAAAAAGATTATTATTGTGAAATCATAGATTCAATTGCCGCGCTATGCGCAAAACTGTGCATCACGTGACAAATCCGTCGGTTGTTACTATCTCGCTCACACAATTCGAACTGTACTTTTACAGAAGAAAATATACCTTGTTACCTTACACTAGGGTTCATTTTAAAAGTTTAGGATCGCTCACGTTCATTGGTATTAGCTTCGGAACACTTTGTCACCGAATTAGGTATATCACCAAATTACGCGAGTTTACCCTACACAAAAATATGTATCAAATTGTTATTTTCTTATTACAGAATAATTTATTACTCTATTTTATTTTCAGTTATTTCCGGTTGCTATAAATGCATGAAGTCGTAATATTTTGAGTTAGACATTGTTTATCTGGTGAAATTTAAGTAAAGCATGAAGTTACCTGGAACGCCAATCATTGCACTTATCAAACAACTAACATTGCCTATAGCCTATATTCAGGTATATCACACCGGTAGCATGATAACGGATACGACTAATTTGCGGTTGACTATGACCTTCACTTAAGTTTTAGGAGAACCATTCCTTATGACCTTCATTCAGATTTAGGTTAACAGTAGAAAAATGCAAAATATCACGATCTAATTAATGTTCCCGGAACATTTCAGATTTTTCTAATACATGTACTAAAAGGACGTGTGCAGAAAAACCTTAACTGTATGTACCTATATTTTTACACGCAAGCTAAAGTATGTTTGATATTTGAAAAAGGTAAATGTACAGGATTATACCTACCTAGCATAAACTTATTATACTAGTGGTAAAGTATAATAAGTTTATGAGATATATCTACCTACTAACATTACGTACCGAAGTCGATTATTTGTGAAATATAAAATATTTACCCTGGCATTTAGACAATTAACACAGGTAGGTAAAGGTTAAAATTATGGTTTTCTCATAAACATTAAATACCTACCTACTTTTCCTAGCTAAGTATTTCCTAATTTACATAAACCGATACATATTAATATCATGACAGTCTATTTGTTTATTCTTGCGGATACAAAAATATATGTAAGGTAGGTTCCTGCCCAATTTTAATTAAAATATTTTAAAGTTATAGACATTTATAAGATAAGCTAGAGCTTTAACAATAAGTACCTATTATGTTTAACATGCCTAGGTAGAGATTCAAGTCATTGTTTTATTTTATGTCACACACACACATCTATCTGAAAAACCTCCATAAGCGACATCTTTAACTTTTATCTATTTGATGTCCATTACGAACACGGAGCGAAGGCAGGTCTGTGATTACGAATACAACAAAATATAGGTAATACAGGTAAATGCCGTAAATGGTGTTCATTCATGTCAGAACTTTTTAAACATTTTTCTTCATAAAATCGAACTCAACATAAGCAATAATGTATTCGTGTTTTGGACGCTGGGAGTAAGTAGACCATAAAAACATAATATTATTTTAGGGTCCAGTTTTGCTCTGGTAAATCGGTAGTAAGTGATGAAACACCAACATTGCGTTAGTAACACTTTTATTGTAATTAAAATAACATGAACTATTAGACTCTACCAAGAATTGTGAAATAAGACTCTACGATAAATTGTGAAAAAAAAACAGTGTTCCAAAAAAAACAAATAATAAGAGAAGTTACAATGAAGCATATTTTCTAGGCACTCACCATTACATGCATTCCCTGGCGGCTGTTCATGGTGATGCATTGCTCGAAGCACCGTATTACGTGTGAAGGATCGCACCCTTTCATGTCACAAGCAAGACTGAATTTTACGAGCGATCAGCGAAGCCGGCTGAAACACCGAGCCACACCCCGCCTCACCGCCCGTACCCCCCCGCATGCGCAGGCAGAATTAAAGCCGTTATTCTTCTGAGTGCCAATACATGAATGACTCCAGTGAAATCCCGAAGTAACGTGAAACCGTGGCCGTCGCCTACATAAACTATACGACTGTTTCACACTGAATGTTTGCATGCAACATCATTTGTAACAGGCACACTTTATTAGTACCTACAAATAGCTCAAGTAATAGCACTGCGTAGGACGCGTCGCGTCGTCTATGTGCTACTTAATTAGTTGTGTAGATAATAGAGTTGTGCACTTTTCACTACAAGATCAATTTACAACTCTATATTTTAATAAATGCATAGGCATACCTATATAGCCATTCATCTACAGTCTATGGGTACAGAATAGTATAGTTTGAAAGACTCGATGAACATTGTGTTTCTTGCATACCTAAGTCGTATGTACAATAATTGTGCGTAATGAGTAGATATAGGTACTAACCAGACTAGGGTCTCTATGCCACTAAAAAGCCCGATGGTACCTTATAATATTAACTAACCTGGGTAGTGGGTAGTAACAAATTTTCTAAGGAATGCGGATTGCTTCTTGGCAATAGATGCCTATCTCTCGCTAGAGAATAGTAATGTTCCGTGGACAATATTATGTCCAGCTTGTGGAGACTCAATGGGTAAGAAACCGCTTTCTGTCTTCATTCGAAGCAATCAGGTAGATACCAGCAATTTACCTAGTGACACCGCTAGTTTTTACCTATTACTGTCGTGTTTTATTTAATTTATATCTAAGTACGGCGAGCCATGGCTGGTTTCGCCCATATCGCAGATGAGCGGCACTATTCAGTCATATCTAATAATTAATTAATGGTTCTGTATTACATTCCTTTAATTTTTACTCACGAAAAACAGAGAAAGAGGATTCTGTTGCGTAATATTGTGTGTAGGTACAGTAGGTAGGTATCTATATACAACAATGTCTGTGGATGTCTGTTACCATTTTCTCCAAAACCACCCGTTTTTTATTGTGTTATTACTTATTATAAACCTGGCCGACAATCTTAGGTTTTAAAACTTAAAAAATTAAAAGAATTTTAAAACTCACAAAGACCAAGTTTCTGAAAAGATAAAAAATACATGAAGTCATCGTGCGTGGAAATATACACCTATCTACAAATAGATTCTAAGCTAAATGAAATTCCACACACGGTGATGACTGTACCACTGTGCACTGTAACAATAAATTTTCAAGTTTACAATCTTTTATACGTATAGATTTATTATGTAGTTTTGCTACTCTGTAACAGATGGCGGTATATGTGTATTTTTACTTAAAATAACAAAAGATGGCGCTTTATTAGGTATTAGCAAGAATATTAATGTATAAGGTTCTTGGGTATTAGTATTCATGTTTTATCATTCGTTCGAGATAAAGATAAAAACAAAATTCTACATGCAAACAAGTTCCTAAACCTTGCCTATACCTCGTGATTACATACTCTTTGACCTCTACCTTCAACACCTACGATGTCATACTTTACAGTCGGCATCAAGTTTGATCATCTCCAAGTGCAGGGTATTCTCAACCAACATTATTTTAAATGCATAAATCATAGAAATAGTACAAGTACTGGAACGCTTAATAGTGCCGTAAAGCCGGTCTGAGGGAGAATACTTTGTGGTAACCGTGTCCTTGTCTAATAGGGTAACCATACATTTTAGTTAAAAGTAGGACATGATAGAAATATTTAATTATGTTATGAGAATAGTTATAATTAACTACTGATATCGAATAGTAAGAATTGTTTTTTTCCTAGTAAATAGTGAAATATACGGTCCATACAGTGTATCTAAACGTTCTTACAAATATACATACACCCTTTTGGTTATAATTAGAGTCACAGGCAAGGCATAATATATAAATAGGCATATACAAGGTTACTATATAATAAAAAAGAAAATTTAGAGAAAATTTCGGACATTGCGGAAAAAATACGGACATTTTCTTATACACAGATTACGTGTATAATAAAATGTTATGCGTGAATATTCCGGACATCTGGCAGCTCTAGTCATAGGAAACATTAGATTTTAACATTTTAAGATACAAATTTAATTTCTCTTCTACTTTTTCTTTCTTTTTCTTTTTCTCTTTTAGCTTTGCGACCATCCTACGACCTTCTTTATGAGATCTTTCCTATTATAGCAGAAAGGGTAACCCATGCTTAGTGCTGCAGAATCGAATATCACTTATTATAATATTCTTGTTTGGCAAACTCAAGTATAATCATCATTCACAACATTAAGCAATAAAACACAATGAATGAAAGTCAAAGCAAAACTTTTTTTAATTTCAAATCGGCATAAAAAGGTCGTCGTCGTTTCGTCAAAACGTTGAGATTCTAGATGCACGGTTCCAAAGTGGGCCGGGTTCTATGGAGAAGAGACCGGCTAGAAACTTAATGGTTGATTGTAATTTTAATTGTGTTGGCATTATAGTTGTATTTTGGGTTTATGTGCTTGTTTCCTCTTGCTTTACTTTCTTATTTGGTGGTTCACTGGAAACTGCAACATCTTCCCATTTACTACAAGATCCTACATGCCCTGATTCACCAGATGTTCCTGCACGTACAATTTATTTTGCACGTACAGTTTTTTTTCTTTTTGTGGCTATCTGTAATGTCAAAAATGATCTTCATTATGGCACAATATCTAAGTACAATATCCAATCCAGTAAAAGTTTAATCCATCTAACTATACTAATAGGAAAATATTAAACACAAATAAACAATAAACAAAGTGTGTGAATCTTAAGTTTGTGCAATGTGTTATACTTTATATTAGTATAAACTATTACAGACCAGACAATTACACACAACATTATACAACAGACACATACAACAACTGATAATTATTAAACATATTACAATAGTACCTATGGTAATATTGAAGGAACTGCTTCAGGTTTTAATTTTATTTTTGCTGCTGTTAAATAATTCATTATCTTTAAAATTTACGCCACAAACACATGCGAACTTTTACACACTAATGTCAAGGTTCGTGGCTGTTATCCATAACACCCTCTGCTTATTATCAGCTGGAATCCTGAAAAAAACAAACATGGAATTTTAATAAAGTCTATCATTTTATAAGAGATACAAAAAAACATTATTATCTATTCGGCACAACAAACAACAAATGATTTCAACAAATTAACTTAAACTATATACAGGGTTATTTGTAAAACACCGGCAATGCTTTAAGGGGTGAAACTACTCATCAATATGAACAACTTTTACTACGGGACCAACCATGAAATCGCGAAAAAAAATTCAAACTTTTCATACATTTTGATGGAGCAAGGTTAATCTTTTGTATGAAAAGTTTGATTTTTTTTTCGCGATTTCATGGTTGTTCCCATAGTAAAAGTTGTTCATATTGATGAGTAGTTTCACCCCTTAAAGCGTTGCCGGTGTTTTACAAATAACCCTGTATGTATACTTATATACTTGGAATCACTCAAATTATACAAAACAATAAATGCATCGAAAATATGCTACGCATTATGGATTATGGAAAACAAATCCAAATTTATTAAAGTACGTAAATTATTTAACTTAGTGGACTGTATGTCATGTGAAACGATCTAAAATAAGTACTTGGAGCAACTATATCCCACAAAATAAAAATATATTGTCACACTACTCAATGAAACTTACCTATGGAACGATATTCCACAACCAGGATAATATTCTCGCTTGCACCCAATCATAACTCAAGTATTTACCATCTTGTCGCCAAAAAATTATTCTAGGCACAAAAATAATGTTTGATCACGTTTATTTCTGAACTATGAAAACCACGAATGTTGACAATAGGTTGACAACTAAGTTGACAATGTAAGCCATTTTGAATGATGTAGTGTTTCCCGCATGCAAACTTCTTTAACTACTGGTATCCAAATATTGTAATAATCAATCTTATTGAATAACGTATGGAAATAATAATATTTAATATAATATTTAAAGCACGTCAATTATAATTTTTATTATGTTTATTTTGATAGCCGTGGGTAGAAGTTTCATTAGTTCTAATATGTATGTAAAAACGATTCTGAAAATACCAATTTAGTAGATTACTAAGTTGATGAGTAATGGCCATGTGTGCGAGAGGGACACCGCTGAATCTCAGGTGACTTTCATGTGGGCACAAAATTTCGTACAACTAATTATAGCAGTAAGCTCTCTAGTTATAGGTACTATGTATTATCTCTATTCCATAAATTCTCCGAACTTAGGTGTACTCATATTCTAGATACCTACATAAAGTTTTTATTAAATATATTATTCTTTAGTCGCTATATAGCGAGTTTATACCACGTTAGAGTATTATGTTCTATGGTATAGACTTGTGTACTCATTGGTACCTAATAACTGGCCTAGATATGTAGGTACCTATACCTACTAATATAATTACACTTGATAATTTCTATTGTCTTGATCAAAAATTGCTCTTAGTGCTTAGATTATAATCTAAGTCTTAGTGCATAATAAATATGCCTACCCCACAAGTCAAAAAAACTTTGCAAGTGTGTTAAAACGTTTAATTTGCAATGCAAAAGAGTTGCAAAATTAAAACGAAATTGTGAATTTTTATGTTTAATAATATAAAATTAAAAGCAACCATTATTACAGCATACATCGTTTGTTACCTTCTTTTATTATAACTAGATCTTAATTTATACTTTGTCGTAGGTAATTTAATTATACTAGGTACAATAATTATAAAATATGCAATGTAAAAACACGTGAGAATCAAATCAAACTAATTTAGTAAAATAACAGTATTCAAATAAAAGGCAAGGTCATGTGGATGAGTAACATAATAAGCAAGGTCCATAATAATAAAAACATTAATAACATGTATCAGTATTCATACCAACATTAAATGGACTTTATGATACAAGCTTACATTTACCAATAACAACAGTGACATGTAGCACAAAATGCTGTTTAAATATAATTTATCTCTAACAAAGCTGATTTTTCATTAGGCATTGCTCTTAGCTGCTTGTGCCAAAACTAGTATTGCTTAGATTCTAATAACATGACCTGATAATTTTCCTCCTGATATTGTATGTTGGTAATTATTATTTTTCTTCTGAGTCATCTTATCTGTTTTGTTCTCATAACCTGCAACTTGTTATGAATAATGCTGAGTAATAACATGTTATTTTTATGATGTGAACCATTAACTACTTACAACTAATGTTTTAAATCCAAATATATACAGAAATGTTCATTGTTGTTTAAACTTCGTGCAAATATAGTGTTTCCATAGTCATAATCCAATTTATGGATAACAGAGTAAAGTGATGAAGCCACAGCAGTCGAATTTCCACATCAATACTGTCTACAAATTCAAAAAGTTTAACCAAAAAACAACTGAACAAATAACAACTGACATAATATTTTAACATATGCATAGATTTCAACTTAAAATATCACATTTTTTATATCATGAATGTTACAAAGAATTTTCTATATTATGTTGATCAGTTAGTCAGAAAGGGTTTAAAAAGCCTCAAGGGCGTTATTGTACTCATCATCTCATCATTACTATGGGACTAACCATGAATTCACAAAAAATACATCAGCTTTCCATACAAATAATTGACCACTCTACAAAATGTATGGCACAACTGTATTTTTTTTTGGGAATGCTTTCTTAATTCCATTGTAAAATTTGTTCATAATAATGAGTATAAATAACCTCTTTTGGTTTTATATACCTTTTCTGACTAACCATATATAGAATTTGGAATACATTAACCCATAGCCAATTTCTGACAAAATAAATTTTAATCACCATTACATTATTTTGTCATAATGATGAATATTTGAGTACCGTAAAATGTATCCTCTTTAGAGAGAAATCGGAAAAAGGTGCTTTACACTTACAATTGTTAAAAAACCATAATTTTATGTTGTAAATTGAAATAGAAAAATGAGCTATACACATAACTGGTTACAAAAAAAAATTGTTTTCTCTTGTAAATGCACTGCCATGCAACTTGATACTAACCACTTGCTTTAGTGTTATAAATCTTTGTCAGGGAAACAAAGACTTAAAATACTTAAAGATTTTTGCCAAAGGTGCCAAAGATTCAAAAGAATATTGTACTTGTACAAGATAAACTCAAAGGTTATTGGTACACAAATATTTGTAACAATGCATTAATTTTTCAACAAACCAATTAATTAAAAGTATGTGATATATTTCTATACATTTTTACATGATATAATGATATAAAAGAAAACATTACTTACAGAATATTATTATACTTTAATGTATGTTTACTTTTTATAATCTGAGGTGAGACTAATAAATTGCCATCACTGAAGCATATTTCTTAGGGCCTAGCAAGCACAGTTGTCACCATCCCTGTTACGACCATTGTCATTGGCATTCAGCTTGATTTGATCAGGGAATTCATTGTAGAGCTCTGCTTCTGTTTCCTGAGCCAAGGCATTCCGAGCTATGGTCTGGAATGCAAGCTCCACATTCACAGCCTCTTTGGCACTCGTTTCAAAATACGGAATATCATTTTTGCTTTGGCACCACTGTTGTGCACGCTTGGCAGAAACGGCGCGATTGTCCAGATCAACCTTGTTTCCTAAAATGACGAATGGGAAGTTGTCTGGATCTCGTGGCGATGCTTGTATCAAAAATTCGTCTCTCCAACTTTCCAAGGACTTGAACGTGTTGGGGGCAGTTACGTCAAATACCAAGACGCAACAATCCGCCCCACGATAAAACGCCACTCCCAGGGACTGGAATCGCTCCTGTCCAGCAGTGTCCCAAATCTGGATTGTGACGATTCGATCATCCACGATTACCTCTTTCGTGAGAAAATCTGCGCCTATTGTTGCCTTGTACTGGTTGGAAAATTTCTTGTTGACAAACTGATTCATAAGCGAAGTCTTGCCCACACCGCTATCGCCAAGGATGATTACCTTCAGTAGTGCCTTTTTTCTCGAGGACATCTTACACAGAAATTTATAAAAACGTGGAAAATTACAAAATATTCACACTCTTTGTCTGCACTTTTGACATATAACGAAATTGATGTTATATGCGTCACCTGTTTTTCGTGGCTAATAAAATTCGATGTCCATTTCAGTGTTGCCATGTATTTAGGAATTTTATTATTATTAAAGGTGGACGCACACCTATCGGAATCGACCGTGCCGAACGAGCCGAACGAAACGAAGTTTTGGCCTCGCGGCCTGGCACACCTATCCGCGCCGAAAGAATCGTCCGCGCCGACCTTAGATTATGTAAACCTCTAGATGAAGTGACAGTGTAACCAGTTTTATATCGGTATTTAATTTGTGCATGTGTGTGTGAATGTTACCAGATTGAACCCAATTTTCCCATAAATAAAACTGAGATGTATGGAATAGTTTATTTTTTAATATTCATCAAATTTATGCATTATAAACTTAAAAAAAAAGTAAAAACTGACTTCAGAAACTAAAAAGTATAAAATAATTTTCTTAAAAAACTTATCAGCTTCTGAAGTCGGGGCCTTTAAAATTCTTCAATGCAGCTAGCTTGATAGTGGCACTGACTTCAGAAGCTGGTAAGTTTTTTAAGAAAATTATTTTATACTTTTTAGTTTCTAAAGTCAGTTTTTACTTTTTACTCTTCCAGGCTCTTCAACCTATATGTTAATGACCTCATAGTCGATCTTAGCAGCATGAGTGTTCGATGTCGGGTTGGTGGTGTTTGTATTAACAGCTTTAACTACGCAGACGTCATGGCGCTGCTGGGCCCAACTGCAGGATCCATTGGAGAGCTATTGAAAGTATAGACAATTAAGTTTTTGCATAAGATATATTTTTCATGACCGGGATAAAATCGATTTAAAAGGAAAATAATCTATAAAATTGAAAAACGACTGAATTTTGTTAACAATTCTGACTAAGGTTCATAGGTTTTTATTTAATAGAAAATTCGAAAGTCAATTCAGATTTCCCGTATTTTTGGGTATTTCAAAGGCCATAAACTGAGCACACTGAATGACTTTTGATTTAGAGGTTATGGAATCAATTATTACCTATAAATTCTTATTAATTGATAATATCGACTTATTTGAATTGTATTATTATTTTTATGTGTTTATCGGATATTCACCTAATCACAAACAAAGCAATTTTAGCATATAATTGCAGTAAAACGTACCTGTGATACGTAACATTGCCGGCAGCACTTTTTGTTCGGTTTTTGCATCCAAGGACATTGCAGACCACCATGTTCACATTGATAATATCAAATTATGATTACACTATCAGAAGAACACCCACAGCAAGTAATTCAGGCTGTTAAAATTAATTAATTAATAACTTTTGATAGAATAACAACAACCCGACGTCAATTTTGGTTGCAAAATGTCTAAATGACAAATGTGCTCATATCAAAAAAGTGGTTAAACGGCGTTCATTATAGTCTTTCTCGCTCTTTCTACTGATTAATGTATAAGTTCGCCACCCTCTCACACTAATGATGTGTGCGTGTCACTTGATCTTGAGGTTTACATAATCTAAGGCGCCGACCGAATCGACCGCGCCGAAAGAAATGACGTTTCGTTGCGTGCATTTCCTTGACGCATATCATATCGCACGCTCATTACGTTTAGTTTCATAATTTGTTTTCTGAAATCACCATAGAAATAGTACAAGTACTGGAACGCTTATTAGTGCCGTAAAGCCGGTCTGAGGGAGAATACTTTGTGGTAGCCGTGTCATTGTCTAATAGGGTAACCATACATTTTAGTTAAAAGTAGGACATGATAGAAATATTTAATTATGTTATGAGAATAGTTATCAGGTAATTAACTACTGATATCGAATAGTAAGAATTGTTTTTTTCCTAGTAAATAGTGAAATATACGGTCCATACAGTGTATCTAAACGTTCTTACAAATATACATACACCCTTTTGGTTATAATTAGAGTCACAGGCAAGGCATAATATATAAATAGGCATATGCAAGGTTACTATATAGGTAATAAAAAAGAAAATTTAGAGAAAATTTCGGACATTGCGGAAAAATCCGGACATTTTCTTATACACAGATTACGTGTATAACAAAATGTCATGCGTGAATATTCCGGACATCTGGCAGCTCTAGTCATAGGAAACATTAGATTTTAATATTTTAAGATACAAATTTAATTCCTCTTCTACTTTTTCTTTCTTTTTTCTTTTTCTCTTTTAGCTTTGCGACCATCCTACGACCTTTCTTTATGAGATCTTTCCTATTATAACAGAAAGGGTAACCCATGCTTAGTGCTGCAGAATCGAATATCACTTATTATAATATTCTTGTTTGGCAAACTCAAGTATAATCATCATTCCCAACATTAAGCAATAAAACACAATGAATGAAAGTCAAAGCAAAACTTTTTTTAATTTCAAATCGGCATAAAAAGGTCGTCGTCGTTTCGTCAAAACGTTGAGATTCTAGATGCACGGTTCCAAAGTGGGCCGGGTTCTATGGAGAAGAGACCGGCTAGAAACTTAATGGTTGATTGTAATTTTAATTGTGTTGGCATTATAGTTGTATTTTGGGTTTATGTGCTTGTTTCCTCTTGCTTTACTTTCTTATTTGGTGGTTCACTGGAAACTGCAACATCTTCCCATTTACTACAAGATCCTACATGCCCTGATTCACCAGATGTTCCTGCACGTACAATTTATTTTGCACGTACAGTTTTTTTTCTTTTTGTGGCTATCTGTAATGTAAAAAATGATCTTCATTATGGCACAATATCTAAGTACAATATCCAATCCAGTAAAAGTTTAATCCATCTAACTATACTAATAGGAAAATATTAAACACAAATAAACAATAAGCAAAGTGTGTGAATCTTAAGTTTGTGCAATGTGTTATACTTTATATTAGTATAAACTATTACAGACCAGACAATTACACACAACATTATACAACAGACACATACAACAACTGATAATTATTAAACATATTACAATAGTACCTATGGTAATATTGAAGGAACTGCTTCAGGTTTTAATTTTATTTTTGCTGCTGTTAAATAATTCATTATCTTTAAAATTTACGCCACAAACACATGCGAACTTTTACACACTAATGTCAAGGTTCGTGGCTGTTATCCATAACACCCTCTGCTTATTATCAGCTGGAATCCTGAAAAAAACAAACATGGAATTTTAATAAAGTCTATCATTTTATAAGAGATACAAAAAAACATTATTATCTATTCGGCACAACAAACAACAAATTATTTCAACAAATTAACTTAAACTATATACAGGGTTATTTGTAAAACACCGGCAATGCTTTAAGGGGTGAAACTACTCATCAATATGAACAACTTTTACTACGGGACCAACCATGAAATCGCGAAAAAAAATTCAAACTTTTCATACATTTTGATGGAGCAAGGTTAATCTTTTGTATGAAAAGTTTGATTTTTTTTTCGCGATTTCATGGTTGTTCCCATAGTAAAAGTTGTTCATATTGATGAGTAGTTTCACCCCTTAAAGCGTTGCCGGTGTTTTACAAATAACCCTGTATGTATACTTATACTATACTTGGAATCACTCAAATTATACAAAACAATAAATGCATCGAAAATATGCTACGCATTACAGATTATGGAAAACAAATCCAAATTTATTAAAGAACGTAAATTATTTAACTTAGTGGACTGTATGTTATGTGAAACGATCTAAAATAAGTACTTGGAGCAACTATATCCCACAAAATAAAAATATATTGTCACACTACTCAATGAAACTTACCTATGGAACGATATTCCACAACCAGGATAATATTCTCGCTTGCACCCAATCATAACTCAAGTATTTACCATCTTGTCGCCAAAAAATTATTCTAGGCACAAAAATAATGTTTGATCACGTTTATTTCTGAACTATGAAAACCACGAATGTTGACAATAGGTTGACAACTAAGTTGACAATGTAAGCCATTTTGAATGATGTAGTGTTTCCCGCATGCAAACTTCTTTAACTACTGGTATCCAAATATTGTAATAATCAATCTTATTGAATAACGTATGGAAATAATAATATTTAATATAATATTTAAAGCACGTCAATTATAATTTTTATTATGTTTATTTTGATAGCCGTGGGCAGTCTGGCGCAACTCCCTAGTAAAAAATTGATGTATGAAACGGGCGCTAGAAATAATGGCGGACTAATGGCGGATATCGCTGTCTTGCTTTAGCATATTCTCGACTCTATCGCACGCAGCCGCCATTCTTGTTTTGGTTGTCAAAAGAGTTGTTTGGTTCGGTTTGATTCATGTTTGATTAAAGTTTTTGCTTTCATCGTTCTTATAAATAATCACATACCTAAGTTGTTTGTTACCTATTGTGTATGTGTATGCGTGTGACGTATCTAATATTTGTAATGCATTGTAAAACGTGCGAAATATGTGGTATAACAACTGGCCGGTCAGATGGCCAAAAACGAATCTTCATGGCAAAATTTCCTTTGAATGAAGACAGGTAATTCGTTTTTTACAAATAAGTGCTTAAATTTACAATTGTTAGGCTATTACAGAAAAGGAATTACGTGATTATAACATAAATCCAGATTTTAGAAAATAACCTATCATAATCAAGTATCGATAGTGTTGTGACATTTTTTCTCGACTGTCGATATTCTCATTTTTAAATTTACTTGTGTTTTTGATTTTCTTTTCCTTCTTTTCCTTTAAGTATAAAAGTGCTGCTTATATAATATATACAATAAAATGTACAATAAATGTGTTTGTTAGATGTTGACAATGGGTTGAATACAGAGTTGTTTGCAAAAGAAAATGTAATAAAAAGGAAAGACTTAGTAAATTTTCATGATAAGGTTTAAATTTAAATTGGCTTGTGTGTCAGTTCACAATTTTTCTATATTACAGTACCTTCATTATCAACTGCTGAACCATTGCCCTTTGACCACCAATTCTGAGAAATCTATTATATTTTCAATTTAATCGGACCTTAATCGAGCAGAGAGGTTGACGAAAATTTAACGAAAGGAAAAGATGTTCTATTGCGGGTAAGGCTTATGTTAATTTCAAAATGTTTTAACATTTAATTCACTGTATTAACATGCCATAATGTTAACATTACAGATTTTTCCGTGTCTATTACAAAATCATTTGCTTAAATTGATTAATTATCTTTACTATAAAAAAAATCGTAGATGTCGAAAAGGCTGTACATTAAAAATATTTTCGGCATAATAGGCTAGGGTCCTAGGGAGAATAGAAATTATGCAAAAGAACGCAAGTACATATATTTTTAATTTTTGTTTTCCGTCTGTCTGTTTATTACATTACATCACAGGAAAACCCGTTTAATTAATTATGTTAACGTGTTTTTTGTAAATTTTCCAGAACCTTCACCCAGCACTGCAAAAATAGCGCATGCAAGACCTCGAGAAACAACACTAACGATGACTGCACAAATAAAAGCTACTTACACCTAGAAAAAAAAACTTTTGAATAAATTAAAGTTATATAACATTTTAATTAAAAGCCTGCAGAAAAAAGTTGCTCAAATCGAAAAAAAATCATCGCCCGTATTAAAGTCTCATAGAATCAACTGTAAAGGACAAAAAACGGAAATCAAAAGGTCGTCGGTGGTCTAAAATAAATAAATGTGTGGCTCTCGCCTTGTACAAGAAGTCTCCAAAGGCATATAGATAATATTCAAGTCAACTTCTATCAATGCCAAGAATGTGCGAATGTTGCAAACAAAATTGTTTGCAACGGTCACACATTTAGCATTGATAGAAGTTGACTTATATAACTATATATTATGCCTTTGGAGACAAAGCGAAGCGAAAGCGCAGCAGCTGAGCACAGGAAAATAAAATCCAAAGCTTTGTTTTATTTTATCATCATCACAGCAAATCATTCAAATTTCATTATGTAGTCAAAATAATTAGACTGCACAATGAAATTTGAAATTTGTCTTATCACCACTTCCGCCAATGTGAACTTAGGTTTACTGGCTTCTTTTTGTAATAAAATTGCCACGTAACTCAGTTTAAACCGAGAGTTCACGTTGGCGGAAATAAGCCTATCTTAAATGTAATAAAAAAAAATAGGAACCCTACAATTTTTGTAGCGATTTATCGATAGAATTACGCATGAATAGTACATCCCTATTTGGTGATTATGTTGGCAGCTCTGCCTTTACAGCAATGGCTGCATTTCTTTTTGCTTTGTTGGTATACAGTTCTAGCGCACGTTTCATACAAGTGACGTTTTTCATCTTTTTCTATGGGACTCCCGTCTCTTAAACGTAGTGATTACATACTCTTTGGCCGTGGGTAGAAGTTTCATTAGTTCTAATATGTATGTAAAAACGATTCTGAAAATACCAATTTAGTAGATTACTAAGTTGATGAGTAATGGCCATGTGTGCGAGAGGGACACCGCTAAATCTCGGGTGACTTTCATGTGGGCACAAAATTTCGTACAACTAATTATAGCAGTAAGCTCTCTAGTTATAGGTACTATGGTACTATGTATTATCTCTATGGAAATCACAGATTGCATTCGAAAGTCTTCATTCAAAGAACTCGACGATTTACTCTTGCATGATGACACGAGCTATGGACACGAGTGATTGTGAGTTCATTGATGTCAATGTCGCTACAGCGGGTTCTGAATGTAGCCGCGATGATGATGATGGTGATGATCATGATGTTGTGAAAAACGAGGATAATAATTATATATATTTTTACCAATGACGTAAGAAGCCTCTCATTTTTACTGTTATTATATTATGTATAGGTACTATACTATATGATGCAATTATTATTTATTTTTAAGTGTTTCTATATAGTTTTTATTTCTTTATATTCAACCACAAAAATTGGTATTATATTGAGACATTTCTTGCCTTTATCTATTATTTATTAAACTTTTTGTACAAAACAGGCGAGTTTTACATGTACAGCTACCTTAACCTTACCTTGGTCAAATTAGGTCAAAAACTCGTTTGAGGTAGAATTTTTAATTTTTATCCATATTGGTCATATCTCAAAAAGTGCAGGTTTAATGCACCATGTTCCTTTGAAGGTAATGTGGCATTTAATAGGTAAAAACAAGTTATGAAAACCGCAAAACGAAACGGGACGGGAATCACGAGTTATAGACGTTTTTGTGTTGCTCTTCATACTGAGGAAACAGTTTTTTTATATTTACTCCTAAACTATAAGCCGAATCAAAAAATGGTTCGCTTATTAGTTGTGGCCCTTCAATAAAGGAATATAATGGCATAGTTTTTTTTTTATGAAATTCAACAGTTTTTGTTTTAAAAATCCTATGTCTGACTTTTTGTATGGAGACGAACCACTGTGCGGCGGCGCGGCGGCGCGGGCGCGGCGCGTGATTGTGAATCGTGACATAGCAATGCCTTGTGGCTAAGTAAAAGCCTTGTTGCTTCAAGTAACATGTCGACGAAAGATCAAACGTAGTATCTCTAAGTAGTATGTAGGATCGAATAATCCGAATAATCCGTAGTTTCCCGAAAAGTCGGTCACTTTACGCGATCATTATTACATCACATTCATTCTAGTATAGAGTTTTCGTGAAACAACTACAAACTGAGTCTAGTGTTTTCGTGAAATGACTGAATGAATTACATCGACGGTGGAAAGGCAAAATTGACTAAGCGACATATAGGCAACTTTACAGGAGAGCCAATTAAAGTTTGAATATATTTTAAAAAAATAATTTAAAATTTACTATCCATTGTATTGGCATGAATCTTACTTACTTCAAACTTTAATTGGCTCTCCTGTAAAGTTGCCTATATGTCGCTTAGTCAATTTTGCCTTTCCACCGTCGATCGTCCCTCATTAGGTGCGACGCATGTGTGACGCCCGTAGCAATACGGCCAATGACGTAAGAAGCCTCTCTAACGTCACTGAGTACGGCCCGGCCCGACCCGTGCCGCACCGTACTGCTGAGATAGGACAAACCCTTATGCTAGTTTGTGTAATCGAAATGACTAAAGAATCCTGTATCAATCTCAGTTCCCTTTTTTACTCATTCATTTCGTTCTACAGTCTACAGCTTAAAAATTTAAAATATAAAAATACATTCACAGTTCACATTCACATAAATTTTGTTCATGGTCGTCAAACGTAGTGATTACCAAAGACTACAATAGTATATCGGACATAGACAGGCAGCTCGGCCTTTTTTTATTATTAACCTTAATATCAACCGCAACGCCATCTATTTTTTCGGTAGGGGAACTAAGGGTATAGGTACCTAGCTATAGCTACATATACCTATAGCTGTACGCTGCATACTAGGTACGTATTATATGTCAAGTGACGTAGGAAGAGTTATTGAAAATTATGAATAAAACAGTTAATATTTTAACATAATTTATTATAAAATAAATTTAACTATGTACACTGCATATTAAAGGGATGCTCCAGCTTGTGGCTGAAAATTCAATATTTATCCAGGTTTTTTGCAATTTTGCATATGTTAGAGAAATTTTTGAGAAGTATTTGGTTATTTGTGTAAATTTTTATTTTTATTAATCAACATAATATTTTTTTATGCACTTATTATGCTATAAATATCTTCTAAATTCAATCAATGGTGTAAATTTGTATATTTTGCGACTTTTATAAACATTACATGAATACTATTTAACCATGCTATTTTAAAGGCAAACAATCATTTGAATTTATCTACATAAAATGTGTTGCTGTCGCAGACATCAAAATTATATCAATATCTAATGTTTACTTATGTAAAAATACGAAAAACTGGGAAAATATTGAATTTATAGGTACAAAATGAGAGTCTAAGTACTCCTAAACTAAATTATACATTTAATATGTTATTTTGTGTTTTTCTTTTTCTTCCTTTATGTTTTAGATAGTGTCTATTTGCCTTTTCTTTCATAGGATCATTTATATCCCAAAAGGTTATTTTTCCAATGAGAACATTGTTGATATCTTTGCACCAATTGTGTATGAAAAACATTGTGCTTTTATTTATTAAATAATTACGCAAATTATCTTTATGTTCAGCACAAGTAATATATGATAAATTTACATTTACATTTATAATTAATTTTATATATGCCGATATATATTCTTTATTGCTTATATTTCTATACATATATGTTCCACTTGGGCAAAGAAATCAAACAATGCTCTTGTAGGATAGCACAACCACCTTTTGTTGCCAAATTCTTTCATTTTTATATATTTGTGGAAACTTTGTAGCTCTTCTGCTTCCATATTGTTTCTGCAGGCCACACAGTTTTTATAAATATGCTTTTTGGCAAGTTGTGCTATCCACCCACTGCAATACCCTATTGCTGCGCTTCTTTCAACGTCCATTGGAGTTTGGCTCTGTATTAGGTCGTCTGTATTTAAAAGTTCTACATTTAAATGAGCACTGTCAATTTCCCCTTCACATTCAGTAGAGCTGTTGTCTCCTGGTTTCGCTAAAAAATATTTTAGTGATTGGAGACAAACACCGTCATCTTTTTCACAGTTTGAGCCAACTGAATGTGAGGATGAAATATTATTAATTAATAGAGTTTTGAAGGCTCCTTCAAATGCAGACGACGTAGGCATAATGTTGCTGTAACCATGAGCTCTAATTGCCCCAAAAAAGTTTTCCAACGCGTCTTGATTGAAATTGCGCAGCAATAAAGAGTTAATCCCTTTGGAATTTAAATATTTTACAATTAATTTAAACCCTTCTATGGTTTTGATCCAGCTTGACAACGAAGGCACTACTCCTTGGTTATTTGAATTAATAAATTTCATGGTTTTGAGAATAGGTAGACTATAGTTCCACAATTTGTGGTGAGGTGAGGTTGGGGTCACTGCAGCCCTGTAGATTTTTCCTCCTTTTATCCCGCTAAAACTCCCATTGACGCTGTCAAACAAATCATCGAAGAACATGAGTAAATCTGCTGTGTCGGTACTTTCCTTTTCTAGACTTCCATATCCTGCAAAGTAGATAAAATATATTAACACGACTATCCATCGGTGTGATTCTCGGTAAAGAATAGACCACCACTCTCCGTCTGAGCGTGTCGTAAAAGGCAACTTAGGGATCATGTAAAGAGGATGGACAACAGCATCCTTATTTGTGCTAAGAACATGCAATCAGCAATCCGTATACCAAGTGTGGTGATTCTGGCAATGTCCCAAAAGACCGTTTATGGTAGCAGTCATTGGGAGGCCCATGTTCAGCAATGGAACTTAACAGGCGAGTATGATGATTATGAACGAAACTTATTTACATTGGACTTAGTTTGATTAACAATATGATCACACACACACACACACTTCGACTTATTAAGGGCTTATTTCGCACTCATTATTCACTTAATGTAAGCAAAAGGATTCTGCTGAAAAATGTAGCTAATGTACTTTGGCAGTGTAATTGGTTGTAACACAACCGTTGTAATTAAATAAATAAATAAATGGCCCTCAGATGCAAGTGTTTTTATTTTATTTTGTTTCTTAATTATTATTTTTTTGTATCGATAACAATTGCTTGTCTTCTCATGGCCACCTTATCATTTTCTGTGCGCGTTTTAAATATCTACTAAGAGATTATGACAAGATTGGAAGTAGCATCATCATGTTTGAAATTAACATACTGCGATTACAAATCTGTTTTGTCGAGGGTGGTGGTTATGGCAATATTCAGCGGGTCTCCAACGTACTAAATGGTAATGAACATCGACACTAGTAATAAACTTCAATACGATCGTGAGAGATTAAAGTTCGAGCTACGTTGTTAAAAAATACCGATCATGAAGATGGGAGTCTCAACTACATGATAGGTTTTTCTTTTTTACAAGGTAGTTCGAAGTTTAATCTCTCACGATCGTATCGAAGTGTATTACCAGAGTCTGATGTTCATTACCATTTTGTTACGCGGTAGACCCGCAGATCACGATAGTTGGCAATTAAATCTGGCTGTATGATAATAGACTACGGGGCATTTTGAACCACAAAATAACAGATGTTTAAAATTAATGGTCTGATTACCCATACAAAAATTCATGTTTAAACGACAGATTTTGCTCTAATCATAAGTTATATTGTCGGTGAACTTGGGCCTATATCATTGAAAAACCTGACTGATATTTTCACGATTGTAACATTAGTAAAGACAGATAGGAAATTAAAAGCTATGTATCTATAAACATTCACAATAATAAATTAATAAAAATAACAAACTGCTTACCTGCCATAAATCCAAGAGCTACTCCAACTGATTGGCTGAACACTTGAGTGCAATGTTTAACCCTCATTTTTGGTATTAATGCAGGTAATACATGGTGAGCCGTTAATTTAGGCACCAGCTTCACGCCTCTATAACCTGGACACCTTTTGTACAATGTCACAATGTGGTCCCATTTTGCAATACATTCTTTACCTTTAATGGTAAATTTAAGGTTTTTTGTAAGTAGGTTGTTTCTCATACCTTTTATGAGGTGAGGTGGATCATATATTGGAAAAATTTTATCCATTTCCACCTCAAAAAAACCCTCTTTATATTCTTGTCCATTGCGTAAGAAAGTTTCTTGTGTTTCTTTCAATAAGGAGTTTATAGCTGCCACATTGGAGGTGCCTTGGTCACATACTGTTGCCACGACCTTCAGTCCTGTTTCTTGCACTTTTTTTATAATAATCTTTATTTGTTTCTTTAATTCCATAGTTTTAGTGCTTCCACTACAATAATAATAGGCCAGAGGCTGCTTATATTTTTTCACAACGCCTCTTATCATGAAAACCAGTACGTGATCACAATATTCTTTTCCGGTTATTTCACCATTGTCTACAAATCCTGATATTTTGTCATTTCTTTTGTCGTAGGAAATACCGGGTCCAATTGCCATCTCATCGAAAGTTAAAACACAATATTTGTAATTGTTAGGCATTTTGGCGACTCTATTTTTTAAATTTTCGAATATTATGTTGTTTACTCCAGCTTTCAGGTTTATTTTGTGTAGTAAATTTTGTAAGGTTCTTCGGCTTGGCAAAATACATATGTTGCTCAGTATGCGATATGCCTTTGGAGATGGTTTGTAAAGAGACAACGCCAATATTTTTTCATCAAGCGTGAATCGCCTTCCTTTTTTTTTCTTGCCGCTTTGAGACGCTTGCATTTGGCAAAATAACTTCGCAGTATTAGACATATGCTTACAAACAATATTGAATGCAGTTGTTGTTTTCATTTTTTTAGCAATCATGTATTTTGCTTTAAAAGACTTCTTAACGCTTTCACATTTTCTTAACTTTTTCAAAATCGATTTATATTCCTTATGTTGCGCCAAAGTTACACGAGGACCTGAAAAACACGTATTTTCTTATAAACAAAATTATAATCAAGCTTTAAAAAAGATTTACATATTCAAGAGTTAAAAATGAAGTATATTATTTATTTATAGGACCTCCCAACAAAGTCTACACAGACACATGACATTTGAAATAATTTCATTGGTTGGTATTAATTGTGCGCCTCCAATTATAGGAGACCACAGCATTCACTTACTAGGTATAGTCATCATCATATTGTTAGGGGCAGTCAAAGTGACCTAATATTTAGAAACATCCAAAGTAATCACTGATATCCTGTCAACCATGGTCGTCAAATTGTTCAGAACACCCATCTTGCACAAATATATCGGATCAACAAAAACGTCGTATATATTAGGTCATTCAAACCGTCATTATTAGGGTAGCAAACACAACGCCAGTGGTTTCCAAGCAGTCAAGGTATTCAAAAATAAGAAACACTAGTAAAATTAACATTATTTTACTGAGAGCAATATCCAAATCACAACATTTTGATATGTCTTTAAATTGCCTACAGAACGGCGAAATGCCCTAGGTTTGTTCTGGATCATGGGATATTATTAAATAGGTTATAGCTACTTATTCGCGGCAAACGCTTCCATTAAATATTTTGTGCGGGAATATCAGGTCGGCCAGTTTCCTTCTGTCTGCTAACGAGGTGATTTTATAATGTTTTAGCCTCTCATTGTAGCTGATAATATTTTCAAAGTATTCAAAGTAAATAAGTATTTTTTTACATTTATGACCTAACCTTGGGCGGGATCTTCATTCCAGTTTAATTGTGCAATTCAGTAATAGTGTTTTATATTAAATTATATACATACTTTTTGATTTCATTGTTTTCTTTCTTTTCTGGGTCCTGCGTTGAATTTGGTCAGGTTGTAACTCCACAACAACATTTTGATGTCCTGTAAATTAAATATTCATATTGTCAAGCAGTGATAGCCTAGCGTTTGAAAGCTTGCCTTCCATGCAGGAGGATCTGAGTTCGAACCCGGCCCGTACCTCTGACTTTTAGCATTTATGTGCAGATCGCAATTTGATTATCACTTGCCTTAACGGTGAAGGAAAAACATCGCGAGGAAACCTGCACCCCTTAGAGGGCCTCTAAGGCCTAACCCTTCTCATTCTGAGAAGAGGCCCATGCCCAGCAGTGGGACAGTAATGGGCTGAATTTATTCTATTATTTTATTGTCAAATAGTTTATATTGTAAATATGTAATGTATGTCTTTTATATTCATTATTATAATCTATAATGTAATCCACATTACATAGGTGGATACAGAATACATTTTCTTCACATAGATTTTGATATAAGTTTATAATTTAAATTAAAACAGAATTAGGCAGGTACATGTCATTGTGCTAATAATTATGTGTTCTCATGTAAGTGAATTGTAAATTCTAATGAGAATAAATATATCTCAAACCCGATGTCATCGATCATCAAGGTATTTTTATCAATATAATTAAAATGACATATCAGAGAAATTAAATATAAATTATCATTACTTGCATTACCAGATAAGTAGTCTAATATCCTAAAAAAAATATAATTGTATATAGAAAGTTATCTTGGACGAGTGATTTGTAGATAAGAAGTCTTTTACAGAGTAGTAGCATTTTGAAACACATTATGAAGGTTCTTCAAAAATATTTTTATTTTAGGAATGTCTCAAATAGGTCTCTGTATATTATTAAATATATGAGAGGCACTGCAAAAAATACTTTCATGGAAAAGATGGTGTCTTGCTAGTAACTGTGCACAACTTATCCTAATGCTGATTTTATCTTTCAATAAAAATAAAAAAAAACCTTCAAATCATGCTTTGAAATAATGTTTTATTGATCATTATAGATTTTTGACTATTTTTATTATTATTGTTTTTAGTTAGTGGTGATTTCGACATTATGATGAATGATTTTGACATTATTTTTGATTGTGTTGACATCATTAATAAGTATTAATAATTATTACCATAATTGGCCAAATGTATGTACTAGTGTTTAAGAAGTGTATGTAATTACTAACAAATTGGATTTTATGATCTGTTAATAAATGATTTGATTGCTTAATAAATCTATAAAAATATTTAAACATAATGTTTATTTTGGGTGTTTATTCAGCTCACTTTATAAAAAATATACAAACCTGATATCAAATCATCTGACTGTGTTTTTAAAACAGCTGATGTTGAAGCTAGGGCCGGCTTGTTTATTATACTCGTAGCTTCAATGATATGTTGTCCTGAAATACAAAATTAAATAACTTTATTCAGTTGAGGCTCAAAAAAGCAATCACACACCGGTTTGAAAAGAAGATAATAAATCTGAACCAAAAAAAAATTTTGTAATAAAAGACATACCTGATGTATTAAAATTATATTCCCGTAGTGGATTTCGTTGGGACTTCTCAGAGACTGACATAACCACTGCTTCACCAAGTGATTGTGCCTCCAGATCTAGAATAATATTAAAAAATTGTCTATGTTTATTATTTGCTTCTACAAAATAAATGTATTGAAGATTATTATAGTATAACAATAGTATTACCTGGGATATGCAATACTGGAATTGCTAATTTACTCAGTCTTTTCGTTGGATACTTGTGAATATCTTCAAAATGTCTATGACAGACACGTTTGTTCTCATAGACAGTAAGATGATCCAATGTAGCTATTGCACCACCAATATTCGAAATCCACGTTTTAAATCTCTCTGGCTGTGTCTCTGGATTCGGGAAATGGTGTAGAGGCACACCTGAAAAAATGACACAACTAGTTAGATGTAAATATGTATATAATTAAGGGTCCCTATCAGTTTCGAGTTCGAAAAACAGAAAATTCGACTTATTCAGTGCAAATTATTGCACTGAAAAATTATTATGTTATTATATCTATTAAGTCTATGAATTTAATTTTTTTAAACAACGGTTGCAATTCTTCAACTTATAAGACATTATTTAGATGTTTTATTACAACTAAATATTTAGTCAAAAATAAAATAAAATAATTTCATTTGGTAGATAAACACCTCAAATTTTAAAATATTCACCACTTAATTGCAATTTTCAATAAATTCTTAAGCGTTGACGTCGGTTTTGTACATGATTTTATAAGGATTTTTTTAAAGTACTAATTCAATTGTCTTTTAAAAATTAAATTGTAGGTTGCATAATAAACTATTCCCAGTACTAACGTTTTTTTTTCACAGTGTTATTCGTTACCAGTAAGTTAAACAAGTGATCGAAAAAGTTGGTGTTTTGTGCTTACGTAAAAACGTGTTTGATTTTTATTTTTCCTAATTTATATTGAGTTGTTATCATAATTCCAACTGCATAGACAAATAGAAGATGTATAACTATGCATTAAAAAAATCGGATATCATAAAGTTGTTGAGAAATTTGCGCTGAAAAAGAAGTAATTTTCTGTTTTAGACCGTAAAATTGATATCCCATAATCAATTAACCTGCTGTCGTTAGAGAGTAGTATATTCCTTGTATCACTAAATTACCAAGGAGACCTTTACAATTAGTATTTACATCAATTTCAATTTAATGTAGCATTGTAGTACATAGGTTGATAAAAATAACTGTTATAACGTTGGCCTCCTTGTAAATGGTATATATTATATAATGTACTCTGCGGCTATTACAATAGCAATATGTGAAACATAATGACGAATAGAGTGTAACCCTCCAGGTGAGGCGAATAAAGGTAGAAAAACAAAATTTACATACCATCTTTCCTAACCACAACACATCCTGGTACACAGCAAGAATTTTGTGACATGGTTGAAGTTCACTGTTCACTGTTTGCAATTATGGGTCCAAACTCTAAAGAGTGCCTATGCGCAGTCAGTAATCCACAGTAACTTCACAAGTTTTCTAATCCTTTCGGTATGTCGTCCCACGGAGGAGGATACTCAACTCAACACAAACTTACAAACGAAAGAAATATTGTAACGCGGCACGGCAACACGGAGGAACAGAGGCTCAACTCAACGTGGATAGCAGATGCACTTGCGAAACAATGAGACTTTTATTGCAAAAGGAAAATGCGCAGGAGCGTAAACACTCTCACACCGGCCATTTGCAATACAAGTGTGCCCATAAGAAAACAAAACTGTGCACGTTTTAAATACAAAAATATGATTTCTGTATTATTGTGCTGATGCTAATAACCTCAATATGCTTGAATTTATTACACTATTATTTTTCTTTATTCACTTTACCAATAACTTGTGATAATTATTTTATTTATTGATTTCTATTTTATGGAAACTCCCAGCATAAGAATCATATATTTAAATATAGCAACACCGTAATTTTGTTTCTCCTAACTTTTTCTTAGACGGCGCTGTTTTCAGTATTTTAGCGAAATTTTTGTATTACTCCTAGTTGCCATAGCATGGTGATTACATACTCTTTGATGGTCGTTTGATGATTTGATTGGATTGGTCTGTCTGTCTGCGCTGGTCTGCGCTGATTTCTGTGTGATTCATGAGTTTTACAGAAATTAATAATAAAATTTCATTACCTATACATTTCACTTTTCAAAGTGTAAAATGAGAAAATAATAGAAGTAATGACTTCCTGTTCTCTAATTTCAATAGTAAAATAGTTCGTTGAACCGAAGGAAAAGAAGGTGAGGGTTAGACGATCGTGTTGTAAAGATGATTCGATATTGCTGTACCAAATTGTGACTTTGTTATAACTTTGATAATTTTTTAGATGGAGAATAATCTAAGCCGCAGTGGCAGCCGATCAAGCTCCGTATGTGAGCTGGAAAAGGACTTTAATGATATGGAAATTATGAAAACTAGGACAAACCGACGTAACGTATTGCTCCGAACGCCAGCCGCGCGGAAAGCAAAACGAGTCAGATTTTTTCGAAATGGTGATAAATTCTATTCAGGTGTCATAATTCCAGTCTTGCCAGAAAGATACAGGTACCCACCCTATATACATATGTGACATAACTCTGAAAAAGTTCTAGTTAGAAAATGATTAGAACACTTTCACTTTTATACATACATATAGCTGATAATAGAAATTAGTCGTCTATATAGTATTTATGTAAGTAGTTGCAGTTCAATTGTGAATTATGAAGCAATGTTCAGTTGTTGATATTGGGTAATATTACATTATCATACTTGTTGCTATCTAAAGTTTGTATAGATAACTTACACCTTGCTTTGTAAATAAATGCAGGGAAGGTATACATAGTTATAGCTTAGATATAGTTACAACATCAGCAAACAAATCATATTTTTTTTGTTGATTTGATGATTGGATGCATAAAAAGTACAAAATTAAATAATAATTAAACACATCCTTGCCCTATGAAGTATAGCTTATGTTGATTGTATTCAGTGAAATAAGCAACATTAATTATATTATCAAGGTTGTACAGGATGCTATGATAATTAACTGATTGTAATTTTGCCTTTCCTTCCCGTGATGTATAAATATCACTACAGAATTTGATTTGAAATGAATGCTAATTTATTAGTTCCCTAAGAAGCAAGCATATTGTTAGCATAACTATTACTATAGTGTCTGCTTTCTAATTTTTCTTTGAGTGTCTGTGTTTGTATTCAGACATTGAAAACTGAAACATTCAAACAAATTTCATTTACACAATTCCAGATTTTACTTTATGTTATCCATAATGTCTTAATTAATGCCTAAATAATAAAATAAAATAAAAACTATTGATGAAATTAAGAGAATAATGTTTCAGATGCCTATTTCATAGTGTGAATAATTCTTTATTTTCAAATTGCAGGTCCTTTGATAGTCTCACAGCAGATTTAACAAGGGTATTAGTTGACAATGTAACTCTGCCAAGTGGTGTAAGGGCAATATATTCACTTGAGGGTAGAAAAGTAAGTTGCATTTCCTCCATGAATAAAGTAACAGAATATAATAATATTTGTAATTTGAATCAGAATCAGAGATTGGAATAGGCAGAATATATTTACAGAAAAATATATAATAAATCTAGCCCATTACTGTCCCACTGCTGCGCATGGGCCTCTTCTCAATATGAGAAAGGTTAGGCCTTAGTCCACCACGCTCGCCTAGTGCGGGTTGGCGGACTACATTCACTCGAGAACTTTATACCTAAACTTCAAGATAAACACATCGAGTGAATGATACCTACTTCTGCAATCTCATAATTATTATAATCATGATGTTTTCACTTTGAAAACATTCATAACAAATATATATATTTTGGAGCTTCTTATTACGTTTTTAGGGTCCTGTACTAAAACTGTGCTAAATGAAACTGCTTTTTTTATGTATAGGAAATTAAACTAAGTTTGTTGTGATAAAAATTAAAGTATTTAGTAATTAAAGTAATTAGTGATTTTAGAGGGAGTTATTATCCATTGTGTTTATTACTTCCTTGAAATTTAGGTAAATATACTTAGATCTCTGATCATAATATAAAGTGTACCTACTATTGATGATTATGTAATATTTTTGTTGTTTATTATGACTATGACTATTCTACTATTTATAGGTATATTTATACTTGTATATGACCTATTTAGTATGATGAAATGACCTATAAAATGAAGTGCAGTTGAAAGTCAATGATTATGTTATTTTTCAGATAGGCAAACTGGATGATCTAGAAGATGGGCAATCATATGTTTGTAGTGGATTTGGTGAGCCTTTCAAACGTCTAGATTACGAAGCCAGTGCTGTGACCCCTCAATCTTTCAGACTTAGTGGGCCCGAGTCGTTGAGTGATAGCTCAAGTCCATCCCCAGCTAGAGCAAATAACAGATTGTCCCGATATATGCAGGTACAGTTTGATGAATTTAGATTAGTCATTGTGTTGGCCATACACTAATTTGTTTTCCTTCATTTAATTTATTTTAACTATGTAATAAATAAATAAAATTTTCAGGCAAATGGTAGTAGTACTACTGGCAACGGGACAGCCAGAGTCAGTCCAGCTGGTGACAATGTAGTCCGACCACGCATCGTTACTATAATTAGAAATGGAGTGAAGCCACGAAAGGTAAAATATCAGCAGCGTTAATCTATTTTCTGCTAAACCTAATGGTGTGTCACACCTGATTACAAATTAACGCATTCATTGTTTCCACACACTAGCAAGTGCCATGATAACTTTGTTCATGATGAATCAATGACTTAGTTGTAACTTCAAATAACAGGAAAATATGACATGAGAAATATTATAATTGTCATTATTTGCCTAGCCTTTTCAAAACTATGTTGGGGTCGCTCCCAGTCTAAGCTGATGCAGCTGAATATCAGTATGTATACAAGGTCCTACCTTTCTCGCCCCGATCCCTTTATTGTACTGAATGGGACAACCTTCAAATAACGAAAAAAATGTGCTGTTCCATACAAATTATTCAATATTACTCTACTAAGATGTACGGAACAGATGTTTTTTCTTTTCGCGACTTTATTGTTTATGTTTATAAAGTTGTTCATAAAGATGAATAGAATAACTCCTTAAAGGGTTTGGCGCCTTGATTACGTAATTTAAATCTAACAGCCACAGCGGTCAACAAACAATGGATCCCTTTCCCGCTTATAGACGATTTCATAAGAGGATATGGAGCGTTTATTTGCGACAGCAACCGTTATAATTATCATTCGTAATCAGGTATTACGTAAGCACTACAGGGGGGCGGGGGGGTCTTTTCTTTGCTTATTTTTGATAGGGGATGGAGGGGTCTGGATGGTGATTACGTCAGCAGTATTTATTTTTTTACTTTTTCGTATTTTCTACAAAATTTGGTCGATTTTGGTTTGAACACATAATGGCAACACTACTTGTCTATTCTTGAAAACGAAACGTATTTTCAGGGATGCCCGAAAATAATGGATACGTTTACTCGCTTAGAACTGAGTAGGAGAATTACCGCGCGCTATTCACTTGTCTAAATTTCTTCCTCAAATCCAGAACACATTGAAAAATACATGTACCAATGTTTACGTAAGCATGGGAGGGCAGTGGGGGGGGGGGGTGTTAATTAATTAAATAATAATTTCAAAAAATCTGCTCACTTGAACGACCGCTCAGGCGGTGGGACTAAAAACACAGGAACTTATTTAATCGATATTATTGTCTACCGCTTATATTTTATTTTCTGTATTCATTTGTCAACAGGTGTGCAGATTGTTGCTAAACAAACGCAACAGCCCCACTTTGGAACACGCGTTAGCCGCTATCACAGAATGCGTCAAATTAGATACAGGCTGCGTCCGTAAAGTCTTCGCAAGAACTGGTTCTGCAGTCACAGCATTACAGCAATTTTTTGAAGTTGAAGACGTATTCTTTGCTTATGGAAATGAAAGGTAGCTTTTGTTGAATAAGCTCTAGAATATTTATATTACAGTAGTACTATACCAAATCTTATTTTAAAATATTCTCTGTTCAGGGTTAACCAAGAAGATTTTGAATTGGAATTCGAAGAAAATAAGGCTGTGCTACAATGTAGAAAAACTCCGATATCTAGAAATTCTAGGTAAGCCTCTTTGTACCGTATACTTTTTGTTATAAAATAGTAATTATGATTAACCTCTCATCATAAACATTAGAAATACGAACACTAATGGCGGGTCTCTTTAAACAGCAACAAAAAAGTCCCTGTCCCACGTATATTCACTTTTAAAAAAAATATGTTTTTATTTATCTAGTCTAATTAGCTTTCTGCGTATGTGTATTGGGTTCGATTTTAAGCACTGATCAAATTTTTGTATGGCCATCAGATTTGTTGTAGAGTTGTTCCGGGTCTGGAATTCTGGATGTGTGTACGTACACGTCTGATTTATGTCTGGAAACTCCGTCCCGTGTATGTGTATCCACGATACCGTGGGCTTACTTCCCCTCCCATGCTATCCTAGGTGGTGGACAAGCTGCTTAAAGTTTCGGATATTTGTATTTTTATTACCAAGACAGATAACTCCACGTACGCGTCGGGTATCTTGCGGACCGACAAAGGCCTGATTATGTTAATAATCTCTTAACTTAAAAACTCGATCTGTAGTTTCGATCAGTCTGTAACGACCAGTATATGGGGGCCTTTAGTAAGACATAAATACCATCAGGGCGGGTCCCAAGCCGCGCATGCCGGTGAAGGCGGGCGGCGGCGCGGCGCGCGCGGCCAGCGAGGCGGGCGCGGGCGCGGCCGGTGACGCCGCGGACGACGCCGCCGGCCCGCTACTACCGCAGCCGCTGCGCCTCAAGTACAGCGTCGGCAGGATCATAGGTACCGCCGCTTCTTAATTTCCCCACTGGTTACTTAAATTGAATGGAAAGACACCTTTAGTTCTGTCCTGAAAATGAAGTTACAATTTTTATGATTAGCTTGCAGATAGAGAAGACAGTCTCACTCCACTTATTATTTGGAAATATGAGTCTCAATGTGTCTTCTTCAGACTATTTATGAATCAAGAATATGATTGATTAAAATATATCAGAATCAGAATATTCTATATTTGCAAAAAATATGGATTTGTACAGTTCTTATTACATAGCCACAATAAATTTCCTCATATTTGATCATTTAAATGGTACGCAAAATAAGATATAATTTATCATAACACCTAAAATTAAAATATTATTTTAAAAAACAATAAGAAGTTATCCATAGGGATCTTATTCCTAATTAGACTTACATACTAATATAAGCTATTGTAAACAAAAGATACTATGAAACATAAATAACATTTTAAAATTACACGTATTAATAATTGATGTCGAAAGGCTCGCCCTAACCTGTATTTTTACTTACCTAAATATAAAAAACTAGCAGCATGTTTTTTTTAATCATTATTGTAACATTTGTCATATCAATAATAGGTGACGGCAACTTTGCGGTTGTACGGATATGTAAAGACAAGACCACTGGGAAGGAATATGCTCTCAAAGTTATTGATAAGGCCAAGTGCAAGGGCAAGGAACACTACGTGGAAGCAGAGGTGAATAAATACATCAATAATTATACAGTTATATACAAGAATTTCTAAATTTATAAAAATATTGAATTTATGAACTTACATAAAGTTTCACAATGCCACAAAATATTTTTATGTATGTACTGGAAAACCATTATTATTCCGTTTCTTTGACGCATAATGCAGCTGTTTATAGAATAGAGAAAGTGTTTTCTTGCAGCAAAGCTTGCGTTTTAGACCTTTGATGTGATGCCAACAAACTACGCATTTGTTGACGTTGCTAGATATTCGAGATTTTATATACCTAATTAATCTTCAGGTACGAGTGATGAGGAAACTATGTCATCCACGAATTGTGTCACTTATCGAGGAACAAGACAGCCCTGAATGGCTTTTCCTTGTCATGGAATTAGTCAGTGGTGTGTATTAAAACTTTACTAAAGATTTATTATCAATCATTTCATCATTAACAATACTTCGATGATACTTAATAAAACATAGCTTTATTTGACACAGTCCACTTGAACGTTATTTGTATTTTTAGGTGGAGACTTGTTTGATAGTATCGCAGCCGCTTCCAAATTCTCTGAGCCCCAAGCGCGTTTGCTAATCGGCCACCTAACATCCGCTATCGCATATCTACACTCGCTTTCTATAGTGCATCGTGACATCAAACCCGAAAATCTATTGGTAAGCGATCAACTAACAAACATTTTAAAAGATACTCATATTAATAAGTCATTTTAATTCAATCAATCAACCATATTAAGACGTGAGCATGTATTTCCTTAAGTTTCGGTTCTTTCAGTTTAATTTATTCCATCGCATTTCTAAATCATGTAAATCTTTATCATAGTTCACTTGTATATTTATTTACATTTCATATTTCAAGCCGAATTTGTAGAAAGTTATGTCTTAAATAATTCATGATGCTTTTGAAATAATTAATGATTTTAATTAATTTGTTGCTATGTATTTCCAGGTGGAAGTGGGTCTAGACGGCAGTATACGCGGCCTGAAGCTGGCTGACTTCGGCTTGGCCGTGGAAGTGTGGCGGCCGCTCCACGCCGTGTGTGGCACTCCTACATACGTAGCGCCCGAGATACTGCTCGAGACCGGATATGGATTGAAGGTACTCAAACCAATATCCTCGTCCGTAATCTAAATTGGCGTAAGGGACATTTTGTTCAATTAGTGTTGAATGCTGTTCAATACAGCTTTTTGCGCTCTTTCAAATGGTGTAAGAAAAGCTTGAAAAAAATGTCCGATGCGTCATAGAATACTGTTAATTCTAAACGTTTTATAAAACAAAAAACGTGAGGTATCGCACATATTTAAAAATGCGCTTGCCGTATGTATTGTTATTTCATATTGCATTGGTGTAAAAGCGTTGTAAAAGACACACTTAGAATTAACCATAGATTTAGCGAAAATATTCTAAGTTTATGGAATTAACTGACCCTTACGTCAAGATGAATTTAGTCATTTATTTCTTAGTGTCCCTTACATCAATTATTTGTTTATTATAAACAAAAAATGGAAAATTAAATAAAAGAAAATACCTATATGCCAAAGTATACATACACCCCTAATTTTTAATCAGATTTTTTTAAGGTTGTGCTCTGCTCATTATTCCACATAACTTTTACTTCGCGAACAAATTGCGAAAATAAAAATCAGATTATATTTTTTTGAGTTGAGTAGAGTGATTCGTATAGAACACTATGCATTGCACATCGTAGAACTGTTAAAATTGAATCGACTCCGATATCGTGACACCCTGCTGATTTGATTTTGATGGTTTGGCTTATAATCATTATGTTAATCAATTTAATGTAATAATTTTTTTAAATAAGTAAGTGTTTATGTTTGTATTGATTCATAGACATTTATTTCACAAAAATTATTACAGTTCACTTACTTGTAGAAAAGTACTTTCATGTTATTATTAAGCATGCATAAATCAGTGGATCTTTAATCTAAGAAAAAAACATAAGTAGGTAGTTGGTGTTAATACTTTATTTCTAACATATTTCTACGTTTCGATCGATTAGCCAAGTAAACGTGCACTGTTTCTTAAAAAGAAACGTATGTATTACTTCATAATACTCGGAAACGTGCCATGCTCATTGTATACAACTTAACACATAAAGTAGCATTGAATTTTATTACGTAAAAATGGTCATTGTATAGAATTAAGATAAGTAACTTTTCTCACAATTCTTTATCGTTGACGTGAACTTGAACTTAATTTACTTTTCCTTATGTTATTAAATAAAATCCCACGGAACTGGAATACATAACACCAAATTATTAACAAAACTACAACACCTGACATAAAATTATGCATCATCACAAATTGCTTTTTTCAACATACTATCAATAAAGACCGTTTGGTGCCGTGTTGTCATCTCAAATACCTATTAAGTAATTTTCCTTTCAGATTGATGTATGGGCGGCGGGCGTCATTTTGTACATTTTGCTGTGCGGTTTCCCGCCATTCTCGTCTCCGGACGGCGACCAGGAGAAGTTGTTCGACGCTATACTGTCGGCGCGGCTGGAGTTCCCCGCGCCGCACTGGGAGCGCGTGTCGGCTGGCGCCATCGACCTCGTCGCCAACATGCTGCGCCCGCAACCTGAACTGCGCTTCGCTGCGGAAGATGTACTCGACCACGTTTGGATGGCGGTTAGTATAGTCCTACAACAGTAACTATAAACAGATTACTTCATGCAACATATTGATTCAATTTGACTGACAATTAATTAAAAACTAGATAATTTTCCAAACTGTATACAATCATATTCTATAGAATAGAGTAGATCCTTATTTCATGTAAGCCAAATACAGGCTCTAGGGGCCGTTTATACTCCTTGCAACTTTGGAATTCGATTTCGGTGAATATTATTTGTTGGTTGCAGGATGATTATGACGAAAACTGCGACTTCCGCACGTGGTACGACGAAGACTCGTCATAGCTGGTCGACTGCCGCCGTCAATCGGTGTCCGCGCTCTCGTGACGACGCGTTACCGGCCAAGACGAGACCAGAGCTCATTTGAATCTACGCTACGGCTTTAGCCTTTAGTGCTGTTCTAATCACAGCAATGTATGCCTTTCGATATGTTAACACCAATACCAAAGTTATTATTTAACATATTTTACTTAAAGATACTGCATGCATAAATAGTTTGTGTATTTATATATTGTTTGGTGCGAACTCCGGTGCAGTATTATTGTTTTGGTTTTGAATTATTGTGTTATCTTTTATTGTAAGACAAATTCTTAAAAATATTTCCTTGCAGCAAATTATAATAGGGGTGGGATATCTACGTCTGTATTATTATAAATTACAAAACACATAACACGGCTTATTTTAGTTAGTAATTGTATCGTGTTAGCATATAGCTTGCCAAAATTGTAATGTAGCTCATCGGCGGCGGCGATCCGTCCATGACACCGCGCATGGACGACAACAGCGTGGAGTTTATTCAACCCATAAAACTTTAACATAATGTTGGCTGCTTCATAACACTTTCGTTTTCTGCATATTGTCAGCCAACGAGTACAATAATAATATGTTATATTTCGCTTGTTGAATAAGTCTGTCAATTTTAAAGATCTCGATATTTCTCTTACCGCTTTATTAGCCTTTCAGTTTTACAATGAAAATATTTTAGATTTAAAGAAATTATAATATTTATAATAAATATTTTTTATTTAACGATAACATTCTGTAATATACGAGTAATATATCTTATTTAATTATTGAATGAATTCATATTTACAGGTGTAGAGTGAAGTTAATTGTAATGATTTTTGTATAATATGAATTGCTTGTAGGCATATATCCATTGCTAATGCTTCTATCATATATCATAATCATATCATTCATTTCTTGATGGTGACATTCCCCTCTTGAAGAAAGAAATCAAACAGTGACCACACAATGCATACTTAAACAAATGTTGAATCTATGTATTATTAATATTAAACTGCAAAAATGGTGCTAGCGACAGCGATATTTTTTTTTTAAGAATATAGTTAGGTCTAATAAATTCGTGTCCTCATCCCAGTCTTAATTTGGGCGAGCGAGCAACTACACTTTAATTTGACGACAACGATGCCGTTCTGTGTAGTGAGATCGTGTAAAAACTGCAAAAGTAAAGTTAAAAAGATGATTTTAATTTGAAGAATTTATAAATTGAACAATGTATTTTACTGAAATTTGAATTAATTGCAAAGCAAAACAAAACTAATCTCACTAAACAAAAAGTATCTTTAGTTTGACTAATTGTATCAACTTCATTTTCTTGGGTTTCCATGAGCAACGGACTGATTAAGAACAAAGATTGGATTCCGAATTCGAATGGTAAAACCAGGTAAAACGTTGCAAGCTAAATTAGGCATAGGCATTTTTTCGTGAATGAAATACTAGACTCTTTTATTTGTCCTTGTGTTTCTATGTCTATGACTGATTGGTGAATCAGGACATGATTAGGACACACCTTTGGGTATAAATTATATCTCATCAATGATATTTCTAAAACAATTTTATAGAATATAGGCGCTCACTAATTTTTAATGAAACTGCGCGCAAATGCACGAGCCAGCCGCTATTTTTAGAAATATATGGGGAGTATTTAACCGCAGCGGTTATAAACCACCTGTGCGCGCCTCGAAGTCCAACTATGAGGCTAGTGAAATTTGAAGTAGGACGTGTTAAACAAAAATAATTATATTTTCAAAAATGGTCTTAGAATTGTAGCTACGTATTAGTCCCTGTTGCAGCACAAAATGTAATCGTAAAAAGCAGTTTACTCATATTTATATTAACTTATCAGCAAATGCTTGGCAACTTAGAAGGCTAAAGCTAAACTTATTTATAATTAGATAAGTGCCAAATTCATTTCATTATCGCGCTTATAATTATGTATCATAATTCACGCAGGTCGCAGCAATCAATGTTCCTCTCGAATATGTAATTTAATTGTTTTTACTATCAATGTAAGTTATTTTTCATTTTAATAGTGTTAATATATCACTGAGCAACACACCAAATGCAAACCACATTAGACTGAAATACATTCCTTCACAGTATGTTGATGTGAACCATAACTACAGTGTATTGAAAGACATAACAAAACTAAGTACCAACTGTTTACTCTGTATGTTCCCGTTTTGTATTTTGAGGTCTTTGTATTCACAAATTTTATAAAATACATACTATTGTGATTATTTATAGTTGATCAATTTGCCTAGGTAAATACCCCAATTTTGAAAGTGGACTTATTGTGAACAAAAATTTATGAAAGTTATAGTAATTGAAAACAATAAAAATGTACCTAAACATATTGAACAGATATTAAAATGTATCTATAAAAGCGTTTAAAACTGTATTGTAGCAATTCATTGCATGTCGGTCATAGTGATTCATAAAATTTTATAATGCATTTAGACGTGATAATATTATTATGTTCATTGAATAAATGAGAGAAATAAATAAATTTATAAAACATTGTATTTTATTTACACTTAATTTCTTAGAACTTATTGGCTAAATTTAAATATTCACTTAAGAACATAACCGCTTAATAAAAATCCACTTGATCCATTCATCAGCACTTCTGGATGTGTTCTATCGGGTAGCACCTGAAAAGAATTCATATCAATTAGACCAAATACTTCAATAATTCAAGTAATATTTGCACAATAACCATAATAGGAAACATTTGTGACACAGTATCTTGTGTAGGATGATGCTGCTACCTGAGAATTTCATTCAATACAAGTTTACTTTTTTTACAACAAAACCACCAACACAGATTAAGATTATTATCAACTACTATAAATGGACATTTGGTGATCTATCTGGCAGTACAGAAAGAATAATATAACAAACCTGATAATTTCTCATCCAATTGCATGTAAGTTTCAGAGCAGCTACATTGCTTCGTAACTTCAGTGCCATATATAACTGTTGTAATGGTTCTGCAACACTATAGTATATCACAAATGGCCGGCCAGGTTTCACAAATGTCACTAACTCGTTGAAAATGTTTTGCGGGTCCTCCTTACATGCTATTACTAATGAATCCATTTTCTTATGCAGCATATCTGAGGCAGCTATATTGTCAAAATGCCACTTTGGCTTCTTATTTTCCCGTGGTTTAGCAGAATCAATGTTTATGTCTACATTATCAGTATGTTCATCTTGTTTTTTTCTTTTAGATTGATGGTCATCAGTGTTTTCTTCATTTTTCCTCTTCATTTGATTATGTTCAGATGCTTCCTGGCCTTCTGTAGTGTTATTAGTATCACATCCTTGATAAAATTGTCTTAGTACAGAGTAAACATTGACTGAAATGCATCTAATAATTTGTTCTTCAGAAAAATTCATAGCTAATAATGCTTGTTTCTGTGACATGTTACCTGGGTGCATGTGTATCAACTTGCCATTTGTTTGTTGCCCAATTACACTCAATAGAGCAGCAGCCATTAAGCCATTTGATCCAGAATCATATAACAGATGATTTCCATCACAATTAATATTAACAAGTGTTATTATTTGTGATAATGTATCAATGCGTAAGTTTTGAATTTTACTTGGTTCCAGTTTGTACATAATTTCACTGATGGTTCTAAGATTTGGTTTAACTATTTGAAAGTACTCAAAATATTTTTTCTCTTTTTTCTTCAAATATTTGTCTTGTGAAAATTCAGTTTTATTATGAAATGTATTTGAATTACTGATTAATGTTTCAACAATATCGGATGCTTTGTTAGAATCACTTTTTAATGTCTCTATATCAGCCGCACTCAACTTTTGTGAATGTCCATCATCAAATATATTTCTGTTGTCATTCCCAGACACTTTAATGTCAATTTCATCTTTCAACTTGACCGCTCCTTCTGCTAATTCTATAGTGAATTCTCTATTCTTCTTACTCGTCTTAGGTATTAGTTTAAATACTGAAAAATATGGAGTTCCCACAACACCTTTCAAGTTTATAGTGTCTCGTCCCAAGTTAATAGTCGAATCACACTTATTAAATTTGTGTAGTTTTTTATAATTCTGTTTCTGGATCACAATGTAATCACCAATTTTTACTTCGTTAGACATTCTCTTTTTTTAAAGTTAGGTTATTCTTCAGTGCTTCACACAATCACAATTGAATTGTCTTATATTATTAAATATTATCAGTAATTTTATACTAGCACGCTTCGTTACTATATCAGTGCTAATAATAATACAGTAACTTTTATTTAGAATCAGTAGATAGAATAGACAAAGAGTATGTAATCACTAAGAATAGAGGTAGATAGATACTAATCAAAAACAACCTAAAATGACCACCTAAGATGATGACGGATGAGTTCAGGGTTGCCAGCCTAGGGATGATCGATATTCATCGATGTTATGTCCTCGATAACATTGACATATCGATTTTACGAAAATAATATCAGCTAGAACTCAGTCCGATATCATTTTCATCAGCCTTTTATGAAATGCTGGTCAACTTAAATGTATCGACAAAGGAACAGATTAAAAAGAAAACTTCTGACAAAGTTACTTTTTTTGCAGTGTACTAAAAAAATACTGGGAATTTCATTTTTTTTTCTAGTTTGCGTAGTAACTTAATATAAAAAATAAATTAATATATTGATTATTTTGTTACCTAAAACATCGATGTTTTCGAACATCGATATTTATCGTATATCGATACTTTTGAATCGATATACGCTCATGAATCACTGTCCTATGGTGTTGCCAGCTGCATTGAAAAAAATATGTAAATACTACAAAAAAAATACTGCTTACCTACCTATATATGCAGCAAGGTGTAATGTGCATAGGTACCTAGTAATTAATACCTACACTATCTCTATGGTAAGGTGTAACTTATGAGCAACTAATAAATACTTCCACTTAGGATGTAAGCCATTTTATTTGAATTCTGTATAGTCCATATCCATAACCTGTATTGTGGGTAGTCAGGTACAGTCGTTTTACAAACAGATACATGTCACATGCACACACAGCCCAGACCCGGAACATGACCGTAGGCCATACAAATACCTAAGTGTTCCGTGCAGGTAATATCGAACCTGCAACACTTAGCGCAGAAAGCCAAATCGCTTAGCCACTGCGCCAACCGAGCCGTAGGGTCGCGAATAACCAAATTGCTTCTCAAAAATTCTTAATTATTGCGCAAAATTGGAAAAATATTGAATTTCCTGCTACAAGCTCTAACATCCCCACACAAGTATGGGGATGCTCACGGAATATAAAACATTTTTTAATGTTTTATATTCCGTGGACCGTGAGCAAAGTGGGCATTATCATAATGACTAACCTAACAATTTAGAATAGAATAGATTTTACCTATTTAGTACCTAACTAAAAATAAACTTAGAGATAACGTTCTTGGACGAATGATCCAGGTGTCCAAGTCCAATACGCAGCAGAGGATGAGAGGATAGCTTTAATAAAACATGGATTTTAAAACAACTAGGTACAAGAATATATTAATACAAAACTAAAACTTTAAGTACCTACCTATAGGCTATAGGTACCTAACTGATAGTCGATAGAAACTTAGTACAATGAGTAGGTATATTACCTAAATTTTTTAAGTTTCTCTCATTTAGGTACCTATGTAGGTACTTTAAAGTTTTAGTTTGAAGATTTCATGTTACATTGCCCTTTCCCGTGATCTTTATTAACATAATGTACAGTTATTCTTACAATAAAAGGTAAAATACAAAATTCACTATATTGTAGCAATTTCTATCATTTTTTTTACACTGCAAATTTTTTCACGTGGTTTACCTCGTGTTTTCCCTTGTTCTATTTCATATTTATCTATTTTTTCCCAACCCTTCCAGTCTATAATAGCATTGCTATTATCCTCTAAATATATTTTTTTAATCTCTTCAAAGCCACCTTTATTTTGATTATGAATACTACTTAAATCTTCACAGATTAATTTAGCCACTTGAAAAGCATTCCCCATTGTATGTAATATAACACCAACAGGTCCAGTGCCCAGCCATCCTGCTACATAGAGCTTTGCTAAGTTTGATCTAGCATCTTCTACAATGCCTTTATTATTTGCTATGAAGCCATGATTGAACAGCAAATCTTTGTCTACTTTAACACTCTTGTAACCTATACTTCTGAATGCTAAATTGCAATTCAATATTTCCTTCTTATCAGTGGCTACACATTTTTGATCTTCTAAACTTTCTCCAACAAGTGTGTTACAAGTTAATTCAACCCCAGTTAATTGTTTGTTATTATCAACAAAAAATTTATTTGGACTCCTAAAAAATATTGGTTTCAAATAATTAATATTGATATCATCAGCCATTGTTTGCTTTTCATTTAAAGACTTCATCATTAATTCCGTCAATCTCTTCCGAGGACGAGGCAGATTCGGAACTACTTTGTCCACATTAAGGAAGTCATCTTCTTTCCAAATCGTTCTACAGTTCTTCAATTTTAGTTGTTCACGTAGCTCTTTTATTGTAAAAGCAACTTGTAGAGGCCCTCTTCTACCAACCAAATATATTTCTTTTAATTTAGATTCTGACAATGCACTAAGAGCATGTTCAGTTATGTCAGTTCTTTTTAGTTCATCAATAGGTGTAAGTAAGATTCTTGCTACATCTAATGCAACATTTCCTTGACCTAAGACAGCTGCAGTTCTGCAGGATAAATCAATCTGCAAAAAAACATAACTTATTTTATTTTTTTGACAAGAGTTATTGATATGATTGTAAGACAAGTTATATCATACTTTTAAATCTCTGTCACAAGGTAATCCATTATACCATCCTACAAAGTTGCGTGCAGCAATCACGTTGCTTGCATCTTCATTTTCAATGCCAAGAGATTTGTCTTCTTCTGCACCATAGGTCTGAAATAATATTGTTAAATTTAGGTTCAAATTGAGTAAAATACTAATTGTTTGAATGAAAATAAAAAATGTCAATTTACCAGAAGGACAGCATCATAATGTTGCCTCAACTGATGCAGGTGTACATCTTTTCCCAAAGTAATATTTCCATAGAAATTAACATTGGCCTGTTGGGCCACCTTGGTAAACTGATTTATAACATTTTTCACTTCTGGATGATCTGGAGCCACTCCATACCTATGAAGATCATTTAATTTTATATTATTATACAGTGCCTGTCACTCAGTATAATTTAATGTCTTTGCTGTCACTATACAAATATGTCACTATGTCTTCCACTAAATAACACAATCCCCCTTGAATAAAATGGTAATTGTAAAAACTAAATATTACAGAAAAAATTTGAATCTGTTTTTTTTTAAATATCTCTCGATATGTATATAGTGGGATTGTTCAAGTACCAAAAGGTGATATTTTAATAAATAATTTTGTTCATCATTTTTAAGATTAAGATTTTCTCCACAGTCAGACTGTTAATAACCGACATGTTGCATTACAATACAATACACTTTATTGCACACCAGTAATAGAAGAAAAGATACAATAATTAGAAAATGAAATGTACATTACATATGCAGTAATTTGTAAACATTGTAACAACCATAAAGTTATTATTACTAGTGGTAAACAACACTGTATAATATCAATATTTCAACCATGTTTCATTAGCCATGGTCATGGGGAGATTGATTGCGAGTTACCTTAAAATTATTCATGCAATTTAAATGCAATAAACAGTGTCATTTAGATGATAGAGCAGCTTGAAAATTCAGAACAAGTTGTCTATCAAAATACCTTATCAGTCCAAAAGGCACAGGAAGTTTTTCCAATATATCAATATTTACAGAGTCCAGCTTCTTAGTAAGATGCATAGCCGCATAGAAACCAGCAGGACCGGCACCAACAATACATACTTGAGGTGTATTTCTGTGAGGTGATGAACTAAACACCCTTCTCAATATCTTAAAGGTCATTTTAGGTTTTATTTTACTCTCAAGTAGACACACTCGTTCAACACTCACAGTTATAATAATTTAAAATTTAAATGAGCTGTATGCTTGAGCGGTAAATTTTAATATAGGGTATAACCTATGGGTATAACTATAAATTGAATTTATCCACGTATTTTCTAGTGACGCGCTTTCTAGTGAGTGTTTATTATCATCGTGTTATCACCAATATATCTGCAACTTAAAATAATGCTTGAATATTTATTATTCAACTCAGACTCGTTTCTGTCGTCTCTGAATGTAAGCCCCTCCCCTGAGTATTATATTCCTTGGTAAGCCCTCTAAGGCTGACATTCAGAGACGACAGAAACGAGTCTAAGCGTGAACTTACGCTTCCATCTGTCAAAATCAACAGCTTGCGCCAATAAGGTTCTTGGCTTGCGCTCATATTTGTATTCAGAGACGTTCGGAACACGGCTTAAACTTAACGTAAACTAAGATAGGCCAAGTAGTGAATATTGACCACAGAATTGACTACTTAAGACGACACTAGCGCCACCAAGTGGGCTAAGGTGGAGTTAATTTCGACAATTTGAGATTTTCAAGTCTGACTAACAACTGACTAACCTTATGACTTAATTAAATAGGTTTATGTCTCAGATATTTTGTTTCGCTCACTCCAATTGCATTTTGTATATATTGCTATCCTGTTTTAATTTTTATATACGCCTGCTTACACATTTTCATAAAAACCGTAACTTACCGATAAACATTTTGCTATTAAAAATGGCCATAGAGAATCCTGTCTTAGCTAAGCTTACACTGCGTCTCTGAATACGAATTTTGAAGATGCGCTTAGCGACGACTTTGCTTAGAGCGGTCTCCGCCCGTCTTAAGGTCATGTCTCTGAATGTCAGCCTGAGATACTAATAGAATCATTCGAATAAGAATAAAGAATTTGTCTTGAGATATCTCGATTAAGTGATCTGATATTACTGAATATCGACTAAATAATAATTACTGTGTTTTGTAATTTTAGGTGATTAATTTGGATATACCTCTATAATTTTAAAACGAAATGGCTAGAAATCAGAAATGGCCAATGGCTGTCAATCAAGTGTCAAAATAGGACTTCTCGCTCGACAAATGAATCGGTGATTTGGATTTGAATGAATATTTTTTTATAAATTTAAAAATAGATTATTAAATATACGATAACTATAAAATTACATTTAACTCTTGGTAATATAAATTCAGTGTTGAATTCCCGCTATTAGTGAGGATGTCGCATGTTATGGATATGAAACATCTTTTCGCGAGGTTATTTTCTATGAAAAATGGGTAAGTTGATGTGGTATTCAGTATTACGGCAGTAATTATTAATTAAATATTCATTATCTCTTCAATTCAATAGTAAGCGTATTAAAACGTTACATGTTGGCAGTCGATTTTATTGCATCATTATCATCATAACAAAGTTTACACTTCTGAAGGTTTAGTACGCAAAGATGGACTCTTCGGAATTATGGCCAAGATGTCGAAAAAACTGCGCCAGCGATAAACAGGGGCAATGTAACACCTCTGCCACCCTTGTCTGAAGCTATGTTGAACCTGCCCCCAGTGACTTACTCCATAGCTAAGTCTGAAGACCCTCTCACAGAAGTCACAGTCCTCAGCAATGGACTGCGAGTAGCTTCAGAAAAAAAGTTTGGACAGTTTTGTACAGCTGGTGGTAAGTTATGGAATAATTTTGAATGTTATAGATTTTATATAATTTTAATTATTTATTTTAAACAAGCAGCAGCTTTGCTGATGTGTCTATATGACAGTGTTAAGAATTTAAATTTTATTCTTCTTTTTATTGATATTTTTATTTTATGACCCAATAATAATTAAAAGATTTTAAAAATTGATTGCATAGCTAAAATATGAGTACCTGCATAGTTCTGAATATGGAAAACATTTAAAAATATAATGAATAATAAAGAGAGACTGTACATGCAAATAATTAATTACCATACTACCTAGATATAAAAGTACACAGACATTGTTTTTCTATACATACTTACTTTATGGACAATAATAATTATGTTATTATCAACAATGAATACTATGACTTCTGTTACACATTTTGTTATTGTTTTCAGTGGTCATTGACTCTGGTCCAAGATATGAAGTAGCTTATCCAAATGGTATTTGCCATTTTCTTGAAAAATTGAGTTTTGGTGTAAGTTCAGCAATTTACCTTGTAATATTTGTAAGAATCAAATAAATAAATTAACCATGATAAATTACTTTAATGTTTTTAGGCCACACACAAATATGCAACTCGAGATGTTATGCTTAGAGAACTTGAGAGACATGGAGGCATCTGTGACTGTCAAGGTTCTCGTGATACCACTGTATATGCCACCAGTGCAGATTCTAGAGGCTTAGATGCTGTTACTCAGGTGAGCACATCTCTAGTTTTTAACTTCCACAATATTGCAGATATCCACAAAAGAACCACATTTTTATTTTTTTAAACATTGCCCCTCACTAGGATTTCTCCTGTATCGAGGGTACAGTTTACAAACATACATGTCACATGCACACACAACCAGACCCGAAACAACTATCTGTAGATCATACAAATATTTGTTCCGTGCGGGGATCGAACCCGCGGCACGTAGCGCGTATTGTGGCAACCCATAGAGCAATATAAAATAGACACAACAGAAAATCTATTGTTTTTGGGTGCTAGCGAGAATTCACAGCCTAATGAATTAACCATTTGAACATTTTTTTATTGACCTTTGCATGAACATGTGCAACAAAAATTTGCGGATGGATAAAAAAGAACCATAACTCCACCATGATTGATATTAAAATATTTATTTTTATTTTCTAGGTGTTGGCAGAAGTGACATTAAGACCACAACTGTCCACAGAGGAAATAGAAGCAGCCAGACAAGCTGTTGCTTTTGAACTTGAGACTCTCTCAATGAGACCTGAACAAGAGACTATTTTGATGGATATGATTCATTTGGTAAGCATTTGCACAAAATTGCATGAGGTTAAGCAAACTTTTCCGTTTCACCCCAAATTTTAAATATTATATTGTATTGCATATTTGAAAACATCATGATCATCACAACCATGTTGGGGCTGGTTTCCAGTCTAACTTGATGTGGCAGAGTTAGTGATGGGCTGAATATGCCTTAAACCAAATACAAATATTTGGTGCGCTTTATCAATAGTTGCAATTACAAATCTTTGCATGTTGAAATCATGAACCGCGTGGCCCTTTCACTCGCTGACCCCCCTCCGCCCTAAAATAGTGAAATCTCAATAAATAGCCAAAAATCAATGATGAATCATAGAAGGTGGTCGAACATTTGAACATATTGCCTTGACACTAACAGGCATGGAGGCAACTTTTTAATGCAAGTATCTGTATTTGGCAGAATGTTTTGCATTTTAGCCGAATATTCGGCAGAATACGAATGATCGGTAAACCTGCCGAACATCTAACGAATATTCAGCTTATTCCTAGGCAGAATATAATATCACTATCTGACCAGGTGCCATTGGATTTCTGGGTCTGCAATAACTATAGAGAGGATTTTAATATTCTAGGTAATAATAAAAGAGAGAACAATTTCATCAACCATGCTGTAAAAAGTATCATTGTTAAAAGTGGATCAATTATTTTTTTTACATCCCAGGGTCCTTATCTTTATTTCTGTTTTATCCACATTGCCAATGAAACTACTGTATAGAAGCTTATTATCTTTGTAAAAATCTTAGTATTGCACTGTATTTTAACTTTTTTGTCTTATACTTGAACTATTTATTTTTCTTGTGTGGAATTGATCAACATTGGTTAACAATCTACTATTGTGGACAAGTTCACCGACAATAAACCATTATTTTTTAATCACCAGAAAACAATTAAATATTTTCTCTGTTCATCAGTCTACACATCTTTTGTTTGTTCCTCAATTTCAGAGTTGGTCCCATAAATCAACTCTAAAATCGAGAAACAAACAGCTATTCCATACAAATAATTTAATATTACTCTACTAAATGTATGGAACACCAGATTTTTGTATTGTGATATTTGCATTGTTTCCCTAGTGGAAATTGTGTAGAATCATGAGTAGAACTAGACTTTAAAATTTTAATGGTAATAAAAAATGTGGGCCTATATCATTATGTTTAGAACAAAATGACCTGTTTATCATGAATTTTTATAAGGGTAAATGACCGTTTTCATTTTAAACAACTGTTATAATGTTGGTGAACATAGTCCTAAATTAGAAATTGACGAATTTAATTATTATCTTTACAGGCTGCCTACAGAGGAAATACTCTTGGACTGCCAAAGATTTGTCCACAAGAGAATGTATATAAGATAGATCGTAATATCATATTAAACTACCTAAAAAACCACTATACACCTGATAGAATGGTTGTTGCAGCTGTTGGTGTAAGTAAATCAATAACTAGATTTTTTCTGTTAAATGGTGAATACTTTCTTTTAAACACATGTCACGCTTCTTTATATCTATAGCACCTTTAACTTTTTAGCTCATTTAGATTATATGCCTTTCCAGGTTGATCATGAACCATTTGTGGAGTTTGTCCAGAAATATTTTGTGGATATGATGCCTACTTGGCATGTAGACCAAACTGAAATATTCAAACCTAAAGTTGACAAGTCAATGGCACAATACACAGGGGGGATGCAACAGGTATTAAAATTAAATTATTCAATCAGTTATTTTATGTTCGTCAATAAATAATTATAATGATAACATGCTTATTTTAAATTTCAGGATGAATGCGAAATTCCTCTTTATCCAGGATCTGATCTCCCAGAATTATCACATGTTGTTATTGGATTAGAAAGTAAGTGTAATATAATAAAACTTAGCTTACTTTAGGAAATAGGTCTATCGCAAGTTAAGTTATGCCCTTATGGTGCTTTTCCACCGAAGAAGGCGAGACGAGTCGAAAAATTGTGTGGCAAAATTTCAATTCGCTCCTAGGGCTTCTTCGGTGCAAATGATCTGGATTGGCGAGGATATGCGTGACGAGAATTTAAATATTTGTTGGTATAATATTAAACCGTATTGCTGCGCTCATAAATTATCTCCCAATATCGTGATAATTTTGGTGGACTTTGATCTGCGAGATTTCAATTCTCTGCCATCCAATACTCGCCTCGCCTCGTCGGTAGAAAGGCACCCTTTTAATCCATTTTATTTGGCGTCGTTAGCAATAATGTAATCTTCCATTCATCTCTATCAAACGTTCTCTCGTGTTTATCTTGTTTTCTTAACTTGTGGAATGTTTGCTTCAGGTTGCTCACACAGTGACCCTGACTTCGTGCCAACGTGCGTGTTAAATATGATGATGGGTGGCGGTGGCTCGTTTTCGGCTGGAGGCCCCGGCAAAGGGATGTACACCCGATTGTACACCAACGTTTTGAACAGGTAACTATATTTGTATTACCATCCATTAAAATAACTTATAATGTTAAGTATACATAAAGTGGAGGTGGACTACGTATGTACACTGCCTAATCGGGAAATTCGACTGTTGCATGTTTCTTAGTCGACGACTATACTCCATTTGAAATTCTAACATACCTATTTACAGTTTATTCAACCGATTTTGACTTCTATTCCGTAGTCGTAAGGATGGCATTAAAACCAAAAAAATGTGTTTACAATATCAACTGTTTACTGCAGCTGTAATTTGTCATGTCACCAACCAATTCCAATTTATCTACACTCAAAGGCACATTTAACCGGCCACGTACATTTTGTCAATTTCTTCAAAATTTTACAGTAATTTAATTAATTATGTTATCTTATTATATTGGGTGAACCTTTACGAAAAAAATGAAACATGTGTAATTTGTGAAATGGTTTAATTAAGACAAAAAAATTAAAAAATTGACAAAATGCAGTGTTCTAACAAAAAATTTAATTAGTAAAATGTTTTTTTTTTTTAAAAGTGTGCTCTATGTTAACGGATTAATAATGTGTATTTCCTCCTCTGGTCCTTATGACCTCTTGCAACCGATTTAAAAGCTCGTCTATATGTCTTGGATGTCGCTTTGGGGAATGTTCTCTCACTCCTCAACAGCTGCAGTTTTCAACTCACTGATGGTCGTAGGAGCTGGTGTACTACTCCGGATCCGTCTTTTAAGATTGTCCCATACATGCTCTATCGGGTTCAGGTCAGGACACCGAGCTGGCTACGGTAATCGCTGAATATTGACGGCGTCCAAGTAATCGGTGACAACTCTCGCGGTGTGTGCACTAAAACAAAATTGTCGCCAATAAATGGCGCAAACGGAATCACATGTGGTTCTAGGGCTTCTGTTACGTATCTGTGAGCATTAACACTGCCTCTATCGAAGACGACCAACTCTGTACGGGCGTCGTAACAAATGCCACCACACCATTATCGAGCCTCCTTCGTAGCCCACTGTTTCAACCACAGCACACTCTGCAAACCTTGCACCGCGGCGTCTATACACGCGCTGACGTCCATCAGGGCCTCGTAGAGCGATTCTTGATTCATCAGAGAAGAGAACTGCCTTCCATTGTTCTGAAGTCCAATTTAAATGTTCTCGAACAAATCCAAGTCTCGCTCTTCTGTGAGTTGCGGTCAGTTCTGGGACTCGAACTGGTCGAAATGCTCTCAGATCCCTCTCTGCTAATCGTCTTCTTATTGTTCTTAGGCTCACACTTACATTTCGTACCTCAAACAAGCGGTTACGAGCCTCGGTAGCTGTTGTGAACCGATTTCGTAGAACGTTCGAGACGATGTAACGATCATCTCTCTCTGATGTACACCTTCTACGACCTTGCTCTGGCCTTCTTGTGTAGGAACCGGTCTCTCTGTAACGCCAGATAGCATCTTGTATAGTGGTTCGTAGATATTCAAGCATTCGTCCAACCCGACACTGGCTAAACCTAGCGTCTGCAAGTGCCACAGCCTTGGCTGCTCCAGCTGCATCTAGTGGCTTTTTTTTTGTTGTAAATGAAATCACGGCACCCCAGAACCTCGGTTTTATTCGAAGAAATGGATTCACAACGTTTTAAAACAAATGTATCCTTCACAAAAAATAAGCGGCAAAAATTTCTAATTTCGACTAAACTGATTATTGTTGAATAAAAACCACAGATGTAAAAAAAACGCGGGTATGATTGTTTCGTTTATTGCAGATATATCCAATTAAGAAGTTACGTCTAGTAGTCAAAGCGTAAGTTACCTTAAACAAACGATATGTAATTTGAGACGGGTGGATGGCTAAATGTGCCCCTGAGTGTATTTCATCAATCGATGTCCAACCGCGAAAGTCGTAAAAACAAGTGAAATAAAAGTAAGAAACATAAACAATACTCGACCTCCCCTGTGCAAGTCCAATACATGCTCGGCTCTGTAATCATCCCGGTGACCCGGAGATGCCCGAACTTTACCGAAGACAGAATGATCGGCATTACCGACTGGTCGGCCGATTAATCGGCATTTTTCTAGTCGATTAATCTGCTAGACGGTTGCAAAACCTATACTCGGATCATCTCTAACCACTAACTGTTGCCATTATTATGGCATGAGCGATTCTGACTGTGACTGGCTAGCCTTCCTATTGGAAGGCTAGCCAGTCAACAATGGTGACATCGAGGCTGACTGCCCAGGCTGCGCTAGACGATCTCGGGTTTCATCATTCGTGGAGGCTCTTTCCTTGTTATTCTACGTTACGGGTCGAATTAATTAAACAGCATCCGATCGTTGTCGCCTGAGAACCATAGAATTGTGCTGTCTACGTTTCGTCACTTGTACCTCAAATAATTCGTTTAATCATAATTTTTTCCAGATATCATTGGATGTTCAACGCCACTGCCTACAATCACGCGTACGGCGACACAGGATTGTTTTGCGTACACGCCGCCTCACCTCCCAACCGCATTTATGACACGACGCTAGTGATCGCACGAGAACTCGCTAACATGGCGGGCAAAGTTGGCGAAACGGAACTCAGGGTGACATATTAATACTAGTTTTATTGTCATATGTATTCTGATGCAGGTTATAGCCGATTCATTCAAAATTCGACTGAAGGATACCTGTCACTGACTGCGTTATGGCAATTATTAATGCAGCATAGTTACAAATTGCGCGAACATCAATTAATGAACCGAGCAGTATTCATCACCACTGTTCTAATGTTAAAGGAAAACATCGTGAGGAATGTCAGGCATGTCCTTAAAATTATTGGTTCCAAAATTGCTTGTTGTTGAAACATTGAAAGGCCTGGGTAATTTATGTAATATTATTATTTCCTTTATTAGGTATCGTTAAAACATATTTGTTTGCCTTTTTTCTTTTCAAAATAAATAAAAAGCGGACCAATCGGCATCGAGAACGTATTGTGTCTTTACAAGACACTTTAGTAGATTTTTAAATGTTTTTCAAAAAAATAAAGGCTATAAAAACATTTAAACATCCCACAATGTTAAAGTAGTAGCCCACCGGTATCGGGACAGGGTCAAGGCTACCGATGGTTAGAGCCGAAGAGAGTGGAACCCCTAACAATACGCGTCGTGTCCAGGAGTACTGCCGTCTGTATCAATCCGACCCAGCTGCTCAACGCGATCCTCATATGTCAGGGGTTGGCAACCTGCAGCTCGCGAGCCACATGCGGCTCTTTGGATGTGAAGCTGCGGCTCTTTAGTTCCATTCGCAAATCACTAGGTGGTCCTGGCATTATTTGCCAAATAGACGAAAGGTTGTGGGAAAAATAAAATAAAAATTGTGGCTCTTTAAAAACTTTGAATTTTGTAAATTGTAATTTTTGACTCTTCCGACTCAAAAGGTTGCCGACCCCTGTCCTAAAATGTTTATCGAGGTTCGTAGCTATTAAACCATTGGCTGTAAAGACTATCTCGGTACAATGATTGCTGAGTCCACTATTATTATTATCAGCCTATACTGTCCCACTCATGCGCAAAAGCCTTCCTCGTGATCCCGCGTCTTTTCCTTCCAGCCTTCAAGGAATGTATCCATTTCGTCCTGCCATCTCCAATGTACATATTTATGTATACAGTTAGTAATATGTTTTTACGTTTCCATTGCAGAGAGCAAAGACCCAGTTGCAGTCAATGTTATTGATGAATTTAGAAGCCAGACCAGTAGTATTTGAAGATGTTGGCCGACAAGTACTTGCAACAGGCAAGAGGAAGCCACCTTCATTCTTTATAAATGAAATTGGTAAGTGTTATTATTTAATCTGTAGACTTAGTATTGTATACAGGGTCAGTCTTGGACTATGGATCATACGAAGTAGTGTTACAGCCGTTACAGGAGACCTCCATGTGTACCCATCACACCTCCATGTATGTTCAGTGATATTGGCTAGTTTAGGAAATAATTAAGGCATTTAGGGTAATTTCAGTATACGGTACCAATCCTAGAAAATTACTTCCTTAATTCCCACTCGTAACATAACGTAACGTATGTATAATTCACGTATTAATTTATTTTCTATTGCAGAGAAAATAACTGCTGACGATGTAATTCGCGTTGCGAGACGAATGTTAAGCTCGAAGCCGTCCGTAGCCGCTCGCGGCAAGCTGGCGCACCTTCCCACCTTCGAAGAAATCATAGCCAACATGGCCATCAGTAAAAGTGACGCGTCGCCTCAGGGACGAAGAATAAATCTGTTCCGCGCTTGAATAATACGTATAGGACACATCTGGCATTATTAATTGTAACGTAGTCATAAATTGTTAAAAATAAAGCTATTCATTTACTATAAACGATGATAAAAAAAAATTGGGTATGGTATGTTTTTACTCTATTTGTCGGTTTTACTTAGTACTTACTTTATTATTTTAATCTAAACTATACAAAGCTTAAATATAACTTGTGCTAAATTTCAGTATAACAATACCTACTTGCCTTTTTTCACGTTATTTTTTTGTCCGAAAATATGAAGTCTTCGAAAAATCACGAAAGTGTAAGTTGATTGAAATGTCATCTATCATATAAAAAATAATCAGATCGATATTCCACAACTAGACCCCAAGACCACGAAATATTAATATGGTTCCACTGTGGGGCGTCCTGTACTGACTTGTATGTATCGTAATATACTCGTCAAAACAAAATAAGGGCCACCTTATACTTTTGATCTTCTGGACAAATTATGAGGTTCCTAGGTTTCTAAGTTGTAAAATTCATTGAAATGATTTGTTTTTAATGAAATGGGCTTAAATTTTACACAATCCACAGAAAAGAAAAACAATTTTACAACATTTTCAAGAAAAAGTGCAATTTCAGCAAAAAGTACACTTGGACTAAAAATGCAATTAAAAATTAAATTCCACGGCGTTTATTATTTTTCCTTTTTGAATCAATATCTGGTGTAACCGCCTCCTTTCTGAACATATTCTTGAAGCCTAGAGGGCATTTACTATCAGATGCCGCATTGTTTCTTGAGGGATTTGTTCCTAGCTCAATTTTAGGACATTTAAGGACTGTCTTTCATTGTCCAGTGATCAATTTATGTCTCATACTCTTCTTTTCAACAGATCCCATATGTGTTCAATTGTGTTCAAGCCCGAACTGTTCGCTGGCCTCGGCAACACTTGTATACAAGCCTGTTCTAGTGTCTCTCTGGTGGCTCTTAACAGTATTTATAAGCGCATGCATTGCCGTGCAAAAGTTTGAAACCTGTACCCACTTGCTATGCAAATGGCACCACATAGAGTCTTATGACCTCCTGGATGTATCGTTGAGTTGTTACTGTACCCTAGTTCTGAATTATAAGCTCAGTTCTTCCAGTTTGGCTTATGCCTCCCCACACCATAACATTGGGCCCCCCAAATCGATCACTGTTGTGGATGCAGGCATCTGCAAATTGCTCCCTTTTCATCTCCACACCCTTATGCAACGGTCAACACTAAAAACTTTTACTTTGCTCTCATCTGTAAAAAGCAATGTGCTTCAGTCCAATTGTTGCCTTGCGGATGTTTATTGATTTGCATGATGAATACTGGTCTATGGAATTCGCACCACTTGACTCCTGGACAATTGCTGGTCTTCATAAAACTGGTTTCTAATTGTTTGGTCACTAAGTCACGTGCCTGTGGCCAGGCACAAGCGGGTTTGCAAAGAGCGGGAAGTGACGGTGCTCTCTCTGCGTGCATGTAAGTCTATGTAGCGGTTTTCCTGAGCGGTGATTCCCCTGGATCTGCCTAATTCCTGACTTCTGACAAAATTTTGGATCTCATAAAAGCAATTCCAGGCATTCTGAATCGCTCGCTACGAAAATCTCGGCTGTAAAACTACAGATCGCTACGAATAGCCTTCTTGGATGAGTGTTATGGTCCTGGTCGTTGTAGTCAAGTCTATTTGAAGTCGAACCTGTGGAATTATGTTAAATTGCACACTACGCATACTATTGTTTTACGCACTAACTCGACACAATAAACTGTTCTCAGTACAATACAAATGTTAAATGAGCTTAAATTTCACGTTAAAAACGGTAAAATTAATTGGTTTCAAAAAAAATTATAAAATCTACCCATTTTAACGGTTTTTCAAGCGGAATGCTGTTAAAGTGTTCGCAAACACTTAAGATAATACAACGCTGTACAATTTACCACATGGATATAGTTAATGATCATTAAATCACCCATAATGTCGAAATATGCAAGTGGCCCTTATTTTGTTTTGACGAGTATATATACATACATACGTAACACTTCAAAGGGATTTGTCGAAAAACCGATAGCGGGTGTGTGTATTCACGTTACATTACACGTGAATGTGCCGGTCAGTCGCCGGCTTAATAAGATACGAGAGATCTTCATAACGGTCCTGTCGCGGTCGCCACCACGACAGGATCGTTATGCAGATCTCTGGGACTGGTCTCAAGCTTGTCTTCGCTCGAGACAAGCTTGAGACATTTGTGAGTTTTATGGTTGTTGAAATAAAACCCAAAAAGCTTTTGTAAACTACTTGTATATGTGTACAAAAAACGGTACAAAACAATAAATTAGTTGTAAAAAATACAAAGGCTTGTCTTTCGATTGTCATGTGATGAATGAATACGTATTACATATTAATTAAGTAAAAACATTTAAAAATAAAATTGATGAAATTTACTGGATAAACAAGCATCCGAAACTCGTTTATAGGGTTAACTACTTTTCGAAAGGTAGTCAAATTTTCAGGGGAGGTTACTTATATTTTATTTTAAATTTCTTTATTCCTGTCTGCGTCTATTAATCAAAATGTGACGCAATTTGGTTCAATATAAAAATACAAAATAATTTGTACCTATCGGAAGAACGCATAGCCTGCTACCACTACTAAATTTCGCAATGCAGCAAGTCCAGCTCTCTCTACCTTAAAGGTAGGCTAAGACTAGGATATTTTCATATGAATGTAATTTCTAAATTACCATGATTTAATTAATAATATTATTTATAAATGTGGCGACCCTTTGAAAAGTATCTAACACAGCATGAAGGACTGCATGGAAGCGCATCCTTGGCAGCCTCGGTGGCTTGGTATAGCATAATAGCATGCATCACGCGTGCATGCTATTATGAAAATCAGTAACCACGCGCCTAGCCTCCGAAGCTGGCGAGAATGCACATTTCATGTCTGACCTATTCGGTTAATGCCTCGCATCGACTGTAGCATCATCACACTCGAGTTGTAGCACGTGGTACCCGTGGACAATATGTTGGCGTTTCTATTCTCAAGCGATTGTAGATTGCACAGCTTATGTCAATTAAATTTATTTTGCTGGCATTTCTATTTTCTAGAGATTGTAGATTGCCATTTGTCTAGGGAGGCTGGTCGGATGATTCATTTGTACCAACCTCTTTCTCCACTGTGCCCAAACTGCACTTATACATCCTCGAATGTCTTTAACGATGCTGTCGGGCTCAGATATCTAGCACAAATCAAGTATTCAAACGCATCGGTTTCTTTTAACAATATCGAATTTACGCATCGTCCGCGTTCTGCGTGCCGATTTGCCCGCTCCAAGCTCTTCATCAATCGGAGCGCCGTACGCCGTTGATGCGTAAAAGCGAGATACTTAGAGCAGAAACGTAATCTAGGGCCTTTGTTCGTTCCCTTCCCTAAGCATATTGTTCCGGAATTCGTGCTGTCTAGAGCATGTACTCGATCTTCGCCACATTGAGTTTCATACCGCCGTTTTTAAGTGCCTGCTTCCAGGTGTTCAGCCTGCGTATACATCAGACGCTCATGGACGTTCGCCGTTGTTTTATCGAGTACACCCTACGTCGAACAAATGGATTTGCTAGTTCGTGGCTTCTGCCAGTGAGACTGCTACTAGTGTAGAGCACTTCCAGCCACGTCTTATTTGTAAGCCCTCGACCGATTCTTGTGTACATCGTGATACGGCTGGTTTCTCCACAGCTCCAAAAACCAGGGTTTCGTCAGAGCCTCGTCAGTCATAATAGCAACAGAGTGTACAACAGACAAGTGGTGTTGGTTGAGTTTGGCCTTTGAGTTATACGTAGGAGCACGTCAATACTGACGTCGCGTCGCTACCCATCTTCTCAATATAGGTAATTTCTTTAGGCGGGCCGGGCGGCGACTTAATTTCACTCACGAGGGTAGATCGGTAGTCAATTCTTATTTGCCGAGAAATCACACGGCGCGTAACATTTTATTTGTGTTGGCGACTCTGAACATCCTCACTCTCTCTCTTAACATCATCACATGACAATCATGAACACTTTTTTTTTTGCCTTTAATTACTATGAGTGCATTTTATAAAAAAAAAATCTCATTTTTATTTCACTCGGGAAGTATATCAAGGTGATACCATTATGTTATGCTTTTAACTGTGCTAATTTGACAGCAATTTTCGCGGCTTCATCGAGATTATTCATAATATTAAGTTCAAGCCCGCATGTTTCGAGCAGTGTTCTTGCGTTTTTTGAGTTGTTGCCTTCTAGTCTAATGATAAGTGGTTGTTTTAGAGGAGCCTTTTTGCACGCATCGATAAGACCTGTCGCAATTATTACACAGTCGACGACACCTGCAAATAAGCAAGCCATAACAATAAAAATACATACGCTATGAATTGAGAACATCTTCCTTAAAAAGACCATCATCTTCATACAGAATAAGACAGCATCTTATAAACCCGATTTATAGTTTACGTCGTCGTCGTTGGCCGTTGATTTCTTTTTACTGCCTGTTTGTAAATGAAACTAACTGGCCCAAGCATATATACTCATCGACATAGTGGATCTCTTGCCCATTCGACCCTTTGGCTGACTGAAAGTTGACCCTTGTTCGGAAAAGGCTAGGTTGAAGATGATGCCAAATAGGTACGTACACACAGGTATGTATTTACATCACAACTTACCACCAAACACATTGATGAAAATAGACTTCACTTTAGGATCTGATTCCAATATCTTCAAAGCTACTGTAACTTGTTTTGGGCCGACACCACCACCAAGATCCAAGAAGTTTGCAGGTCTTCCCCCATGCAAGACAATGATGTCCATGGTGGCCATAGCCAGGCCAGCACCATTCACCATGCATCCAATGCTGCCATCCATGTCTACATACTCAAGACGATGTTCAGCAGCTAATATCTGAAAATGCAGCATAACTGCGAATGAGATTTGATGAAAAGATGTTTTAAAATTTCATTTTTAGGGCATCTTACATAAAATCATGCCTGTTTTCCCCGAAAGGTTAGGCAGATAGAGTACCTAGGTACGTACTGAAGCACAATTGACTACAAAAAGGTTAAGACTATTATTTTTAAAATCGACACGAAAAACAAATTATTATAAAAACAAAACCCGACTGCAAAAAAACTAACTGAAAATATGGAAAAAAGTTTTTTTTTTTTTAATTTAAATAAATAGATAATTTTAACTCTGTTGGTGAATCGGCCAAGTTTCTTATAAAAGTGCGTGTGGCTCACACTAGCAAACTCACTTTAAGAAATTTTGATATTGCTAACTTTTAGCTTTAGTGCCCAAAGGACACAAATTGTGCTATCATAGTTTGGAAGTTATGGCCCCATATCATAGAAAGAATTTGCTGGCGTGACGTTCACGCTAGCAATCTCACCTTAAGTACGCCATACGACGCGGGCGATCACACAAAACCACGGATATCGGATATCTATGCACAAAACCGTTCAGTTATTTAAGCGGATGTTGTCGGGCGATTGCGCCGGTCAGCCCATAAAATAGTAGGGTGAAAGTCGCACTACGCAACGCGCTCACTACGTACGCAAGCCGTTCAATTATTCCAGATCAGCGAGCGACATTCGCACGAGTGACTTTCATACCAAAAAATGAACTACTGAACGTAGCCCATGATATGGGTATTAAATGAAAGGGTTTGCTGAGAAGAATACGAAAAATGCAGTCCAACTTAAAGTCGAAGTCAAAGTCAACGGCGAAGTCAAATTCAAAGATTTTTTTATTTCAACTGGGCCTTATTTTATTCCCAAGCGCTCTTCGATGCGATCGCCACAGGCTCTGGCACCCGACCGAGGAGCGTATAAACTGAATGCAATCAACCGTCCGTGTGCCGGGGCATGCGTTAGCATCCCTATATAGTTTGTGGCCGGGGTATTCCAGGCGCTCTGATCCGCGATGACATGTGCGCCATGCGGCGGATCTCAGGGCCATTTCAGCCCTAATTAGCTGTTTTAAAGATGTCCAAAGTAACCAAAAAAACTCAACTTCTTTAAAAAAATAATAAGGTTATGTTTTTTTACCAACTCTGGTGAGTTCTGTAACTACAATTTCAAGCAGTTTAGGTACAAATTCCACTCTGTGGAATGGAAATGTGAAATGGTTCATTGGGTGACTTTTGGATGACATCTCCCACAGTTTCAGTGTAATTGCACCAAGGGATGTTTAATGAGTATGTGAGATAATAATTACATGTACTTATATTTTTTTGTTTGTCTACTTGTTTGTAGTGCTAGGTAGGTAAGCTTTTTGTTAAGAAGTAGGTACCTACAGTTTTTTTTAATAAGAAATGAACTTTTTAAGCTTCCCATGAAACTTACTTCTTTTGGATCTTTCTTAGTCTTACATGTATCATCAAGGGAGAAGATCTCCACTTGCCTGAAGCCGGCATTATCATCACAGACGACCTTAGCATCTATAGCGACCACCCGCCCATCATCTGTTTCCGCTAGAGGGTTAACTTCTAGTGTTACTGCATCTATCTGGAAGTAGAAAAACAAATAAGTATAAAAGGTTGGTACAAAATTACTTTTTTATAGAATAAATATAGTTACCTCCAAAAATATTTGCCACAATTTTTTTAGGTTGTCAACACATTGCTGCTTCAATGCTTCTTTGAATTCTAGAAAATCAGCTAGTTGACCTCCTAACTCATCTGTTATGCCTTTATGTATGTCTACGGAAATAGTTTTTATCAATTGTGGAGACTTTACAGCGACTTCCTCTATGAGCATGCCACCAGCAGGGGATGCTACTATTGCAGCTCCATGGTATGCGCCAGTCATCACAATACTGAAGTATGTTTCTCGTTTAATGATAGCACGTCCGGTCACCAACACTTTATCCACTAGTACTCCCTCTGGAGGTGTTTGTTTTGTTATCAACTTGTGACCCATCATACTTTTCACCAAATTTATAACATCATCACGGTTTTTAGTCAAGTGAACACCTCCTTTGAAACCATTGTCGAAGTGACCTTTACCTCGACCACCGGCTAAGATCTGAGCTTTCACAACGTATTCATCAGCCTTAAAATCCGAAAATGGTGTTACGTCCATACTAGCATCTATCACTCGAAAGTCTTGAATTGTAACTTGATGTCTTTTAAACAAGTCCATACTGTGGAACTCCTGCAATTTTAAGGTTCTTCTTGACGTTAGTTGTGGAAAACATCTGGGCGTTAACACGGTAAATAATTTTAAATTGTTTGATTTCTTCAAAGCAGCCATAGCGAACTTTATCCAGTCACGGGAATCTTAACACATGAAAAAATAATAAATAATACGGTTACTATCAATGTAATTTCAATCGGATTCTGCATAAAATCAGTCAAAGAATAACATTTTTGTTGAATGAAAATTTGGCTTGATTCATCTGTTGATATGACTGGTTCTTTATTAAAAGTCTTCGTCTTTGGAACACAGATTAGATAAATAAATAATATGTACAGTACGAAGTAAATAATATGTCCATGGTCCCAAGCTTTGGAATTTGGAATCAAAATCGCGCAAGAAACAAAAACCTTTTTCTTTTTTATTTCTGACCAATAGCACTGACCTCATAGACTTGGGATTTCGTTTAGACCTCTTTGTCGTAAGCGGGTTCTCATCACAGACATATTAAATGGGTTCTTCACAAGAGGTTCTTCATCTGATCTTTAATGCAGGCTTTAATAACTCAGTGAGCCCAGTGAGCTATAGCCATAGATTATACAAATACTAGCCTTACAGCATAGTAGAGCATGTAGCCCGTAGCCCCTTTCAAGACAAATTTCAGAAAAGTTTAGGATAAGACAGGTATTCTTTAATTAAAATTGACTATGGCAGAGAGGAAGATATGAAAGTGAGATAACTTACCTACATTGGAAACCAACTACCTATAATATACTTTTTTTTTACAACAAACGAACAAATCGAAGCCCGCCACTGTGCCACACTTATTAGGTAGGACACATCTCAGAAGAGACTGTAAAGAGGTCCCGGGGATCCGGGAAACTGTAAAAAGACTCCCCCTTATCTGAGCTGTGCAATGAACGGTACATGCACATGACCACAATGTGTCGCCGTCTTCTAGGGGGCCGGCCGCTCAGTCAGTACGCAAGAGTTCCCACTCTGTTCTCTTTCGACGCCATAGGCCCCCCGGCAGATGGTGCGAGGTGGAGGATCCTTTATTTACCTAGTGCCTACCTAATTTTGGGTAACAGACATGTTTGGGGAAACCTTACGACCATTCTAGGCTATTTTTGCATTACCATGGCACAGCCTTACATCGAGTTCTGAATACCGCTGCGGCATTTATGGATCCTCCTTAAGGCCTCAACCATATTAGACACCTGTGTTCATAATTTGCTACATTTCTTAGTATTTTAACCCGCACCGTGGGGGCATAAGTTTGTAGTGTGTATCTGTGTCTGACAGTGGCCGAGTCATCGTAGCTCCAAAACGGATGGACCGATTTCAATGCTGTATTTTTTAGTGAAAGCTAGTTTAATCGGGAATCATCTTACCTATGTCTAATGAAAATCTGTTCAGCCGTTCGAAAGTTAACAGCTCTTTTTCTAGTTAGAGTCGGGGGTTTTTGACGGTTGGGTTATAAATGCCCAAAACTCTACACTATTTACTTAAAAATAAAAGTTAGGTTAAAAGTTCTTAAGTTTTGATTATTGTATTATGCTATATAATTGGGGTGTATAATGTCTTGCGTTAGGTAATTAAGTTACACATTGTCTTGGCTTTTGGTATATATACTGTGCTTTTGGGGACAGCCTACAGTACAATAAATTTGAATCTGGTCCCAGCATTATAACTTGATGTACCTATAGTAGGTATTTAATTTTCGTTTAGGTTTTAATTTTTATATAGGTAATTAATTGATAAATTTTATATTATTATTAGAAACATGTATTTTCTATAACTATAAATTTTAATATAAATTCGTGCACCCGAACTCCACGCGGACGCGGTTACAACTAGTAAAAAATAATAAAAATTACCAAATCAACCTCGATATGTACTTATTTATATTATTTGGAAATGAAATGCTTACATATCTTTTTACTCTATATTCTATAATATTATAAACTATACAGTGTATTTAATTTTACTGGGACAGTACAAAGAAATCTTAAACCAAAGGAGCTCCAGGAAAACTTCTTTTCGTTGGGAGACATTCTCATTTTTTAATAAAAAAATAACTTCGTTGTAATTGAAATACACGCTTGATCAATTTTTTTACTATGCCTTTGTTTTTATAAACACTAAGCTCTTTTGGTTTGAAAGTTCCCTATCCCAGATAAATAAAACATACTGTACCTATAGGTACAAAAACATAACATAATTCATGGCAAGACATTTAACTTACATAAATACAACATGGGCTAGATTATTTTTCAAAATATTATCAATACAAATTCAATCTTTAAAATAAAAAAGTTAATAGTTGTTCAACAACGAACTCGTAAGGTAACCGACACGTATTGCACAAATGATTACATCACAATAGGGTAACTTATTTACAACAAATAAAATGATTCTTTGAACAAGGCAGGTCATCGCCACGGAATATAAGACAAGAGCAAAAGTCACACATTCACAACTCACATGGCACCATCCCATATTTACAGCTCACAAAGTCAATTTTACCATAGATTTTTTTTTTATATGTATTTAAAAAAAATAAAAAATGCAATAACGCGAAGCTAAAAAACAAACTAGGTACCTATTACGAAGTTTGCGTTACTCCGCAAAATTATGGCGCACTCGATCTTACTTGCCCTTTCCTCTTCTGTTTTATATTCCGTGACACGCCAAGGTATAAATTAATATAATTTAGATACTATCAATAAAAATAAAGATGTTTCAAGGCTGTTTACTTTATAACTATTATGAACACATTTTTCAAGAGAGCATTTAATCCACCCTGTTATGTTACATCATTATGCAAAATACTAGGCATATTTTTAATCGGAAAGCCCATACTTAGTGAAGTAACCCAGAAGGGGGTATTATATTCACCTTTATGAACAACTTTTACTATGGTATCAGTGCCGAAATTTAAAATTTTCTTAAAACATACATTTCGTCAATTAATATTGAACTGTTTGTAGTAAAGTTCAAAGAAGGTAGTCAACTTTTGTACATTATGTACCGTTATTATACTGCCCTCAGAAAGAAAAAAGGCATTTTTTTTTTAAATTGAGTTTTATTCATGTTCGATATCAGTAAAAAAAGGAATACCGTATAGGAACACGTAAAAAATTAATTTAAAAAAAAAAAGTTATGCCTTTTTTGGTGTTTTGTAATTGGATGTAAATCAAGGACATTGAATAGCCAGCACTATTATTTCAGATATATATATTTCAGATATCTTTATAAAAGTGCTCTTGTTTACTGTGCTAATTTGATAGCAGTTTTCGCAGCTTCATCAACATTGTTGATGATCTTAAGTGGTAGACCAGATTCTTCAAGCAGTTTTCTTGCTAGGCTAGAGTTGGTGCCTTCTAGTCTGATGACAACTGGGTGTTTTAGACGATGCTCTTTGCACGCTGCGATAATACCAGTCGCAATTGTAGCACAGTTGACAATACCTGCAAAAAAGCAAGCCAAAAAATTAAAAAAAAAACTCTTCAACTTTATTCAAGTCCTGAATGTATGACAACCAGCCTGTCCTTTAAATAACAGTATCCAAATATGGTTGGGCGGTTTCGGCAGTCGCACTGCAGTACATGGAAATACTGATATTTGGCTGTGTCTGGTTGGCTAACCCTAAAATTGATGGGAAAAGGCTAAGGCTAGGTTAAAAAACATTGAAAAGCCAACTTACCACCAAACACATTGACGAAAATACTCTTCACTTTAGGATCTGATTCCAATATCCTTAATGCAGCTGAAACTTGTTTTGGACCAACACCACCACCAAGATCCAAGAAGTTTGCAGGTTTTCCCCCGTTTAAGGAGATGATGTCCATGGTGGCCATAGCCAAGCCAGCACCATTCACCATGCATCCAACACTGCCATCCATGTCTATGTATACAAGGTTGAGAGAAGCAGCTTCTTTCTGAAAATGCAGCATAACAGAGTGAAAGTTTTCCATAATTTAATCATACCAGTTATGTAAGTTCTTTAAATAATACTATAAACAAATTAATTTTTTATACAAATGAACTAGGTGCTGTGTTTTGCTGAATGTAAATAATATTCTTAAATTACAGAGCGTTATCATCAAGTCATGCATTCTTATCAAATTGATAAACATAAAAGCCTGTTAAATATGATAGTGTTCATAGTGTTTCTATATTTTGCATTTTATCACATTCCATAGCAAACACAACTGTATTCCCTAAGTGCACAAAATAAATAGTACAATTGAAGGATTAGGGTATAAATGGCTTAGACAGAGATGTATTTATAGTATCCTCATTGACCTAAGAAGTTAGAATCAAACCTGGGCTGTATGCTTTTTAGCCGCGCTTGCGACCATTAAGGCTAAGTTATAGCATTCTTATAATTATCTATCACCATTTTATAACATAATATAATTATGGAGTTTGATCTTTTTGATTAAAATATAGATATAAAGTAAGTCATTGTTTCACAAGATAAAAATGGCAATAACAACACATACAAGTATTTATGTGATAAGAGGGGTTAGTCTGATAAAGGAGGTGATCACAGAATACTTCTGTTATTAACACTCTGTAAAATAGTGCTCTGCACACATACGATTTCGAGCGTATGTTATTGTGCGCTCCGATCCACAGATAAGACGGGTTCGTTCCGATCGAAGGTTCGTCGCGCGCTCCAACCAATTGCGATAAATGAGTAATAAAAATTACATTTGGAGTGGGTATGGTTATTTTTTTTTATAAAACATTGCCCCTCTCTAGGTTTTCTCCTGTGTCGAGGGTACAGTTTACAAACATACATGTCACATGCACACACAACCAGACCCGAAACAACTATCTGTAGATCATAGAAATATTTGTTATGTGCGGGGATCGAACCCGCGGCACGTAGCGCAGAAAGCTAATCGCTTAGCCACTGCGCCAACCGTGTCGTCGAATGGGTAATTGTACATATATATCATTCCGTGCTCCAATCTTTTAATCATCGCGCACGATAGACCAACCCTTCGGTGTGTACGCCCCACAACCTTTAAGTTAGATGAACACTACGACAAGCGAGTCAGAATCACGAGCTCCAAACCGTACGTGTGTGGGATGCTTATGATAAGCAGATTATACAAGTTTACTATCTTCAAGCTAATCAATAATGTTATAAGTTTGGTTACAATTGTCCAAGGTCTTTATTTTTATGAGATAATTATTGCCTGCTTAATCTAAACACTAAGATCTGCCTACTTGTTATAGTGTAGTAGTAATTAGGGATGAGATGATTTAATAATAATAATAATTGTTTATTTCTGACACTAAATCCAATTAAAATAATTTTTTTTTAAGTTGTTAGATTATAATCAACTACCTATATCTTTTTCACTGCAATGAAAACAGAAACCAACCAAAAATGTTTATAAACCTCGGAAGGGATCCAGAGAATCCCCCAAAATTCGAAATTTCCGAGTTTTTGTTCCATCCATTCCATTTGTGATTAGTAAATAATTATAAAACAAAATGATAGTGTTTTTTTAAAGTGGCACTATCTAAAAACTGAATACCAATGTTTAAATTATTATTAAAATGAAAAACTTTTTTTTTTTTTTTTTTTTAAGCGCTTCATTTTTATCATTTCTGATGGTAATGTAAATTACATAAAATTGCTCAATCAAGTGCAAGGAACTTTTAGTCCTACATAACTTACTTCTCTTGGATCAGTCTGAGATGTATCGTCAAGGGCAAATATCTCCTGTTGCCTGAAATTGGCATTATCATCAAAGTTGATCTTAGCATCTATAGAGATCACTCGCCCATCATCTGTTTCCACCAGAGGATTAATTTCTAGTTGTGTTGCATCTACCTGGAAGAATTAGAATAATTTAATAACATAATTTGAGAAGCTTGGTAAATATTTTTTTAAGTTAAAGGGAAGACCTTCAAAAATAATTCCCAAAGTTTTTTAATTTCTTCCGCACACAGCTGTTTCAAAGCACCTTTGAATTCTAAGAATTCAGCTATCTCATTTGCTAACTCATCTGTGACACCCTCATAAATGTCTACAGGAACAGTTTTCAACAGGTGTGGAGTCTTTTCAGCTACCGCCTCTATGTCCATGCCACCAGCTGGGGATGCCACTATAGCAGCTCCATTGTATGACCTCTCCATCACAATACTGAAGTATGTCTCCCGTTTAATGTTAACACTTTCTGCCACCATCACTTTATCCACTAGTATTCCATCTTTGGGTGTTTGTTTTGTTATCAGCTTGTGTCCAATCATATTTTTTGCCAATTTTAATACTTCATCACGGTTTTTGGTTAAGTGAACACCTCCTTTAAAGCCATTGTCGAAGTGACCTTTACCTCGACCACCGGCTAAGATCTGTGCTTTCACAACGTATTCATCAGCCTTAAAATCCGATAAAGGTTTAGAGTCCAAATTAGAATCTAACACTCGAAAGTCTTGAATTGAAACTTGATATTTTCTTAACAAATCCTTACTATGAAACTCTTGCAAGTTTAAGTTTCTTCTTGATGTTAGTTGTGGACAATATCTGGGCGATAACACGGTAAATAGTTTTAAATATTTTGTTTTCTTCATAGCAGCCATAGCGAACTTTGTCCAGTTACGAGAATCTTAACCTATGGAAAATAAAAATAACTCAATTCCAATAAATTATGACTACACTGTTCTTGAGAGTATTTATTATACAAACAACAATAGAAACGAGTTAAATAAAGTGCAATTTTAATTCTAACCGATACATACATACCTCTTACACTACACTGCACTATGGAACAATCATCCGATATACTATTGTAGTCTTTGGGAACAATATCTCTGTACTGTATAGTCTGTACTGAAAGTGTGAACTAGGCGTGTGTAACTCTTTACGGAACCGACTCACTGATACGAATCTTTGAAGTGACACGAATGATTGGATCAGTAACAACGTTTCAATCGCGTCATTCGGATCTGAATCTTTCCACGCGACGCGTCGCTTGCGAGGCGACTGAGTCACTGAGCACAGACTAGTTAGAGATACTACGTATCAGACTGCCAACTGTAGTACAAAAACTCTCACCACTAAGTTTTAATGTCGTATGACGTTTCTTTTTTTTTTATTGTCGAACCTTTCCCCGGCCTCGTGGCAAAGGAATTTGACTGATACAGCCCAATACGCCTGTAGGGACCGATTTATATTTTTTTTCATTTTCTGAAATTATTTTGAGGAAAAATGATTAAAACAGCACATTACTTATTAAACGATTTATTTTTCAAAAGCCTTTTTTGCATCGCAGGCAATACACGATTTTATGAGTGGTATACATCAGTGCCCTTTAAAATTCTATTTATTTATTTAATCATTTATGTACACACATGAAAAATAACAGAAAACATTAAATAGGAGAACAAAGTACAAAGGTGCCGCTTATTTCATTAAAGAAATCTCTTCCAGCAGACGAAGCAGAGAGGAGAATTTAAAACACGAAATGTAGACAGCGATGTACAAGAATAGACTAAAACTACAAATTAAATACAATAATATAAACTTATGTAAAATACCAACATAAAACAAATACACATAAATATTAAAACATACATAAATAAATACAAACATATTATATACATAAATTGCAAATGGAAGATGCTATGACAGGGAGAGATAATGCTCTTTGACACGTTTTTTAAAGGTTGAGATAGTTTCACAGTTCCTTATCTCAGGTGGGAGTGAGTTCCACAACCTAACCCCATGCACAGAAAGGGAATAGGAATAGAAGAAAAGTACGGAGTACGGGTTATTTATTGTGAACCTAATAGCAATGAAATTATTGAGGACACTTGTCTTGTATTCAGTACAGATGATGGAATCAAATGGATACTTGGATATAATTATAGCTTTCATATTTGATGAAACACTATTTTGATGGGCATTGGTTTCGAAGTATTCATTTGTTTCATAACAACTGTACTAAAACAGTATTAGTGTATAATCTATGACTGAAACACCTTACTGCACCTTCCGTTGGATCAGGTCAGGATCAAAGTTCAGGCGATTTTTTGCTGCAATATATTCTCTGTGTCTTATCCAGTCATGATGTTAGTTTACTCACTTGTAACATGTTTTCTGGCATGCATCGCAATTTAATTGTAGTTTATTTTTAAAAAATGCACAACTACAACTTTAGTTTTATAAAAGTTATTTCTCAAACCCTTGATAAGGTGCGATGGGTCATATATTATGTTCCTGGTTAGTGTTACATAATGTCCCTGTGCCATCTGGAATAAGAAACAGTAAATTCGAATTAAACTTACTAAATATGATAATATGTGATTATTGACATAATATGAAATAAAGACAGGAATTATCACAGAAATATGTTAAAAGCATAATTAGAAAAATCAATACCAACCTGGTTCATGATTTGCAAGTATCTGATCACGCTTTGCAATCACATTTTTCAGGATACTTTATAACTCTATTCCTGAGGTCGCGCTTTTGCAACAATCACTGGTTGCTGCCACTTATAAACTGCTCCCCTGAGCATATACAAGAGCATGGTTGGCAAACTCATTTCCCTTTTCATCAAGCTTGACAAAGCCGTTAATTATGTCTCCGTTTTTAACATATGTCAAGGCAGTCTCTAATGACATTTCATCGAAGACTACTGAACATATCTTCTTCATCTCGTCCCACGTTGAAACCTGGAAATCAATTCAAATAATTACAACTTAATAATTATATTCTTTGTATTATACAATAAGTGTTTATAACATGTTTATAATCAGTGCACAATAACATATTGTGCACTATTTAATAACTATAACTATTTCATACATGGCCCACCTAGCTCCATGAACATTAGTATATTATGTATAATGGACCTTTACAAACTTATGAGAAAAAGAGTAACATATTTAAATTAGAAGCAACAGCAACACTGTTGACTCTTACGGCATACGTAATACTGGACGAACTATACAAAGGAAGAAGTACTTAGTTGTTATACTAGACTTACCAGCAGTCTCCAGAGATGGTGTTCCACTCGAAACCTTGTCTCCAATAAATAAAGAAGGATATGCTTTGCCTATGAGACGTGATTTGCCAGTAATGAACTTGTTTTCAAAGTTATTTTGACAAACAAAATGGCTATGAAAGTTCTGGTGATAATTTCTTCAGATTCACGGTTTAGACACTCTAACCGGAAAATGGTGTACAATAGCGTCCTGTCGCCATAGAGTTTCATACATACTCTAAGCCTGTCGCAAACTTTTCTAAACACAACTTGTAATACATTTTGCAAAAAGCAAAATAAACTCAGGTGAGGCACGGAGGGCTTTTAAATTAACAGATAAACCGGAGAGGATAAGCAGTAACGACTATAACACAGTATAATTTATAATTTTTGTCATTTTATAATTTTTGTTATTTTCACGTAATTTTCATATTTATGTACTTGTCAATGTCAAACATCTATCAAAATAAGCCAGCCGCCATCAGCGTCTGCGCCAGCCAATCACAGCCAAGGATTAAAGCGATAAACCATCGATAAACGTCATACGACATTAAAAACAATATGGCGCTACGTTGAAATTATTTTGTACGTAGATTATCGGCCGTGGTCACTGAGCACGAGCAGTGAGCGAGATTGGCATTGTGATCCACTGAGTTACTTTACTACTGACTCCCGCGTCGCGTCGCGAGTGAGCGGGTGACATAATTACACTCTATACAAGTCAGAAAGAGACACTAAATGAAATATATGAAATGTATCACTCACACTCTCCCAGTTTTTCGTTGTCGTTATCCATGCACGTAAAAATGACCACTAAGGCGCTTACATATCAAACACAATAAGGTCGTTTTTTGCATACTTCAATTATCCGTACCAGTGATACGGTCGGTTCCGAAAGAGTACGCGCCATTTTTAAACGACGGATGTTTTTTTTTTTTTTTTTTGTTACCTCATAATATGTCATATCAGTGATTCGGATCTCTTCAGTGAGTTAGATGCAAATGATCCAATCCCAAAAATGATACACTTTGCCCACGCCTAGTGTGAACTGTCACTCACTGACAGTACTGACTACTGACGTACTGACCAGTGTTACCAACTCTCAAAAATATTTATCCCCAAAGCTAAAGTTAAAAAACCCTAAAATCCCACAAAAAAAAAATACTCTGTAAAAATAATAATAATATTTGGTTTGTAATAATATAAAATAATTGAATCATTTTCAAAACGTTTACAGCCAGCTGCGTCACAATCATTATAAACTTCACAGTAAAAGTCAAGTTTAAAAAAATCCCTAAAAATACCCCTAAAAAAATCCCACCCCACTTATTTACCCACAACTTTAAACACAAACTTTAAACACAACACACCAACTAGATCTACCCATTAAGCCGTTAACGATTAGAGAAGTTAGATTGATAATTAATAAGAAATTAGACCCAAAGAAGTCTCCTGGTTACGACCTTATCACGGCCAAATGTGTTATGGAACTACCAGGCAAAGCTATATCCTTCTTGACCCACCTGTACAATGCTATGCTGAGAAGAAACTATTTCCCACCACAATGGAAAGTGGCCTCAATTATAATGATCCAAAAACCAGGAAAAGCCCCAGAAGAAGTGACTTCATACAGACCTATAAGCCTTTTACCAATACTTTCAAAACTTTTTAAGAAACTATTCCTACAAAGGCTGGTACCCGTCCTCGAGGAAAGAAAAGTAATACCAGAGCATCAATTTGGATTCCGTGCAAAACATTCCACTGTAGAACAGGTGCATAGACTCACCGAAAAAATTCACGATGACCTAGAAGCTAAACGTTACTGTTCTGCGATATTTCTTGATGTTACCCAGGCATTCGACCGAGTATGGCACAATGGTCTCCTCTATAAACTAAAGACACAGCTGCCAACCAATTATTGCACCTTAATAAACTCATATCTGACTGACAGACATTTCTTTATAAATCAAGGAACTGAAGTGACTGATCTGAACCCAATAATGTCAGGGGTACCACAAGGAAGCGTACTTGGTCCTGTTTTGTACCTGTTATTTACAGCTGACTTTCCAGTTTCGACTATGACAACTACAATTACGGCAACCTACGCAGATGATACTGCAATCATGATGAGTCATGATGACCCGATACAAGCGTCTAAGCTCTTACAAGAAGACCTCAGACTTGTTGAGAAATGGACAAAACTATGGCGTATCAGAGTAAATGAATCAAAGTCTGCTGATGTTACATTTACACTTCGTCGGGATACCTGCCCCCCTGTTACACTAAATGGCACCCGAATACCACAAACTGACGACACAAAATACCTGGGCATGCATATTGACAAAAGACTGACCTGGAGTAAACACATCTTCACCAAAAGAAAACAGCTCGGACTATTATTAAGACAGTTAAATCCCCTACTGGGCTACAAATCAAAACTTAAGTTGGAGAATAAGCTGTTAATCTATAAATGCATTCGCCAGCCAGTGTGGACATACGGCATCCAGCTCTGGGGGACGGCCTCAAAATCAAACTTGGCAATACTGCAAAGATTTCAGTCCAAAATCTTAAGGCTCATCACAAAAGCTCCATGGTATGTCACCAACAAACTTCTACACAGAGATCTCAAAGTGACAACTATTGAAGAAGAGGCTATCAGGCAAACAAAGAGATATCAACAAAGGCTACTCAAGCACCCAAACGTTCTTGCAAAACCAATAATGTTCAGAAAACCCCCAGTTAGGAGACTGAGGCGAGGGAAAATACCTCAAGACTTAATAACAGCAAGTGAATCCTAATAAGGGGTGCATCATTGGACGCAAACCCAGCAAGCCTTCATAAATAAATTAAAAGTACAGCTGATTGTCCTATATTAAGGACAGATTGCAGTAACAAGGGATATAAAAAAAAAAAAAAAAAAAACTTATTTACCCTCTAAATTTGGGGGGAAAACCCCTAAGTTGGGAACCCTGGTACCAAATGGCACCAAAAATATTTAATAAGCTACCCAAAAACATCAAAGCACAAGATAATTTAAATAAATTTAAGAAACAGCTTTCGGATTTTTTACTTAAAAAAGCATACTACTCTATAAAGGAATACTTCGATGATAAAATTATTTCTGGTTAATGGTGTTGTTGTTCTAATGTAATGTTTTTATCTATGAGTTGTTAAGTATTACTAGATATTTAATATTATTTTGTAAAATTATATAGATTCTTTAATTAGGTACTACCAAATATTTGTATGCCTTGCAAGGTGAAACATAGTGGTACATAAAAACTTTTAATTTTCCACCAAGTTTGTAACTTTTACCTATGTTTATAACAAATAAATTATTTTGATTTGATTTGATTTGATCTGACACTGTCGACTGTAGAGTCCGGTAGAGTCTGTCGATTAGTTGGCAGCAAGATGGCATGGCCCTGCGGTCCGAATTGCGCTAAAAGTTGTAATATCGCGAATCCGACCAAAGTCACACGTATTATTATTATTACTCAATAGCCCAATTTTGTGACTATTATGGTTGGATTCGCGATATTAGGACTTTTATCGCAATTCGGACCGTAACGCAGGGTAGATAGGTTGGCAGTGGTCTTGCAGGGTTGCCAACTCTAGAACTTTTTTCTCGTGCATTATTATATATATACTCGTCAAAACAAAATAAGGGCCACTTGCAAATTTCGACATTATGGGCGATTTAATGACCATTAACTATATCCATGTGGTAAATTGTACAGCGTTGTATTGTCTTAAGTGTTTGCGAACACTTTAACAGCATTGCGACTGAAAATCCGTTAAAATGAGTAGATTTTATCAATTTTTTTGAAACCTATTAATTTTACCTTGTTTTTAACGTGAACTTTAGGCTCATTTAACATTTGTATTGTACTGAGAACAGTTAAGTGTGTCGAGTTAGTGCCTACATCGGCATTTTAAGAACGTAATTTCACAGGTTCGACTTCAAATAGACTTGACTACAACGACCAGGACCATAACACTCATCCAAGAAGGCTATTCGTAGCGATCTGTAGTTTTACAGCCGAGATTTTCGCAGCGAGCGATTCAGAATGCCTGGAATTGCTTTTATGAGATCCAAAATTTTGTCAGAAGTCAGGAATTAGGCAGAGCCAGAGGAACCACCGCTCAGGAAGACCGCTACATAGACTTACATGCACGCAGAGAGAGCACCGTCACATCCCGCTCTTTGCAAACCCGCTTGTGCCTGACCACAGGCACGTGACTTAGTGACCAAACAATTAGAAACCAGTTTAATGAAGACCAGCAATTGTCCAGGAGTCAAGTGGTGTGAATTCCATACACCAGTGTTCATCATGCAAATCAATAAACATCCGCAAGGCAACAATTGGACTGTAGCGTAAGTGACTGAAGCACATTGCTTTTTACAGATGAGAGCAAAGTAAAAGTTTTTAGTGTTGACCGTTGCATAAGGGTGTGGAGATGAAAAGGGAACAATTTACAGAAGCCTGCATCCACAACAGTGATCGATTTGGGGGGCCCAATATTATGGTGTGGGGAAGCATAAGCCAAACTGGAAGAACTGAGCCTATAATTCAGAACCAGGGTACAGTAACATCTTAACAATACATCCAGGAGGTCATAAGACTCTATGTGGTGCCATTTGCATAGCAAGTGGGTGCAGGTTTCAAGCTGTTGCACGGCAATGCACGCGCTTATACTGTTAGAGCCACCAGAGAGACACTAGAATAGGCTTGTATACAAGTGTTGCCGAGGCCAGCGAACAGTTCGGGCTTGAAAACAATTGAACACATGTGGGATCTGTTGAAAAAAAAAAATGAGACACAGATTGATCACTGGACAATGAAAGACAGCCCTTAAACGTCCTAAAATCGAGCTAGGAACAAATCTCTCAAGAAACAATGCGGCATCTGATAGAAAATGCCCTCTAGGCTTCAAGAATATGTTCAGAAAAGAGGAGGGTACATCAGATATTGATTCAAAAAGGAAGAAGAATAAACGCAGTGGAATTTCCTTTTTAATTGCATTTATAGTCCAAGTGTACTTTTTGCTGAAATTGCACTTTTTCTCGAAAATGTTGTAAAATTGTTTTTCTTTCCTGTGGATTGTGTAAAATTTAAGCCCATTTCATTAAAAACAAATCATTGCAATGAATTTTACAACTTAGAAACCTAGGAACCTCATAATTTGCCCAGAAGATCAAAAATATAAGGTGGCCCTTATTTTGTTTTGACGAGTATATATTAAATATATATATATTAAAATGTTTATCAAACCAAAAATAAGACATAATTTAAATGAGTGAGAATTTAGCTGACATTTGTTAATTTTAAAAAAGTAAAATAAATAAATGTTGATATTAGTACTTCCGATTTTTTTCGGTGATTTGTCCTATTCGGCGCGGATTGGTTTGTGAGGTTTCATAGGATTTCGTTTCGTTCCACTCTTTCGACGCGTTCGGGCGGCGTAGACAAATGTGCGTTTACGCGTTCACATTTACAGCGAAAAATTGTTATTTGAATTTATTTAGTCGAGTAGTTAAATAAAATTATTACATTATACGTCTATTGGCAACACCAAAATCTTAATGCCAACCTTCGGACCAACTCGAGCTTCCTTTTTCTCGTGTTCTTTTGACAACGCGAGGTTATATCGCTATTTAGCTTGAAAAAGTATGTATTTATTCATAAAAAGTGATCATTTTTGTTCAGTTCTGTGATTTGTGATTAATTTTAATTGATAAATGTTTATTTGTAGGCAATCATAATGGCTGACGAGAACTGGAATGATGATAACGCTGAAGCGGGCAGCATGGCTGTTGACAGCATGCCTCCACCGCAGCCGGCTGACATTCCCGAAATCAAACTGTTCGGGAGATGGAGTTGCTATGATGTTCAGGTGTCTGACATGTCTCTGCAGGATTACATCTCTGTCAAAGAGAAGTACGCAAAATACTTGCCGCACTCAGCTGGCAGGTATGCGCACAAACGCTTCCGTAAAGCCCAGTGTCCAATCGTCGAGCGTCTGACCAACTCCCTGATGATGCACGGCCGCAACAATGGAAAGAAACTCATGGCTGTCCGAATTGTGAAGCATGCCTTTGAAATCATTCACCTGCTGACTGGTGAGAATCCTCTACAAGTACTTGTGACAGCTATCATTAACTCTGGTCCAAGAGAAGATTCCACCAGGATTGGTCGTGCTGGTACAGTGCGTCGTCAAGCTGTTGATGTTTCTCCTCTGCGCCGTGTGAACCAGGCTATCTGGTTATTGTGCACGGGTGCTCGTGAGGCTGCATTTAGGAACATTAAGACTATTGCTGAGTGTGTAGCTGATGAGCTTATCAACGCAGCAAAGGGCTCATCAAACTCTTATGCCATCAAGAAGAAGGATGAGTTGGAGCGTGTTGCTAAATCCAACCGTTAATACTTATATTTTAAGATGTCTCAATAAAAAAACTCAGAAAATCTGTGTTTAATTTTCTATTCTTGATAAAATCTAAGTACAGTCAGGCACAAAAAGATTATACACTTCCTAAAATACTAAAGTACATTTTCAGAAAAGAATGTAGCGATTGAAATCTTATAATTAAAATTACTGTGTATTTTACAATGCATTCTTTTGTGTTCACATATTGACAAATTTTGCCAAAATTCACTTTTGAAATTCAGTAAATGTAGGTACCTATACTTCTTGACCCTGACTAATACATCTAGCTTTTTTGTTTACATCTATAGAATGTAGAATTTCTGAATATAACCCTTCTGTGAGCTATCAATCATAATACCTATAATATTTAAAATAATGAGTATTTGCATTTAGCATTTGTAATGTAATTCCCAGTTATTCTCTTTTAATCATCTTCTTATTGGATTTATTAGGAGATCCATGTTCAGCAGTATATTATTAAGGTGATAAATATTATATTCAAAAGAAAGGACATGGTATGAATTAACACCCAAAGTTATGTACCTACATAGGTAAATAAATTATCTATTAAAGAAAGGTAGGTAGGTACCTACATAAACTATGCCAATTTATTGAGGTCCACGTGTACTACGCACACTACCATAGATTTGTAATTGTAATACACTACATACAAATGTGCACTCACTCATGGTAGTGTTGCTAATCGATGAGCTATCGATAGTTCATGACAAATTATAGTATCGATAGTATGCGGCAATATTATCGACATATAGCAATACTAACGATCGATAGTATTGAGGAGAGTATTGGACACTTATAGTGATTAGTATTGGACACTAATAGAGACTAGTATAAATACTATCGATAGTATTGCTTAAACTGTCGATAGCGTGTAGGTATTTCAATAGTATCAGTCCTAGTATAATAGTGTTCAAGTGACGACCAATTATTTTATGTAAGTATATTTATGTATGCCACTAATTTATGTAAACGACTAGATAAACGATTATAAAGGGAAGAAAAACAAATAAAATATTATATTCTTGAAAACAAGATGGGAAGGTATTTTTTTAAAAGGAAGAATCTCACAGTCTCAATATCAATTTAATAAATCAAGCAAGCAAGCAATTGAAAATGTACACAATATTGGGGAGAAAATTAATATCGGTCGCTACGACACGACGTGTTGTCGGTCCGATGGCTCTCGAGCGAAAAAGGGGCGCGCCGTGAGACAACGCTCCCTTTTATACGGGTTGGTTTCTTGAATTCGTTCTCGTTCACAACAATATTATATTTTGTCAACAATTGATCGATGCCAACACAGAACCCCACGACCAACAATTCATCGATGCACCGCAGCACTATACTACTTCCGCTGTCTGTCATTGTCAAATTAAATGTCAAGTCAGATTTGAGAATAGAAATTGAGATTTTGTGAAGTGAAAACAGAAAAAGTTTCGTTCGCATTCTTTTTATCTTATATGTTGCAATTAATGGAAATTAGTTAAAAGTTTATAACTTAGACATTTTAAACTGATTTCATATTAATAAGCTATAATGATACACAGTTTATTTATTATAAACCCATCTGGGTAAGCATTACCTATGTTCGTCTGTTCAAGTTTAATTTCTGCTGTAACCCAGCTTTTGGTAAACAGAAAACCCGCTACGTGCATTAGTGTGTTCAAACCAAAATTCGACACAGGAACTTATGATAAATGTTATCAGTTAATTATGGGAATAAATTAACGTAGGCTGTCTTGCTACCTCTTTTTTAATGTCTAGTGTTCTATTATTTTAAAAGCCTCAATAATTCCTCAATTAGATTATAAAGGTATTTCCCTCCTGTCAGAAAATTATGGGGGCATTGACTATTATTGCATTGTCTTTATATTTATTTTTCAGGGATGTGTTTCTTGAGAAACATTGGAGGAGTGTGATACCACGATCAGTATGTGACTACTATTTGGAGGCACAGCGGGCATCTCCTAATGTATGTAAACATAAAGCAATTGAGTTAAATGGCTACAGGCCTACCGCTTTACTGAGTCAGTTCCTGAGGTAGCTGTGTGGTGCAGGAGGGGTGACCGGTTGATTTTACAGTTATGTTGTGCTGCACGCGAGGTAGTTTATTTATTATAGACAAGCAACTACTTTGCTGATATATGTCTATTTCACACAGTGTTGAAAGTTCACATTTAATTTTTATTGTTCATTCAGTTTTATTGACGAGAGCTTATTAGTTTGAAGCCAGTTGTCAAGAAAGTTCATAAATGAATTTATAGAGGTGGTAGTAACAACATCTTCTGAAATTTTGTTCCAGTTGTGGACCACCCTGTTCCTGTTTGTAGTTTAAACAAGATTTTTCTGAGATAGCCAATAACAAGTACCTACCTACTAAATCAGTAGTTATTATGTAACTTAGTATGTAACTCAATATGCCCAATTTTGCAGTTAAGCTTTTGCTTTTCCAGTGACAATATTATGAATAATTAATCACACTTTGGTGCAATTTTCATTAAGTGAGAAATCTCTATCATGTTGGATCTAATTTTCTTGCCATAAAGTATTTGTAAACATAAAAAACTTGTTTCGTTTGGTTTTTTATCGGAGAACTGATTTAGTGTTGGCAATCGCATATGCGTTTCATACAAAGCATCCAGAAAATAAAACACATTTTGATACTAAGGCGCCCGCCTGACTGTGCTTTCGCATCGTGTCACCATTCCCTTCCCGCACTGCGCTTCTACCTCAAGAACCGACTCAGTTAAACAGTAGGCCTTTACCAACCATATTTGTTTGGGTGTTATTAAAGAGATGTTCTCTATTTATATTCATTGAGATTTTTATTTTGTTTTGATTTTAGGATGTTCCGCCAGTGTTAGCAGCTCCCCATCACTACTTGATATCAATACAGAGGGGTGGTGTCGCACTGGTGGCAGTGTGCATGCAGGAAGTCGCTCCCTTGTTTGTCATTGAATTCTTGCATAGAGTTGTTGATACATTCCAGGTAAATACTTCAAAATGGTCAATCAAAATATTTTTGACATCAGTCTCCTATAAAAGCCAATCTTACCCCACTGCTGGGTGAAGACATTTGATTTATAAGCATAAGGCTATGGGCATGTGTTTATCAATCATTGATTGACTATTTAGTTTAAGTATCATAATCATAATATTATTCAATAGTCTGTACTGCAATTTGTTTACCTAGCTTTTTAAATATTATATTACTGTTATAAGTGATATGTGAAATGTTCATATGTTGTATAGTACAACACAACTAACAAGTTACATTGATGTACCTGATTGAACAGCCAATGACAGTCGCACGTTTAGATACTTTTATAACATTACGTCATCATAAAGATCATGTTTTACTGCGGTTTTAAAGTCTCACTCAGTTCAGAAGAGATCGGTTTTACGAAGTTTACCGATACGACTTCTTAGTTGTGTCGTACTATACCAATGTAATATTTTTATGTATAATTAAGTATTTCTATTTCATTTTTCAGGATTACTTTTCAGACTGTACAGAGACTATAATTAAAGAAAACTATGTAGTTGTTTATGAGGTAAAGATTTTACAAACCATTTTCAAAAAAATTGAGTTGTTAACACTTTGCAGGACACTGCATGCCTCTATAGATGTGTTAACTATAAAACTTTTATAATTCCTCGTTGAGTGTCCTGCAACATGTTAAATATGTTACTAACGATTTGTTCTATTTATAGTTGTTGGATGAGATGCTTGACAATGGTTTCCCTCTGGCCACAGAGAGCAATATCCTGAAGGAATTGATTAAACCGCCCAATATTTTAAGGACTATTGCCAATACTGTTACTGGGAAATCAAAGTAAGTACATAACATAGCAACACGCCTGTATTTCCTGAAGGGTTAGGTAGAGGTGTACTGTTCATGTTGAGCAGGCTTTGAAAAGTTTTTGAGTTGATGTCTTCAATTTGATAATTATGATAATAAATAATATTGATAACAAGTGTAGTCGTCGACTTTCACAGACATGCGTGGTATTCAGCCCTATTATTTGCCATTTTGGGGCAAATCAGGAATTTACATAGTTAGGCAAAGGCACATGATAAGACGTTCACTGCTAGACAGCAGACACAATAGAAAATCGATTGTTTGTGGGACACTGTGACCGACATGGCGCTCAGACTTGACCAGCTAAATGTGTGGGACGCGGGAACGGCTCAAAGGTGGCAGGCTAGGTCCAGGGAGCGGTAGCCCCCCCCCCCCCCCCCGCCCCTCTTGTCCTCCTTTGTGCGCTCATGTCCACAACTTGTATTTAACTGCAGGCAGAGGAAGTGCTTTCTCTACTACACGTCTCGAAGTAATTTTAACATTATATTTGTAGTGTGTCGTCAATACTTCCATCTGGGCAGCTGTCGAACGTGCCCTGGCGACGTTCGGGCGTCAAGTACGCGAACAACGAAGCGTACTTCGACGTGGTGGAAGAAGTTGATGCGATCGTAGACAAGAGTGGGGCTACCGTGTCGGCTGAAATACAAGGATATGTACGTAGTCATATATATATACAAGTTATATTTTATGGGCCTCGCCCAAATATCACTACAAAAATAAACACTGGCCTCATTTGCAATGAAGAAAGAAAGGCAAATGCCCACTCTTGGCCAGTAGGTAGGTAGGTTCGTTACACCAATGTGAAAAATACAAAGAAATATCTTATTTAGTAACTAAAATATTGTTATTATTTATTTGTTTGTAACACTCGGGAATTAAAAACTTATATTAAAAAGACATTCAATCAATTATGCATGTGATGCAATCTTCATTTCCGCACGTTATGTCAATCTTATAAAAGTAGTGATGGCAAATGTCACAAAAAATCGAAATCAAATAAATCGAGAACTGAATGATCTTCTGAAAATCTTTTTTCTTTTGTTTCGCTTCCTATATTAAAACGTTTAATTTCTATAGAATAGGTAAAATAAATGTCTATTGATTGTCTTCCGAAATCTATGCAGTGCTGGTTCAAGTTTATTAAAAATATCGATTCATAGCTCTATAACATCGGTTTTTGATAAATCGATGCCGAATCGCCATCACTACGTCAATGATAATTGAAATTGACAGTCTGTATTGACAGGTAACATTTTGTTTGTTGCGGGTTGTTTGTTGTGCTTTGTGAATTGTGATTTTTCCTACACGGTTTTGCTATTTTCTATCCGATGACTTTGATTAGTATTATGGCGATGACAACCTTGGCTTTACATTGGATTCCGTACCCGATTACCACGACGACACTGGCTTGCCAGTCAACTCCATGTTTGTTTTATATCAACCTTGAATTTTTTTCATACAATTTTAAAATTCTGTCCAAGTTTTATGTAAAAAATTGTGGTTGATTTTATTTCTATGATGTCAACCCTAATGCCTATGATTTGCTGTATTTGTGGACGCTACTTGGCCAAAACCTCCTTAACGAATGGGCATATCCCTTTGATTAATGAGAAAATACCTATAAGATAGTCAAGATGGGCAGTAGTATATATTAATAGCATCAGTCCATTGGGTCAGAATTTAATTTACCTTATATTATATAGTTCTTCTTTTAAGATCTTTTCGATGATAGCTCGGCTGTGATGGTTCAAATGGCGTTCTTATTTTCAATAGCCATACTGACTTTACTCATAATAATAATTCACTGACAGATAACATAATAGGACAGTGGTCAAATTCCTGATATGCATACCAATTACAAGCACAATTTATTACGGCATTCGAATTTAGGGACAATATAAAATATCAGAAATACAACATAAAAATAAATAAAAAACAAAATGTGTGCTGGGACACATAGTAGAAGTGAAACTTCAACGGATATATATCGTTTACACCCTCCACGCGGTCGTAACGCTTTTTCGTGACAGAAAAATCCTAATACGGGGGGTATTAGGATTTTCTATATAGAAATATCGTATCGTCTAAGTTTCACTTCAAAATGCATTAAAAGGTAATTCATTGGATTGGATTGTGATGGAAAGATTAGCCAGTCAGCTAGAACTACTTAGGTTGAGATCTATAGTGCATAGGTACTTTGACTTTGCTCAGACTTTACTTAATCTTTGCTAAGCTTATACTTTGATTTGTAATTTATAGTCATAACACACTAAAATTGTGCTGAGCTAAGACTGAGGAAGCCAATAAACAAAGTATAAAAGTTTAAGGAAGTACCTAATTCCAAAGCAAAGCCTGAGCAAAGTTTAAGTATGCTCTATAGATATCATCTTTAGTAATAATTTATCAATTATACATGTAACATTAATAAATGCACACCCTGAAAGTACCTAATTTGTTAAGAATCGATTTCAGCCGATTTTTAATAAATAATAGTAAATTACAGTCACCCCTTCGTTGAACAGTCGAAACAAACTAACATGAAATTTAATTTTCATTTGTAGAGAGTACGTAGTCGATTCATAACAGACTATTTTCAGGGTGTGCGTTTATTATTTTTGGTATTGATAACGCGAGCGAGTTTCTGCAACTCCACGTCGATGCGCGTTTTTTTTTGCGTGCGTTTATTATGTTACATGTTGTATAATTGATATAATAAAAATAAGTAGGTTTTCAACACTTACTCATCATTCGATCAATAGAATGAAAACGGGCAAATCAGGAATTTACTTAGGCATAGGATAAAATGTATAGGAGGCAGGCCGGGTAAAGGGGGGTGGGGCAGCAGCCGCTCCCTGCTTCCCCCTGGGTACACCCATGGATGCGCGTACGTTTAATGTGGATTGTGGTACGATTATTAACGGAATTTATGATTTTTTTCAGATTGATTGCTGTATAAAATTGAGTGGAATGCCAGATCTGACCCTTACGTTTGTAAATCCACGTCTATTCGATGATGTCTCGTTCCATCCTTGTGTAAGATTCAAACGGTGGGAAGTAAGTAAATTATAACTTTGAAAATAATGGAAAACATTATTTGATCTCATTTATGTTGACTAAAATCATGTCTCTCTGCCAGTCTGAAAGGATATTATCGTTCATCCCGCCCGACGGTAACTTTCGTCTCATGTCGTACCACATCGGATCTCAGAGCGTAGTGGCGATACCTATATATGTGAGACACAGCCTCACGCTCCGGTCCAATGGAGACCAGGGCCGGTTGGACCTCACCGTTGGACCCAAGCAAACTATGGGAAGGACTTTAGAAAGTAAGGTTGACTCATTTCTTTTTGTATTATCATGTTACTTAGTCATGAATAACGAACTAATTAAAAATAAAATACCCATATTTAGCCGCATCTGGTTAGACTGGAAGTCAACCCCAACATCGTTGGAAAAGGCTATGCAGATGATGATTATTTAACGAAAATGTTAGTGGCATTAGCTCATTAGATATCCGAACTTCCCGACTGCAAAGGACATTGACCATCCTATATGGGAGCTGGACCAAGTGCTGCCCAGAATGGACACAAAGTGAATTATGTTCCTTGGCCTAGTACTAGTCTGTAAACTTAAGCTCTTCAAAATCTATCCGAGGAGTTTTGAGGAAAAGTATTTTTTGTTGAGTTTTCTTATTGATGAATAATGACAACCAATGGCGCATTTTACTAATTAATTACAGTACCAATTATTTTAAACAATGTCACACATTAGAATTGCAATAATTTATTTATGAATAATTTATTTACTATGTTATTAAATCATTTATTTATGATATTACTAGCGACCCGCCCCCGGATTCGCACGGGTGCAATTTCTCTACTATCCTTACATTAAATATAAAAGTATTATACATATAAACCTTCCGTGAAAAATTATCCAACTGATGGTGAAAACCCCATCAAAATCCGTTGCGTGGTTTAGGAGTTAGCGGATATCCAGACAGACAGATGCGGAAAGCGACTTTACTATACTAAGTAGAGATTACGAATCATTTTTATATGAATTATACATTGTTTGTTTACATCTTATGACCTATTATGCATAAACGTTCGATTAAACGTCATTTGAAATGTGAAGTTATGTACTGCTCTTTTGGATGTACATAGATATGACGTTCCATCAAATATTATAAGAGCTTCCCCATTATTTGCGAACAAAGCATTAGGCACCGCTAGATTTCTTTGCATGATCTGTTCTTTGTTCTAGTGATCGAAACCCAAGTGGCGAGGAACAAAATCACTATCTAGGCATTCCGTGGCTATTTTCATTTTCCGTTCAAGATTTTTTCGCGACGTGTTAAAAAACGTGGTGAGTTTTTCATTCGATTCCCCAGTTCTCAGTTTTGATAGGAGTATACCTAGTGCTATCCGTGGACATCGGCATATTTGTGCTAATAGTGAAGTTTCATTAAATAATCCTTCGAATTCGACACGAGTGTGACCAGTCCAATAAGATAATTCCGCATCATATTGTTGATGGCTTCTGGGTAGTTTTAACAATTCCAACATTTCGAATACTTGTTGGACATTAAAACCAAAACAACGATTTGGTGCAGTGAAAAAATCATCCCAGTTCTTTTTTTTTGGCTTTTGGGTACTCGTATACGCGTATTGTTTGTACAATTGTATACCATACAAGCGTTTGAGGTGTTCGGGGCTCGGCAGTAATTCCCAGGAAGACGAAACCTTAGGTTCTCCTCTCCAGACTGATCTTCCACTACAGGCGCATCTTTGACTGCAGGCGCATCTTCCAATACAGGCATCGTTGTCTCATCAACATGACGAAATTATTTGAAAATATCGATGATTTATACATGTGACTATATCGGAGTCAACTCTATCGTATATAGATGCAATTTCTACATATTGGTAAATATAAATCCAGTATCTATGTACCTATCGGACGGCACAGAATCTATATATCAGATATCTATAAAGCGGTGGTAATGCTAACCAACAACAAACGAATATATATAATTTTAACTAAAACTAAGTACCATTACCAGAAAATCCTTAAAAACTTTTTAACCCTCGGACCGATTTTTTTTAAAATAATTTTTATGAGTATAAATTGATACAAGGAATCATTTAAAAGTACCCCCATGCCTGGGCAGCATTTGGTCCAAACCCGGTCAATGTCCTTTGATGATCAAGTTGTATGCCATGTTTTAGATGTCAACTGTTGCTATAAGTATTATATTGATTTAATTTCCAGATGTAGCACTAGAGATCTGTATGCCTAAGTGTGTGTTGAACTGCTCTCTCACTGCCAATCAAGGAAAATACTCCTACGATCCCGTTAGTAAAGTGCTGTTATGGGATATTGGACGTATTGAGTTGCCAAAGCTGCCAAATATAAGAGGAAGTGTGAGTATACAATAAAATTAGTCATTATTCTCGCCTTTTCCATTGAGACTGATTTCGTTATTAAACGTAGCCCGTGGTCATAAAAGGTAACTAAGCGTTCTTACACATGTTGCCGACGACGCGACGGGTAGGCAACCGTCTGCCGTCACCGCTTGTCGACGACTGAAATTTTGACTTGGGTAGCTTGTGAGCGAGTGATAAATATTATAGTTTAAAAAAAAACTAATGAAAACGCTTTTGTCATCCTAACGTGTATGCAAAATTTCAGCTCAATCGGAAACCGGGAAGTGGATCAAATTTAACTTCCAAGATTTTTTTACATAGTTACAAGTGAAGCTATTAAAAGCGTTTAAAAAAATAGAGCTAGCTCTTTTCGATTGATGTCGCTCTCGCTCATTCACTCACTCACTACATAGCTCACTAACTCAGTAGCTCTCGGGGGCAGGCACGTCCCACCGAGACACCGAAGTCATCGAACGGCTCATTCGGCTCGTTTCGGATTACTTCGGATAATCGGATCGGACGAGAGCTGTTGGCTATGAGCGCGACCAGCCGTCCCCTTCGAGGCGCGTGATTCAAATGAACTAAGTCGGCGTTTGAGCTACTCGGCTATAGAAGAGCTAAAAAGCTAAAAGAGCGATATTATAGCTCTTTAGAGCAATTCATCGCTATTTTTCTTTTCGGTGAACTATTTCGCCCATGTCTACTAAAATTACCCCTGTTGTGCGCAATGTGTGGCTAGTGTGTAAGAACGGTAATGGATTATGATAGGCAGCAGCAGTTTCCTCCTATGTGACATTAACATCACATAACCTCACGGTGATCACCATCCGATTGCCAAGCATGAAAATTTAATTATGGCATCTAGAAATGACGTCTTAAGCCCGTCACACACGTAGCTATAATATATATTATAGCAAGACATATTACGATATATTTTCCATAGTAATCTTCGAGCGACCTCAGACGCAGCTATAATATATATTTCTATTACGTCATCAAAATATGTTATAGTATAGCTACCACGTATGGGGGCTTGCTATAATGTAATATATAGCTCAGTATATTAATATATATTATAGCTACGTGTGTGACGGCCTTGATAGAGATAAATGGAACAAAAAGACATTGTGCCGACCCCAAATTAAATGTGTTAATAGGGCCGGAAAATGATGATCTCAGTAGCTTTCATAACATAACATATGGCACTACAAAAAATCTTTTAACCAATCTTTTTATACAATAGTTGACATTAAAACATTCTTAACAGGTGTCAGTGGCATCAGGGGCAGACACAACTGGTGCGAACCCGAGCATCAACGTCCACTTCACGATCCCTCAGCTGGCGGTCAGTGGGCTGCGGGTCAGCCGCCTCGATATGTACGGTGCTAAGTATAAACCGTTCAAAGGCGTCAAGTACGTCACCAAAGCCGGCAAGTTCCACGTGCGGATGTGATCGGAGGCCGACGAGAGAGAGCCTTGGATGTGCTTGGGATCTATGACTGCAAGTGTATTATAGTGATCAGTACCAGTGTTAACTGAATAATGGCTGACTTTCACGAATCTTTGGTGTATCTTTTTTATACCGATTATGTATAAGTTCAAGAAGTTCTACTTTTTGGTGGAAATATGTATGTATGTGTATGGACCTGTAGTTTGGCCGCTTTAGCCAATCAACAAGTTATGAAAAGAAATTAGGTGATAAGGGCAGCGGGGTTAAGCTGCAGTTCATACGTATTGCGTTAATGCTTATAAAATATATATCTCATATTATATAATTATATTAGTGTATCCACATCAGACATGTTAGTATAAGTTGTAAATACTATATTTTATTCCACGTTATAAATAATTTTATTAAAACATTATCAAGCAACAGATTAATGACTTTTATTGTGCAAAGCAAAATAAATCCACATAATTTTAAAACATAAGTTTCAAATACGAGCCTAGGATCAAAGGTTGGCTGGCGGAGAATGCCTTAGGTATTAACCGCCTTTGTACATCTTTGCAAAGGCATCGCCAAGTGGTTAGGGGGCAATTTTAGGGCAGGCCCCTCTAGAGATTTTTAAAATCAAAGCCACTTAATTAATTTTTCTGTCCATGGTCCAATGTTTTAGACTTGCTCAACAGTAATGCTGATTTGGTCACGAAATATTCGGTTGAATCGAATTCCCAGTGGTCCGACCCGTAGCAAGTCCAAAATGAAATTATGGTGCTAGCTTTATACTGTCAAGGTTTCTGCGCATAGCCGTTAGTTCGTTTTCGACCTTGTTGTTACACATTTGTGAAGAATCTCTGTCTCTAAAGTATCGCTGCACGAGAACGGACATCAGTGCCGGATACTCTCTCTGAACGTTCGCCTCCACCTCCCGCTCCTAATGCAAAAATAATTATCGATAAATGTTCCATTCCTAACACGCAAATGTATCTACTAGATAACAGTCTAATGTGATGGTAATCGTTTACCATTCACTTTAATGAATTAAGGGAGATAGTGTTTAAATTATTCAGAAACGGTGCACAGGAAATTAATGTTCCATTGTTTCTTTTATGGATTAAGAAAAATCGTTTTTCGATTCATTGATACAGGTATTTATTGTCTGTAGCGTTATGTTCTATGGGATAGTGGGAATTATGATGAAACAGTAGTTTACGAATACGATACCAGCATAAATCACTCGTTTTATTGTTGCTGGTGCGGAAGTGATTTGTTGTACGTACAATGTAACAGCAGTAATAGGGTGACCATCGAGCGTACACTCCCGCAGGACGTTTGATTCTGGTTGAGATCCATTCAACAATGTTGCCCATCCCTGTCGCAGTGGGAATCAAGTTAAATGGCGACGGTAGCGTCGTCTGCAGCATATAGTCTATATACACCTGGAAACAATTCATAATATTAAATAATTACCAATTCGGTTGCCACCCATCTCAATTATTGTCGGGTTGGTTTACCCATTGGGAGATTTTTATGTTCTGTGTTCATGAAGTTCTGAACGAATTAAGTAATACATATATGCTCACAAGACTTACAATAACAGGGGAGCAATTCCCGTACAATCGCAATAGTCTAAAATTCGAAATAAAGTTAGAATTTGAACTTTTTTTGACCGATAATTAAATTGAGCTATTCTGAAAAAGTCGCACCCCACAATTCTCGAAGTAAAGCCGCTCGAATTGCTTCGACTAGTCGATACCGTTCGAGACTTAGGACTAGACTTAGACATGTCGAATTCGAACCAACTAAACGTTAACAAGTGTTCGAAATGGATTCCGAAATGATCTCGCAGCAAACGAGAGTTGCATTCCAGTTATTGTATTCTCAATACCTATGCCGATTTTATTCTAATTATAGTCAGATAATCGCCAGGTCTCCAAAGAGGCTGCCTGCTAGTATTGGGCTGACGTTCGAATTTTCGAATAACTTTTCGATCCCAATAGTAACTCATTCCTAGACTTGGTTTTTGTCCAGCTGCTACTGAAACCCTGCGTTACACGAGTGTCTATTAATTAGCATACCTAATAGCTATTAGTGTTCCTTCGATACTCCTCAGGTTGGTAAGTAGATAACTACCTAATTGGACTTTATGTCAGTCATGGCTTATAATAATTGTAATTAGATAATTATGCAGTTAGATTTAAATCATTATCGTTTTATGGACAGTGTAATAAAGTTTTATAACTGACTATAACAGTGTTTCCCAAAACTGAAAAATCTTAGTCTCAATTGAAAGGGCAGTTTCTCGAGCGCTAACGGCCCTCCAACCTCACACTTAGGTAGGTACCAGTGGCGAAGGGTGACAGTTTTAAAAGGGAAAGCCGTCCCAAAAATGCTAAAAATTGTTGCAATTAATGCTGCAGGACAAAAACCCATACCGTCGCTTGTAATCTATATTATGTATAGTCATGTCTGGAAGAGCTCGACCTAACTGAATAACAAGCCTTTTGGCTTCAGTTGGATGAGTAAATAATATAATATTACGTTGGTCTATGGCATAGACAGGAATTGGTTAGTGCATAGACTCTAATGCGCTAACCAATTCCTAAAGGGAAGCCGATGGGAATCGGGTTGTATGGTCTCTTCGCCACTGTTATCTATACCTACATATCCATTTTATTATCTAAGTCAAATCATGCTGATCTCCTGATTGTAATATAATCGATAGCTGCCGCTCATAAATATGTGCAACCTAATGGTTGTAGGTATAGTTTGGGCTTTCGAAAGTGAAAATCTGTATAAAATACTCCAAAATAATATTAATTACAGGTAGGTAGGCACCTACGGCTGATATTGAAACATGTTGGTACCCTACCAACATGTTTCAATATCAGCCGTAGGTGCATTATTATTATTATTATAGGTCATTATATTACATAACTTATGTAATTATCGATATAACCGTCGCTTGGAAAATCGAAAATGCAAAACATTAAGATTCGTCTCGTTTCCGTTTATCCAACGGTAGGTACTCATTAGTGCTACGGAAATTAAAACCTAATCAGCGGATCACCTAATTAATTGTAAGTGTTTCTATGCATGAGTTGAACTTTAAAGATTTATCTCAAGACGAAAAGGCCCTGCAAATTTAACATTTTACATGTTTGTCAACCATTATGGTTTCCTTGACGTGTAAAGGGCTCAATACCAACGTATTTTTTAAAAAAAAACTCTGCATTTCCCTTTATACATAAACATGTCAAGTAGAACACGTAGTTTGTTTAACAAATATATCAAGCATCAGCTTTGCAATCCTACAAATAATTTGTCAAACACGTAGATAAGTATTACTTAACGTAACCAACTATTTATATATGATCAGGTACCTACCTACCTACCAGGCGCGGATACAGAGGGGGGAAGCGATGGGTGCAATTGCCCCCTTGACTCCGACCAAACACATTATTATGTATGGAGAATTTGAGGTTCGCCTTACTTTCGCTAGGGGCGCTTGTTTTTTCTCCATACAAAAAACAAGTAATGGAACGTTATCCGGTTTCCGTAATTAGTCAAATACAAGTACCTACCTATTACATGAGTAACACATAAAAGATCATCAAAAAAAAATTAATCACACAAATTGCCCCCTGTTTATACGAAATCCTGTATCCGCGCCTGTTAGGTAGGTACTACAAAAGCACCATACCTTTTCAATAGCTTTGTATTTGCTTATTATTTACATAAAACATACATGTACCTACAGTCGCGAGAGCAATATGTATGTAAGTAACATGTAGCGACATTCAGAAGAATAAGATAAAGTATTGATTGCGAAATATTTGAACTACCTAAGTAGTATATTATGTGTTTGCAAGTTTCCATGAACAATGTTTGAAGGTTTTAATGTAAGTTCTTCTAAAATTCACCGCTAAATGGCGCTACATGTATAAGTACCTACCTACATATATTTTGTGCTCGTGACTGTAATATACCTACCTACTTACGGTTCGTACGCACCTAAATATAATAAAGACGAAGAAGTTTTTAATTGACTACGGCGCAGCAAAGGAAGCTTTTTCCGTAGTCGGATTTTAGTATATTTAATTTTAATTTTTATACATTAACATTTACCCTTTAGTACTCGATTGTGTCTGACTTTCTTTATTGCTTAGTGGAATTTCGAAAATTCCGATGCTATAAAATCACCAACACGGAAACTATACAATATGTCGAGGTACTAACAATAAGCTATGGAATAAAATAAACTTACTTCAGTCTTCCCGAACGTCCACTCTATGGCAACGTTGTCGGTGACTCTTTGAAAAGTGTGAGACATAGTCGCTATGAGCATGTTCAGTACAACTATTACAGATATTACTTCGAAACCTGTAATAAAATAATAGGTATTTGGGTGTATGCCTTAAGACAAGAACGCCATAGCTAAAATTAATCCCATATAGTTAACTACTTTGGGAAATTGAAATAATACACATGATGTGACATTTTTCTTAATAATTTACTCCGTAGTAGCACTTATCTACATTTGCAAACTAATTTTATTCTTAGATAAAAAATTGTGTGCGACTAACATCCAAAACAGAAGTATCCGATACGCTCGGTGTAGGCATGTCTATTATCATGACTTTTCAAGCTCCTTTGGTCCCGAGTGTTCTCCAACACCACATCAGCACTTTCCAAAGGCGCCATGCAAAACAGAGCCCAGAATAAAGTATTCAACGTGTCTGACAAGCTTGTGAATGATGATACCTGGAAAAGGATAGGTTTCACAATATAATTATCTAATTTGACTAAGGGCCATGTTCACCGACGAAATAACAAACGATTAAAATGAAATCAGCCGTTTACTAGTACAAAAATTCATTGTAAACGACCGATTTTGTCATAACGTTTGTTAGCTTGTCGGGGAAAATAGCCCTTAGCAGTTAACTTTGATAAATGATAACAAACAATAAAAGCACTTTCATGAGTCATGGGAACCAGTGTAAATGTTTTACATAGGCAGATCATCCGGCTTTTGTTCAACAACTAATGTAAAGTAACAGTAAACTTTTCTTTGTAAGTTGCAATGATCCGTGAAATAAGCTGCAGACAATGTGAACTAATGATTCAACGCGGAAGGTCGTATAGCGACAGGTTAGGTACTACTGGTTTTACGGCCATGTCGCTACTTTATAGCTTAGAAATGTAAAATTGCAGACACTTCCACCGTTAAATTGAGACTAAGTAGTAAATCGGACGAACTTTAAACTTGCAATACCTACGAGGTAGTAAAGAAGTCGTAAGTTCCGCTATAACGTTAACGCCTTAGGGCCCTCGCGCACTAGGCAGCCTGGCCGCGTCAACTGGGCTGCGGCACCCAAAATATTGAGTGGCTGCTGTTCTAGCGCAGACAGTCGACGGTCAATATTGCGCCTTCAGTCGAGTCATAAATAAAAAAACGACACAATACATCAGGCTGCTACGAGAAGTTCGCGGAGACCGAGACTGAATGTAGCCATCATACATTCGCCTTGACTCGCTTTGGCTGCGCGCAGCCAATTGGGGGTCGTGAAATCATGCGCGCTCTAATGGCTGCCGTAGCCAGGAATTCTTGGCCGCTTATAGAGCCCCCATGCACTAGGCAGCCCGACCGCGGCAGCCAGAATATTGAGCAGTCAGTTATAAGCAGCTAGTCGATGGCTAGTAGGTATTGACCCGAAGTCGAGCAATAAATAAAAAATTACACAAAATATGTCAGGCTGCTACGACAAGTGCGCGGAAACTGAAGGCAGCCACATAGGTACATTTTTTTACTACCCTTGTCTTTTCACCTGCTGTTCTTGTCCATCCCAAAGTTCTCTGGAACAGATTGCCGATTGCGATAAGACCGCCCTTTGTACCTCATATCTTTTATAAACATATTTGGTGTCAAAAATTTATCAGTGTACAATAAAGAGTATTCTATTCTATACATTCGCCGTGCTCATACATGACTCACTCTAGCTGCCATGCAAACCAGCGCGTTGTAATGGTTGTCGCAGCTAGGAATTCTTGATTTTCTAGTGCGCCGGCTCCAATGAGCCATCATATATCGGATTGGCAGCCGCATCCAGGCTGCCTAGTGCAGGGGCTCCAATGAGTCATCAGATTGACTGCTGCAGCCACGCTGCCTAGTGCGCGGGGGGCCTTATTCTACTACGGTTTTAGTCGAGCCAAACGGGATATATACCGATCTAACCTTAACCTTAGAAATATATATAAAGCGCATGAACGTTCCAACATTACGTTTTTAAAATAAAAATCCCGTAAAATTTAACTACTTTACTTGTTTAGAAGTACGCTATGAAATTTTTTATTTGGAATTAACCTACTCTCGTAACTTCTGTTTTAAAGTGACGCGTGTGGAAGATCATAACGACCATTAAACCCCGTTATTGTGTTTACGGGTTAAAGTTTAATTTAAGAGACGTGATATTTTTTAACATTTGAAATTCAAATTGTGTATTCGGAAGACTTTGTCTAGGTTCCCTAGGTCACTCAGATTTGACTGTTTACCTGCACCGTCTTCATTCCAAATTCATCTTCGAACACCATCCCGTCATAATATTGGTAGAAGCGCGCGAGGCCCGCGGCAAATGAACTTATAATTACTGCAAATACTATGATGTACTTGTAAATGTCGATAGTCATTTTTCCTAACGATACCTGTAAAAATAACTGTATTTGTGGTAAACAGTTCAAGTGCGTATCGATTGCTTCCATGCTATACCTACCGATGTTGGTCAAAGTCGGCCTTATAACTTGTATAATGTTAGATGTTTGCATAGAGTGGGCTCTTGAAACAGTAAAGCCAAAGATGGAGATCTAATTTGAATAAAGATATGTTTGCAACATTTTCTAACGAGGGCATTCTTACATAGATTCAATGCAGCATTTAAATGTAAAATCAGCATACCTGCAGCGGCCCTAGATGGTAGTTCAACTGGCTTAGGAACATTAGTCGGAAGAAGGCGACTATAGTCGCCAGGCAAAACGTGCCCTCGGCTAACAGAATAGGATCGTGCTGGCTCCAGTATTTGCGGTCTGTACAGTTTTAAAGGTCAAATTTAAAATTAATATTATCCTACACCCTGTTTATTTAAACTTTTACTACGGGACCAACCGGGAAACCGCAAAAAAAAATATCTGTAATTTTCAGTCCAGTAATATCTATTGAATAATTTGTATGGAACTATTGATTTTTTTTTTGCGATTTCTGGGTTGATCCCATTTTTATCTATATACGAATAAATAAAATTGAAGTGTCTGTTTGTAATTTCAAAATAACAGCTTTTTACCAGACTGCGATGTAAAGGAGGGTAATGTGTTTATCAGCCTATGTATGTATGTTTGTTCCTCTGAGGTGCTCTAGAGATCAAACGCGTGGGAAGATTTTGAGGAATTTTACGTCAATCCATTTGTCTTAATCTTTCTAGTGTAATTAAAGACATGACAGTAACCAAAATTTAATATGGCGATAACCAGACGCCATATTGCGAAAAAGAAAATCAACGAATTATGTTAAGTGGGGTATCATTGAATAAGTATTTGAAAATTAATTAAGAAATTAGGGTTCTCTTATAACTTTTCATTTCAAATGACCATTTAGAATCTATATCGATTTAAAGTTGGTTAGCAAACATTCTCACTAAAATTTTCAATACGTCTTATAATAATTCATTCTTGTGCCCATGGTTGTTGTCAAAGTTAAGGGTTCGAGGAGACGATTACTTTACGCTTAAAGTAATAATGGTAAATAGCCGTCTAGTAAAGTAGTGAGTTCACTAATTGATCGCGTCACGTCACAGTCAGCAAATCAGCATCATAAGTGAAGGATTATAACGGAATCACACTAATATTATAATATAAATGCGCAAGTAACTCTGTTGTCTCTGCCTGTTTGCTATCTTTTCACGACTAAACGGTTGAACCGATTTTGATGAAATTTGACAAGGAAATAGTGTGCAACCTCTTTTATAACATAACCTCTTTTATCTATTTCGTGTTCATAACCACTTTAGTTACGTGGTAGACCCCAGATTCTAGTTTACTAAAAATGAAAATTACCTAAAGTTTCTTCTTCAGTTGCGGCAACGTCGATGGCAGCCGCGATCCAAAAGATGAAAGTTAGGCCGAAGAGTGAGAGCATTATTAACTCGGTCCAGTTCCACATTTTGCTGAAATATCGATGTGGTCCCTGCATTATGATCATCCGGAGAGCCGACCATGTATAGCCACATACATACAGTATCAGCGGCGCTTCAGCACCTGTCATACCAAGATATCAAATGTATGTATTATGTTCCTCTCTACCTCAGATGTGTTATTTTAAAGTGATACAATAATATGCACTGTCAAAAATGTAAAATGATATCTACTTTGACCATAGACTTTTCTTCAAAATGCTTTAACGATGACGGTATTAGTTGTTATTGAGTGACAGTATTAGAAATAATATCATTGTAACAATTAAGCGATAAATACATTTAATACCTTATTGAACTGGGCTTGAGACAAAGTATAAATTATCCGAATCAAATATATGAAATTAATTTATTAATTGTATGAAAAAAAAAGAACCAAAAATGTTAAATACTATTTCAAAACAAAAAAAAATTACAAAAGGAAATTGTATTACGTTAATCTATTTGAAACACTTATATTACTGAAGTAAGTTTCGATTTTATCAGTGCCTAGTTTCGTATTTAACAACAAAAGGAAATTACTATACCTACACCTACCTATAGTATCTTTGTGTCATCTTTCCTATTTAATTGTAATTATTCTTCTTTCTGTGTGTACATAAATTGTTAAATAAATAAACGATTTATTTTTATTACATTATTACAAGTTTGTTTACATTTTGTCTCACACCCAGTTGAATAAGGTATAGGCAGATAACTGTTCAGCTCATGATGATACGCTACAACTGCTACAAGCCGCTACTGAAATATCGTGTGCAATTAATTATGATATCTTGACTAAGGATCTCATCAGCGTCATCAGAAAGTTAAGCGCGAACCTGTGTTTGGGGGTCCTCGTTTCTGAGTCGCTTTATCTTGATTAGATATGTAGAAGATCAGGGCAAGGAACACGAAGTATGCGGACACGTGAGTAATCAGCTTGTTCAACGGTACCTGCCAGTGTGTTACCAGGTGATGATGAGGCGCTACCTGCGAACACTCTAATTAGACACACACTCTCCCTGCCGCGAACAAAACCGAAAATAATAATTATGCTCACCATGCATACAATGAGAATAAATGGCGTAATGAACACTCGACTCAGAATTACAAAAGCTTTTGTAACTGGGTATTTGATTCTCCAAGTGTGCCAGTCCCCTAGCCAGTACGACTCCAACACCTGACAATAAGTTATGATCATGATGTTTAATTAAGAAGGTAATTGTACAAGTACCGTTGCCATATAGAATTTTATTTACCTGCTGAGTATTGGGATGTGCGACAAATTCCTTTTGCTTGTGATCTATAGCCATGAGGAGTCTAGGCAACACGAAATGGCGACGACCTCTACACCCCGACTTTTGCTTTAGTATAAATTCCACTTCCTCTGAAGTACGACAGCATCCTATTATTCAGAACTTTTACGATTAGACTTTAGATAATTTTGGCTTTCTCGGATCTAAAATTTTATTTCTTTCAGTGAAAGCATGTCTTCACCTATGAGGTCAACGGCGAACGCGCTGACGTCATCAGCTAGCTGCAGATAGGCTGCGGCTAATTGCCTGTACGCGGCGGCGTTGGCTGCCAGCTCCGCAGAGAGCCGGAACGCGGTCAAGATTGGGTCCCCGGACACGTGCACCAGGTACGCGGGTGACGAGATGGCGCGGTACACTGACAGGCGCACGCTGCTCGTGTGCAGGGGGTCGTCGTTTATCAAACTATTTCTACAAAAAGAATGCATCTCAAACTGTAACGGAGTTAAACTAAAACCGTAATGGGTATAATATTTTGGAAACAACAGATAGGTCAGCTGCGTGGGCCGTGGGTGCGGAGAATGTCACCATTAACGCACTATTCGAATTTAAGTCTATTTTTATTATTGTTTAATTATTCATAACTTCTAAATAAATAACCATTCACTTCGATAAAGGCTTCATAAGTTTTAAAATAAATTGCCGAAATAACGCAAATAAAGATAATAATCATGAATCTCCAAATTAACTGTAACACTTTCAAAACGATTTAGATTTGGTTTATTGTTATTATAATTCACATACAAGTCAATAAATTCGTTATTCATAACACAAACGACCGATTCCATTAGGATCACAATATTCTATTGAGTTTATGAATAATTAATTTTAGTTATAATCATCCTTAAGTATAAGGTAAAAGATTTGTTCAGCACAAATAATGTTTTTTACCGTCTAAGTGTACAACTCTATAAATCTCACCTGCAAGTAACACAAGGACAGTTAGGTAAATGAGGTCGGGAGATGGTGTGTCCCCGATCTATCAGAAGCGAGACAACTTGATAGTGTCCATGTTGAGCGGCAAGTATGAGAGGTGTCACGTGAGCAGGAAAGTCTGTCGAGTGCGTCGTGCCCGCGAACTCTAACCCTGGTGAGATCTTCTGCACTGCGTCCAACAACATCACTGTAAACATACACCTACTCACAAAACGTAAATCCTCGTAAAAGGCAAGTGAAAGCAACAACGAGACCATTTTTACCCAATATTTTTAAACTGTTAATTCGGACGGCATGCAACACACTGTCACCAATTTCCACATTCGGAAACTTTAAGAGAAATTGAACCATGTCCTCGGATCTGTTTTGCACGGCTATTTGGAGAGCCGATACTCCCTAAAAGGTGAAAAGGTGTTATCTTCATTATATATACACGTATTACTGAGCTCGAATGAAAGTAATAGGGATTTTGACCTGAAAATTAATGCAGTTTATATTCAGATCTGAATGGGCATCTATAAACTCTTTAACAGCATTGAGGTCATCTTCAGCTACAAGTGTTAAAAAGTCCGCTTCATCGGGTTGTAGCTTCGGCAAATGTATGTAGTCCTTCACTTCAGGTTCACTTTCTTCTTCAAATGACTAAAAATATATTCTTACATAGAGTTCAACACATTCTTTATTATTTATGAAAAAATATAAAGCAAAATAAACATTTACCGATACCAACTTCTCATATGACTTGTCTTTTGAACGTCTTGTTTTATTATCAATGTATCTTTTTGACTTACGTATAAAAGGTACGTTCGATTTATCATACAACAAATTGTAGCATTGGCTTACTGTACGAGTATTTGAAAAAGGCCCATGGTGGCTAAATTTAGGTGCTGAGTATGCCTTTCTTTGAGTGTGATATTTGTTTAATTCTTGAGGTGGTCTTGTAACCGTTGGAATTGTTTCGTGATCCTTATGGTCTGCGGACCCTTTGATCGCGTTATCGAATTTATCCATATTTTTGGCACCACTTGCGGTGACTTTCTCCTTGAGTGGGGTGCTTGGTAATTGTTGATACTCGATAGAATCTGTTTTCTCTGAATCCTCAGACCTGACAGGTTTATCCAGATGGGACATTCTTATCGAGGCCAAGCATCGGAAGTCATCTTAGGTAACGGCCCACGCAAGTTGCGTAGAAACTTCTGTTGCAGCCTTTTAAGAGGTGTGATAATGTTTCATGTGTGGTTTCATGTATTTAAGTAGAACTTTACGTAGGTATGTATCTGTCACTAGAAATGCCAAACCAATTATTTTTAAGCACTGACGGTTGATACACGTAAAACAGAGGTACCCTTTTTAAAGATTTTATTCAAACTACACTTTAAATTGGATAGAATAACTGAAACACATAACAATTATTTATGTAAATTTCTTCCGCCATGAACAGACTTGGATGCCTCCTTGTTATAATGCCAACTGCATATCTTGTCTATGTTTAATTGTATGTATTTGCAAGGAGGTCAGTAATATCTCTTAGATAAAGACTAGGTATTATCTGAGCTCTCTTAGATAACACTGTGCATTACAGGAAACGACAACTATTGATACTGTTCTTATCTACGCTTCTACATCTTTATCTATATTATGAGGCTATTTTAATTGCTAACAGTATTACTTTAGTGTTTAATTTTCACTGTACATCGTATATAGTAACGCGAAGTAAGAGTATGATCTCGTAAGAATCTGGAAAGAATATCATTTATTATGATAATACATAAAATAAAAGAAAATAATAATATCTTAAAAAACATGAAAGTTTTTGGTTGAAGACTGGCGTTAAACAGATTTTATGTGTTTGACATGAATTATTTATTATTCTCTATCGAATGCCTATCGGGTGATATCATTTATAGAGGTACTGACTAGTATGATGTCACTGGACGCGATAGGTCACTTGTTAACCTAAAAATATGGACTTTGTTTACATTTAATACATACTTAGAGCCTTATAATTATAATTTTTTATTTATAGCACTTGATAAGTGTTGTGATAGCCTAGCGATTGAACGTTTGCCTTCCATGCAGGTGGGTCTGAGTTCACAACCGGCCCGCACCTCTGACTTTTCGAATTTATGTGCGGATCACAATTTGAGTATCACATGCATTAACAGTGAAGGCAAACATCGTCAGGAAACCTGCACACCTGAGAGGGCCTCATAAAGGCCTTGATGGTGTGTGTGGTCCGCCAACCCGCACTAGGCCAGCGTAGTGGACTAAGGCCTAACCCTTCTCATTCTGAGACGAGGCCCGTACCCAGCAGTGAATGTAGTAATGGGTCGGGTTTATTTTATAGCTCATGAGAATGATTAATTTCAAATCATACATTCTCTTTGTAAGTCCCTATCAACAAAGTCAAAGTCAAAGGTTTTAATTTCAACTGGGCCTTTGCAGGCACTTTCAAAACGCTGTGATTCTAGGTGCACGGTTCCAAGTGAGTTGGTCCTGGAGAAGATACCGGCAAGAAACTCAGAAAAAATTCCTATCAGGAGCTCATAAAAATGAAAAGAAACTCACCGCTGAATAAGTTACAAGAGTAATATCCGTGAAATGCATTGCAGTGAATGCAATTGGTTTTTGAGCTCTGAAACAATATTTCGATTTTACTTAAAGAAAGTGAAACGTTACCTCCTACATATTTGTCAATGTTATATTGAAATAGATGTTTATTTTTGTGTTCAGTAGTGGGACAACTGACCTCTGAATAAGGAAAAGCAGGGCGCGGCGACACTGTGGATTAGTACGGTACCAGCCACTATTGTACGCCGCGGATGCCACATCTGCGTTCTACAAGAAATACATAATTTACTATAATCATTCACAATTTTAACAAAATTGCCACGTCTAAAAGGATTGCTGTCTTTATGTACCATCATAATTGCATAGAAAAATAAAAAAAAACAAAATAAGATCCGTTAAATTGAATACCTAAGATTCCGTTTGTGTACAATAGAATCAGCACCCTTGTTTTTAATCAATAACTTAGATTAAAGATCGATAATGAGAAAAGCAGCGTAGTGATGTTAATTTTCTTGAGCAACTTGTATCTACCGTAACATGCCATTCATAACGTAGGTTATATACAAAGAAATCATAAAGAAAGATAAATATTAAATAAGTATGTCGTACGTGGACTTTCCATCTCCAATTTTATAAGATTCGCAGAATCCCAAAAGAATGGCGAAGTATACCTATATTTACTCTCGTGTATACATTCATTTGCCAATTGCTTTTTCCAGGAAAGTTGTTATGAAATGACCTTATTTGTTTCTTATTTTCATGTCTTGATTCGTTTTTAAAACTTCAATTTGTTCTTCTTTATATGGAACGATGACCAAAGTATATAAAACGAGCACTAACCGCATGGAAAATATCATCCGCGTACCAACACAGCATTCCGATTTGAATTAGGGCTGAACCCAAAAACAGTTTATTACTTATTGCCATAAGCGGTTCTAGGAGCTGAAATAATATAAAACATGTATTCTAGTAAAATTACTGTTCACTGTTATGTTTCGTGATGTAAATCGTAAACTAAAGCATTTACGAATTAGTGAGTGATCGCGTGTCAATCGAAGGTTAAATTCTATTGAACTAAGCATTTCTATATTATAACTATCTATGAATCAAATGCGTGCAGCAAATACTTACCACAATAGTAAAAACTACGCAGCAGATATTGACGGAACTCAACATAATGTTCACGAAGTTCGACAATGAGAAAGCGTTTTCTAAATCGTAACAGTATCTGGAATCCAAAAAAAATATACAATCGGTACATCGAGTACAATACCTTAATAATATGATATTGAGAAAAACTTTTTTTACATCAATCACGTCTCAAAAGATCAACTCAAAAAACATGACATTACGCAAGTAAATCACGGAAATGAAACGAAAGAAAAATGAAATGCATTTCGAATGTTTGCATTCTTTGACCGCGAGCAACATTTACTTGATTGAGTAAATTAACCTGCAGTGGTGCTTAATGAACTGTACAACATACAATCATAGTGATTGCGTTAAGACTTAGGTTATCAGCTGAATTAACTCACGTAATAAGTCTCTGATGCAACTTGATGTTCGCCAGTATTTCGTGATAGTGGTCATTATCGAGTGTGCCCACAGACTCCAGTCGGCTTTTTAGCAGTTTTAACAGTAAACTTATATGGCTGGCCATTGCAGAGAATAAGAGGTCGGTACTGACCATAATCCAGACGCAGGTTTGACCTACAATATGAGCTTTTGTCATGTTAATATGAGCTTAGCAGTTGTACATTAATTAGTAATGTCATATAAGGCTTATGGTTATATTCTAGTAAAGCAAGAATTTATGCAATCGTTGCTACTATATCGACTTGTTCATACAAACTCCTGTAGTTTGATTATTTTCGTTCATATTTGTTTCTATAGGGATGGATATTATTGCACTAACGCACATGTGTGGAGGAAGACTCAAAGTGTCACGACTACACTACCTATATTCATAATAACTAATACTATTACTGCTGTCAGCTAAATGATATTTGTTTTTAGTTCATCATGCGATCGCGTTTACACCTTCGTTTTTAGGAGCTCACAAAGAGAGCAATCAAATATTTAAACTGGATTAATTACATACTTTACACTGTCCAAAGATGTAGCTCTCAAAGTGATAATACCCGGACTTAAGATGATTCTATATTATCAGGACTTTCACTCTCTCTGTGTCAATAAAAGAAATATTTATTTCGTAGAAATGGTCAAGGGTACTATTATTTGGGTGCTTTTTGCTTGAAGAATGCGATGGCACGGAGAGACACGATTAAGTTATTAAATAGTATTATAAGCTGTGTAGGTAGGCCACTTCTTAGCAAGAAAAGTGGTCTTTAAAGTGTCGAAACAACATCTTGATCGGGATTGTACGTTATAATTGTGTGCCAAATTGTTTTAGTGCACTTTATTTTAAGAAGATATATTAACAATATTCCATCTTAAACCTATTATAGCACCATTTTTATCAACATAGAAACTACATTTTAATGGAGTAGTATATTAGAATGTCTGTTGATAAGTCTTATAAGCCGCCTCAACTAACAATCTATGATCCTACCTAGGATATTGATCACTTTTGGATACGCGTTCGGCGTATATTATTTTACATGAATTTTACACAGAAATAAAGACACAATTAACACTATTCGCACCGCTAAACTGTGTAGAAACCATTTTAAACTAGGTACCTTACTTCTTTCAAACTGTGTAAAATTCGTGTAAATTACCCCTTATTGTATGTTTATCCCGAACCCCGGGCCGTAACATTATTATAGTACCTACTACCTACACAAATGCTTGATAGAATCCAACGACATCTACGGGGGTTGTCACAGCGGGGTTGTGATATTTTACAAATCAAATAGGTACCTAGTTACTTACCGGCGAATATTTCAAAGAGATAAACAGCGATATGGGCAAACGGTTTGTGTTTGTCAAACGGATACCATGACACCCAGACGTAGCCGATCTTTGCGTCCTCGCCTTGCAGCAGGCCAAAGAAATAGATGACAATCGGCGTCAAGTTGTAGAACCATACCCCTGATACGTTCATGAAGAAGTACCCTGCGAAATAAAAGTTTGCTATTTGCTAGCCATAAATGACAGATTTTAAATTAATATTTGTGGCAGGGCCCTTTTCAGTCTTCTTTTAAAAAAAACCAAAACTAGAACTGTGCCCCGCTTTTTGGTTGCTCTTGTATCGTTGGTACAGTTTACAAACAAAAATCTAATAAGCTGAAACACCCAGACCCAAAACAGCTGCTTCCTGCTTTCCTGCTTGCTGCTTTGGTATTTGTTCCGTGCGGGAATTGAACCTGCGACACGTAGCGTGGTGCAGAAAGCTCATCGCTTGGCCACTACGTCAACCGTGCAGTATTCGTATTTCAAACGCCTACAAATATTTTTTTTACCTCATATCGGTGAGAATTGTAGGTGGGGATTAGTGTGATTACCATGCAGATCACAAATAATACTTTACTCTAAATATAGAGTCAATATGATGTTGAATGTGTCACACGAAGCAGACCGGATTCACTTGTCGCGCCTCAAATAGAATGTTGTTTTAATGTAAATACACTAACAGCGATGTGCGATGCGGAGAGCGTCGAGACTCTTGTTCTTAATGATTTGCGCTTCCTCTTCGAGCGGAGGCATTGGCCATATGCCCGCCAGCTCAATCAGCAGCTGTCTAAATACGTCTTTTTTGTACCACAGCACGAATACTTTTGCGATACCTGAGAAATGTTATGATATTTAATAAATCATCGTAGCGGAAATAAAATAAAATTAAATGAAAGTTACAAAATAAAATTAATCCAAAATCTGTAAGGAACAAGCGACACGAAACATCACAGTAGACACCTTTGCGTGTCGCATTATGAATCGACTTAACTTCATGCTTCATTAAAATTGTGCCTAATTATCTTTTACTCATTCAAGATTACGCTTCATAAAATAGCGAAAACCGCATCCTGTGTAACAGTTCTCGAAAGTAGCTCGAACACAGATAGATAGCTAGACGGGTACGTAGCTCAATTTATACTTTTACATAGTTACTTACTTAAAGCACCGTAGCCAAAAGTATGAAAAAGTGGAACGACATCCTCGACTCGTGGCGAATTAGACAACGTGAGACCGATGAAGACGATTTCACTGAATACGTGGTAGCAAATGCTGCAGACGGACACTACGAACATCAGCTTCTGTCGCAAGTAAGCCGATGCGTTTTTGGGATCCTGGAACGAAAGTCCGATGCGGCGCATACAAAATGCGCTCAGAACCAGAGATTCATCAATTTCCCGTTTCGCTTGTTCTATTGTTGACTCAACCATTTTCGCTAATCACCCTTTGTCTGAGGAGTCACGGATACTTTGGTTCGAATAAAACTGGGCGACTTTAAGTAGAGTGTGAAGCCGATAAATACTTTATTATTTTAAAGCGTTGATTGTTGGGCGTATGCTAAGAGTTGGAAGTAAGTCTGACAGTTAATGGAAAGTTTGTAAAACTTTATACGTTGTCGATCAACTACGCCCTACGATTTTCTATGAATCCAAATTAAATATCAACGATGTTTTTAATAAAAAAATAATTAATTAAGCTTCTGAGTAGGTATAGTATTTAAATAAAAATGTTAATTTATTCGATTGAAGTTCACACTGGTGTGGAAGAATAGAAAACCTATCAACTAGTACCGTAATGGGATAAATCTCATAGTTTGATGGCGTGACGTGATTGGATTGAAGTAACAATTCTTCATTGTTGCGGTAACAGCATGCGTCGTTAGTGACACGCGAACTTGTCGTAATTAATATCGAATATGTTCTTGTTGATGGCAGGATCGGGATGATGAACTCCGCATCGGATTTTTATTGCACGATGTAAGGAATACCTATTATGTAAATTGCTTCACATTTCTATTTTGCATTGGCCGTCAATCGTCATTCGCTACAGCTTGATTACAAAAATAAATGTATGCGAGTTCTTTTAAGAACCATTTTACATAGTAATTAAATAAGGTGCAGATTGAGAAAGGGAACGCCAGGAAAGTTTTCAATTTGGCTGTCACATCTGAAAACTAATGATTCATTTTTTATATGTACCTAGTACAATACAATACAATACAATACAATACACTTTATTGCACACCAGTAATAGAAGAAAAGATACAGTAATTAGAAAAAGAAATGTACAAAGGGCGGTCTTATCGCACTAACACAACAACACTACTAACACAGAATCATTTCATTTATTTGTTTTTATTTTTTAAATTATGTACCTTAATGTATGGATCAGCACCTCTACCATGAGTTTTCCGTGCCGTTTAACGTTCACGTTCACATGCAATATTTGTATAGTGATTTTAGTTCATTATTTATACCGCTAGAGGCGCTGAAAAAATTCCCATACAAATATTGCATGTGAACGTGAACGTTAGACTGCACGGAAAACTCATGGTAGAGGGTAGTAATAGTTAGTATTCTTTGGTAGAGGTACAGGAATGGTTCTGAATGGAATGGTTGCGGGTTGCGTTAGGTTTATTCAAAATGCAATGCGCCGTGATAGCATGGGTGCTATCTTCTTTTGTTATCCTTCTATTTGATTTACTGTTAAAAAAGATTGTGAGTACCAAGATAGTACTTAATTGATGTTCTTTATGTCATTTCATACGAGCTTCATTGTTCGGTTTTTATATAAACACTAGATCCTACAGGAGACACAGTGGTGGTAGGTAATGTATGGTGGGATAAGTCCCATTCGACACTGACACTGATAACATTATTTATTTTCGGTATCAAATATTAAATCGCTATTCAGGAACTATGGAATGTGCTTGCATGTTATTTGAAACAACCAATCTTTTGCAGTTTGTTTTTTTTTTTTTCTTTTTTTTTTCTTTTTTTTTTAAAAACATTGCCCCTCACTAGGATTTCTCCTGTATCGAGGGTACAGTTTACAAACATACATGTCACATGCACACACAACCAGACCCGAAACAACTATCTGTAGATCATACAAATATTTGTTCCGTGCGGGGATCGAACCCGCGGCACGTAGCGCAGAAAGCTAATCGCTTAGCCACTGCGCCAACCGTGTCGTCAAAATAATGTCGTGCAGTCATAATTTCTTCGAAAGAAATGACTGTCGAAGTTCTTTAAACCGCTTTAGCTATCAAGCAATTTAAATAATAGTAGCTAGTTGCGCAGTTTTAATATCATTATATTGTCGCGGCTTTTGCTTGGTCTGATCTTAACACCAGACGTTACTGCTGTAACTTGCTTCGAGAGGTGTCTGCGAATTTACTGATGAATCGGCCTGTAGCGCCGCGCATCCTGTAAGAAAATAAATAAAGGACAGTGTATTTCAAAAGTTTTTTTTTTGTCATAATATTATGTATTTAGTATTTGTTTAGAATGTAAGTCATATTTACTCATAAGTACCTATGCTCCGGGATATTTCTGTCTCACTGGGCGTAGGTACTTTAGAGTGATCGTTTCTATATTTATAAAGCTTTTCCTGATTAAGGTTAAGTTCACATTAAACATTAAAATGTGAAATAACGTATAAGCTTTCAGTGAGCTAAACATATTGGTTTTACTAATGGTGGTGTCGCCTTTATGAGTCTCTCTTAAACACTCATATTATCTTAATGACGGCTTTGATAGTGTCATGGTCTTGTTGTGTTTGTATATTGTCTTTTTAGTTTATGGGCGGGCATCGACACGAATTTAGAGTGATTTAAGATTTTCCCGCTAGAGATCGCGGTGTTTCGGCAAATTTAGCACGCGGCCCGCGGTCCGTGGCGAGCTTTACAGTTCGCCACCGTTACGCGACGATTAGGCTGCGCAAGCGCATAGCGCGCCTTCCCCGTGTGCTTGCGACAACGACGACGCTGCACTTGTCATCATACATCATAATGTACGGAATATTACCGCATATTGCGAAATATAACATGAATTTACATACTTTATGGAAGAGATGTCCAATGTCGCAAAGATTGCGGAGTGCCTAAGCGATTGGCTTTATGCGCTACTTGCCACGGGTTTGATTCCCGCACGTAATAAATATTAGTATGTCATACAGAAAGTTCTGCGTATGTGTACATGGGACATGCATGGTTTTAAACTGTACCGAAAATATCTACAAGAGAAATCCTACCGAGGGCAAAGTTTAAAAAGAAAGAAAGAAATATATTATTGAAATTTTGGAAATATAATTCATTACCGGAACAGCCGCCAATCCACACTAGGCTATAGTGGTGGACTAAGGCCACCCTGCTCATTTCGAGAAGTGGCCCACGCCCGGCACTGGGACAGTAATAGGCTGAATTATTAAATTATACTAGAAAAGTCTGTTTCATTCATCATCTCATGAATGTAAAGTGAAGTTAACGCATCTATTTCAGTTCAAAGCTTTTTAGCTTTTGAGTTCTCAATATTTGTTCAATTCACATTCCATCACAGAGTACAATTGTATGAAAATAAAATTATAACTTGAGTGTTATTCATAAATAAAAATGAATACATATCTCTTTCCAAAGTAAAAGTGCTATGTATTATATTATAGAAGTTTGAATGAACGACCCAGATCTATTGACGAGTAGATCGACGGCAAAAACTGTTCTATCTGTCGATCTCCAAATAAAAGCTGCGAAACCGAAATGAAATAATCGGATGAAGGTTACTGAGCCAATATTTTTTTAATTAGGACAAACATTTTTTCTCCATATTGTACGAAATACCATTACGTGCGATGGTGTGACGATGACGACGTCTGGTCGAGGCGCATTAATGCCTAAATATAGGTCTATTTGTATACGATTTGACCCTTTTTGCGAGTGGGTAATGTTTGGGGGAAGTTGGGGAGCATGGGATTTTTACTCACTAAAGTGACGAGGGGGTCTTTAGCACATGCGGAGGGGTTCTTGGATCTCCAGTGGAACTCAAACCCTCCTGTTACTGTCGCAGTGTTCATAGCACCAATTGACCACAATGTGCTGCCGTCCTCCGGGACTCGGGATCATAACCAAATGAGGTTTACTCAAAGCCAAATGATTTGACACTTTGTTCAACATAGCTGCTGAAAACGATTTTACTTATATTAAAAATGTTGTTTAAGTATTAAAATATAATAAATGACTCAGTTTCTTGTTTATTAAAATTTTCTAATCATACTCATATTGCGTTTTGTAGGTTTTTACCCGTTTGAGCTAGAAAAAAAATATCATTCTCCTTTCTCATTGTATTCTTTTTCATCGTATTGATTATACGGCTTCTTGCTTTCTAAGATTGGTACAATCTTCACCTATCAGACCTCCACGCTGATAAGGGTAAAGTAAATTTTCAGTTTGAGTTTTTTTTTTTTTTTTTATATATCTACATATGAAATGAATTCTGGTTCTCGATCTTCCTGATATTATAATTACCTTTCATAATCTCTGTTAACTGACACGTTATTAATGGGAAGACAGTATGGCCTATACTTAACCACAGAAATTATATTATTAAATACTAGCTTCTGGCCACGGCTTCCCCGCATGTATCGATTCCGGGATAAAAAATATTCTATGTCCTTCCTCAGTTTGTATTTAAGTTGTTTGCCAAATTTTGTTTAAATTGGTTCAGTAGTTGAGGCGTCAAGAAGGAATAAACAAACAAATAGATATCTACACTTTCTACAATTTATATTAAAAAACTAAGTAGTGTATTAGTAATATTAGTATGGAAGTTTGGATAGTGCCTATGGATAATGATGCAATATTCTAAAGCAGCTCTCATACTCGGGAATAGGATATCTAAGTAAGTGCAAATCGCGTGTAAGACCTACCGGCAACTTGGTCACTTCTCCGAGATTCGCTCTAATGCGAGATCGTGTTGTAATGGATTAAGTGCCTACAACATTAACACGATAACCCACATCATGTGCATTAAAAGCATTCGGAAAATGACTCCCATGACACCATTCATATTACTGATACTGCAGTTAATGTGGCTACTTTGTTTAACTATTGTAATTTTGTCTAAACTAATATTGTGATTATGTATACTACTCACCGAATGAATTGGGTTCAACTACTTGATACACAGTATTTAACGATATTTAACGATTATAAAGGGGTGCAAGCAGCAGAGAAAAACTGCTCGCTAAAAACAGAGATTTTCATCTACAGGAAAACGAGACCGATTTAAGCCTTTAAATTTTCTGTAAGATTAGTAGTTTAAACGAAATGGTTCGATATGGTAATTGGATTGCATAAAATTTACAATAGTATTTATTTTAAACGATAAATACTGTTTTGACGCGTTTTGAGATAAATTGTTTACCTACCACTGCTTTCATTCTAGCGGGCATTCGAGTATGTTTTTTGGCTAGAAAAGTATTTTATTAACTAACTACTTTGATTCAGGTTTTCAGCTTTGATGGTATATCACCGATCGCCTCGAAGCTGGCTGACGATTATACTTTGGTGTATCTCAAAATAATTTTTTTGTTTTCGAAAGTATACATATTACAACTGGCGACCCGTCCCCGGCTTCGCACGGCGGTGCAATATCTCTACGATTCTTAAATTAAATAATTAAATATGAAAGTATTATGCATCTAAACATTCCGGAATAAATGCTTAAAATGATGGTGAAAACCGCATCAAAATCCGTTGCACGGTTTAGGAGGAGTTAGCGGATATACAGACAGACAGACGCGGAAAGCAACTTTATTTTATACTAAGAGTATGTAGAGATGATATGTCCAATAGTTGGCCGTTACTTAAATGATATTAAATGATCTGTTATTAAACAGTTAATAAAGCGCCCGTCATGTCAAGTGCTTTGTAGTGGTCTTGTTGTTATTTTACTTTTCAATTTAAAATTTAAGTTTTGACATGCTATACGGACTTCAATTGTTAAAGCAATAAAATATTAAATTATTACAACTTCTCATCATGTAGATAATTGTTTTCTTTTGCTGTAGAGCGCGCTCATTACACGGCAGCAGAGACAAGATGTTATTTTCTTATCCGAAGCCAACGGCGGTGTACGTCATTAGGAGTCGAGTAATTGAATCTTACACAAATAAAAATAGATCAAAACATGACATGTGCAGTGTAATTTAAGATTTTCATCGCGCAGATAATGAGCGAGCCAATGCGTATCAACATTAACTTTCACTGCTAAACCAACTTCGATGCTGGCCTTAAATCCTCCTTTGGGAAACCGCAGGAAGTGAGATTAAAAACGGCGCCTTCGCATCAACATTTGTTTTTATTTGCAACAAAGCTATTAAGAGATAACTATGCGTGAAAAGATGCTACCATTTTGTAAGTTTTTATTGCATCTAATTTTGTACGTGCATATTGTAGAAGACCTCGATTATTAATAATAGAATTGTTATTGATTTGAAAATTTGATCAAAATGGAAAGTTTTTTTTTTCAATTTATTGTCGGATAGATGTTGCCTACAACGTTATAATTTCAGTAATGTTTTATTTGGACTTTCATAATCTTTGGTTAGATACCTACTGCAATACTTACATCGCGGGAGGTTTATCTGTCTATCTGAAAATATAGATCATGCGATTACAGTCGAACGTTTGTAATCTAATAAACAGTAATATCCATCATAGTTTAATATTACTTTTATGTGGTTCATATTATTATACGATGTTTTTTACTTTTTTTTGCAAGGTTTCTATTATTGATGGGTAAGCTTAGTTTAATCAAATCGTTCGGTATCATCAAAGAAACACGCGCAATGAAGAAAACTGCGCTAGAATAGAAAAGATTTCTTAAAACATGGATTCATGGGTAATCGTGTCATTTATATGCATAGTGTTACTTCTTCAATTTACTGTGACTTTTACATAGTCTAACTCGATACGGACACGATACGTTGTTGTAATTTGGTGCAGGTCATGTGATACGTAAAGTATGACTAGGAAAAATTGTAGTCCAATACCTACTGATTATCAAAAAAAACTGGAAGCTTATTATCTCATATTTACTAACATTACGGATGATTATTCGGTAGGTCCTTAATAAAATCATAGCAAAATTAATTCCATATACGAGAAAACCTTAAATGGTAAAGATGCCGTCGGCGAATATCCATTACAAGCGTCAGTTCTCTGCGTAGACCCCAACAAACTGCTCTGAGCGATAATGCAATAAAAAGTACATTTAATAGGCATATTAGTGATTGCAGTATGCCATTATACGCACATGTGCCCATCCTGCCGATATAATGCCATAGCTGCTCTAACAACACCCACCGAAAGCAATAGGCTATCTTTAGGTAGAGTAATAACAAACCAAGAATTGAATTTGCAATTGTGACTCTAGCTTTGTGGTTTTATGTGTATTTAGAGGCTCGCGGCTAAATGGCCGTCGCGTAGATCGATCGAGCTGCGAACACAACAAACAAACAAACAAACACCGCGCTGAGTTTTTCGGTTCCTCGGAAAGCATGTGCGAATTTCCCTTGAAATCTTGGACAGCACTTTGTTAACTGATCATAATTATGTTAGGATACCCAGATTGAGTATTTATAAATTACTAGTGGTCGCCTATTGTTCGAAATTCGACCGAAATTTTAGCTTTCTGCACTCCTTCTCTATATAAACTTTAACTATGCCAAATCTCACACTCCTCCGTGTGCGCAATATGCTTAAAAAGAGGTATAAAGATTTCTCTTCGCGTATTAATATATAGATTTATTCAATTGTTTTAAACTTTCACAGTTTTTATTGTTATCACTTCGGGATATCATCCAACATTTTTGCTGAACTCCCGATATATTTCATGGAAAGAATGTAAAGGGTTAAAAGAGAAACGTTTTTTTGTGATAATAGCAACAATAGATCTTCGCAGGTCGCAGTGACCAAGGGGCTTAGTACCCTACCTCTACAAATAAATAATACGGTAGCATGCGCTGTACAACCAGTCTTTGACCAGTTTTTAAGTTCATCCACTCATCTTAAATTCAGTTTCAGTTGACTTTTGTTCTAAATGTTTATTTACTAAGCTTTTAGAATGGTCCTCATGAAATATCTCACTCACCGCAGCGACTTTGTCCTGGAGTGAGACAACGCAGGCTCAGGGAGGTTTTCGCTTTCCTTTTTCCGCAAATCCCTGTTCTAAGCGAGTGTAGGTAAGACCATTAGATGTGATAGGGGTCAAGTTTATCCCGCCATCTTGGCTTGTTCTGCCGCGATTCCATACGATATTCTGCAGTACTTATTCTGTGTTTGTTTTAGCCCACAGCTCGTCTGACATGTGAGAGATATGTTTTGGAAATTAGAGCACATTTTTGAGTTTCATATTGGGTCCATTTTACGCCCCAGGATAGTGTAATATACGGCTCACTAGTAAACCAAGAGCCTGGACCTTTGCTGAGCGGTCAAGGAACAGGTTCGTTTACCATACGGCAGGATAGGCAAAATGCCCTTTCGTTTGTGGCATATTGCTAGAACGTGAATAGAAGAATACAGTTTTTCGGGATGTTGACTATTGACATTAATTTCGCACAGTCTTTTAGATAAGCTTACAAAATACACTTTTCTTTATTTATCGCAAAAGGAAAATGTAATTTTAGGGTTAAAGTTTACTATACTGGGTACTTGTTCAATATATGGGTACTTATTCAAGATACTTGACTCTTGTAAGAAACTCTGACAAGATTTTCTTAGATTTTTCGTAGCAATCTTAAATTATTATTTTTTCTAAAAGTCTTATGGGGAGGTTAACTAACTAGGACAAGTTTACAATAAGTTTTAAATGGGCAATATTTTATTATGGAACATTAGATTCGTGAGAAAATCATCTCGATAGATGAGATTCGATGCCACACCCTGATGACATTTAGAGTGCCGTTGTCCTGTCGTCGTCTGGGTGCCACCTAGGTTCCAGCGCTGGCAAATTGCAGTGTTAGGCTCGGGGCGCTTTATTGAAAATTCGATCTATCTGTTACATTGGGAAGGGTTGTGATTAGAGTTCGAATGTGCCTCTTGCGTGCGCGCAGAACGATCTATAGTCGAGTGGCACGTCCGTCGGCGGGAGTCCGTTATCCGGCGTCAGGTTACGGCCACGTCTATATAAGACCGTCGCGTCTTCTTCACCATTTCATTCCGTTTGAGACGCTTGGTCGGCTGCGTACCCTGTGTCGCCGCACGCGCTTCGTCCCCGGCCCGTAATCGCGCCGGTGCTCACTAGTTCTCTCATTCATTTGCCGGTGCGTCCGTTCAGGTCGAGTGCTCGCATAGTTCCCGGACACAGTTCAGTTTTGTGAACACTTGAACATTATCACGTGACACAGTTGAAGAAAGTGAAGCGTACCGCTGTTCTCAGGTATTTTATGTCATTTCTTTATTAGTCGTATAGCATTAGAAATAGAGAAAAGAATTTCAATTTTAAAAAGAAGTCGCAAAGTGGTGAATTTCAGGATGGTGGGTCGACACCAGAATTATTATTTGCTATAGATAATAAACCAAAAATTGTAGAAAGTTATTTCATCGTTAACGGTAATTTAAAGGGTGCAAAACATAAATTAACCTAGCAATGTGTATAAGCTGGTTCGCTTATTTATTGATGAAAAATTAACTGGCTACTGTGTTAATAATATATTATATTTTCTTATACTTAATTTGTTTCTTTTTTACAAGACTTTAAAGCTTCTACTATGTCAATATTTTGGTAGACATACAAACAATATTAACAATTAATTTTATACTTGGACATATTGCGCATGCGCACTTTCACATGCACGCAAGACAACGTATTTTTCGTCATGTCGATTTTACCGCTAGAAAAACCGGCAAGGAACTTATAGCCATTATTATTTTATCTATCTATAAACGGTTAAACCTACTATAACCACACGCATCATAAAAAAAGCGTATAAAGACATTGATTTTCTACAGGATGTGATAGTTAAATGAGAAGCCATGCGCACGCGCAATCTAAGTTATAAAAGAGAACTATTTGTTCTTTCTTTTAAGTTTTAACTGCCTTGTATAGTCAAAGATAACAAATTAAAACCATGTTTTCACAATATCGATAAAGTCCATAAAACATAATTGTTATGGCGAGAACATCGACCGTAACATGGAAGGCACACAATAAAATACAAAAACACTCGTCGCTTTCCTTACTTTATTACACGATAGAAAACCTGATCTTATTTTGTGCGATAAGGCTGTAAAGTTGTAGATTCAAAATGTATCGAACCTGAATAATTAATGCCTCGTATAGACAATGTTCTGCAAATTATTTACTCTCGGTTATTTCTGAACGCGGAAATGGAACGTCTTCAGTCGTCTTCAGTGTAATACCGATCATCTTAGGTTTGACATTTCACGCATAAACATAACCATGACAAAGTATCAAAGCGCGTCGCACAAATGTGAAATAATACCGGCAAGGTATTCGTAATAACTAAATTACATACGGACATCTATCATTTATTCGCACGGTCCTGCCGACGTAACCCCATTGGGTACCCACTAGGTAAACGCACGTTATTGGTACGAAGATGATAAAATGATTACCGTCATTACTGGAGAATTACGAGAAGGAGACGATGGTCTCTTCGGCCATTATGTGCACTTGCGTGAGATACCAGCCTCGCTTCGCCTCGCTCTGCTATTGTTTTACAATTTTTTGCTAAGAAAATGGACTTCAATTTGAACTTTACCTCCTCTGATAAACGATAAAAAGTAAGTCGTAAAGTTAAACTTAATCTGAAATCTCTTCATTTAATCTTCAAATAGGTACATTCCATTACACCTAAGCTTATTGTAATATCTTTTTTTTTACGAGTCTCTACAGTATAGGGACAAAGATTATAAAGAAAAGAAACGGGATGAAAAACTAGATGGACTGCGCTGCAAAAACGATGACAGTGACTAAATTATTTTTTGTGAACAGCGAATATACTAGGTCCAAACCGGGAATGTCATCAATCATGTACTTGTAACGTTGTCTTCTGACACTGGAAGCATAGAAAAGAAATTAGATGAAACAAAAAAATCATAAATTATACTGTTTGAAAATTAATATTATGTTGTACCAGTTTAAAATTTCTTAAAATAATAACATCTGGCTTTATAATCGAACAGCATGGAAATCGAGGGGGGAAGCATTTTCTCAGCAGTAGGATGAGACATGAGACAAGCTAACAGTAATAAAGGATCAAAGATGCTACTAAAGCAAAACGTGATAGGTAGGTAATAGACGTTAGTTGAAATCTTAGATTCAATTCATTTTAACAAAAATTCAAGGACGTTTCCTTGACTCCGGAAGCACTTAGACAAAGCAAAATGAATACAAAAAAGTCCTGACAATTAATTTAAACATATAAAAATTATAATTTGTTTTTTTTTGTTATTTGGAAATAGCAAAAACTAAGTTGCAACTACATCTGCGGGACTAAGACTTGTTCGTAAACAGGTTACACTTACACGACGCAGGCACAGGATGCTCGTTATTAAAATTTTAATAACACTGTCTGCGTGAACTGGCGATAATGAAAAAATATGATTTACCTTTTATTTTTAGCAACAAAGTGGTATTAGATACTTTAAAAATGTAAGCAAAAAGCGTGCCTTATAAGTGTAGTTTCCTTGACCCGTGACATTGTCTGCTCATCGCACTGTAGGCGCACACTGAATCATGGGCTTCGACACACCACTTAATGATGATGGCTGTGTATTTTATTTGTCGTGGTCGCGAAGTGTACTCGGTGACTAACGCAGGTGGTCGTTATGCAAATGTCTATTATATGAATAGCATTTGATGAGTTAGACAGTAGAGTACATAAAGAAAAGTTGTATTGATGTTTATCGTCTATATTACCTCTATATACAATTGATTCAAATCTAAATTGCATTAATTAGAAGACATATTGTTCATTTGAAAGCCTGATGTGCTAATTTTTAAGTCTTCTATAGGTTTAATAAAATAATGCTTATCTACTGTTATAAAATCTCATACGTGAGCAACGGCCTGAGCAAATCTTGTGACGTAGACATGAATATGGTCGCAAAAAACGCGAGTATGATAACCGCATGCGTGGGCACACAACCAGTTGGTCGGTTTTTTGCGAGTAAGTGCAAGCGGCCTTGACCGGGTGCGCTCGCGCCGCCCAAAATGCCGATCGGCCCAGTTAAGAACTTACATTATACTCATTACATATTAGATATTACCAAAATTATACTAATTTGTTATAGTTTGATATATTTTTTAAGTATAGAGTCTGATAGCATAGTCGTGGCAATGGATTTTTAATTGAAATTGTAGAGCTTTATTGAGTTATTGACTTTGTTACAGCGCAATATACTAAAGGTACCTGTCACAATCGATTCTGTGTTATTGTTTCGAATACATACTGTGGATTTCCTTTGACACTTAATGCTTTTATGGCCATGTTTCATGAAGTGTTTTATTGGCCTATTCATTATTGTTATCTCTACTACTAACCAACATTATTATGAAAAATTATAATACCATATAAAAGTAGAACAAATAATTAATTTTTCACATTCAGTGACATTTGAGTTTCATTCATAATATCGTATAGAAACCTCATGAATGTATGTATGGAGTCACGAAAGTTTGGCAAGGTCTATGTCCGTTGTTTTTTCTGTTTCCAATTACTAATGTCTTCTCGCAAGATTAATCACTGTTGTTTTGTTTAAATACACCATTGTTGATTGATCGATCGACTATGATTAGCAATGGTCAACGGGCTCAATTGTTTTGGATATATTGTGTAGAATAATTTTGAGTGTCAGTTGTGTCTAAAAATACATAGAAAAACTATGACAAAAAACTCCACGTGGATTAAGTTGCGGGCATAGCTAGTAATATTATAAACCAGAACCAGACACAGGAACTCTCTTGTTGGCCCCTCAGCGACGCCCTAAGCCGAGGCCCGTATCCCACATGGAACGACATTAGCTACGCTGTCGCTTAAATTATATTTTAATATGAGGTTGGAGGCCCATCAGGCTTCACCATAAATCCGGTTAAACAGAAAAGGCTTCCTGAGCCAACTGTGAGAGAAATTTATAATTTTTTTTATTCATATTGACGTACTAATAACATCATACTGTAAGAACTTATGGCGTGCAGAGGACAGCTATTTAAGCGTAATATTAATAGGTACTGGTCTACGTTACTTATAGAATGAATATCTTTAAACTTCTGTTAACTTCAAGTATGACAAATATGCAAGCATGAAATAAGAAAACACAGGAGTCGTTGTATATGAGAGCCGAAGGAAAATATAAATCTAATTGGCACGCCACAAGATGTAAGATAGGAATAAAAATGTAATAAAATAGAATCGAATGAAGTAAATGTAAAACGGCTTACTCTTGCACGTTCTTTTGACAAGTAATTTCGAACGGTAAGAGATGTACTAAAATTCTGTACATAAAACTGTGTAAGACTAGTTGGGTTAGGTAAGTGTCACCGTTACTCATAAACTGCAAAGCGATTCTGATGCTGTTAGATACGATGCTAAAATCCAAGTATAATGTCTGTTCAATAAATCGATGGCGACGGTATAAAGCTCAGATAAAGAACCTACTAAGGCATAAAGGAGTACGTGCATAATCGTACTCAGACGAATCTCTGTAGAGGTCACCAGAGGTTCAGTTTGTCGTTGTGTATACAAGTTTATTGTCAAGGTATTAGTGTCACATGCGATTTCTAAATTGGCGTTTCGAGCTGATGTAAGGTGTAAATTATAGTCGTTACGTATTATGCATGTTAGGTAGCAAGGCTTCATGGAACAGCGACATATCTTTTGCTGATGACGGTGCAGGTGTAATAACAAAAAGCATAGTTTACCTATAGAGAGACATTTTGAAATATAGGTCGTTAAACTCGGTAGAAAGTATTAAAACGATTCAAGTAAAGATAAATTTGAACCAAAAATATACAGAAAATTTGTTCTTTTGGTAAGATCTAGTGCTTATTCAGATGTCAATATCGTCTAGAATGAAATATGAACATGGATTCCGTGGATGTAATTGCGTCGGCATGCACCGTGCAAGCGTACATAAGGCCCCACTACTTTCCCCCGACCTAGTGCCCTCCTGCCGCCCAGCCGACCCACAATCTTACAATTCCGTAATGTTTCACATTTTATTTGAAATTTGCCGTGGCTCATTACACGTCACTTTTACAGTTACATGTAATAACAGCAGTATTCTACGATTGTCCAGTTGTCTATTCTGACGTACCGGTGGTAATTGATGATAAGTGGCGTTTGTGTGGTCTCATGTGTCACGATTTAATATTATTAAACGGATTGAGAAAAACTCAATAAAAACTGTAATAAGAACTTTCAATAAAAAAATTTGATTGATTGATTACTCATAAAATTTATAATGCATACAAATCCATCATTCATCAATCAGTATCGTATCAAAATAGATTTGACTTTTGTGGCAAAAATAGCGCCGATTATTTTATTGATGAGTCGAAAGGATTTATTACTTTATAAACTAAAAAAATTGCAGTTCATCAATCTGTGGTTTGATGTTCGTGCAGAAAATTGCGCGGGCGCACGACACCTCACGTGCGCTCGCATCCACGCCGAATGTGCTCTAACACCCGTGTAATTCAATCGCGCCTTATGATCGCATATGAAAAAGAAAATTATTCCTTCCACTAAAAAACCTAGGTAATCGCCGTTCATGATTGCTGGCGGAGAACATGTAACTTTGTCTGCAGCAATTTATTTATTCATTTCCTCAAAAGTACCGAACCATTATCCTGCTACCATAAAATTAGAAAGAAATGGTAAAATTATTTTTATTGCAATTACAATTTTACGCCAAATTGCTTCAAATGGATATGAATCTGAGTATCCAATAAGAAATTTAATGTTTTACAATTATACGCTTCTTATTACGACAAATTATATAGAAAAGCAGATGGAAAAAATGTTCTCGAATAATGTTAAATAGTTTACCGCGGTGAAACCTACTTTATTTTTATAATGCTTATAATAAAACTAATAGGGCAGATGTAACCCTCATTTGATTAGTCGTGTATGGTGTCTAATGATAAACGCATCTATAAACGCACCGGTTTGAGTTAGTCCTATTAAAAATCCAGTCCTACTGGATTTATAATAGGACTAAATACGATTGCTTCGTTATTTCTGTCGTAAGCTTACCGAGTGGAGTTTTCTGTGAGTTGGTTATCATCACGTGTGCCGTAACGATGCCGGGACATTATCGTATGCATCTCATTCTGAACGCGACTATGCGACTCGCACAGAACAGTTAGACGAAATTTTTCACATTCCACACTATTCGTTTGTCGAATGACACGAGTGTTTAGCGAGCGTGGGCATGTCGTTTCAAAGAGAACATAAGACCCTTTGTGTCATACGAATTTTATGCTTTAGGTCAGATCGTGAATTCAAATGATACATTCACTGGATGCCTTATTCATTTACTTCCTTTCCTAGTTCAAAGTACTCGAAACACGATCTAGTTACACTAATACAGTCAGCTCATTTATGTAAGTAGTTCGCTGCGTTCCGAACTCAATAAACTGTCCTGAATGGATAATGTTATCTACGAACGTTAGCGCGGGCGCAGGCGGTGAGAAATGCAATGAGGAAAATCTTTGCCAATTTAAATTTAACAAAGCATTTTATTTTCCGGGTGTTAATTCAAAAGCAATTCATGCATTTTGGCTGTTTTCTTTTCTGCCTGAAGAAGGTACATTTAAAAAGTTTCACGAATAAGATTTCAATAGCAATTCTCTGTAATTTAAGGAAGGAATATGAGCGAAAATTTACTTTTTTGAGGTAGGATACAATGGATTTGGCATAGCGGTGCGGTGCAATGCGCGTGCGCCGCAGGCACACGTCGTCGACGACCCACGACCCACTAAACTGATGAATAAGCGAGAAAGTGCACACGCCATGAATATGCGTTTATTGTTGCCGGTGAACTAATAAAATTTATTAACCTATTCGATTTCGTGACCTCAATATTGTATTTATTGCTGCAAAGAGGTAGCAGATTAATCGGTTTTTGATCGCAAGAGAAATGCTAATGGTACGGTTGAATGGGTGATACATAAAGTAGTTGACTTGTATTGATTTGTGTTGTGAGGATTGTATGGCAAGGTTATTTTCTCCGTGTAGTTAAGTGGGGTAGTGTGACGGTCACACGGGCGCGGGCGGCTGGCCGTGGCGGTTAGTGGTGCGTGTCTTCTTGAGAAGCATGCCGGTGGCCCGGCCCGGCTAGTGTCCGGCGTCCGGCGGCCCGCTTCCACGGCGACGGCACACGACAACATCCCGCGCTCGACCGTGACCACTGGACGGTCACAGTCACTAACATATCTACTACAAATTGCTACCGCATTTTTGAAGAAGCGACCACCGCCTTATCCGTCTAGTGATTGTCAGCGCGACTTTTTCTGTTGGGAAAATTATTTAAAAGAAATTTTCAGTAACGCGATGGGCCAGTTCAGTAGTAGCCTTCGACAAACTGAGTTATTCGTGATAAAACGGTGAATGGCGAACTGTGCACCGTAGTACAACACTGTACAAACATTGGGGGATTGCGTGGTTTTTCGGTACAACAGCATAAAGCGAAGCCGATCAAAAAACAAAAATATATAAAAGAAAAGGGGTTAGGAATATAAAGTTGTTTCACTTTAGTGCGTGAAATGCCATTAATCGTAAAGATAAAAATTCTAAAGCTCGCCCGAGTTCTAAATACAGAAATAAATTGTTGTTGGTTATCGGTACGTACTCATTAAGGGTCCGCCACACATATCACACTGTGTAACTAATTACCTCACTGAATCAAGATGTTGTGAGTGATAATATGGTTTTTAACGAGATCATTATGAAAATTTTATAAGGCAGTCGATTTTCAGGTTTGAAAATAGAAACTAGGCCTGTTAACCGGCTTTACATCAACAACGTAGTCTTGCCCGAGCTATGTAAGGGTCGGTTTGTGGTATGATGTGACGGAATATTATTATCGTTCTGAAGCGAGTCGAGTACCGACATTTTTTCGACTTCGACCGTAGTTATCTACCGTCAAGGCAAAAAAGTCCGAAAACGCGCATTTGAGTGAACTTGCATCGAAAACGCTCCTTTTAAGGAGTTAGTATTCATCATTTTGAACAAATTTTTTTACAGGAAAACCCCGATCCATACAAATAAACAAAAACAGCCGATCCATACAAATAATTCGATATTATTCGACTAAGGGCCATGTTCAACGACGAAATAACAGACGTTTAAAAGGAAATCAGCCGTTTACTGGTACAAAATTCATTGTAAACGGCCATTTTTGTCTTAATCGTCTGTTATCTTGTCGGTGAAAATGACCCTAAATGTATGGAACAGCTGATTCTTTCCCGCGATTTCAGTTTCGGTCCAACAGTGAAAGTTGTTTATAATGATAAGTACTTACCTATCATAACAACTTAAAAGGACTACTGCTAATAAAGTAGCACCTTATAAAGAATACCCAATAGAGTTCGATCAACACGCGGTAAGCGTGATTTAACCTATTCTTAGGCCAATTTCACCGACAACATATCAGACAGTCAGATGAAGATCAGCCGTTTAAACATGAATTTTTGTATGGGTAATCAGCTGATTTCATTTTATTTAATCATCTGTTATGTTGTCGGTGAACATGGCCTTCTGTTATCAGCCTCGAGATCTCCACGATTAATGAATAACCAAATCGTCTATTCGAAGAAACTGCTGTCATGACGCGCGTCACATAACATTATGATAATTAAGTGACAACGCGTAGACGGCGGTACGGTCCAGTGCATTGTGCGTCGGATCATAAACATTTATAACATCATAATCAGCTGCTGACGTAACAGATCATAACCGTGTTGATTCTGTTTGTGATGCAAATGAAGTGGAACGCTCCAGTGATTTCGATCGGTTCAAGTCACCGCTGTTGTTGTTGCTCTGTGATCGACCGCCAAGTTGACCGGTGATGCGATCACAGCGATAAGTTTTATTGTTTTTAATAGAATACATTGGAGTATTGTCTGCTCTACTGTATTTTAGGTATAATGTGGCTCTACAACGAATTCCAGCAACTCGGAAAATTAATTCTGGTTTGATGTTTTTTCGTTTTTGTATAAATTATATAATAATTATTTATATCATAATTATATAATAATTGTTGTTACCTTAATGCAATTTAAAGTTATTTGTGCAATATTGCAGTAATACTTTTTGCCCTATATCGGAATACATGCTTTACTTATACTCGTAAGAGTAACTCGGAGCGCGTATGGAGCGGACGCATAATTTTCCGGAGTTGAATGTTCGCTAGAACGTGTATAAAAGCGGAAATAACTATATAAATCGATAGAGTTATAACATGTTTGGGACAACTAAATAGATATATAGCTATCGTAAGTAAAATATGAAGCAAAACGCGTCTTGCGTTGGTAAAAGCAAATAAATCAACGAGCACATCACAACGGATAGAATCGTTAAGTTTCCTTCCTCGTAATCTCAGTGTAGGTATGCGGTCGTATTCGAAGCCGCACTTATTATTTTTTATTACATAATAATTGTGGGGACGTCGTTCTAGTCGGTCGGTGACTCCCCCCGCCCCCTCCCGCAGGTCCCGATACCCCCGTCGCTGCCCGATCGGGATCGCCTCACCGCTCCCGCTTCTGGTTCGCTGAGAAAACAATGCGATAACATTAGCCACGCTGTCAACGATCGCTGTCATCGACCAAATAAGTCACGTCGACCTCGCCTCGCGATTGTTTGATAATTTTTGAAGCACGGACATTACAACTTTGTAACAAACTCAGCCACGACACTTTCTACCATAAACTTATTATACTTTGTACTTTCTCCCTTCTCATAAGAGGAAATCGCAGACGTTAGTAAAACGATATGATCGGAAGAAAGTTCTATTACTGGTAATGAACCAAGAGAAAATGTGTCGATTAGTAACGCATTAGTTGAATCCTATTAATTTACTTTATAAGGGTTCTAAAGATGACATTATTAAAGCCGACAGCTTGATTCCGAGGTACCTAATTTATACGCGCGTAGTAACGTGCTACGAAATCTTGTTGCTACAGTTTTGCGTCTATACAAAAGACATCAACGCGTTACATATGCTACGAACATTTTAAAACTGTAGCACTCATGTTTGATATTTTTCATTTTCATAATTTATATTGGATTAGATTATCATACTATTTAAAACTTACTTCAAATAATATTCTCACAGGTATTCAAGTACAAAACACCCATTTTAATCAAAACACAATAAGTAAAGGTCAATTTGAGAACCGTTATTTTAGGTGTATAATAAAAAAAGTCGGTTAAATGGTAAGTACCAATTTTTATAATGACATAACTAACCGATCGCATTGCGATACAGACAGACATACAAGAAAAAGAAAATAATTGTATTAACCTACTACAAAACACCTTTGTTATAGGTATATCGGTACTCGTTGGCCTCTAATTTGTAATTATAGGCGTAAAATTTGGTATAATAGCGTATCGAGCTGTGTCGGTCGTCAGTTGTTTGCGAAAAGAATGTTAACGGGTCTGCTTCCATGTTGGATGCGTCCCAGGCGCAGGCGCAGGCGGCGGAGATGCGAGATAGCGACACAAAGAGTGGCCGAGCGAAGTGATCGTATTACATTATACTGATACTGAGATAGCGAGAGGACAGCGCGGCCGCGGCCGGCCGACTTGTAACATGCAGTCGTGCAATATGTTGTGCCGGACGGTGACGACCGATGACACGTAGATAAATGTTATGATTATGACACTCGCTCAGTTTTTATGATGTTTTTCATGTTAATGTAGACGTATAGTCGTATTTATTACTTTGTTACTTACACTCATGTTCTGTGCTCTGAAGGCGTTAGAAATAATATGTAGGAAAAATGTTGGGCTGTTGGTTTGGTATATATGTACCTATATATAGTGCTCATACAAGTCAATGTCTTTCTAATCCTGATCCCTTTACGAAGTGATTGTACACATCATTATGAAAAACATTTAGTATGGAACGAAAAATGAAATTGTGAAAATAGCAGCTTTTTCATACAAATAATTCAATATTACTCGACTAAGGACCATTTTAAAATAAAATAATTTTAAAATAAAAGATGTTTAAAATGAAATCGACCGTTTAACTATTGAAAAATTCATGTTTAAACGGCCGATTTTGCACCAATCGTTTGTTATGTTGTCAATGAACTTGAGCATAAATGTATGAACAGAACTTTTTGGTTCCATAGTAAAAGTTGTTCATAATGATGAGTACTATTACCCCTTCAAGGGATCGGGATTAGAAACGTAGAACCTTGTACATTTATCAGAATGATCCGTTATATTTATTGTCTTTAAATTGTATCCTGCGATAACAGGTATACTTTTACTTCGAAAATACAAGAATCAATTTGCTTATGATGTTAACAATTTCCGCAGGCGATTAGAGATTAAAAGATTAGATTAATTAAATTTATGCTAATATTTTCTAGATGATGTCAGCAAAGACAGGTGTGAGGTGTGATTATGAAGGATTTATGTCAATTCAAAGATTTTTATACTAATTTAAAACTTGTAAAAGCAGTTACCCTAAATAGCGAATTAAAATAACAACATGACATTTATAACTGGATTATGAGTGACAAACCACCATCATATTTCTTTTAACATAAGAAAAATCTCTTTATATTCACAAATGGTAACAGCGGAGACATTAGCATTCTAAGAGCTTCGTAACTGTTCATAATGTCATATAAATGTGGTTTATTTAGAAATTCTATCGCAACCACATCGATACAGTTATGTTTTTCCATTTACGCGTTCTATTATAGTACATTCCGTAATCAAGCAATCTTCGCATTCACACCTGCGTAGTTTTATTTATTTTGCATACAATGTGTTGATAGTATTAAAGATTATAACGACTTTTCATGTAGTTTAGCGTCTGTAGGGTTAATATGCAAAGCTGTGAGCAGTAAATAATGAAGCTATTGTTAGAAATGTTTTCTACATACGAGTACGAACAGTATACAGGGTGACTGGTTGAACGAGAGAGACATTGAAGGATAAATATGTAAATAAAAATAATAGGACTTTAATATTTCACCTAATTAATTTTTTCTTTTCTTTCTTTCTTAATTGTCTAATGTATCATAGGTACTTTTTCGTATTCTAAGCCAGGTTTGAAGTTCGAAGGGAAAAGGGATCATACCTGGCCTTATAAATCTTCATTCGTCGTATGCAGTCGCGTGGTTAAGGGTGTAGCCACACTTTGCGAATCTTATTACAATATTTTCATTTATAAAAGTTCTGAGAAGGTTCCTCTCTCTGGAGCCCTAGCTACCGGTAGCTTGGACCCTGTTCTGAATGCCGGTTGGTTCCTATTTTTTATGTTTTTAAATGTGTATTTTATTATTTTTTATAATATGTATTTAAAAATGTACAAAATATGTATGTAATATGAATAAAGGAGATAATAATATTAGCAGTAGGTACCTACTCTTTGACACGGCGCGCTTTGTTAAGAGGTTCCTCTCTCTAGCGCCTTGAGTCCTGACCACCAGTAACTTGGACCCCGATGCCGTTGGGGTACTACTCTTTTATATTTTTAAATGTTTTGGTAAAATTATTTAAAAATATAGAAAAGTATTTTTTAAAATGGAATAAAGGAAAATAATAATATGATTTTTATTTCGGAAACAAAGAATCCATAGTGTGTTAGTAACATAAGATCTAAGCTTACTACCTAGTGTTAGTACCAGTAGTAGTAATAGTAGTAGTGGACAGTATTAAGGTTTCCATTGTGATTTATAAAGTGTTTTATTTTTATTCGCTACATGTGAGAATGAATTATCATGTTCTTGAATGTCCCTCGTTGAACCGGTCGTACTGTACTATGTAGTCTTTCTGATACGCTCAGTAGGTGTTGTGAGAACTAACTAGGATAATATGTGAAGTGGATTAATAGGTAGAATAATTCTGTAATTACCAAGGATACCCAATACTTTATTCGCATTCCACAATGTATATCTACTTAGGTCGTAGGCTGTTCATTTATTTAATCTACGAGAGAGGCTTATGTTAAAGTTGCCAGCCTGTTAATTACGACTAACGGAGAAATTGTTACAATTAATTAACATTTATAGAAATACCACCAAATTAACGACCGTATTCTAAAATATTTCTCGTAGTTCCCAGCGTGCAGTAGAAATTGAAATAAAAAAGTTAATGCATTCTAATTCACAAGATATAACAAAGACCATAACTTAAGCAGCCTTCCTAATACAGCTAATTATCTTTAACTAAGCCTAGTTTATTATTCAGTTTGAATTATGTGTAATTGTACGGCATTAACGAACATCTACACCGCTTTATGGGCAAATTTCCCATGGATTAGCGTTGCCATGATGCGCTTGCACTGTTTCTAAGTGCGGGAATAACTCAATACAGTTAGCGGACACAATCGCACGCCTTTTAATTAAGATCAGAAAACATTTATCACGTTCTAAAAGAACCGGTGCTTTATTTCCTTAGGGTTGACGAGTTTATGTATATGTTACCAGAAACAATATTCAAGAATTGTATACATTTCCTAGGAAATATGTATAATGCCTAGCTGATTTATAAAATAGATGCGTCATTACATTTATAGATTTCATATGTTTATACAGTTCCTAGGAATTATATAGAATGACAAATTGATACAGTTAGGTCACTTTTTTACAAGCTTTTATATAACTTCACTTGTTTAGTATGTACCTATGTTAGTGTCAAATCTTGCATTTATAAACTCAAAAATACTTTGTACTTCTTCGAAAATAACTCTCAGTACTAGGAAATGTATGAAGATGACAAATATTACGAGAGTCATTTTCCACTTCTAACCAATTTTTGTCACTAATTCGTCTAAAACCAGCTATAACTTATAAACTATAGATCAGCGCTAATGCTTAGGAAATATACAATTCTTAGTTAATGTGTGTAATAAAATTTATTTCATACATTTCAGGGTAATTTTAGGCATTACATAAAAATTCTAGGCATTTCATATTCAATGGCGTATTATACACATTCCCTATCAATTTTACGGTCTAAAAACAGAAAATGACTTTTTCAGCACAAATTTCTCAACAACCATAAGATATCTGTTCTTTTTTCCTGTTTTTCGACCCCGAAATTGAAAGGTTAAGTACAGTCACAGTCCTAAAAATTATAGACATTGTAGAAGCTTAACAGTATATTTTGGGAGTATTGAATATTTAAGGACAGTATGGTTCCGCAATCTAATTAATATGTGAAGAGAAAACTTTGTACCCGTTTTAAGCATATTGTGCGCACAGAGGAGTGTGAGATTTGGCATAGTTAAAGTTTATAAGGAGACGGAGTGCAAAAAGCTAAAATTTTAACATAATTTTACTGTCGAATTTCTATTACTGGTCGACCACTAGTTATTGCGTAAATGAGTTAAGTTGATAAATAACATACACATAGATAATTGTATGTGGACACTCAATACGTGGATGTATCGCACTTTATCAAAGATCTGCTTCGTTAGACCTGACCTGACAGTTTAAGTATTCCTCCGTTAATAATTGCGCTGTACTATTGGCACGTTAAGGACTGTGATTAATAGGTATATAAAATTTGATATATCTTTATGTGTAAAACCTACTCGTACCTACTGATCATTCGCTTTATATCTATCGTGGGTTAAAAGATGGCATGAATACTAAAGCCTACCTTAATGGACGACTAGAGCTTTCTGTACCGATACCTACGTATTATAATGTACACGAAAATGCACATTACAATGCTTATAATCATACCTTTTTTGATCATAAGATATAATAATGACCTGACCGTCAAAAACCCCCGACTCCAACTAGAAAAAGACCTGTAACTATTGAACGGCTGAACAGATTTTCATGAAACATAGCTAAGATGATACCCGATTAAATTAGCTTTTGATTAAAAAAACTGTATTGAAATAGGTCCATCCGTTCGGAGCTACGATGCCACAGACAGATACACATAAACACAGATACATAGATACACCGATACACGGATAGGTACACCGATACACAGGTACACACTACAAACTTACAATTACTACTACTAAAAAACTCCACACCATACATGCATGCAAAAAATTAAAATTATCGTTTTTTTTTTTTTTTTTTTTACTCTGTAAGTTTTATTTTTTTAAATATTACTAAGTACCCAACTTTTGTAATAATATTATGTTATATTATTTACCTACATTATTACTTATGGTTTATTTTACTACAAATGTGAAGTGCGCACTGACAACCATAACACAAGTTAAGTCTTACCATGGTTACCAGTGTCCTACTGCTATTAAATTGGATGTATGTAATGACATAATTGCTAGTTTATAAGTCTCTCCTGTACCAATTTTTTGTGCCCTTACTGTAATAAAGAATTTATTATTATTAATTCCCCTCATTTTTTTCGGGGGCTAAAAACATGAATTCACTTTTAAATCACTAGACCAAGTAAATTATGGCTATATTTATTTATAATACACTGTCACGTATCACTAATGGAACTCGTCCAGCAACTTAAAATTCATCTTATTACAAGATTATGTCATTATATTAGTACGCATTATTATGCATTACGCGCTTAATAGTAAAAAATTGAACCAAGTTATGTTTTAAATAATATGGCGTCATAACTTATGCAATGCCCTATGTTGTATGTGCTATATAAGGCGGTCCGGCCCGGCTGCTCTAGCAATTATACGTGATGCGTAATTGACGTAACGCGGACCGGTCGCTCGCTTATTAATAGCGTGGTTGTATGTCATAAAAATGCAGAATTATACCACATTATACCACACCGAGATATTTACGTGTGACGTATCTTGAGAACATAAGGTCGGGTTGTTATAACGTTGTGCAATAGGTATGCGCCGCTTTTTCTGAAATATTTACTTTATTTATGGATTTTGTGGTTCTTCTTTATGTAAGTGTAGGATCTTATACTGAAATGTCCAATTTCTTGGAATCTAAGGATCGTGGAAATGCTTAATTTTCTGCATATTTGATGGTCAATGATACGTTCTTGAGCGTAGTTGTAAGCAAATGTTTGATAGGTTGAAATTAAGAGTAAATAAATATTAACTATGTGTGTGTTTTTGTCACGCTCCATGGACATTTTGTCCGACAGCGGCTGTTTAATGCCAATTCCGGGCACTGAACGGTTTCTGTGACGTTAGCTGGCGGTTTTCCGATTATTTGGCACCAAGCCCGTTATTTTCCGACTAGGTGCCGAGTCGCCGTACTTAAATCTAGTGTAGTAGATCAATTTGCAGACCGTCACATCCTGTTCCTCGTACAAATAATAACGCCATGATAATTCGTTTAGGCGTTTTAATAAATTATTAATAGAGCGTATCAGTTGGGCGTAGGAGTTTGCTAGACCAAAGAATACCAAGTTTTCATTCTCTTTCTACTTAAACATAGTTAGTCCGGTATGCTATTTCGTTATTGATATATTTGATTTGTAGGTATAGATAACAGGTCGTGGTCTTATCTTAGGCTTCATAGTGTTTCCCACATAAATTGCAAGCATGTTTATAAAACCACATCTATTGTACACATTGTTCACGGTAGGTATGACATTCATTTTAGATGAGGATATTGCTTAGTGATTTTCTGAAGCATCCAACGACGTTACTATTGTTTTTTACAACTACAAGTTCGTAGTAAACTATTCTTCTAATAACTACAAACTCGCCGCGCGTCGCCATCTTTATGCGTATTGATGGGAACATTTTTTCCATGTTTACTCAGCCTGTTTGCTTCTGCTATGTTTGTCTTCAATGTTTTCTCAAAGGTTATTAACCTAGTTTCATTCATGTACATTTGTAGGAGCTCTGCTACGAGTACGTTAGTTTTACTTTGTATACAAACTTGAGTCTACGGATTCTTGGAAAATAAAAATTCTCTTATACGATCCCATATGTTGTACAATCGTTTCTATCTTTTTAAGTCTATTCAATCCCGACAGTGTGGATAACCACCGAGTATTTTGTACTTCTACGTGTTTACGTTGTATATGGGAGACTAGAATAGAGCCGGGAGAGCCTGGAGGGCCGCGGGAGCCTTCGAAAGAGCGGGCGGAATGCGCGCGCAAGGTCATTGCGCCCTGCGCGGTCATGCGCTTGCGCCCCTGCCCCGCCCCGCGGGCCCGAGCCCCGCACCTCATCCGCACCCACCACCACATTGTCTAGTGCGATCAGCTGCGGATAAAGGGGAACCGACTGGACCGACAATCGATAGAAACCATTTCAATGCGAATTTATTTTTCCATTTTGCGCCCGCGCAGCACAGCACGAGCGCCCCCAGCGATGTTGTACGTTCTAACGCTCTTTTCTAAGCTCTTACAAAGAAAAAGACTACGTCGTGCCGTGTCGTGGTTTATTTACGATGCTTACATTGGCCAGCATTTATCGTTAGCCGTTATCTATTGTCCTAAGGCTGCTAAGAAATTACTCTAACCTTATTAAGTGAACGATACCGGACTATCTTAGAAAAAGGAATACTCGCAGCTATACGAGATTATACTTGATATCCAGCCAGTATAGGTATTAAAAATGCATACAGATTAATTAAGGAATAATTTATATTCTTTGTATCAAAAATACACATAAGAAGTGACATAAAATAAAAAATCTAAGCTACTTTCACTCCTGACCGTTACTGTTTCCTTTAAAGTGTGAATTTAAGGCCTATCTCGTGGCAAGATGAAGCGATAAAACCACATTTTAAAGTTAATAACATAAAAGTGAAAGATTAATTCAAACATATCCCGTTAGCAAGTTGAATAACTTCTTAATAAGTAATTTATAATATTTGGATATGCAAATGAGATCGTTCAACAAATTAAGATTAGTTTAGTATTTTATGGATGCAGATTTTAGATAAATAATATACCAGTTGCCGGTGGCACAAGCGGGGTAATATATTTTTTTATGTGCGGAAGAGGAAATGTTGCAATTTCACTTTGCACGTGATTAATGGAGTGTTAAAATCCGCGGGCAACGTGCCGGATCGCGAGCCCGGCCTCGCGGGTTGAGTTGGAGCGGATGTCACATCATTACTTACACGCAGGCGCCATCGCCGCCCGCGCAGCAGAGCGACCCGCCTCGCGCTTGTATAAATAACTCTTTCATTCTGCGGCCACCACTTGCTCCTTATTATGAATATTAATGCGTGCACGACTTGTTTAGCGGACGTTTACGGACGATTTGTTTAATTATATCGTTTACTCAAGATTTTTTTTTTTGACTGCTTAATTTGGAACGAAGAAAGTGGTCGCGTTGATTTTGCACCAATTAGACATCCAAAGTCGAGAGGCAAATATTGCACAGGCTCGAGTGTCTACATATGTTTTCTGTGTAAATAACGGTAGTTACGCTTAATATGGTTATGCGAATGTAGAGTCAGTGCTTTGCATATTAATGAGATGTTTGTTTATAATTTGAAGAACTGCTTTTCTTAGTGGGTCACGCAATTCGATTGTTAATATAAATATTCATTTGTTACAGGATTTGTGTCCTGAGTCGGAGGGAACTAATCTCATACTATACAGAACAGGTAAGATGGTTGATTATATTTATTCATTCTACTCACAGCTTATCTGTTTAGCGTGACAGTTGTCTTCACATACATCTCAATTATTCATTATTAGAGAGTAGTGTTGACACGGTGATACACATGGTAGCAACAATGGGCAGCCCGTGGGACGTCTGTGAACTCCGCCCGACTGTTTTTGCCACGGTAAGTGTTCGACTCGTTCCTGAACAAGACGAGAATGCATATTTCCCAGGAACTTATGTCATGACCATCGTAATAAGAACTGCCCTGACTCCTTGCCCACGTCCCTGTACAATGAATAAGGGGACAGTAAATTACATATCGCGGCCATTGTTAGGCTGGACGTTTAAAGCGTGCGCCGCGTGGGCGGCGAAACACGGCTCCCATTGATTGCATGATTTATCGATATTGAATTCGCACAGGTGATTCTATTGTTGTTGTGATTGAAAGAAACTAAAATGGACATCGACAGATGTAATATAAGATATAATTTAGTTCCTAAAGCGTTGAAGAGAAAGCGAAAGATAGCAAATAAAGTATTCTGAAAAAGAACGGTTTTGAATTTCTATTACATTCGTCTACAATATACAATTGGTACGTGGGATATCTTTCACCGGATGCAAGTTTTGTTCTGTTACAACTATTTGCGTTTTAGCGTAGTTAAAAGTAGGTAACTGTGCGTGTAGAGATCTAACAACCTTGTATAAATATAATGTAGATAGTGCGATAGCTAATAGGGTTCCTTTGTAGGCAAATAATGGCCATTGAGATGTTACACGCTAACTTCTGTAAGCATGACTGACAGGCAGCGCTATGCTACATGCAGTTAGCCCGAGGTCGGTGAAATTCTTACACTTAACGATCGATTCCTTTAAAGTGTTTCCAGTGAAATGGTCCGGTAATACCACATAATGGGCAATATCATAATTGACACACACAATGTCTGTAAACACACCGCCTTTGTGATAATGCGGCCAATATCACCAGTCGGGAACAGTTATTGTAGGTGTTGCTACCATTTAAATTACTGTCTATTTGCATCATTGTGAGTCGGTGTCGTATTAACGTGCTATGACATTTCTCAGGAGTAGTTAACTAAATCGTGTGGGAAAACTGGTCCATTTATTTCCTAGTGGAGCCTTGGTATCATGTTAGAATGCGGATAAAATAATTAAGTAAGTGCGATAATTATGTTTCTTCCATTTGATCAAATAAATAAAGCACTCGGAGTACGTGTAACTACTGCAGATAGGTTTGCATGGATTCCAGTCATTACTCTGCGCTTCCCTGTTAGTCTGTACTCTATAGTGCGCGGAAGGCTGTAGCTTTGAATGCCAGTAAGCGTTGTCGGAACATAAATTTACGTTTCGTTACGGTCGTTTTGTCAATACAATTCTCTCCACTATCTTCGGTAACAAATAAAAGATGTTGCTGGTATTGCTTCTCTGGCTAGCTTATGTTTGAAAACTTTTACTTAGCTCTCAAACTTTCTAATTCGAAATAAATTGAGGAGAATGTTTTATTATTGATAGCGATAATTGTTAAGTTGATATTCGAATGTTTAGCTTTACGAGAGAAGATTGCCGTGTGAATGCACACTATTATGATTTAGATAAGATCGTTTGTTCGCGCATGCGATGCTATTGAATCGATAAGGGATATTTAGCATCTTGTATATTTATGACAGGATTTAATTTTACTATGTCTAGTGTAGGGCAGTATTTAATAATTTTCAAAGGCAAACTACATTTTCCTATACAATACTAAAGATTGTTGAAACCCTAAATTAAATGGTTTGGTGTCCATTGTAATTCATCATCATCATTCATGTTTTTGTAAACTAATTCTGAGTTAAGTTCGCCTTTGTGCATATTCCTGTAAACTGTATTATTTGTATATTCTATATTTTGTGTACAATAAAGAATAAGAATGAGTAATTGTCTAATCCCTGGTTATAGGTTCACTGAGGTTAACAACGCTTCTCGCATACCAACCAAGTAATAATCCCGTCCATTACAAACGATAACATAACAGCAACGAGATATACTTTATCGGTAAACATGATTTGCAATAGAATTTCCTCCGTAAAATATGTAATTTTACGCTAAACCTTTTCTCTAACCCATATGTGCGTCGATAAACGCTAATATTTATGAAGCTGCTTGGTGTGCGGCGCTTTCCTTTGCTTCGCCGAAGGTTTTCACCGCGCAGGTTTGTCACAGGCTGTATACGACTTAGTTTCACGATCAACCCGCCATGCCAGCTCGGCCAGTCGCGGCGCCTCTTAACGACATCGTGCATTTATTACCGCTTGCCTTAAGAGCTTACTTTTGAGATAAGCTACAAGTAAAAGTTAATTAAAATTATGTTACGAGACGAAAGTATGTTAATATCGGATGTAGTAAATCTTACGGATCTTATCTTCCATTAATTAATGACAGTCGATAGGTCAATTTATTTGAAAAGTATATAAATGTTCATTACTTTGTGTTTGTATGTTTTGATCGTGCTTTTCTGAACGTGTTGATTGACAATCGATTAAGAATCTCTGACCTCGCATTACAAACTTAGTGTTGCTTTTTTACAAGCTTTTATTCAATTCAACTTGTGTGTTAGCAGTTGCGAGGTTTCTCTTTCATTATTTGGAAGTAAAAAATAATATCAGGTGCTCATCACGTCTGAGTTGTAAATGTCTACACTATTACTTTTTGTCTGTATGATTCACAAACATGTTCATATGGTTCCTATAACTGTCTTGATATTAACCTATTCCTGTTACAAGTATCTAAAAGTAAGTAATTAATTAAAAGCTCATTGTATGCAGATGAGTATTATTTAGCGACCGCTGTCGCTTGCCGCATGGTCTACCGCGATAGGATAGCACGGCGTGTACAAGTCGTCGCGGCCGACAGCGACAAGGCGCGGGCGCATGCCGCTTGCCCGCTTAGATAAACACGCGATCCTCCGACACTAGCAGGGCTGCTCCTGATATTTGGTAGAACTGTGGGTAGAACGGTACCTAGAGAGTCAATACGTTTTGTTTAGTAAAGCAATTTTAATCAAAGGGAATCTGGGAACGTTGAATGGAGTTTCACGATTTGAATGTGCATATATAATTATCCAGCACTTTTCTGAGGAAGAGAGTTCGATTAGGTACACAAGACCTTAATAATCTCATTCCTGAAATACTCAACATTGCACGCAAAAGTGAATGTTTCAGGCATACCTAATGCGGGTGCAATTACAAATGCCAACTATTGCCAACCCTGTTTCTGTCAGCTAGTTCGAATAAAAGGAATTCTCAAATTATGGAGGTGCGATGCAAACGAGCTAAATACAGAAAGCACGTTTAAGAAACATCGGCACAGGAATGCGCTATTTATTCGTAAATAGGTTTAGTATACGATATGTAGCTAGTAGTCCTGCCGCAGCCCATTTGTAAGTCATGAAATATTTTATCGCAGGTAGAATAACTAGCTAAGCAAGTTTGTTTCTATGAATACAATTATAATAGGTTATCTTGTTACTGGGCTATGAGCAGCAAAATATTTCTTGCTAAGACAGAGGAATTATGACTACAGACACGCACATCTTCTAGGCGAGCATGTTTAAAAAATGTTTTCAATAGTTTTGGTTTCTTTTTTTATGTGATTGCCCGTGGTTTCACTCGCGTGTTTTATTTTTATCAAAATAAAATATAGCCTTTATCATCCAGGGTTAGTGTAGAACCGGTTCTGTAGATCCAGAGATTACGCCCCTACATACAAATAAATCTCTTTACAATATTAGTATAGATATAGATATTTACTCCATACTTTACGTAAAGGCAACGTAATTCTTTATTCCGATCGTATAAATACAAAATATAAGTACCTAACAAAGTATAGCCTTAACAATAATAAAATTTCGCGTAATTACCTACCGACCGAAATACTTTAAACGTGCGTGAAAGTACATGTATAAAAATTCACACGCATTCGAAAACAGATGGCCCAGTTGGTACAGATAATTGGGTCAGGCGAGCAACCTGTCGGCTTGCTCACACGCATTGTCTCGCGTCTCGGTGCGCCAGCGCAGTACCGTTAGCGCTCGGTCAAGTTCGGCCCATTGTGACGTGACTGCTACTTGTGACATACGGATTTATACTGTCCGATTTGGTCTGCTATCCAAAATAATCGTACTCACTAGTCCCACGACAATGGAGACAAAACGATTTTTTACGCCCACTCTCTCCGTTTCTATCCATAAGTAATAAGTAAGTAGCTTTTATACTTTATGATATCAATTTACAAAGCTAACTGTTTTTGTACTCACAAAAACTGCACGCAACGGAATCCACTATTTGCTTAAAATCTAAAACGGAATTACCAAAAAAGTGCTATTCATATTTTAACCAAAAAGCTTTTTTCCAATCTCGTTATCATTCAAGTTGAGATCTGGCGCGATTGTCACTACTCGGACCGCTAGAAAATAAATTTTATATTATGAAGCGTAGATTGCAAGATATAGTAGACTTATTATTTACGAGAGCTTATCTGATTCTGAAAGTAGGCGGGTAGGCACGTGCGCCTCTGACCCCGCCGCCGAACATCAAAAGATCTTAATGCTAGACTTGTGTCACTGGCCTTTTTGTCCGTGCCGTACAAAGATTGGATTACCAGTGACCTGTACGCGGACAACGTACGGGGTTAGTATCGTCGTAGTCGGTAAAAGTTTTCTATTTAACAACCATTTATTAAACAGAAGTATGCAACGGCACGATCATACTACTCTTTGAATATAGGCTGCGTTTACGAACTACCGTATACATGTTAACGCTTTAATTGCTGTGAAATGTCAATTATCTCGATCAATAAAAGGAATATGTTATTTAACTGTAATAAAAGTGAGTCAAATCAATAGATTTAGGGGTTAATAGCGGAGCGTGTCACACATTTATGACTTGACAATTTCCCGTTAACAATTTTTTATATCTCTTGGTCATTCATATTTTCGGATTATTGTTATAACATATTGACTTGCATATTTCTGTTCGCAATTTTTAGTTTTTGAGGTTAGTAGTACACGAATTTTAAATATATGTGTGCAGGCCATAATCATGATGTATAATTAAGTAACAATTTAATTCTCTCTTCGACGGTGCGCATACACCATGACTCAGTATCTCACACTAAGCCATTGATTGTTGTCTGCTGCCACTAGCCAGGTTTTGATGGCCCCGCTGCCTATTAGGAACATGATTTGACAAATGTTCGGGCATTGGGTCAAACGGTGCTTTCTATCATAACAAATATTGGGTCTTAGCTACTGTTGTCCATCATATTAGAACAGTTTCAAAAATTCCCAATTAATTGTCACTTTCACTTCTCGTCGTACCTATATAACAGTGATATTATAATTTCACTAGTGAAATTACAATTGCACGAAACTTTGTCAATCACCTCCATTTCTCACAATTTCATGGGCTCATTTTAGTGATATTATAATTCCACTGGACCCATACAGTGATATTGCAAGGCAGTAATATTTTGACAATTGAACTGTATGTGCAAGTCCGTTAAATTGTGAGTCGGTCAATGATTGGTTCGTTTTCAATGTTAATTGACAATGAGTTAGACATAGAAATAATAAGTAGGGCTCCCCTATAGATAATAAGTCTATGGAGTTAGGTTAGGTTATGTTATATTTGACCAATCATTGACCGTCTAAAATTCACTCCAAAACAAAATAAAAATTTGATTTTTTATGGCTTGCGCTAGTAAATTATGCGTATCCCCCATATTGAGTCGAATTTTCGTTTTGTTTTAAAGTGTATTCCAATACTGCGGTTGCATTTAGGAACTGAACTGAATCACTCTAAAATTAGGCGCACCACATAAAAAATATCCTGTTTAATGTCATAAATTCATTTGAAGGAAAGTAACTGCTTTTAAAGAAAAGCTTGATAGCTCATAAAAAGCATGCCAATGTTAAATTATGTAATTTCCATAATTCAAAAGTAGATTATACATAATTTCTTATTACTACTTAATGGGATTACCTGGCCCAACGGCTTTGAAATGACGTAAAGGGATAACAGCATGTTTTTTTCACGTGAGTAAATGACACAGAAATAGAGGGCCGCGAACGTAATATCGACCAAAATTCGGGTTTTCATTATGTATTTGAAAAAAAAAGAAATACATCAATAATAATTGTTAACGAAGACATTCAAGTGTTTTTGGTAAAAAAATCATGTAAAAGCAATGACCGGGTATAGTAAGAATTTTAAATTTAGGTTAAAAATGGCATTATTTTGAGATATTTTTTAGGCTGGACTTTATAATAAAAAAAAATCAATACAATTGTTACGTAAAGTCCTTAAGTATAACATATATTTTTTATATGGCTAATGCACTCAAGGATTCATCGACAAACTTTTTTAACATACTGTATTTAAGCCATGTAATTCCCTTAAGCATTTATCACAGCGCTTCAACCGTGAGAATCTTTCAATCCTATCATCACCCATAATGATGAACTTCATCATTGATTGGTGTAAATATAGCTCCAGTGTTAAAACGTGCAAAACTAACAGGAAATATAAAGTGTAATTTCTTTGTACAAAGCATCAATTGGAGTGTTTCAATATCCTTTCGGAGATTGGCGGCTACCGATCCATTCAGTGCCCGCGGTGTGGGAACAAAGGCATTGTGTGTTTAATGAAAAATCCTTCCAGACGCCATGGTTCATTACTTTATAATTAGGGTACCGTAGAAACATGGAAATGGAATTCTAATATCACATTAGGAATACAAGTCTATAGTATGTATAAAGTATATCAATAGTTATAGTCGGATGTAGGAGCTCGCCCCTTAATTGTTGTTCTTGTTCATTTATTAGAGTTATGTAGTTATTATTAATAGTCATAGTCATAGTAATAGTGGTCAAAATTAAACCATAATTTTAGCTTTCTGCACTCCTTCTCCATATAAACTTTAACTATGCCAAATCTCACACTCCTCCGTGCGCGCAAAATTTTTCTTTTCGCGTTTTATTATATAGACTTACTTTATTCAAATACTTACATACTTTTTTAAATTTCTAAATATTTTTGCAGTAAAATTATATAAAAACATTTCAAAATACAAAGGAGTATTAGTAGTAGCCCACAGGTATCGGGAACAGGGTACAATTTCAGGCAATAAATTCAGGCAATAGCTGATCCTAGAAATGTGAGATTAGATGTACAAATACGTTATTTTTTGACGTAGAGAGTTTATATAGGGCGTTTTTTTTAAAATGTGTGCACAAAATGTACGGAATAAATGGAATATATAATAGAATGTGTATGTAGAACATGTAGTTCATGTTCAAGCTATTAAACTCTCAGTCACCCATACCCCGGACGATGACTGCGCTCAATGCTCTCCTGGACTCAAACCCAGACTTTGATTTGTTTGCGGATGCATGGAAGACGATTCTGTCGGAATGTATGAAGTATTGTGAGAAGAATGCATGAATGTGTTTCTTGTGATATTTAATGTTTTTAATAGTTGTCTTTATATAGTTTAATTGGTATTGGCCGTTCTATGTAAAGTAAAATAAATAAATAATAAATAAAAGTCACATAAAACTACCAAGTGTAGAAGTTCTTTCAGTTATAAAAGCGATGATTATAATGAACATACATAAAACCTAATTTGACAAGATATTTTACGGCCTTTTATCCATGCAGTTATAAGTTAGTATCCATTAAAACAAGGGTTGTTAACGAACTTGTAGCATAAAAATAATCAAGCAACAATTTAAAGTACGTTTAAGTATTACTTTGTAATGTCTATAAAGGATAAAATATGCCAAACTGATATAATAGGGAAATCATCTTTAACGTTTGACAACCGCGTAGTGCTACGGGGTTGCTACGACGTAGCACTAATGTAATTTTTCATATACAATCCAAGAAACTACTTACGAGCTCATTATCTGGTTAATTATAAAAATATCACAGCTTAATAAACTACAAGACGTAACATTTAACAATTAAGAGTACTGTTTGTTCATCTGTCGCGCTAAACAGCGGACAAATTACAGAGTTATTGTTATAAGTGTTTCTAGTTAGCTTTGCTAAGCTTAGCGAGTGATGATAGAAATGTTGAGAAGAACGTGGAGATCGCGGAGCCGAGTTCCCCGTTAAATTGGGCAATTTGTGAGCGCACAGCACGGTGGCTGCGCCCGCGCCGCTCGCTGCGACACGCCGCGCGCGCCGCTCGTGACATAACTGTTACGTTCATTATGTGACATATGGATCACGTGATCGCGTCACCTGTGCGTAATAATTGTTTGTAGTGCACGTCTAACGGAACCCATGTTGTCTCATGCATGATCTTCGTAATCACCTCGGAGAGTAAGTGCGCTCTAGTGTTACGGGGTTAAGAGCGTATTAACTGTTCGTGTTGAAGACAATGTTGCATGTAGGTTTTATGTAGGTGTTTCTTTAACTTTTTAGGATTCTAATTAAGGGTATCCGCTCAATACAAAGTATCACGTGGATACACTTAACTCTCTGTATTATTTCTTATTTAATTAAATACAAATTCATTATAGTTAACTTTCAACGAGGACTAAACAGAATACTTTGGTTAGAATAGAATAGAATAGAACAAATCTTTATTTCATATAAACCAGATACAGGCACTTATGAAATGTCGAGACTAGGTGCGCGGTTCCAAATAGTAGGTCCTACGGAGAAGAACCGGCAAGAAACTCCAAGGAAACTCTCTTAAAATAATAGACACATGCTTTGTTTATGTCCAATAAAATTTCCCATTTATGAGTCATAAGTTTTTACGAGCTTCAAAAATCTAACACTTACACATTCATCAACCGCTATATTACCTACTACGAAGCTGACTCACGCCGTGCATTAATAAAAAGTAAAAATCCGCGAAAGGCGCCTCACATTAGTAAGCCTAACATAAACATAAGCTTCCAAACCTCACACCTACACATTACTGAGTTATTACTGTTTATTGTGCCGAGTGACCAAGATTGGAGTAATGTTCCGCTCACAGAGCATCTCGGCTATAGCCTCCCATGGTGTTATAGGTGAACTAACTGTATCGCAGGCTCCTTCCGTTGTTTCACCATATATGACCACCATAAATGTCAGCGGGAATACATTGTTTTAGTTCTTTATGCTAAAGACCAAGGACCTTTGACTGTCGTTATGCGATTTGAATAGGTTATGAAAAGGTGAATATCTTTTGTCCATTGGTGCGGCTTTTCTACAATCACACGAGAAATGTTGGAGCTTTTCGTACTCTTAAATCTGCATACAAAATTCCAGCCAATTCCTTGAAGCAATTTGTCACGTTTTTAGTGTTGTTGGATTTAGTAGGTTATGAAAAAGGTTTATGATCTCCATCAATTAATATTTGAATCTTTGAAATATTTATTGATGGAGATCATAAAACTTTTTCATAACCTACTAATTCAAAAAATCCTTTGAAATAGAATTAAAATTAATGTTTTTAAAATGCTATAGTTTTTCAACCTCTACGTGAATATGTGGATAGATTGTTTTGTCTTCCGCATTTCAGTCTGCTTGACAGAAATACAGTAAATTTACAAGTGGTTTTGGCTATGTCTATAATGCCATAATGTTGGTGTATAGTGCCGTTATGTAATACACCACCATACTCGTATGTAACATCAAGTTCATATTTTAGTTAGAAAACATTAAAAAGATGTGCCGAGAACGTTAATGCGCAGGAGTGTGCAATGTGCGTCGTATTACCCGTAATGCGTGTAAACGCTACGCGCGCTTCTCCATCAGCACTGGTGCGCTCGGAATGCGTGCACTTTGCTGCTTCCACGCTCAGTGTACCAGGGGGACAAATTGTCTCAATTGTCATTACCGCAATACCGTTGAATTGTTTGTGGTTCGTTAAAGTTTAAAAATCAGTACCGCGAAGTCACCTCTTCCGGTGAATTTTGAGAATCACTACACTTAATAGTTTCGTTGTAAGAGTACTTAGACAAACGGTATCTAAGTGCAATTACTTGTACATATTGAACAGTGAACGCCATTTACACGCGTGTGTGTTGAGTTGTATTCACACAGCAAACATACAAATAGTAATGAGTTTTCATTTTAGGCGTTGTAATATTTTTATTAAGCTTGTTCAATATATTTATGCCATTCCATTTAGTAATATATTATCTTTTTTAGTATTCATAACATGGAAAAATGAAGAATAATCGGTCCTAAGATTAATAAAGAAATGTTTAATCAATTAAATTTCATCAATGAGCTTATAACCGCATTTCAGACCAAGGTTCTCTTTCATGCCATTCGAGAAAACCTAAATAAAATAGCGGTACTCGATGCAGCGCAATTTATATTACGATATTTATGACACTGCGTTCTGTGATTTCCGTTTCTTGATTGCTTCAATTGCAAATAAAAAATGTACGAGTGCTTTATAACACTCAATTTAAATAATATCCAACACGTTTAACCAACCAGAAACATTGTGAATTGATGATGAAAGCTGTTCAAATCATTGCGCATGTATAAGAAATGATTTCAGTTGTTGTAGAGAGTATCTACTATACAACAATAGTTGTACTTTCACGTTTACAAATGATCATTCATTGTACTTTATAAAAAGTCTAGTGAAAGCGATATTGGGATGCAAAAAAGTAAATGAAAATTCGTGTCACTGACTTTCCTATTAGCTTTCATGGGTCCATGCAGTGCTGATCTTGACCTGCATTCGGCGCATCCACAATGCAATGACTGCGAGTGGCTAAACAATCGCAGAACGATCGAGGGTGATACAATAGTCTTTGTGCAAACACACACTCTTACCGACATAATAGATATGAGTCAACTGAATCCCAAAACCACATTACGCCTCGACTTTCATTTTTAATCAATAATATTGAATTACATCCTGTTGGCAATAAATTTCACTATAATAAGTCTATGTGGCATCTGAAATGTAGAAGAAATATCAACTGGATATAATACGCACGTATTTTGAATGATATATTTGTAACGTATTACTCAGTACATTAAGTTGTTAAATTAGTCATTTATTGCTCGTGCACGATTGTACTTCCTCAATAAATAATACGCAAACCGCTGCCTACATCTGCCAATCATTGGTTTGTTATTAGTTCTAGTTTTGATCAGCTTTCGATTTTACTTATCGTATTGATGTCAATATTATCCATGCTTAGAAAATGCAACTTATGCATAACTCGCAAAGCAGCCGGAATAATTTTTACTTCGCGGTTTCAATTACATTTTGAAATAATCTTTATCAATAGATTTGGGCAGCACGTTTTGCACCAAAAATAATATAATTCTTACTGCAGATGGTGGGTCTTGGCGTTGTAGTTCCATTGTATTGTAAACACCGAGCATTAAAAATGCTATAACTTATAACAAAATTTTTGGTTTGGAAAACAGACAGTGAATATTATTTACATTCTAGAATAAGTTTGGAAGTTTTATTGACAATATTCTATTTGGAAATTAGAAAATCTACACTTATCTCTTCTCTGATTTTTGTTAAATTGAGCTCCACGCTATTACAAGCGCCATGATCACGGGGCATGGAGCACAAGGGGTAACTAGAGAATGCGGGAGGCAGGTAAACAAATTGCCTAAGTGCAAACAAATCTGTTTAATCTCTTTCTAAGTTATTTCGGACACGCATTACTGGAACTCATACGAAGGAAATATATATACATAAGTGTAGTTTAAAGCCGTGAAAGTTTAGAAGATCGGTAACTTTTTGCAGGAAAATCAAAAAGATTTCTTTCTAAAATTCGTAAAAATGTTATTCATAATTCCTCAGGGCCTTGTTACGAATAGATCACAGAAATATTTTTATGAAGATTTGTTATGAAGAATATTGTTCTTATGTTGTTGTGTGTTACAGGTGGCTCAATCGGCATGAAGGGTGACGGGCTGCGCTTAGCGCGGCTGGCGCTTCTGTTACTGCAGGCCACGTATGCACTCAGTAAGTATTCTGTCCTTTTAATCCTACATATTCCCACCAATTACTCTTTATGGGACTAAAGGCTAAGCTCAGCTGAGGCGGAGTAGATCAGATGATAAATAAAGTTTTACTAGTCTAGCTTGAGTTAAATACATACAAGTTTCTTTATGATAAAGATTCGACCGTATTTCTAATACATATAATAAGTGGTTTATAAAAATCTATACAGTAAAATATTGTAGAAAATATACTTAAACGGTTATTGAATATAGAATTTGCTTGTTCCAGGTCGAACCGCGTTTGAAAAGCTGACGGATGTGGACTTCTCGGGAACTGCTTACTACACAGTGCGCAACCTGTCGCTGTACGAGTGCCAGGGCTGGTGCCGCGAAGAGCCCGACTGCCAGGCCGCCTCCTTCAGGTATGATACATATCTACAGACCATTTACCGCAACCTGCCTCTCGTATAATTAACGCAGAAATACATTTTCAGAACCATCTAAATATGGGCAAAATACGATTACAAATATACGGACGCTGGCAGCTTATTAAAACCATAAAGTTATTATTACTAGTGGTAATAGAGGAACACTGTCTTCATTATCGCGAGACCAAAAAAGAAATACGTATGTTAGCGCATTTGACATGTGTGTGAAGTTTAGGGATGTGACTTTGACGTCTCCGCATTATCGATATGGCCGTGTTATTGTGAAATTATAATATCACCGAATTGACAATATCCCTGCAATATCGATATCAAAATCGGCTATACTAATAAGGAGTGGAATATCATTTAGAATCTGCTAGGCTAAATTATGTACCTAACTTATAATCTTTTAAAATTACCAATTAAATCTTTCAAATGTTCTTTATACTAAAATACCATATTTGACATATTTAATCTGTCATTTTAAAATATTAAAAGTTACGTAATAGAGGTTTATATTAGGATGGCAAAATTATTAACGTCACGAAAGTGACGAATAGGTAAGTAAAATGAAAATTTATTGTAAACATTCATTATCATATTCATTATTTCTTGACGTCAGACGTTTCGGTTTTGATGTTGAAGGTTCTGGTGATAGGTCCCTGTATTTGTACACTGACACAGGCCGAGAAATGTGGTCCGGAAACCTGGAAGTTATGAAGTTAGCCAGTCAATATAATGAAGTTATTTTTTTCACCAGGCTACTCTTTGTCTGGAAATAGCGCTATTTTATGCATTTTAATGTGCGACAGAATCAGAATCTTCGGAATCGTAAGTTTGCTTCTTGTAGAAGCGGACGTACGATTCGGAAAATTCTGTCATCTGTGGGGCTAGTACAAAATGCGGGTCTGGGCTATGTACGTACTATTAAAATGTTGTAATAGTACAAACATGGTGTGAATAGTGTCGAGTGCCCTACGGTGCGTCAGAAATATTCCGACTATGATTTTCTGACAATGTGCGGGGCCGGACTAAATCAACCTTTCAATATACAAATAAGCAAGGATTAACAATAACTCTCAAGTTATGCAATGGACGAAGCTAGGTAGTACGAAAAATTAATTTGGAAATATCGACATATCGATAGATTTTGTACACACAACCTATGCCAGACGGTTTAATGTTCACATTTTCACGAACACAATATTTTTTTATCTTACACATAATTATTTAAAATAATATATTATTTAGAAAATAGAGGGCTTACTGCATGTTATAAACGTATTACTAAATAATTTTAGGAATATTTTCTATGGAAATATGCACTCTGAAAGTAATATTGCACTGTACGGTATTTACCTGTAAAAGGTCTCTTTATTTGCATTATTGCTGTAAGTTACACTGCAGTCTAACACAGGACACGAAACCTTTTCGTTTATTGATATTTATCCAATAAAATACAGAACGATTGTGAAGAAAATCATAAAATAATACGAGATCTTATTTTGACAGGTACCTAATAGTTCATAAATTGTTTCAAATCGGTCCTACGAACATTTAATTGTGTCTCTTTCTCGCACGTAGGATTTTCGTAAAGATCGGTTTCTCACTCGCACACTGTGTTCCTCTATTACCACTAATAATAACTTTATGATTAAAACCTAACCGGCACCGCCTTAGCTTTACCCATTAATTGTATATCAATTACTACCGACAAGATAATGTCAATAAAATCAATCCGTGCGTTGAACTGACCCACTAAAGAATATTTCGCATCTAACGACGTCAAACGACATGACTGGTCACTCTGACTGATCACGAAACAAACAAAAATCAATGTGTCTGCGTTATCTGCCTCCTGACCCAAATGTTCAGATAGAGATCTGATTGACGTGAAGATTCACTAATTCAGCGGTGGTCGGTGATACTGAGGGGACGGAGAAATCGTGTACCGTGTCGACCTCCGCCATCGCTACCAACGCACGACGCATGTCAATGACTGTATTGGAAAGACTCGAAGCTGGGGTAGAAAGTAATAGACGCAACTCGCGACAAGACGGCAAGTTTCATGCTTCAAGATGTTGTTTTTGTTTTGTTGGACACAATCTAGTACCCTAGTTGTTCCGGGTAGGTCAATGGAATACGAACTACCTTAGGTAAATCTGAAATCGTAATCTTCCTAATATATTTTTTCTATTTTGTATTCCTCAAACAGTACGTAGGCATGACATACTGACACTGGAATGGCTACGTGCATAATCAGAATCCTAAATCTGCGCGGGTACAGTTAAACTATAACTCCTGGATTCGTGAGGTCCGTGTCAGAGTTCACGTAATTTACATGATGTAGGGCTCGCGAGTGAGTTGGGCCGCCGCAGATGTGTGTCAGTCTGTCACACGTCCCGGGCGAGGCACCCCGGGCCCGGCGACACGCTGCCGGCTTATAACAATGTGTCTCGGGTATAGCCACAAACCGTGTAAAAGCGGAAACCGACCTCGCCGCGTTCCAAATTGGATAACAGTAAAAGTGATCGCATACGTCTTCAATGGATATTATTACCAGTGCAATATTTTCAAGCCCGATAGTTTTCATGACTATTGGCGGTTACGAACGCATTATTTTAATTTATTGTTATTGTCTGCCACGTTCTGATTCACACCGTGTAGTACTCGTCTAGGTTAGGATTTGGAGCAGACGCCATACATTTGTATGCATTCCATGCGGTCCCACAATGTATAGGCGATGAAGCACTTATTGAACAATCTCTAGTCAGGTATGCGCATAATTATTCTAGTTGAAGAAAAGACGATTCAATAGTTGACAGTATAGGAAAGTGTTAGAAAAATTGATTCAAGTATTGTCTGTTTTTCTCCTCGTCGCCGCCGGCATCGCGTCTTACCCGCGTTCATTATGATTGTTGTTAGCATGCATTGCAAAAAACCTAATTGTATTAGACTGAATTGAACCGTGTAACAGTATTAAAACGCTAGTTAGATTCCTAGAAATCAATTTGAACGAGATCGATCGAAAATCAATTCGGTATTCAATTAAACGAGACGGAACTTTCCCGCGCTTCTAATCTACCATTGTAAGTTAGTAACATACGTATCTCGAATCGATCTGTCCAAAGAAATAGTGATCCAGCGATCTGACAAAAGAATGAGACGAATGCGATTTTAACAATCAGTAACTGTTCACTGTGGTGCCACTGACTCTTTAGAAACATTTTACGGTATTCGGGAGCGAACAACCGCATTATAGTACGGTGAGATACCATTCTGTCTGTCTGAAACTCCGAGCTCACCCTACGTTAAATCACGGATTAAATATCTAAAATGTCCAGCAGATCACGACCTTTACTATCTGATGTTGTCAAAGTTTGATACAATCTTTACGAGCACGACGGCTACGAATATTTAAAACATTTTAACATACTGGGTCCTTTCTCCTGTAATTTATATTGTGGTTGACGGTTTTCGGTGCAATTTATAAAAAGTAAAAGCAGATATTCATGTGATTTCTCCAGTTAAGAATTCGGTATAATTAGGTTCCTCTAAAACCACTTAAATAAATCGACTAACAACATTAAGTTAATTGAATCTATTAATTAGCTCGCTGCTATGAAGATAACATCAAAAACGTTCAACTACTTGTTTCCAAAAGTTTAAAGAAACATCAATTAATCTCTAATAAATATTACAGCAACGAAAGATCATTACAGAGTTCAAAAAGATTTGTCGAAAGCAGCGTGTTTACAAACAGCACATTAGTTACGTGAGATAGGTGATCATTAATTCAGCCATCAAAACATTTGAAGGCCATACTGCAGCAGTGTTTAATGAAAGCATTGATTCACGGGATGCCTCACAGTTTCCATCAGTCGCCCGCGCCGCGCCGCGCGCCGGTCTGCGTGTGATTGATGCGCAGGGTGCGCGGGCGCCGGGCAGTGGCTAACGGACTGCCCCGATCTGATGATCGGTCTGATCCGACCAATTTGTGTAATAAACGTAAATACTACTTGATACTAGTGCGCCCATAATAACCCAGACACAGTAATGATGTTAGAACGTTTGTAATCTCTATAAATACGGCGTAATATGCAATTTGTACAGTTGCTGCGGTTTGGATTATACGCCGATGTAATTGATAGTACGGTTTGTATCTCTGCTGTGTTGTATTTTATGATATTGGCATAGATATTGCACATTAATCGTGCGATAATCTGCGATACCTTCAATTTTTAACGCGATATTTTCAAAAATTTGCTTGTTGTACCTAATGGTAATAAGACCACTACTGAATTCTGTTTTAATATTGTCTATACATCTACTATACCTAGACAATATTAAACAATAATGTATATTCTAAACAAGCCTATAGTATATTTCATATGATATAATCAAACATGTGCCCATCTCAGAAGCAACTTACCTCATAAGTGTACATAACCTGCAGTCATGTAGGTAATCGACCCGAGCATGGCCCGCGGCGTGTACTAGCTATCGATAATACGCGTGCAGCTCTAAAATTAAATAATGACTGTGACGTGATCCACATTAGCAATAGCTTCTAAAAATAACGCGCACTCTTCTCTGCTATTACAGGCCAGGCTTGATTGACGTCCTTGTAAGCCCTTGGCACAAAGTAGAACTCGTCATTACGTTAGGAGACGGGCTATGGAGTCGCTGCACTGCTTAGAACCTGTTTTCTCATTCTACATAATTGTCAGGAGAACATTTTTTACATAATTACATTCGGTCTGATTTCTTCATGCCCACATTTATTGTAATCAGTCAAAGAACATAAATAAATTGTTAATTATTATTGTCATCCATATTCGGACATATAAATAAATTGGAACAGCATACCTGAAAAATGTTGGAAAGATACCATCTGTCACTAATTATGCGCAACGTGCTACTGCAATCTCTAAATCAAATACCACCTACTTTCCTTTAAGGCGGTATCAGCATATCTCATGTTGATATCGCTTGTAATTTTGCGCGCAGCTTAGAACGGAAACGCATAAGCGATACGTGCATAACATGCATACAAATACACATCTAACGTAGACTAATCTAATTACTGTATGTCTCTATTGTATTAGTGCAACTTATTTTGCCTCATTCACCATGCCATCGAAGCACACGCATACATATTTATAGTATAGCGGCTACGCACACCTGCACTTATCTCTAATGAATTCTAAATCAGTCCACAGCTTTCTGAAGGCCAGTCTATCTCCCGTTTAATTACTGCTTTAACAGCACGGCCTTCGGAAGATTTATTACGCCTGTTGTGAAACCGAAGCGAAGTGCAATGTCATTAGTTTAAGGGCTCTATCGACGCATTAATCATAACGTTTTTTATATGAATTCTTTGTTTACAAGTAGGCGCATAAACAGTAATTTATAAAGTAAAGCTTAGCAATTTGTCAGACGGTGTTCGAGCTTTCGAATGCTTATTATATTGTTTTGGACAGTGGATAGAACGATTAAGATTAAAAATTTAGATTTGGTTATGAACGGGCGCGTACCTCGCGCTTAGACGATCAATTAAACTGATTTTTTGGCCTCAAACACAATAATGTCATTCAAAAGTAAAGTAAAAGGCAATCGTGTGTGCAGTACAATAATGACTTCACATTTTTTACAATCAACAAAACGGTAATTAAAACAACTCTCAGATACCTTGATTATATCAAGATAGCAATGTCCGATAACTCGGGATTACTGGGGATCAATGTTGCAAATTAGAGCTATTTTGTAACGGGCTATCATAGCGTGTATATACGGGCGCATTTATAATGCGAGCAATCTTATAAACTAGCTTAGGTTATTATAAAATACGAAATATGGCGTCGAACGGTAAGCGCCGTTAGCCGACTGCCTGAATGCAGGGAAGTGTAACGTGCCGACCGAGTGTCACTTTTATTACTACGAAAGCACATAATAAACGAAATGTGCGGACATTAACACCCTTACCTGGAGAATGCGCGTGGGCACGACCAACAACGCTGACTTGGCTTTCTATTATAAAGCTTATTAGAGAGAATTATAATTCTGAATGTAATTTATAATAGGCATATTGCTAGCCATATGTTATTGATCAATGCAGATACTCAAGTCATAAATTAAAATATATTATAAAATAATAATCGTTTATCTATTTGCCTTCATAAAGTAAGAGTTTCGACATTGATTATCGGTTTTTAGAGAGTTTTCTGATTATCAAACGGAAACGGAAATGTAGAGAACTCTAAATTCGACACGACAACTACATAAATAATGTTTGCGTTAATTATTAGAGTCATTATGAAATGGCCTGTTAGAGTAGATTTACACGCTACCACATGTATTGGCATATTAACAGGATTTTATTTCGGGCAATGTGGAGTTGGTTGAAACCCTAATGTCGCTGAATAAATTATTATCTATAGTACTCTAGAGTTTCTACCACACCCCTAAAAGCGTTTATAACTAAAATATTATATTAATAGGTACTGTTATGTCGTCCGTCTCTGCGACTTATGTTAGTTTGCAGACATATATTAAAACAAATTATAATAATTTTATAACTAGGTAATATGGCGCGTAATATTGCATGTATGTAGTTGCTAACATATTTATACGTAAGCATGTCCTAACCCAACAGACTGGTGTCCTACAGCTGATGGCAATAGGGAAAAGGGAAGGCCACAGCTCCTAAATGGTGAAGACTCGCAAGAGACAGAAATAAATTTAAATTGTTAGAGGAGACCTTTTCTAGGAGACACACTGAACTCGGAGTCTCGGATACATCTTCTTTATTTAATGCTTTTCGTACAAATATGTACAAAGGCGGTTTTAATGCCTAAGGCATTCTCTGCCACACAACCTTAGGGTGATGCAGATACAAAAACACGGTAGACTAGTCATTATTATTTTGAATTGAGATTAATATACATAAGTAGAACTTAGAAAAATCTAAAACCTAATCTTACAAAACTGAAACAACTGCATAGACAAAGAGTTCATAAAATGGCTTATTATTATGTCTTATATTTACCAATGAATGTGCAGTTGGATCCAATAATTTAAATAATTATTAACTAGATAATATAAGTAATGCAGATTCTAACTTGACGTATTTGCGATCGAGATAGGAATATTGCAGAACCATTTTATCTCATTAAAGGTTCACTCACATCTAATTTTAGAATTAAACTGGCCTGAAGCTTGATGTACGGACTCGAGCGAGTATTTTTACAACAATGCGAAATAGCGAATGGATATCATTAGCCTGCGGAGGCTGTTATTAGTCTTTAAGTACCCTTTCCTTTCTACTCGCACAGAAAATACGAATGAAGTACTAAAATAAAATAAAAAGATGAACGGCGGGATATGAAATGATTTTTCTGTTTTTATTAAGAATATAATAAGATAAAGATAGACTCAGATGGTGTATCTTCACTGAGTTTATAACGTTTTAATATAATATGTAATGATGTAAGTTACTTTTGTGGTTGACCGCCTAAAACATAATATAGATACAAGCTATGGTTATTGAACCGGCCCGCGGAATATTTTAATATCGCCCGCAAAAAAAGTAAATATTCTCTATTCACGCCAACAAGAGAGTGAGAATAGCATTGTTCTAGCTAGATCTAAAATAAAGCGACAAAACGGATATTTTATTATAAATTATGTCCACTGCTTGTTTTCTTTTCCACGACGAAAACTAATAAAATCGAAGTCTCGAACCATGCTTACAGATAAAAACATTAAAAATACTTTGCGCGTTATTATTAGTAGGATTGATCCCAATATTGATTATTATCTTTTCAAGTTCAAGTTTCTCATGACTGTAAATAAATACTTAATCAATGCGATAATATTAATTTGATTGATGTCACTTAGTATATTATTATTTGTAATAACTATTGTTATTGGCTCTTGCTCGGGAAAAAAAAATTATGTCATGAAGTGTGTTGTGTTTGGTATAATATATAGTGTGGAGATGTATGGTAGCTCCTAAGTAACATTTATAATTGTATAAAATATATAAACTGTTTGTTTTCACAACTACTTACTACTACTACACCTGTAAGTACTACACTCACTACTATTTACGACCTGCGACTTCATCATGACATCCATCCTAAAGTTTAGCCTGCATCGTTCCAAAAGTTGTCCATACCTGTTCTAAAATAAGATACTAAGCCTTAAAAAGTTTATGACCAGACAAACTATGGAATTTGCTTTTTTGAAAAATTATACTCCAGTTATTTGCCACTTGTCATTACTCTAAGTTTGCCACTGTTACTTTGACTGTTACTGTGACTTTTATTAGTGTCATGTTATCTGTCACTACAATGTTGACTCCGGTGGCCGGCCGTGCTCACAGTTCCTGGTGCAATGGTCTATCTAGACGACCAACTAAAAAATCTGTCTGCCTACGTGCCGTCTAATAAATGGCGCTTTTTACGATTCACACAAAAAATCCTTTACTTTCGGTAATTAAAATATAATGCTTCAATTACCACAGAGATCCGTTGGAAAACCCGATTTCTTTTATTGTGTAAATTGTACCTAAATAAATAACGGTATAACAACCATGACGTTTGCATATCTCACTAATAGATTATACCAAAGTTTACTCTCCGACCAGTTAACACATTTACGATGAAATAGTCATGTTGTTTATGACAATCGTATTTTAATATACTATTTATGCTTTTTTTATTCCCACGTTGTGCCGAAACGGATGAATGGATTTCTATGAATGAGATATCAAAAGATTCGTCATGACACTCCCCAACGACACTATATAAGCGGTTTTTATAAATAACGTCTTTAGGTACAGTTATCCCAAAAATTCGAAAAATATTTCTATAAAAGCATGATTAAAAAAAAATCGTTCGTATTTGAAAAGGTGTAGCTCTAAATTCGAACCGTAAAAGTGGTTTATCGTTAGTAACGAGGTTGATGCATGAATAATATATTCTTAACGCCAATTGTAAATTGATAGCCACAAAAATGTGATTGCCGTGAGTATTAAACATTTCTAAGAAAATTGGCGGTTGTTTGGTTACAGCTTAGCTTGGTACAACGGTTTCTTGGTGCGATTCGTATCCTGTGGAGATAGGCGAATGAACGTAGCTAATGAAATAATTTGGACCGTTTTACAGGTGTAGCACCATGGGTATAAATGACTCTCTCTTATTGATAAACGACCGTATCGCTATGTTGGGGAGATTAACAGAAAACAGTAGGAATAAAACAACGGTTAGTATTGCTCACGGTGGGAATGTATAAAAAGAAAACGGTTAAGATAAATTGCAATTAGACGCTTTCAAGCTTTTTAGCAAAACGTTACCGTCCGGCATTTTGACGTCTCGTGTACTTTAAATTGATATCGATTTCTGGTTTTATCTATTTGGAGTTACGGTAACCCAAATTGTATTCAATTGATAAAAAAATGTGATTGCTTTTTTTGTTCTCTCTGTAATTTAATTCATCCAGGACACGTTGTAGTGACGCATTTAAATAACGATAATGGCAGAGGATAGTCTTTTATTGCTTTCCAGTTTTATCGCGTCAACTTTAACGTTTATTGACGTTGCCATAAACTTTTCAATTATAATAGATCCGTTATGACCATGAACTGTAGAAGATGTGTGAATCTATAATGAGCATAGCTAACATGGGCATGCATGGTTAAAAGCACCTTGACGCCTGCTTAGTGGCATACCAGAATATGCTTGCAAAAATCGCAGCAGATCAATGCTAAGAACACCTGAGATCGCTCGGTATTTTTTATTTATTTATATTTAACGTCCTACCTTTCTTGTCCTGATTCTTTAAGGGGGTTATTGTTCTCATTATTATGATTTTTATTTACATTGGAATAAAGAATGAAATCGCGATAAAAAAAATCTGCTGTTCCATACTTTTAGTCGAATAAAGTGAATTTGAATACTGCAGTTGCATTTAAGAACAGACATTGCACCACATTGCGAATTGTCTGTAGGTACTACATAAAAAATATCCTTTTTTTATTTAAATTTTTATTGAGGCTTCAGTTCACCGTAGTGACTATGCCAGCCTCTTAAGGTCACTCTTAAACAATAAATGTTAAAACTATATACCTACTGGACTGAAAAGAAGAGATAGCACAGACTCTTCTGAGGGTGAATATTTTTTTACTGCTGAGTATTACAGATATTTTCTTTGTCCATGCCCTTGGTTTTATGTTAATCTTATACTCAGCAGTGGGTAGATTCCGGGTTTGGGTGATGGTGATGATGTTATGAATGATAAACTTCACCATACCAAGACCGCTGTTGTAGATTAGATTATGATGAAGATTGTGTACGTTTTAGAGCTAGTTAGATATAGTTTAAATATTATCTCGTGGTTTTTACATAGGTACTCAGTGATAAATTACGAGTGTATTATTTAATTACAAATTTTGTTACAGCTTTGTTCTGAACCCACTGACGCCGGTGCAAGAAACGCGTTGTCTACTGCAGAATGACACACAGGCCAACAACCCCATGGCGACTCCTCAGGTATGTAATAATTGTGCGATTTAATGTTTAATTACGATAAACGAACATACCCAGCCCATTCGACGAACATACGACTGACAAGACTGAGGAAATAGAATTGGTTCCAAAGGAATCTCCTATTTCTCTAGTTAATTACTCGTCTGTTCAACGTTTAAAGTCCTTGTCTTCTAAATTTAATGTTTACAGCATCCTTATTTACTATCTTCAGTCAATCTAAGACACAACAATCTAAGACACGCTTTGTTAAGCGCACGTAATAGATAACAGTTCCCGTATTTAATAGCCAAATAAATTGATCGTGGATATCCACCGGCATTCCTTCAGCACTGCCAATTAGCCGACCGATGTAGAGATTGGATTAACAATTCAGATTAAATCGGTCAACCAGTCCCAGGGAGGGAACCTAACTGGCCAGCACTGTACATTGTAACTGTTCAGCTGAACGCTAGACAGTTTAATCACTTTCAGGCCTAATGAACGGTGCCGCTAATAAATATACGACGGTAAACGATGCGGCTCGCCACCGCGCACCGGACGCTCTTTGTTTATTTTGAATGCGCAAAAATAATGTACTAATAAACAACTGCTGCACGCAAATGAGTTTCGCGCATAAGCATTGTTCATCATCTTAATAGAATCGGCGAGTCACTCGCGCAACCAGTCGTGTTACAAATCATTACGGGCTCATTTTATCTGAATGCATTATCGATAATGATGGGGTGGTGTGAGATTAATGTGCGTTTTCCTTAGCGTTCTGTGAACACGTACTACATGGTGAAGCTGCAAGTGCGCACGGAGAGTGTGTGCTTGCGTCCCTGGGCGTTCGAGCGGGTGCCCGGCAAAGCGCTGCGGGGCCTCGACAACACCGTCATCTACACGTCCACTAAAGAAGCCTGTCTCGCCGCCTGTCTCAACGAGGTAACGTATATCTTCTATTTATTCTAAACTAGATTTTGCTATCTTTAAATCGTGTTCGTCGTTGCTGCCGTGTTGCAAATGGTAATAACGGATGCGTATCCTCGCTGATAGCGTCTGAAGTTCGGATTAGCCTGGAATGCAAAACAGTCAGTTTAAATCTTTCACTCTTGGCAACTAGGTATATCTATTATGGGATTTGCAAACCCGATGTGATGTCTTAGAGATTTAATAAAGTAAGGGAAGAAGTCCATATTCCGAAAATTAATTAATTAATGTAAAGCTTCTTGTCTATCCGTGTTTATACATTCTACTACAGGTTATCTGATTTTCTAACCAAGTGCCGTAGTTTCTGGTATAACATGACATGTAGATATTATATTTTCTTAAATCTAGGACACTAAACTTTTTTGAACACTTTAATGGGACATAAACTTTGATTATAGAAGTATAGAGGATATGCCACAAAATTATCTATATAAAACATGGTATAGAGATGTTATGAATTTCGACATAGGAGTAAAGAAAAATCTATTTGTCTCTTTTTAGCAAATACGATTCCGCATGTGTTGAAAAGAGATAAATAATTGGTAGATTGTTGCTATTATTGCAACATTTTGTTGATGACGTCACTTGGGACCGCCTTGCGGCATGACCGCCATATTGTGCATGCTGCCAAACAAGTACATTAGCTGCCAAATTCATGTAAACATATCTTCGTATTTTTTAAATTAGCTGATTAGAGTGATACTAGTGACTGTTGAACCTATTCAGTGTTAAGTGCACATTCAAACAAAATGCATCTGTGTTGTGTTGAGGGGTGCAAATCCAATTCAAGGAAAAAGAAGCCTGGAATAACTTTTCATAGGTTAGTGACAATGTTTAATAGAAAACTAGGCTTAATATTCAAAAATTAGCACCGCTGTTTTTTTATTCGACTATGAATCAATGAATTACTTCTCCTCAATATGTTATAAGTTAGATTTGTCGTTATTTTGTTATATCAAATCGAGTGTTTGTTTACATATCAACAAATAGGGATGAGCTTTGGTACATAAAGATATCGACATTTTATGACTTGATGTTTATTTCTGTAAGAGTATTCAACAGTTCCTACTTTACTTTTAACACTATATTTCTGTGTTTTAGATTACCTAGAAACTTGGTAACTAGAACGAAATGGATTGAAAACATTAGCAGACATAACTGGAATCCTGGGCCAAATACTTATATATTGCACTTTGAAAAAAGTACCATTAATCGTACATTGGATGTAGCACGTGTCAAAGATTTCCAACAATATTCCCGGTAAGTAAAAAACACAGAGAGAGTGTCGTCCAGAAATTATTTGACGAAATTAATTTTGTTCAGAAATTAATAAAAATGTATTTTTTTAAATAACGTGTTTTATTTTACATACCACTACTATTTACATATATGAAAATCCAAAATTGTGATGTCAGCGTTTTAGAATGAAAGGTGGTAATTGAAGTTGGATACTGGGTAGCCGAAAGCAAATGGAGTAAAGCGACTGAGAAAGAGAGAAGAAGATTAAATAATAGATACGCATCTATGGCCTCCACAATTATTCGATTGTTAATAATGCAACAAAGAATTTGTAGTTCCTGTAGATACATAATATTAATTTCTGTAATCTATAGAGACACATTACAATAAAATAATATATTGGCTGTTTCCTAAATAGTGCAGTTGGTTGTCAGGCCCATGAAATTGAATAACAATAATTGTTATAACATAAAACAGTTAAGAGCATTATTTCCTTAGTTTTCGATGTCGAACAATGACCTATCGATAAAACGTTTTCAGCGTTGATACATCACTAGAGCAAGGGGCGGAGTCGACGCCATATTTTGCCTCCAAAGTGCCGCACGTCACGTGACCTTGTTTCCTATCCTCTATCTCTTCTATAATCTAAGGACATAAATTATTCGGTATCCGTTAGATGTCAAGGGCGTGCCGCATTGCTCAGTTATCTATGAGACTGTATTAAGAAAACATCGGCACAGTGCAATTTAGTGTTTATCTATTCAATTTATATTTATGGATTCGCCCTACTTATAGTGGCAACTCTCGAGATACGAACGAAATGATAGGGGTTCGTTTTATAAAGCCTCGACGACAATGTTATTGAAAATCTTAAAGGATGTAATTCTTGTTGCAACCATTTTACATTGTATCATGCTCTTTACAACCTGTTATTATATAAATGGATACAATAAAGAGGTACTACGCAAATATGCGCCTGAGCATCGTGCGTTATAATCTTTTCATTTGCGGATTACAGCTTAAACGATATCTACATGAGATGGGATAGTGCATGAAAATATTTTCAACTGGATAGGTACATGATTATTGTTTACAGTGCCCAGAAATTATGAGTTAAGTGGTCTTTTAAGCAGCTATTATTATGAAAAATTATCTATTATCTACTTTAATTTCGAAAAATGTTGAGCTGACTTAAATCAATAACCATTACTTAGTTGCATATGAGCAGACATTAAATGTATTTTTTTCAGAATCTGAAATTATGTTTTTGTTTTGCTTAGAAAAAGTACCCGTGTCGTTCTGCGGAGTATGAGTATGGCAGCATGCGGTGTTCTCTGAGCGACTCCGACCGGCGCACGGCGCAACACTTCGTGCAGCTCGTCGACACGCCAGGCACCGACTACTTCGAGGTAACCCCATAAAACATCGCACCAACTCATTTATTTTCACAAAGTAACTTACACTTAACTAGTTCCAACTTTGTTACTAAGTAAACCACATTCGACGCCGAGACAAATCTTTAGCCGGAGCTAGTCAAGCCTTATTACTAAACTTAATATCGTGCAATATTTTAGTTCACTAGGACGTTTAGATTATAAAAGCAATTTTACCTGACACCATAAAATAAGATTCCTATTTCTCAGTTTCCAATATTTTACAATATATATTACAAGAAAACAGTGGGGTTAAGGCTATTTACCCACCTAGTTCATTTATTTCCTACCAGCTTCAAATTACTTGAAGTGGCGCTTCGGAAGGGGTTTCAGAGAAAGCAATCACAGCAGTAATGCGGTCTGTTTGAACGCTCGTGAAAATAGTCATGTTGTATTTCACTTAGCGTTATTACTATTGTTGTTATATGTTATTTGACGTGATTTTGTCGGTGTGTGGTCGTGCAGAACTTGTGCCTGAAGGCGTCGCAAGCGTGCAAGGGGCAGCGGGTGTTCACGGCGCCCCGCATCGGCGTCGCGGAGGACAAGGTGGCTCAGTATGCTGGACTGCACTACTACACCGACAAGGAATTGCAGGTGAGCTATCACTCAAATTTAAACTTTATATCATCCATTAAAAGATTCACTTTGAACTCACGTCTCAGTAAATGTGTTGCAATTAATACATCGGGTCCTATTTGTAACATGATATGCAAGGTACGAAAAGGGGCTGTTGACAGGCTCCTATTAACGTTTGAGTCGGATAAGCGGGTAATATGGATTGTGTTTTATTATACCTTTATTGGTTTCTGCGATGCTATCTTAATAATTTATATCGTGTTACCCATTTGGCTCTTACAAATGCAAAATTGTCTGGCATTAGTCAAACTCGCTAATAAATTTAACTTGTTCCTTAAATAGGTTTCGACCTCAAGTCTGTCCTTTTCCGCGACCCACTGGTTTAACGAGAAGTGGCAAAGGTTAAATCGTGTGCACTTGTATATAATCAAGAAGGAAGACGATGAAATTAACTTAACTTTCATATGCAATAGATAAAGTTACGACACTGATATATCGCGTCTTGTTATGGATACAATACATTTTATGGTTTGAGTATGGCTTCTAGTTTCCAGATAACATAAAATTTATGAAATGTTCAAGTACCCATAAATAGTTTTTATTTTTATAAATGGTAACTTGTTATATATTACTGCCACAGGTGATTAGAGGATGGCAAAGGTTTATAATACCTACTCAAAGAAACAGGACACTAAGACATATTGTATTGGTTTTAATCTGCGTCTCTACCACGTAACTAAAATGATAATGAACACTGACACTGGTAATAAACTTTAATACGATCATCGTGGGACGAGCTACCTTGTAAAAAAGTTACCAATCATGAAGTTGGGACTTCCTATCTTCATGATCGGTAATTTTCGGTAGCTCAAAGTTTTAGTCTTTCACGATCGTATTGAAGTTTATTACCAGAGTCAACTTTCATTACTATTTAAGTTATCTACAAGGTAGACCCCCTAATACTTAAAACAAGTCTCCAAAAATAAGTTTGCACGTTTTGCTTCCTTTCCAAACCAGAGCCTGTCAAATACATCAACTATCAATTGAGTGCTTAACGTCAGGCAAACGATCATGAATCACTTATCGATTGTATCTTTAATTTGACGACTAATTTGTATTCGATCAGGTGACATCCGAAGCAGCTTGTCGTCTTGCATGCGAAATTGAATCCGAGTTCCTGTGTCGCTCATACCTGTACATGGGCCCGCCTCACTCTGCTGCGTACAACTGCAGGCTCTACCATTTGGATCATCACACTTTGCCTGATGGACCCTCGGCCTATCTGAACGCTGAGCGACCGTTGATTGACGACGGCGAACCGATTGGAAAGTACTTCGAGAACTTCTGTGAGAGTAAGTACTTTTACGAATTTTTAATTATATCTAGTATAATGATTATTATCACGGATGTTATTAGACAAATGAACGTCATGTCCTGCTGTATTATTATTAATTGAATTGATAGAACAGTTTTACGAGTGTCGTAAACTCTCTCCTACGTTCGGACCTATTTTCAAGAATGAAAATGCATAAATCTTTAGCATGTATTTTGCGCAACACTAACCCAGTTTACAGTCTCGGTCGAAGCTTAACGATAACGACATTGTTTTATTTAATGTCGCTCCTAGCGACGCCGAGATACATCAGGTTTGCCGCAGTAAATTGTAGTCATCTAAAAACTGAATAAACCACTTCGACGACTCAAAAAACTGTAGAACATGGTGACATTAATGTTTTATTTATATTTTTAGTGTATTATTATGGTCGCTCGCTCAATTGATAATTGGAAAATAATACTGGGTTTAAATTAAAATCTTGTAATGACTTCATATGGGCTATAATTACAAGAACGTAGCGCACTATCCGGGCTCTGGGCGCCTCAATCATTTTAAAAGATGGTGCAATAATGGATGTAAATCGCTACCACATACTCGTAAATCTGTAGACTGACTGACTTACTATTATATTATATTATAATGAATTTCATAATACGAGTATATTTGATCGCTATGGTTTGTAGAAATAGGTTTATGTGGGAACAGATAAAGGATATAGGTTCTCACACTGTGGTTCCTTATATTATGCAGAGATTTTCACTGGCCGTGGTGTCACAAAGAATGCAATTTGCGCAGAAATGGTACCTACAATGTTCCAATACATACACTTGATTTAGATTGAATCGCATATGTTATTTACTAGAACTACGGCGAAATATAGCTTATTATACTGTCGTAACTGCAGCCGGCCATCTAGAACTGAATTACGGAAGAGATCGTGGCTGGTGTATTTTCCGATGTATTTATTGTTAGTACTTGCTGTTGATAGCGCTATATTTCTGTGGGAGGAGCTGTAGTCACCGCTATGACGGAGAACACAGATACTATCGACGATCTAGCGTTATATTTTATTCGACATCTCAACGAATTATCTATGTATTTACATGTTTTTACATAAACTTACTTATGATTTCGATGGCGATGAGGCGGAATATAGAGATACCATTTTTATGATATTGTAACATCTTTTGTAATAGGTTCTACCAACCTATGTTCGTTATAAATGAATTTGATACAGTCGGACTTAAACAGCAAGTTAGTATTGTTTAAATAATATCGTTAAGTTGTAAAGCATATTAGCAAGAATGTAACTCATAGAATGGCAGCAGTTTGTATAAATGGAATAGGTATGTTTTCGATAAGAAAGTGGAGTACGAATGTCGGCCTTGCTAATGACAACTTGCAATAATCGCCCACAATTAGCTGAGGCGAGTTGCTGGTACACTGGCCGACCTATACGTGCGTTCACCCTTGCAGTTAACGATGCGTTCAAATGTAAATAATATGGGACCTAGCACGTTACTTGGTTGCGTTTGCATTATGTAAATGTTTGCTAATACAGTTGGGTTCATAGAATTTGACTCCATTGTGCTGTCAAAGTTATCATCGTAAAATATTGAAATTGCAAAGTATGTTGGCAGTAATACGCTATTAAATTCGCGAAGACAGTCCGATTAATATTTTTCACACGCAACCTTCGTATAGCTCCTTAGAAGCATACGTTAAGTACGTGAAAGCAATTTGTATGTCACTATATTTTTCATAGAACGTATAGCCATATAAACTGCCCCTGTATGGTTACTAATGCAGTAAATAGCAAAGCATTTTGCGATAATAATGTGAGAAACTAAGATAAGTAGTCAGTAATGTGACTGGCGTAAACGTTAACACGATTAACTCAATAATTGCTTCATTCCTACTCTCCGTCAATTTAGTTCGATCTTGCAGTCTTGGGTTCGTCTTTTTGCTCTCCTCACTGAAGTAATGGCAAAACATTACACACGTAGATGATGGCTTTTTTAAATTAAAAAAGTTTAATATAAAAGAACGATTCATGTCTTAAAAAAAGATTCCTTATGCCAAAACACTTCTTTGTTTCTTAACTTTATATGTCTACGCTTTATAGAGATCGTGGTGTTATTAATTGAAAAAGTTTCATTTACGAACGATTTCCGTCTTACAGAACGATTAATGATGTTTATGCCAAAAGATTTTTCTATTTCATATTTTACAATTTTTCACCTGTGCAGTGAGCATTTGTTCAGTAGTTCTAAGTTAAACAAACCTAACAAATAATAGAGAAAGCTATTACTTACAATTAGTGTTAGAACAGTCAAATGGTGTAAATTATGATTATTTATGACCTTTTTTCAATCTGAAAGCTCACGACGCGGAAGCTATGCGCAAAAATTCTTAACCATGTGCCAAGTAAAAAGTAGCAATTAAATTGCATTACAGCTTTTAAAATCAATCTTTTGTTTAATTGATTTCTTTTTTGCAATAACGGGAAGCAGTAAATCTCGACCTTAATCAAAAGAAATAATGTCAATGATGACGCTGATTGGTGTCGTATGGTAAAAGAATTTATTAAAATAAAAGTCTCAATCTAACACATGCATACAGCTCAATAACACACTGGCAAGACATGCGAACAGTTTTTGGTACCGAACAGTTTTTGGTACCGAACATAATCAGCGCAAGCGCAACGTCCGATACAGTTACGCGTCAGGTCGGTATTAACGCGCTTTCGTAGAAAGCTGGCAATGATTGCCAACTTTTGTCTTATTTTTACTTATTTTGCCGCAAAATTGGATAAAAAAGTATTACTTTCCACCAAAAGTATATGATTTCTTTTTTATTTCCGAGATCTGTTATTGTTTGGGAATGTAGTAGACATTAGTAGCGGTGATTTGCGGTGACCGACTTAGATGCTGTATTCGAAGTGCTTTGGATTTGGCATTAAATAGAAGATTTGTGTTTATGACTCTTTAAAATATAAATTCATTAATTGGAGAGCGGGACAATAGTGAAGTCTATGGCTTCGGTTTAGTAGTCCCATAATCGGCGTCTGTAGTCCGTTTGTAACGGCTCGCGAGTATCCGCCGAAGGAAAACGGCCCGATCACTTGAGCCCCTAATAACTCAGAGGAGTTTTTATTCGGAATATATGCTATTACGGGAGCTCGTTAGTAGGCAACGGGATGCGTACTTGCTAACGTCATGATCATGTTTTACGACGACGTGCCAGATTGATGCTGCATTCTAACTACTAGATAACGAGTCGCTTCATTAAGATACCTCATTTGGTTATTTAAGGACTTGGCTTTAAAGATTTACACAAATTAGTAAACAGTAGATAGATAGTAAGGTGTTGATTGTGTGTACACGTTAAGCTTTTTAGCTAGTCTCCCTTATAATTCATAAAGCGATGCAAATCTCGATAATTACGCCATTAACGTACTCTAAAGCAACGGAAGTTAATTGTAAGACGGTCTTCTGCAGCTCCAGGGAATGATGAATAAATTCTCATCTACGGTAGTCGTGAGAAATGTCTATACACACAATACAGATTGTTTTTGCCACTTTATCTGATTAGACATTGAAACAGAATGGTGTGAGCGAACAGCGTGAATCAACCACCGTACCTCAGTACTGCAAGGCATTTAACTGTCAGAAAATATAGCTGATCAAGATAATAATAATAATATCCCCTCATAAAACCAAAGCAAAAGCAATGACTACTGGCACATAATATATATATAATATTAACTAAACATTCCATTGATATTTCAAACTTTTATGATGTTATAAACGCTTATATTTTACCAATTAATTGCTAATTGCTTATCAGAAAACATAACTGCATTTTCTATAACCTTTAGTAAGCGCAGTCCTTAGGTATCGAAAACTTAAGAACATGAATCTTCCAGCACTTGAAGTCCGAGCCCCTAACAAGACGTAAACACTGGCGAGTCCATATCTCACGCCACGGCGCATGCTGCCAGGGTCAGGGTCAAAAGCGTTCGATGTACTTTAATCGAGTTGACTCGCCTCGATCGAACGATACAATCGATTTGCAACTCGAGTACGGGAGATGATGCTGGCTGTTAAGACAAAATAATGCTCTGCCATGTTGTTTTATGGAAAAGATCGTGACTCCATAGCTTGTAACTTTCTGCTGAAGACAGTAGACGGGTATTCACTTTTATTGGTGTAGTTAACTTAGATATAATATATCGAGATGGGTCTTTTAAAAAGTTGTGTGATATTCTACCTTCGAAGGTTCGTTGTATTTACCTGCAAATACCTTGTTAGGGATAATTTCAGTGCATAGCACCTGTTCCGCTAAGCGAGCAGCATGCCTGCTACTATATTACGTAAACCCGTGTTATGGTATTAAGATTGCCATCGGCCGGCTCCCGCCTTGCTTCATTGTATAGGGCAAAACATACATAATATAATCAGCTATTCAGATATTTTCCCGCACCGATACCGTTACACAAACTCAATCCCTTACATTCCCTCCGATGTAAAGACTAAGCATAATTACACAGATCCGAGGTTATCCGATGATCGAACTATAATAATATAATTCTCAGGAAAATACGGCAAATTTTGTTAGGTATACCTAACCTACCTAGATACCATGTTTTTGCAAGATTCATGACAGAGTTGTAATTGGCTAGCTGTCAGAAATACTAAAATGGTCCGATTGCTGGATTCAAGTATACCTAAATAGGAGCGTTTAAATGCTATTGTTGTTACATCACGATATCAATAAACTGCTTCACTGTCATAAAAACGGCTCACGTCCGATGCACGCGGGCCGCGACTACACTAGTATATTCGATAAAAGTGATATTCATTACAGAATTGATCAAGCGGAACCTTGTTCGGCGGTATCTATTTAGCATTGTAATTGGTGTATTCACAGTGAATAGCCACATTGCTGTCGATGATACGTTAGCATAATTTCGTTAGTTATGTTTACAATGACAGAATGTGCTGAGTCATGATAACAGTCGCTGCATTTTGGTGCAAAAAGTAACAAAGAGAGTGGTATTGTAAGCGGGAGCGTTGGCGGCGGCGTTCGTGCGTGCTCTCATAACGGTGGTCATACACAAATTGAATAGCATTTTTTGTGGCGCCCGTGAACTCGGCTCCGTCGTCGTGCAGCCCTAAATTTATAATTGACGTGACGATATAGAACACGGGAAATATGGCTTTTCTACAATAAAATCAATGACAACTCGAATAACATTCATTTTAGATAGCATCTAAAATTGAGTAAGTAGGTATTTAATTACATGAAATTGAATTTTACCGCGTTAATAATTCAGAAAATTAGACAGCAAATGAAAATTAAGACTCGTGTGATGAGGAAATGGCACAACTGTTAGAAATTTACCATCACACACACCAAGATTTTAATGGCAAATGGAATTGTCAATTAGTTCTAGATTCAAGTGAAATGTATTATATACCAGCCATAATATGTAAGAATTTATTAGAAAACTATTTATGCAAGTGCACGTTAACATAGGACTGATAAAACGGTTTGTACTTAGATTTTCCTTCATTCATTAGTTAGCCTATCGCGGTCAATGGCTAGACATTTTGATGTGAACACGTCAAAATAATAGGTAAGTAATGATTATCAGGTCGGTTATTAATTTGAATGGTCGTTTATAGCAACAGTGAGCAGTAGTACGAGTATAACGGCCTTGGGCGGCCTTGCCAGCGCGCGGACACATGCCGCGGGTGCGGGTCAGCGCCCGCGCACCACGCTGCTAATCGAATAGTTAATTGAATTTATGCAACTATTTAGAGAAATAGAGAATACGACTGAGTAACTGTCAAGTAGTGTTCATATCAATTTCTCACGATAAGTTATTTTAATGATTGGAAAAATGTTTGAACATTTCTAAATAGTTTTGAAAGGGGGTCTGATTCGGTAATTGCATCTATCGTATATACAGAAGTAATTTAAGTAGGTACATTGAACTCTCTATGTAGGTAGAGATATCTCTGCGCACTTTGTATAAATGGTTTATTTATCTATTCAGTTCGGCAGGTTGTCTCAACATAGACCGTGAAGTTATGAGTAAATGGGTAAACAAGTTTATTACTGGCATCAGCAATCTAGTGGCAAGATAACGGCATTGCATCTCAGTAACAAGATTGCATACGGAACCCTGTCTTGATATCCAGGGGGACCGTTATATCCTTAAGCGGACACTTCCGAACACAAGACCGCTGCAGAGCTTCAATACCACTTTTTTTTTTCTAGTAGGCTATAATATTGTTTAACGTTTCTGACATTAATAAATGTATGACGCTTCTACAGGTATAAATATTTACGTCACTTCGTTAGATTTTTTTTATCTAATTGTAGGAAAATCAACCGACAATTTGCTGCAATTTTGAACCTATTCTGTTTCTTTAATTTAAAAGCCGCCACTGCTCTCTAACTTCTAGGAATTAAAATAAATAAATTAAAATCTGAAACTTATAAAAAAAAAAAAAAAATTAAGGTAATGTTCGTTTTATGATTGGGTATTAAACACTAGATTACAATTGAAGTTAAAATTTTCATATAAAACGAACAAGATCTCTCATTGAACGCGGCCACGTCTAATCTCCTAACCTAATCTAGCGACAAGCTGTGAACGAATTTAGCAACAAACTAAAAAAGGAATGCGCCATAAAATTTCTTCTTTTTTGTAAAATCGAGATGAAGTCTTCATAAAAAGTGAGGCGAAGCCTACTTACGAAATGTAGTAACTCGGAGAAAAAATATTTATATTCGGCAATTTTTGTAAAGATACAATTGGGCGTCTATCGTCTGACATGATCAGACATATTTTTGGTTTCAGACAACCGGCAAAAGATTGAGCTTAAGATTTGTGTATCGTTAAGCTAAAAGAGATCCTATACTTATCTAATAACCATTAAACATGTATTTCCACTGCATTAACTCATTGTTTAGCTCTACATTTGTTAAGGCGAGCGTGGGAAGATGTTGATTAGTTTTTTACAAATCGTTGAAGCGTTGCAAATATGCTGGTCGTTGATGCAGCGGTGTCATCGACTCCGCTGACTCGGAAACATAGGCACGATCGACAGAATGGATAGATTTATTTATAAATAAATCGGTTCCTTTTGTGGCTGCTTATGAAATTATCATTAGATGCCTAAAAGAGATCTTACTCCCTGCGACACCCATGTTTCACGTACCTATAAGTAATTATAAGCTTGATACTATTAACGGTCAGTCATAAACCATATTAATTGTGCTTGAAACAAGATTATTGCACAAATAGCTTTGGCATCACCATGTAAATTATGATTGACAGCTGAAATCGACTTATAGTTTTGCAGAATATGATCACCTCCATAAATTATAGTTGGAAATTTTACTCGAAGCTGGTTAGACCGGCTTGTCCTGTTTGAACTATGGGCGTACCAAGCTTTTGGCGTAGGGGTGGGGAGCAAATCTGGAATTAACAACAGTAGGTACGCAGCACATAATTAACCAGCTAAATGTATGGGAGGCAGGAAGGGCTCCACGGTAACAGGCCAGGTCCATGGGGTGGGGGGGGGACCACAGCTGCCCCTCCGTGTCCCTTCATCGGTGCGCCCAACACTTTTTGTAAATTTATTATCTACTCTTCGGCACATAAATAGCGATGAGATATAAAAATAAAATTCTCTTTTAAGTCATGAAATTGATTTATCACTTTGATGATGTGTCATTATCTGTTAGAACGGCTTTCATTTCAACACAGACAAATCCTTTGTCTGTCCATTTCAATCACTTTTTGACTGAAATGCAATTTTTAAGGGGGTGGCTACTTCAACATCATAATTACATATTATATGACTCTTGTGCTAGGGCTTCTAGTGAATACGTTTTGTTGCCCTAAAATTTAATATTGGATCGAAAAATAAGTTATAAAATGTTATTGCTATTGATAAACGAGAATTAGAAATTACTATTTTTACCGTACAGAAAACGAATAAGGCGAAGTTTTCCATTTTCCTTAATAAATGACATTATAAAAGTTCTGCTCAATATTTTCACTTTTCCAACTAACAATTGCCCAAAGTGCCTTAAATAGCCGATGGCGCAGCGGCGTTTGGCAACGGACATACCGTGGGCGAATAAGATTCTCCTTTGTCAAACACTTAGCGGTCAACGGCCCAAATCTCGTTTACGTCACCTTATTATTGGCCAGGCGACGCGACGCTGTCGTGAATGTGTCCAGACATTGGCACTGTGCTAACGAATCGATTTGGAACGGTTTAGACGGCGACCGCCATTCCGATAGCTCTCCACTGTTCTACTATTGTGTTCCTGATCTGAAACAAATTTGTAGTACCTTCCGTAGTTACTGAAATTGTGAATGGAAAGTATCGTCTCTTGTGTACAGTGTGTCAGAGAAATCTGTAATTTGTTATGGATGGAGGTGGGTCGAGTATGTTCCTCTACCATTCATAAGAATATGCCATGGAAGGCTGATGGCAAATATTGCTCGTGTTTGTTACGAAATAGAATCCATCCATGAAAGCTTTATAACTATCATTTGCCAGTCTCTATACAATAAAACGAGATGGGAATTATGAATAAAGAGGTTGGCTTTTATAGGTATTTTATAGGCACTTTTTAAAGTGCAGAAGACGGATAAATATTTTAATTTATAATAACGAGTTATTAAAAGCGAACAATTGTTTGTTGGTAACAAATTAACAATGAGTTCTTTCAATTTCAACTGCCAGTCTTTACTTTTTGCGTGCGAAAACGTTGAGTAGCTAGCGGTGAGCTTTCCTCGGCTCGGAGTATGGTAATTGCACCAACTAGGTACGCGTAGGTTGCATTTAGAATCACCGCGTACGCCGCAGTACCTTGTAGCAATCTTGATTCGATTATTATAATACACGCAGCGCACGTACGTTTACCTCCGCCTAATCAGGGGTTCGTCATACGTACAGACGTGCACCCGGGATTCATGCATTTATTCGGCTTTATTAGCCAACGACTCTGTAATTTGTTGCATTCTTGGTTTTCTGTTCGTTCCTAGAATTACATGTAATTAACCTTTCCACGTTTATTGCAGAGCCACCTAGCAACGTGAACCCTCCTGGCGAGCTCCCGGTAACGATTGAGCATCAACACGACACAAACATGTCTAGCAACTTGACGAGGAACGATGCGAACTGTGACAAAACTGGAACTTGCTACGATGGTGAATGTCCTATAAAATTACTATTGTTTCATAGTTTTTAAAATGTGTTTCCTACATCAATTTCACCTTTTCAGTATCAGTTCTTTGCAAGGACACAAGAATCGCGGTGCAAGTGCGTACTAACAAGCCGTTTAATGGGCGAATCTACGCTTTGGGACGCTCCGAGACCTGTAACATTGATGTTGTCAATAGCGACCTATTCCGACTGGACCTCACCATGGCTGGCCAGGACTGCAACACTCAGAGCGTCGTAAGTAGTCAGCTAGCAGTACAATAACAACAAACTGTTTAAAAACCAGTCTGAAATATGAGCCTCATAAATTATTTCTTTTTAGACTGGAGTGTACTCCAATACAGTTGTCCTACAACACCACAGCGTAGTGATGACGAAAGCGGACAAGATCTACAAAGTCAAGTGCACATACGACATGAGTTCAAAGAACATCACATTTGGAATGGTACCAATCAGGTCAGTCAGACGTTCACATAGTATCGCTATAATTTATCGTGAGTTGTTTCAATAATCATTCAAGAACTAGGTGAGGTACCGCAAAAATGCAAAGTTCGAGAATTTACCGTATAATTTATTCGTGCGCGTCAAGAGACAAGTTACGTGATATGTTACAGTAATATGAAAAACGGGAGCTATTTCGACATGCCTTCATGCCAAGACGATTTAAAATTCCATCGACCTAATATCGCTGCTGCATTGTAAACACGCAACAATTAGATTCACATCAGCAAGATACGGCCGGTGGACGTGATGAGCAATTTAACTCGAACATCTGTTCATACGTACCTATTCCTAATGAATTAAAGCCCGATATAATCTTGATCGCTGTAAATAGGACAGCGTTATGGCACTGTTGCTTAAATGATGGTACATGGAAGTTATGAGGGATATTATACTGTCGCAATAAACAACATTAAAATATTTAAGTGGAACAGGTACCTGTTGTTAAGGATGAAGAGTTAAAAACATTTGTATCATGTTCGGTTTATTGTACAGAGACCCGGAGATGATTTCCATCACTGCCGCGCCGGAGGCACCACCGCCGCGCATCCGCATCCTCGACGCGCGCCAACGCGAGGTGGAGACCGTCCGCATCGGAGACAGACTTACCTTCCGCATCGAGATTCCCGAAGACAGTGAGTGTACATACCACTACTATTGTTAATACTTACATAGGTACATAGGAAAATTGGATGCAGGTGTTAACGTCTTTTTTGTATTTTTCAGCTCCCTATGGCATCTTCGCCCGCAGCTGTGTCGCTATGGCCAAGGATTCTAAGAGTACTTTCCCGATTATTGATGATGAAGGGTTTGTATTATATTTACTTGAGGATTTTACAATATCTCTCAACTATTGAGTAGTCAATATAAAATCTTGTCTCAAAATTTTAGATGCCCATTGGACCCATCGATCTTCCCAGCGTTCACACCAGACGGCAATGCCCTACAATCAGTGTACGAAGCGTTCAGATTCACCGAGTCTTACGGCGTCATCTTCCAATGCAACGTCAAGTATTGCCTCGGACCTTGTGAACCGGTGAGTGGCATCAAACAACAATTTTGATGGAATGGGTGTTCGCATTTTTTGTTTCAAATGACTATCAGTGCTATTAGCAACGGTTAAATTTATTAGTCACGCTAAAATTACGCAAATGGCATGTCGTTTAACATTTTATATGTTTTAGGCGGTGTGCGAATGGGGTCGAGACTCTTTGGAGTCTTGGGGCAGAAAGAAGCGTTCGTTGCCCCACAACGAGACGAATGAGGCGCATAGTCAGGAGGAGGATATGAATATCTCTCAGGAAATCCTGGTTCTAGACTTCGGTGACGAGCGACAAAGCACAGACTTCCTGCGCTCTGACAAGCCTGGTGGTGTGGCGTCTGAAGCCAATTATGGAGGTAATCATGAGTTTTTGAAATTATCCTCAGTTTAGCATGTATTTTTTTTTATATTTTAGATAATATTTCTATATTCTCTTGCCATCAAAATCCATGCTAATCCCATGTATTCTTGCAGAAAAAACCGTGACGATTGTGGAGCCGTGTCCCAGCAAGGCGTCAGTGTTGCTGCTCGGAGTTGCGTGTGCCCTACTGGTACTGCTGTACATTGCGACCATCTTCTGCTACTACATGCGCAAGTGGCTCGCACCACCCAAGCACATGTCGTAGATACACTTACATTTAGAGGCTATGTTCACGTTGGTCTCGACAATAGGGAACATTACGTTCCAATGCTTGTTTTGTATTGACGAACATGTGATACTAATGACTGACGAACACAACAGTAAACAGCGATATTCTCAGACAATATCCGTCCATTTAGTTTAAGTTCCGTGAATAATTTCGTGGTGTATAGATTTGGGAAATGATTTTGAAACCTAATATTTGGTATGAGTGTTGTAACCACCGCGTGTTTTGCATTTAATTTAGGAATAATTTATTGCATTTAGAAGCATTTATTAACTTTAAGTAGGTGTATGAGTAGATAAAAGCACTTATAAAAATCTTACTTTTGTGCCCTTAATACTGTAGTTTAAAGGGTACCTAATTATTGAATTTAATTAGATAATTTTAACAGTATAAGACAATGCATTTATTACAATTATTTAGTTAGTTGACCATTTTTGTACAATTTTTGAGTACTCATCATATCAGTAGTTACAAAATAATATTTGGAATAATCCCTGAAAAATTGTCAGGATAGCTAGTTTTACACATGATTTGATTTTAGGGGACTATTCTGAATCGACTACATTGGTAATTTTAGATTTTAGGGCAATTCATTATTGTAAGAGTAATAATAGATACTTAACTATTTACATTTTTTGTAACAATTTGTGGTAATTATATTATATCATATTTTCTGACTACAGTTTTGAAGTAAAGATTTCATTATTAAGAAAAGAAAACTAAAATAATTTGTAAATATATTGTTACCTTATTGACTTTGTGCTAAAATGTTTAGTATGACTTTAGAACTTTCAGTTGGGTTTTGAAGAAATGTATACATGCACACTTTGTACAACTATATTGGTACAAAATGGCAAATTCCTGTTTCACTTAACCCAACTTGAGATTTCTACTTTATTTATTTAAATTAATTTTTTAATTTATCTATTTATTATATTTTATTTTAATTAAGAAATGAAATAAACTTGTACAAATTTACCTTCTTTTTTATTTTGTAGCCATGTAAACATATAATGCTTAATTCACAATAAATACTAACACTAGATAAATTTTTCCGAGAAGATTCTAACAATTCAGGTATATTAAAACAATTTACAAACAAAAACGAATCACAATTTATCTATTATGCAACATTTGTTATCAGTAGTTTACTGTAGATATTGTTTAATATCTCTTCTTGTGTTTTAGCATCCATTTCCTCAGATGTGCATCCAAACACTTTGTTAAAGCATTTCAGGAATATAGGTGTCATTTTCTCAACAGTGCATTCTATTCCCGATTCCTTAGTAAGCGAGGTGACACCCTTATCTTCCATGCCACAAGGATCAATATTGTCAAACCATGACAAATCATTGTCACAGTTCAGTGAGATTCCATGAGTAGTTACATACCTGGATGCGTGGATTCCTATTGCTGCTATTTTATTATCATCTACCCACACTCCTGTGTATGGCGACCGGTTGCCTTTTATTCCTGTAAAAAAAGAAATATTTGAATTAGAACCCAGATCAACATGACAGTATCAGAGAGGAAAATTGATGGAATTTTCACCACTAAATAAACTCACACTTGGGTATGAAAATATACCAGCACAAATGACATTTACTTACAGGTTTCTTTAAGACACAGACCCATTTCTTTATAAGTTGAGAAGAGTTATCACTATATCCACCCTGAGTTTAGGTATGTATGTAAGTATATAAATCCTTACTATTATTAAGCATTTATAATAATAGTTTAGGATTAATATACTTACAGATAGAGACTTTTGCATGAGAGTCTCTTTTGCTTGTAACCTTTTATGACTAAATTGTTGAACCAATCTTGATGAAATTAGGCAAGGAAATTGTGCACATCATGAGAAAGAATATAGACAATTTTTTTTTATGAATGCATCCTATATCTATGCTGACTGCTATTGATTAAATAAAGTCAAAATCTCTCACCTAATTCATCACACACATTGATGACAGTCTCCTCCAAGCTTTGCACATACCATTTGACACTTGTTTTGAAATGCTTCAAGTTTATGATAGGGTACGCAACTAGTTGGCCAGGACCATGGAATGTGATGAGTCCTCCACGGTTAGTCTTCCTAAACTCTGCTCCAAGACCCCGCAGCCTTAAGATTTCACTATTGGGTGTATCATCCCTAATACCTAAAAACAAAAGGTGTTAGTGCTGATTGATAATAGCAGAGGTTAACAGTTCCTTGGGATTAGGACCAAATTTATGCATTTCGCATTCTGAGGTAAATTGGATCATTGTTGGCGCGCTCAGCCGTAAAATACTATAATGAACAGTTATAACGTCACAACACAATCACCACACTTTGTTTCCCTTGTATCGAGCTCTCAATAGCCTTTTAGGATACTCGCGCTGCCGTGTCACAGGCGAACCTGCCAATGCTTTAAAACTATTGAAAAAAGAGATGTTCATAATGAGTTTGGTTATGTTATGAAACATTAGGTACAATAGGCTTACCAACTGTGAAGACCGGTTTGTGTTCTACAAGCAACAGCGTGTCGTAGTTGGCGTCTACTCCCTTCATCAGGGCATCCAAGTGCTTCCGAGCCAGCGCCAGCTGAATCTTCAGAGCTGTGTCATAACTCATCAAACCTAATTTCCATACTTTTACCATTGTGAGTCCTTTTGGAAACCTTATTAAAATTTACAAAATGAGTATTTTTGAAAATTTTACTGTTTTTCTTTTAAAATTTTCGATATTTTACATAAAAAACAAAAGCAAATCACGACTTAGACTTTGACATTTATTATGACATTGACAATTTGACATTTCTCTGAATATTTTTCTTTTTAAAAGTGGCGTTTGTTTTACGGTTTTGAAATTGCATTGTTGTATTAAATAATAAATATTATTTAAATAAAAGAATTATTTTGTTTTAATGTTTATAAAAATTATATAAGTTTATAATTATATATATATCGTGCTGCCATCTGTTAGGAAACATGTAGTATAAAACTTGATAACAGATAGCATACAATGTTCATTAGATTCAATAGTAGCTAATAGATGGCAGTAAAAATATATTATAAATGTTATCTGTATAATAGATGGCGTTAAATAAATAGAATATTCAACGGTGGTTTTTCACAATAGTATATAGTTCAGCTACTCGGTAATAGATGGCGCTTTGTTAAATGTGTTTCTACAAGTGAAGAGAATGCGTATACTTACAACATCTTTCAGTGGGTTCAGTTTTCGGTGTTCCCTGCTTGTAGGGCGGTGTTTGGCACGTTACGTAAAACCAGCTGGTAATATAAACATTGTATGAAAGTAAGAGTTCACCAGTCTGAGACGCTTGTTTGGTTTAGTGTAGTCTTGTAATATGTTTGATAGTTGAGTGTATTGCTGTGACTGACTTACTAGGTACCTACTTATGGAATAATCCCTAGGGTTTAGTGAAACGCTACTCTTATGATACCGGTGTCGCAGTTATATGTCGTGTTTGGACAAGGTGTTAGTGAGATCGGAGATGTGGTGCTCTCTCAAGCGATGACAACAGGGGTAAAAAAAATTGAAATACCGTAACTTAATTTGTTCCAATTCGCTGGAGAAAATCTTGTGTATATTGGTGTATGTCCTAGGTACAAGTGAGATTAGTTCAAAGTCAAAATATTTTCAATCTATCTTTTGGCGGCAATTCTGATGAGACCTTCAGATAGGGTTGGTTAGTGTAAGTAAGTGATGTAAAAGTAGGTACCTACAAATCAACTAGAATGCTCTATGCTAAAAGAACTCGAATAAATTTGATGAAACGAACTGGAATGGCACGTTTAATACATTTCTTATGTACCTACATATTTATGAGGTAGTTTCGTTTGGCCAACGCAAAATATGATGTATTAAATTTTGAAAGTAGGTATATGTCTAGATACAAGGAAGGAAGGGGCATTGATATTTCTGTCTACGAGAACTGGTGTCGCTAAAGTCACACTGACAATTCTCACACATTCACAGCTCATAAAGGCAATAATATTATTCTATGCTTTCGAAAAACCAAAAATCTGAATGGAATAACGCGAAACTAAACAACAAAGTAATGTTTGCGAAGTTTGCGTAAATCCGCTTACTCACTTGCTCCGCCTACTTGCATTTCCTTTTGTGTTTTATATTCCGCGTCTAGAAATGTAAGGTGGCTTCTTCTGTCTCATGAGCTCTTGTTGAGAATAGCTCATGCCGTGGTGGGAAGATTAGTCGGTCACCACGACATCAAGCCTCGTACATAACGGGTTTGACTGTCCAGTACCTGTAGACAAGTGTGCGCGGCTACATATCAAGCTATACATTTTTAGTATAAGCTGACCTCTCATTGTATGGACAGCCAATATAGTGAGAGGTCCGCTTATACTGGAAATGTACAGCTAATGTAGCCGTGTGAACCGACTACAATCGGTAGATAATAAAAAAACCAGTAAAATGTACTGGATTGACATAAGCTATTCAGTCACGTGATTCGTGAACATCAATCCCACCAATCCCATACATTTTGCTGGCGTTTCTATCTTCTAGTGATTTTAGATTGCAACATGGGTAGGTATCTAATATAGGGGTAGGGTACACCGGACGTTCTAAGTATCCTCGTTCGAGGAGACGCTTTCCGTACATCCGTGCGTTCATGGATTTATTTGTGAGTGGAAAGGTCTACCTTTATCCCCTTTTATTAGATTTGCGCTAAGTAGATAATATCTAATAACACAGAATTTGGGAATTCGAAATTCAAATTATTGTTTTTTTGAAGTCTGTCGGTTTGATAGTGTAACCCTAAAAAACATCGATCATTCTTTTCTGTGTTATTAAATTAGCTTTTACCAAAGGCTTTTACCGAAGGCTTTTACCGAATTCTTGAGTACCGTGAACGAGAAAAGGTACATAAGAAAATTTTATTTTATTTTTGCGTATTTTGTGTATACTTACATAATTATAGGCTTTTTCATGAAAGTTCATTGTTTCGAATTATATGTTAAAAATTAATATCTCTGTAACTACACATCTTATGAGGTTGTTCTTTTTGATATTGATAGTTTATCAATTGGAGAATATGGGAATAAGCGTAACTCCATACCCGCCATAAGGTATCTACTTTTGCATGTCGACTGACATTATAAAAACCTAACTAAAAGAAAAATAAAGTGAAAAGACCACTACGTATTGAATCCGCACGAATAAAATAAACTAGACCGCAGTAAATAAAATAGACCAAACTATATAATAATATAAAAAAATTGTACAAATTGTTTATTCTCTCTACCTGCAAACCAACGTCCAATTCCTTCTCAAATTAGTGCGACCATAAAAACTGCGTCATCAAAGTTTAGTTTTCTTTCATCGTGTAGTTTATGGTCGGGGTCATTGTACGATCGTTTGCTACTGAGTGCACGGTTCAAAACCGCTAGTAAGGTAAACAAGTGTCTAAAGTTTAATTGGTGAAGCAGGAAGACAGCGTCCTGTTGCTATTTATAGTTCAATAGCTTCAACAGGGCTGATTTTTTGAGGGTGCGGTGCGTATGCGCAATTTGAAAAGTATTCAAGTGCTTGGCGTTTTAAAACTTTCAAAATCAATACTGTGTAGCATGATTGTGTCGATAATGAAAGGCACCATACGAAGCTTAATTAGGTATCTATTTCGTGAATAATCTAATCTTTCTCTGCATGTCAATTATGATTACTACAGTACCTACACACAGGAACCCATTAGTTCACAGGTTAGTCACCTGTCGTCACATGCAATTTAAAACTCATCAACTCTAGCGCCATACGACACGGGGCGTGACTGCGTGACCCGTGATGCCTGAATGGTGGAAATGATTCGGTCGGATTGAGTAAAGAAAAGTCAGATATGTTGTATACTAGCCGTGCCCGCGACTTCGTCCGCGTCGATTTCGAATGCTGCGATTTTCTGAAAATATAAATTAAAAAAAGTAAAAAATAAACTTAAAATGAAAGTAAAAACAAATAAAATATTTTTTATACAAAACTTAACAGCTTCAGCAAATTGGCTAAGTTGTTTCCGAGACATCGGTGTAAATACATAGAAACAGAAAACCTATCAAATGCATAACCTCCTCCTTTTTTGAAGTCGGTTAATAAATCATTATTATAATTAATTATTACTGCCTCATTGGTCTTGTGGTCGCAAGCACGACTGATGAGAGGTCCTGGATTCGATTCCCGGGTCGGACAAGTGTTATTGGCTTAGGGATGATTGTGCCCGGAAGATGGCAATAGGCTCGCCCCCTCAGTCAATTCAATGACTTAATAACGGCAGGTGAAATGTGGGTGTACTACAAACACCTCTGCTGAACCCTTCGGGGAATATAGGCGTGATCTTATGTAAAAGCCGATTTTTTGGCTAATAGAACTGTCTGTTGGCACATACCATGTACAAATTATGCTAAGTTGTTCTTAAAATGCAATTATTTATTGAAAAATACACAATTTGTACATTGAATTAGCGTAGTACCACAAAACCGTGTAATCTGTTTGACTGTGGGATAAGTGAGTCTAAACAAATTAGATAGGGCATCCAGGTAATAAGTGCTCAGTGGTGTCATTGAGATCACTAACCAGATGAGCTCAATCCCACTTACACACCTTAATTTAGCATATATTAAATGTTATGGAGATTAATATTATCGATAATTAATAATTTACTGTGTCAAATGTAAGAGAAATTAAATGAAATTAAGTAGATACCTAAGTTTATAAAACAATATTTAGTGATTATTAATATTAAATTTTTATAACAATCTATTTTAAAAAATACCTAGATTTTTTAAATCGCTATTCATTTCATAGAAACTTCGAATTTTGTAGGATAATATTGTCATTTTGAAACTAACATACATAATATAGCAAAAAAAAGAAGATTATTTCTATTAACTTCTCCTAACGCATTTTTTTGATATAATAATATTTTCTATATTAATTATTATATCTATCATTATCAATACGAAGAAGTCACCGATACGTATTATTTTTATTTTTTATTTATTGCCTTCATACTGTGAAACTATCTAAAGTCCTAAACTTACTGAAACAAAGTTACTACGGTATTACTGTTTAGTATTTGAAACTTAAATCGTTAGTACATTCCAGCGTGCCTAGACAGCCTGGTTCCCGAACTGCTGACATTAGCACTAAAAGTGCGACGACGCCGCGGTAAGGTCGTAGCCACTAGGTATATACCTACATTTGCATTCCGCGGCCCTAGCGAATTGGCGATAAGTTCACACTTGACATTGGGGTCCTCCTTCCGGCATACCGTCTGCGGCTTCGTCTGCATGTCGTCTGCTACGCTTTGGGGACCTTTTTATAAATTATTGTTTAATGAAAGAAATTTTGAAACTCTATGGTAACGAATACATAACTGATTCTTCTAAATATATTGTACACTAAATTAGACTAGTATATCATCTGTATATAGGTAGAGGCTGAAATTAGTAGTATGAGATTTGGAACGTGCTTGGGAACGACCTTTATTTTCAAAACAGTATTAAATCAATGTTCTATAAAAAGTGTCAAATATTACAGAATGTATTTACTTATTGCATAGATATACTAAAAACTCTGAAAACCTCAAGAAATAGATAGTTATTCTATCTATATATATAGGTTTCTACCATTATTCTAGATGTGAGTAACATTTTTCTAAAATAAAAGATTTACAAGCTCTCCTGAATTGAATACTAAACTCAGAAAGAAAAATGGTTTCAAGGGAATATCGTGCTATCAATTCCGTCTGGTTTTCGTTTTGAATTTTAAAGTTGGATTCGTTCGAGCTGTTTTATGTTTGTTTTTGGACTCAAAAAGCAGTTACTTTTTTATGTATTCTGGGCCGTAAACTAAGTTTCCGCTTCCACTACTGAACGGTCCATGACTTCTACAATTAACACTTAGACTGTCATAATCCCTGAGCTGACTTTTATGACATCTACGGGTTAAAAGGGGTGGCCTATTCTTTGCCGGAACCCCACGACCAAAATCCAGTGAGTGCCTATTGCCTAACGTCATCTCACCGACACGACCTCGTTGAGTATCGTTTCTGTTTTACCGACCAATCAGACACTGAAGCGCTTCTTAGTTCTAAGTAGTTGTTCAGTACCTTACCATATTTAGTACCACTGCTAAATTGTCCAAAGCTAGTATTTTAGGAGAGCGGTGTGTGCGGGCGGACCCGTTGCCATGGCGACGGCGCAGTAGGCCTGCACGCCGTGACGCGAATTGACAAACGTTGGATCGATGCCGGCACACACTTTTTTCATATCACCATCGGGATGCTGGGGCAGACGGTGTCTTGTGGGGTCTCTCATGTGTTTGGATAGAATTTAAAGATTTAAGAAGGCTTGTATGAAAAAACTTGGTTAGAAGTAAATTTTCTGTCTTTTTATAGAAATACGTATAGGTCCTGTGTCCCAACACCTGACACCCTACATAGAGATGAGATATCAAGTCTAGATGAAATGTGTTAAAGTATTGGTTGTAGTGATATAAATTTACTGTACTCAAGAGTAATACTCGTAAATATTGGTGTTTACGAGCCGTGTACCTAGTATAGATAAGCTCGCCCTAACTGAATTGCGCGGGAAAATGTGACCTTGAGTCCCAGTACCTACGTTAGTCACACAATCGTACCTACCTAAGGGGACTAGGTAGTGATGAACAATATCATTGATAAAAGAAATGCGCATACAAAAAATTAGTTTCTTTAGTTTCTAAAGCAGTAAAAATTTATAACACGACAGAAAAACACTACAATAGTAAGAGAAAAAATTAGATGAAGCTACACATTTTAAAAACAAACTGCTTTTTTTAGACAAGGAATCGTAAAATACGCGAAATAATAAAGGAGCTTAATCTTAGTGTTTAATCCACGGTTTCGAAGTCAAACTTTCTAGATAATCATCTAATTTATTCGAGTCTATAAGAAGTAAAAACCATGAATTAAACAGATTAGGAAATTCTGGAATTTACAAATCCTAAAATTATCTTCACGTTATCTAAATATCGAAGCGAATATGAAATGAGCTCAGGTACTAAAAGTTCGTTCAGAATTTCAGATATTCTATTGGTAGACGGTACTAAAAATGATAAGGGTATAGGAGATGCCTATCTAGGTACTTATCTATTCAGATTTATGGAATTTTCGTAGGCAAAAGCGCTAGGCTTTTATGTTTATCTGAGTCTGAAATAAAAAATTCAAAGGCTTTACCTACACTACTCTTGAGTTTCTTCTCTATTAAGAGATCATGAGCGTCAAGTGACAATAAACCACTCCGACACGGAATAAAAATAGAATGTAAGCTTTAGATATACGAATATACATAATTATTTTGTAGCTACCAATGCTGCAATGTAGAGTGAGTTTACACGTTCAATTTACTAACTATATTTTTTGTATTGACAAAAATACTGTTCCACATATTGAAAACCTCGCGAGCCATGTGTTATCATTATTAATTATTCTTCAAGAAGTTAGTAGAAATTAGAATCGGAATTCATTATTGCACTCCCTGGTAAAACTTGCACATGCACTTTAGATAATCACTACTTTATATGTGTCTGCTCGGTGAAATACAGGTCTGATATGTTCATTAGAAGGCTAACTAAAACATCTGTTTTCTACTACACTCTGCCTCGTTCTGTTCTACTCCACATTAGCTGGATATATTGGCTTATTCCATTGGCAATTTATTAATTATTTAATTCTGGTTATGAAGGTGAATGTGATATGATTTAATGGGATTTAAAGAGCGGGGTACAAACTATATAGTAGTCAACTGTTAGAATAACTCCATTGAAGAATAAAAAGCTACTGAAGCATAAAAGGCTACACGTGCTACTAAACTGAGGCGTGTCGAACATAATTAGCTAGATAAGTATCAACACTATTGTAATTTATGGTTACACGTGCTTTTACTGTTATCAAATTGTAATCATTAGTAAAAGGGGAGACCCATGACGATACATCCAAAGCTGTACTGTATTTCTTCAAAATATGGTACCATTACCTACAGTTCTACTCAGTAGCACCAAAATTGATGCGACCCACTTAAAGAACAAAAGCTGCGGCGCGTACGGCGTGACTGCGCCATAATCACGCGTACATCCAACTTGGAATGACGCGGCATTTTATTACTTACCCTTGTTAAGTTAATTTCGGCTTCAGCGCGTACACACGCTTCCGCGTCGCACGTCTCGTGTCTCTCGGGCCGAGATGTAACTAATTAAGTCATAAAAAGCGGCGTTTCCGCAACAGAAGTGTTATTTTGTGAGGATGGAGGCGTCCGGGCGCGGGCCGTGAGTTATCGCCCTTATTCCCGCTTTTAATTATTCATGACCCCTGCCCGGACAAGTTCCACCAAACTCCAGACCAACAGCTGGCGTGCTTCTATTAAATAATTTGCACTCACTTCTTTAAGACTTTGCGTGTGCGGTTTTGCATATTAATTTATCGTTATGTAGGTATCTGTAGTTATCTTTGGTGAAGAAAGCATTGCTGAATAGAAGTAAGATTGAAAGTAAAATTAGAAGTATAGGTACCTACGGGTTGCTCACAGCTAAGACGTATCTACGACGACCTAAAAATGCCATCAGTTACTTTGGATCTCGGTTATTGCGAGTACATGATTGCTGAAGCTCGAGTACTAATTAATAGTACACGAAAGTTAAAAATAAGAAACATTTATTTAGCTATCCTAAGATCCAAGATTTTCGATTGACTTCCATCCCTCACGCACGAAGACACCCATATTTCATCGCCACTGAACCGATATTTATTTTAGTTCATACTTTAAAATCCTTGTTTATGTATACTGTCCCTAACTTATAAACATACAATGTTGTTCCAGATGTCGCCGCAATCGTGCGCGCGCCGGTGAGATGAGCACAGCGGCGTCCAGCCGCAACTACTCCTATGATGAGACTATACAGGTATTGTATTGTATGCCTATATCTTCGCATTGTTGAATATAACGTAGTTCAACTAGCGGGAGTTTTTAGGTCAAAAGTTACAGCGTTAGCCTCTCAGCTAGGGTCTACGCGGCTACGCGGGGAAAAAGAAATTTATTTATTGTAGAGGGAAGTTATAGAGCACCATAAACGTATGTTGGAGTGTTTTTGTGTCTTGCAGCAGGTTATGTAAGTTTATAAACTGGCCAGTTCTTATTTTTACTTATACGATGAACCGGAGTTTCCAGATATACTCATAGACTGGCGTAAATATACAAATAAGTTCTCGAAATGAAATGCCAAAATACAAGCTCTTTGCAGGGTTTGCTATAAAACAGCTTTATTTCCGCACAATAATGAAAACAATAATATAATTCAGCCTTCTAAATTCATGGCTGTTAACATTTCGCGTTTGCAGCACTTTCACCAACGCCCCGTAGTTTTCAGCGCAGACTAACGTTCAGTACAATGGACTTTCGCTGCGATCGAAATTTAGCACTCAAGCCAAGTTGAGGCCACACAACACGCAATAAAGTTTATTTTGAGTTGCGAAATATAAAGTGCTAAAACTGCAGGCCCTTCATGGTAGCCCGTAAACGCGACTTAGATAACAGTGCCACAAATTTGATTCTTGTAACTCTTAACATAGTGTTGAATTTTGGTTGTAGATGGGTGTATCAGGGGTATAGAAGAAGTTTTTCAGGACGGGTCATAACGACACATTAAGCAACACGGGCGCACTTACCTTTATTAATGCGGTACCGGGCTCAGCGCTTACCCGCGCCCGCGCCGCTGCTCATGCGTCGAGTGCGGGTCAATGGGCGAGCCGGCGAACTACCGGCCCTTAACTAACTATTAGTGCCCTTTTAACCCAATATGAGCAACACTACAACGTGAGAAAAGTCACTTGATCTTTGGATGGTGTCACCGATTTTGTTGCGTTTGTTGGGGTGACTGTCTTTAATTAATAGCGCGAGTTGCATGTATCGCTAAGTAGATTTTGACACAGTAATTTTAATACGTAGTTTGTTAACTTCAAGAACTTGAAATAAAAAGAGTAATTGATGTCCTATTTTAACGCTTCCCATCACAATAATGTTTCAGAAATAACGACATTAAATATTCTATGCAAAACATTGAGGAAGGTAAAAATTTAGAGCCGCTTAAATTCATCAATCAATATACCTACCTATAGGTACCCACAACTGATTGTACAATCACGAATCTCCAAGTAGCAGAAGACGCTACTAACCCACTCAAGATGATACAGATGCATAACAACATTACAGTCGTTAGCGATTTAAAAGCGTCGGTTTAATTCGCGAGCGTTATCGCAGCGTGGAAGCTGCGCCGCTCAGCCATTCCCCCGGGCTCGCGACCATTTATCAGCAGTCGACCCACATTGCCCCGACATCTGCCACCGACTCCGCGCCTATATCGGCCTGCGATTACGCCGACGTTATTGTGAGAAAGTAGTTTCTCCACCCATATTGCCTTTATTGTTTTCTACTTTGTTTCTTATGTTTGGAAAATATATTGGGAAAATAAACCTGCACGAATGTGTAATAATAAGGATCAATATTTCTTGCTGTTTTTATTTTTGCATCATTTTTATTTCATGGATGGTAACAAAGTGTGGGCCACTTGGGAGAGGCCTATATCCAGCAGTGGACTGCAATAGATTAATTTGAATGGTAACAAAAAAGAGGTTTGTTACATTTCGTATAGCCAAAAAAAAAACCGTAGGTATAGGTTTACTTACCTATACAAATATTGGTCACTCTCCCCAATTTTCAAGGCTAGACCTACCGTAATTGAGGTTCAGTATCCATGTTATAAACTTTGATCAAACCAAGCCCTCCATATACACAAATAAACATTTACATTTCAGGACCGTGGTAGTTTTCTTGAACCTTTTTTGTTGACCATCGCGAAATAGGCGGTCAATATGGCGGCCACCAATTTCCTCACTAGATTGTTTTATCAGGGTCCGGGCAATATATTGTGATTTCGCTATCTGTATCGGAGATTGGTTTAGTGAATTTGATTAACGAACTGTTTCCGTTGCGGCAAGGGTTGGGCCTAATGCGTGGACCACGCCACATTAAGAGGCGCGGGCCAGAAAATCGAATTTTCCGCTTTTGTGGGTCCGCATACGCGTACCTTTTTCGGGCTTTTCAGACCGTGTCGTATAAACAAACTTTGACACGATCCTGCGTCACTCGCGACGTTTTCTATTTCAAAGATTTTTCTCGTTCTTATTTATTCAGTACCATCTACACGAAGATTGGTCAACTTGATACGTAATAAGATCTGAATTAATTATTTCTGTTTAATTACTTTTTCTTCTGTTTACATTTTATCTACTGAGAGCAAGTATCAGTTAGCTTGCATTTCAGAGGCACTTGAATTAACGCGTTTGCATAGATTCTAGGGGGCCGGGTTTTAATCCGAATACAAATTTTCCGAAAGATAAACCGGCGCAGGTTTACGGGCCCCGGGAGCGTATTCGCCCTATTTCCTTTCACTCCATCTGTATACATAGGTGACGATGGAGGAAAACGATCGCCCGTGAACAATTTATTTTACCCACTTTTGTAAACTGTTTCATTTTGATAGCAATGCTCTACTACAAGCGATTCTTTAGACAGAATTTTTGTTCTTTGGAAAAATGTATTTTCTCTCTGTGCATCTGCCTTCTTATTATGTCTATCATTCTAGTGTGTCTTGTTTTGTGGAAAATTAAGGGGGTCCTTTACAGAAATGCCGCAAAAACCGATTTGTATTTACAATTTTTTGAATAGAAATTCTTATTTTTTTGCCCCGAAAAAAATATATATCAAACTTGAAAATGTAACACGGATTTTTCGGTCGTCCGATACATGATTGGACAAAGTTGGCTCGATAAAAAAATTTCGCAAAGTTACCCCTTTTAAAAATATTTTTACAAGATTATTTCTAAAATATTATATTATTTCAAATAATTTTTACATCACAATATTGGTCGCAAGTATACCAAGGCAAGTCGGTCGTTATTTTTTCATAATATTACGTATATTGGTCACAATTTGAGAAAAACCACAAAATTCGTGATTTCTGTCATCTCCGCCATCAATCAGTCGCGTTTCGGCGCGCATCGAGGTCGGACCTGTGCTAATTTTTTGAAGTTCCTGCGCTTACCCTTTATTAAAAACCAAAAGAAAGAATGACAGTATAATTATAAAAAAAAATATTAAAAAGAAATAGGAAGTATAAGTAACTTGCCTTTTATTCAGAAAATCTAAGTATTTCGTTTATAAAATCAATATGATAAAATAATTTCTTGACATCTCCGTCAAGAATTCATTTTATACGATATAGTATAGAAAAATCAGTATGACAATTTGTAGTGTTGAGAAGAAAGAGTATGAAGTTTTATTTATATTCTATTTACTTATAGAACAATATTATCCAGTTTATATAAAAATAGCGATGGAACTCCGACAAATATTCCCGCTACTAATGAACGTATATTTATCAACTTTTGTAAACCTCGTAATTGACTTGTCTACCGAGAGAACCAGTTGAATTGGATTTTTTTCTATACTATAACATATATTATTTATTAGTCATACAATTTTTTTATACAGACTAATGAAAAATACATAAATAAAATTTAATAAACTATAACCATTTGTTAGGTTTTTCCATGCACCGTTGGTCCGTCGATGGTCCATTACTAGTTGTAATTGTAGACTAATACATTAATTGTAGTAGGTAGCTGAATTCCGGATATTTTATTAAGATTAGATGATTGGACTTTAAGTATTGTTTGTTACGCAATGCAACGCTGCCATTACTGAGTTATATGTGTTACGAGTATGTTAATTGTTTGAGACTCAGTAAATGATTATAAGGCATTCTGAGTTGCTTTTATGAGAATATAAGCTATGCCATGTGTCAGGTGATAGACTAAGTTAGATACCCCTGTGTGTTGTGAGGAAAGATTACTGGATTTTTCATTAAATGGCCAAACTTTCATGGCCAATGTAGTAAAGCCCAAGAAACTATGTTATTTGATTTTGAGTCCATAGCCAATAAGAAAGTTCTTATTTATTTTAAATACAACAAATCGGGATGGTTCTTAAAATCTGTTCAGCCGTTCAAAATTTACACCTCTTTTTCTAGTTGGAGTCGGGGGTTTTTGACGGTTAGGTTATTGTTATCATTATTTGAATTTTTTGTGTGTTTATGTAATTTATTTATACTTTAGGGACTATGTACAAAGGCGGACTTAATGCCTTAGGCATTTCGTGTGCGAGTCTGAAATAAATATTTTTTCTTTCTTTCTTTCAATTTTGAAGCTCTTCACCTGCATACATAGCGAGGAATCTGAACTAGGAATATGGTTTTGAATACTATGAATATGCAATTTCTTTTTTGGTAAAAAAGCAATCCTGTGAACGAACTTAAGTAGGTATGACTATGACTTCGGAAACGGACGACGCCTACAGGTGTGGGTGAGGGTAGGTTATTGTCTCAAGGCATGGATTTGAGTTGGCTTATTCTTCTAACATTACACACACATTGGCAGTGTCATCAGCTTTGTCTTGCCGATATATCGGTTTCGTTACGGCATTATCGGCTTAATGTGAAAATGCCCAATGTTGGTCGAGACAATTATATGCACTTGCATAAACTCATACACAATAGGTATGACCAATAGTTTATAAGTAGATAGATAAATGGGCATAAAATCTACAAATACAAAACGGACTAACAGATGTTCTATCGTAATATAGGACACTGGGTATACGATATTATGGATTTATATTTTTCAAGTATTTGCTGGTGTCATACTGCATGTTGCTTATTAATATTGGTATTCTGTGACACGTGTGTCACACAGTCTGATACGTCAATTGCGCAATACAAACGATATGCGTGAACGGAGCTCCCCTAGTGGGCGGGGCTTAGGCTGATACTTCACCCCCTCAAAAGTAAGAAATCGTCGTAAAATACAACCTTAATGTTATTTTTTCCTAAAATTTTCCTTAATCGTTTTTCTTGTTTTCTTTTGATATTTATTTAATGTTTTTCATGCAAATGTATACAAAGGCGGTCTTAATATTTAAGGCATTCTCTGCTAGCCAATCTTACGGTGATGCAGATACATGGTAGATGCCCTAATCAGTGCATGGTAGTCTATTCTTTTGGTATTCTTACTAAATTAATGGTTGTTTTGGGTTTATATTTATAATAAATTATAATTTACATACTCTAATATATTATAATTAGAGAATCTTCTTCACAAGTAGGTACTCGTACACAACGCAACATATTTTTATTTAAGCTATTACCGCAAATAATCTGTCGGGTCTGAAGGTTTGTGCACAGGTTTTGATGTTAGGAAAAATCACTTTCGCTAATTTTAGTCGAACGGATTTATCTACAAACAACAAATCTTATCCATTTCAAAATTTACGAATTTTATTTAAAAAGTGAAATGTGAAATATCAGCAGCAAAATCTGAATTTCAATAAAAATTTATGTCCGGAGTTAATTAAAAGGCTTTTGCCTCTCGCGACGAACCTTTATCTGGATTCAAATTTTCCGAAAGATTAAACTGCGGACAGAAGGTTTACGATCCCTGAGAGCTTTCCGAAGCCTTAGTAATAGCGCTGGCGACGTACCTACTCCGTACTGACTACGTTGCTTTTGAGAGTCTGTGTAGCACTCAACTAGACTGTGAGGTACTCAACTTGGATTAAGACTAAGTACTTTTTAATAAAGACTTTAAAATCTTAATCTGGTCATTTTCGAAGTAATAAACATAATATTAATAACATACTACTGTCTCGACATTGCTGAACACTATTCTGAACTGCTGCAATGGATTTGGGGATAATGCCATATTCGCCAAGCTTGACAAGATGGATAATAATTGTCAGTGTTATTAGTACCCAGGTGGCTACTGTTGCCCGTCTTCCTGTTATAATCCCTCGTATCTAACGATACGATTAGGTTCTCTATCCTTAGCCAAGACTACAATATATACACACGTGGCTAAATAAATGAGTGCGCCCTCTAGTTGGGGCTGGAGCAATTTATTGCTACGTGATTGTAAGGCCACTATTTTTATTGCCGCTATTCGATACTAGATGGCGGAATCCGTTATTGCCTTACCTATAGTTTAGCGTGGTTTTCTTCATTTGATAAATAGATGCTTCCTGCATAAATAATAACATTATTAACAAGCTAATCAAAGTATATTGTTTAATAGTATATAGATAGATATATAGTATAATAAGTTTGTTATCTTTGTTTTTTTAAGGAAACACTATTAACAAACAGTTTTCCTTAATAACGTTTAGAAAGATTATATATCATACCTACATGCTCCCTACTAAAGACTGAGGCAACAAACGTAAATATGTGTGTGTAAGCGGCATGCAATAAATGGCTGGCGACACGCATACATAGTAACGTTTTTACAATCGACTTAGCCATTTATGGCTAAGTTTGATTGGCCTCATTTTGCGTACGAGTACTTAGGCTTCCATGCGTTATTACTCTAAGGTCGAAGTCAAAGTTAAAGTCAAAGTTTTTCATTTCAACTGGGCTTTTGCAGGTACTTGCTAAATGTCGTGATTCTAGGGTCACGGTTCCAAGTGGGTAAGCTTTAAGTATTCATAAAAAATATGACGATCTAAAATATGAAGACACAATTAACCAGCCACATGACCATTTAACGGCTTAACCACACTAATGAAGTCATAGACAGCGACAATTATCATTGATAACGCGACAGCTGTCATCCAGCACTCTCGCACTGATTGGTCGCTTACACAGGCCGATAAAACAGTAGCCGGGACCATTAGTCGTTGTTCAGTGACCATTTGTCGTAATTAACAGGCGATGGTTAATCTCACCGGACCTCACCCCCTCTCTCCTGTCCTCTTCACCCCCCTGCAGTGCGTCGCGCCGCTCTAAATCACGGTGCTGCCATGGCCTGCTGCTGCCTACCGTCACTGCTTTTTAAACTGTAGTATGATGTGAAACTAGACGTCTCGTGAACCTATAAGATAGTTGTAATTAATCATAGATATCATTAAAGTGTTGAAGGTAACAGATTATATACACAGTAACGATTAACGATTAATATTGTTGGTACGAATGATTTCATAGAAACATCGATTGTAGTATCGATTATAATTATTAGTAGGTAGTTAAATATCGACTCCAACTAGAAAAAGAGCTGTAACTATTGAACGGCTGAACAGATTTTCATGAAACATAGCTAAGATTATTCCTTTTTAAACTAGCTTTTAATTAAAAAAAACTGCATTGAAATCGGTCCCTCCGTTTTGGAGCTACGATGCACCAGACAGATACACAGTACAAACTTATAACAACCCTCTTTTTTGTTTAATTACCTACTAATAATTATAATCGATACTACAATCGATGTTTCTATGAAATCATTCGTACCAACAATATTAATCGTTAATCGTTACTGTGTATATAATCAGAAGCCCAATTCTCGTAATTAATTTATAATATGACTGAAAGTTGACCGAACTGAGATTATATTATGAATTGACAAAAAGTCATGTATTCTCCTCCTCTTAAAGTTCAGTCCGATTCCAGTATGATTTGGATTCAATCTTCTTACAAACTCATTTTAATCTCATTTTTGACGTTTGTGTATAGACGAGAGTGTCAATTTTATTATCTGTGTCAGTTCAAAATGTTAGCAGAATACCGATTTGCCTTTTATTCAACTTTTGATCTCATTACAATATAATGTCACGTTTGACGTTTTTTTGTTAGGGTAGGAGAATACCATTTGTTACATTTAAGACATTGGTAGTAGATCGGAATGAGATCCGAACTATATTTTGAACATTCTTAATTACGAGAATTGGGCCTCTGTTATAGGCATGAAAGTAGCAGAAGTAAATAATTATTTTGATGAAGAAATGCAGGAGATGGCGTAAAGTAAATATGCTATTTTAGTAGGTTACTTAATCAAAAGTTAATATCGTGTAAAAAGATAGATAAGAAAAAGAAATAAAATAGCAACGTTTATACAGCACAAAACCACACATGAAAAAAAAAAACAATCAGGTAAAAAGAAACTCAATAAAAAAGTGAGTGTTTTTATTATTATTTCACATAGGTGGTTCGGATGTGGCATTGCTTGCCTAACAGGCCTCAGTTCAGCAAAGTGCTGCAGGCACAGGTGTAAAGATATTCACTATCTTCCTTCCAATCTCCGGTCCAAGTAAATATGGATAAGGGAACGGGGTTAGTAGGGCGTCTAAAATAAACTTACTACACACCACCACTCTTATTTAGCGCATCTCTACGAGTATTTTGACATTTGTTTTATACTATAGAGATAGACACTGCTCCCATGTAGAGCTCAAGTTGCAGATCCATAGAATAATAAATACGAAGAATGAAATCCGTTTTATGCGATTCTTGCATTTAAAGGACAGGAGGAGATGTCAAAGGGATTATGTTACGAGGATGCTATAGCATTATAGAAGATCTTTTTATATGTATAGATTATGAAAGTCATTTATATTAAAGATGAAAGAAAATTAAAGAAGTCATTACTTATAGATTCGTAGAACGTTCTGCATTCGTTCGAAGTAAACATAACTTGTTTTTGTATGTTACCACTGACTATTTGAACAACAAATTCACGATCAATTTTAAAAGCTTCATTTAAATTCATAAATATACTGTTTACATTCAACAATTTTATTCCTTTTCAAATTCAGATTCCTTTATAACGATAAGAATTGATCGTGGCAGCTAATACACCCTCGACCGATCTTGAAAGGCGCTGGAGGTGGCTATCGATGACGTCATCTCGACCCCCGGGGATTCCCGGATTCTTTCATCAAATCCCAACATTGCTCCGTGCGATTATTCACACGATACGACAGTGAAACTCAAACTTTTTAGGATTAAATGAACATCTGTTGTTGTTAGAATCTCTTTTATTTTTCGTTTATAAATGTTTAAAATTGTAGGTTTGAGTGATTTGATAGTTAAAATAATGATCAATAGAGAGTGTTGGTTAAGTCGAGAATAAGTATTTGACATTTGTATCGATACAGGTGTTGAATTTGTCATAAACTTTATCGAAAAAAAAAAAAATTCAGCCCATTACTTACCACGGAATATAAAAAAAAGTGGCCACTTGCATTGATATTTTCTTTCTAAGAGAACTGGTGTTGCTAAAGTCACACATTCTCAGCTCACAAAGCCCTTTTCATATTCGAAAAATCAGAATGGAATAACGCGAAGCTAAAAAACAAACTATTATGAAGTTTGCGTAACTTCGCATAATCATGGTACACTCACGGCGCCGTCTACTTGCCCTTTCTTCTTGGATTTTATATTCTATGACAGCTCCATTGCTGGACGCGCGCCTCTTCACAGAATGAAAATGGTAAGTCTACCTTGGTTCAGTACACTAGCCTAGGTCGGGTTGGCGAACTATACACATCATTGAGAACTTTTGATAATATTGACTAGATACTAATTATTTTGTGCCATTTCAAGTGGTCACAAGTTCGCTGATTCATCATATTGCGAAAGGTGTAAACGTTTTAACCTTCAGTTTATTACGCATATAATATATATATATATTAAACACTTGGAAAACGTTGTAAAATATTTCGGGAACATAGCGACATAACATTGTGAGTGTGACAAATTCGTAATAATACTACTTAGAACTGGCTATAAATTTTACAATAAACGACATATTAGTGTATTATGAATGCTAATCCTTAAGGTTAAGCTGAGGGTTAAACAGACTTTTAGGTGGAGGCAAAGTTCTAACTAAAATCTATCTATCTAGCTATTATCATAAAGAGGTTTTGTTTTTTGTTTGTTTGTATGTAGGGGGTAATATCTGGAACTACTAAACCAATTCTAAAAATTATTTCACTAACAGATAGCGACGCTATTCCTTGAGTGATAAGGCTATATTTTATTTTGATAAAAGAACGCGCGGGTGAAATCTCGTGCAACAGCTATCAGTAATAATGAAAGTTAAGTACCTAAAGTATTTTACGGTTAACATACAATTTCACGACATAAATTAAGAAGCTCTACATTGAACTTTAAAATTAGAGCCGGGGCACAAAAGTTTTAGAACCGTTCGAATAGAAAGGAAATAAACGATCCCCTTCTTACAACGGTAATCCCAAAAGTAGATGGCAATGTGGCGAAATTTATCTACAGCGGGTTCTATAACCAATTAGATTTCCGAATTTTGTTACTGAGTTTACAACTGATGAAATTAACACAGTACTTAAAATGTAGAAGCTGAAACTGTAATCGTCTTTTGTTTCTAAAGCTTTGTTAATATTTCTCCTTAATTTAATGCTGTCTGTTTTAGCTAGTATCATAAATTACAAGTAATTTGAAGGCAAATGGATCTGTGAAGACGCATGTGCGTGAATAAAATAGGTTAAGTATTTAATGCGCATTAAAGTTGAAACAAACTAACATTATGAGCACATCATAAGTTCAGTGAAATATTACTTAGATTTATTACATAAAACGTAGGTACTAATGGAAGGATATTTCATATTTTGAAATTGCTATAAGGCTGTTGTATCGTTGTTTATCCTTATGGTTTCACAGAATACATAATATATACAACGTTCTACCTTTCTAGTCCCGATCCCTTTAAGGAGTTATTGTACTCATAATTGTGAATAACTTTTACTATGGGACCAATACAGAAATCGCAAAAAAATCGTCATTAATGAACAGTCCGTATTGCTCTTGTGAACTACCGCGTTGTTATTGAAAATTATTATACACTTTACGTAGGGTCAAATTCTTGAACAGCCTGTATCGCGATGCACCGGTGCATAGTGCAGGGGCGCTGCCGTTGCAAGATCGCGCCCGCGCCGCCTTAATCAAACCCAAGCAATTTATGATCACCCAGCCACGGACGACAGCGCGTCATTCTGCAACTTTTTACACTAATGTTGTATGAAAGTACCCACCTAGTGCTTTCGGACCTGAGAAATGGAATATAAAGTGAGTCACGTTCAGCGTTACAATTGCTGCCGAAGTACTTCTTCCTAGGTAAAATGAAAAATGGAATTAGTAATTTCAACGCTTTTTATTTCAACTGGGCCTTTGCAGGCACTTTTAAAACGTCGAGATTCTAGTTGCACGGTTCCAAAAGCGGGTTGATTGAATTGAATTGATTTCCTTAATCCGTCAAGGAGTGTAAAAGTAGACACAATAGAAAATCTATTCTTTGGAGGCGGGATACTTACGTTCCATAATAAATTAAAAAAATAGCAACGTATTCGCATATTCACGATGCGTACTTTTTCACTTAAACAATCCATTCATTCCAGTAATTTTGGTTACAGAATAACCAGCAATACGACGTATTGTATCTCAAGCCGGGGGCCGGCCCCTATCCAAAGTGCTTACATTAGAACTTAGACACGATATTGTGGGACGAACATAAAACTGAATGCTTGTAACTGATAACGCCTTGCGAATACTTTAGATGGTTATTGTTTGAATGCTGATATTCAAACAATACGACCAATGAAATAAATTAATGAAAATATAAACAAAAATTATCAAAAAAAAATCTGTATGTAACGGTAACATAAGCAACGGAGGTTACACCTTTTCGTAAAATAATTCGGGTATAGAATCAGCCAAAATCTCTAATCACAGATGGCGGATGGGCCGCCACTGCGCCATTAGGGTAAAATCAATATGAAATAGATACTCGCAACTTGTGCAATAAATAATTTTAGGTTTCAAGCGATATTATAGTAACTTACATAGTTACAAAAACTTTGCGATAATAAGGGTATTGCTTAGATTTTTACGTAGAAAATACAGTAGTAACACGTTTAAAGTTAGATTTTCGTCATCATTATATTTTGGTGGACGACTGCCTCAAACCAATAAGTTAACAAACATGAATTACTCTGGCTTCATTAGTTACACAAAAGGCCAAGTAACGAATTATATGCATAACGAAGATTTTCTATGTAACTTCTAAACGTAGTACCTACCATAACTATAACACTGTGGCTACATACATGTTCCTAAGTGTTTAGGTAACGTTGTAGCGAAACCAAACAATCCACTGTAAAACTAAAGCATTCCTAATTAAAGCCACGTGTTCTTCTTTTAAATATGTTGGAAATACTTCAGTGCAATTAAAGTTTAAAGTAGAGGCCTTTTGAGAACAAACCCATTAAAATGTGCATTCAAAGTGCAAGTCACTGAGGGTAGGTTTGTTCTGCCTTGTTTGGGGCGAGTGCACTGTTCGTAATTTAAACAAGCGGCGATGCGTAAAAATGGATGAGCGTTGCGGCGACTACTTCAATTAAGGGAGAGTTTTTTTAAAAGTGGGTTGGAGGTGACACTTTTTAAGAATGTTTAAGGTGGAGTGTTGGACAAATTTTTTTTGAAGAATGTTTTGTTTGTTGTAGTCATTGTTGTTTATGGTAGTTGATTACAAACACATTTGAAAACCAATGTAACTATTGTATCATACATTTTGTATTTTGCTTCAAAGATTAATATGTAGATAAAGGGCTACTGAAATAGAAAAAAAGAAAATTGTTCTTGGCATAAAAACTGTAAGAAATATTGTAGCGTCAGCTCCCGGAAATACTTTTTAAAGGTAGAATATCCAAATTTCCTACCGTGTTTCCAACGACCCGCTATTCGATCCAAATACAATTCGTACGTCAAAACTTTCTACAAAATATTGCATACAATGCAAAATTTTCTTTGCACATTACTGTCAGAATATCCCTTTGTCTGATCTCCGGTAGCCTTCGAAGTTTAGAACAAGATCAAAAAACCATTCCCCTACTTTAAGATGTCAGTCGGAGTTATTGGACGTTACGTGACCGGACCCAAGGCTTCGAAATAGTTTATTTTATAGCCTTGCTTCCATGTTTGTTTTGTATTCTCCTTAGCTATAATAAGATTACGTCTTGCGTTTTATCAGCAATTTCGTTTATACTTTTGTTGTCGAAAGAGATCGGGAATGGTGTTGTTTAGGAAAATAATTAAATTCTAGTAGATTGCAAAATTTCTTGACATTTAAATTGCGTGGAAATGTAGTTTACTAAGCATGTCTAGTAGGTACTGGTACGTACAATTCGAAAAAACAAATAAACTTGTGTATGAGAATTGTCATTTTCTTGTTTGTGTCGTCAGAGATATGAGGACTACTCGTATGTCGGAAACGGCAGTATTCATTTATGTAACAGAGATACCATATGTTTCTGAATTCCCGTCCTAAGTGTTAAAATAATTAAATGTATGTAAGGAGGACGTTCAGCACGACGATTTTATGTAACCATGTTTTGAAGCAAATAAGAATTTTGATTTGATTTGATTTGACAGCATATTTTTTTATAGGCTAACGAACATTGATTTTGTGACTTTGTTCAACGCTGAATTCATCCATATTCCACGCATCGCTTTACATTCATCTACATGTTGAAAAAAGTTCACTTATCGTCCTAAGTATTCACGTGCAACCGGAAACTAATAGTGATGTACGTTCAAGTAAGTGCGACCACTGACGTCACGACAATGTAGCCAGTCTTTCGTAGACAACGTAGGCAGGAAGCTACGCCGTAGCAGCCCTTTGCACAGGAATCTTCGACGAACACTTATCGCGGTCCCTGCACACATAAATAACTGCTGATACGCAAACAGGTAATTTATGTGTGTATTACATAGAATTTAATGTGGATGGGACGTTAATGTGTTGGTGGGAATTAGGGAGCAGGTGATAATAGCGTTAGCTTACATAATTTAAAAAAAATGCAGCGGCTTTTCTATTACTGTGGGTATTTTGGTTACATTCCGGTTCTAGAATATTTTTCTTGTACAGATATTTATTAATATTTTAGTTTCCAAAATAAAACTTAATCTAAACATTCATGAAATAATAATGTAGAGCATTTCATTTTAATTTCCTAAAAATAGTAGCTCGAGCAAGAAACACAAACACATACAACTCGAATATTTTGATAAAAACAGTCATCTCTCTTCCCGCACCCCAAGTAGGTTGTTTTCTCACCCAGTTTGCTTCATAATACCGAAACTCTACTGATGCAATTTCCGTAAACAAAGGCGAGAGTAACCTTGGTATAACAAAACATATTTTCGCCGGGAAGATAAGGCAAAGGTAGTGCAAGTGCGCATCCTGTGGGGTGCGGGGGCGGTGGAGGCTGCATGGAAACTTGTTTTTCCGGCGAAGGGCGGCAGTGCGCCGCGCGCGCTCCCGCTACACGACGCCTCGCGCGCTCGCCGACAAACACCCGCGAACTTCACTTGTATACATAGCGATGAGTGTGTCAACAACCTAATACACGTGTGTGACATACGTGTAAAGTGATAAAACTTCATACAAAAAAATATGTGTTGACAGTGTGTGTTACATTGACACGTGATCTTTGGATTAACTGCACGCCTGCATGGATCGGGTATAAATTAAAAAGTTTTAAAAGATTCCAGGACTATAACGTTGGAACATCGTTCGTGGCTGATATTTATGTACGTCATATTTTCCTGAAAAACTTTTCCATTTCCTTTTACGGCTTAAATGGGCTGAAGGGATATTCTTTAGGGCTTCCAGTTTTCTGTTTTATGATATTGGATTTCTTAGATATATTGGAGAAGTAATAACTTTCTGTCGTATTCCTTACTTTGTTTGAGGAAAAGGGCTGTGTTATCAAGAGGGTTAGTGCCTACGTTACAGAGTAGTGAAGTGGCAACTCACTAGGATCTAATCGTATTATGATAGATGACTGGCCACGCTTGTGACTCACCCTGTAAACGAACCAGGAACTAAGGAAATTTACAAGGTTAATTACCTGTTCAAATTGATTATAATATCTACTTACTAATTAATTAAAAAATAAGTATTTTATATACAGGATATTTTTTTATGTAGTGCGCAAAATTTGCAGTTATTCATTGTCCGTTCCCAAATGCAACCGCAGTAGGTATGTACTAAAATTCACACCAAAACAAAATAAAAAATTGATTTTGTATGGCTTGCGCTAATAGATAAGATAAGATATTTATTTATTTCTCTCACAATGTAGTAGACACGATATATACAGTAGGGGCTTGAATGTAGTTATCTGCATTGTGAGAGCTGGTGCCCGTTGTAGGTTTGTAAAACAAACCTGTATTACAGGTCACCAGGCCCCACGAGGCAGTTGAATACAAACTAGGCCTTAAATCAGTCGTTATTCACCGAAATACATGCAAATAGAAACAAACAAATTATTTAAACAAGATGTTATGAAAAACAATAAAAGGTATAAAAAGAAAAAGAAGCAGACGTTGAATAATGAGTTATTGAATGTGGGTGATGTGTGTTGTGGTAGGTGTGGTGTGAGGGTGGTAAAGTTAGAAGTGAGTGCATAATTAAACGGTAGTTCCGAGACATAGGCATATGTTAGTACTTAGCGGAAAAGATGAGATGAGAAGACCAGGACCCCAAGAGACGTTAAATCAGACTAGCCCGTTTGACTAGCTAATGAATTATGCGTGTCCCTACTAAGTCGAATTTTCATTTTGTTTTAAAGTGTGGCCCAATAGTGCGGTTCCATTTAGGAACAGAGACAGAATCACTCTTCAAATTATGCTAACTATATAAAAAATATCCTGTATAATACGTACGAACTGTTATTTAATTTATAACATACATTAATTATTCTATAGGAAAAACCATTCATAATTAGCGATCTAGTTAACACATATGGTCGTTATACCTACATTATGCGGATAATATTTACAAGTATTACGTCGATGAATATGTGAGCTATTCAGGCGTGGTAATTAACCAGACTGTATGATTATTGCATTACATTTATTAAAATAGCATATTATTATTCTGAAGGTACATAATATATTTCTATTGAATAAGAATTTTCTATTATTATAATATTCTGTAAGAAAATCTCGCATCCCGATTCGAATCTCTCTCACAATGTCGGTTGATATTTGACAAATTGACATACGATAACATAATAACGGACCTGTGAACATGCTCTAGTCATGTTCCTGTTATTAAGTTATACGTATATTATCGTATGTCAATTCATTCGTCAAATATCAACCGACAATAAGAGTGAGATTCGAATCGAGATGTTCTTAAATATCAATGTAAACCATTCTATATTTAAATAAATACGAACATGCTATCATTAATACACAAATTAAAAATAAGAATAATAATTTATTTGCCTTATGTGTTGTGTAGAATGAAGGTCTTAAAACTAATATACACTAACAATATCATTGTGTTAGGTTCAACAATTTTTAAGTACTTTACATTGAATTATAGCCAGTAGAAAATGATTAATAACATTTTATAGTTCATATTTACGTATCCAAAAAAAAAAAAAAAGCTTCTATTTGACAAATTCAATAACAGAATACACTGTTTTCCAAGTAGCCACTTTTTTAATTGTCTAGTAAAAAAGAAAATGTGTGTGTGTGTAATGTATTGTCTACTGAATTAGTACACGTATCATAAATTGATACGTAAACATTACACCGATACCGAATCCTCATACAGCTTATTTGATATTCTTCAGCGAAAACTGTAGCGAGATGAGTCACAGTAGAATTATTGGATGGAGACGTGACCGCGGCTCCGTGAGAAGAATAACAATCGCACGCTGCGACAACATTTGTGCAAGTTACGGAAACTCGTCACATGTCTCGACTCTTTTGTACAATCAAAGCCTTACCTATTCTTATAGAGCGAAAGTTTACGGGAACGGTTCTATTGTGAGAGGGTAGTCAAGTATTCTGTATTGTTAAATCTTTAGATTAAAAGTTAGGTTCCTATTTTAATTAGCTTTATGTTCATGGAAACGTGGCAGTTAAGCTTTTCGAAGAATAACAATCGCACACTGCGACAAAATTTGTACAAGTTAAGCCCATCACACACGTAGCTATAATATATATTATAGCAAGACATATTACTATATATTTTCTATAGTAATCTTCGAGCGACCTCAGACGCAGCTATAATATATATTTCTATTACGTCATCAAAATATGTTATAGTATAGCTACTACTGTGGGGGCTTGCTATAATGTAATATATAGCATAGTATATTAATATATATTATAGCTACGTGTGTGACGGGCTTAGGAAACTGGTCATGTGTGTTTATTCTTTTGTTTAATCAATGCCTTACCTATTCTTATAGTGCAAAAGTATAGTTTCTATTTTAAAGGACTAGTCAGTAGAGTGATAAGGTGCTGTATTGTCACATCTTTCAAATTAAAATTTAATCTATATTTTGATATATTGACTTAGGATAGAACAGCATGGAAATCAAGGGGGGAGGCATTTGCCCAGCAGTGGGATGATACAGGCTAACAGTAACAGTAACAGTAGGTACAGTGAAAAGGTGCTGTATTGTCACATCTTTAAAATTAATATTTAATCTATATTTTGATTAGCTTTATGTTCATGGAAACGTGGCAGTAAAGCCGTGCGAAGAATAACAATGGCACGCTGCTACAATATTTGTGCAGGATAAGGAAACTTGTCATATGTGTTTATTCTTTTGTACAATCAAAACCTTACTTATTCTTGTAGAGTAAAGTTTACGGGAACGTTTCTGTTGTAGGATGGGAAGTGGGGATTCACTCATAAAAAAAAGAGGGGAAACAAACCAAGATAATTAAGATTTTTGAATGCTAATATTATCTAACATGACAAATCTGCTTCGTTGTGGCAGATGTCAAAACAAAAACAAAAGAGTGTCGCGTTACTCAACCCGCCGGCGGCGGGGGCTGCCGCGGATGGAGCCCTACATTTGTTTTTGATTAAACAAATTGTCCACGCAGTTTATTGCTCCCCCGCGCAATCTCCCGCACTTAGCTGCGACTTTTGCTATAACTATATGAGAAAGGTTTTCGCCGGGATAATGGTAAAAAATGTTGTTTATACGATCCGCTTTTTGTACCTAATAGAGCGAAAAAGAATTCCGAAAACAGAGAAAGGTAATCAAAGTCAGACCTTTTACGACCTTCATGAAAAGTAACTGGTGCTTTCCTGTAAAAGAACAAATGTAACTTTGTTTTTATATTGTATTAATATGGTGTAGTTCTACCTTTCCTATTTGAAATAAACGAAGAGGAATGAAAAGTGTTCACCCAAACAAACAAGATAATTGAATTCGAAAGAAAATGTTATCATTTTATTTTCACACAACCGATGTTACGTGGCTTATTTTTAATGCAATAAAGTATTGCAATTCCGGCACAGTCGGTACGTTATAATATTACGACTGCATTAAACTCGTCCGATCCGGGGAAAACGATGCACTGAAGCGATTACGGATAATAAATAACTAAGTATATCATATAAATATTCACATAATGGCGTCGATGGCTTCTGCACAATATGCTTACCAGGAACAGCAAACATTTTGGCGGCATCCATAAAATCGATATAACGAATTTGTTGGAGAATATTGTTGTCACCTCTTCGGTGTTGGTACGAGCAAGTACCGTGAGAATCTTAAGTTCTTTCCTTTTAGTATACAAGTATTGTCTAGGTTGTTACTTCACAAGTTGGAAGTTTCAAGGGGTAAGTGAAATTCATAAAACATTTGAATCAATTACAGTTTGATTAGGTTTATTAGCATAGTATTTGATATAAGTTTTTAAACTGTCATGGTCACTAAAATTTGTATTAAAGTTCAAGACGGGATATTTACCATGTTTTTAACATAGTATTTGATATCTTGAATATTAGAACAGGTTTTAATTTATTTTCTTCAACAAACCATGTAAAATTCTTTAACACGCGCGCGACCCCAACCCATATTCTTCGTACGTAATCAATAAAAATGTCCAATAAATGTGAAACGCACATTACCCGAAGATAGAAAAGGGCCGTTCCAGGAGAGAAAGCAATAAAAGTAAAGGTTCAGCTAACCGTTTCTCAAACAGGCCTCCTGTCTGGACCCCACCTCTGGGTAGGCTGTGCCTTCGCCCGGTAAAATTGCTATTGCACCTGACAAGCGTACCAAAGCGATTTAAAGCTCAGACTCGATCCTCTGGAAATACATTGGCCATTGTTTTTCTTGGCAATCGTTTAGATCGAGAATGGTAATGATGCCTACTTTATGTCTTTTTGGCTAGATCTCCGTTTCGCTTGTTACAATATCAGCAGTCTACAACAGCATTCAACAAATATATAATGTAGCTTGTTATAAATCTTACAAACATTACTTATGGATTGTGGTTCAAATAAATAAAGTATAGACTGTCACCAAAAGTAGAATACTTCTTATAATCTAGGCTTAGGTACACCTAAATCACGTTAGGGAAATTATGAACTCTGTCAGTTATAAAAATGCTGCACGCAGGTACACACCAATAATTAATTTATGGGATTTTTCATAGTGTTAGCCAATTCTGACATTATATTATGCGTACAGTCATACATATACTGTGGGTAATATTGTTATTGTATTAATAATAGCTTCCGCCAGCGGCTTCGCCCACGTGATATCTTTATAAATTATAGCCTATGTTACTCACTGATAATGTAGCATTCTGCTAGTTAAAGAATTTTTAAAATCGGTCTAGTAGTTTTTGAGTTTATCCATTACAAACAAACAAAAAATCTTTTCTCTTTATAATATTTTAATAGATAATACGTACAAAAACCATTTATAAAATTAGAACAGGAATTATTATTATCATGACGTTTGTTCTTTTTAAGTTTTTATATCATTTCAAGATATTTCTCTTTGACAAATAAATATTTCTTTCTTTCTGTGCTACTAAAGTCCGGATCAAGAAATCGGTGCAGGACTATTTGGATCCCAAAATATAAAAGATATCTATTAATTCCGCGAATTATTTTGAAGTCATACAAACACAACAATAGGGAAACTGAATAAGGAAAGATCGCCCCATATTATGTCTGACTTTGATAAATCCTTGTGTTGTGATCGTAAATCATACCTACATATTACAAGTTAAAGTAAACCACAGAAATTACATGGTTTATAACTTAATAGTTTTGTAAGGGAATATTTTTGTCATTTATATTTAAAAACTTATTAATTCCCTTTAAAATCCGAAAGTTTGCCTTCGCTAACGTAAGGAAGGAAAAAAAACTTTAAAGTACTGTTCATCATCCACTGCAGAAAGTTGTGTCAAGTTGTCGTCGCGTGAGCAAATAGCATTAGACGCGTGTAGAACCCTTTGGTGTTATTTATTGAGGAGCGCAGCGGGCGCAGGGTTGGATCCAGAGCTCCTTCCGTAGACGACTTACGTAATGTTGTCAAAGAAATATAATGGCAGCTCGTACACGCAAATACCATTAAAATGGTATATGATATTTTGTGACAATTAAGAAATACACATTCATATTTTTGAGTTTGTGTTTCTTTTTGTAAAGGGTTTTTTAAAATTAATCCTTTTTAGCAAGTAGACTTCATAAAGTTTATTGTTTTATAGTGAGTGGTTTCAGAAAAGTGCTTATAATAGGTACACCATATCTCAAGTCAATATAGCCGCGGCTACTTCATTCCCAAGTAACTGAAAACCACTGGATACTTAGAAATCACACAAAGTTTTCTATTTTATGGACGTCTTGATTAAACATTTACGAGGCCAGTAGACAGCCATCTTACTGCTGTGAAAGCTTGCAATGTCCAATTTTCATCTCAGGTTTTTGTATCAAATTAAAACTTAAGTAATTTGGCTACTCCAGCACCGCGCAAGCTCTTGAATAATAATAAAGTGCCTGTTAATTCAGTTATAATCAAAAGTCCGTCACTTAACCAACTCGGTCGAGAAAGAGACAAAAATACCAAAATACTTCAAAAAAAAAATAATTTAGATTCAGATCGGATCGCGGAGCGTGTTGCGTTGCATTTTGATGTCAAATGGTACTTTCGATAAAATAATGTACATATAATCGCAGTGAATTAGGGAGCTGGGACGTTGTCGTTAAAAATTAACGGGTCGACATTCTGATGGCAAATCGATACTGTCTCAATGACTGTTTATCGTGTCTGATGGGTCGAGTTTGAAGTCGTTTACCTGTTTCGTGTCCTGTCACAATTCGATGATGTTAAGTTCGTTAAGTAAATAAGTTTGACGTATTGTCTATTGGATTATGGAGAAGAAAACAAAAGTCATAATCATATCATAAATATTTTCTGTCGTATCATAGGATACAAAAATATAAATACCGATGTAATTTTCCTGCAGTTGTTACTTAAAAAACTATGCCTCAATCCGAACTTCCAGCCGCTCTTTATAATGTATGTAAATGTTCAATGTTAAAAGTCAAAGTCAAAGATTTTTATTTTAACTGCGCCTTTGCAGTATACTTTCAAAATCGTCGAGATTCTAGGTGCACGGGTCCAAGTGGGTTGATCCTGGAGAAGATACCGGCCAGAAACTTCATGGATATTCTTTTCAAATCACACAATAATATTTGAGGCAGCAAAACCCATACCCTTGAAAAACTGGATAAATGTTATAGGCTGAAGTTTAGGTTCGAATCCCGGCTCAAATCTGTAGGAAACAATGACCAATGGAAGGAGTAATCTCTACTACAAATACTATTATATCTATATGCGATCCTCGTCGCAATTCTATAGATTTTCATCTGTTTTATACATTGAATCGTTTGCTAGTGATGCTCGGCTGCCGTCCGGCATAACGTTACCTACAAACGCGTTAGCATAATTCCACTATTATACATTTGGGACAACTTAAACTATCATGGCTGTGAGAGATATTTCGTTAATGTGAGAAGGGCCTTTTATTAGACGCGTTACGTTAACATAAATTTGTAAACTCGGTCAAACATTTGAACCCTAAAACTGCGGAAGTTTAGGGTTGAAATCAAGGACGACCGTAAATTATCCTTCGCTGCTTACCCCGGCGCCATGTTGTCTCAACGGTCGTAAATATATCCTGTTTTAATTACGCGTACCTTTAATTGGTGTTTCGCACGCACGCCTTGTCTTCGGTTATAACGTGTCATGAATGGAGCAGCGCGTAATATAGGGACCTATTAGTAGCTATCTGAGGTAACACGACGACACGGTTGCCGCAGTGGGTAAGCAATTTGCTTGCTACGCTACGTGTTGCAGGTTTGATACCCGCACGGAACAAATATTTGTATGTTCTATCGATAGTTGTTCTGGGTGCATGTGAGATGTACCTATACTTTCTATACAGGAGTGAGGGGCAGCGATTTAAAACAAAAAAAAGGTAGAGTTAGGCACAGAATTGAGGCTCAAGAAATTTATATAATTTTGTACCTATACAAATACCTTCTTGGTGTATCATAAGATTTTTATGTTTCGTTGAGGACCAGCCTTGTAAATTGTACAAATTTTTCGCCAGATCATGAATTTTTGCACTATGAAAAAGTTAAAATCAAAAACGATTTCATAGTGTAGAACTTTAATTTACATAATATTGGTGTTAGTCATACTCGTACTATAATATGTTTAATCTAAATTATTTCATCGCTAGAACTTAGATGTTAATAAGGAACCTATTACCTGCCATACTACAATTTCTAAAGTGGTTCCAAAGAAAGTTAGCGTTCAAATAAGTAGAAAAATACGATTAATCTCTAATTGTGGCCAATCGAGACTTGGAGCGGATAACACTTGAATTTAATTTTCCCGAAGCAGAATGGAATGCATTGAAAATTTTCCACTTACCGCCATTGCTCGCTTTCGTGCAGTTTTATTGCGAACTTCTTAGAAAAGTTTTCCATTAGCACATATAAAAACCCATAATTGGTCTATTTAAATTGTTTACATACAGATTATGGGAGGCATAGAATATTTCAAAAGAGAATGCGAATTGAATTTTACTGGGGTTCCGTATCTGACTTATGGAATAAAAAAAATGTCCGATAAGTGACATCTATAGTGGGTTAGTAACAATACAGAAAAAGATCTCATGAAACCTAGCACTTATTTTAGAACTTAAAAAGTTAAAAATTCTGTATTTAATCCACCCCAGTTAATTTATTTATTGTTCAAGGAATGTATTTTCTCAAAAATTACTAACTTGACTGACATGATAACATTTTATTACATTAAACATAGAAACAACATTTTGACTTTAAAAACTTAATTACAATTTATTATGTTTCGTACGTTAGCAAGTTTTAGTTATAACAGTAAAACTACAAATATACCCCCATGATAAAAATCAATTAGCGGTTCGCTAATCGTATTATAATTTAACCAATGCCTATGGAAGAAAAATCCAGGACTTTCCAGGCATCGTTTCACAGCCCTCTTAGTCTTGCACTTTCGGTCCATTATCTAATAGCTGAAAGGAACCCCAACATTAACATATCTCCACAATAAGAATGTGTAAGTGCAATTAACTTTTTAATTACTTCATAGTTACGTAATCCGCAGTGTTGTAACATAAACATAATTGATTCGGAACATGAAAGCCGATAGTTCGCTACGGAACAACAAATATCAAATAACTTGCGATAACGTCTTCACAGATAAGTTTCAGGTTTCCGTTTGAAGCAGCGATACCTGTACAGTCACGAATACAGAAATGTAAGCGGCATTCAAAAGTGAATTTTAAAAGAACTAGTGATTAAAATGTTCATAAAAAAATCACATAATACCTGGAAACATAAGATAAATGCTCGGTTTGTGTTCAAAGACTACAAAATTTAGATTATTATTATTACAAGCCTGTAGTATCCTACTGCGGGACAAAGGCCTACCTTCCCTTCTTCCACTTTTCCCGGTCTATGGCAATTTGGGGCTTATCCTTTAGATAGAAGTCCAGCTCATCAAGCCTTCTCCTTCTGGGCCTGCCGCGTTGCTATTTCCTGCTATTTAGGACCCACTATATATTACGGAGTTTCTTGCCGGTATCTTCTCCAGGACCAACCCACTTGGAACCGTGCGCCTAGAATCATGACGTTTTGAAAGTGCCTGCAAAGGCCCAGTTGAAATAAAAATCTTTGACTTTGACTTTGACTATATGGTTGCTTTTATCCAAAGCTCCTCCAGTATAGGGTAGATTGACCAGCCCAGTTCTATTTTAATTTGGCAGCTATGTGGTCTGCATCAGCAATTTGTGTTTTGGAACGTACACAATTAAGATATTTTCTAAAATTTCTTTTGAATATCGCTACGTGTATACGATTCTGTACTCGTGACTGTACACGTTGTGTTACCTTAAATAAATACTAACTTAGTTTTAGTGTTATGGTGTACTTTTAGATTAAAGATAGCAACGACGAGTTATAGAGAAAATGGGGTCGTATAATGTGATTGAATGTTCACTTTCCTTAATGCCGTCAAAACATCCGAATGGAATTAGATTTGGTAATGAACTTTTACGAAGTTTATTACCAAATCAAATTTCATCCAAATAAACAAACATCGGTAGCATTTCTGTACTAACATTTGTTATGCCATTTTTATTTTCTCAAATATGCACCCTACATTTACACACATCTTTTCTACATTCATATAAGAATTTTCACATCTCATGATTCAAGTACATGCGCGACATTGACATGTAGAAAATGTAAGATTGCAAGAGACAGTAATGCCAATGCGCGTACAAACAGCTGATCAAACATCAAAAATTTTACTGATAATTTTTCCACTACAAAAACAAATCCTATTGAGACATGCCCCACTATCTCCCTTGTATCAGTTGATAAATAAGCAGTTATCATAGCGTGGGGTCATTAACAGTCCCATAAATCGCGTCGTCCGTCCGTAGGCCATGTTAATTCGCGGCTGGGCACCGGTCATTCGGGATCACTGTAATACCTGTTGAGTTACAGCCGAGCTTACCGATACCTGCCCGCTTGACCTTTCACGCCTGGCCGGAATTTGACTCAATAATTGGGGTATTAAATTACGTAATACGCGTTAAATTGACTTTAGGGGTGTGAGAGATAACTTAGAAATTTAATAAGTTCGGCGGATAGCTGTAATAATGTAAGTGTTAATCATTTGGGGTTGAATTTTCATTTGATTAGTACCTACAAACCATAATAATACCTTCAACAGAAAGAAAAATAAATAAACTCTTTATTACACAACAAATAAAAAGAAATATGATTTTTCAAGAAATGGGTGGCGACTTATCACTTTCGGCAATTAACACCATACAAACTTAGGTTTTACATCAAGTTGCCTCTGGAATATTAACAATAACCAATAAATCAATTATTAGAATGATTTTGTCTGCGAATACTTTGACTGTAATTTAAACAAATCTGTTCAAAAGAGGTAACTTTAAATTCTGTAGACTCCAACAGTCTGCTGTAGTCTCCTTGCCTGGAATTTAAAATATCGCGTGGGTGTTACGTAACTCAGTGGAGTAACATTTTATTCAGATAAGCAATATTTTGCATCCGTAACCCGCGCCACTGCAGCTGCGGACAAAGTATAAGCCATCTGGTGTACGCCTTACTATGACGTCACAATACATTTTAACTGAGCAAGTTACATTATGTAACGTGAAAAATGTCCTAACTTTCCTTATTGTAACTTAAAGTTGGAAAAATCTGAGTTAAAGCTAAAGGTCAAAATAAAGAGTCATTTTAAAGCCGATCGTGAAAAATTACGTCACAATTTCGGTAAAAAATAAAAGCTGTAAAATGTTGCTAAAAGGGGAAAATAATATGTATTTAGTCAGTCAACAGAGTAAACTCAGAATACATCTATATTTATTTTCTAAAGGTCAAAATAAAACATGCACGCCAGTTTTAGACCCGATTGTGACAAATGACGCCACAATTTCGGTACACATAGTTAAAAATGCGAACGCTTACCCCGTTCGACATGGCTGCTGCAATGTGCAAGTGTCAGAGGCACTATCCATCTTGTTCCCGACACTCACGATTGATGATCCGGTCCAGTATTTGCATATTGCTAAGCTACGAGTATGTACTAACTTGCACTACATAGTCGCATATCAACGTCCGGGACAGGACAAAGGAACATTGATTAATTTTGTGTACTTTTAATTGTGTCCGCCTCATTGGGCTGGTAGCATGTCCTGGGTTCGATCGAAGTAATATTGGCTTTTACCGTTCGGAAAATCATGACTTTATAGACTTCTGAATGTTCGCGCTAAAACACAGAGTCAGTGACATGACGTCATTGCATTGCTCGTTCATAGCGCGTAAATATGGTTACCAAGGAAACACGAAGGAGTGAAGTCGAAACTCGATGATGGTGTTTGAAATAACGTTTTTACGTAATTTATAATATAGAAAAGTTGAAAAATATATATATAAATCTTTCATTAAAACACTTTTTACAAAATTATTGATTTTTTAACAGAATTTTTCATTATAATGTAGATGCAATTTTCTTATTGTGCCTGGAAAATTGCATTCGATTTAACCCTTATTAAGTACATGGGGTTTATTTACAGCATTGGAGAAATGTGGGTGTAAAACAAGATCTCTACTCTCTTCGGGGAATACACTCGTGATACGATATTTTTTTGTACAAGATAATTATTATTGTATAAGTACAATGTATTCAAAGTATAGTATAGTGCCATTTTCTTGGGATTTCCTAACAGAAAAACCCAAAAACACTTTTCCCGTCTGAGATTCATACCCAGGCAGGACCTCGCGTACAGCAGCCGCGCTTGTGAATTTCAATATTAATCACTTTATACACAGATTTTTAAAAAAGTGAGTTGTAGGTATTGCTTCAGAAATATAATAAAGTAGGCAGAGTATCTTATAATCGAAGCACGCTGATCACCCCGGGCAATATTTTCATTACTTTCCCTCAAACGCGTCTCCCCTTCGTAATATCGTTTAATTTAATCAGAATTTTGCTTACTCAGTAAGCAATTTCTAACCGCAATTTACTATGTAAGATTTTATAATTACCCGCTTATAACGTAGCACGTATTTTTAATGAAATCAAAGTCCTTACGTCACTTATGAAGAGCATTTTGAAGATTATTTTATGCGAGGCATGTTTACTTTCTAACATCTGTAAGTATCCCTTGGTTCGTATAATAATTGAAGTCCTAATACGACTTTATAAAATGTTTGGCATAAAGTTTTTCGCATAATTGTTTCTTGTCTTTGCTTAAATGTAAGAATAATGGTTTCATATAAGGAGCCAAACACTGTCACAGGAGGTTAAGGTGACTAGGCGCTAACTCCTCCTATACAACGCAACGGATTTTGATGCGGTTTTCACCATCATTTTGAGCATTTCTTCCGGAAGGTTTACAATGTATAATACTTTCATATTTAATCACTATTGCACTCGTGCGAAGCCGGGGACGGGTCTCTAGTTCTATTAATAAATAAATACTTAGGGTTGACTTTACAAAAAAACATTAATAAAGCAACTAGGTAAAGTTTACTAAATGCTTCTTGTTGTCTCAATTCCAGCGACATTTTTGTTTCGGTGTTAACCTGTAAATTATTCGAAGATAAAATGGTAATAAAAGTAGATGGTACTGTGTATTCACTTGATGTAGGATTGGGTAATAGACATCTTTTACGACATCTACGTAACATGAGATGCTAAAAAATAGATGGGAGTATACAGGAGTATACAACCTTTTTTCTTACATAGAGGACAAACAGGCTTTAAAAAAGAGCTGGTAAATCCTCAAAGCTCCTCCAGGCTAATAAAACTTGAAACCACAGTGACAAAGTATAAGTAAATACTGCAAATAGAGTGGAAATTTACAATACCACAACAAGAGGTTTTTAAAGCGAGTTACGACGCCCTGCGGCCTTTTTAGAAAATTTTGTGAACATGATCTTTGGCCACAGTGAAACTTCTTACTTTTAAAATGATATTTAGTACAGCTACAATTTTAGATCGAATCTGTTTATTGTTTAGTAGTTGTGCCTGCGACTACGTTTACGAGAGTAAACGAAAAAAAAAAAAAATGCAAATGCGAATGCTGCGATAAAAAAAAGCATATTTCCTTCTTCATATGGTGCATACTATTTAAGCCGTTTAGTCTTGAAAAGGTAACAGATGGACAGATAGAGATACAGAATTAATTTCGCATTTATATGTATATTAGTATGGATACGTAACCCTTTACGTGGGTACGGATAAACCAATGAAATAATAAATAAAAAAATATCTGATTACTTATATGGAATACCGCTAATGTGTATAAAGTTATAACTACACATACTACGCCATAAAAATGCCAGCAGACTGCGACATATTCGCTATAGCTACCTACAGATAGCCACTAACGATATTAATCCTACTAATCCCTCCACATTTCAATAATAAAACAAGATGTCGCCCCACATTAATTAATTCCAAACCGTTGACTCTTGACGCATTTATTATGACAAAGTTCCAAATGTGTAAAAATTCACCCCAACGAAGTACCATTTCCATTTATCCGAGTATCATTAAGGGTATGATCCGGTGTTCGGATAACTTATGGTCGGTCATGGAATCTGCATATAAATAGAAAAGAGGTTTACGTTGGAGGGATTTTGGATCCCGCCGCTGGCACGCTCCACACGACCATCGACTTATGAACTGTGGAGTTTGAGCATACTTCCGAATAACTTATGTTGGCAAATATTTTCCATCTTACGAAGTAAGTTGAAGGTTGAAAGATTGGCTAAGTTTTATCAGATATACGGTACTTAAATATGGATGTGACTACTTTAGGAAAGGTGCAGGTACTTTCTTCTTCATCGAATTCGTTTACTCTTGGCAGAGTGGTCGTGGTCATTCCGGGTCATTCTTGAGTAGCAGCTCCTGCGATGCTCGGCCCTATTTTTGACGTCGCGAGAACATTCAGTTAGAGTAGAGTGCGTGATATTCTTGATGAGGTCTGACCAGCGCGTTGCAGTGACCGCGGGGTCTTTTTCCTTCCATCCTGCCTTACACTACCAAACAAGTCTTTCTTCCGGGCGACATGATCGAAAATTTTGAGTATTCGTATTTGAACAGTTGACGAT